>JAJQKT010000015.1:0-2400000 GCA_030512225.1 Rauvolfia tetraphylla
AAAATTGCATGTGTGATGACAGTCAATGTTCATATCATTTGTCCCATGCTATCAAGGGAAGGGGAATTGCAGGAAAAAGACCAACTGACATGCTTCAGGGGATGAGCATGCGCTGTGGAGCTGACACTTATCGTGTGAATCACTAGGAATCCATGTTTTCCAAAGCTTATGAAATAAATTTGTTTTGACCAGGTTACTCAGGTCCTGCCGATCGTGCTGGATTCCGCCTGGTGATGTTGCAGTTGAATTTGATGGAAAACGTGTTTGGAAGCATCAGGAGGTAATTGCCAACTCTGCAAACTGATAGATGTATGCATAGACACGTAATTCCTGTTGAATCACCTTGGTGGTACGAAATTTCTTTCATACAAACGACGTTAAGAGTAATTTTTAGAAGTCCATTTGTCTAGATTAGATTCGTTAGACTTATTTTTACAGCGGGTTCCTAAAAAGCAGCTATAACTTGGTTTATCAGCTAAATAAATATATACAAGCACACACACATTTCTAGATTTTAACTGAATCTCCAAAATACTGGATTACTATTTATTTTTTAAAAAGTTATTCCTGTATGTCAAGTGGAGTCTAATATGCTTAATGAACGTTTTATACGCTATATCTTGGTTGATGTTATTGATTGCCTTTCTGCAGATCATCGACATTATGGAACAAAAGTGGGAAACCCTTGCAAGTGGTCGTGAAAGAGCCCATGATAAGTCTGTAACCTTGATTGTGACCCCAGAGGAAGCTAATCCAGACATGTGAAATGCCTGTGAACTCTCTTATCCATCTCTGCTTCTTTTCTGTGTATATACATTGCAGTTTCTCTGTCTTCCAAAATTTTCCCTCCCAAATTGATCTCAGCTCTGAAGGGGACATTCTGATACGTAATTTTGAATGATGAAAAGTCTGAGCTTCTAGTGAGATGTGTTGATGTTTTGTCGTATGCCATATTGTTCTGCCGTTTTACCGTCTTATCTCTGTAGGCAGCAATCTCCTGACGCTAACCGTAGAAAAGTGAACTGTAAAGAAGAAAGAAACCGTCAATGTAAAGACTAGCCAAGGCTTTACTGCTTTCTTTGCCATTTGTTACTGCTGCAATTGGCCTTCCAAGATTCACTTAATTAATGAGCATTTGATAACCACGTAAACAGGGTGCTAAATCCGCTTTAGTATCTCAAAGTGTAGAATAGTTGTCAGGTATCTATATCTTTTTCAGTACAATTAAGTTCATCTTTTGAGAGTTGGTGGGTTAAAGTTGTCTGAAAGTTGCTTGAGATTAATATGGCATACATATATTGAATAATTCAAAGAGTTTTCTTATATCTTTTTTTAACAATATAAAAAATCTCTTTCAATTTTCATTTACTGTCTCTCTTTCTATTTATCTTCTCCTCTCTCTCTCATGTCGGTAGAGGCAGATTGCCTAGATACCATTGCAATGAAATTTTTGAACTTCAAAAGCTGTAAAACTCAACTTATAATCCAACGAAATTCCATGCGCTTTAAACTCTGAAGTTCTGCCCAGATTTAGACCTGCTTGAGCTCTCCTAGTTGCTGTTAGTTTGGCCTCTTACCAACAACTGCTTGTGTCCAACTTCTGAAATCTCACTGGTTGCATTTCTCTCATTTCCTTCTACTTTTACCTCTATCTCTCCCTCTGCCTCTATATTTTCCTCTTACCCTTACCACATATTGAATTTCTTTCTAGTTTCACACAGCACCATAGGATGTATTTATATGACTTATGGTTGATATTATCTCACCATTACATATGCCCAAAAGCACTGGAAGGGCCATTGTTTCCTCTACATCTTTCCTGTCCCCTTCAACTAATCATTCTTATTGCATCACTTCTTATTCTTTCTTGCTGCAAAGAATCAGAAAAGATTCATGATTATGTCCTGCCACACACACCATGTCCTATCGAAGAGAAAAATGAAGAAATATTAGAATATTCGATAAATAGGAAATATAGTAAATATCATTGTACCATTATTTCTTGGTTTTCCACAGTGCCTTGTGTGCTAGTTCCATTTGAATTTAGCTTAGCAGTGCATCCATTAGCTATACCCTGTCAAAACACACAAGTCATTAGCAGAATCATTGAACTTAAAAGTTTAAAAGATGAACAGGGATCATAAAACCATTATTTGCATTGCCTTTTTCTTCCTTTTGGCCTGCTTTGAGTGCCCCCTCTTGAAAATTTAACATGGGGACCACATAAATTAATGCTTTGAAGCAGACGCATCAATTTCTCTATAGAATATAACACACCTAAAACCAATCACGAAAGGTAGTAAAGAATATATAGATAGTTTTTTATCAATAAAAAAAAAAAAAACTCCCTTCGAATTACAAGTAGACGCTGCAGCAAAACAGAGACCCACTTCAATCCAACGAAACCTTGCACCCTACTCTGAAACCAAACCTCGGGACCTAAAATGGAAAACCCTAACCCATTTGCTTTGATTTCACCTGCAATTTTTACTTTCTACAAGTAAAACGATAACATTTACCTAAGATAGCTAAAAAAAGAAGTAATTTTTTAACTCAAGAAGCTTGGGTTGAAGGTGGATTTCATGGTAGTTGTGGCATTGAGGTGGGGGAAGGCAAACGTTAATGTTGATTTGGGATGGAGAAGGGTCTGCAAATTAGGGATTGAAGGAACGGCTGGTGGAGTCAAGAGCATTCTAATGGGGTTAGGAGTTTGGTGATGAAAATATTTTCTATTCTCCATTTTCCTCCAATTATAAGGGTAGAATTAAGTTTCATTTAATTTTATGTTTAATATAGACATTTTAATAATTCAGGCAACTTTAACCTATCGATTCTCAAAAAAGAAGTCTTAAAGATCAAACTTAAATTGATTTTCAATTCAAGTTTTTCTTTTTTTTATTTTTTACTTTAAATTATATTTTTCTCACACAATCAATTTACTTTTATAATTCTTAATATAACTTAATTTAAATAAAAATTTAATTTAAATATATTTTTAATTATCACAGAAAAAAATATAAATACTTAATTGACAAGCCTGCTAACACTTTACTTCAAGGTACTAAAGTAAATTTAATCCAACGAGAAACAGACGAGCTTGACAGGATAGCAAATCGTCTAAGGTTTACAGGCCAAGAAAACGAAACACGTCGTTTCCAGAAGCGTGAGATTTCTGTCTTTGGGAGGCCAAAGGATTATTAAAAAAAAAAAGAAGGAAAAAGGAGAAGAGACTCCGAAGCATCTGAACTCAGAAAGGCTGTTGCAGGATTAGGCAGTCGTCAACCAATCTTGATCAGCTATCAACTGGAATGAACTTAGAACAAAAGCATTGAGAGAACAATGCAGTAATTGTTGACATTGGAAGTTTAGTTTCAAAGTCTAGCAGCTAATTTACAAGAAAAGAGAATTATTATCATCGATGTATATTTGGTGGTACATTCGGCAACAACGTACAACGACAACACGAAAGAAAACTAAATCTTAATGCGCACGCCACCGAGTAAACTTTTGCTAATATCGGCCAACCAAAGTGAAGTCGTCATCATCTAAAACCTGAACATCTTTCTCTCCTACAAAATGCTCCCTTCCAATTTCCTTCACTATATTCACGAACTCCATCCTCTTGGCCAAAGGAAGTGGAACATACGGCAAGCGGAAAACTGGCCTTATGACACCAAGCTGAGCAAGAGCTGTGTTTAAACCGATGGGATTTGGCTCGTGAAAAAGCCAGTCAACTAGAGGCAGAAGCTTTGAATTTAGAGACGGGTTCTTCCCAGCAAACATGAGTTCTCTCATTAGACAAGGAACCAAGTTGCTTGCGACAGAAATTACCCCAGTAGCACCATGATCCCACCTTGAATCATGGCACTGATCATCATTGCCAGTCCACACAACTATTCCTTTACTCGTATACTGTTCTACCCTATCATTTCCAACACATTCTTTCACACCAGCCAGGTTAGGGTTTTCTGACACCGAGTGAATCACAAGTGGTGGAATATCTTGGCCAGTACGTGATGGTACATTGTAGATAATTGTTGGCCCCATAGGAAGCACACTGTCAAAGTGAGAAATCATGCCCTCGAGGGAGGTTTTGCCATAATAAGGATTAATGTGAAGAGCAGCATGCATTCCAACAGCAAAGCCCTGTTCAGTGGCATGGATAGCTTCCCTTGTGGAGTTGCTTCCAGTATTTCCAATTACCTTGATTGAACCGCCAAAGCAGTTCACAGTGTGACCAATGAGCATTATGTGTTCATCCCAGCTCATTAATTGGCCTTCCCCAGTAGTGCCGCCTACAATCACACCCTCAACGCCATTTTCAATCTGCATATTAACTAAGGAATCATAGGCCTCAAGATCAAACCTTCCATCTGGTAGGTATGGGGTTTTAATAGCTGTAATCAATCTAATGGATTTTATATCCTCAGCAAAAGTCCTGCATATGTGTATGAAGGGCAATGAATTCAATCAACATAACCAGAAAGTTTTTTCCAATCAAACAAAACAAGATCTATTATTATCACTAACATCCAATCCCGTATTAAACCATGTGTGACCCAATTAAGAAAGGCTATTTCAATCTTATCAGGACTAAAATAGTTCCCTAGTCTGGTAAAAAAATTGGATGCACAAACCTGGCACCAAAGAGAGGTGGATTCTCCTAATAAAAGATACAAGAAAATGCATTACCATTATGCTGTTTGATAGTGGAGGTGCCATAAAACCATAGGAGAGTGCATGGCTAAAAAAGAATTAATTTGACGCAGGAATATGAAAAGAATGCTCCAGGCTTAGCATCCACAGCAACGCCAATCAATTACCAAATAGGAACTAACATGTTTAATGTGTCCGACACAAGCTCCATATGGAAACCAAAAATCTTAACTGAAATGCTGAATTTTGTTTCCAAATGCTTAATACAGAATTTCCATTTAATATAGACCTTTCATGTAAATAATATGCAAGTTAAATTGGCATGCAGGAAAATGGCTTAAGGAATATTACCGCAAACATAACATATTCTTATGTCCTTTGTCTTCTCCATCACCTTCTGAAACAAATGCACTTACAGAATGGACATTAGGGACATTGATAGTAGACATTTTTTAAGCTTTTCTTTAGTTGAGAAAATAAATAATTTGCAAACTGAAATTTTCATTTTGATATTGGGTGAAGAAGATGACCAATATTCAGCATCATGTAGCATATCAAGATGGGAAACATGAAGTACTTGTCATCCAGCTGAAATATCATTCTCCTCTTCCCTTTAGAGGATACTTGGTAGTGTGTTAAAGAAGAAAGACTTATTTCCAGAAAGTGAAATTCCAACCATTCCAGAATCTATTATGAGGGAAGCTAGAAACAAAAATTAATATTTAAGAGTGAGTTACAATTGTTACCTATTCTTAACTTCAAAGCTACGCATTGGAAGATGAAAACTAGGAATCACAGCAGCTTTAGGCGAGCTCCATCTTGCATTCCTTCTGATTGATAAGAAATGGAAACTGAAATTAGTTCATAAAGAAAATGCCTGCTGGAAAAAGAAGCATTGTCACTCTGCTCTAACTTTTAGCAGTTAATAACCTCTAGAACCTGTGGCTTCTACGAAAAGGTCATAGATGGTTCATGTTTAATATTAATTTAATCGGAGTAAATTACTAGCTTTATCAACAAGAGCATGACGCACCAACACATAGAAAAAGGGGATTTACAGGTCGAGGCAGTGATAAAGAGGGCAGACTGCATTAGTATTCAATCTGAAAATTCCATCAGAAAGCAATTTTGGGGGTAAAAGAAAGATGTTAAGAAATAGTTTTCGCGAGATATGAATGCAGAACCAAAGACTGAAGGAGTCTATGTATCAAAATTCAAATGCATCATACCCACACAAATAAAAAAAGGCAAGTAGAAAATGCACAAAAGCTCTGCAAAAGCTTCCAACTTTTATCCATGTTATTTTAAAACATATAGTACAAACAAGGATAATGAAAAAGACAAAAACTAAAAACCAACAAGCATAAAAATCGAATCATCCATTAATGAATAATCATTTATCATTTCTTTATTACCAGAAGCTTATGATTAATCAGACCAAAAAAGTTCACCTTTTGTAGTCACAGGGAGGTAACGACTGAAATGCAGAGGAGTTCCTGAGGCTCTTAAAGGCAGGCAATTGCTGATATACCGCGGCGGACATCTCAAAAACCAAAATCCAATTATATCTTTTATATCTTTCAGCAAACGGGTTATTAGAGAAACAGAAACAAGCAAAAATCAGTTTTTTCAGCAAATTGTGATGCTACTGGTAATTGACGTGATAACGGAAATGATATTGGAGGTGATAATTGTGGTGGGGCGGAGATGAGCAGACCAGAGCTGTGCCGCGGGGGTGGAATGGCGCATGACGCCAATTGCCGGTGAGAAGGATAGATGAAGGTAACTGGGGCTGCTGATAGAATGTGTGTTTTGCTGACGGCAGCGGTTAAGGGTTGTGGAGCTTTTGGAAGTGGCAGCCTAGGGTTTTACAATACGTGAGAAGGAGACTAATAATTTAACTTCTGATTTTTTTTGAGGAATTTTTTTTAACGGTGTATTTAGATTAGGTTCTTCTAAGAATCAATGTAAATTTCTCACTCTAAATATCATTTTTTCTCTCATATTTTTTTTTAAATAAAAAATAAAAAATTTCAAAACAAAATATTATACAATCTCACACTACATTTCTGGTGAAGAAGAACAGAGGTAATTTGAGTTCAAAAGTCTTTTTTTTTTTTTTTGAAGAGAGACTTCAAAAGTCTACCTTTTTTTTTAATCAAAAGTTTACTTAAAATAGAAAATGTATACATTAAGAGAAGTTTCTATACCACCTATGTTGACTAGTTGACGACATAGTAAAATGTCATGGTAGAATTTTGTAAAAGAAAAAGAAAGGAGATGAATTGACATATATTTGAATCTAAAATATTTTGATTTAATAAGAAATATTTTATCAATTAAAGGTGTATTTAGATTGGGTTCCGTTACGCAATTCAATACAAATTTCTCATCCTGAATCTCACTTTTTCTCTCACAAAAAATTCCCTCTCCTGAAACTCAAAGTAAAAAATCTCAAAACAAAACATTATTCAATCTTACCTTAAGTTAATATTTTTATGTTTTGTATTACTTTTTGCAGATATTATATTTAGAATATAATATATTTTAAGCGATTGAATTATTATTTTAATGTTATAATATATATATATATATATATATATATATTATCTTTTGCATATTTATGAAATTATTTAATTTCTTATAATAATGTTATATACGTCCATATCTGTTGAAGTAGAGTTTTGATAAATTAGGCTCTTCAAATATCGATGATGTTTACTTCTGAAACGATCAGTCGTATTTCAAATCCATTTTTGTCAATTTTTGATGAGAAAATAGGTGGAAAATATTCACATTGACCTCATCTTGATGGACATTAAACATTTCTTTGGTCATTTCCTCTCAATTTCATAGTGGAAATTAGCATATGAAAGCGAGATATGTCTCTAACACGAAGATAAATTTTAAAATATTGTAATTCAATAAAAAGATATTTAGTTTAAAGTTATTCAACTGTAATTTTATTTTTTGTAAAAATATTTAAGATCTATGGAAATTTATTTTGTTGTATTTTTTTCAATTGATGATCTATGAATATTTTGATCTTCTACCGTATTCGATTATATAAATGCTAAACATAAAATAATTTTTATATAATATTAACTTTTTTTTATCAATTAAACATATGTTTAATCTTTTTTTTTAAAATAAATGCACCAGATATTGAAGCACTGGCTGCTACCTTAAGCTTTCTTTGAGCCAAAGTTGGGTGCCAAGAACAACTCCATTCCTTTTTTTCAAAAAAATTATATTATAAATTTTATTTATCTTACTTAATATATTTTTGCATTATTTTTGTAATTTTATTATACATTATATTATAAAATAAAATTTAAAACTTATTTTCAAAGGCTTTACTTGGATTGGGTTCCGTACTCAAAGCAAATTTTTTACTTTGGATCATATTTATTCTCTTATAAATAATTCATTTTTAAGAAACCAAGGTAGAAAATTTCAAACCAAAACATTATCTAATTTTACCTTAAACTTACTTATACCATAAATATAATTCTTTTGTTCTTTATTATATTAGTAAAATTAGTTAATGACATAATAGAAATAAATATCCCTTATTGTCTTTTCTCTTAATTTATACAAAAGGGTCAAAATACTTCATATTTTAAAACGGCAAGAGTAATTTGTTTTATTATTTTATTTTATTTATTTTTATTTTTAGTTATTTTATTTATTTAATATTTATTTATTTTTAAAATTTTATTGAATTTTTTGGTTATTTAATTATTTAATTATTATGTTAAGAGTTTTATTAAATAAAGTCTTTATTTATTAACAGTGTTATCATTCTTTTAAAAAGAAATTTATTATTGAATAGTATTAATATTTTTATGTTAATTTTGTATTTTAAAGTGATAGAATATTTATAGATGAGATATTATAAAAAATTTTCAAAAATATTTTAACATGAATTCTTGATTTATTATCTGACAAGCATTACATAATTAGAGTGACAAATGTTGATAGTCTATTAATCTTATCAATTGATTTTTAATTATAACAATTAAATCTTCAATTTGTTTTCCATATAATTGGATTATAATTCTAAATCTTAATAAAAATTAAAAAATAATAACTAAAAATTTAAAAATAAAAAATATTTAATAACAAATAAATAATTATTACTTTTAAAAAATAAAAGAAAAAAAGAAATTTTTTTTGGAGTGTGGGCCGCTTCCCCCAAATGTGGCGCCTAGATTAGTCGTTACCCCTTTGGGCTCCCATCACCTTGGTGGCACGCCCAAGCAACACAACACTAATTTAAAAAAAAAAAAAATTTAAAATTTATTAAAAGTTAAAATTGTAAAAAATATTTTATATTAGTAAAATCTTTCTACATTTAACATTTCTCACTTGATTGTCTTTCATGTTCGTAAGATATTTTGATCAGTTTGGAATATGCCTAAAATATAACAAGTTCACAAATCTATACCCGAACTTCCAACGAAGAATCAAAGAAGAACCAAAAGAGAAAAACTCGAAGGCATACAATAGATCTCTTCCTATTATTTGGGAGTTGGGATTCTCCAACCAAGGGAATTGGCATCAATTTTTTAAACCAAGAGTGCCGGAAAACAGTTGCTCTATGACCATGAGAAATTACATTTAGCAAAGCGTCAGTTCCTGTTATTAGTATGAATAGATTTACCTTGGACCTTTTATCCATAGTCGCCACAAGAATAGATGAAAATTTTAGGTTGCGTTTTGGGGGTCCAAACAGAGACTTATAGGATCTCCTTTTTAACAATTCTCTCATGGGGGTGTCCCCTTAACAAAGCACGAGAACTCTCAAAGACATATATGACAGAACCCAAAAGAAAGCAAATTTGAACACCTTAAATTAACTAGAATTTAGAAAATGCAAATAGATGAAACCTAAAGACTTCAGATATGAAACTTTTCCCCTTTCTTAGCTGCAGATGTATTTACAGATTTTATTTGGTCTCCTAAAAGAATGTTAAATAGATACTAGTATATACTATTAGATAGCTGCAATGGTAAGGATCACAAAAGTAATAAAAGAGGTGAAAAGATCTTCACTTTGTCTTCAGAAACTGTCTTCGGGCTTCAAGAAATTGTGATGCTCTAGCAGTGTCATTTCCCCACCCATCACTGGATCAAACTGGCAACGGTAGAAACTGCATTTACAGTGGAATAGTATTAATCAATTCTGTTTTAGCACTGGATGAACAAAGGCATGTACAGAAATCACTAAAATAACAGTCATGCGCCTCCAAGCAGACATCATATTAATATCGTAGGTGCAAATGAGCTATTTGTTGCATACAGCAACTAAAGGGCATTTCAAACAGAATCAAATTCACATTTGGAATTACCCTGTTGGCACAAGGAGAAAAGAAGAAAGGGCAAAAGGGAAAAGCCATATAGATAACTAATTGCCGTTAATTTTTTCCAACTGTGTGAAATAGGTATGCATTTGAAACACTAACTTGTCACACTGAAATCACTGAAATCTCAACCATGTTGCACAGAATCATGAATTCACAAGGAAAATCAACCAGTGTGCTGTACAAATACTGTAATTCTAGTAAGGGCTGACAGGAGACAAAGAAGCATGCACCTATTAAGACGATGGATATGACCTTCACTGAACCATGTTCTAGGATTGCTTTAAAACTATAAGGTTTAACTAAAATTCAAATATTGACTCTCTTACACAATTTCTAAAATATATATATATATACCTGCCATCCATGCTAAGGATCACGACAGTGTTTTTCTGGTGACCAAAGGCAACAATGGATTGCAAACCTTCCTGTAGGCGGAACTTAGCCACAGACCACTCAGAGCTGAAGTACTTTGGTAGAACACCTGCACAATAATAGCCCAGAGATGTATCAACTCATAATGTCCTAATTAAGCAATAATATTCTTGATTTTCTTTTAAGCAATAAGTTTTAAAGTTAATCTTATAATGACCACTTTAAAACAGCACCTCAACAAGACATGGTAGATTCAAAAGTTTGAGGTCAGTTTTCATAATAATTCATCATTTGCAAACTGTAAATCTCATATCTCCATTTAAAACAAAATAGCTAGGTCAAAGAGAGTCCAGGAGGATGGACTTCAGATGACCTCCCAAAAATTACAAAAAAAGGCAATGCTGAACCTTCAACAGTAACCTAATTATACTTAATTTTGCCCTTGTCCTGGTATAATGTTTGCAAGGGGAAATATAAGTTATTCAAAAGTCTGAAGTCATAAAAGTAAAGTTTTCCCCTTAGGATCTAATAGGAAAGAAGTTCCGACTCCACATTCCACGTTGCTGAATCATACAGGATGTGCATGTAACACCTAGTTGACCATATGTCACTGGATAAAGCAAAGCTGCCTTTCATTATTTCTAGTCTTCGTACTGGATGATATGATAATTTAGCAACCTTAAACTACATGATATTTCATTTAACAGTATAATTCCTTGAACAAACTTGTTTGTCCTTTTCTCAAATAATCTAATAGACAGTTTTCTTAAGCCTAAAAGATGTTGAACGGATGTTCCAAAAATGTATAAATTCACAGAATATCTGACCGTCATGTGCTTATATGTAATTTTCTTCATAAGTTGCCACATATGATAAGTATGTTTTTCTTCCTTCTGAGAATCACCTAAGCAGAAATAAAAATGAAGATTTTAACTACCTTTAATGAAGGAGAGATGTGAAACTGCCGAGGAAGTTGAGTTCTTTGGTTCAGATGCACCACGAGATCTTTCCCTTCCTAAGGACCCTGACTCGAACTTTAGATCGAAGACATGTACAGTTCCCTTATCACTTGAGACGGCTAGCCATTGGGCAGTTGAAGAAAATCCAAGACTATAAATTTCTGCTCTATCCGCGCCTCGTCTAACCTAAGTTGCTTGTCACAGAGGTTAAGCTCAAACAGCAGGGAAAAAAAACAACGAAAATGCTATGAATATGAAAAATACTGTATTCAACATATTTTTGCTTGAAATATATTAGTCAAGGGTCAGGTTGCACCTTAATCTATAACTTTTAATTAGGAGCGGCTACCACCGCCTTGAAAATATAACAAAATGAAACTTTTGAATGATAAATAACAAAATTATTGCCGAGAGCTTTTTGCTTTGCACTCAATTAAAGCAAATGGAATTCAATTACCAATCATACAAATTTTACTGATTAATTCCAAGTACAAGTAGAAGAATTTGTCAATGTACCTCCTGAAGCAATGATCCATCCAATGTATTGTGTACCCTGACCAGAGTCCCTTTACTACTCGCAGTAGCAAGAAACCTCCCATCATTTGTAAGAGCTAAACGTGCTATGCTTGAATCATGAGCTGCTATATATTTTGTCCGGTTGGAAGAAAAATGCTCCACTCTAACCTGCCCCTTTTGCAATCCAGGACAAACCAACACCCTTGATCCTGCAGTCTGGGAAACCTCGCAAAGCCCTCTTGGATTCGCCACAGTCTCTATCTGATGCTCGAGCTTTAAGTTTGGAAATTCGTACACATATATTTTTTGCAATAGAACAATCACGATACTGTCCCTTCTAAGCCTAACGGATTTAACCTCAGACCGAAAAGACAATTCTCCAAAACATCTCATTAATTTGTCATCCCAAAGCATTACTTTGCTAAATGGATACTGAGGCTTAGGTCCACCTCCAACTAAAGCTAGCAAGTTGCAGCGGAAGAGCATTTGGACAATACCAATCCCGCCGCCGCTACCGGTGGCGGAATCAGGGGCTGATGATGAAGGCAAGTTTTCACGGCGGAAGATTTCCCATAAAGGGTCGCAATTATAAATCCTGAAACCGGAAGTGGTGCCGGCGGTAAAGCATCCTTGGTCTTGATTGAAGGAAAGGCTAAGAAGGGAAGGAGGAGGTACGGATTCTTGGGGTCGGGTTAGAGCATTCACCCTTCTATCTGTCGCCGGGGAAGGGGTTACGGCGGAAGGCGAGTGATGGGTTTGATCATCTGATGACGATTCACCGGAGTCTATAGTTGAAGGAGAAGCAGCAGCAGAAGAAGGCATGTGAGGATTGGATGGGGGGAGATTGGAGGAAGGGAGAGGCCAAGGGGAGGAAGGATTCAGGGCTGAAGTCATGGGAAAAAATCTGGTTTGAGATTTTGGCCTTTGATCCTGAAGGGAGTTGAAGTTGTAGAAGGAAGAGAATGCCAAACCGAGACCGCTTCGGAGAGGTTGGGATTTGATGGCATACCCACACCCACTTGATTGCTCCCTCTAACCAAAGAGCGTATTTGGAGTGGATTTCTTTTTCGTCGCTGAGTTTTGATGAGAGAGTATTAAAATTTAAAGTTATAAATCTGTATTGAATTTTAAATTAAAATTGAATTTAAATACCATCGATTGATCTTTTAGCCGAGTAAGTAAGAAATGAAATCTCAAGGATGACTTGCTATTTTGTCGTGGTTATTTATATTTAAATTTCATCGGCTACTAAACTTTTTGGATTGATTGAAATTATACAAGCAATAACCAACAAATATACTTTTACTGATGTAGGAGTAGTACTATTGCACAGTGGACACTTGATGGAGATCATTAAGTGTGAGATTATATAGGCTTTGAATTTAGGGTGTGTTGGACAAGATTTCTTACGGAATCTAATACAGTTTTTCATCTCAAATCTCACTTTTTCTCTCATAAAAAATTATCTCTCCCGAAACCCAAGACAAAAAATCTCAAAACCAATTGTATGTTTTATAAGAATCAATTCTTTGTAAAACAAAATTTAAAATAAAATATTTGCATTGAATTCCACAACCGAATCCAATCCAAATAGAATCGAAACCCCAACTGAGATAGATTTTGGCTGCAACAATCGGTTAATACACCATACAATTGTATTAGTATACATTAATAGTGCATGCAGTATATTATTAGTAATATTGGTAATTTACACACCTTATAATATTTATATACATTATTAGTATATCATTCACTAATAATGTATAATATATATTATGTACTAATATCATATCACATCACATACTTGGACAATATTCTATTCTAAAATCAAATTTAAAATTTTAAGTGTAAGACTCAAATTTTCTCTCACAAATAATTTAACTTTTACAAAATATAATACAAAAATTTTAATAATAAACCCTATCTAATAACATCCTAAACAAAGAGAATATATTACCCACATCAAAGGAGAACAAAGCCATGCATAACCAGTGTTTAAACAATGATTGAACCCCTATTGATTGTTACTTGAAGATACACATAAATTGCTGACTAATACAAGATAATACAAGATACACACACAGTAAATTTGTTCAATATAAAATACTTATAAAATAAAAAAATTTTCAAAACATTAGAAGGTCACCTAAGGAGTAATAATTTCTACTATTTAGAAAAAGCCAAAATCATTAGCAAAATTTCTTCGTCAAAAGAAAGAAAGAAAGTGTAATTAAAAAAAAAACCTGAGAGTTAAACACAAATCTCAAACATCATCTACTTTACAGCAGGTATGCATGGCCTCGCTGAGAGATAGGTTTCGGCTATAAAGGAACATTTTCTGGAATATATGGTGCAGATGGCAAAAACGCAGGGACTCCGGCCGCCGCCTCCAGTGGAGGAGCAGTTTCCGGAAAATACTCATCTTCTGGGCAAAAAGGTGCAGAAGGAATTGGACATGGCGGAGCTGGCGGCAGTCCGAGGCCTCCTATAGGAAAATATGGTGCAGAAGGAATAGGGCACAGCGGAGCTGATGGCAGCAGCGCTTCCCATCCTGGCCGGTTTAGTCTCATTCGGATTCTGCCGATCGAACATATACGTCAGATAAAGCACGCCGCGGGGCTTCCCCGATCGAGAACCACCGAGGGCGAAAGCGACATGATAAGGGTACTTGTGGCTTCTCGCGAAATCATAGAGCTCTAAAACATTGACAGAAACCACCCCGATATGTTTGTCGCCTACTAGTCGGCGGCACTTTACGTGGAAAACAAGTCTGAGGTTGTTCTGAAGCAACTTTGATCTCTCAACTTGGAACTTCACCGGAAACCACCAAAAGGGATGAGCTCCGCTGCGTTTATCGGTGCATGTTCTGATCATCTGCTTGGAGGAGATCATCATGATATTGGTTGGCTTGGAGACGTCCATGAATATGATTGCTGCAGTTGCATAAAGATTCATCTTGCAGAAGTAGTTGAGATTCTTGAAAACATCAGCGGATTTGATTACAATGTCTAGGGTTACATGATCCATGGTAAGGGAATCTCAAGAAGATTATCATCACAGAATCGTATATGAGAAAAATTGAGAATAAGGTTTTGAGGATATATGTGTAGCCTTGGAAAGAGTCCTAACCCTAGCTGAAGTGAAATGGGCTATAAGAGTCGGGGTAAGAGTTAACCCATTTCAAATGGTTGAAGAGTGAACGTAAGTTTTTTTTTAATAAATGAAATAAATATATTTTTATAAGAGTAAAGTATTATTATTTTTAAATATAAGATATTTTAATTCTTTTTGCATATAATAAGAGATAGTTTTTATTATAATTTTAACTAATTTTATTAATGTAATGGATAATTAAAGAATTATATTTAAGGTGAGATTAGTTTTAAAAAATTAATTCTTAAAATTTGTAAAACCTTAAATATTTTTAAGAATGAAGAAAATGACAAATTTTGAAACGGATGAAGTATTATATATATAAATAATCTTATAAATCTTGTATTTTAATATTTTTTTGGATGAATAATCTTGTTTATTTATATGCAAGGTGACATGCATGTCACCAGGCAAAAATGATCGTAAATTTGATTTTTTCTTAGAAAGGTTGAGAAATATGGTTTCTGAAAAATCAAAATATTCACCCATTTATCTCCTGCAATCACTTGTAAGAGTAGTAGTGTCAAAATGGGCTGGCTTGGGTTTAGTTTTCCAAACCAATTTAAAAGCCAGCCAATTAGCTCACTTCGTATATTTGCAGGTTAGAACGGGTCAAATCTATTTTTTTTCTTTGTATTGAAAACATTATAAAAAAAAGTATGACAGTTTTGACATCAAATTTGTCTATATCATACATTTTAATCATACAAACAATTAAGGTTAATTAATTAAATTAAATTTTAAATAATTTTCTTATATAAATTTATTCGTATTAGAAGCAATATATATAATTAATGATCATTTTCTATTTTAAAAGTATTAGTGATTGGCAAAAAATTCTCTCTATCTCAAATAAACATAGTATAAAATTTAATTTTTTTAAAAAAAGAGACTTACCTAGCGAACCTAGTATGTGCATATATGAACTGAGAGTTTTCTAATCCGTGAGAAAATAGGTCAGCCTGCTCTATCCTGTTTAAGGGACGACCCATGATAGGTTAAGCTTGATTAGAGCGGACTAACCCATTTGACAGTGCTATGTAAGAGTGCAAAAGACATCATGCATGATTTATAATTTTCCTATTATATTGCATGTTTATGAAATTTTTGTGTGGATAAGGCTTTAGCAAAAAGAATAGAGTAAAGACGAGCTCAAATAAAGGTTTATCCGTACCCCTAGTCTTCTAATACCAAGTGATAATTTGCAACATAAAGAAGACGATTTGATTTGGTATGTCCTTCTTGGTCAATACGAGGACCAAAGGCATAGAGAATATAATTATGCATTTATACTTGTATTTTTTTTTTTTGAACTCCTGTTTATTGACATAAATTAAGTTAGATGCACAATCTCAATTTTTTAATTTTTATTGAGTGCTATGCTTGTTAATTTACATCCTTTTTTCTGGCTGGTCCCTCCTCTCTCTTATATAACGCATACAACAAGGCGTTAGGATGTCTGATCTTACTTATCCAGATTTTATACTGGTTTCCCTTTTCCTGTGAGCTTCGCTTTTGATTTTGCCTTGTAACACTGTACATCAGATTTTCTTTTTTTTAAGGTATCTTATACTATTACTAAAAGATTTTTTTGGAAGTATTTTATACTATTACAAAGGAGATGGGGAAAAAAGTTTAAACATTGCAATCCAAGAGTATCGAACTTGGAGACCATTTAAAATTTGCGTTCAGAGTGCTCTACCAATTGATCTATTGATTTAGCTCCTTTACTCCATCTTTTGATTGTTTCATTTTGGTCTTGTGGACTTCCTAATACTGTCCTAAAACAGTTTGACTATGTATTGGTAAATTTTGTTATTGAAACTTTAACAACTATTCATAGACTTCATTCTTGGAATCAAGTCATTACTTGAACAACATTTGGTGATGTCATAAACTCTCCTCTTTTGCAATCTTTAAAACTTGCAACAGTATCTCTCTGGAACATCTTCCATTGGGTTTCTGTTACAATATATTATCCCAATTTCCAAGTTAGGATCTTCGGAAACTCCATGTATTGGTCCTAATCTAATATCTCACACAATCTATCCAAACTCAAGTGCATTTGATGAGGGGGAAGGGGGTAAAATTCTTTCTTTTCACCTTCAAAGATGTGCCATTCAATATCCAAGATTTTCTCTTGGGATGTTTTATCATGATAGGATAATACTCCAACAAGCAAGATTATTTAATGATTTGTCCAGAATCAATGAATTTGTTTGTTTTTTGCAACATTTCTATAGATATGTTTACATTTACATACGCATCAATCAGCAAGCAACAAAATTTCTTCCAGTGTCACTGTCCTGCTGTACCACAAGAAGCAGAAGAAAACATCCTGTAACAAAGTTCCAAAGCTAGAAGACAACCAACCTTTGAGGTTTAATCTTCACTCCAATTAGATTAGAGATGAGATGAAATGAATTCACGAGAACTTCCATAAAGAAAGAACTAAACAAATCCTGATCTGACATTGGTTAAAAGAGCTCCACTTCTCTCAATCCATATGAAATACAAGAAAATAGAACAGAAACTACACAGACATGATTATACTATCAGTATCTGTATGAATTCCAATCAAATAGTCAGAGAAAGATAACAAATTAGTTGAGACGTCATTTAATTATTCAGGTTAAGTCAGGGTATATATTTAGAAATCGAATCCTCCGGAGACGTCCTCCATAGCATCCCCATAGCCATCAGCATAGCCTGCCATTTCTCCAACATCAGACACCACGTCTCCAACCAGCATTCCTCCAAGCAAACCAGCACCCAACCCCAAACCGAGCCCGGCTCCCATTCCCATCTTGTTTTTCTTAGGCTGCTGAACCTGCTGCATTGGTTGGGCATATCCGTATCCCGGAGGCGGTGCATATCCATAACCAGATGCAGAAGGTGGATACCGGGCTGGATACCCTTGTGGAGCTGGGTAGCCACCATATCCAGGAGGAGCATACCCCTGGTAGGGCTGCTGATATGCAGCATATACCATTCCTGGATATGGCGCATAGGCCATGCTAGCCCCAGCCTGAGGGGCACCACCAGGGAATGCGGTCGCAGGCTCATTACTAACCTTGTTCTTAGCTTCTGGCTGATGTTTGACCTTTTCCCCAAATTTGTAGGAAATCTTGAGAGTGCCTCTGGCTTTGCCGGAGGTGGTCTTGACCTGATACTCCACAATTCTTTCATAAGTGTTGATGTCCGCGGCGACATTGCCTAAAAGCTCCTGCATTGGGATAGTGACCTCTCCAATGTCCCTGTCGCTGCCGAAGGAGCGTTCAGACTTGAGCTGGAAAAGAAGGGCAAGGCCTGGATTATTGTTGAGAGAAGGCTCATCGATGTTGAATTTTATACGATGATTCCACCTGGGATTGGTTCCTCCATTTCTGTCAATGTGAGTCCTTTTCTTGTTCTTGCCAATTCCATAGCCCAAAAGTTGGACCACCACATACACGTCCATCTTAAAGAACAGGTTCACGTCTTTCAAACCCTCTGCGGATACCACGGTCAGGTCCAAACAACGGTACTCCATCTCCATTTTCTTGTTTTCTTTGCTCAGCAAACAATATGAAATCAGAGAATCCGTCTACAAGTCAACAAAGGGTCAAAAGATTGAACGATGTTTTTGTAGTTTAGGAAAGAAAATTTCCGGGATTGAAATGTTCAGGACGTTCCAACGGGGAAAAAGGGATATATACAAAGGAGCTACAGAGAAGAGAAAAGGAGAAGGATAAGAAAACCGCCTCTGGGAAGAATAGAATATTTGAATGGAAACCGTTCTTTAAGGAAGAATTCGTGTTGAGAACGCTTGAGGAGCTTAAGATTCTTGAAGGAACAAATCTTGAATCGGTTCTTGTTTCCTTATCTTGGTTCTACTTTTTGTCCTGACTTCTATTTTTAGATTATCCGTGTGTAGTTTGTGGAGATAGAGACTGTAGAGACACGCAAGGAAAGCGAAGAGGGGTTCGTGAGGTGAGATTTGTTGGGTGGACTCGGACAAAAGGAGGCTCCAAAGAGGATAGAGAGCCTTAGGTCTTAAGCAAGCAAAGGTTCTGGTGTGGATGGACGATCCTATGCTTACTTGAACTGGAGCTCGAACTGTAAGATTCAAAACGAAAGCCAAATTCTTTTTCCTCGCGCCCTCCTTTTTTTTTTTTTCTTATTCTTGATTAGAACGTGAATCAGGGACCAAATTGTTTACTGGTGTGCTCTGTTTTTCTTCTTTGATTCCAGTTTCTGAGAGGGACTAGGTAGTATTTTCTTTGATTCTTTTCTCACCATACTCGACCGTATTATACCGGATGCAAGTGACAACCTCGATAAAGATAACCTTTTGCAAGTCAACCTGAAGATAAAGATTGCAAGAACCTGTTCTAACCGAAGGATGGCAGCGAAAACGAATCGCTTTAGATGAAAAAAAGGAAGAATATTCCCCTTCACGTTTCAAAGAGCACATCGCATTATTTTGTCTTTCTTGACGGGTTTCCGGCAGTTCAATTTGCCTCTTAATGGGTTTCTAGCACAGTAGAAGTTTCCTGGTTCACACCAGCGCCGGCTCCGAACAGCTTTCAGGCCCAGGAAGAGCAGAAAGACTTGGGTCTTCAAGCATGCGCAGAAGTTAGGGATAGAGAGATGCAAAGGACACCGAACCGATACACCGTTCCTGGTTTCAGTAGGCGCTCTTGGCTTCAACCGAAGTACACCAATTGCAATCGGTTAACTCAAAAGAAAACATTCGCCAACACAACAAGAGTATACTTCTTGGGCAATCTTGAGGGAGCCCGTAAGATAAATATTGTTCAGCAGCACATAATTTATATAACATAATAAGGAGAAGAAAGAGTAAAGATGGAACAACCAAAGCTTCGCTCTCCACAAAAATACACTAAATCTTTAACCAGCAACAGCCACTCCCGATGGTTCCACACTCCAAGACTGGGGAAGAAGGCTGGGTTGCTGTTGACCGCAAACAATCGACATTTGCACGTAGTTTCAAGCAATTGGCACTTGAGCTTTGTTTAAAGCGGGTGATAAGGCACATAGCCCAGAGCACCCGTCAGATTATTGACGACATCTTTGCACCTGGAGAGGAGACTAAGCATTTGGTGCGAGATGTCGATATTTGTTGGGCCAGGAATAGGCAGTGCTGCAGGGGTACTGAAATTCTGCACATTCCTTGAAGACGCAATTTCACTGTGTTGATAATTATTTGGTGCTTTTGGAAATTGTGGACTAGGGACAGCTAGAATAGAAGACGAAGATGGTGGAACAACCATATGAATTTTCTCAGTATTATAATTCAATCCATGAGAAGACGCACCATCATCAGCAATTGTCTTACTACTTCCCTCACCACCCAACATGAATTTTACACGTCCCCTAACACTGCCATTACCACCGGGATTGGTGGTTCCCCCATCATCAGTTGGAGGTCTTTTGAGGCAGGATTTCAACTGGACTGGCGGTTGAACAGCCTGCGCAACACTATTAGAAGCCATCCTATGCTGAAAAACCGGAGTCTCTCTCGACTGTGAAGATCCGTTATAAGGATCTTCCTTTTGAACCTTGGCAGATTCTGTTTCAGGAGTCTCAACTCCTATTTCACGGAGGTGACACCTCACGTTTGTGTTACCGAAAAGATTAGTAGTACCAGTAGCAAATTTTAAAGCTGCCTGAGCATCAATTTTATGCTGGTAGACCAAACGGCACGTAGACGATTTCCAGAAAATTCTAGTACCTGAATGGTCCAATGGCCCAAAACGTGCGAACTTGGCCTTCAACTCTGCAGCAGACGGTAATGCTGCTCCAGGGGGAAACTTCATAACCAGCATTGTTGGATTGGCAGCCCTAACCGGCAGCTGTCTTTTCTTTGCAGATTCTGATCCAGAAACTTTTACTGGTGCTAAAGCCATGGGTTTTCCAGCCATTTCTTTCACATCTCCTCGCTGAACCTCAGAAGTCCTCTGCATGGTCTTCCTTTCTGGCATTTGCCCCATGACCTTCCCCACCGTCTCCTTTCCATCCCCTCGTTGACCTTCTGGTATCTTCTGACTAGATCTCTTTTCTGCTGCCAATATTTTCAAATCATTCATCTTTTTCTTCTTCTTCGCAGCCATTTCTTCTTGGCGATCTGAGGGTCCACGTTTCCTCCCTCCTTTTGTTGGATCCTCCAGTCTGTTTAGAGGCTTTGGTGGTTTCACAGAAGGCAAATCTTTCAAATTCTCAATAGGGGGATAGTCAAAAGAGGGAGTAAGAGAAGCTAATGGACTTGGATGAGCATCTTTAGACTCATTCTCAGCAGGTGCCAGTGAAGGCAAGCTTTTCTGATACACAACGGAACGGAATCTCAAAAAAACATCCCTTATAATGGCCGGACAACTCCTCTCAGAACCATGGAAGGGGTTAAGAGCAAGAGCTCGTAAATCATCAAGCAGTTGAGGGAGCTCAAGCTGAATGCCGTTATTCTCAACAACTGGTTTTGTTCCTACTGAATCAGGTAGCGAAGAAGTTATTGTTGTATCATTATTTCCCTGCTGATCTATATGAGAGTTTTCTCTGGAAACGGTGCATATTTGGGGAGATTTCTCACCAACCTTCCCTGGAAGTGCACCTCCTTTACCAGCTGCAGTAGATGTCTTTGTATGATCAAAGCTTTGCCGGCCTAAGTCTTTCTTTCTCTTCTTCATTTTCTCTGCTGCAGCAGAACCCTCGGTGTTCATTTCCCCAAGAGGGCGTTTATGTAACTTAGCCTTCTTTAGGCCACTATCAGGATGAGTTTTACAACCCTCACCAAGAGGCTTTGTGTCCATAACAATGTTGTGAGTTCCACTGACATTATTTTGAACTTTTTCCTCTCCGTTGAATGCAACATCAGCAACTGGTTGTCTAACAGACTGCCCAATAACTTCAGCCACATTAGACACAGAAGGCTGGCTTGCAGGAACTAATACAGAAGCGTGTGTGCTTTTTACTGGAATGACAGAAACATCTGACTGAGAAGACGGGTTGATTTTGTGTGTTTTAGGTTCAACTACCTCCTCTCTTCGTTTAAACAGATATTGGTCTTTCTCTACTTGGTCTTTGGATTTATGAGGTTTTCCAGAACTCTTCCTCCTTCCTAGAGCTTCTGCAAACACTTGTCGGCCACTCAAAGGAGCTGCAAAAATGATAATATTAGAGTTGATAACATAAAGAGGACACATAAGCTTATCAAGAAAACAATTCACTTTTAAGAGGGAACTAACAGGTGAACGAAGCTGAAAACTCTACATGCATCAAATGAGGAGTTGATCTACGCTTAAGCACATGTATCTCCCAGGAGATAAAGCAACTTGATAATTAGAAGAGGACATGCTTTCAAGATAATGATTTAAGAGCCAAAACTTTGTAAAACCAAATGATTGGTGGCTGTTACAGGAAGAATAGTGAACAAATGGCAACTCAAATTTCAGAAACTGACATAACTGCAAGACAGACCAGAAGGTCAAGGAATACTGCATTCTCACTTAACCAATGCATATGAGAAAAGAATGCCCCACAAACAGCACTCCAGGCTAGGGTTAAATGTGAAAACAATCAAACTTTCCAGAGAATAATGAAAAAGAACACAATCCCTCCAGATCGTTCTCATGACTGAGCAACTAGAAGACAAAACTAATAGCTAATGTTGTAACAAGACTGCAAGCAAGGACAACTCCAGCAGACTTCTGAATTAAAGACTTTGTGTCATATTGGTTCCTTTTCAATATATAGAAACTAATCTACTGAACCAACTAGATAAGTTACTTGCAATAACATAGTTAGCATGCTAGAACAAAAAAATACCAACGCTTTAATGTTTAATGTTTTTGTCTTTTGGCTTCCTAGCTGTTGCATTGAATGTATCTATGAAAAACTGGGTGCATGCACATTCTAATGCATACGGCTGATATCATATATGATCCCATTCCAAATAAAAAATTATTCTAGGATTTAACAAGAATTCTTAGGAAGAGTTGAACATAAATTGCCCAAACAGAATAAAAATATGTGGGCAACATACTAGTAACTAGTTAATTTGAACTTAAAAGATAAGGTTGAGTTGGGACTACTGCCTCCTTGAACAAAAGAAATATATGCATTTTTGTCAAAATAAAGAGTTTTTTAAAATAACTATTCACGTATTAATCTCTCCCTTCAAGTAAATATTATTTAGGAATAGCTTAAAGAGGGAAATAGGCAACACCATTTGCAGCTGGAAAATTCGTGTATCTAAGGAGGACTTGATACAGCTTTATGTAAAATCTATAGGTATCATATTTGAAATCTAAACTTAAAGAATTGAAAAATGACTAATTGAATGATAAAACTTAGGTTTAAACATGTGCACAACTAGTTGAACAAATAGAGATTGAAAGTTCAATCTAATGGCCAAAAGATCTCTTAAGCACCGTATTTATTTTGACTTTGTCCTCAATTTACAATTTCTGCCCCCAATTGAAGGTCTTCTTTACATTAGGTCATTTTTTCCTTGGCTTCTGTGTTTTGGATAGTTTTCAGCAACCACAACAATAACAACAGGAGGAAAAGCGTAAAAGAAAATAATCATTTTCCTGAAAATGAACTTTTGCTAATCACCTCTTGTGGAATAAAAATATGCATATCAACTCCCAGTCCTAAAATCAAATCAGGCAAGCAACAAGTATGGTTCTCCTTGCAGCTGGTAGCTGTTGATCATAATAGTATGAAAAGAAAATCTGAACTGTCTCTCGTATTGAAGACCTTGCTGACATAGGCATGTATCAACCATCTCTAACAATTGCGTCACGCTCTTTGAAACGATCATCATTTTGATCGAAGAAATGATAAGAACTTTATAAACAAGAATCCAATTTCAAAATCATCATAAGCCATATGATTTCTAATATCACCAAAACAGCGATATCATGAAAGTCATATAGCACCAAGATGTTAGACAAAGCATCAAGAATAGGAAGATAGGAAGTGAAAATCTGGGCCTTTAAATAGAGAAATCATAGCCTAGTTTCAGGGAAATAATTTCCTCAAGCTAATACAAATGCCGAAGAGTCATACTCACATGATTTGTCATTACTGAATACATTTGACATCTAATACCCAAATAATTAGTCAAAAGACTTATTGAAAGCAACCAATATTTCCATCCATAGTTCATATGTGACCAGACAACTATTAAAGAGTCATAGTTAAACCATCCCTGGTCCATCAGCTTACTGAACATGGTTCACATCTAATACCAAAATAATTGGTCAAAAAGGCTTATTGAACACAACTGATATATCTATTGATCCATTCATGAACGACTGACTAAAGACGAACCCTGCTAATGCATCCTGAAAGTGTCCATTTCATAAATGGAATCCAAAATGGAAGCTGAGTATATGAGCTAGTACAGAGGAAAAATTAAAGCCTTTGCTCTCCAACTCCCATATAAAGCAATGAAGTAGTGAATAGCTGCAGGTCAGAAATTTATGTAACTTATCTAGGAAAAGAATTGCATGTTCGAGAGAAATCTCAAGACCCTTCCACCATCTCTCTCTAGCAGAACAAGTGAAGCTGATGGAATTTCTCCTTGGCCTTTGTCCCTCCCTTCCTTTTTTTCTTAAAGTTAATTCTTCACTCCTGGGTGGATTCTCAGGCATCTCATTGCCTTGCTTTTTCCAAACACCACAATGTAAGAGGAAGGAAAGAACACAAAATGTTAACACTATGCCCCAGAACAAAGAGCTACACATCCTTGGCAAAAGTTAATACATCTCCTGATGATAGAAATTTGAGTAACCTTACTTCTACAGATACACAAACCTCTGAGGACCTAGATATGTCACCTTAATTGAAAAAATTCTGGTTACCAACAAGAACGAAGCATGAATACATTTACAAGGAACCCCCCCCCCCCCAACCCAAAAAAAAAGAAAAAAAGAAAAAAGAGCAAAACCTACAAAGTAAAACCAATCACCCAACAAAGTATAATCTACAAAAAGAAATATCAGTTAGAAATGTGATAGTTCCCCCAAAATCAGTGTTCACAGAGCAAAGCCTTCACACATCTATTCGACGGGCAACAATCCAATAGATTCATTCCAACGCATAACTTTTCATGATCCTTAGTAAATATTGCTATAATAGGTAAAAGGTGGTAGCCAGACAAAGCATAAAGAAATATAACTGAATATCAACGAATTGTAAGAATAAATGATACCTTTTGAAGGTTCTGCAGGGGCTGTTGGTGGTCCAGGGCGTACAGGGAGAGCACCAAAGGCCTGAGCATAAGTCTCATCAAACTCCTCGAACAATGACTTCCTAAGAGCCAAAACTGTAGCCTTGTTCTGTATGAAGTTAATATTCCCAATTTCATCAATCATGTTCATAGGCCTCAAAGCTAACTGCTTCACAAAATTAAGCATCACTCCTGGCTGAAAAGCATCCCTTGCCTTCTTCAACTGGCTAGCAGAGTACATTCCTGCCTCATATGGAGCCACATCCACAGAAAAGTAACCCTCTACACTTGTAGGCCGAAAATTGTATGGATTCCTACATCTACAAACCAATGCCATGCTACTTCTACGGTTCACCTCATCAACAGCCTCCTCAACTGCCTTTAAAAAATTCCGTGAAGTTGTCTGCTTGGACTTCTCTGCAAAATGTGACTCGAAGGGTATGAGCTCTGCTGGGTCGAACCACCCATAGCTATTATCACCGAAAAAGGCCACCAAGACATGGCCCTCTCTCTTAGTCCTCCGAACAGAGGAAGAAGCAAAGGCCTCACTATATATATGCCCAGGCCACCAAGGGTGTGACTTAACTTTCCCCCAAACCATGTCCCCAATCTCATAACCGAACCCCACATATCCACTTTTTCCATTTGCCGCATATTGATCAAACATGGAAAGCATTGAATCATAGTCCGCTACATTCCCCTTCTTGGGATGCTCTTTCTCATCAAATTTTCCATTCCAAGCATGAATGCTGTTATCAACTGCCTTAGAAATTACATCAACGCTCCCCTTCTCATCAGCAAGTAAATCAGGCTTCTTCTCACTCTCCACCTTACTAAACCCATTGTTAGTCACAGTTTTTAATGTTTCATCTCCACTCTTTATTTCAGAAATCCTAAATTCACTGGCTTCATCAACACCCTGCGAAACACTAGCCTCCTCAGAAACCCTAAAATCGATAACTAAACTAACACCACCAGAAATCCCAGCTATATCCCCTCTTGCAGCACCAACAGATTCAGAGTTCAAATTCAAGCTCACCTTTTCCTCACCAGAAACGGCAAAGGCAGGTTGGTCCAAGGTCTGTACGTCCTCGGCGTCATCTTTTCGAAACGATTCCCAACTACCGTGTTTGTTCAAATCTTCCATGCTGTTCATCATCTAGAAACGACTGGCTAAGCAAAACCAACTATCGAAGCGAAAAGAAATGAATTTCTCTTCATCGAGAGGAAGCAAGGTGCATTGAAAGAGAAATTGGTTGTGATTTTCCTGTAAAGTAATGCAAAATTAGGGAATTGATGAGGATTTTGGGGAAAATCGACTTCTTTTTGATATAGGGGGAATCAATTTCAAAACCCTAAAGAGCTAAGCAAGCTGCAGTACGGGAGCTGTGTGTTCTTGAACAAGAGAAGAGAGGGGAAAGAGAGATTGGGTTCGATGTGTGTATGTGGGGACTAGCTAAAGCCACAAAGTAATAATATAATAATAAAAATAAAAATAAAGGATTTCTTCCTTTAACACTTGTGACCTGCCAAAAAAAAAGGAGCTGCGACGGCATACGTGTGTGCTTACGATCCGGGGGTGAATTGGTTAATTAATAAATCGAGAAAAACATTATAAATAGGGTTTAATTTTCCCCTTTCTTTTTTGCTTGGGAAGAAAAATTGGCTCTTGTTGCAGTAATCCTTGTCCCTTAACCCCCCCCCCCCCCCACCCCCACCGAAAAAAAAAAAGCATAGTAATCCTGGTTTCTATTGATCGTAGAAAATTTGTAAAAGTTCAATATAAACATTAAATTTTTGCTGAAAAAAAGATTTATTTTCAAGAAAGTGGTAAAAATTCCAAGAATGTTCCAAATATCTAGAAAATTTTTTACTAAGAATTGTCATAAAATAGTTGTGATGTGTCTTCCCCTCTATATTGCACTGTTTGTTCAACTTTGGTTTGCATTCTTCTTCCTTTTGGGAAGTTGCTTTTCTATTCATATTTTAATAGCATCTCAATGATTAAAAAAAACGAAAAATACTCGACAGAGTAACAAACATGGATTTCATGCTAATTCGCATGTATTCTAAACCTGTTTGAAAATAATTCAAAATGCGATAATAAAACAATTGTACTATGATCGCAACAAATCGATGAAGGAAATGCTTTAATACTTGCATGGTACATTTGACATACAAACGAATGTTGTAAATGAATCAAATGACTTTGCAGTGCATGACAAAAATATAATCATATATTTGTAAGTTTAATACCATCACACTAATCTTTTGTGAAACGGATTCATATAATTTATGAATAGGTCTAAAATATGATTTAGAGCTAAATAAAAAAGGAGTAAAAGGGGTTTTGGTAAACATTATATGAATAGGTCTTACAAGCCAATTGAGCCAAAGTTGAAAGGAAAACAGAAGATGAATCCAAATTGTTTGAGGTACCGTCGTTGCTCCATTCTTGTATTCTTTTTTCTTGACTTGTATCTTATTCTCACTAACCTAAAATGCAAAAGGTCAAGTGTGTTCGCGAATATAATCCAAAAACTAAGACAATTTTCAATCGATCCAACTGCCTCCTATAAAATTTGCTTGTTTCCTTTAGCCAGGCATAACATAAAACCAGTTTTCATCCACTTCCATACAAAACAATATATCTACTTTCAGATCAGTCCCTACTCAAGCTAAAAAGGAAAATAATTGAATTTTATTATTGATGCCCAAAAAATGGTAGTAGCTAGTAAATAACATTTACAAATAGAAAGCAGGTTCTCACTGTCATCTCATGATCTCATATAATGATGAACAAAGTTTACAAGCAAAGGAACTGTTTGTGTTGATTTTCCGGTATCTCTCATAATGAGTGGTAATCTCTACAATTACAAAATTCCCTTTTCTTGAAATACACATTCTAGAAAGAGTACAAAACAATGTACGTATGGCCAACCAGACATAATTACAGAGCTAAAATACCAACTTCTATTGATTAAAGACCTTACTATTTTACCCGAAAGTCCTGATGAAAAAAGACTACATATGTTTCTTATTTTATCTTTCAAAAGAACATGACTAAGAACAATAAAAAGAATTTCAAGTAAAATTTGGCTACTAGGCCTATTAATCGCTATGAATAGAATTGCTATAAATTTATGCATCATCAACACTTTGGGTGGTAGGAGTTCCTGCAAGCCATCCCCATACACCGCCTGAACTTTGTTGTTTTGCACTTAAGGCAGCTTGTTCAGAAGCAGCCTTTTGCCGCTGGAGAAGTTCTAGTTCTTTCTGCATGGTCTCCATGGTTTGTAACTTCTGCCGCAGCTCTGCAACATCAACCTTTAAATTGAAAGGAGCTAGTTAAAAACCATCTTTAATTTTGGATTGCAAAAAAACAAAATAAACAAGACACATCATTTGCTTCAAGAAGGTAAGGCTTTCATTGATATAACTAGGCACTAAGCAATGCCAGATGCCAGAAATAATATTATCAGATATGCTAAAGCCAGAAGGAACAACTCTGCGACCTCCAAATATGTCACTGATATTGTAACAACATAATCAAGAAAAGACAAAACCTTAAGTAAATTTTTTTCATCATTTTGCCAACATTCATATGTTTCCATCTGTTCGGGGGGAAATGAAGGAAAATGAACCCTATAGAAATAACTCCACAAAACATTCATTTTGTTCTAGGTTCAAAATCTTAAGCAATAAAGCGAACAAAAGCTCAGATTTTACAACAAGGCAAATGATATATTACAATTATGAATACCTCGAGTTTGAAACATCTAGATTGCTCAGCACCAAGTTGACCTCTTACGGACTGCAGTTCCTGTGCATTGTCAATTATAGAACCTTAATTAGTTTCTGCAGGCATAATCATACTGTAGGAAACATTGGCATCCAAGCTCCTTCTCAAAAAGATTTCAGACTCCTAATTTCATCAAAAAAAAAAAAAAAAGGAAAAATGCTAGTCTCAAAGGTCAGTCAGCAATTTTACCTTTTCCCAGGTATTGGGAAAACAAAAACACAAAAATTATCTGCAATGAAACTAGAAAATTTAGTGCAGACAAATTATCATTACAAAGCCCATGCCCATGATAACAAAAAGTTCATAATTGAGGAAAGCCTTCACATGTTTTGCTTGACATGTAACAAGAGTCCCTCAAGTTATTGAAAGCAAGGAGAGAGATGAAGGTAATATGATGTTTCAGAATTGACTAAGCTTACAATTTTACTGAATAACTAAAAATGTTTGAATGATACAACCGGGGGGGTTTGGGGGGCGGGGGTGCATTTTCAGACTTAGAAATGTTAACCTATTGTTGCTGATCAATCTAATTGGTTTCCCAGTAACAGTAGAAGTCTAAGACCACTATAGCTTTCCATATAAGCTGACCATGGTGTCATGAATGGAGAAGATTTGTATCATGGAGTATTTAAGCTGTAGTAGTATAAAGGGTGCAAACGATTTGTAATGAAACCAGATATATGCTGGGAGAAACGGAAAACCATCTATTGAGCAGGTAAATACCACCCTTTTCCATAAAAATATTCCTCTAATGGTAACAAATTCTGATCTCTGGCAGTGAAAAATCAATGAACCTTAATATTCTTGACAATGTTTAGCAATAAGAATAATCAAAAGTACTCTGTTGTGTAGCTTTTGCTAATTTCTTTCCTTTGTATACATTTGTTTGATCTTACTCAAAAAAAATTAACTTGAGTTAACAAGCAACAAATATTTTTTCCCCTTCACTTTATTAGATTAAGCCTATAATCTGCAGGAGATCATGCCAGTAGAAAAGCTAAAGAGAATACCTTGTAAAGTTCTGCATTACGAGTTTCCGCTTCTGCCAACTCTTGCTGCAGTTGCAGGGTCTGCAGTTTCTCCTTGCTAAGAGATAATTCAAATTCATCCTTCTCCTCCTTCAGAGAAGCTATAAGGCATTCACTGTTTTCTTCAACTTTGTTAACCTGTGTCACGTTCAACACAGAAGAACTTTAAGTCTTGAGGAAAGGACATCTCCACCCATATTGCCTACCAAAACCAGCCCCTACTCTTCCAGTCATAAATGATGGTTAACTGGGAAAATATGGTTATCACATGTAACAATGAGTCATAAAATTAACATAATAAATTCCAGAAGAATCATTAAACATTGCTACATTTAAAGGTCAAGATCATGCAAGCAACCAAGAAATTCATAAAGCGCTCCTTAACAGAGACAGCAAAGAGTCCATGATTTGACTTCTTAATCAGCATATCCACGTATCAATCCATTTTAAGTCTTTGTTACTCTTAAGCAACATCTAAGCAAAACCAAGTTAAAGAGATCTCACAACACCAGAGCTGAAAGCTTTCTTGTAGACAGTTTATGCATTTTTATCATAGGTAACGTGATTGAATTATGTAAATTAGCTTCGGAATACATTATAACATTGATTGTCTATCTAGGGTAATTCTATGTGTTAGTTTTCTTTCGTGATGGCAGTGGTGCAAATTCTTTCTTTTGCTTCTGTCCCAGACCTTTTTCAAGCTTTCATTAGCATTACAATTTTCTAATGACTTTTAAACCAATCTTTAGAAGTTAGATTAAACCAGCAAATTTAGCCAAGGAGGAACCAATCCTGCTGTCTTTTGGCAAATGATCAAAATGAATCTTCTATTTAGTAACAACCATGTCAGACCACAGCTCAACAAAGGTTCTTGTGCTTGACTAAGGTGCAAATATCATAACTTGGTTACGTGGTCGTAACTAAACAGTTCTGCAGAAAAATGTAAATCCTGTTGTCATCTTGGATAACCAATTTTTCATAATCAATGAATATAATATGCCAAGAACTGCAGAAGTAAACTTCCAATTAATGAAGTTCCTTAAACCGGAGAAAAGTTGCATTTTTTTTTTTACTTCAGTATGCATACATAACAGAACTGCAGTACAAAGTTGCAAGGAACTTACAATACACTATTTCAATGCAGGTATCATGTTCAACTGTCTGTTAGTGTTTGAAGTTTTATTCTTATGTATTATCAAGTCAATATTAATTTGAGCCGTGTGTTCTTAAGCAGTGGCATAGAAGGCTGAGTTGAGTTGAGCTGCATTTATGATTAAGTTTGATTTTTTTCCTGAGAAATTATTATTCAAACTTAAAATTTTTCCATAAATTGAATCTTAGACTTCATGTTTTTCCTATTATTAACATAAGGCAACAATGAGGCTGTGCCATCACAAAAGCTCTTGTGAAAAGTCATTCAGAAAGGCAAATTACCACTAGCTCTGAATCTAATATGATCTCTCTTGATTTCCCTTCTTGCCCTGTTTCAAACTCAGACTCTATATCTCTGGTGGCATTTGTAGCATTGTGCACTGCAGAAACACTATCAGGCACTTGAGTCTCCATCATCTTTGACTGCAAGGTCGACTTGTGGCTTGGCTTAAGGACATTGACCTGAAGCAGCACAAGAACCATCGTGATGAAGTGAACAGGCAAAAGTCCTGAAGCAAAAGAATGATGGAAAGAAACCAACCTCATTACTGTACCGCCCATTATATCCTCCAAAAGAAACAAGAATATCCTCACCATTGTAAGAACTCAAGATCAAACTCAAGCCCTGCAAGATAAGAAGATTTATTTGCATTTCAAATTTCAGAACTGAGTGGCAATTTCAAAACTTTTAGAAAATCGATACCACACTCTTTCAACAAACATAGTACACTAAGATACAGTTGAACCTCAAACATGCTTTCATCCGCATTCCTGAAACTAAGCAAAATTAACTAAACAGATCATACGGTCAATTTCTGACAAAAACAGTACATCAAATATGCATGCACGCACATTTACTAAGTGCTGATTTATTTGTCATTAACTACTGAGAAGACAAAAAATTCTAGGACTCAATGTAAGAACCGAGAAGTTCATCTGCAGTCAATCCAACATTTTCAAAATATGGTTATATTACCTACAAGAAAGAATAGTTGCTAAGATGAGGAGTACATGGAAAGGCTCATACCAGGAACAAAAATTCACCAGATCATAAAAATTTCAATAACCTAATAAAATTTGATCCAAAAGACGTGTTTATGGATGCAACCCTAAGCAAATGCTAAAAGGACCACAGATTGTACATCCTTCCTAACCTTAGTACATACCTATTATATTGGTCTGTCAGGAAATTCTGAGTTTCACCTTAAAAAAGATAATCAATTACACAGAGCAACCTTCTCACATAACATTGATGCCAAATTTTCTCAACACACATTTAACAATGTTTACCTCAAACCATCATCCGAGGAAAAAGAATCACTAAAAGATTTATTCAACTCTTTGGATTAATCCCATTACCAAAGCAGATAAATATAGAATATTTATTTACATAAATTAGACAGTTGACAGTTACATCTGAATCTATAAGTATCTCAAAAATTTTAGCAAATCTGGAATCAGAAAAGAGAAAATAACACATTGTGTTTCTCTGACACACGTTTGGTTATTTTTGGTCAAGAGACATTCCTGAACATGCAAATGCCCATTCACTGCTAGTGTACCAATAATAATGAAAAAAGCCAGAACCATGCTTCTAGCCCTTTCTACAGCTTTTTGCTCTTGTAATGTTTACAATGGAGCATAGTAATGAGTTTTTATAACCAGCATACTGGATCGCAATGCAGTATATAATTAGGATTGCTTTAACTAGTATATCTATTTAAGTACTAGACGTGATCTATGCATAAATATGTGCGCTTTATACTGAATAATACAAAAACAATTGGAAGATTAGCGTATCATCGATAGAAAGCTTGCTACTAGTTAGTAGGGGCAAACTTCAGAAACTGCAAGGTACCTCACTAGCAAGAGGAACACGTCCTTGAACAGTTGTTACAACAGACCAAACTAATGTAGACATGTTGAGGACGACAGTTTGGGAAACCCCTGCAAGATATTAAGAAAGTGAGAATCACAAGAAACATGAACAACGATGTGTGGAGCAATTTGACTAAACAGTCCCCTTTGGAAAAAAAGAATACCTGATCACCAGGATTTCCAAGTACAGCATACATTATTTTCTTGGGAAATATCTTACAATAGCTGAATAAGCAAAATTATATTGTAGACTAGACAATCTCTTCGTGTCCTAACTTGATTAAGGAAGAGTTGCGGGAGAAAATGCAAAAATAATAAACTAATGTAATGGGACAAGAGAGGACCATATAATTCCTTAATCAGTCTACACCATATGAGAGAGCACAGAGAAATACTTTCTAGTGGGTTCAGCTTATAATCATAAGTTTTATTATCCATTGTTGGGCCCAATAAGCATTTCAACTAAGGTAGCAGTTCCAAATAGAATATTTGATTGTTTTACTAGAAGAGTTTTATTTATTTATTTTAAGCTTTTCGCATGCAGGAAGTATACAGCAAACCTCCTTGAAAGCTCTCGTTTCTTGTTAAACCACTGTATCATCAGATGTTGTAGTAATACTACCTCAACAGTTATCCGAAATAAGAATGTCATCAAAATGACATCACTTCTAAGAGCAGGAGTCCAGCACTTAAGCTTGTCAAGGAAGTTAATTCCCCAGGATTCCTTTTCCAATAAGTAAATAAATAAATACATTGAAATTAAAAAGGTGCTATGAGGCCTTTCTTCTGGTCTAATGCCTATACAAAAGGTGAATCATTTGCATGGGACATAATGCAACCAATCAAGGAAGATCAAACTCATTGACTAATAAAAGTCTTTATAAGCACCGTTGAAGGCTACTTTATAAGTGACCACACGAATTTAATTCAAAGAATTATACATTTAGCAACTAAAATTAAAAGATTGAGCAAAACCAGAGTTCCATGATAATCTCAGCATTTTAAATGAAGCAGGTAAATAGAGCTAAGGAACCCATTAAAAGATGCCCTTATCCTTCTACATCTTTGAGTTTCCTCTGCCCCTTAGCTCAATTTTCAGATTCTCTTTCTACCCTGAATTCTTATCTTTGGGCACTTTGTGCAGCAATATTACGGGGAAAGAACAAGAAACAACCATCATTTGACCAAACAATCTAAAAGAGCCAAAACATTGAAATGCGGATGAATCTCAGCAGACAAAACATTAAAAAATATTTGCAGACAAAGACACAGTCCTGGCTCCAATAAACCTAGTTAAAATCTCAAGCACCAAGCGGCACTTCTGACAATGGGCAATTACTTTGTCGAGTGTGAATTTTGTTCAAGAAATTCAGGTGCTACTAAAGGGCTCATAGCATTTGATCATAATGCAAACAACTTAACACGGAAATTTTCAGTATCATAGCGGAAATCTGTGTTATCAAATACATACCACTCTTGTTGTCGCCACCTCCAACAATAAACCAGTTCTCTCCAACAGCTGCACCTGCATGGCCAGCCCGAGCAGTAGGAATTTCACCCTGTTGTGTGGGTCTTGACCATTCCATCTGCGTGATAAAAACTTATTGGTATGTAAATCATAATTCAAATCAGACAGAGACAGAAAAGACATTTCTTACTGTTTGCAGATCAAGGACATGCAAATCATTGAAGCAGGTAGCATGTGAACCTCCGGCAAAAATAAGAAGGTATCTTTCTGCATGCACGGCGGCAGCATGATCAGACCTTGGAGAAGGAGGCACCCCCCTACAAAAGAACAGAACTTGTATTTTTAAATTTTTTTCTTTGGCATGATTAGGGGAGGCATTACAATAAACAAATTCAAATTATGCAAAATTTTGTGAATGCACTGATTCATGAAAATTGGCTGAATAAACTTCTCAAATTGCAAAGAACCTCATACAGGGTATCCATTTCATCCCATGTCATTGTCTCCAAGTCCAGAATGTGCAGGTCGTTTAAAAGAGATCGCTTTGCATCCTCTCCACCAAATATAACTAAGCTTGACCCCACCAATGTTACTGAGTGTCCTCCTCGAGAAACCTGTAATAGCAAATAACTCCCTCTTAGGCAAAGAAATCATTATCATGTAACAAAAAGCACAGTCATGTTTTCAGTTAGAATTATAAAATAAGCAATCACTTGCATGTATATGCTCGGAAAAAATCATATAATCAACAAAAGAGAAAAAAAAAAGAAGCAAAATCTAGCTTCAAGTTTGAGGTACTCATAAATAGAAAACAATTATTAATTTAAACTGACCACATATGGTATTTCACATTTAAAGACTATAGAACGCATAGAGATATGGACTCTAGGCAGGACTACTCAATCTTTTTCCTTCCCCATTTCTCACCAATTGATGTTAAATATGGACCAAGAGGGCCTTGCAGGCATGCTATGACAAGATCTATACTCCACTGATGCATTCTGATTCTTTTGGTTTATAATAGTGGGGTAAAATGATTTCTTGTAATCAGACACAGAAACCTAAAGAATTGAACAAGATAGAGTACTACCGAGAAAAAGAAAGGAGGGCGGGAGGAATATGGGAGACAAGCAGATTCTATTAACCTTTTAACATTTTTAAGTTTTTCTATTTTTAGTCCTTTTCTTCCACTCACATTTTACCTTTGTTGTCCTTCACTTCCATACCTAAATGTTGCTTGTAAAATTGATGGAATTTAAATTCTGTTCAAAGTATCTGGTTTAGAATTTGTTTCCTAACAGAAGACATAAGTCTAGTTACCTGTGCACAAGACAATATGACATGCAGCTCACCTTTGGCTATGAGATCTAACAGTTTATTCTCTGAAGGTGTACAAGGCCTATAACTTTTTTCCACCAAAAGGAAAAAAAAGGCCTATAATTTCCTCAATTTGATAATTTCTCCAGGAGACCAAACTAATTGAAAAATTCTAAGAAAGACTATCACGAGCATAAAGTTGGAGAATGAAAAATTTTAAAGAAAATGATGACCAGGAGGTAATGAATACATACGGGGGGCTTTCCATATGTCTTCAAGGTTGACCAGCAAGAAGTCTGGAGATTAAACACCTTCACTGTCATCAAGCATTCACAAGACGTTAAGACATAGAAACACCTGTAAGACCAATGCTCTAAGTTCCAAGGAACCTTATATTATTTCTATCTTCTATAGAAAGGAAGACGAGTCAACCATGAAAGAACTCAAAACCACATAAAGCAACACATTTCAGCTCCAAATAGAACTACATAAGCGAATGTTAAATAATTTTCATTGCAGCAACAGAAACCCTGGAAAAATGTGCAAACTTCTGAAATGCAAAGGATAAAGTTGATGAGGAAATAGTGCAACAGTTTAAACAGAGCAGATGGTTGCAGCCAGAGCTGTGACGGTATTACAACTCTGACTAGAAACCAATCAAATCATTATTATCGAATGAGGGAATAGAGTTGGTGCAGTAAGTTAGCACTGCCTTCCCCAACCAAAGGTCTGGGATTCAATTCTCACCTCAAGCATTTGCCAGGTACCACCTCAAAACCTAAAAAGAAGCCATTACTATAAAATCATCTGCTTTTCAATATGCTCACAAGTTAATGGTTTTTCTTTATTCTCGAGAACTTCAATGCGAATGCATGATAGATAATCCTAGAATAGCTGAAAATTAATGATCCTGAGCAAGAGTTTCAGTGAACAGGCAGATAATGAGAAAATGAAGGCAGATTCAAGAAAATTTTGCCGATTCAAGTAACACATTTAACCAATAAATTTGTTTCAATGTGAGATCAAAACCTATTTGAGTCTCCAACACTGGATCTCACGGAGGGAATTAAAAAATGTGCTCAAAGCTTTAACACATTGCATAATTGAAAAAGTTGGGAACATTCTATTCCAATCTGAGAAAATGTTGTCCAAGGACGAAAACTGAAAAACAATAAGACAACAAAAAAAAATCAAGAAAGGTATCTAGACAAAACCAGTGAAATCCTCTTAACATAGTCAATATCACAAAATTAGAAGCCAGGAAGTGGAGGACTTCAGTCGTGTGTGCAAGTAAACCAGAAAGACATGTATAGAGGGGAAAGGTGAAAGTTCCAAATAACTAGTACGAATATCTAGATTCAAGAACTGTCAAAGAGCTTCTTACAGAAAAGTTACTCCTTCTGTCCAATTTCATTTGACCTTCTTACTATATTAGCACGTCCCAAAATAATTGACACTTTCCATAAAAAGAAACATTTTAATATATTTTAAACTATTAATCAACTACTAACCCCACTATAAATTACTTTTATATATTTAGATTTGACATAAAGTACCCACTGGCCCACATGTTTCTTACTTTTTATTATACTATATCACTTTGATAATACAATTCAAACTTTTGCATAAAACTCCATGCCCAGTCAAACACTGTCAAATGAAATGGGACGGAGGGAGTAGCATTTTTCTACAAACATCCGAGTACTATAGATGGGATGTAGTATCCCATGCTTAAATTAATCATGTAATGAAATCAAAAGACCAAGTCAATCAACAATTCCAGCAGTACAAAGCAAAACCTTGCACAGATTCAGATGGATCCTTTGTGTGTCCTCCAATTGAAAGAAGCTTATTTCCTCCCCATGCTATCTATATGAACAAAGCATAGAAATATGGTATCAATAGCGCACACCCATAAAAGACAGGAACTACATTTGCTATGCCTTTCATATAAGCTTGAACAATACAATGAAACTAACCAATGAATGGCCAGCACAGGGAGTTACAGCAATTGGAGAAGCCTCAGACCCTGCTTTGACTTCAACCTTGGACCATGTCCAACTCTTTAAATCCAAGACCTGCAGTATTGCACCACAAGAGGGAGAAAAGGGGATTTAGACCTCATGTCCACTTAAGGATCATTTTGGAATATAAACTTGAAATCCTCAATAAATTTTCTGCCAAATTGGAAGACTTGAAAGGAACTTGGAGAATTATACAGAATATCTTTCATAGAAAAAATATTGGACATGATATTTCTTCAGAAAATAAAATTATAAATATTTAATACCAAATTGTATAAACAGGATCAAACACTCATTTCAATTGACAATATTTTGGGTACACAATTCAGAAAAATATAAATGCATGTAAAATAAGTCTTCCCATGATATTCTACAGATGATAAGGTGATCCAGGCAAAATGAAGTATGCTCAGAATATTTGTCACACCTGGAGATCGCTTAGGTAACGCCCAATATGGTTTCCTCCAAATACATATATTTTGTCATCAATAACAGCTGCTCCATGCTGTGATTGCATGAGAGACATATTAGGAATGTTAGAGACAGCAAGGAGGAATAAGTTTTTAAAAATGACTTTAGTAGATGAAACCACCTCATATCGGGCTTTTGGGCGTGGACCAGAGACTGGTGGTGCTACCCATTGATCATAGACAATAACTCCACCAAACCCTTCAGATGCAGCATCTGAATCCTGAGTTTCGGATAAATTTCCATTTTCAGCAGGTATTGTTTTTGGCTCGGAAAACCGGTTACCATTCTCAATAATTGGCTCAACTTTTGAATTATGCTGAACCAAAAGGAAGGATGAATGAGAGAGATGGAGAGAGAACAAAAAAGGGCCAGCACATGCAATAAAACTTTATTAATGTACATTATTAGATTCAACCTGAAACGAAGAGCATGATAAAAGATTGTGTGAGACAAGTTGTCTTGGAGTTACATCTAAATTAACCAAAAGTTTTCCAGGAAGCACATTGATCAAATAGAGAACTCTCTGTATCCTTGAAATATTAGGTACACCAATCACCTTTCAACACTTATGTTGTTCCTCTTCCTACTTGCCTTTCCACTATGTCACAAGATAACCTCATTCCCTGACTTAGGCTGATATTTCTTCCTCTTATTTACTTATTTTTCTGAATTTTCCTGGTTGGGATTTCATATTTTCATCTATTCTTATGAAAAAATTTATGAATGGTGAGAACTAACTTTATTGCTTAGTTGAGAACTAACTATATGAATGATGGATTTATTTATAGTTGAATCTTTACTATTTTAGTGTTATTGAATTCAATGTTGAAACCATTGATATCTACGAGTTTTAAGTACTTCGGTATTTTTCTGTTTATAGTTGTTTTACTTAGAATGTCAAGAAATAGTCAGATTCAAGGTAATGAAATCTTGAGTCTGTCTGTGCTTGATGCATAACCTTCATTCCTTTTCTTTCCTTTTCCTTCTCCACTCCCTATCTACAGAAGTGTTAAAGATGGCTTATTGTTCTGAAACATCTGCTTATTTCAGCAATATACGTGACCTTCAACCTCTACATATCTAAACCTGAGAGATCATAGTGCAGCAATGTACCTTATGCCCTTCAGAACTATGAATAAGAAATCTGCAATCCTCCTTAGATGAAAAAAAAAAAAAGTTTGTATCACTTAAGCAAATATATGTAACTTTAAAGGAAAACTCACATTTATTTCAACATCTACAGCAGGCTCCGGAGTGAAGTTTGAGACTCTTGAATACCATCCAGGATCTTCTTCCTGTTCACAAAATGCATAAGTGTGCCGAAGATCTTCCTTATAGATTATCTGATTACAAGAAATTTCAGAAGTAACTTCAGAGCAAACCTCTAATACTTTCACAAAAAGACGCATTGCCTCCGTAGACACCATGTTTCCCAGCTCGTTCCAACTATAGTAAAAAGAGTTACATTCCAATCTCAGAGAAATCAAAATGTCTACATGGTTAGCAAAACAATTTGATGATTGGCTTGCAGAAGAACTGGCCTTTATTTACACACAGATATGACAGGAGATTAGCCATCATTAAAATGCATGTGCTAATTTATACTCTGTATTTTCCAGTGCTAGTGGTAAATGTCCTTGACATCCAGTTTAATGATATTATTTGCAACCTCTAAATAGTATTCCTTATCGTAAATTTTTTTTGTGATTCTCCCAACCCTGAGAGTAGACTCATCCTAAGTATAGTGACACATCCACAAGAGTTTGTGTATAGTTGCCTTTTTCTGAGGATACAAGAAAAATGTCTCTCAGAGCCTCATTTTCAGAAGATACATTTCCAATATATTCAATGTATCCTGCACTTTCATAAAACATCTACTAAACATGTAAACTGCACAACTATTTAATAGTTTATTAAAATGATGATTTAGGATGATATCATAGCAAGAGGCCCAGCATTCAAATCATGTCGCCTTCCATTAATTAAAAACAAAAACTATCGAGCTTTTAAATGATTTGGTAATTAACAATATCATCAGCAAAGAGACGTTCCTACTTTATTAGTATTCTATCAAGTTGTTTCAAGATTTACACTGTTCAAGACACACCATACAGGGATGAGTAGGAGTCATGGTGTTATAAACCAGGTCTTTTTCAGAAAATGAGACTAAAAATCGGGTCTTTTTTGGAAAAGGAGATGTATAATGAGATCAATTATGATCAAGCAAATCAGAAATTAGGGACACAAACCTGCTCCATTTGCTTTGCTCCACAGGACTCCACCCTCTGGGTTTGGGAATGTTACAAGGTCCTATTGTTGCCTGCAACAATTAGAAAACACCTAAAATAAAGGTCATTCCTAATAAACAACATTTCACAAGACGAACAGAAATTGATTATTTAAGGTGAAGAAAACTTCTTGATTCAATATGTTTCTTCTTTTCCAACATAGAATATGGTCATAGTGGATAATCAGTTTTGCTAACGAATAGTAGAATCAATGTCAGAAAACAATGTGGTTGATTGTTTTAACCAGTTGAGTTAAGGCCTTTATTGGAGCGCAAATCCCCAATTCAAAAATAACCCTTTACTTTGCCACTGCAGCGTACCTTTCTAAAATAACCATTTTAATCTTCCTAATCGATTAAAGAGAAAAAAATCAACAAATTATAGTACTCAAAACTCAATTCGAATAAATTGGAAAGTAAAGGTAATACAAACAATCCCAGATCTAGCAAGATCAAATCAAACTCCACACACTTAGCAATGCCATTTCACGGAATCCATCACCGGTTAATTCCCAATTTAAAGAAAACAAACCACAATTCAGGAAATTCCCACAATGCAACAATCAGATCAATCAAATACAAGAGATTAAACAATCATTCCCCATGCATGATACAAATAAAATCAGTCGGTGAAAGTGAATAGCCAGACCTGTTGATAGAGGGCGTAAAGGAGTAAGGCGACATCATTTGTGAACTTAGAGCTGACAGCGGAAGAATTGGAAGATCCATCGAAGCCAGCATAGGATGCCGCCGCATAAAATCGCTCCGGGTATGCGAGGCCAGAGCTTGCCCTCGCCATCGACATTACTACGTTTCGGCAATCTCTTGATCCCGCTCTGTGCTCTTCCAAAAATGTCGTTTGGTGATTAAGATTGAAATTCACAAATCTCAGATCGATTTGCAGTGAAGATAAAGAAATAGAAATGGTATTTCAATAATATAGAAATTGAGAACTGGGGGGCGCGGTTTTTATATAGCCTACGGAATCGTGCAGTGTTGTTACTGCTACTGTCATTTTTTTCCCAAATGTTACTGCTACTGTTATTGTTCTGGTTGAAAAACTACCCTAGCAAAAGCAAAAAAATAAAAAACGTATTAGTCTTCGAGTTTCTTTTTTTTAATATAAAGTTTATCTCTTACGATGATATTTTTCTTGTCCCAAGTTCGATCATCTCTAAACTATAGATTAAATATTTAATTACTAAATTATTATAAAAGCAATCACTAACTACAGTATTTTTATATTATCTTAAACTCTTTCAAGTTTATTTAATTGGCCCTTTATTAATTAATATCCTAATGATTAAGTATGTGACTTGTAATTCAATACATAGGAATCAAAACATAATAATTAGAAAAAAAAGAATTTAAATGACCTTTAGCTTTGAGTCATATAAAATTATGTTATTTGTTAATGGGATTCAAATAATCGAATTTTTAAGATGAATTTTTTCTCTTAAATTTAATATTATAATAATTTACTAAATGTTTCTTTTCTAATCTAAGTGATATACTGAGTAAAATTTTGGTCATCATTTAGCGCAATTTTTATAATGCGTTGTCAATTTTTTTAAACATTTATAACATAAAGATATATTACCATAAAGTGTTCATATATGAATGCATTATAGTGATGCATTAATTTACTGTTTTAGGTGCCTAAACCTTTTATACATTTCCCCATATTGACACATTTGAGTGATGCATTCAGTTCTTTTGTAGATCTAACCTTGGAAAGGTGAACACAGTACCACTAGGTGTTCGTAAATCTTGACGCATTACTTTTATGCGTTGTGAAGGTGGATGCTTTTTTCCAACTATTGACAATTTTTTTTCTCTTCTATATTCCCATTTGTTAAATTAAATTATTTCCTTCTTTTTAAAAATTTTTTCCTTTATGTCTTCTTATTTATTTTTTATCCTTGCATCAAAGAACGCATTATTATAATTCGTACTCTTGCTCATTATTCTAAGTGATACTACTAAATAAGAGTTTTGATCGTTGTTAATGTATTTCCATATTGTGTGGTCATCTTTTTTTTTTTTTACTTTTGCAATATAAGAACACTTTATTGTGAATGTATTTATTTGTGAACGCATGACGATAATATATTAATATGCTTAGATTAGAGTAATACAAATAAAATATAATTCTAATATTTTATTTCGTTAAAAATATCATAAAATATTAACTTATTATTTTGAATCATAGAAAAATCCCTTTTTGATATTAATAATTATATAATTTCATTTGTTTTTTGTTTTTCATTAATAGTGAGATTATTAGAAAATTAAAAGAACAAATGATTTAATAAAATTTAATCAAATTTTTTGCTCCATGCATAATTTTATTTAAAAATTATTTTTTGTGGATACATTTGAATGTCATTTTAAATGATAGTATTTTGTCTCATTCATTTGTTTAGTTTGGATTGGAGTAGTACAAATAAAATATAATTTAACATATCATAAAAGATTAGCTTATTAGTTTGAATGATGGAAAAAGTTCCCTTTTTATATTAATAATTAGATAATTTCATTTATTTTTTAATTTTCATTGATAGTGAAATTATTAGAAAATTAAAAGAATAAATGATTTAATAAAATTTAATCTAATTTTTCTATGCAATGTATAATTTTATATAATTCTTTTTTGTGAATACACTTTAATGTAATTTTAAATGATAATATTTTATCTCATTAATATTAGTTTAGTATTTTGAATGATAGTAAAAATTCCTTTTTATTAATAATTAGATAATTTTATTTGTTTTTTGTTTTTCATTGATAGTGAAATTATTAGAAAATCATTGAAGATTGATATATATATAAAGAAGTTAAGAGATCCTCCATATGACATTCAGTCAATACTACATGAATAACATTTTTTCTTTTAAATGGATCCGTTTTTAAAAAAATAATTAAAAAATCTTTAAAAATGAATTAGAAGGAAGATTAGGATTCCAAAAGATATCAAACATACTCTTCAACAAACCTGGAAAACCTATCTCTTCAACTCTCATAGTCTCATAGTCGTATCTCCCAAGGCGCATACTCTTCTCCTACTTTTCATTTGGTAAAATGCTTTTGTTCGTTAATAGTTCCTTCATCATTAATTTTCTTCCGTTTAATTATTTCTTAGATTACCAACATTTTTTTGTTAATTCTCTCCATACTTCTTTTTCTTTTCTTTATTAATTCTCTCCTTTCTATTCTTCCAAGTGATACAACTATAGAGTATTTCTACATATTGCTATTTCATTCCTCTTTTTTTTTTATAAATAAAGTCTTTTAAAATCTTTTAGGGTTCAATTCATATGCAATTTTCGTGGGCAATGTCTCATCTTACTGGGATATACCATTTGCATGTGTATTTTCCAATTTTTGGAAATAGGTCGTCACTCATTCATTCATTCATTATTTTTACCTAATATTGATTAACTGATTCGATGTGAATTTTCATATCTATTTATTTAACTTCAAATCTAAAATACTTATCAATTTTTAGCTATTAGATTGAAATTTTAATTTTTCTCCTTCCCTAGCTTGTTGATAGTTATTTTCTGTAATGATATTTTATTTTGAAATTTAGTTTTTAGTAATTTTTACATTGTCAGTGTTATATTTGCTTCGTGGGTTGATGCAACACATGTTTGCACCACTTGGTTTTGCTGAACTGGGAAAAGGCAACCAGGCTGCCATTTCAAACACGCCGCAAGGATGCAAGAGGAAGAAATTTTGTAAGCCTCTTCCCCACCAGAAGAGGTCTACACTGTGGAAATAGCAAATAGTACAAGAAATGCTTATGGTTCCTAATCATAAGCACTACACCACAGTAGAAACTGCTTGATTGAGCTGAATTTTGATATGGATTTATTGTCATTGCATATCTCCAAAAACTAATCTATTCATATTATAACTTCTCTGTGCAATGCTAATAGCTTTGTAGGGGCAACAGTCAAGATACTCACATACATTCATGATTGTTTATTCTTTTTTAAGTGTTTATAAATAATTTGTTGAATTAAAATTATAATATATAATGTGAAGATTAATATCCGTGCATCATATATGAGACTTTAGGCTAGTTGAATATGAGAGATAATGAAAAATAGAAGGATAAATTAAATTAATAATTCTCTTTGTTCTCCCCTCTTTCTTCTCCTTCTCATCTCCTCACATCAAATAAGAAGAAAAAAATGCAAATACTTCTCGAAGGTGAAATATTTAACTCCATCATCTCTCCTTTCACAAATCAAACTATGCCTTAAATATTTGGATAAGTGACTCAATGAAATGGTGATTGCAAATAGTATAAGGTGTTGCTCTATTGGAAATTTTAAGTTAAAAATTAATACAAATTCTTAAATTAAAATTTAATTACAGTCATAGTATTCTTAGTATCATGGTGGCACACGAACATATTAATGGGTTAAAACTACTTCTCAAGGAATTGAAAATGACTAATTTGACTTCCCATCTTATGTTTACAATTGAGACCTTTGGTTGGAATATAAAGCTTAGCTTTGTTAGTGTGCATATTCCTGGTAAACCGAGTATCAACAGAATTATAGGTCCTGATTTTTTTAAAAAAAGAGAAGAACAAATTTTAGGACTTGTCAAAAAAAGAAAAGCAATTTAAAAGGAGACGCTGAAGATTCCTTTGCTTCTTCTATATTATCTTTTCCATAAACATGCAGAGAAAAGTATACAAAGGTGAGCTTTTCACCTTGCTTTCCATGGATAAGAAAAAACACAAGAAGTTTCTGAAAAAAAAAAAGCAGAAAAATCTTGTATATAATTTACAAAAAACTCTGGGCATTATAAGGTTAGACTGAAAGAATCAGCAATTTTGTATAGGTCTGATTTAATCTCTGGCCACAGAGATTCTGGGGACTGAGCATTCAAAGTAAAGAGCCTTCCTCTCTTAGCACAACATACGGCAAGATTATGTCGCCGAAAAGCAGGGCTCTCAACTTGAAATTCCAGTGTGTAGTACTTGATATTCCTTGGGGAATCATCTCTTGAGGATGATTGTATTAGTCTTCCCTTCACATCTGGACGCCTACCTGATCCTGTAACCGTTTTAATGAGTGCTTCCCCAACCTCTTCTGGTCCTCCAAATGCCTCAATGCTGTAAGAATCAGGGAAGATCAGATACATTTCCAAAATGATCATATCTTGCAATACATGTTGATTATCTCATACTTCAAGGAAAGCTAGAAATACTTTATTCTTAAAAGAAGCTAACCTCTGATCCCCTAAAAAGTTTTAACAATTCTCTTAAAACTATTTTTCACAATGAACTGCCGGCATATGAAGATGCAATGTCGGAGACTTCTATTCATGTATCTGTTCCGTGAATGCAGCTTAAATTAAAGTTATCTAATGATCATTACCTAGAGGTAATCCAAGGAAGAAGTATGTGGAGACAGCCACCTCCAAGAATTTACAAGTTTTTCTATTGCACCATGTAAATTACACAAGCAAATAGTTTCACGCACAACCAGTCGGAGTTTACTTCTGAAGACAGTGCCTTGCATAAAGAATTTCTTATACAACTTGTCCAATTCAACTTTCAGATCCTGGTTCAATCAAGCATATAGATAAGCCTTAAAGTAATTACTTGATCTTCATTAAAAGAATCATTACAAGATATTTAATGACCAACAAAGTTAGTAGGTTCAGAAAATTTTAGAATAATAAATTCTTGAATTTTCTAATAGCAGCAGATTCAAGGCTAGGTTTACGTACGAGAAATCTATAGAAACTGGTGAGACAATGACACTGACATTAAGCTCCCCGCTTGAACCTGGAGGGCCAAAAGCAACAACCGGCTCATTTAGCTTTTTCCGGCCTTGATCTCCATTTCTCAGGGGAGGTGGATCAAGGGATCTTTCTGCTCTACCAGCTGCTCGATACAACAAAGTCTGATCTCCAACCCAATTTGTTGGATATATGAATTCTGTTTGTTCATGAGGTCATGAGGGACTTGATACAGAGATGAATAGAATAACTTCAGTTTTTCACAAACATTTTAAAAAATTACCCCTCCAAGAAGAATTGAACAAAATGAGACATATATTATAAGGTATTATGTTGTCTCTGGCTCAGTCTCGCTGATATACCACAAAATTAACCTGCTATAGAATGATGCCAATTGCCTTTATCTCAGCGTTCACAGTCTGAAATCATTATGATGTTTCTTCATATGGTGCTTTCTCAGTCCTTTCTATGAAGTTTGGTATTCATTTGGTTTTATCTCGTGTTCAAACTATCCCTTTCAAAAATTATTACCCGCTCCCTTCCGAATGAATGTCAACTTTACTATACAAAATGAATAGGAAAGAGGATACTCAATTTTGGACAGAGGGAATATATTTTCTAAGCTTAGGACCGACACAAAAACACCATGGAACAATACTGGCTTAACACCAAAATTTAAAGTTTGATCAAGTCTGTAACAAGCCAACTTTTTAGTTTCATTCTGAAAATTCCAGGATTTCATTTGAAGACATTTTGAAATTGGCCTTGGAAGAAATTGACTGAGCAAAATTTCAATATGTGGTGCAAAAACTACAACAAGAAAAAAAGGGAAAAAATAAAAAAATCTCTAGCTCAGCAGATTAAGAAAACACTTAAAGTTGCTGTTACAAATAGATAGGTTAATCAAACATGCAAAATGCTAAACAAGTAGAATATAAACCATTCTAGTTACTCTCATACTGCTACCTATCCAGTTCATCTCAAGTTGGTTCTTCAATGCTTTGCAAAGTATCAAAGAATCCAGTAGGAAAATCAAAATATGTTTCTTTAAGATGCTTTTGCATTGCAATACAAAACAATTTCATTGCCCCTTCAGAATCCAAATTATTGGAGGATCAAATTAAAAAAATCCCAGTATTTTGCAGCTGATAAATACGTAAAATAATGCAAGAAACTGAATTAGTATGGTATAAAATCAAAATGAGTTAAGACAAGAAATCACTTACTAACCAAATCCTTCATTTGCTTCAATGCATCTGCTATACCCACCAATCGGATAAAGAACATCCAACTTTAAACTCCGAGCATTCTCCTGCGAAAACCCAAGAAGAAAACTTGTAACTCCCGCAAAATTAGCTCCAACAGCAACTAAGGAAGCAGAACCAACTCCGGTGAGGAGACGCCGTCTGAAAGTCGAGGCCAAGGGTGCAAATTGGTCGGCTGGCGACCTCCCTTTAGAAATGGGTACCTGCTCGAGTCTCTCTTTTGGGTCATCGGAAAACTGGGTCATGCAAACAGGGAAAAGGGAATTGGCATTGGTTTTTCCATTTAAGAATGGTTTTGTTGCCGCCATTTATCGATCTTTTTCTTTTGTTTATGCAGCATATCCCCAGTTCTTTTTTGAAACGGAAAAGAAAAAATGGAGATAATGCTGATGGTTCTACTTCTGCTCGAGTATAGCATCAGATAAGGCTATCATAATCTGGTGGTTCTGCCCTTCTACTACTAAAAGGACCAGTCTTCTATTCCCAAATATATATATATATATATATATATATATATATAAAAGGTAGAACCATATGATTTTTTAACTCTAAGCATCACATATAATGAAAAAAAAAGAGATTACATTAAATATTTTTCTTAATGCTTAGAGCATCGGCTAAGTGGTATAAGACTGATATTTAAATATTATATTATTAAAGTTAACTATTATTTAAAAGAATATTTACGACGGAGTTGAATTAAGGATAATTAAATTTACGTTTAAAATTTTATTTTAAGTTTTAAAATAAAATTCTAATTCGACTCAACTTGAATTTGACATTAAATTCGGTTCAACTAATGTTGGGCTGAAGATGCCGATATCAAACAAACCTAAATCTATTGAGACTCCTTTTTTAGACCTTTTCTAACGCCTCAAGTTGCGACATAGTATCCAAACTACTAAGGATAGGATTGGATTTATCTTATTGAGTGAGAAAAGAAATAAACTAAAGTAAAAAGTGAAAAAAATATAAAATTTTTTGAATTAAATACAATCTAAGTGTGCCATAAAAATTATTTTTAGGCTTGTTTTTGAATCTCCAGAATTCGAGATTTCTAAGCAGAAGAGTAGTAAACACCGACACAGATCACTACGAAATCCTTTCCCACCCTGCAGATCACCATGGTCGATATCCTCGAATCAATAACTCAATAGTCCTCAGTAGTCAAGTGCCTGAACCTATCAAAATCTTTAACTTTCATAAAGTTACCTCCATGGCCAATGAGGGAGAGATCCTGCCTCATGAAGAAGGCATATCAAGACTGCCAGAACACATTATCCAACACATTCTCTCCTTCCTCGACACCAGAGAAGCCACCCCAACAGCGGCGCTGTCTAACTAATGCTTAATTGCATGGCGGACAAGTCCAAAACTGAGTATGGAGGAGTCTTCCTTCCGTAATCCCGAAGCCTTCTGGAATCACCTAAGCAGCACTTTGCAGAGGCATTGACGCCATAAAATAGGCATACAGGAACTGATACTCGAAAGTTCGCCTATTAATTATAGATCTGAGAGGCAGGCTCCTCTGCGTAGATGCATTGAGTCTGCCTCAGAAAGTGGCCTTCGATAGATTCAACCGGTTGACCGCTCTTACCGTCTGCCTCAAATAATTCTTGAAGCTAAATCACTTGTAGTTTTATCTATTTGGGGCAACCACTATTTTGAACTCCAGACTACTCCTAACATTCGATGCTCTAAGCTAAGAGTACTAAGCCTTTACCAGGTATGTTTTGCTGAAACCATGTTTCAGAATATATCAGTCTGCCGGTTGATCTAGGACTTGATGTTGACGGCGGTGAGGGATTCTAGAATTTGAAGGTAAGCGAAGTTATGAACCTTAAAAAGTTTATTCCTTGATCTTTCTAGTGATCAAACTGCAGAAGTCGAAGCACCCAATCTTGAATCTTTTACTTGCCTAGGCGATTATGCTCCTGCTGCTTCCGATCCTAGTGTTTACTTCATGCAGTGGAGCATTGGTTTGCCAGAAACTCAGAATCTGAAGCATTTAGAATTTTGTGGTGTTGGCAAGCGGCCTGGGGTTCGCTTCAACTTCGAACCTCAAACGTTTCCTCGGTTGAAAGATTTGAAAATCCGTTATTGTGATTACTTGGGAAGTGTCGAAATATCAAGTAAAACAATCAAAAAGATACAGTTAGAATACAACCAGGGATTGACAGAGCAGGAGGTTGCTGCCACAGGGATTGTTTTGTTCAAAGACGTTATTGGCACAATCAGTCCAACATTATCTTTTACGAGTGTTTCAAGTCAATGGGCTTCTGAGATCAAAATATAGTATGAGTTTCAATGCGAAGGGATGGAAAGGAGAACCCCATGGTTTGTCAAGTTGACGGAGTTCTTGACCAAGATCATGCAATCCGGGATTTCTCTGAGTATCAAGTTTAATGGAAATGTAGCATTCAGTGCCTCAGAGGCTAGAGATAGACCACTAATGACCGAGCCTCAAGTTCGAGTTCAAGAATTGAATTTAGACATTAGAGCTTCACCATTAAGGAGCTGGAAGGACTCTTTTGGGTTTGTCTTCCTAAAACTATGAAGGGTAATTTCCAAGCTCCTTCCCAGCAAGGTGATGCTCGAAAGAGGTCGGTGTTGGGAGAGGGGTTCGAAGGAGGTAAGATCAGTACTTAAGATCTCTTTAATGAGATCAAAGGAGAGTGGAAGGAGATTGATTTTTTCGAATGGAAGAGTGACAAGAGATCTCCCTACAGGGTAACGTTCTTCGACTTTAAATGGGAACAAGAGATCTCCCTACAGGGTAACGTTCTTCGACTTTAAATGGGAATATCTTGATAGACTTGATTAGGCATTTTCCAGAAATGTAATAAGAAGTACGAAATATTCATGCTGGAAAGGCCATGCCCCAACCAAGATTATGTTATTGGGTTGGCATGAGATCAATATTTGAATCTTCCTTTCCTCAGCAAATTCTTTGAATAAAATTGTTCTTTCTGGTTATTGAATGATGTTCCTATTAATCTTGTATAAAGCAAAATACAAGTTTGCACAAATAAGCAGTTTTTGTGATATCTTAAAACAGATACTTCTATATTATTATGTTAAATAGTGCTTTTAATCCTTCTTATATACAAGCATGTGAAAAGCTTGATACTCCCTAAGGCATTTTAATTATTTTTTCTTTTCAAAATATTTAATCTTTTACAAAATTTAAGAATTATTTTTCTAAAGTTACTTTTCACATGTCTCACATTCTCTCTCGTATTCCCCCTCTTTCAAAATATAACAAGGAGTATTTTTATTATATATTTAATTAATTTAATTTATTATCTATTTAAATTAATATGTGAGAGAATTGAAAATATGTGAGGTAATTTTAGCAAAATAATGTGAGAATTGAAAATATTTGAGGTAATTTTAGAAAAATAATAAGAGAACTAAAAATATATGAGGTTAATTCTGGAAAAATAATTCTTAAAATTTACAAAAAATCAAATACTTTGAGAAGAGAGAAATAAATTAAAAACCTTATATTTTAAAATGGAGGGAATATTAATACAGTATAAATTAAGTTAGTTAAAAATATAATAAAAATAATACCTTATATTTTTTCTTAATTTATATAAAAAAATGTTAAAACGTTATATTTTGAAACGGAGGGAGTAGTTGATTACCAATCATAACTAGTTAGAAACTTTTGGCTTAGGGATGTGAACGAATTAAGATGTGTTGCTCTCTTCCTTTTTTAATTAAATTTGTGTACTATTTTATATTGTTGTAAGATATACTACTTTTTCTTAAATAACATTACATGTAGAGTAGATGGTAATCTGGGCTTATGGGTGTGACTGTATAAGATTTAATTTTGAGATTTTTGTATTGAATTTTGTAAAAAGTTAAATTGTTTATGGGAGGTTACGTGCGTCTCACACTTAAAATTTTGAGTTTAATTTTAGAATAGAATGTTGTCCAAGTAAAGCTTACATTCAACCTCTAGTCTGGTAGATAAAAATGTTTAGAAAATTCTCCATTTTTATTCATGAAGTGTTTTCTCTTTGATCAGTTTGGCCGGTCATGAAAAATGAATTGTGCATCACAATTCACGAGTCAACCAGTCATCCAATTATCTTGATTTGGAAGGCAACACACAAAACAGTCTTACAAAACAGATTTTCATTTCAAATTTTATAAAAATAATTTTTTATGAAAAAATAAAATTTAAAATAAAAAATTATATTAAATTTAGAATAGAACTTAATCCAAATGAACAAATAAGAGAGAAGGACACAGTACTCCTTTTAACCAAAGTTTTCACAAAATTTGCTTCATGAAAGACACACCTTTTGGCCAGAGTATATATATTCTCACTAAAATTGGTCTGATGGCGCACATGGTGAGAGAAAGTCTCTTAGAATTCTCTCTCTCACTTCCTTTCCTGTTCTCATAAGAGAGAAATGAGAGATAAATTAATATTAATTTATATATTTATTCTTATATTTATATACACGTAAGCATTTTAAATAAAAAAGACACTTAGTCAGCGCAAAATTCATTAAATTTTAGTCAGCACAAACTAGTGGCTCAATAATGTAGAAGTACAGGCCTTATCGAGCAATTTAGAGATGTCAATCGGGCTAAGTGAACCGAGCTTTGCTAAGCCCGAGCTCGACTCTCTCAGGTAATCCGATTTTTTTGAATTTTTTACATAATAATAATATTTTTAATAATAATAATATTGTATAAAAATATATATACACATATAAATATATTTATATATGTATATTTTATGGACTGGATTGAAATCGAACTGAGCTTACCTTAGTCCGAGCTCGGCCCGAAACGTATTCAGGTTGAAAATATAAACCCGAACTCGCAATAAAGCAGGCCTAACAAATCGGGCTCGAGCCAACCCGGCCCAATTGACAGTCCTATACATACTCTCCTTTAATTCACACATTGAAATAACAATAAAAAAAGAAGAAGACAATATTGGGTTTTTTCACGAAGTATATATAATCTTTTTGCCATATATTTCAAACAATTAATAATACAATTAAGTTAAAGGTCGGTCCATCTCACAGGTTTAGGGCATATTTGGACAACATTTTGCTATAGAGCCTAGTGTAAAATTTTCACTTTTGGTCATACTTTTTCTCTCACAAACAATTCTCTCTCTTGAAACCCAAGTTAAAAAATCTTAAATCAAAATACTATCCAATCCTACTCTTAATGTTTATTTTTCTCGTTAAATATCTAGAATTTGACTCTTATAAGTTTTTGTTTGGTTCGAGGAGGGAAGGGAGAGAGAAATTGACATATTAATTCCCTCACATTTACCAATTTGGTTTGGTTTAGGTGGAAGAGAAATAAATTCTCAATCCATCTATTTGGAAGGGTAATAATTTGCTTATATGTGGAGGGGAAGCCCACTGCTCATTTACATACCATTTATCTTCATTTTCAATTAAATGAGATAAATTATTAATTTATTTCCTTATTAATTTACGTATCCTTCTATTTTACTCACTCTTCCCACCACAACTAAACGAGTTATTAATCTCCAATGTTAGTCCCTAAAAAAAAAGACCTCCTAAATTAAGGCCAAATTCTCAACTACTAGACTACTATACCTAAACGATAGACGATAGTATTCCCCTTGCTTCATAATCTATGAAGCAAGGGGAATACTATACCTTTTATAACTTTTAATTCTCAACTAGTAGACTACTATACCTTTTATCTCTTTTTTCCCTTCTCATAATATTTAATTTTTTATCAATTTTAAAGATTATTTTCTAAAATTATTATCACTACAAATATTTTTTATTTTCTCTTGTGTTAGTAAAAATTAAATTAAATTAAATTAAATTACTAGTATAATAGAAAAATACTTATTATATTTTTTATTAATTTATGTGAAAATGACTAAAACATTTTATATTTTAAAACAAAAGTAGTGTACATATGTTGATTCGCGACCTGCATCAGTCCATTCTCGGCATTCAATGTTGGCATTATCATTTGCTAATCAATCTTAGATAACAATTAAATATTGGAGATAACTAAATATATCTCTTTATGAATACTAAATCAAGCTGAAATGGGGGGCAATGAACCTTTGTGAGTGATGTAGTTCAACTAATGAAATTTTACACTGAAGTAGTATACAACGCTACCAAGACAACACCAGCCAAAATGTTGCTTACCTTCGCATAAGAAGCTTAAGCAATTCTGTCACCATTTCCTTAATTTTAATCTTCTTGAACTACACAACCTAACTCGGGTATATTTCGATAGAGTTTGAGTTTGAGATTTTCTATCTTGAATTTTGTATTGTAAAAATGAATTATTTGTAAGAAGAAAAGTAAGACTTAAAGTAAAAAAATTGTAACAAAACCCAATTCAAATACACTCATCCAAAAATCTCGAGCACGTGGTAAGTAACTAACTTAATTGGCAAAAGAATTCCTTATCATACGAAAGATTTTGTTGTTCGATCTACATTTTTCTCTTTTGATGTATTTTATATATTTTTTTAAAAAAACTCACGCTTACATCTCTCAACATGCCCACCTTCCCCCCCTTTTCCTTTCATTTGAAGGGTTGCTTTGATGTTAACCTATATTAACTTCGCTCATTATGCTGCAAAAAGCCAAAATCGTTTGTTGCTAGTCTGTAATCATGTACAAAATTTTCACAATTATTTTGATTCTAACAAAGTAGTAAAAGGAAGAATCTGAATATGAAGTTACATATACTATACAATATATAAGTCCAAAAGAGAAATCAATCTGCGTGCATTTTCTGACTAAGTCTATAGATGTTGTCACCTTCTAGATGAATATGAAACAAAGACCTGGCTAATAGCATACTTTAATGTTCTTTAGTGATGCGATTGAATTTTGTCTATTTCTTAACTCTCTATTTTTAAAATTATATGTCTCTATTTGTCCCCATTTTTTTTAAAATTTCTCGTTGTTCTCTAATAAGAAGTCCATTAATTATTTCATTAATTAATATTCTCTTTGTTCTGCCTGCCTACTTCTACCTGTTTAACTAAAAAGTCCATTAATTATTTCACTTTGTTCCCGCCTCAGTCGTGTTATTAACAGAATTGGTAGAAGCCAATGCTAAGCTCTTCTACCATTTTGCCATTGAGCTTCATATACAACTTAATAGTCCCTGTGTTTTAAAGTAAATGACATATTTTCTACTTTGGTTTGTTTCAAATTATATTACCTATTTCTATATTAGGGGTTCATTTATTAACTTTTTTATTGTTTTGCCCTTGTCTCCAACCACCTATTTACAATACTTTTATTTTTAAAACATTCAAAGACACCAAGTTTAATGTTAAATTTCAAAATTTTCAATAAAGAGAATGTTAAATTTTGAAATGGAAAGAATTAGTAGAATTGATCGCTATTAATTAAGGGGAGAAAGAAAAGGATATTTTAGACATTTTCTTAATTTTTTCATTAAATTATCAAAACGTTAATAATCATGTTGAGAGAAAATATGTCATGTATTTTAAACGGATGTGCTAATAATCTATTATAAATCATCCAGCATTTTGTGATGACATTTATTTTAAAAATCAATCATGTAACTTGTCCATGCAAAACTTCAAAACCAAACAAAAATGATGGATATAATTTACTATTTGCAAGATCGTACCTTAGTTGATTTAGGATTGTTCTTTACTAAGCACTAAGTATTATTAAGTTCGATCCTTATCTCCATCATGCTAATATCTTAAACGAAAATCAACAACAGTTCTTACACCTGTTGGCTGTTATAGCCTTAAAATATGCAAAATGATTTGCCATATCATAAGCAATTGGCATTATTGTTGCTTCTTCTTAATGTGATCTATTAAAAGCTAACTGCAATAACAGATGCACAAGAACATAAAAATATATGTTATCAGGAGATGAGTCATTTTATAGGAGATGTTCGACTAGTCAAGATCCTCTCTCTTATTCTCTTTCTCATTATTTTTCTAATTCTTAAACTGTCATGTGTTCTCATATTAGTGTTGGACGGCCATCCTGCCCACCGCGTCAGCTTATGTTTCGTTTGGTCATGTCGGCCGGCCAGCTTTCCGGCGGCTTTCATAGTTAAATGCCATTAATTTGAAGCCACGTTAATTCAGTAAGCAGTAAGACACTGCTATCTTAAATAAGTATTATAGTAAAATATTCATTATTTTTTAACATAATAACTCATATGATTGGATAAGCATTAACGCAATAATTGTTCCACTAGATTGACTTCTAGTCGTTCTAAAGCAAATGATAAGTTTGAAACTAGGCAGAATTAGCCTCCATCCACCCCCAACCCCGCACCCACATCCACCCCCAAAAAAGAAAAAAACAACTAGTAATTCTGACTCAAAAGAATACTTTCGTGACCAGTCATGCAAATTCACTAAGTATTCCAAATTGGACATGCTAATCAAGAATTATTGGATTAATTTATCTTTTGTTATGAATTCACTAAGATAATCTCATTATGTTCTACAGGAACAATTATATGCTTCAAGCATATTGAGTCCATCAGGGACTTCAAATATAAGTTCTATTATCAAATGATAACAAATATAAACACATATTAAGTGTTATCATGCACTATTATATCCACCACTATAAATATATTTCTTCGTTATCAGTGTCAGGTTTTACGAAGAATCATACACCATAACTCATGGCAATATTTACTTTTGTGGTTCGCATTTTATAAGTAAATATTAATTGCTATCTCTTTTGAGATTACACTTCAAGTGTATTATTCCTGCTGGGAATACATGTACACTTCAAGTGTACTTGTGAATAGTTTAAACTTTTCATATTTCTCATGCGAACTTTATAATTCGAATCTACAGACCTCGATTTGAAAATCCTCAATATATTATGCGCATTAATATCTTTAAATTCATATACTTGTGCGATTCCAATAGCTCCCAATCATGTTGAGATCTCATCATTTATCACAGCTTTTCGTGTACTCGAATTTCTTCCCGAAATAATTTATCAATCATGTTTTGGGACAAAAATTCTGCTGGAATTTAAATCTTCTCGATTTAACATATATGACCATCTTAAGCCTTTGCTCCAGTGAAGAGTTTGTATTTTTGGAACCGATTTATCTACCACATTTCAGTTGTGTCTCAAATTTATTTGTAGTGGTAGATTATCCTTCAGGGATATCAAATAGGAGCATTCTTTGCTTTGGGATATTGGTCGCTTAATATACTCGACTATATAAATTATCCTTTGAACTTCGGTTCAAGGTATCTTCTATGAGGATTAAAATAGAAGATCAAGATGAGACACATACTAATATCTTTATCCAAAGATCATGATTTCTCCTCTTTATGTTGAGGGCAACATATTCAAAATTAACAAAATACGAATCTCTCCCTTGAGATTTGCTCCCAACATATTTAATAATCTCTTTGAGAACCCATCTCATTACTTTTGTGGTGGAGCAACATACATAGTGCATCTCTAAATTTAAGATGGAAAATATTTAGTTTCTGACCACAAACCAACTACTATGAGGAGAATTACAATGTGTTGGCAAAATACGAAATAAGTGCTAATATATCACGATCATAAACATTCTCGCAGGATGTTCAATATTTATCTCAATACAACCCAAGTATCATTAGGACAAATTATGTCTTTGAGAGAATCTTAAAACATGAGCTCATTATCAATGAATTGTGCAAACTACAGGTTGCAAAAACAATAATATTCATAAGACTTTGTTGATGCATCAACTAATAATTTCTCCATATTCATCCCAAAATAACACATTCAACCCCAAGTAATACTGGCAACTTTTAAATAAAACAAGTAGCAGATATAAATTCGTCATATTAGGAAACTTCTGGTTCCATAATAAATTCATAATCATTCTTCGTATTTTAATGATTTGGGATGGTCTAACCAAATCATGCCAACTAATAAATTATTTATCGAGAAACTTCAAGTTTACTCAATATTGCATCTCAATTTTATAATTTTATGCAATATAAATCAAGAGAGATAAATAGTAGTAAATATAATTGACGTATATTTTATGTCATAATGGTAATGCATATGCCTCAAAAGTTCATTCATCCAATGTCTCGATATACTGATAATATAATCAAAGCTCAAAAAGTTTTACGAGACTATATGGAGAACAATGCATTACAGAATTGACCATTGGGTGAAGATAATGTAGCTCTTCTAGAGTTTTAAATCAATTAACTCTTCTAGAGTTATTTTATCAATTAGTTCTTCAGGAACCTTGCACTACCATTTATACTTTGGACATATATTTTAAATTTTGTCCAAATAAACACAAATATTGTTTTGAGAAATTGTATCTTCACCATTCTTGATCAAAAATAAACTTAAAATAACATAGAAAAGTAACAATTCCAAAATTTAAAATTTTGATTGACATTCAAAATGCTAAAAACTATTTCTAGATATTCAAAAGAATTGGCTACGTTCACATATGCCATATTAATATCTTCGACATAAGCATCATTACTATCAGTAGCATGATTTAGGGAAGTAAAGCAATATTAATAATTAATAGAGATTCATAACATGTTTGACGTACTACAGGTACGTGACAAACTTTCATATTGCATCAATAACATGTTAGAATTATTACTTTCCCTTTTTCCTTCTCATTATTTTCTCATTTCTGGTGAGTATCCATTCATTGTGGATTTAATGAGTCATTCTTATATCACAAGAACAAAGTGTATGTTTACTAACCGCGACCAAAAATCTCTTACATTAATATATTATAATTTCTAATGTCATTCACTTCAGGGAATGATATAAAAATATTTGGTCGAGCGTCAAAATATTTTATCAAGGACTCATTTAATCTCAGAAGATATAAATTCAAAATACTTTTGAAAAACTTTTTCTAGATATTGCTACTACAGGAGCATGTTAAAAATATGAGAAAGGAAAAATCTTTTATCCATCACATTACTAGTGATATTTCTCCTTATAACTTTAATTGAGGAGAAATTTTAAATGTAATAAAATTTTTGCATACTGATAGATCATAAAATATTATAGGCACACTTATAACAAATCATAACTAGCGTTTATATAACAATCATCTTCCGTGATTGTATATTTCATTCACAATTTGCTAGTAATCAAGTGGCTTTGATGCTTTGTATTATTTTTAAATGGTGTCTTCGAGACCCACAATATCCGGATGCATATATTCTAATCGCTACGATTATATGGATTATTCTTACCATATCTCGCATCTATGTTGACTGGCTTCAACCATGATTACGACCTCTTCCGAGGGTCATAACTATTGGTTCTAATGCATTCACTCACGAGATAAAAAAGTAAACCGTGTTTTTGGTAGAATGACCATCTTCTGGTAGTCAAATCTTTCTTTTAGACCCTTCCATAAAAAAAAATGGATCTTTTACAATAAGATACTCCGCCTTTAGATCCTCATGGAAATTATGGCGGAGAAAAATTATGGCTTTTATAAGATTTTGAGATGGTGTCTGCCAGACCCATTATATCTTAATAAATTTGAGCATCTAATGTCTATGACATATAATTCTTTTTATAAATATCAAGAGTAAAAAAAAATTAGTTTTGAAAAGTTTACCATGGGAATTCAAAGGTAGAAAAAAAAATACCTCTTTTTCTCTTGATTAATCTCTCAACTGCGGTGGCAGATACTCGTGCTGATAACGTGTTATGAATTTGTTGACGCGCAGTCGTTGTCGGCACATCAAAATAATAATACTAATGTAGAGAGCTTAATAAAGAAATTATAACGTAGAGAATATGAGAAAACTATAGAGAGAAAATAGAGAGAAAGAACAAGAGATCTTTATTAATTCTCTGAGAGTAAATCAATCAATGAATGAGTGTCTCCAATATCTCAGTCTAGAGCCCTATTTATAGGGTTCAGGGGTACATCCAAATCAGAATAGGTATAGGGTAATCAGAAGACAAATCCTATCACTAATCAAAGATATGATAGAACTCTACCATCTATCTTCTGGATAGTTGGAGTATCTTTATAACTCTGATAATGGACATCCATAATAATATTAATTTCATAACATCTTTAATATTATTAGAATAAGAAGAAGCGGTTGAAAATGGACTATTATATTATTCTTCCCTGGACTGCATAGTCTGCATTCAAACATAATCATCAATATCGATTGGAAACAAAAGATTCTAACTACTTGTCTTGTTTGGGGGTCTCTGTCAATGTCTGAAGAAAACCATAGCTGGAAATCATAATCAAATAGCAATTTCCGAATAAGAAAACAAAACTAGGGGTATTAACGTACGGCAACAGCCAATGAACTTGTAGAATTTGAACAAGAGAAGGCCAAGATATCTTTGTTTTCTTGTTTTTCTTCTTAGCAGAAACGAAGAAAGTTCCATGGTCCTTGTTTTCCTCAAACACAGCAAATCCCATGCTTTGTATCCGCCTGAAAATCAATAAAAGGGAAACTACAAGTCTTACATGAGTGGCAAAGAATTTTGTCAGAAAAGTGAAGAAACAACAAAAGTTTCAAGAAAAACAAAGTCCCTCTCAACCTTTTAATTTCTCTGTCTTGGTTAATTTCAATGTCTAGCGTATCTGGAGATGGTACTGAGAGCTTCTCCTCAGGCAGAAATGGTGAAGGAGAAGAGCTTGATGGATCTTCGAAGCGGCGGCGGCGGCAAGCTGCAACAGAGAAGAAGAAAAGAAATCCACCTGGAAATCCTGGTATGTACAGTTCCAATCATATTTGTCCTCACTTAAATTCTACAGCTTCTTTCTTTGGCCATTGCATATGTAATTAATAACGAATTTTCTGCATTCCTAATCATTTTGGGCCTGTGATCTTCTCAAGGATCACGAAATCTCTATGAAATTACTATGTGGTTTTATTAGGTTTTGAGATATTATGGTATTAACAGTGGAGGATTAACGACTAATTCCTATACAATCATGCATTAATTATCCTCAAATATTTACATAACATAAAAGACAAATAATTAATTATCCTCAAATATTTACATAACATAAAAGACAAATAATACAATCAAAACATAGTAGCGTGTAAAAGTTGAATAAAAAAAATGGAAAACCCTTCTATTGGTCAATGAGAGCTAAAGTGTAGAGATTAGAAACTCTTTTCTATCCATTCACTATTGGAGGCTTCAATGATTGGATTGGTTAGTTCCAATAATTGGAGAAATTGTTACACTAAATAGCTGGTGTGTGTTTAGCCTTGGTGCATGTAAAAAGTTCTAGTATTTTTCTTCTGTTTTTAATCCATGAATTAATTTCTCAGTAGAGCTTGTTAATGTTAATATCCATGAAAGTAACAAAAAGAGAAGCTCACGTAAAAAATATTTATCCTGAAAAAGAAATTAACATTAGTAGGAATGTATTAAAGTAATGTTGAAAATGCTCCGGGTCATATCTTCTCCTAAAATAGTGTTAGACTTTATGAGTACAACTCTGATCAAATTTGGATTAGTCTTATCAATTGGTAAGAATATTAAATATTCTAAACAAAAAAAATATTAGTAAGAATATATTAAAAAACATAAGAAAAGATACAAGATGACATAAAAAAGTTATATTGTTAAAACCAATATAGATGAAAAACATAATGCAAAAAAAGATGTTTTATATATATATATAGACATCAAGCTCTATATGAATATATCAAAGATTAATGGATTGCTGAAGTGTCCGTTGTTGACCTTTCTTCTATTATGAAATTGGTAAGATCTGTAAGTATATAGTTAAAAAGAAGTCATCGTGGAGATATAATTAGCACAATAATAAGTTTCAATAAGGAGGTGCATAGAGTTTAGGAGTAAATTCTGAAATGTAGAAATAGATATGAAAATGATATAATTATCATCTTGATAAGGTAAAAGGAAAATTGTGTTACTATACAATTTGATGAAGGAATCTAAAATGTCTTCTTCGTGTGTTCTTCTTGCTCTGTTGAAAAATGAACGTACAGATCCAAATGCTGAAGTCATTGCGTTATCACCCAAAAGCCTCATGGCCACAAACAGATTTGTCTGTGAAATTTGCCACAAGGGCTTTCAAAGGGATCAAAACCTTCAATTGCATAGACGAGGCCATAACCTTCCCTGGAAGCTGAGGCAAAGAACAAGCACGGAATCAAGAAAACGCGTCTACGTTTGCCCTGAACCCTCATGTGTTCACCATAATCCTGCTCGAGCTTTAGGAGACCTTACAGGAATCAAGAAACATTATAGCCGAAAGCACGGGGAAAAGAAGTGGAAATGTGAGAAATGCTCGAAGATGTATGCTGTCCAGTCTGATTGGAAAGCTCATATAAAGACCTGTGGTACAAAGGAATATAAATGTGATTGTGGTACCATATTCTCAAGGTCAAAACATTAAACTTCATCTAGCTGCATACTCATTCTTAGCAAAAATTCTAATTCGTTAATGGAGAAAATCCACCAGCATTGTGATCATTGCATCACAGTTTGGGAGTATCGCCATTAACAATGGCTCAAGAAACTGTCTTCCTAATCTCATGTTAAAGTATTTTCACTATTTTTCTGAACTAGGTCTTATATGATCAGATTTTTACTTTTGTGCTTTTAAATTTGATTTGTTTGTCTGCTTTTCTCCTTCTGCAGGAGAGACAGTTTCGTTACCCACCGGGCTTTTTGTGATGCACTGGCTGAAGAAAACAGCAAATTGAACAACAAAATTAGTACATCCATCACCACACCTGAATTCAGCCTTGCAGACATGAAGAGCCCTCTGCAGGCATCATCTCTAAACATAGTTGGAAACATGTATTCAAATAGTTCTTCAAGTCTCTTCAGCAGCCTGAGAAACCAATCATCTTCGTCTTCTTCTTGCCTTCACCTCAGCACTAGCTCATCTGCGGGTTTTAATGGTTATAGTGACAGCAAAAACACAGGCCAGGAAGCTGGTGCCGCCCATTTCTCAGCCACAAGGCTGTTGCAGAAAGCAGCACAAATGGGAGCCACTGTGAATAGCAATATGAGCACTCCAAGTAGTCAAAAGGCTTTAACTAGTACTATGGCACCAGCAACATATAATGCAGTTTTTCAGCAACATAGCAACAGTTACGGTACCGATATCCAAATCGAGAATTATCAATCACAGTTTGCCGGCCTGATTGAAGATTATACAAGCAGGTTTGCTCAAAAGAAAACTCAAGAAATTTCAGCACCGAAGTTTCTTGATCACAACGGCAATGGAGAGGAGATGATGCAGATTCCTGCAGGGTCATACACTGGTCTGTTCAATCAAAATCTGGATTTTCTGAACCATATGGAAGGCAATTTTCATGCTTCAAACGGTTCTGCTTTGAATAGTAATCCTCATCCGGAGATTGATATAGCAAGAGAACGAACATCAAACTCGCTGAACTTGACAAAATTTGCAGCCAGTTCTGGAAGCAATGACTCCACGACTCTTGATCTTTTGGGAATGGGAGGAGTCAGACCTGCAATTTTTCAAGAAATGCAGCATCAAGAATGGATTTTGAAGTAGTATGACCGCAGAGGTTGAGGGATTGATCACGAAGTTTTTTATTAGCAGTATAAAGATATTGATCAAGTTTAAATCCTGGTGGGATGTTGGAAAATGGTATAGAATCAAAAGGGGTTCCTCCTTCCTTTGATCTAATATTCCTATTACAGTGAACAGGATATCAATTCTTAATTTTCTCTTGATTGTGTGGAGTGTTTCCCTTTGTAGTGGACAGCTGGCTAATAATCTCAGCTAGAAAATGGCCTAAGTTCATGTTAATTAACGAATAGACGATATAGAAAGATGTTACACTTTGTGAATTGGAGTAGGTAGGCAAAATGGAGTCACAAAGGGTAATTATTTTCCCTACTAGATGAACTCTCTATTTCTTTTAAATATTATTTTAGAAATTTTTATACATATTGAAACACTAAATTGAATGATTTATCCTTTATTAAATATTTTTTCTCCTTATAAAAAATTACAGCATACGAAATTGTCACCATTTACTACTCAAAATGTCATTATTTTATTATCAATGTAAATATGAAACATAAAGTCAAATTTTTGTTCAATGATATTTATTTTATAACAAAATAAAATTTCTATAATGATACTTATGTTGAAATAAAAAATATTATATTTCGAACCTAATCATTCAGTAGCAATTTACCCATTGCAAGTTTATTAAAATTATAAAAAATTATTAACATTTTAATTAATCAAATCTATAAGCATCATACAAAGTAAAAAAAAATTACTTGATCCTTTCCTGATAAGATAATAATTTAGTTTGTAAAAGTGCTCCTTATTAGATAAAAGTTTAATCCAAATATCCCTCTCTCCTTGATGCATTGAGAAAAAAAAAGAAAAGGCCACCCCCCCACCCCCGCCACCCCACGCTCACCCAGAAAAGGAAAAAAGAATAGCCCTTATTGATTTCGAAAAACGACAAGGATATTCTCTGTAATTATGGCAAACTTCAGAGAAGGTCCTTGTAATTTACACTTTATATATACCATTGGAACTTTGCCGCAAAATGAGGTGATCATCTTTGTCATGAGAAACCTAACCTGTCCCACTTGTTCACAGTCAACGCTTCAGAATATACAAACTACTGGCACCATGTGTCAGTGCCAATGTTTAGCTCCATAGGAACGCACGATCTCTACAATTAATCCTAAACTTGCATTTTTCTTTATTCACACTGAAGAATACTACTTTTGTTCCCTGACTTTTTTATTATATTAAATATTTTTATAAAAATATTTTAATATATTTTATATTATTTATTAATATAATTATATATTTAAGATGTGATTATATATAGTTTAATTAAAAATTTTTATTTTAAATTTTATAAAAATTAAATTATTTATGAGAGAAGATGTAAGTTATACATTTAAAATTTTAAATTTAATTTTAAAATTAAATTTTATTCAAATATAATTTTAAATTTGATATAAAGTATCTCTAATTTATATATTTTTTTATTTTTTATTATATTTTATTATTTTTTTAATATAATTTAAATTTTTACCTAAAATAATTGTGAAATGAAATAGAAAGGAGGGATTACTAATTTTGTATCTGACACGATGTTTCTATGAGCAAATTGGGCAGTCCGGTTGCTAGATTTTCGAGCCCTTTCATGTTTCCTTCACGAGATCTGCGCCTGCTTTAAGTTTGTATGAGCTTGAGAACTTGTGTGTAACCTTAAGGTTGAAGAATTTCCAGCTCTAAAGCAAATCTGGAAAGGATTTTAAGCGAAGTGTTGAGAATTAACTTCTTGTAGAGTAAAGTTTCATACTTCCGAGATGTGCGCATTTCGTTCCATTCTTGGATCATTCTTACTAGAAGAGTTCTCCTGCTTGAGCTCTGTTTTTATCACTAGGTTTCCCATGAAATCCGATCCCTTGTTGGTCACTGTTCTTGGAAACAAATTACTAACCAGGTAAAAACTTCGATCAACTTCTTGAATTTTAGCATAACTTCCGTCTTTAATATTTGATTATTTTCGTTCAAAGAGCAAATTTAGTAGGAAACCCTGAGGATTGAGATCTTAGAGATGACGAATAACCGTTTTCCAAGAATGAGATTAGGTAGAATAATGGGCTGGCTTCAAATTATTCTGGGAGGGCTAGTCATTCTGGTGAGCATGTCGAGCTTATTTAGGTTATACTCTGCGGGATTTTTCCTTCACAATGAAGACATATGCCGCCATTTTTATGGTATGAAAGATGCTTATGAGAATGTCGATATGAGAGCCCTTGCTGCTCGGGTTGATGAAGTGCTCATGAAGATGGATAGCTTGCAGATGAAGCTTGAATCAACTGTGCAACAGATGGAAAGAAGCAAGGAAGACTTGAGCAAAAGCCACATTTCAAGTTTGGAGTACAAGAGATTTCTAGAGGAGGAGGTAATTAGGCCTCTTTATAGCGCTCATATTGGACTTAGGCAGATTCGTCTGCCAAGGATTGAAGGTAATGGGAGCATGGAGATGAAGGAGGATCCTTTGATTAATACCTTTGTTGTTGAGGAGATTCGAAAGTATATTTCTCCCAAAGAGAACAGAGTTGGGAAGATTAACATATATGGAACAGAGAAGATATACAACACTATCGGCCATGCTTGTGTTTTGATGAAGAAAGAACTGGAAGAGTACGTGGATTATGATATTGGATCTTATTGCAAAGATGATTGGAATTTAGCACAGAAACTAATGGTTCAAGGTTGCGATCCCTTGCCCCGGAGGCGTTGCTTGACAAGGGCCTCTAAGCTCTACCTCAAACCATATCCAGTTAATGAATCCCTTTGGAGAATGCCTGACGGAAGAAATGTTAGGTGGAGCAATTATCAGTGCAGGAATTTCGAGTGCCTATCAAGCAAGAATCCTAAACGAGGCTTCACAAAGTGCATAGGCTGTTTTGAGATGGACAAGGAGAAGCTTAAATGGGTAACAAATTCCTCCCTCCCAGTAGATTTCCTGATCAAAGATGTCTTGGCAATCAAGCCAGGAGAAATCAGAATCGGTCTGGATTTTGGTGTTGGCACCGGCACATTTGCTGCCCGAATGAGAGAACAAAATGTTACAATTGTTTCAACTGCTCTGAACCTTGGAGCTCCCTTCAATGAAATGATTGCACTCAGAGGTCTTATTCCTCTATATGTGACATTGAACCAAAGGCTCCCATTCTTTGATAACACTATGGACCTGATCCACACAACTGGCTTCATGGATGGCTGGATTGATCTACAACTGCTCGATTTCATCCTGTTCGACTGGGATCGTGTCTTGAGGCCTGGGGGCTTGTTATGGATTGATCGATTCTTTTGCAACAGGAAGGATCTTGATAACTACATGTACATGTTTCTGCAGTTCAGGTACAGGAAACATAAGTGGGCAGTTTCTCCTAAATCCAGAGATGAAGTTTACCTTTCTGCAGTTTTAGAAAAGCCCCCGAGATCTTTATGATAAAGATACATTTTCTCACTTGTTAACTTATTTTCTTTGTTCTACTGGACGCTGAAAAATCTTATGAAATTTGCAGTATTTTGTGTACAAAGAAACAGAAAATTTCTGGTGCTTTTCCATTGCAGAACTTTCTGTCACTGGAAAGCAAATCTGACTTGTTAGTATACGTTACGAATATGTTAGGAATTTCACTATTTAGGTTGTATTTCTTCTTGCTATGAAATTCTGGTACATTTCCATTTGTATTCGAATAGACATACAAAAGATGTTTAAGTAGTAGTTGGATCATGGATGCTCAAAGTTCCTAACTAGGTGGAACTTGACATATGTTACATTTTAAATCTTATGGTTGTAGAAAAAATTGAGGCTCCTATTTGTTCCTACATGAGCAAGACGAGTTTGTAATGTTTTGTGTATGAAACATTGAAAGTAGAAGCTAAATAAATATTAATTATTAATTCTTTTAAAATATTTGTGGTGAGTGAATTCTAAACGATATCTTGATTTTTTGAAGTTCTAAATAAAATCAACAGATCAAATACATGACTTCAGATGGGCCCAAAGATGTAGGAAACTAAAGCTTAACCTAACCCGAACCAATTTAACCCATTGGATTGCTTGCTTTGTCCTCTCAAGAAAGCCTATCAAATATCAAGTACCCATTATGCACGGGGAAGTCCATTTAATATTGCCACAAATTACATACGCAAAAGCTGGCCCAAAGAGGAATTTGACTCTCTTCATCATCATCGAGTAGTTTTATAATGATAATTATGTAATTAATTAATATTTATAAATTATATTCCGTCTAATCATATTAAGTTAAATGTACTATAGGTACTTATATTAATAAATAAATAAGTAATAATGATAAGATTTATAATACACTTAACTTAATATGATTAGACAGAAACTAGTCAATAATAATACGTGCAATACATTTTTCGCTTTCGTTTCGATTTACTGTTTAATTTTTTATTTACTGTTATAATTTTTTTAAAATTAAAATTTAATTATTGAATTAAAACAAATTAATTCAATTTAATTTAAAATTAAATTTAAAAAAAATATAAGAACATATTAAAGATATGTGTTCCTACCATAAAGACGCATATCTATAATGCGTTAATTTATAATTTTATTTAAAATTTTAATTTTTTACCTATAATTTATTGATTTATAATTTTATTTTAAAATTTTTAATTTTTTTACATAAGAATGTATTCACTAAATACATTATTATTAATAATATATTTTTATAATACATTTAAATATATTTTTTAAATATTTTAATTTTTTGATTTGATCTTTGATATGAGCACAAAAATTAAAAATCAAACTGAATTATATTTATTTTTTATAAACAATACATAATCCAACCAAAATATTAAAAAATAAACCAAAATATAAATTTTAATTCGATTCAATTTTTTAAATTGAGCCAAATAATAAACACCCTAATATCTATTTAACTATCTTCCCATCTTCAAATATTTTAAAAATAATTAATTATAAATCTAAATTTTTTTAAAAAAAATGTAAGAATTATAAGAAAGCAGGTGGGTTGAAACCAATGCAGTCGTTGGCGGTTTATGTTGCAGTTTGCCCTCTTCTGTTCTTGACAAAGCCATAACCAGCAAGTCACTGCCGACGTCCGACCACCTAGCAGTGGCCTTCCATTTCTTCTTTAATGGCGTGCTTAGTCTCCGTTCCCCTCAACTTCTTCTCTCTACCTAAAGAGCCAAAAACTTCAATCCAGGTAATTTAAAATTTCTGCTTCTGCAGCCTGCTGCTTCCTTCGTGGGTTTAGTATTTTCGCTTTTTCAAGTTAGCGAATGCAAACTTGAACTAAATTCAGTGACACAATCGTTCTGTTTATGGTTCACCACATTCCGAGTAATGGGCCTTGTTTGATTTTGCTTCACGGGAATGTTCTGTCACACTAACCATATATTTTGTTAAATGCGGGGGAAGAACTTGAGTAGCATTTGTTTTTCTTGTTCTTTATTGTGTTTGTGTGGAGAGACTTTTAGTAATATTTTGGGCATCAGTGATTTTATGGATGATAGAAGAAGATGGTTGAGATGGGCTCGTTTCCACCCTTTAGGGGCCTCTGTTGACAAACCACTTATGGGGGGTAAGTAGCCAAATCCTGCAATTAACTCTTTTAGGGGATAAGAAACTGAAGATGGACTTCTGTCAAACTGGAAATAAAATGAGTTGAGCAGGAGAGTAAAAAATTTTGATTTGCGCGGTAGCTGCTAAAAAGATTTAGACTAGAAATCTTTCCTATAATAGTTTTATATTTTTCTGTGGTAATTAATTGTAATAGTTTTACAAGAAGACATTTGTGTGCGTGTAGTGGGAATAATTCCAATCAGATAAATACCAAATAAAGCGCAAAAATATTGGTTTGTTAAAGTTCATCCGTCCAAGCTTTAGGAGATGGGCAACAAAGATGCGTCACATCTGGGCTTATGCACAAAAGGGAAGGACACATGCTTGACAGTTCATTATGGTAGTTTAGAAGGGGATAGCGGTATACAATAAATTAATAAGAGGGATGCACGATTATGTCTTACCAGGAAAGTTCAATAAACTTTTGATTTCTGCCTTATCAAGGGGACAGTCAGAAATACCATCTCATCTAACAACATTAATTTATTAGTTCTCTAATGATCAGGTCTGAAACCTAGGCAAGAAGCTTAAGATTTAGAGAAAAAAGGATTCCTGATGAAGAGAGCATGCCGTCTTCAAATGGCCATAAGACAAGTTAGCATTTATATCGTGTTGATATAAAACATCTATCATGGATCTTTGAAGTGCATCATTGTTCAGATATGGTATGGGGAGAGAACCAGATATGTTGCTATTGGGTTGGGGGAAGATTACAAACAATAGGTCCTTCACTCAAAATCTTAAACAGAAATATGCTCTTGAAATATGATTATTTCATTGTAAATTCTTAATCTTAGTTTTGTGTTTCTAGAATGAAATGTTTATGAGGATTCCTGCTGGAAGTTTTAACGTTTAAGCTTGATAGTAGTCTCATCTGTTGGAAAATGTTTAATCTACCCTGTAACTTCGTCTCCTGCTGAATCGCCGGCATGCTATTCACTATTCATTCTCTTGAAGTTGCTTTTTTCTGAATATTAGAACTTGTTTGTAGTTTGTCTCAAGATTGAGTTGTACCTAATTCTGACTTTGTGTTTTCTATCTTGTGAATTAAATTAGAGTCGTGTTAGGTTTTGCTAGCATGTGCCCTAGTGCGAATTAGGCAGTTTGGTGGCAGAGACATGGGCAGTAGAATACTCGAAGCAATTGGTGCATCTTTCTCTGCTTTGTATGTTTAATAAGATAGTTGAGCTTTATTTTGGATTGAAATGATATAAAATAGCATGCCATCTTCTTTTCCATGTTGCATGAAAGTATTTGTTGATATTGTAATTGGAATCTGTCTTCGATTACTGACAGATAATCAGTGATCTATAATTATTATTCTTCTATGGGCTTGCTGTAGGGTGCTTCCACATGGCAATTAGCTGGCAGAAGGCTTTGGAGTTCTATTACTGGCACAAAAGGTTATTATTATTACTAATTTTGAGTTAATACAGCGGCAACTGTTAATTAGTTTTCTGGCTTCCATTGACTTGTGTTTGAGTGTGTACCAAAAAATTTCTAGTCTAGATTTCTGCAAATCTAAACTATGATACTGAGGAGTTTACTTCTATAGCTAAAAAGAAATGGCAGAGTTGTTCTTATATTCTGAGAGACACGTCTAGCTGTTTTTCCCTTTTGAAAGATTACCCTACTCCTAAATGAGGTTCTAGGTAATTTGTAAAGTTAAAAGTTAGCACATCAAAATAAAAGCAATTATTTTTGTCCTTGTTTTTTACTACTGCAAAATTGTCAATTTATATTCATGGTTTATGGCATAGAGTGTACCTGTGAATGCTTGTTGAATACAGAGAGCTAAAAGTTAGATTGATATATTGATATGTCTCTGCATTTGCATTTTGATGAAAATTCTTAAGTATAAAAAGGATAATCACAGAACCATGTTGCATTTCCTAAGGCGTGTGCGTTTATCATGAGAATGATGCTTCCATTTTGATATAGAATTGGAGGAAGTATGTGCACCCTTCTTACTTTTACCTAATGAAAGCTTCCACTGGAATGGGTTTAGATTATTCCTTTGTAATCCAAATTTCTTATAGCTACAAATCCATAGGACAAGTGCTAAATGCAAGTACGGTCGTCTTTAATTCTTGCATATGACATTTATAGAGCTCATCTGACAAAGTATAAGTAGCAAAGTGTTAAATGGGTAATCATTGGCGTCTCATTTTTTGAGGCCCTCCTCCGCCTCCCCCCTGCCCCCCTCCCAACCTCCCCGGGGGAAAATTGTGAAATGAGATTTGAACCATGCTTTAGTAGCTAATGATGATTTGTTGCTTTTAGAATCTTCTATTACCCAATGTGGAATGGATTTTCGACAGCTCTTAACCTTGGTAAAATTGTCAATTTTTTTAAAGGCATATGGAGGTAAAATGTATTTGAATACTTTCCTTCATCCTATGAAGAGAAAACTAGAAATGTCGTGCAAGATTATATATATATTTGCATAAGTGCATGTTTCAGATCTTTATAGTAGATTGAAGTGGCATTTTATCCTGTTGATCTTTTTTTGTTTGGTACATGTGGGAAAAAAGTATTCCACCAATTGTTTAAATGGAAACCAACTTAGCAAACGAAAATTACAAACAGAAGATTACTCTTAGCCTGCCACCACTCAATCCCAAATGTTCCCAGGAAAAGGAAACTGAAAATAGAAGGAAACGAAACAGAGGAGGAGCAGATCCAAAGTTTATTGTCCTGAAAATAGTTGAACTAAAGTAATTCAAGAAGTTGCTTGTGAGTTACTGTTTTCTGACAATTTGAATAATTTTTTGCAGAGATCCAGCTTCATTGGTTGAATTGCTCAAACAGGGGTTTCTTTGCTGAAAATAGGAACTCTTTCTTTCGGATGGCGCTCTCAAGAAATTTTTGGATACCAATATCAAATCATTTTGATGTATCTTGTAGTTCTTATGTTATGATTTCTGGTTTCTGGGTGGGACCAGATGTTGATGATGGATGGGGTTTTGTAGAAGCACTTGTACATTGCATATGACAATTAATTTTCTTTTCATCTTTTTTTAGCTTGGCTCTCCTTTTCTTGATTTATTAGATGGAGTGCAGTTACTTCTTCTCATTTTGGGTTTGAGTGGTGGTCAATTAGTATAATGCTCTACGGGTCTTTCTTCATTATGTGTTCCCCCGCATCATTTATGTAGCCTCTCTTCTGATGTATTGACAGCTTTGAAATATGTATTCCTTTCGCTGCACTAGGTTCCAAATTTTCCTTTCCCTTCTCGTCTTTGGCCCAGCTTCTTTCTTCCCACCTTGCCTTTTTAATTTTTTGTGGTAGGATTTCTGCTTCTGGTCCACTGCAAATGACTCTCAAGAGGTAAACATACTCAAGATTTCCAATTACGTGGTTGCTTAGTCTTTTTGTTTGGATTTCTGTATCTTTTATATCTCCTTGATTATGAAAAAACAAACTTACTAGCTAATCTCGCAAATCCATAAAAAATAGGTTTTGCACCGGGAGAGATTCTGAATCTTGGGGCCTCAAATCTCTTTGGTTTAGAATAAGATCACTTTCATTTCGAGATCATTTCAGTTTCATCTCATTGTGTTTCTTTACTAATCTACGAGTCTTTCAGCTATAAAAAGGCGGCATATACCATCGGAAAAAAACTTAAGAAATCCGTCTAACTGTTTATGGTTTACATGCTTACTGCATTGATCATAGTCAAATTGTTTAATCTGGGGACAAAATCCAAAATATGGACATGGTAATACGATCATGGAAGAAAAAAGAGTTTTGTTGAAATTATTTGGACTCCCTTCGTACAAATTTTGTTTTTTCTCACTCTGTGGATTGAGAGCTGTCTCTTCGATTTGCGTTTGGATATCTTGCTCAATGGGGGGCTTTTTCTGTGTTCAAAAAACTGAAATGTGTTTTGCATTTTCTTCTAGAAAGTAGTTTTTTGTATATTTTCCCCTAAAAAAATCCACTTTTAAATAACTTTTTCCCTTCAAGTGTGTATAACTTTTTTAAGAATAAAAATTATATACTTTTTCCCTTAAAAAGTTTGATTCAGATTACATATATAATAAATAATTGAGTTAATCTTAATCGTTTATTCAAAAATTTACGACCAGTTTAACTATGAAAGGCTCACGATATTTCATTATTCAATCAATAGAAAGCTATATGACATAGATGTCTAGACTAATAATGAAGTCCACTTAGAAGTTGAAAATTATCCGGGTCTTAGATTGTTGGCTTCATATCTTGTGATCTAAGGTTTCTAAATTGGACTCCTGTTCTAGGCTTTAAAGCTCGTAAACCTAATCAATCTCCTTGCTATTCCGTGCTCATTGTATTATGTAAAGAGTGCTGAAATGGTTAACATAGAGAACTGCATCATATTTTGATCAAACATTTAGAACTCATTTGGCTGTGATTTTAGATATCTACATCTCTTCATCATCTTCTTCTTCTTCTTCCTTTTCTTTTAATTTTTTGTTCTGAAAATGTAGATCAAATTAGGATCCTATATTAGGGTAAGACAGCTACAGAAAATACGCAAAGGCACACATTAAATTAACCTTAATTTATCTTTTGCATCTCCAATTCTTCCAGAAACAATTAGGGAAAAAATAAAATAAAATGTCTCTTGGTACATTTAGCTTTAGATGATCCAAAAACCTGAATTAAGGAAGTCTGGTACGTTCTTTTGCCCACTTATCTCTATAATATTCAAAGGAAACAAGTTTATTTAAGAAATAAGCTAAACTTCAATGGCCTTCTAACTAATGAAATGGAAACCCTTTTACTAGGAAAAAACATAAGCTAATTTCTTAAAAGCCTTGGAAGGTTCTAAAGCCTATTGCTTTGAGTTTAATTAAGCTTCCTATGACAATTACATCCGGACTAACATTCATGCATATTTGCTGTGTCTAGAAGAAGTTATGCGACAAAGTAATAACCGAAAAACTTTTGAACAGTATGTGTTCTCTACTGAGTATCACAAAAGTTAAGTGGTAAAGCATGTAGTGAAGGTGATGCTCCACAAAACCATAGCCATTATTAAAACTATAATTCACAGAAAGTAAAGCATTGAGTAGTAGATCATTTACTGTATGTATGTATCGTTTTTCATATGAATTTCTGGATAGATAAATTAGATTATCATAAATACCGATACCTATAATATCTTGTGTGATACCCCTATGATTCCACATGGGATAGTATGAAACTTGTGTTCTGTATATAAGTATAAATCTAACTATTTATAGTCAACTTGAAATATCTATTTTGACATAGCGAGGACGATTGTCAAATAGTTAGCCGTGGATACTACCATGCCAATGAGTCACGCGTTTGGGCCTGCGGGCACAGAACGTGACATCTTTACTGTTGTGTTCTATTAACTAGATGAGAAGCACAAGCCTAGTTTCTTTCATTTAATACTTGAACTTTGAAATAAGTGTAAGATGAAAAAATAAAATTCAACAGTACGATCAGACCTTAAGGAGATTCTAATTTATCACCGTAAGAAGTAGTTAAATCACGTTAGAGAAGTTTTATGTTTCGATCCTTGACAACGAAGATGTTGTATTTTAAATATTTCAGGAAATTTTGCAAATCCATCGCTGATTGAACATGTAAAATGGAAATCTGCAGATTAATTAATTTCAGAAAATGTTTGTCTAAATTACTTGGTCTGTCTTGCGATCAAGTAATTGAAACTTTGTAGTTGTTTTGGACATAAATTCAACTTTTATCTTTTCCTTTTTCAATCCAAAGCGAAAGCCGTCAAGTGGTGCCTGTTATTTACCCCACTTGCCTCCAGATTTGATAAGTGCTTTTGTTGAGGAATGAATTATTGAGAATTACTATAGCTGGACTTGGAGATTTTCTTCTTTTTTATTCTGGCTTAGATCAATGTCTACATGATTTTACATTACTTACACCTTACAATGACTTCCAACTGAGCGCGGGGTTCAAATTTAAGAGATCATTTAGAGAACTCTTTCTTTTCATCTGCCTCCTTTCAGTCTGCACAATCTCAATCTAGGTCACTATTTCTGATAAACAGGAGAGGGAAAAAACGCATTCAAAAGGAAAATGACTGAAAGGGAGAGAATAATCTAATAATGCAAAGAATAACTTTTGTGGAGCAGAATACATGCTGATTTTCGATTCCATCATCACACTTTATAGCCCTAGTTTGGGATAAAAGAAGTTTTACCTTTATGAATAAATATACCGTTCTTCTCAGCTGGTAATCGAGAAGCAAAAGGAGAGTAAAGAAAATTTTAAACTATATACTCCATCCATATTGTGACCTTCAACTTCTAATGTGCTTACTTTTCTTTAATGCCTTGGTTAAAAGGTGAAAATTTCCACTTTTTCTAAAGAAGAACCCAATTGGGCATTCCTTGTGCTGATTTACCATCATGATCGACTAAAGATGTCATGCTATGTGAAAATGAGTATATCTATGCTTATATATCTCTTTAGGATTCCGGGTGACATTAATACAAATTTAGCAAATAGATAAATCATTTTTCCGCCTTGTTATGTACTAGAGACCATAGCCAGACAGAGATGCAGTAAGGCAATGCGGTGCTGTTCACAATGCCATATCTGTCATGTAAAATGGGCACAACAGTTGCCGTGCAGCCTCAGTTTGCTGCATATTAGTGCTATTCACTCCTGTTGAGAAGTGCCAAAATGCAGCAATTCATGCAGCAGGAGCTAGGGTTATGAAGATCCCGGAATTTCATGGTCTAATTCTCAGGGTTATAGGCCATGAGGATATCATTCTCAACCAAAAAAAAAAAGGTTCAAGGTGTTATATTTTTGCTGTTGGTTTTTGTTTTCTGCTAATTGTTTTGAATTTTTGCTTTCTTTTGTCTTTGCTCTTTCCTCTTTGGCCTTTCCTCTTTGTAGTTAGGGCATACTGTTACATCACATTCATTAGTACCAGTACTTGTCAAAATTAAGAATTAAGAATGACCAGTTGGTACTTCAGTCTTATTCAAATTCCCAGTCCATTAGTCTCATGTGTAGTACTGATTACTATTACTATTTTTTCTTCGATGGCCTACTTTTTGCTTTTCCTTTCCCTTTAAACTTATAATACCATCATTTGTTTGAATAGTTAGTTTTGATTTTTTCCAGCTGTTAGGGACAAGGGAGAGACAATCAGAGGTTGTCATTGTGATTAGGAAATACAATTCTTCTTTCCTTGCAACTTGGTCTCGGAAGATATTGGAGAAGTGGTCCCAAAAGTGATTGCAGAAACCCTAGGATGCAAGCTTAAACCCTAATTATGTCAAATCTTTTAACAAGCTCAAATATTCAGCCAGACCCTTTTCACGAGAAGATTGCACTATCCTTAAGTAGCAGCAAAGCCTCTATATTTTATATATTTCATCTCCCAATTCAAGTGTACAGTTACCAGATCAGGTTGCCGGTTTCAAGGGTTGTACACCCTAATTTGTGCTGCAGTTAATCTTAGAGTCTGTTTTTACTATCCTACAAATAGAAAACACCATGGATATGCGGGCTCCCTAATTTTATGAAATCATTCAAGAAAAGAACTTTTTCTGATCATACTTTATTAAGCTAGTTGGAGAACGGGGGTAGAATGGGTGTTTATGTATGGTATAAGAGGGAGACTTGAATACAAGCTTGCTCTTACTATAGGAAGTCTTGAGATTAGTTAAGTAGGACGTGCAATTTAACTACTTCACTTGATATTTTTGGTTTAACATTACAGCCATATTTCAGTACCCTGTTGAATGTTGAACTCACAAATCATAAGGGTAGTTGGGATTCAAATAGGTGAAGTTACTTCCACTTCCTAGTTATTCTAATTTCAATATCTTTAAAGCTAAAGAAGGTAGCCTTCACGACAGCTTGGACCATTGACATCTGTGAAAGTCTCTCTAGTTATATCAGGTCTAGGTTTCAAGATGATACTGCTCTTGATATCATAGTTGAACCCATTTAGCTATAAATGTTAGAAATTAAGCTTTGAAGTGATCAGCTAGTGTCCGAATTGTTCTGCTATTGATGAAAACTGAGATGTACTAGGTCAAAATGAATTGTTAAGTAGCCATGAAAAACTATGAACAAGAATTTGGCAACTAAACGTAGGATACTCTAATTTCGAGTCTACAGTGAATATGGAGGCACAATATGGTTTTACCTGTGATAGAGCCTTGGAACAGAATTTTTCTAAACAGAGAATGATTCACAAGTGAAACTCTAATACAAATGATTCTCAAGAAAAAGGAGAACAACAAGAAAATTCTCACACTAAGCTTGATGGAAGAGATGAAAGAAACATGAAAAACGCAAACATTCTGCTTTCCTTTTAATTCAAGATCAGTTTCAACATGAAACGAGACTCTGTTAAAGGTGTAAGCATTATACTTCTAGGAGTCAAAATAGAGCACTAATTTACAGCTTCCAAAATCAAAATCAAAATTTGTAAACCCCCGGCTATCCACTTCTGGTTCATCTCATGGCACAAACTTCCTTTCCTCCATTAACAAGGTGAAAAAAGAGTTTTTCTGATTCAGGACAGCAAGAGAAAGTTACCTGCAGAACTGTTTCCTAACCATTTCCCACGTTTACATAGCAAAAATTAGATACTTAATGGCTGATTAGCAAGTTCGATCCACTTCCTCTCCCGCTGGATTTCCTTGAGTCTGAGAGCTTTCGCCCTTATCAAGAACTCGAAACTCGAAGAGAGTAGGAGTTTGAGTTTGATTTTCAGTAACTGTTGTAGGATCTGATTCTTCTTCTTCTGATCTGTCTTCGGCATTTGAGGCTTTGCATTGGTTAACAACCCTCTGTCTTTCAAACTCCCTTATCCTATGCAGGTACCTAAGCATGGCTTCAGCATAGTTATCAAACCCTAAAGAACTCAGAGCCCAACAAATATCATCTCCATTCACTGTCTTTCTGTTCTCTTTGTGACACTTGTCAGATGCTTCCCCAGTGACAAAACCTATAAACTCTGTTGCACATTCTTGCATTGTTTCCTTAGCTTCCTTGGAAATTTTGGCACTAGGTGGAAGGATTTGCTTCATGATCCTTCCCACGTTTGCTATTGGCAGTAATCTCTCATGTTGCTCGTCAACCATTTCAGCAGTGGAATGGCCGACTTGGGCTGTTCACACACCGACACGTTGCCCTTTATCAGAAATAGGCTTCTGGAAAGATTTGTATATGTTCACATGTATGTATATATCAATTATATAATGCAAATGCAATATGACATGAAACTGAACATATGTATACATAGACAAGAAAACAAGCATGCATGGGTGGCATTAGTTGGTGGGTTAGGGCATAATATAGATATTAAACCACTGGCCGAAATGCAAAGTGACATGTTCTTGTTTCTCTGTACTATATCCCGAACATGCGGTAGGACCAAGGACCTTAGCAGCCATCTAAGAATTCTTGGGTTGGACGTATATTTCTTGCCTCTTAACGCAAGCGATCAATTAATTAGTGCAAAATAATAATAATATAATCAAAATTTTTTGGTTAATGTATTACATAAATTCTTTTTAAGGTTTCGCTACATCTAAAAGTGTATGCTCATGTATGTCTTCTGTGTATACATTACCAATTTATTGTGCAACCCCAATTTGAGGACCAAGATCCTAGTTTTATGCAATAGTAGCATATATTTAATTAGTAACAAGACAAAATAAATTATATCTTGAAATATAAGAAGATAGAGATCCAGCGAAGTAAAGGTAAATCTAAAGTGATAGACATATCATGTATTCATATAGGCCTAATAAGAAAAAACGGAGATCCATTCTTAAGTAGTAAATTGATGTTATTATGCAAATCAAACATATAAATCACTATCCTACGTTTTTTTTTTTTTTTGGTAAATAAAAGACTGTGAGGGGGAGACCAGCGTAGCAACCCTCCCTCTGGAGAGATCAGAGTAGCTCCACAGCAGCCATGGAAAATTCAAGTGAGGACGAAGGGTAATGCCTACTGTCTTGGTATAGACAGTCTCGTCAACATAATCCCACCAAGGTGCATAGGTAGACCAGAGCAGCTCACATATGAGAGAAGTTAAGGGCCTACTCATGCAAACGTTTATTATTAATCGGATTAGATCTATTGACCTCCTATATGAAAGACGAAACCCGTTACACTGAGCTACGTGGTAATCACTATCCTACGTTCCAAAGTAGGAAGCGACGATAACAGTGTAAATATGATAAAATCCATTGCATGGCAAAGATTAAGCTAATTAAACCTTGAGAACTTAAAAAAGGTTTGTTTTTTGAGAAAAGAAAAAAAGTACGCCAAGTCCAAGAAGCTGTGAGGCCATTTTAGTTGCAAGTGATATCAAATCACTTGCACTACGTAACTTCACCAGCCCGATTTTGAGAAGAATATATGACTTTTGAAATCTTGGAGAATTTAAAAATCTTGCTCAATCACTCAAGCAAGTACATATGGTCCCCCCCCACCCCACATCCAGTACCCCATAGCCATTTCTGATCTTCTCTTCGACCCAAGTCTTAATGCTTCCCAATAATGTCTGAGTCTAGGTTTATAATATTGCCACAGTGTTTAAATGAATGGTCATAATCTTTGCACGTTTGCATGTTCTTGATTGGATCGACCAAAGAGACTGCTACAAACCCTAGTGTTTGATTACCTCATAGTACTTTTGCTAAGTTTGTCTTTCAATTTGGCACCAGATAGGCTTCACATTCCCCCATTCTCTTCAGTTTCAGTCATGTCACTTTCAGATCGATCAACAATTGAAGATATATATATATATATATGCACACACACAGTCAAACACACTTATACATGCTTGATTTCTTTCTTTCCTCTATAAAACTATTGCTCTGGCTGCTATATTCTATTGCTTTTACAGCACATCTCCTGCAATTTGCTGCCAAAAGCGCAAATTATTCTGCATATTTTAGTGCTTTTAAATGAGTTTGAGCTTATAATTAGCGACATTAATTTTTTGTGATTATCACTAATCCACATCAATCCCATTCTTTTAATCTTCTAGAGTTAGATTAGGCGAAAGGGAAATAGAGGAAAAAATTAAGTTTATATCGCTTTTGATGAATAATCATTCCTTTTTCATATAGAAATTAAGTTGGAGCTTTTAAACAAATATAGATGGCTCTCCACACTCCTTCATTTCCTCCCTTTTCCCCTCACAAAAATGAGTCTAATGGAAAAAACGAGTTTCCTCTGTCCCCTCTTGCTTCTCTGCCAAAACATAGCAAGCGCTTGATGATCTGTAGAAGCCAGGTGTAGAGAGTCATGGAAACCCTTACCCTCAATCACTAGGTTAGGAATAACCCTTGGCTTTAGAGATACTAGAATTTGTAGGATAGCATTTGGCCCAAGTTCTTCCCATTAATTAATAATTAATATCATTTTTTCTGAAGGTAAAAGCATGCATCATTTGCAAGGCAAAGTAATTTCTGAATTGATGGAATTAGGTATACCCCCACTTAAACAACATTAGGTTTTATGATCACTCTTTATTCGTATAAGCAACTTAGATAAAATAAATCTCACTTAAAATCATATTTTATGATCTATCTCGATAACTTTCCAAGGAGAATATAATGGACAATAGCCCATCTAGAAAACACCATTGCCCATTGCTTTATCCACTTTGCTTTGAAGCTATCTTAATTGATATAACCTACCCATGATTCTTCGTGACAGTTATCAAATACATTCCTTAAAGTTATAAGGGCAAATGCTTATTCAGTACCAGATTATTTCCACTTTTGTCTTTGGCTGTCCGGTATGAGAGTGTCTTATGCATCAAAAAGCAAAAGAATTCAAGTTTAAAACAATACAATTATTCTTTATTTTTTCATGAAAATACTGGAGAATCAGCCCCAGAGACCTCTCTTTCTTCATCCCATAACTTCTTCAACGGTCTCCGATACAAATTCGGCCAAAAACAATAATTTATCTAACTATGTGACTTGTTGAATCATACATTACGTAATCCTCCTCTCAAAGAGAATAAAGAATTCAAATACCCGAACTCTCTCTCTCTCTCTCTCACTGTGCGTATCAAAAGGTCTCAAGGTTAGAACAATTTGAACAACTAAACACTTCACTAGCTGTCAATTGATTTTCATCTAGAATGCAAAACAAGAGAAGCCATATAGCGAATGAGAAAAGGATATATAGTACTATGGCAGTTTCTTTTTCTTTTTTGAGTAGAAATTTTACTAATCCACAAATCAAGAAATGAAAGTCTTGTAATGCTTCAGTGAAATTAACGAGATATAGAGACAGAATGACAAGCGTATGGGGAAACAAATGAACATCTATTACTGTTAGGTTCATAAATCATTATAGGAGATTAGCATTCTTTTCAGGATGTCTACAAAAAATGTGGACAGCCACACTAATTTTCTTCCTAGGAAAGAGATCATCTCAGAGGGCTGATAATTGATCACTAAATATAACTTGTCTCCTGTAATTAGTAGTCAAATATCTTATTCATAGTTCAAAAATCAAGATTTGAATGTTAGGAAGTATCTCAAACTATAACAAGCAGAATTGCATATATTCTTAAGTCTTAAAGAACATATTAGTATTTAGTATTTATTATGTGAAATGTTTAATCTTCTCCTTTCTTTTGCCCCTCCTCCTTCGATGTTTGAGGAGAATCTAGGAATCAAACATTCGAACTTTTGTGTTTTTTTTAAGGTTAATTACTTTTCAACAAAAGTCAAATAATTAATTGTTAAATTGTTAGTTTAATAATTGTTATGCAAAAGACTGGATGGTCAAATTTTGATAAAACATCAATGCTAAGACCTTTTTCAATTGGAGATATTGCAGAAGATGCTATTTATATTTGGTTAAAACATTTAATAGTCTAATGAGTTAAATTATCAACAGAAAACATTAAACCTTAAATTATCATCTTGCTAAGGAATCATCAGACTAATACTAAACTTTAAATGTGTTAATTTATTATAAGTCAATCATTCGATCTTCGGATATTGACAGACTCTATGATCAAGAACCTAAATAAAGTAGGGTATTGAATTGACTGTCAACTTTACCAACTTAATTTAATAATATCTATGTGAGACATTTTATTCCTCTTCAAATAATAAAAAACCATAAGCCAAAGGATTAGCAGTTATTTGGGAATTGATCAAGAATCAGATTCCATAAAAAATGTTACATGTATAGCATAAGGCGTATTTTAATTATAACCATTTTTTAAGAAAGAAAAAGGAATTAGAGTTAAAGGTGAAGAATATTTGAATTTTGACACAATTTATCTTTTAAATCAGTAAGTAGTATAGACGGTTGTGACAAATTGTTAATTATTATTTAGTTAGAAACTTCTTATATTAGGCACTAATAGGTCTTTATACCAAGAGAGCAAGTGGCGCGCATTTTATAGAACGCAATTTCTCAATTAAATCAATTTCTTTTTCCCAACAGTACAAGAATTAAGCAAGCAACTAGCTACCTTAAACGCCATGATATGCTAATTAATAAGTTTCAGATTTTTATTCTTCAAAAAATTACTTTTAATAAAATAAGATCAAGAAAATTAGTTGTTACACAGAAAAAAACTATGTACAAATTACACACGAGAAAACATAAATATATGCGAATTGAATTTCAGGATGCTCAAAAACCAATCCATTGTAGAAGAACATTCTTGTGATGAGTCCTCATAAGTAAAGGATAAAACATAATTGTATCTTGTCTTTTTCTTTTGATAATTAATTGTATCTTCTCATGCATGCACATTTAACTCTACCTAACTTGTTAACAGTTGCAGAATGCTTCTCCAAATTGACACATATCTAGGGTTTCAAAAACTTTATAGGGTTCCCATCAGAATAGTTGCATAAACAAATATGACTTTGGGTGAATATCAATAAAGGGCTCTGAAGAACCCTATGCTTAGAAAGTCTTTTGAGGATCTTAAGATTATTTAAAGTTAACTTTAAAAAAAGAAAAAAGAAGAAGAATTCAGATTCGGAACTAAGCCCTAGCTCTACTCCATTGCAAAATCACTCATACTCTTTTCCAACGACTCTTCTTATATATTCTTCATGTCGTTTTCCTCTTATATTTGTGGATGCCTCCTTAATGGGGGATGAGACTTGAGATAAGGACAGTACAGAAAACGAAACTTGAAAAACTGGGAATTTAGGGACTAAGAGTGACTGAAGTGGGGGGGGTGGGTGTGGGGGAGGGGGTGGAGGGGGGAGGAAGAAGGCAGGTCTTGATCTTCTGTCCAAATCTCTACCACATGTTAAGTCTCTTCTTTAAAAAATATATATATAGAATCTAGAGAAAAAAGAGTAACCCTAAAGACAAAAGTCAAATACATTGCAGTTTCTCATAAATGGGATAAGAGATAGGATCCAAAGTAGTACAGATGATCCCAAACCGAAGAAGACTCAGAACTCTTGCTACTATAGTGTATGGTCTGGATTCCGTTTTGGTTAAGGGACAAAATCAGAGGTTGATTAAACTAAAATTTTTGTAAATCAGTGCTTTCTTTAAAGTTTGAGTCTCTTTATAGATTCAATTATCAAAAGAAAAAAAATGAGACTCTTCCATCCCTCTTAGTGATTTATAAATCGGATGCTTGTATTAATTCTTGATCGTTTTCTAAGAGCTTTTTAGGTTTTATTGCCAGTGATTTTGTAGGCTCTTGTTGCCCACTGAAAAAAGTCTGTTGCATATGTTTCTATTCTGTCCAAAGTAAATATGGCTCAAGAACTCTGGAAGGTTGATTATCAAATTGTTTTGATTTGGATATATTCTAGTTGTCATATAACATTTTTTTGATACATACAAAGGAAGGTGATGTGATTCGAACCCAAAACTTTCTATCTCATAGAAGTGTTTCTGTCACTTAAGCAACTACCTTATCACATAATTATCATATACCATTAATATCTAACATTTTTATTTTTATGCTTTCATATAAAGTGATACATATAGAAATAATATATGTAAATCGAACTCAAAACTAATCATAATAATAAATACTTTTAATCTACAAAGTTGTTATTTATTCCAATGAATATCTAACATATTTTTAGTCAAACTTTTATCTCTTATCTCAATCTCAAGTTAAATATGAAAACTTAACCTTGAAAAAAAAAACATTAATTTTTATCATACACATAAACATCATTAGAGCTATGACGTAGCATAAAATTTGAAAACCGAAAGGTCCATTACAATTTGTTTTTGAGTTTTTTTTTTTTTTTTTGGTAAGTAGCTTTTTAGTTAGGTGGATGTGTTCTTTGATACTTTGGAGAAGATTGTTGTTTCCATCATCATTGTGCGTATCCTTCCACAAGCATTGAGGTTGTTCCACACGGTGACCCAAATCGACGTGGGTTTCCATCACCACATGATTATATTCTTTATCGTGCTACACGTGGGAGAACTTTTTTATGAAAGTCTCATTTCGATTTGACGGGAGCTACTCTATACATATGTGTATGTGCGCTCTTCTGTGTGTATATATATATATATATATATACTGTATTTACATTGACAGAAAAATTTAAGAGACGTTTCAGATCCTCTATTTTAAAAATCTTTTGATATTTTTTACATAAATTAAAAAATTTATTATATTTTTAATTCTTTCTACTAATATAATAAAAATTAAAATTATTTATAATGAAATTAATTTTGAAATTTTAATTATTAAAATTTAAGAAAAAAGAATCAAAGAGACTTATATTTTAAAAACAGAATGAATACGGATTAAATTTCATTCGTGATATAATTAAATCTCACTTTTTTTCTTACAAAAAAATTAATTTTATAAAATTAAAAATAAAAAATTACAAATCCAATCTCAATTCATAATAATAAAAAGTTTCATGTATAAAGGAGAGAAGCCTGTTTTTTCTATTAAATAAGGACAATAAGCAGGCAAGGGCTAAGGATCAATACTAATCCTCTAACTTCCAAAATTTCCCCCACCAATGTTACCTTATTCCGTTTATAGTTAACAGAAATCACAATCCAGATTACGAAGAAAAGTTTTGGTAAGGTTTTCAAGCCCTCCAATGGCTAGACCATAGGAATCTGAGAGAATTCTCTTAACAACATGAGAGTGATTTTCTAAGTCAAGATCTGCACTTCAAGTTCAGTTTCATATATACTTGATACAAAATTTGGCACAGAACTTTTAACCCTTGGGGCACAAAGAGGAGAACAAAACTGCCTATGGTTAATTGGTTATAGCTTGTATGCTGTGGGGACAAAGCATAAAATGAGCGCCCTCTCTTGTTCAAACAGAAATTTTTTCCATAAAGAAGCTTTCCAAGAACCAGAAAGCGATATTAACTTAATTAACCAATTAACATAAAAACCGAGGAACACGGCCAATCAAACAAGAGGTTAAAATGGCTGAGCTGCTGTCCGACTGGTATCCTTCCTCCAACGACGTACCAGATAGAAGTAGAGGGGTTCAGCTGTAGTTGCATCTAATGGATAAGCTTCCGAAGGTGATTTTTCTATATAATTATAGGCCCATTTTCCATTGTCTGGACACCAAGCTGAGGAAGAAAAACCCTGAATGGGAATTACAATCTGGACAATAATGATAATCAACATGCCGGGATTACATGATACAGTTTTGCAGCTCAAGACATGTCAATCATGTCATTTGAGCTCTCCTTAGACCTGTGTTTCCGCTTCTTACTCCTGCAACAAGGAAAGAAGTCCATGTAGGTATATGTTTGTGCATTCATCTATTTCTCCGTGCACATTCATTTCATGTGATTTATGCATGCAGAGAGGCACACAGATCCAAGAATAAAATCTCAAATTATTTGAAGAGATATAGAACAGTACTTGTCATGTGAACCAGGATCCAAACATGATTTAAGTTTCCTGTCAATGTGCTTCACATCCTTTGAAGTAGGGGTCTCAAGCTTATTCATCTGTTAAGAAAGCATTTTTTTTTTTTTTTTTTGTAGGGGAGGTAGTGTTAGAACAATAAGAAGGGATGATTTAGACAACCATAAGTAAATAAATGCCCTAAGATGCAGTAGAACTATGAGATATAACAAGCCATACCGAAGAATCAACAGTGTTAAAAGCAACAGTAAGCTCTGAAATAGCATGAGTAGGATTCTGGTGAGACAAAATGCTTTTCAGATATCTGCAGTAAATCCAAATAAAAATCAGTTCAGACAAGAAAATGATTTAGAAATGTAAACAAAATAAGATTTCTTGGGTTCTCATGATCTCAAACCTCTCAAAGTCAAAAACTCTATGCACAGCATTAGACCTTTGTAAAGCTGCCAATGCCAACTGCACCAGACCAAAAAAACAACCGAAGAAAATATATATTAATCAAGAAGATATTCATAGCTTAATGACCATGCACAATTCCTTAAGAAATAATATTAAATTTATTAATTATAATTAGTAAATAAATAAATAAATATCCCACCAAATATACAAGAGAGTATTTTAAGCAGGATATTCAAATTTTTTATCTTCCACATCCAAGCTAATGGTGAACAATTGGCAGCTGAAGTTCTCCAAGATCCAGTTACCTCTATCTTCACTTTTGCTATGATAACGTTCCTACTAAAAAAATATATTAAACATGGCAGTTCTACCCGAAGTTTCCAAGGAGGGTAGATGATACATTTAAACACTTGAACATGTGATCTCATATGTGTGCTGAACAGCATAACATCAGCGCACGCTATTTACTCTGCAAGCTATGAAACTTTAGATATAGGATATCCTGCTTCTTACCAGGTTTTAGACAAGGTAGTAATATTGGAGCAACTGGACATGATCCAAGTTTTTATTACATTTGTCTGAGGTTCAGGACAAGCCAACTCAAGATTTTCACAATCGTAGAAAGAAATTGATAGATTCCTTTCAAGTTTTTACTGCTGAAACAGTTTCAAATTGTTTAGGGCTTTATCAGTTAATACAATTTTAAGAAGGAAATACTAGACATTAATGGATTGCCCACAAGCTTAATTATATGGCAATCTTCTCATCCAATGGGAAGATAAATCATCCTAAGGTAAGTGCATTAGGGTCCTTTCAGGCCTTAATCAATAGCTGTAGTTCCGTCTCAGTCCATTGTATTTCAGAAAGATTCCAAGATATGCTAATGTAGCAATAAGTTTATTTCACTTTTGCGCCTAATTCAACAGAAGTGTTTTTTTAATATATCTACATTCATTAGTGATGTTTTTGTTGTTTGTACGTCCTTGTTTCTGATGATTTGTCATGTGGGAGCACTACTCCAATTGTTAGCTTATTTCCACCATCATATTGTATAGCAGAAGAAGCAACTTCAACTGAATCTGGAGATCTTATAAAGTAAATAAAAATAATATCATTCAGGTTTCAACAGTTGGTAATTAACTATATCTCCTTTCCCAGTTCTATCATAGTACAGTATCGCTAGTTCCCAGGGGACGACTTCAATATTGCACCTTCTAGAATTTGGCCAAGACAAGGTAGTTGTAAAAGTAATAACTTAGGTTTATGAACTTTAGTATGATTCACGATAAACTTGAGTGATAACCAAAAATCAATGTATCAGTAAAGCAAAAAGCAAATCAGACTTTTCAAGAGAAAGTACAAGCAAATAACAAACATACAAACTGTCACAAGGCCTCAGTGAACAAACTATCTTGATTTTCAATTTAATCCATGGTAGAATTAATGCAGAAAAATCAGATTCCAATACGATAAGCTTTCAAGATATACACATAATAAAATGTAATATCTCTGCGCAGAAAAGCACAGAACAGAGAAAATATCTAGGAGTCACTCCTCAAAAGACTCATTTTTTGTGTCTCTCACTTCCATTGAAGTTTAAATCTGCCTCTGCTGAAAATTTCTACTCCAAACTTTCTTAACAATATACAGTTACAAGATGCAAGAATATACAGAATATTTTCTGGAGTCATACAAAATACCTGCCCAGGTGGGAATAGAAGAGGTGCATCTGTACGCATGATTTTATCCACTTCTGCCTTTGCCAATTCATGCATATTCTACAGTTAACACAAGATACAAAATTTCACAAGAGGGATTCCATCGAGCAGAAAAGTTGTAATAATGCAAACAGGAAAGAATCCAACAAATCCATTAGGCATGGCTTAATTTTTAAAATGTAAATTCAAGGATCTCCAATGGATATTAAGCACATGAAACAAATATCATATGCCCCTTCAAGATGCAATGCTTACAATGTCGATAATGAAAATGGGCCAAGTGAAAAGGTAACAACTTCATCATGTTAATTAGCAGGAGAAGACTCATCATGTTGTTGAAATAAAAGCAAAGGCCTTCATTTGGAAATATGCACTATCAGAGAAAAAGAAAAGATATGAGAGAGCAATCTGATTAATCAATAACAGGAATTTTCTTGTTTCATCTCCCTGGTTGGGTAACAGGACTAACTGTAAATCTGGCAGTAGCAATTATCTTTAGGGATGGTAAGATAAAATATCAAGGCATCATCTTTTTGTTATAAATTTATGTGTCTATTTTCCTCCAAAGGTAAAATGAGCATTCCTGACTCCCTCAGAAATTCAATGCATTATTAAAGTAATGGGCCGTCATCTCAGCACTCAAGAGATCCAAGAACAAATGTCTATTTTAGTAAGAAATTTCCTGAGATTAAGTATACACTTACCTCTAACATCTGAAGTTGATATGTTGCTCCACAGAACTCCTGAATGCCATTTGAATATTGTGAAAATTTGTTCTTAAAATAAAAATGAAGAACATGAATTTATGAACTAAATAAACAAAAAATACACTCCTGATGCCAAAAGACATCCAGGTGCCTCATGAAGTATAATGGTCAACAAGTGGATTCACCAGAGACCTCGACATCATTGACAAAACCATCAAGTGCACGATATGGTGCATACACAATAAGATCAAACCCCAAACTCTGCAAAGCAAAGTAATCGGCGGTCATAACATATGACAGAAGTGAAGAAACAAGATTGATGAGGGAAAAACTATTGAAGCCCTTGCCTGAAGAACCAGCATCTCATTGTTGAGGATCACCTGATGATCTTGTTCAATCCCTTTACCAAGCTCTTCTGCTGAGACATGGTTTTCTTCTGCCTTGCAAGCAGCATAAATGCATGTCAACCTGTAAAAAGATGATCATTTCCCCATAAACAAAAAGTTTATCAAGACAATCCTGCAATTCATTTGTGAGAAGTGATTAGTTAGGCTATACTAAGTTACATAGAAAGTGATTTAATCTTGGACCTTCACATTGTCAGAAACCAAGAAACAGAACTGGTTTCCCCTCTTAACTCTTTCACAATCAAAAAACAAAATGTTTTTGAACAAAATCTATCCACTCACAATTTAAGTGCATCCATGCCTTAAAATATTTTTGTGTCTGGGACTGTGAGAGAGAAAGAAAGAACTAATCTTACATGATGTGCTTCGGATGATGCTCCATCACAGACCATTGCAGATAAAACCTTTTGAAATATATGAGAGCAGTTGCCTGCAAAGCACTGAGCAATTCAGAAGAAAGTTTTGAATCAAAAGCAGTGTTATTTGACTTAATTATACTGATTCAAGAGAACAGCACTTCACCTGAATTTTGCGTGGGAATTTAAATGCATCACAGACATCTTGAATCTTGAATTCATAAAAGGCCCGCAAAAGTTGTTCTTCCTCAACCTTGAGTGGCTTCAGACGAGAGTGATTTTCAGCTTAATCAGAAAAAATTGGAGAGTGAAAAGAAGGTACAATTGTTTGTCAAAATTTTACATATGCCATAAGAACATGTGTCAAATATACACTGCAATAAGATTTTTCAAGAAAAAATTTACCATGGTCTTTTGCATCAGTTGCATGTTCAGCATAAGAAAATGACCCATCGATGTTCACTTCAACTTTTGTTGATCCATACTGAAAAATTTAAGACACTATTAGGATAACTTGTTAGAAACATTTTGAAAATGGTCAATATCGATACAACAGCTTTCCCTATGCTATTAGCAGATGGGCAAAATTAAACCAGTGTATGAGACCTTCCAGATATATAAGTATCATCTTAGCACATAAAAGTATAGAACCACAGAATTCCTCTCACATTACATGCCCCTGATTATCTCTTCCAAAATAAATGCATGAAAAGAGCTCTCCAAGAAGAGGGCAGGGGGAGGGGGAAAGAAAGGAGTTCTAGCTACAACATTTTGTTCCTTCTCTAGGAGGGTACCATTGATTTTTCCTTCTTCTTTTTTTTTCTTTTGCGCTGGTTGGTGGATAACATTGATTATTTGATCCATTCTTTGCCCTTATCATCCTAGCTTTCCTCCTTCCCTTACCTTCTATTTTTCTTTGCCCGCCAGGCTTCCAGAACTTCCAATGAGTTGCATACTTAAATGAAAAGATCAGTACTAGTTAAACTTTAAATCACTCACTGTATGTTTAACAGGGAAGTTACTTAAGGAAATATTTTGCGAGAACCAACAACATAACTTCAAATTGTTTGGTACTGCATTTAACAAAGAAGTCCATCAAGGAAAGAATTTCATTAAGCCAATATCCAAGCTTGACAAAAACACCAACATAACTTAGAAGCAGAAATTAGGATGACTAATTAAAGAAGGGAGGAGGAAAGAATTCACACTGTAAGCATGCACAATCCTACTAAAATAGATACAGCATTCAGAGAACAACTGCTACCCAATCCAGCAGAAAATAATCGACCAAATTGACCTTTTCGCAATCTACCAAAATTATTCGCCAAAACTAGATCATCAACCAAAGAAAGATCCCAAATTTTTCATCTTATTAACACCCCTAGCTTCTTCTAAAGAAGTCTCACCTCCCAATGAGACCTTAATTTATCCAAGAATCGCCAATTGCATAACAACTAAGAGAATTAGATAAAGAAGAAACATAATTAATTCAAAATACCAGCATACCTTCTCCAGTGCTTGTCTCGCTCTTTGATTAGCAGCTTTGTACTTTTCCTTCTGCGAAAAATACAGAAAAACAGTAATTAACAATAACAACAAACTGAACCCAGAAGAACCAAAAAAAAAAGAAAAAGAAAAGAAAACTCCTAATGTAACAGGATAATTTTTTATTTTTTAAAAAAAAAACTTCACACTAAGTAGAGGCCTTTTTCTGCTTGATTCTTAAATAACAGAAAAATCAAACAAAATTTGGCAAAAAATATTGGCTTTAAGAAGAAGAAAAACCAAAAAAAAAACTTAAGAAACTTACAAGATCTTGTGGAGTAAATATCCACTTGGCCCTGTGTGTCGATGTCTTGAAGTCAGCCATTTCGCTTCCTCGATGCCCTTCTCCCTCACTGCACCGGTAATCACTGTGATTATTCAAAAGCGAAGGAGCTCCAAGAATTTTGCCCCCAAAAATGTATATTAAGGGAAAAAAAACCAACGCACGAGTACAAAAGGCTTACTTGCACTTAGAACCCTATAAATTTTCAGAATAATGTGGAGACCCTTAATAAGATTCGACATTTCTTGGTTTTATTTCTTAATAAATATTAGCTTCAAAACATCACACATATTAAAAAAAAACTTTTATGACTTTACAAACATGTAAAGCATATGATACTAGTTTTTAGTACCTTATTTTAGAAAGATCTGATTTTTGTAAGTATTTTTCTAGGTATTTTTGAGATTGCTTTGGAAATAAAAAAAATTCAAGTTTGAAAAGTTAATGATAAATTATTCAATTTGCTCTTAAGTTTTACTCAAATTTTAATTTTTATCCATCAACTTTGAAAAGAAAAATTCCTGATTTTGAGTTATGAAAAAATAATGGTTGTTGCCTTTCTGTTTATTTTTGTTGTTAGGAGTTTATTTCTGTTTATTTTTGTTGTTAGGAGTTTAACAGATTGTGTTATATAACTTATAAATAGTAATTTTAATTAGTATAACTATAATTTTTTAAAAGAAATTACTTCTTATTTTTTTATTTTTCTATTTATCTTTTTTATCTTCTTCTCCATCTATCCGCCAACCAATTCTTCCTTGTCCTCCACTCATGGCAGCCACTTCTAATAGAAATAATATAGCGTAATTATAAAGTAAGTTGTTTTATATGATATTATGTTGTCGAGTGAGAGTTATAGAAACATCATCATTTGAAGAAAAGTCCCAATGGGATAGTAAGTCCTCCTTTATCAAATTTTAAAAGAGTGAACTTATAAAATCTATTTTAAGATTAACTCAAATGCTCGGACCAAAATTAGAAGAAAAAAAATATTCCAAAGCGGAAGATCAAGTAGGTGGTGTTGGTGTAGAAACACTGCCTTTTTATTTTTTATACCTCATTTTCCTTCTTCTTTTTAATTTTTCAAATCATTTCCATAAAATCTTTTCAATTTGCCCTTGAAAACAATCACATGCTAGTAACATGATGCCTTTTCATTAGAACATAATGCCAAAAGCCAATGGAAGGAACATACTAGAGAAAAAGAGGTATATTGAGTTTTTTAATTATAAATTTAAAGAAAACTATACAATTAATTATTAAAAAAAAACTAAAAGAAGAACGAAGACTTCTAACCATCGTTTTCTTATATTCGTTTTTCTTATATTCTTCCCCTTCTCGAAAACAATAGCATGTTTTGACTATCACTTTTTAAACCAAATAATGAATTAAGGACTAGACTGTGTTGGTTTAAACTTTAGGGACTAAATTATTATTTTCTTTACAATTTAAGGATTTAAACAAGCAACTGTGAATCTTAAAAATGGATTTTGCCATAAAACAAGCCATTAAAGAACAGTTGATAGCAACTTTTGGACCATAAGAACAAGTTACCTTCAATTAAGAGCAATTAAATGGTATAACATTTTTATGCAAAATTGTAGAAAATTTCAAATTTTCATGAAAAGAAATATTTTTTGCCTTCTTTCTTGAACTTGGGGATCATATTATATTTAATTTGAAGTCATGTATAAATTTCTCCCTAAACTTGTATAATGACATAGATATGACAATAACAATATTAATCACATGCTCAATGTTGAAAACTTTTAATTTTAAAATTAGTTAATAATCTAAGAGAAATAACTTTAAAACCTTATTTATCTACAATATTCAGGATATTTAATCTTCTATATTAACTCATTATTTTAAATTTTAGTTGAAGCTCATATTTTAATGAAATAGATGTAGATCGCATAATCAGTATAGGTGTTGTTGCCCATTTTCACTAAATGAAAGAATAGAAAAAACAAAACAAAAACGTTGGCTATACTTGGACAATATTTGGTTTCAAAACTAAATTCAAAATTTTAAATTTTGGACTCACATTTTCTCTAACAAACAATTTAATTTTTACGAAACCTAATTTAAAATTTTTAAAACCAAATTCTATCCAATCATATGCTTAGAAGTTAGATATAAAGGCAACGAAATGTCCTTATGATCAATTTGACAAAAAAAAAAACAATACTACATCTTTAAATTTCGAACATTGCATCCTCTAAATTTATTCATACATCACTAGATATGTATCGCTTGGTATTGCTAACTAGGGAATATTTCTAAAGAATTCAAATAACCCTTTATCACTATTGCATTCTTTTAGATGACATTACTAGTTTAGAATAATCATATCTAAAAATTTACAAAGTTTTACTTTTTATCTATGGTTGGATGCTGTGAAAAATATTATAATAGTATAATATGCAATGTTATCATAAAAGTATTAGTGAAAACATTATCATGTTACATGCAATATAAACATCGCAAGGAATAAAACATCATATATTTAAAAAAAATTAGCTATAAATGCCAGAAGATAAATATTCTATTTTAGTTTATTCTATTAAACTTTACTTTCTTCATTTTGAAATATAAGGTATTTTAACAAAATTTTCTCTTATCAAAACGATGATCTTTTGTGAATTTAAGAATTATTTTTTTTAAAATTACTTTCACTAGAAATTATAATTTCTTCATTCTCTATTATATTAGACAATTAGTTAAACGATATAATATAAATATAATCCTTATTTTATTATTTCTTAATCAATACAAAAGTGTCAAAATACTATATATTTTAAAACAAATAAATTATTTTTATCTTTTTGTGTTGTTAAATTATATTTCTATCCCTTTCCACTCCATTTCGTCAATTTTTATGGTAAAATTTGATAATAACAATTATACCCTTAATAAGTTTATCAAATATAAACATATATGTTATCTTTTGTTAGATTTCATTATGAGAAATGTAAAGTGACATAAAAATGGGTACAAAAATAATCTAGTGTTAAAAAAAAAAAAAAAGGTTAAACCGAATATGACACTCCTACTTCTTTGGTGACATTTGGAGTCAAAATCCCTTCATTCAATCCAAAACTCACATCGCAAGGAAAACAAAAAATGGAAAAGAAAGGAAAAGAAGAAAAAGAACAAAGCCGTTTCAGAGACACGTAGGCAGACGTAATCGCTTCGATCCTTTAGCAGACTCACAATTTCACTTTTGGATTTTTATATTCTTTTTCATTTTCTTATTTTCACCCCTTTCTCTTTATTTCTTCATCTTGCAAGTAGTATAAACTTCAGTGTCATTGATGATGCTTTTCTACTCTCCAACATCTGCAAATTCTTGAGCTTCAAAGATCCACCAATGTCGATACTCTCTAAACCCACTCGTCAATTTAACCCCTATCATTTCTCTAGGGTATTTAAAATGTAATTTGGGTTTTCGTTCTCCCAAAATCGAATTGGATTCTGAAATTTTACGGGTTCCACAGTTTAGGGCTTTCTTGAGTTAAGTTCGATCCGATATCTACGTCTTCGCTTCAGATCAGAGCTCAAAATTTGTTTTTGTTTCAGATATATGTTTGTTTTGATTCCCCTTTTGGAATTTTATAGAGTTTGAAGGGGTTTGAGCAGTTGCGGAAGGTGGGAGTTGATCCTTTTGGATTGTATGGCATTGAATTTTGAGGGATGAAGGGTTTTCATTGAGAATTCGATTAGGGTTTATTCTGTTATTATTGTTGGTGCTGGTGGTTTGCTTTGAACTCTTGCATGTGTGGGTTATAGGTGGGGTCCTCTGCTGCTTCGTGGAGGATCCCGTAAGTGCAGCTTTTTTCCTTTTTGTTAGATTTTACCTGAGAAATGTGAATTAATCACTTATAAAAGGGGAGTGTAGTAGAGGTTATCTCAGCTATAGTTGCTTCCTGCTAAATTGGAATAATCATTAGTTGTAAGTAGTAATTTCATTTTTGGGAAGATGTTTGGGCCAGGGGGTGATAGCAGTCGGAGTAATAGTACTGGAGGAGGGACAGTATTGATGCCAACACGATTTGTGTGGCCTTATGGTGGAAGGAGGGTCTATCTGAGTGGTTCTTTCGCTAGGTGAGGAAATTGAATTATTGTTTGAATATAGATTTTAGTGGTGCAGATTGTAATAGGCTGATGCAATTGGCCTCATCAATCATCTTGATTTTATTTAGAAAGTTTGTGATTTATGGGATTTTGTGACCCTGCAGATGGACTGATCACATACTCATGTCACCTATAGAAGGTTGCCCCACAGTGTTTCAGGTTGTCTATAATTTGACTCCGGGATATCACCAGGTAAGCAGTCTAGTATCTATATAGATGTTAAATTTGAAAATTTGTTACCAAGATTAGATTTATGCTTCCTGTCCTGCTATTAAATATGATAAACATTTCAAACAATCAATTTAGGTTTATATCAAACAAAATAATGAAGGGGAAAGGAAGCAGCTGAAAGAGTTGATTGCTTTAACATGTGATAGTATTTTTGGGATCTTAAAATTAATGTAATTTTCTTATTCAGGGGACGGATAATTTTATGCCTTTAACAATTGTCTTAGTGCACTGACACGTTAATTAGCCTTTTTTTTTTTTGGCATTTACTCTCTTTTGGATTGATGGTTTAACATAGTTATTATGGAAAACCTGGGCTGAAGGATTTATAAGTGTTTTGGGAGGAGAGGGTGGGAAGGAGCCATAATCTTATATTGGGTTGTGACATACTAGCAGTCTAAGTGAAGTTGTACCCTGTAGGACTTGGGACTTGCCAATGACTCAAGTGAATGGTAAAACTCTAGGTCATGCTAAATTTCTATCCTAAAACTTTGGGTAGTGCCAAAAACTGGTAAACTGACGTGTGTATAAACTGTGTGGGTTGATTAAGGTGTTGTTAACAGTTCTATAGTCCATAAATTCTCTTTGAGGCAATGATAACTAGTATATTGTGAGATTAAGGAGAAACATTTGCAGAGTTGTCACCATGGAACCTCCTTGAGATATTCATTTCGAAAGTACCCCAGATAAGAAAACTCTATGAAGCTGGTAGATTTTCAAGAGGATTACATGTCCCTGCCTGACATGTAAACAATAACACACATTGCACGCTATTTGCCTGGCATCAGACACTGGTTAAATCATGTCAAGCATTAAAAATGGATGTCGAAATTATAGCCTTGTGTTAGATGCTCTTATATGCTGAATAATTAAGGGGTATTCAATATTGTTGATTAAAAACTGGATGCTTTCAATTTTGTCATATAATGAAGTAGATAATCATACAATCTGGGAATGTTGAAGATTAAGCAGAATGATGGTGTAATGTAGAGAAATTCTATTACCTATGCTTCTCAGTTGATTCACTTCCTCCACCAATTGTGATTATAACTTTGTCCTGATTCTCATTTGTCAATATTTTTCTTTTGTGGGCACCATTTTCAAAATTGTTATAATTTCCAATGATTTCAAAAGGATGTTTGGCTGGGAGGAATCTTCAATTCCCCAAAAACTGAAACAGTGGGCTACCTTCCTTTTGAAGATTCTTCTTTTATCAGAATGTATTCATTGCATTTGAAGCCTTTAGAGTCTTGAAGACATTATGTTTGTTTTCTAGGATGAAAGTAGTTGGGATATTTTGAAAAGATGGTTCATGTCATGCCTCAATTTGCCAAAAAATGGACGTGCTAAATAGCTTCATGTTCCTCAATTTTCCAAAAAATTAGACGTGCTAAATACCTTAATGGTCCCTTTCCACAATAGCTCTTGAAAATCTGCAATGCTGAAAAATCTGCCGACCACATGTCATTACTTTCATTCCATTTGTTTTCTTTATCCTATGCTAGACAGCAATGAAACCTATCTGGGGGAAAAGTGGTCCAGCGTTTTGTAGGATGTTTATCAAGCCTTTTTAAACTAATATTTTATTTTTCATAAATATTAAGAGTAAAATCTGAAATTCTTCATGAAATGATGCTAAAGGGAAATCTCCAATTCTAAGATCTTATTTCAAAGGTTGGTTCTCCTAAACGATTATTTGTTTTCATAGGACTGCCAAATCTGTCAGAATAGTATGTTAGTGGAAACATGCCCCTCAGAATGCCACAAATGATTACATGTAACCTCTGAAAATTTTGAGATAGAAACCCGTGAAAAGTGGGTGCAAAACTTAAGGATATGCTAGAGGTTTTCTGCTGCTGCAAAAGATTGCAACTTTGCCCTTGAGGATATCTATGACTAACTTTTATGGACCTTTGATAAGGAATACAGAAAATCCTTTTTTAATTCACCTAAAATCTCAGTCCAGAGGGTAAAAGGAGGCTTTTTGGCATTTCTTTCAGTTCCTTTTTCTTTGGTCTTTTTAAAGATAAATGAAGAAATTTTATTAATTAAGAAGAAATACTAGAAAGCAGATGAGGCATCCCCAAGAAAGTAAAATAAAAAACTGCATCAATGCACTCCTCCCATCTCTTTCTAAATCTACCAATGCTATATCACCACATATGGTTGATGCTGTTGTCTGAAGAGATGATAGAAAAATAACTGTCCCAAAGTGATTCAGTAGGCATATAGTGATCTTTACAGTTCCTGATATTCCCTTTAGCTTGTGCTACTAAGGCTCTTGGACTTCTTACTGTCCTCCATTCCTAGCAGAATCCTGCTACATGATAGGGAGCGAGGAGGAGTATGCTCTTCTTCCTGTTGCACTATCAACTGGTAGAGACGCAGTATTTGGTTGCTTGGCTTTCTTATCCTAGCAGCTTTCTTTATTTAAAATGATGATCTTGGGCATGTGGCTTTTATCTTGTGGACCCTTTGATTCTAACATTATATGAGACTAATTGTAGGAGTTTCCATGTATACTGAAGGATTTATACTTTTGACTCTGTTATTCATTTTTCATCTTAGGCACTGCTTGGAAATCTGATTGATTGATTGAGAATATGAACCAGTTATAAAGCAGTTCAATATAACTTGGAAGGCCAAGTGAACTAGATTTGGCTTCTCTAAAATTTAGCACAATTCTATTTCTATATTTACTTTTTGTGACCCTGGTTTTATTAGTTAATGTTCAACTTCTATACAGTACAAATTCTTTGTTGATGGGGAATGGCGGCACGATGAGCACCAACCATTTGTAAGCGGAAATTATGGTGTTGTTAACACTATTTTCTTGCCCAGAGAGCCTGAAATGATTCCTGCATTTTTTAGCCCCGAGATGCCTGGTAGATCTAGTATGGATGTTGACAGTGATCCCTTTCTTCGTCTTGTAAGTAACTTTTATTTCAGTCGTGGAACGATTTATTCTTCAGAAGTTAGGCTCCATTCAACAAATCCTTTTTACTGTTCCTTGGCTTCTTATGTTGATTCTGTGTTACCTTTTTATCTGGTTCAATCGTATCTTGTTAGTGTCTATAATCATTGTGTGTAGCAAGGTAGATTAGAATACTAAACCAAATATATGGCTCAGTTTAGATTGGGGTTTAAACTCTATTTTGGTCAATGCATACCCTAGAAAATAACATTTTGGGGCTTTAAACCCAAAATGGGAAGAAGGGGAAACTTCTCCATTCTTATCTCAATCTGTCCCTCTTGCCTTTATTTCTTCTCTCACACTCTAGATCGACCACATCTTGCTCACCTCTCAAACAGCTCCACCATCCCCTCTCCTTCACTCTCTCTTTATCTACTTCAAGCCTCTTATTCTCCTCTGGAACTTCCTTTCACTGATGCCATCACTGGTACTCACCTCACCTATCACCACTGTGTCATATCATTGCTTCTGCCTCCTCTCTTCTTGTCTTTTCTCTCCTCTCTCCCCACTCTCTTTCCCAGCAACTAAAGGAGACAAAACACAATTGATGGAGATGGAGACAGTATCTGGTGAGATTGGGATCCCTGCTTCACTTGGAGAAAAAAATTCTTCCCGATCCAATCGAATCTCTGCTTTTTAAAATATAGTTCCTTAGAGAAAGAAAGAGGGGGAGGTGACCGTGGAAACAGAGCATTGTGTGTTTTGGTTGTTGAAAAAGTTCTCATTGGTGCATCTGAATTTTATACTGGATAAGGTGACTCTGGGAACAGAGCCTTGTATCTTTTGGTTGCTGAAAAAGTCTTGGTGAGTGAGAAATTTATACCGGATAGTATCAAATTACTTGAAATCTATATATTCAATCTAAAGAAACCTAAAACATTGTTTTCACTTAAGGGCATATAAGTTCTACTGTTGTGACTATTTGAACACATGTCCGCATGGTGCAAAGGGAATTTAAAGGATGATTGGTACCTGCACTTTACTAATCAGCTAGCATTCACACTAATCATTTCACTGAAATTTTGATGACTTCTAGATTCGCTACTTCAGGTTCCATAACATTTGGTTATACATTACAGGAAGCAGTTCCAGGTATATCACAGGCTGATATTGAGCTATCTCGGCAGCGTATCTCTGGTTTCTTGTCAACACATACTGCTTATGAGTTGCTTCCAGAATCTGGCAAGGTATTGATTCTGAACCTTCCATAGTAGTTCTTTGTCCATTAATTGCTGTTTTTCTTGTCAGCATGTAAGGCAGATTATAATTTGTCTCATCCCATTTTAGGTCACTGCTTTGGATGTGAATTTACCTGTGAAGCAGGCATTTCATATTCTCTATGAGCAGGTAGCTTTTGGATTTTGTATGTCTTTGATTATTACTTTTTGGAACTTATATCTGAGTTCTGAGGGCAGCCTTTGATGTGTAATTGCCTACAGAAACTGTAGGAGTGCTAGTAATGATTCTATATGTTTGGTGTTGTATGCTTGTTTATGCACTCTCCTACATTTTAGAGTTATTTTATACACATCGTGGTAATACTCCCTGAGGTGTAATGGTCACAACTTTGCTATTGCACTGCCTTCTTATGGCACTTTTTGTGCTTAACAATTCCTTTGAAATGCTGACTACAATCTAAAGCATCTGGTTTTCTGGAGAGAAGCAAGAGTAATTGTTTAAAAGGATAAAAATAAGGAGATGAACATACACCTTTTAATTGGACATAAGGAGTACCATTAATTGTAAATACAAATCACCACAGTTCCTAGTACTTTTTTTTTTCATTGTGGGTCTGTTTTATACATCATGACTGATAAGAATTGTATTAGCACATTTTTTGGACCTTGTTTTTTAAATTCTGGAAATACCTGTTTCACCCATCTTTGTCCTCTGAAACATTGTTCTATTTCAGTAGATTTTCTTTCCTTTTTCTGATAGCGAGGAGCTGATTGAAACTTTTCTTATAGGGAATATCTGTTGCTTCATTATGGGACTCTTGCAAGGGTCAGTTTGTTGGAGTTCTGAGTGCTCTAGACTTCATCTTGATTCTTCGAGAGGTATCATTTTTATATATTACTGATATTTGCTTTTGTTTAATCACTTGTTTTTAGATAATGGTTCTTGCTTCAAACAGAAATTGGTTTTACCACTTGCGGAAGGAATACAATTTTGGCTAGTATTTGTTTACCGCAGATAATTAAGATAACCTTTCCCAGTGTGTAAGAAGGCTTTAATTCATTTGGTTTTTATAGCACTGATTGCTGTCTTGAGGCTATGTAATGAATGTACAAAATCAGGTTTATTCATGTACTTGATCATTATTTTTGCCTTTTGTTTATTTGAGCATTTGCTTTGAACATGCATCTATTAGTTCCTGAAACTTTTTGGTCTATCTAGTTGTCTACTTGATCATTTACTCACTATCGTTGATTTTGGGACTGACTTCACATGTGTGCAAGTACTCCTTGCAGCAGGGACTTTTGGTTTTTATTTTCAGAGTACAATGCATGCCTCAGCACTCTTGTTTTCAAAATTTCTGTAAACATATGGTGATTTTCATTTTTTTCCCCTGGAGAACTATCCTTCTCCATGCATCATCTTCCATTATGTCTCAAAACGGTTAAATGTGTTTCTGCAGCTTGGAAATCACGGATCTAATTTAACAGAGGAAGAGCTTGAGACGCATACTATATCAGCTTGGAAAGAAGGAAAATGGCACCTTAACCGGCAAATTGATGGAAATCTGAGATCTTACCAGAAACGCCTGGTCCATGTAAGCAATGTCCATTATGAACTGACAATTCTCGGGATAAGAATTTAATTTGTTTGTATTTGCTCTTTCAATCTATTCTTCTTGTTTATGATTTAGTGGGCACTTGCACTTCTGAGTTGGGGGGTTAGAGACTCACTGGGTTATTGGCAGTTCTTTTTACTGACACGGAATTAGGATCAACACACTTAAACTGAAGGGTTCCTTTTCCTGTACTTATTTTTCATATTTTTCTTCTCAAACATATGGCTTACACGTTGTGCAGGCTGGGCCTTATGATTCTTTAAAAGATGTTGCTTTGAAGCTTTTGCGCAACAAAGTTGCAACAGTTCCCGTTATTCACTCATTGTCAGAGGAGGGTTCATTTCCTCAGCTTCTTCATATGGCTAGCCTATCTGGAATATTAAAATGTGCGTCATTTATTGATGTTTTGTTAAATACATATTTTTATTTGTGCTAACATGGAGAAAATTTTAGGTATTTGCCGGCATTTTAGACATTCTTCTAGCTCCTTGCCCATACTTCAGCAACCGATTTGTTCATTTCCTCTGGGTACTTGGGTGCCAAAAATTGGTGATCCAAGTGGAAAGCCATTGGCAATGTTGAGACCAAATGCTTCTCTCAATGCTGCACTTTCTCTCTTAGTTCAAGGTGATTCCCCATTTGGTTTCCTTTAATGTGCTTTGATTTGGTTACAAGCATTTGTTATAGCCTCTGGTTCAATTACTATCATACTTGTGCATCTACGTGTCTCACCAGATATCTTAGCTTGTCAGACTAGTCTTCCTCATCTCTCTTTCTTGTGTTAGTGATTTCTGCTCTCTACAAAATTATGCTCCTGTGTAATGCATCGACTTGTTTTGCAGCTGAAGTTAGTGCAATACCTATAGTGGATGACAACGACTCCTTGCAGGACGTATACTGTCGTAGGTAATTTTTTATCGAAGATTTTGCCTCTGAAATGTTCATTTTGGATTTTGTTCCCCGTCTCCTTTTTTGGGTTACAATTAGATCCTAGTAAGAAGTCGTACTTGCATTTCTTTTGTGACAGTGACATTACTGCTTTGGCAAAAGACAGAGCATATGCACAGATTCGTCTTGATGAATTGAGTATTCGCCAGGTGATTGTAGAAGTTTATCTGTTTCAATGACTGAAAGTGCTCATGTCTCGACTTTGTTGCATTTAAAAGGAAAAGGACCAGTTTTCTGTAGTACTTATCTGTGATTCTTCACCCATTTCCCTTCATGTAGTTGAAAGAACCAGATTCCAGATAGGTGAAGTCTAAATGCGCAAAACACAAAACAAAAATGATGTTTGTTGGAAGATTTGACTTAAAATATACGCTTCAAGAAGACTGGGTTGTTACGAGTGTAATAAAGAAAAGTTAACAGTTTATATATATATATATATAAAAGATCCTCTATCCCAATACAATGTAGCTCTCCCTTTTCAATAAGCTGATCAGTGGTTCCATGTAGAGAAAGCTGCAGGGATGAAATATTTTATTCAGTCCTTTGAGCTGCAAATTTTTATATTAGTTTTCTTGGTTGGTTCTGCAGTCACTTTTAGTTGATCCATTAACTGTCTTTGCTTCCTCCTCTAATGTTTGTCTAATAAAAGAATGTTTCATAACATTTACTCTTTGTTCTAATCATCTTGATGTTTCAGTGTTTTGTTTATTTAATTTCCATTTTAACCATAGCAGTGAAGAATGTTAGCTTATATCTAATTCATTCAGAGAAAGGCAGTTGCATGAGTTGGTTTCGATGTGCTTTTTGACCTCTTATGCAGGCATTACAACTTGGACAAGATCCAAGTTCTGCTTATGGTTTCTTCAATGGACAGAGATGTCAAATGTGTTTGCGTTCTGATCCTTTGCACAAAGTGATGGAGCGGCTGGCAGTTCCTGGTAATTGTTTTTCCTGTTTTTAACATTGTAATGTTTTTTCTTGTTCAGTTAATCTTAGTATGTGGCAATATGTAGACTTGAGTGTAGGGCTTCATGAATTGACTTAGCTGCATATCTTGATTGCTGGGTTTCTCTTCTTATTATCGAGCAGCCTATTTATTGACTGGCTGTTCTTTGTCATGTATCCATTTCTCATTGATCCAAATGCGAATACAGTTTATTTAGCCACAATAAAGAGGGGCTGGTGGGGGGGGAGTGAATACAGTTTCACATTAAACAATTGGTCATTCTTTCAGGGGTTAGGAGACTTGTAATAGTGGAGGCCGGAAGCAAGCGTGTTGAAGGCATTATTTCTTTGACAGATGTGTTCAACTTCTTGTTTGGCTAGCTGAACGATCTTGGCGTATTTGTTCCAAAGGATTAAATTCAAGGCTTTATTGAAGTATCTATTTCTTCCAGTGGCATAGTTGCAGTCTCTCTGCTGTACTGCAAGGTTCTTGCTGCATCAGTGGTGTTTATTCCCAGTCTCTGGTTAGACTGGCTCATTCTTTGAGCCTACCTTTTTAGGATACAAATCGAGAAGTTTAGGAAAGGAAAAAAGAAAAAATTCTGTAAATTGAGAGAATTCAATTTTCTTTTAATTTTTATGATCTAATTATTTCTTCACCCTACCATATTTCTCTTCCTGCTAAAGGAAAAGTGGCAAAGGCCTGCAGAACTATTTGCAGAATGTGGTGGGCTGCCCATAAAACAATGGGTTAATTGTTTGTTTAAAGTAACCCTCATCATGTCAATTTTGTTGCATCATTCCCCTTGAAATCTCATTTCGTTTCACTTGATAGTGTAATGATCGGATTATGAATATCAATGACTTCGATCTGATTTACTACCTCATATCTTCTTGTCACCCTGCTATCAATTCAGTGAAATATGTACCCCTAGAAGTTTAACCTGGCGGGTTACAAGACTGCTCTTGCTGCACGCAAAAATACCGTTGCCATTATGTAATCTCCTAACATCTTTGCTTGTAAACAAGATGGAAACAAGATGGAGATTTTGTAATTGTTGGATTAGTGTGAAGTTCCCAGGGAACCTCTAGTTAGCATTCTTTAGGATGAGGTGAAGGGAGGCGGAAAATAGGACACTTAAAAGGTTTAAAAGAGGAGGCATCCCCTTTAGGTTCAGATCTGTCCAAGACAAGGCATATCTCCCCGCTTTAAATTCATTGCGCTTGCCTTGGGAGATTACTGGTACCAAATTTCATCGCAACGTGCACAATCCCGAAGAGCGTGCAGAACAGTTTCAATTTTGCGCTCACTGATGAAATTGGTGATTTTGTTTACACTTACCTCTTACTATATGCTCAAGTGATGACTCGCTTCTGCTAGGGTGTATTTGGATAGTGTATACAATATTTCAGGTATTGAAAACTCAAAACCAAGACCTTAGGGAAAAAAAATCTATTAATCCCCCACCCTTAATCCCACAATCCAGGCAATTGAAGACAATTTCAGAAGCAAGAAATAAAAAATTTGAACTCGAGAGGCATATAGTTCTCTTGGTTTCATCTGACGTTTACACGAGGTCCGCTAAACCTATCACTTTCCCAGTAACTATCACCCCTTCGATTTTCTGATCGCTGTTTATAAGTCCCTTCTCTTCTTGATCTTCTGAAATTACGGGAATCATCATTTCTACCATGCGTCTTAAAGCCATCCAAATTGTCATCAGATCTTTTACCTCGATGGCTGTGTGGAGATCTTCTGAAAGTCTCCTTGTTGGAGTTTCTTTTGCTGTCAAAATGTGAGTTCCCTCTATTCCTTGATCCACCTTTGCCAAAAGCAGTGGAATTATTGGATTCAAAATCAGAGAATGACTCATCTTCACTATCAGAAAATCCACCCCTTCGGGTACTTCTACGTTTGTTGCCCTTGTTACCGAAACCCCCTCTGCCAAAGCGGGTGCTAATGTTTGATTCTAGGTCAGAGTCTTCGAAGTCAGAATCCCCTCCCCTTGTGAAATTACGTTGGCCATCTCTGTTACCAATTCTATGTTTGCTGCCAAAACGAGTACTATTTCTGGATTCTAAGTCAGAAAATGATTCATCTTCAAAATCAGAATTTCTTCCCCTTCTAGAACTACTAGATCTCCTTTTATTCTCTTTCTTCTGCCGTGACCGAAAATCATGCTCAATCTCATCAGGATCAGAGCTAAGTTCATCGTCTGAACCAAAGCTCATAGCACCTCTTCTTTTACTTTGATCAAACTGTGTGACGTGACTAGATTTCCAGTTAGGATGAACTGGGAGGTCATCATCTGAGCCAAAATCTATTTCATTCTTGGAGCCAGAGAAAGGCACTTTCTGATGACTTGATTTAGATGGCCTATTCTGTGCGCGAAAATTGGATTCTCGACGATCAGTTGTTCCTTCATCTTCAGACATAGAGTCAACTTCAAGCTCAGAAAAATTTACCCTAGGAGGCTTCCGTCCTCCACTTTGTGTATCCAATTCGTAGCTGTCCAGATCGTCATCTTCGTCATCAAAATCATTGAATCCAGCTCTAGGTTTCGTAGGACCAACATCAGAATTCTCTTTCTCATTTAATTCAGCTTGTCTGCTTCCCTTGTAATACCCATCTTCATGTCCCCTGCCCCTATTGGGAGGGAAATCTTCACCCATCTTCTGAGAATCCGCATACTCAAATGCAGCAGCATCTGCTCCATCAGATTCATTATCATCAAAATCAAAATTCCATGCATTAGAAAACTCTCGCCTGTGAGGGACCTTCTCCAACATCCTAGGACCATTCTGCCTTTCTTGCACTCGACTCCCCATAGTTTCATCAAATGGGCGCTTGTGTTCACAATGGAAGCATACCATATTTCTCCTATAATTCAAGAAATTACACCTGCAAGAGCATTGGGTAACAATAAACTTCAAAACCCGATACAAATAAATGTTCAAATGTGATTATAAATTTCTATCTAGAACTCAAGTATGAAAATGTGAAACTGAATATATATCAATCTTTCCAGCTGCAAATAAGTAAAGCAGAATGCACAGAATCCAAGTAAAGTTTGATGCCATAAAGAACTATTATTCCATGCCATCCACCCCCAACAGAGTTAAACAAAATGAAGAGGAAATAAATAGACAGATGAACACACTGAGAGAGACTACAAACAATCTAATCATAAACAACTGAAAACTAAGCATCTACGCTCAAGAACAATTCAACCACAGGAACATAATTATGTTTCTTTCTATATTCGTGCCTCTTTCTCTAGGAGTTCCCAAGGTGAAGGGGAAGGAGGATAGGGGGAAGGGGACCTGGAATAAAAGAGAGGAACCTCTGCACATACATTCATTCACAAGCACACGCATGCAAAGATACACATGCATAATTGTTGAGCTCAACATTGTTTTATCAGGGATGATAATATGATTGGCACAGTAAACAACAAAAACAAGAGCAGCGGATTCATACTGGGGGCATTCCCATTCCCCTGGAAGCAGCTGTCTCTTTGGACGTTTGGCATCACATTGTAGGCATATTGTATTCTTTGCAAAATTCATGAAGTCACACCTGAGAAAATAACCCATCGTTAGCAAATCATAGTTGATTAAATTATCTCCAAATATATTTCATTGTTACAGAACTACAAGAACAAGGAAAAAAAGAAATAAATTAATCTATGCTCTACTATGTGCTGGACAGCAGCAATAGGCATTGTATCCATCTGTTCCTTAAACTATAATTTTACCCAACATTTATTAGTCTCGTTTATGGTTGACAAACTAAGAATTCATTATCCAGAAGTAATTGAATGAGTAGTCTTTCACCTATAAGACATAACAAATTAAAAGAGGTACATTATGACAGTGGAAATGAGTTTGTCTGCAGGGTGTTTTTTTCATATTGCTAAACATGAAAGATCCAAGCTTTCTTACAAGAAAAGCGTTGCATCTTCTTGTTAGAGTCATGAAAAATTTATGAAGAATTTGGCTATAAGATATAGGTTTTGTGCATCTAAGCAAAAAAACAGTGCTTAGATGTATGGAAGGTCATATTAAACTTTCACATCAGACAAGAAAAATGTGTTATAATGACATACAGGATCAAGTTTAATGTGGACTTCTGCCCAGTTCTAAAGATTACAAATACTAACTGCAGCCTCAAGCAGATTTACTTACGTGGCTAATGTTTTAGAAACAATTTAACAGGCTAGAACAGTTTGTTGTTTGCCCAGAGATAATGAAATAAATACAGGCATCCCCTTGGACAAATGATAGACAGACACGGTTTAAGGTGATTATGCATGAAGATGAAGAGGACTATGTTTTGCTCACAACAAATTCAGCTCTCTCATTGGAAAAGTAGCTAATGGAATTTAAGAGTTTAAACGGAAATGAAACATACTTAGGACAAAGCCAATCACCCTTTTTTATTTCAATGTCATCACGTCCAACACGTTTCCTCGGAGGTGGAGGAGGTTGCTTCACCTTTGGTGGAGGTTTTTTAATAACAGGAGGAGGAAGATTTGGATCAATTGGTACAGCACTCAACTTCACCACTTCATGAAGCAATCTACGGATAACAGTCTTTAGAGATTTCATTTTTAGTAGAGGCTTATTCGCGACTGAACCATTTACTGTGTCAAAACCATATGTTAATAACACACGCATAGCATCAATAGTCCTTGCTTCATCCTCTTTATTTGTGAGTAGATAAGCTCTTTCACAAGAGTTCCGCAAACTGCATGAGCTGCATACCTGAAAACATGCACGGGAATTTGCATGTAAGAGCTAATTATTAAGATTTGCCAACTAGCACATATTATATGCAATTTCCATGGTTGCCTATGACCAGAATGTTGAGAAACAAAAAGAATCCGCTATAGCAACTCTTAACTAATATTTAATTCATACCCTCTATTGCATGTTTAGTTTTTCTTTCTCATGTATTTGTGCACAAGTTATAATGTAAAATTTCCACCATTAGAGATGCTTTGCGAATGAAAAGATAAACAGCTACTCAAGCTTTGGTAATATTTAAATTCTGGTGATGTAGAAAAATTTATTGACAATTCTGTTAAACAAAATCTTGACAAAGACGGTCATCAGACAACATCATAGTTAAAAGGAGCTTGTATGCTTTAGTTTTCAACAAGTACAAGAAAGAAGTATTCATGCTTGGGAATTCAGACAAGAGATAATGAATGCCACTTGTAATTTATATATTCAACTTGAGTGGGCAAACTTGGAGATTTCTTTCTTGTGTACTATGTGCATTTCCAGTTGATCTACTAACTAGCAAAAGGGACTGATGTTTATAGACGATGACAAAATGATATTTCTTCCAAGTCCATCATTTAGAGTACAAGTGACTCTCTATCTCGAGCCTTTGCCTATGCACAACGAATGACATAGTTATCAAGAGATGTACACATCTGGCTTGAAATCGTTGTTTCAGTAGTAAGCAACAAATAGATATAATTCCATTTATGTATTTACAGCATCTAGTCATTTATGTTCATAGCATTAATAGAAAGGAACTACAAAAAGGACACTAAAAGTAGCTTCTTTCTTTATTAGGTAACTGGCTCAAGATTTGTAAAGGAAAAAGATTAAGCAATCTTTGATCAAATACATGCCTAGACATATTGGATGAATTTTTGTACACAGATATTTCATTCTTAATCTTTTGGGATAAAAGAAGATAAATTTTTTTAACAATTAAAATTGAATCTCAAGCAGTACTTATTGTTCACTTCTATATTTTGAGAACTCAAATAATCCCAACTTACATCGCCCTCGTCCAAGTGAACAAGTTTCCTCAACAATTTTGCAGAGAAAACCACCCTTTTGTCTGTGCTAGGGCATCCGTAACCAACCAAAACCTGAAGATCCTGTCTTGACAATGACCTGAAATCAATTCTCAACCTAAGTGTCTATCAAGCAAAAGTGAATAAACAAAAACACAAATCTCTTCAAATCAGTGGGTCAATGGAGGCATTGCAGACATCAAAACAAGGTCAAATTCATATAAGTCCTCTTCTCATGTGCCAACAGGCAATTTGTGCATCAATAAGATGTAAATATTTATACAAGCTGCATTGTGCTGTTTATGGAATAGTTCAGAAAAGTTTGAGCAGGATATGGTTTTAGGAATTCCACACGAATGCAGCCACATTCATAGACAATAGAAGAGACAATACAAGAAATGAAAATTGTGTTACTGCTGAATAGTCCTTTCTACTTGAAAGTTGATATTTAAGGTTGAACAAATCCTTTTTGCCCAACATAGGGAACAACAATAAGGGAAACCAGGGAGTACTCAAAGACATTTAAGTTGATTTAAATTCATAGGATATGAAACACACACAGTATTGGGCATGTGAAAACCTTCAACTAAACTTCACGTAAGAGATCCAAAAGAATAACACTTCTATACATTCAATGAAAATAGAACGATTGCAATCCTTGTCTATTAGAAGACCACGAAAATAGCATGAACTCATTAAAGAAAAAAATAGTAAGTTACATTCATTCGAAAACCTTCTTTTTCTTCCTTCACACAATATTTTCAGCCAAACAAAAGAAAAGAAGGAAAGGCCCTTTTACTGTGTGTCCACGCAACACAACAATTATCAAAAATAGATATCAAGAAATTTACTTTTACATCTAATCAAGCCAAGATTTCCTGTTTTCTTCAGCATGACATTTCATTTCCAAGCATTTTAGGAACTGCGCGCATATATACCCTTCAAGCATAGACGCGAAAAGTTATGCACATGTATGCCCATTATCTATGAAGTAAACGGATTAAAGACCTTAATATATCAAACCGATCCCGACCGAAATTAAGCACTGCAGTTTGAACAGTCTTGAAATCCCGAGTAAAATCAAGGCCATCCTCCTCAACCATCTCATATGAATTAAATCCCAAATTCTCCAGCATTCCGTCCTCATCTTTCCTCCTATGATCAAAATAATTCTGCTGCATTAATCTCTCCATCAACCCAATCCATTCTGGCCAGGGGTGGACCAGGTCCACCTCCCTCTTACTATGCAACAATCCCAAGCTACCTTCATTGTCATCCTTCTTCAACTCCAAGCTTTTTACAGAGTTCACTGCCTCTGACGAGGCCAGAGAGACTGTAGACGCAGCAGCGGTCGTCTCAATGGTGGACGACTGTCTCTTAGATTCCCGCCATGCCCGAATTCGCTGGAGGGTTTGGTCTTTCTCGGACCGTTCCCTTTCAATGGCATCAATTTGGTCGAAGACGAAACTCATACGAGCTGAGAGAGAGCTGGGCTTGGGGATGGACTCCGAGGTTGGGGACTGGGATTGAGGAGAAGAGAGAGAAGAAAAAGGAAATTCGGACACCCTAACACGGTGGCCGTGACGGTGGTGGCGGAGCATTCTAAGGCGTCTGAGGAGGAGCATTTTGAGGTCGCAAGGAGTAAGGGGTTAAACCCTGACATTAGAAAGGGGAAGAAGAAGGAAGCTTAAACCCAGATAAAATAAAAAAAAAAATTAAAAATTTAATCGGAGGACTACTTTGGGAGAATTTGTAACTTTAGTCCCTCAATGACAAATTGACAATGTTGTAGAATTAATTTAATTACAATAACTCTTATTGTGTATTTATTAATAGTTAATAAATAATAATTCAATTAATTAAAAATATTCCGATAATAAAACCACTCCTCTTTGTAATAGACCAAAAAAACTATTCTATTATTATTTCTTTTTTGATTTCTTGGTGAGATGATATTAAGGGTGAGAATAAAATTAAAATTTTTAGTTAAATAATATTTGAAATTGTAAAAAAATTTATTTGTGAAAAAAATAAAACTTAAAATAAAAATGAAAAAAAAATTATTTAAAATCCAAACCATTTTACAAGTTTGTGTGGTACAGAAAGGTAGAAGTGAAGAAGCTTTGAGCTTTCTCATTTCCTACATGGATTAAACACTAAAAACAAGAGAGCAAGTATACCCATAGACGGAATAAAAACAAAAAAATGCATAATGTCATACCCATACTGAGGAACGGTATGAGCTCTGAGTAGCAAACATTACAAACTACAGTCTGCTATAGAGTTTAAGCAACAAAAGGCCGCTGGGGGCTACAGATGAAGAATATTACAAGCTATTAGCTTTGGTTTACGTATATACATGTATTCACAAGAGGAAGGGGGGGAGGTATCTGTTCTGTCCCATCTTCCCAGAATCCAAGCAGCAAATTTATACAAATTCAGAACCATTCAACCACACACTTGGGATAGAAACCAAAGTCTGTAGCAACAGCAGAAAGTGACTTCATCTCTTTCTGAATCTTTCTCCTCTCGAAGAAAACAGGGCACGCAAGAGATGTGCATTTCACCCCACTTTCTATAAGCCAATCTGCACCTCCACAGTGCCGGCATATCTGAAAGAGAACGCCAAAATCATTTAGTCAATGTGGAGAACTCCTAAAGGAAGTAAACCTTGGAGAATTAGATACATAGGTTGTGTGAGCTCAAGACGTAAAACTCCAGCTTCTTAGGCATTTAAAAGCTAGTATGAATTCTAGTAATAATACTTACCGCAGCAAGATGTTGGATATTCTTTTCCAGTTTAGCAGTTCTTCCAGTCAAAGCTGTAGCAACAGTTGCCTCACTCACGGAACAGTTATGACACAGATAAGCCGATCCTTGGACTATGGTACCACAGAGAACACAGTGCTTTGACAGGTAGTAAGAATCAATTCTAGTTCGATGTGAATTAGAAGCAAATAAATGACGTTTACCAACAGTTTCCCTTTCTGGACGAGGCAACTCAGAATACCATTGGCTCAAGTCAGCTCCAACAAGACCAAAAACACGTTGTAAAGCTGGAATTATCTGCTTCATAATATAATAGACATCATTTAATCTGAAAGGGGAATCAAGGGCTAAAAGATCCTGTGGGTCCACAACCATATCAATCAAGCGGGCTCCTGGTTCACCATGAACTACGACATAAGGTATTCGCTCTGCATAACGTGGTTCTGCCCTGGGGTCGGATTTCATTGCTTTTGTAGCAACAATTGCTGCTGGGGGAAGTGAAGATGCCCGTGCACTATAAGTACCTAAACGAACTTCCTTCGCGAAAACAAAATCCTGAAGAGAGATCCTGCCAGATATAATACGTCTCCATTGACGCAGCAAGTATGCCTTGACCTGCTAGCAATAAAAAAAAGATTCACATAGAAGTCATGCATAACCCAAAAGCTGCAAAAAATAGTCTCAACATCTTTCTAGTGCATGCATAATAAGAAATTATTTAAATATCTTGAACACGTGACAACACTCCTGCTATGCAAAGTTAAAAGAATTATAGTAGAAAAGTGAACAGACAGGTGCATTTTTTGCAGACTGGAAATGCTAGAGAACAAGCAAAGATGACCATTTGACCTATGCCTGCGGTTTTGTTATATTTCCCACTAAACAGCAACAACTAAAAACAATTAATAACAAGAACAATCTTTCTTAATGTTTGAAATCACTCTAACCATAGTTAATATGTTCAGAAGGTAGTTTATGCTGGAATAATTCTCCTTTTGATGTTCAAGAACGCATGTCCAACAACCATGGAAGATACATCAAGCTTTCGTGCAACGTAAACTCAATGTCTGCAAGATTCCAGGAATAAACAAATTTCTCTTCTCTACAACTGAATATCTTTAGTTAGATGGTAGTTTGATAAGGCATGTAAACAGGCAAAAATAACACGAGCTAAAAGTTCAAAGCTGCCATCTATGATGCTTTACTTTTCACATCAACAGTCTAGAGCAAGCCTAATCCATTCAATCAAAGTAAATTAAACAATGATTATACTTCAATAATGTTTACTAAGGAAAGAATCAGCCCCTGTACAGGTTACCTTATCAATGTCTTGATGTTCAAAAAAGATTCTTAGTGACTGCTCCATGGTTTTGGCTACAGCCCCACATGTATCTCTTCGTACTGTCTCAATACCTTTTGCATCAAACTTCGGTTTGCTTTGGTCGGGGCTCTCATAACTGTAACCGACGTATCTCTTTTTAGTAAGGAGGAAGCATGGATGGTAGACCTTTTCCATCTTTAAAGTGACTGGACTTGGATTCATTGCACTTATTGCAGCTGCAATCTCCTTACCAATTTGAAATGCTTCTTTGCGAGATCGTCCCTTGAGGAGCACAAACATGCTGCATGATAGAAATTTTATTTGGCCAGTAAATTTTAAAATACAAAATAAATACAACACTGCAGACAGCATCCATAAGAATTAACAGATCTTCAGTCCTCCAATATAATACAAGGTCAAACTCTTACCTGTCAGTATCACCATAGATAACTTTTGCTTTCCACTTCTCGTAGTTGTTTACGAATGAGATAGATGTTTCTAGTGTTCTTCGTGCACATTGGACAATACTGTCAGCCAGTTCAGCACAGGGCATTCGCCCACTAAATCCTGCAGCTGTATAGCCATATGTCACATTTGCTATTAGCTTCAAGGCAAGTTGTCTTGCATCAAATATACGGTGAAGCACTTGTTGTGAAGGTGCTAATTTCTTCATTGCTTGTTTCACCATAATTCTAGTTGATAATATTTCCTCCAACAAGCGAGGCAGCACCCCTTTACGAACCTTTGAGGGTACGTACATAACTCTATTGGGGGTAAAAAGTATCTCATGCTTTAAGCTCTGCAGAACATTCACATCTGGCAAATAAGAACTAACACCAAGGGTTTTTTCCTTTGGAGGTGTTATTTTTCCAAGGCATGTACAAAAGCAAAGATTATATGCAATTATCATTGATGGATACAGAGACTGGAAATCCAAAACCACCACCGGGTCCGCATAAAAGCCAGATTCTGGTTCCATCACAAGCGGTAGACATTCCATTGCAGGTTGATAAGCAACCTGTTGATTTCCAGGAGAAATTGCAATGTAGTTCTGAGTATGCGCCAGTCTTAGAAACATAGATTCTACACGAAATTGCGAGCCACGAGAGAGAACCGAAAAGAAGTCAATACCAAAAACTCTAGCGAGTTCTGATGTTCGGTTTATCATATCAAGATGATTCATAATCTGAAGATTTAATTTTGCTCTCTCTAGGACATACTCCGCACAACGATATCTTGCACGACCAGGACCACTTGAAAACCATTTTGTAAGTACCTTGCAAGGAATGGATGGTATTTTCTTCCTCAAAACAGCTTCAGCAACAGCCTCAATTGTGTATATGTTAAGCTTAACTTCATTGCGCATCAGTCGCCAAATATTAAGAACAATCCGACCACTAACATCGAGACCACTAGCATGAACTCGGCCCCATTCGTCCTCAATTATTGCACCTTCAAGAGGCACAGAATCAGCGGTAACCATTTTTGATAGCATATCATTAGGCATGCCTGTACCAGATGTGCTAAAATCTCCTGAAGTTACACAGTTTTGTGATGGTGTTCGAGATATGTTATTTAGCAAACCAATTCCAAGATGTGCAGCCCTTTCAGCCAGAAAACCAAGGGAACCAACTTGAACGTCCCATCCCACTAGTACATCTGGATCAAACAAACAGATGATCTTCACAAAATGGACAAACAAATGTTTCTCTTCAGGGAAAACCACTACCTTGCAATCCGATATTCCATCAAGATTTTGTTTAGACATATCTGTGCCACAGCGAAGAAGTATGAAAGTATCAGCAGTTGAATCATCATCTTCTTGAAAAACTAGAGTTATGATATTAATGGCATCAAATCGAGGATCAGGTCTCAAATCTCCCCTAGATTCTGCTTGGACCTCAATACTCAGTATAGTTAGCTGCTGTCCACAACCGACACTTGCAGGGTCCCGAAAACCAATTTGACTCAAAGGAGTCAATTTTGACTTCAAATCAGGACCTGATAACTGGGACATTTCTTCTGAGTTACCTGTTGATGGCTTGCATTTCAAACTTTTAACTCCATTTTTCTTTATTGTTGTTACCTTGTCATCATTTGGCTCCACAACTTTCATAGTATTTTCTTGATTTAGCTGATCTGGGATGTCCAGATTGCAGTCTGAAACACATCTGGTAGAAGATTCCTGTGCATTACAGGCTTCAGTTACAGAACCCCGTAAATCCACTAGATCGCTGAACAAATCCTTAGGCGATGCAGCCAAAACTGGTGGCACTGAGATGCTTTTAGACAAAGGATTTCTTCGATCAGAAAGCCATCTGCTAACAGATTCTGCAGATGGAGGTGAGAGGAGGAGTCAACATGTATAGGTGGGACCCGTCATTCTGATAGTGAACAGGGATCCCCATTACTCCTTCTTGATAGTCAGCGCATTCTGCTCTATTACAGCTAAATTTTTGGGATTCTCTTTTTTCTGGGTGGTCCCTCAAGAAGAAAGGCAGTAAATCATCTAAAATTACATCCTGATGTATTCCTTCATTTTCTTTTCTCATAGGAGGACCCTGTGTAGTAAAGGGTGATAATGCTGAAGTGCACCCAAGATCATCTGTCCATTCTATCACTGGAGGTTTCTGACAGAAGGTCAATCCAATGAGTTCCAAAGGCTCTGCTGATATTGATCTGGGCAGACTGAGGGACTCATTCTTTGTCTCATGATGTCTGTCAATCTCAATATCAGGCAGAACAACACTTATTCCAGTTGACGCAGTTGCGCCCTGAAGATTCTCATCCAAAGTTTCAGACTTCTCCTGCACAAAAATCATGCTCTTGCAGGCAGATTTTAACATTGAACTACCTTTGCTCAAATTGTCACCTTCAACTGGACTGCCGGATTGGCAGCTTGAGCGGATAGCACTCAGTAGCGGGAATTCTTCACCAAGAGAAGTTTCAGACTTATGATCTGCACCTCTATCATGTCTCATGGACACCGCAAGCTCATCATTTTCACGAGATGCTTTTTCACATGCTTCAGGAGTTGATTTATGATCTGCACTTCCATCATGTCCCATGGAGACTGCAGGTTCATCATTTTCATGAGAATGAAAATGAGATGCTTTTTCACATGTTTCAAGCAAAGAGGGATAACAGATCCTATCATCCTGGAATCCTGTATTTTCTCCACCAACAGACCCAAAATCAAGTCGATCAGAAGAACATAGTTGTCCAACTTTAGACACATTAGTTGCCCGGACTTGGTCACTTACAGAGGCAACAAGGCATTTACTATGCAGAGAAGTGTGAGACTTATCAAGTTTTATTTCAAAAACCTGAGAAAACTGACCTCCAGGAATGTTGCTGTCATGATATTCTACTAATCCATCTGTAGGAGCAACAGATCTGCTAATTTCTTTATCCGTCCTCTCACACGGAGATGTGTCTATTTCCTGCTTCCCCTGAAAAGCCCTATGTTCAGCTAGCTCAGTCCTATAGCATCTCTTTTTTCTCATCAGATCTCTCATAGAGCATCCAAGGAATGTATTAGCTATTTCACTACAATTACTATCTCCGTCTACATTATCCTTTACAAAACGGGGAAGTTTGTCTCCCTTATTTCTGTCCTGAAATGAACTTTCTGTCTGGACTTTTGTCTCACCATCAGAGCTAACAACCATATTGACAATGTGAGAATTAGAAATATGATGCATGTTTGGACGTGAAGAAACAGGTAAAGAGCCCCATGATTGTCTTTTCCTTTTGCGGGCACTGCTAGTGCTTAAAGCACCATGCTGTAACTGGCCTTCGGAAGAAGTCCCAAATTCACAGTTTACTTTGGAAGGCGGCTTACCACCTAAAGTAAGTGGACTGAGATCATCCGCGGAACCATCTACTTGAGGAATTGTGTTATTAAATGAAGCATGGCATGACAATTTGTGATCATTAGAATCAGAATTCCTCACATAAGATCCCTCAGTATCAGTTCCATCCTCAACAGAATCAAGTATGTCTTGACACTCTTGCTGAGATTGATTCTTGAAATCTGTACTAGCTTTCTCCAACACCTTGTCAATGGTAGTTGCAGGTAACAAAGGACTCAGAATAATCTCACGAGCAAGTTCATCATCAGAATTGATATCTTCTACAGCTTGAGAAGATGCAAGCCACTTCAAAAGCCCCAAAGCATCGAGATCTGAAGCCTAGATTGCTCATAAATTTTCAGATACACAATAGAGAGACCAACCCACAACAGTTTCTTCAAAAGCATTCAAAGGGGAACAAGCTAGTCGAGTACAATGATGACAGAAAGATACCAAAACTAGAACTACTACTTTTTCAGAGCATATTGAGCTATAGATACAGAATCACCATCAGTTATTGCGGAATACCTTAAAGGAGCAGCATAGAGGTATCATCCAAATTTTAAATATTAGATTCCAGATAACCAGATGTTAGTGTCTCCTTGTGACATTTGCCAACATGTTCTCAAATTTATTAATTTCGATCCTGTTTGTCGCAACAACTAAATTCTACTTGATAGTCTTTCATTCCAAAACATTCTATGTTATTCATTCTTACAGATAAAAGCAAAAGATTAAAACTTTAACATACACAACCGAAAATTTGGAATCTCCAAGCCCTTATTGTCAACAAAATAAAAGAAGTAGACTAGAAGGCTGCAGCGATTTGATCTTTAATAAACGAATGATCAGTAATCCACACATACGAAAAAACTCATATAGGAGAAATGGAAAAAAACAGAAGACTGTCACAAGCACCAAAGTTGATTGCTGAATCAAGAAACCAAAACTTGCTCCATCTTGAGAGACATGTATGCTTAAAAAGAGAAGTATACAAGTAAAAAGATCAATAGCCTAATACCTTCATATTCAGGGGTTCATTGGAGGCAGATGCTTGCAATTGATCAACTGGTAATAGCTGCATATGTGGATGTTGCCCTTCACCAGGCCTTTCACCATCTGTGTTTTCAAACAATGAATTTACTAGAGAAGGTAGTCCTAATTTTTCACTTCTCAATGAACATTTTAACACTTCTTTGTTTTTGAATTCAAAGTCAATGTTTTCAGCCAAATTGCCCTTATCAGACAAAGAATCAATTAACTGCTGAGAAAGAGATCGACTTTCTGCAAAAGCAGTCAAATCAGCTAGTAACTTTTCCAACTCAAGTCTGTCTGAAAGCATCCTCAAACCATCTTCTGGAAGTGGTTTTCCAGGATCAGGAGGAATTACAGGCTCCTGTACTCCACTTCTTTCAATCTCTTCCTGATAAGAGAAAGACAAGACCCTTCACAAATTGCCAGCATAATTGAAATTATGAAACAAACAAACATCTAATACAGAACGAAACATACCTCCCAAATAGGTACTAAAGACTGAACTTTTTTCACATCAGAGTGAGTCTGTGAAAGGGGCGTGTATGAGATAAATAATTGATTGAGAATATCTGCAAATAACAAAGAAAAGAAATAGTAACTTTAGCTAGAAAATAACAGAGGATAAGGAGATAAATTTTCCGAGACAGCTGGAAACACAATAAAACCTTCCACAGCAGCATCTCCCTCGAGTTCACAAGTACTTTGACGTTTAACCAGGGACAGGCCTTGGTTTGTTGAAGCATCAACCTGACTCCCTGATTGCCAAATCCAATCATTTGGAATTGTAGAAGTGGTCCAAATTGGTGAAACTGAATCATTGTCACCACTTAAATCTGCCTAATGAGAAGTTGCAAAAACAAAAGGCTACGTTATTTCTAATCAAGAATGTACTATACTTCCAGAAGCAGCACACTGAAACAAAAAATTAACCTTGGTACTCCCAGTGGTGCCAGAGGGCTGATCTGTCACTTCTTCATGTGGACCATTATAAGCAGACTTCCTCCGGGAGAAAATTTCAGGTACGGGATGACGGAATTTAATTTTCGACACATGTATATAACCCATTCCATACAAATTGTAATCAACCTTTGGAAAAAAATAAAAAAAAAATTGTAAACTTTTGAAGACAAGAAGGGTCAAGACAAAGTTGATGAGGTGACTTCAGAAATTCAAGAAAGTTAATCATGTTCCTTTAAATTAATAACAGAACAAGCAAGACCACTCTAATCACATGTAATGGATCAATGAGAAATATTACAACTATGACAACCAGAACAAGTTCATACATTAACAAAACTATATAAGCCATCAATAAACCTACTCGATAAGCACTTTAACATGTCATAAATATGTGCATGTGTCTCCATGTTTGACTGTGCAAACTGAAATGCTGATAGTTGAGTATGTGCGAATATAAAAGATAAATGCTTACAATACATTATTAGGTAACAAAGTAGTTGGATATTAGAGCTTGTCAAATTTGGACTAAACCTGAGTCTATCTAATTCTGTGAAAGTAAGTAATAAAAGGAGAAAGTAACAGGTAAAAAAGGTCCAAAACATACAACATGGTAATAAATGCAACAAACATGAAGGCAGCCTATTCATTGAATGCTCCAAAAGCAACCTCTGCTGAATCAAAATAAAGCCTGTGTTCCATAGGGATACATTGGTAGCCAAATAAAAAATAGTGGTGCTCATCCCTTTAAAAGAATGGCCAAACAATGAAGTGTGATTAACAGAAAGTTAGTCATAGTATCTTCTAAATATCTTACCTAAAGTCAAAATGAAATAACAACTGTAAAGAAAAATCAGCTTGAAATTATATTAAAAAAAGGGATAAAAAAAATAACCTAAAACAGCAGAACTACTTACTAGGAATTGCAGAAGAAAAGGAATATGTGATTCGTAGGGCTGTAGAACTTTCTCCAAAACAGCTCCTTCCTGCACCAAATTCTCATTAGTACTTAAGAACAATACCAACGGACAAACCTGCAGTCCTTCCTAAATAAATGAAAGTCATTTAAAAACAATTGATTAGCATTATTAATTTTGGGCATTTGCTTTTCTTGTTGACCAGAAAAAGAATTCCAACTGGCAATACTGCAGTAGAAATAAACAAGCGATTGAGTTTGACGAAAGAAAGAGAATTAAGTACAGAAGACGTTATAGCTCCCATCACTCTTAGTTTTCGTGCATAAAGCCATTGTTCTACTCCTCTCCTGCTGTGAATGACACTCACAACACACACACACACACACACACACGCACGCGCACACACACACACACACACAAGAGAATGGATAGTAATCAAAAAGACTCCCAACTCCATTTTTCCTATACCAGCTTTTAAGAATAATCAAGAAATAGCCCTTTTTGGTAGTTCATTGCAGGTTGCCAGGTTCACTCGAGTCATCTGCTTGAATGTGTGGATGCAGAAAAATTAAGGAAATAAAGCATCTCTATAATCTGATTCCAAAGTGTGTCATCATTAAGTCAATAAGGTCACCAAAATGTTTGCCCCACCCAAGATAATTCCTAATAAAACATAGAAATGCAACTTAAGGAAAAGATCAATTAACACACAGGTTGACATAGATTATGGCAAAAGAAATTCAACAACAGTCAAAAGTCAAAATAGTTTTAGCAGTAATCATTTTCCCTATTTTAGTGAAAGCCAAACAACAACATAGGATCAAAGTTCAGGAGCTCAAAATGTGTACCAGGAGAAGCTTGGAAGCTCTGGAAACATCCTGCGGATAATACCTAATATATCTGTCAAGGAGTTCATCTGTAGACTCCAAGAATAAATCAATAAAAAAAGAAGAGGATTAAAGAAATAAAGAGAAAACAATGAAATAATAGTCAAGGTAAGAACTGAATAAACATAAAAGAAGAAACTTGTTCCCCCAAATAAGATTTATAATGATCAGAAAAGATTTAGATAGGACCATGATAATAAAAGCACAACTGCAATTTTCTTAATCGATTAAACAAATACCAGCTCATAGATTGAGAAAGAAAATCAGGATACAGATAAATCTTGACAAATAACTCCTCTGAAGCATGATATCCATAGAACTTCTTCGCTCTAACTAGTCTGCAACTGTGCACATGCTGACGTTTTGAGGTAGCACTGCCTTTAAGCTGTAAGACGCAAAAAGAAAGCACATGAATAATGCCTGAAAGCATTTGGGCTATCACCTGACAGTCGTGCAGAGCACAAACACAAACCTTCAGGGCCTTTTCCATTGCAAGACTGATGGAATGTGTGCATCCATTGCCTAAGAAATATGAAGAAGTAGAAAAGGAAAAGAAACATTACCATAGTTTAAATACATAAACAGCAAAACCTAAACAACCTAAAACTGCTACAAAAACATCATCTATGAACAATGAAATATAGTAACATATTGGCCATCTCATCATCACTCCAAAGAAATCACGTGGATAATTGAAGGTAGAACAAACAAAGTGATCCTAAAAATGACTGGTAAGGAATCAAAAGAAATTACTATAAAGTATACAAAAAACATAACGAATTAGGAACAAAAATCCGGTATTTCCATAAACAGAAATACGCATTCTTCTATGCAACAGAATAATTATGAGGGGCTTGTAAAACTGAGCTGGAACCATTCAAAGTTTGAATATCATGCCCACAGCAGCAGATGGATCTTGATCCCACAATTATTATGTAAATATAAGAAGTAAAAATTACACAAGAACATCTTTAAAAGGACTCAAAGAAGTGAAAGATCAATGCAGAGATGAATGCCTTCACCAAACTTTTACCAGATTCAGTCATGAAATAGTCAGATGCTACTACAAATCTTATGATACCAATAGTCAACGTGTAGACTACCTTCTTGATCTGGTTGAAGTAAGAAATCGGAACAGGAAACATACAGATAAGGGAAAGCCTGCATGATGGAAAAAGCCACATCAAATAACTAAATTTTCTTAATGGAATATGCGTATAAAAGAATGACACTTTGCAAAGTATTTTAACAGAACCAACAATAACACATCCTCCCTCTACTCATCGAGAATGACTTGGTCCGACAAAATATTTAGGAGAACACTTATTCATTAAGTAATTTAGCATCTTAGCCTTAAGCAGTATGGTTCGCTCTATATAAACAATCAGCTCAACCTTTTACATCTCAAAAAGCACAACTTCAATAATTCTACAGCAATCAGCAAAAGATGTTTAACCATCCTAATGCAGAAAAAGACAATTTCTTTTTAAGTAAAAAAGTAGGCATAATAACATCAGTAGAATCAAACTAAAAGGGGCTTTACATTATGGATGTGCAAGCAAGTTTTTTGACCAGCTGGAGTCGACCCATATATTCTTATAACAGGAACCTCATTCACTTTCCCACCTGCATAATTCCAAAATCTCATTAGAAAAAAGTTACACCCGCAGAAATATAGACAGAAATATCACGGACATGTAACTAAAGACTCTATTTGCATGCTTTAAATTTCTTGAAGCTATTGGAAAAGATTTATTACTAAACAAAAATCTGAAAATTTGGAATATGCATCTTGATTTTTAAAATTTTATAAATAAAAAATAATCTAAAAAATATACCTGCGGTATTGCTTTTCAAAACTACTTTTCATCTTTTTCCTTTTTCAGATAAAATCAGGAACCCAAGAAATAAGTGGCAAGAACACCTCAAAACAACTTTTGGCACTAACCCGAATCAGCTTAGTTTGAGAAAATTAAAACTAGCCCACATTCACAAAGCATAAGTAACATTAACTTTCCATTTCACGCGGGATTCCAGGAAATACCACAAATAGAATACAAGATTTAACAGAAAGTACACTAAATGAGAAACTTTCAACTTCACAAAAATAATAACGTCAAAGTTACTATCTTTAATTCAATCCACGGCCAGAACTTGAGCAGAAACACTTCACATGAAGTTCACAACTTAGTGAATCAAATAAAACAAGTCAAGCAATGCTCTCAAAACCTTGAGCAATTTATTAATAAAAGAAAAATAGCCAACCACCACGAATCTACTTCCATAACAAAGAAAAACAAGCAAAAGAACTGCAGGTAGAAGAACAAATTTAGAAATGAATATACCTTGAAAACTGCTATAGGAAATGTCAAGGCCGGGAATGGGAGGGGCCATGTAATAATCGATCGATACAATTCGAATACTGAAAATATTCGAATCGGACTGTGTAGAATCCCCCATTCGTGTCTTCGTTCTCCCGTTTCCCCCCAAACTTGATTCATTTGGCGCCGCTTTGAGAATTTTTATACGGAAGTGAGTAGAAAACTTCAAAATAGACCTTTTGAGATACTTCCCGGGGAAGCTTGGGTCCATTGACTCTCTTTTTTAAACTTAGGTGAATACTTCCCTTACTTAGCGCAAAAAAGTAAAAAAAAAAAGGTGAATATTTCCCTTAAAGAAACATTGCGGATAAAAGTTATTTGAAATTGTAACAAATATAGGGTATATTATATTTGGATTACTTTTTAAATATTTTTTAATTTTATAAAAATAAATTATTTATTAAAAAGGAGATAAGATTTATATAATTTTTTATTTAAAAGAACGTAATGTGTATTTAAATTATATTTTAATTTAATTTTTTTTGTATTTATAATTTAAAAAGTCTTTAATTTTTCTCAGAAAATCAAAGCTGAACTCTACTTCTTAGGGGTCATATATAGACCTCACTTAAATTGAAAAAAAGAAAAGTAGAAAATTTTCAACTGAATTTATTTTTTGGCCATCAATGCCGTTATTGCTAAAGATAATTTAGAAGAAAGGTTTAAAGTTTTAAAATTGTAGGAGGCACACTTATATCTTTTGGCAATGCCAAGGAAAAGGGAATGGAAAGATTGAAGAAGTAAAGGAAGCTCATTTGTTTGATGGGGGAGAGTAAGTTAGATATTCAAGAAACTTGAAGTGGTTGGAAGACCCAGATTGGAGATTAGATTTGGAGAGGTTCTTCTCGCTTAATTTCAAGGTGAAACTTGGCACTCTTCTGTTAATATACTCATTTGTTCTTTTAATAATTTCTGGGGCGATTTTTGCCGCCTAATAATACTTCCTTTTTTGTTTATAATTTGTTTACAGTAACTGCTAGAAATACTTGCTTTACAATCCTTCTTTGTTGGGTGCTATTTCTTTGGTTGATCGAGAAGATAGTTATGTTTATGATAAAAAACTGAAATCCTGTAAATCCCTTTGAGAAATGCATGTTATGAAGTTATGCTATGAGTTTGGATATTTGGAGCTTAATGATCTTTCTTTAAAGATAGAGTATGAAATTGTGTTCAGTTCTATTTCAGTTTTGCAGAAGAGGAAGGTTTGCTGATAATACGACAATTAGCTGAAATTTTTATGTTTCGGTTCTTCATTCACTCTTTTTCCTCTTAATAAGGTATTAAATATTTAGTAGCACATTCATTGTAGAAAGAACACCCATTTCCTGGCTTGGGGTCGGAAGGTTGCAGGTATGTTTATTTTGTTCTTAGCTCCAGTATCAGTTCTAGATTCCAAGATCAGTTGATTCCGGGTAGGTGCTTAGCTTCTGATTTTGACATACTCGAACAGGAGAAATGATAAACTGCATTAGTGATTATATTTTCATGAAAGCTACTCAATAAATCTTCAAGCAATCATGCTCTATCTGTTCCGATATATATTTTACAAGCGGTGCCTGGTTCTACAGCAACATATCTGCTTGTTAGTTATGCCGTATCCTGATAAATCACGAAGTGGAACTAGGAGAGGAAAAAATACAATGATGTCAAATGCACGTCCATGGCACTTAATTAGCATTTAGATTGAAATACTGTTGGGAATTCCCTTGCCAGTAAGTCCAATTTCACTGCTAGGGTAAAGCAAAGTGTAAGGCATATTTACTGGTCCAACCCTGTTCTTAAGTTTTGGATTAGTGTTGTCCTTGGTAATTCTTTCTTCAATTTCAGCAAGCTTCTTACCAAATCTTTCAAATGCTTTAAGTGGTTCTGCATCTGTGGTCCATTCAGGAGTATCTCTCCGCCCAAGAAAAACCTCATCGGAAGTATGTCTGGACAATATCTCTATAAGGGAAATGCCAAGTATACTTTGAATCTGAGGGGTGATTGTTTTCAAGAATTCCTTTTCAGGGTTTAACTTTAGTTCATCATACTCTGGTGTGCCAGGCTTAAGCATGAACCTTCTGCTCATTGTAGGACGATTTGGTTGATAGCCTGCATAAGGGTATTGCCCGAAGTTGACTGCTGCGTGGAGAGCAGAGGCTACCCATATGATTATAGTACTTGTGTCTATGAGATCTTTCCGTGTCTGCATTTGGGACCACCAGAGCTCATCTTTTTTATCACCATGTCCCCTTTCTCGGATTTCCTTCCACCAAAACTGGAGTTCAGTGTCTTCCTGAATCATATCATCTGTTTTGTAGTAGAAGTTGCAATACTCTTCTACCCATGATTTGATTGCTGACCAAATATCAAGCCCATCAACAGCAAATGGGTAGTCATCTATCAATAAATGGAGGCCATGCTTTGAGTTTGAGTCCTCTACTGCAATCCCTCTAAACACACAGTAAGGAGTACCACATTTCAAAATAGGAACTTTAGAAAGGGCTATGTCTTGGTTTTTTCCAATTATGAATTAACATGTAATTAAATTAAAAATAATTTAGTCATTATTAACTTATTTACTGGATCTGATGCTTGTATCCCTCTCTTTATGTCTTATTTTTGTTAGCAAGATATATGGTGAAGTTCATGTGCTTGAGACGTATTTTACCTCTTGATGAGATCAGCAGGGAGGGCTTGCTCAGGAAAAACCCAGTCATTATAGATCACAGCTGATAATTCCAATCCATACTTTCCAGGGAAAACTGTCTTCTCAAGCATCCCTCCAGCATTAACAAGTGTCTGTCGAGCCATTGCATTTATGTTCATTGTATCACGGAAGTGAGGGTGCAAAAGCTTGTAAATTGGATGGAGTACACTCAAATGCCTATTTGTTGCTATTATAAATGGCTCGATTACTGCATGCGTGTGCAACCTATTACCAGAAGGATGCCAAAAATAAATGAGAAGCATAACAAGTTCTTGAAAGAGCATTTCTTAATGTGATGTCTTCTTACCAGTGAGATATAAGTTGATGATAACCCGAATCATTTACGGCTACATAAGCTTTAGCCAGCTGCCAGATGGTACCTTCAGCACCATCTTCTGCAGGCGTATACACTTCACTGATAGCTCCAAGCTGATCGCTATCTGGATGTGGCAAACTTAATTCAATAGCCAATGGCATAAGTGTGCCATCTTCTTTCAGGAAGAGGATCGTCCTTGTTGCATAGACCTTGGTTGAAGTCGAGTTTATCTTCCTTAAATATGGCATGAAGTAATCATGGTAATCCAATATGAATATCCGATTCTTCTTGATTGCCTATAAGCAAAATAATCCAGAAATATTAATTTGAAAAGCATTTGGAGGTAGAGAAAATTGATGTTGTTTGTTATGATGTGGAATACTTTATTTCAACTCACAAAAAAAAACTTTATTTCAAAACTTCAGTAAAATATACCTCTTCTACTGTTAATCCATCCAGGTTCTTCTCTATCTGTTCTTTAGTTATGGCACTTCTCTGATCTCCATAGAGCTTTGGGTCCAGCTTGCTTGGCGGAGGGAATTCCTGTAAATGAAAGTACGTGATTGGCTGTTGAAATATCTAATGCATATGATCTAATTGAACCTCTTTTAAACTTGAATAATTGGTGTCTGGCATCTACTTCTGGTCAGATTGACTGGAGAACTTATAAATTCGATAGTCTTACTTCGAGTCGACGGATAACAACAGGATTTACTCCTGCCAGCATTTCTCTTGCGAATTCTTCATCTGTCCTCCATGCAGATTTATCCTCTGCTTGGAAAACATGGAAATGATTAAAATAATAAAGAAAATTCCTTAGTTGTTTCACCATAGTAATCTATTAGTACAAATTCTTAGGACAAATAATCTTCTCTAGAAATGTTAAAGCTTGGTTTTAGTTGTATGCTAGCCTGCAGCAAGTCATGTATCAGGAATGTTTGTCGTACCTTTGATAACTTGGGGCATCGGAAAACTGAATCCTCGTTCACCATCAGAACGGAGTAGTTCCTTCAACATTTCTAGCGGTATATGTTTCGCAATGTTTTCCATCAGAGATCCATTAGGTTTTTGGCTTCCACATTCATACAGTTCTAGTACATCTTCGAATGTGTCAAACTCATCAGGAGTTCTGTCAAATAGAGCTTCAAACTCGGGTGCAAGGAATTGAATTATTGACTTCAGTGCATATGCGACAAAATCTGACATCTTCACATTACTAAATCTTTCATCTCTTGGGACATAGATTTTCAAGCTATCACCGAGTGGTAGCCTGCTTTCTATCTGGGGATCTGTTAAGAGAATATCAAGAAGTCTACATGACATGAACTGTATTTATGACCAGTTTCTACTCCTTTCTTTATGCTTTAGCATGTTGTTATTATCATGACCCAGCTATTTAAAATTGCTACACAATATCCAGGCTCCAATGCTGAGTCAAGAGAACTCAAAATTGTTTTACCTGTGAATTTCAGAGGTCGGCCTGTTCTTCCTCTGCGAGGATAGGGGAATTCTTTTGATCCTCCAAGAATCTCACGGACATGTTCCGACCCTTTATCTGGATCATGCAGATCATGGTAGACGTCATAATCATAGACCCTATCCCATTCCTCAAGTTGACCGGCTCCATTTCCTCGGAGGTTCTCCAGTTCCTCTTCTCTGTAATGCTGCAATGCTGCTGGTGTTTGACCCGGAAGATATGTCTACAACTTACAATATGGTTTGCTTTTAGAGATTAGTATTTGTACCATGAAACTAAAATCCCTTCTTAACTACTCAAGAGAAAACTGCATAAGAGTGATGTGTCACTGATTATTGTTTGATAGATAGGATGAAACTTGAATTTCGTTGACACAAAAGTGCTTTTTGGAATCTTGTAAATGAATACATTTGATTTTTATTTTTGGCAGATGAGATAAGTTATACTGTATATTGCTTGATTAGTTGGGATGAACCTTGAATTTCACGTTTCAATGTTTTGTTGACACGAAAGTGCTTCTTGAAGATGAGATAAATTATGGCATTTTCTTAAATTGCTCTAACCCTGTGTATGGAAGAAACTGAAAGTAAAGAGAAATTCCATCCTTTACCTGATTAGTGAAGAAAACACGATCTTTTTGGTAGCATTCAGCTGGATAAACCCAAGAATTGCAGATGAAGTGGACTCGGCCATGACCAGGAACATCTTCAAGTGTAAATGTCTTCAGATAGAATTCATTTTGATGTAAGTTTTTTATTATGAATGCTCCAGGAACTCCCATCTCTTCATCCCAGTCAAATGTTGCACTGAATGTTGAATCTCCAGAAACTAGAGGGCTGATTTTAGTAATCCAATCTTCCAAGAATGCTGGTTTTCCAAGTTCACCTCGAAACTTATTGGCTACAAAAACAACAAAGTCAACATTAGATGTATCAAACTGTATGTTTTAGTGAACAAATAAAAGTTTATGTTGCCATATATGATACGTATTTCCCCAGCATAATTAAAAAAGTTGAGTTCAATTCAACGCTCTATTGTCAATGATAATATGTTCTATTCTCTGTTCAGGTCATTTCTCAGTCATACTTTATTTCCTTTGGGGAAGATGGCAAAATGGGGAAAGATTACTAGCACCAGACTTCATCTTACTTGGGGGAAAAAAATGAAGGCAAACAGTGAAAGATTCTTCTACTTCTGATCATGAAAAGAGATAGATAACCATATTATAAATTTAACTACTGGGGTGAAAAAATGGTACTTGATTCACAGTTAACAGCACTGATGAGCCGCAGATAAACCTTATGACCACGCATCTCATCCATTCGGTCTGTAATCGACGCTGTGATGTCAGTCAAGTCTATGAAGTTCTTCTTCATCAAGACAACAGCTCCTTTGATCTTGCTTTCACCTTGAGATTTCCTCCTCTTACTGCCATTCTCATCCATGGCTGCATTCGGAAGCTCCCTAGATACAGTTATTAATTCTTTGAGGAAATAGCAAAGTAGCTGCAGCAGTCAGAAGCAGTGAAATGCTATTCACAAGAAAGTGAAGTTGCTGAGAGGTAAGACTTTGTTAGTAGTTTATATAGGCAGAGATTAAGCATCTTTTCTAGTTTGAATAAGAAGGCTTCACTATTATATTATGGGCAAGTTGCATTTCATGCTTTAACCAATGAAAGGACTCTGAGCCCAAAATTCATGCATCTCAAGAAATTTTACTATACTATATCCCTCTCTCTGCTTCAACATGTCCCATATAAATATGATCAGATTTTGACACAGATCACGCAAAATTTCTTCAACTTTCCTGGTGGAAATCCAACTTTCTGATGGTCATTTTCATGTTTATATGTATCTTGTTTTGCTTCTTTAAGAGATGAAGGATCCAAAGTTGAACTGGTTTCAAGGAAGTTTGCAAGAAATTTTTAATGAAACAAACTCTGAGGTTTTGTCAGTTAAATATTTATGACTTGGTTGATTCAGCACAAATCTCAAGCTTCAGCCACTTCCATGAACCTGCATTTGAGATTGAGTATTGGCTTTCGTTGTTAAAGCTTGTCCATTTTTCATGAATTTTTGTGCAGGTATGGCCATTTAGCAGTCAAAGAAGCAATATTTTAGCCATTGATCGGCCTAGAGCCTAGTCATACTCTATTTATCGCTCTTTTTTTTTCTTTTTTTAGAGAAAGAAGAAAAAAGATTCTAATGGGCTATTTTTGTGATCAATTTCTCAAAGATTTTGAAGAATAAGTTAACATTGTATTCACTTTTATTAGATTCATGATGCTATTGAAATTATGTTGTAATTAACTTAATACTCACTTCTGTATCTTTGGGATAAAGTATTAATTTTTGTGTCGGCAAGTTTATGTTAAAATTAAGGTAAAATATGGAAAAGTGAGTGCCATACAATGTCAAACCTATCCCTTCATTTAGTCAAAATAAGGGCCCTTTGTGGAAACTAGAGCATGTATATAGTTCAAGTTGTGAATAAGAATATAATAAGGTCTTTAACAGTCAACATATTATAGTAGAGAATGGGCTGAAGGGCTATTGGTCTTATCAATAAAGGTTGCAGATTAATGAATTCCCAATTGTAACCCTTGGAGCTTGGATGAAGTAAATTTATTGTGTGATTCAAGATGCATAAATGGCTTTCTCTCTATCTTCTCCATTAAGGGATCACCCAACTTGCTCTTAAGCTTCTCCATTAAGAATTTGGACTAAAGTAGAAGAATTTCTGCTAAGATTTCTTTTTAACCTTTTTCAAACAAAGAAGTAACTATAAACTTTTTAAATTTAGAGTTAAGTGATAAATAATCATCACATATTAATTAATTTAGTCTTTAGATTCATATTCATCTTTATGACTTCAGAATTCAAAATTTTAAATATTTCAATTTTTAATTTTTAATATTTAATTTTATCAAACGGGCCCAAAATAGAAGAATTTTTGCTAAGATTTCTTATTAATATATTCTTTTTAAAAATATTCTAAGGATCGAATCTTGGCACTCATGAAAACTCTAAATTATCTACCCGGCCAATACGGTGTTACCTTAAGAGTACTAAGATTTCAAATAATATTTCCATTGAATTCTTGTGTTTCTAATTACCTTTCAGATACTTTTGTGGTGAAAAGACAAAAAAGTTACTAAGCTGGCTACAGTACTAGAGGAACAAAAGAAAAAAAATGCAGTGGAAAATCTAAAGATTAAATGAAAAGAACAGGAAGATATTAAACTAAATGAAGCAATAAAATAGAACTTTGGAAACTTATTTTATGATACATCTTGATGATATTACATCTGCCTTACTATTGAGTAAAGCTTTATTAAAATAATTACTGCGAATAAAACTGAAAATTACAACAACCGAAGAAAATGCAGTCTGGAAAGAATCAGTTACATTAGATGCTTTGAGCTTGAATGAAATCAAAGGCAGAAAGGCCTTAGATTGACACACTGTTGGGAATTCCTTTGCCAGTTAGTCCAGGCTCACTCGTAGGATAGAGCAATGTGTATGGCATCTTTACTGGTCCGAACCTGTTCTTCCAGTGGGAGTCATTGTTCATCTGTACAATTCTTGCCTCAATTTCGGCCAGCTTCTCTCCAAATTTCTCGAAAGCTTTGAGGGGTTCTGAATCTTTTGTCCAGTCAGGTGTGTCTCTCTGTCCTAGATAAACCTCATCGGTGGCATGCCTTGACAAAATCTTGATGAGCGAAATACCAAGCAGTGTCTGAAGTTGAGCAGTAATTGTTCTCAAGAAAACTTTATCAGGGTTTGTCTTGAGCTCATCATACTCCGGTGTGCCTGGCTCAGGCATGAATCTTCGGCTTATGGTAGGGCGGTTAGGGAGGTAGCCTGCGTAAGGGTACTGTCCAAAATTGACTGCAGCATGAAGGGCTGAAGCTATCCATATTATGATAGTGCACGAGTCAATTAGCTCTTTAATAGTCTGCATTTTAGGCCACCAGGGCTCATCTTTCTTGTCTCCATGTCCCTCTTCTCTGAGTTCCTTCCACCAGGCCTGAAGTTCACTGTCTTTCTGAACCATTTCATCTGTCTTATAGTAGAATTTGCAATAGTCTTCAACCCATGTTTCAATAGCTGACCAGATCTCTAGACCATCAACAGCATAGGGGTAATCTTCAACTAATAAACGGAGGCCATGTGGGGATCTCGAATCCTTAACTGCCATTCCTCTGATGAATCAAATAATACCAGACAAATAGAGTTAGATTGACAACGTAATTTCAGTTTTTGTCTTAAGCCTTCCGTTAAGATTTTGTTTGATACTACTCACCTATTGAGGAGGTCTGCAGGAAGTGCTTGCTCAGGAAAAACCCAGTCCTTGTACACTACTGCTGACATCTCCATGGCATATTTCGAAGGGAAAACTGTACTCTCAAGAATTCCTCCTCCATTGATCAAGACCTGGCGAGCCAAAGCATTGATGTTCATTGTATCACGGAAGTGAGGCTGTAGTAGCTTGTAAATAGGATGAAGCACGCTGAGCTGCCTATTCGTTGCAATGATAAATGGTTCAATTACAGCATGTGTACGCAGCCTGCAGATAAAAAGGAAAACAGATTTCAGTGATGAGATTTATAACTTCTTAATTTTTACTGTATAAAATAACATAATTTTCATTGGTGTTTCTTTTACCAGTGGCTGATGAGCTGATGAACGCCAGAATCATTAACTGCAACATAAGCTTTGGCCAATTGCCACACTGAACCTTCAACATCTTCATGAGCAGGTAAGTACACTTTGCTAACTGCACCCAGTGCATCTCCATTTGGATGTGGCAAGCTTAGTTCAATGGCTAATGGCTTCAAGGTTCCATCTTTTTGAAGAAAGAGCAGAGTCCTTGAGGCGTATATTTTTGTACTTGTGGTGTTTATTCTCCTCACATATGGCATGAGCATGTCATGATGATCTAGTATGTATAATCTGTTTGCCTTGATTGCCTATGGAATGAAATAGTTCAGTAGTATCAGTTGTTGAGTAGAATTTACAGTATAAAGAAACTACGATTAGATTCATGTTACTCCAGAACTATTGGAGATATTTTATTCCATACCTCATCAATGGAAAGTCCATTTAACTGGTTCTCTATTTGTTCTCTGGTAATCGTACTGGTTTGGTTGCCATAAAGTTTAGGATCGAGCTTGCTTTTTGGAGGAAACTCCTGCAGGGAAGAAACGTAAACCATCAGTGTGAGTAAAAATGGTGCGAGATTTTCTTATCACATGTTAATAAGTCTCTGAGAAGATGAAAAAAACAAAAACATAGTCAATTGAAGAGTTTTATTCTTCGAGTATGCAGTCTATGCTTCTCTTAGGAATGAAAATGACCAGAAGATAATTAAGAATAGTGAAAGAAGCTTATATTTACTTGCAGGCGACTGATAATGATGGGGTCAACTCCTGCAAGCATTTCTCTTGCAAATTCTTCATCTGTCCTCCAGGCAGACTTGTCCTCTGTCCCAAGAAAATTTTACAGTTCGTGAGAAAATTTTTCCACGGACAGGATAGGAAGGCCATCATAAACAAGGAAAATAGAATACCTTTTATAACTGCTGGTGTTGGAAATTTCAAGAATCCCTCTCCATCACTTCGGAAAATTTCTTTAAGCAACTCCAGGGGAATGTTCTCTGTAATGCTTTTAACCAAACTGCCGCCTGGTAGCTTGATTCCCCCCTCGTAGAGCTTATGAAAATCTTCCAAGCTATCAAACTCGTTTGGAGTGCTGTCACATAGAGCCTGAAACTCAGGGAGAAGGACCTGAACAACGGATTTCAATGCATAACCGAGGAAATCTGACAACTTCAAGTGTCCAAATCGTTCATCTCTTGGAACATAAATGTTTAAGCTGGCAATCAATGGCAGCCTACTCTCGGTGTTTGGGTCTGTTGCAATGAAACTGATCATTAGAAACTGGAACAAAACAATGCAACTAGATTTTAGACTATCCTAAACTAGTGAAGCTAAAATTTGCACATTCCTGACTCTTAGATATGCTATTCTCTTGTTTTTCCAGGACAGAGCCTTAACCTGATCTTGTTGGTCTTCTGCCTGTTCTTCCTCTACGAGGATATGGATACTTCGTAGATCCTCCAAGGACTGGACGAGCAAAATCCGAACCTGAGTCTGGCATTCCCAAATCATTGTAAAGAGCATAATCGTAAACCCTGTCCCATTCCTTGAGCTCCCCAGCTCCATCTCCTCTCAAAGTCACCAATTCTTCTTCTCTATATTTGCGCAATGGTGCTGGTGTTTCACTTGGAAGGTATGTCTGCAAATTAATGTATTCGATTGAGTAATCGTTGGCTCAACTATGCAGGTTCAAATTACTTAATGATCTTTTTCATCTAAATTTTGTTGAAAATGCCTTCCAAAGAATCAAAAAAGGCCGCCTGTTTCAGTAAATAGGCAACAATAACCGTTTTGCTTCTTAATTTAATATCTAAACTACTGGTTTTGGATCAATATATAGCTGTTCACAGTCTCAGAACACACAATCATGGATTCCAGGATGAAGCTGAAGTACCTGATTCACGAAGAAAACACGATCTTTCTTGTACTTGTCAGCTGGATAAACCCAAGAGTTGCAGATGAAATGAACCCGGCCATGACCGGGAACATGATCAAGCGTGAGTGTCTTGAGATAGAATTCACTGTGGTGAAAATTCTTGATGATGAAAGCTCCAGGAAAGCCAAAGCCTTCGTCCCAGTCAAATGCAACGTCAAATGCTGATTCACCAGCAGTTAAAGTCGGGCCCGTGGTGATCCAATCCTCCAAGTATGCAGGAATTCCAAGTTTCCCTTGCAGTCCTTTCTCTGCTAAATGAACACATAAACATCATTTCAACTTCTTTTGGCAGTATAGTTCAGAAGCACGTCCTTGAAGATCAAGAATAAGAAGTAACAAAGAGCTCAGAAGCTCACTTGATATCAGAACATCAAATTAGCCTAACCAACACTTGTTTTACTTTGTGATCGTTTCAACTTGAAGAAAGAAAGGCCTCCACAAGACTACTTTCATGTTCCTTAATTAATTCTTGAACATCTTTTCTTTCTACAAGTTTCTGCTTCAAGGTTTTCGAAGATAGAAAAGACAATAGATTCGTCCTAGCAATTACCGCGAAAGAACCATTTTACCATCAAGAATTTGAACTTTCATGGTGGACGACCATATTATGTTAATTTCTGATGTGTAACGTTTCACCTTTCTATCTTATTCTCATTGACTTTTAGCCACTTCTAAATGGCGCTTTCCGAAAACAGTTTTTGTCCGACTTTTGCGAAACATAAATAGAACCACAGAGAAAGAAAGACGAAGTTGAGAACATTTTAAAACAGCTTTTTAGCGATTAAACAAACGGAAACTAAAAATTACTTTCAACTTCTCCAAAAAAGTTAAAATCAACTTATTTGAAGCAAACAAAAACACGTCATTGGATTGGATAGTCTCCTCTATGAAAAAGCAATTGAGGTATTCTGCAGAAGCAATGGTTGGCAATGCATCTACAATTTTCTAACTACAAACTTCGAAGATGATGATATTCTCGTTAAAGAACAAATGCAGCCATGCATATGAGATGTTTCAAGAACGCCACATTTCATCGCTTTCCTCAGCAACTTCTACACATGCATACGGTGGCCGTAACGAAAAATGAGTTTACCTGGATCGCCATGGACCGCGCTAACGAGTTGCAGAGACACTCTCTGGCCAAACAACTCATGAACTCCATCAAGAACCGAAGCACCAATAAAGTCATTGAAGTCCAGCACATTCTTTTTCATCAACACCAGTGTTCCCTTGATCTTCTGGCTTTCATGTTGCCCTGAAATAGCCTCCACAATTTGGTTCAACATTTTGATAAAGAAAATAGTAAATATGTATGATCGAAAGAATCAAAAGATTATGGATATATGTGACTTATGCAATAAATGATCTGTATGCAGTGAATGATGATAGGGGTGTGGTGGGAGTAGAGGGCGGTATTTATAGGCATAGGTCTGCCAGAATATGAATGGCTAAGAAGTTTCATTTGTGCATACTATTCAAACAAACTACTATTATTACCGCTGCCGTGACAACCTTTGCACCAATCAGAAGTAAGTCTGAATTTTTCCTGCATCCTTACCTACCACGATGGTTAATACTTCCCCCCTCTTAATATTTTACACATTTTAGTCATTTTTATCTTTTAAAAATTATTTAGTCTTTTAAAAATTTTAAAGATTATGTTTTTAAAATTATTATTATTATAAATATAATTTTTTTATTTTTATTATATTAATAATATTAATTAAAATAAAATAAAAATATTTATTATTTTTTTAATCTTTATAAAATTGATTAAAAAATTTTGTTTTTTGAAACGAAATGAGTAATATTACGAATGAGCCAAGTTATTGAGGTAAATGAATGCATGTGAAACATCTTTGAACGCGTCGGCAGAAGGAATTGAATCGATTGAAAGCACTATTTGGTACCAACTTTAGAAGTTATTGGGAAAAGAGAGGAAAAGAAACAAGGAGTATCGTTCAAGTAATAACTTTTTCTTTTTAAAGCCTGTTTAAGTAATAAGTAATAACTTATCGTTAAACCCTATTTAAGTAATAAGTAATAATAATTTATTAATCAAGTATTAATTCATAGTTAAGATAATTAAGAATGAAAACTAAATTAAAATTACATCCCACGTCTAGGAGTAATGTAGCTTATAGGTATTATTTGTACAATTTTTAAGAATTATTTAAATAAATATTTTTATAAAATGGATATTTTTGAAAATTTGATTGGTTTTAGAAGTGTTGAAAAGTAGGATCAAACATCTATAATAGAAACAAAGATGTACTAATTGCCTACTTTTCATAAAACATGATTTTCTAAAGATTAATCTTTTTTTCACAAGCAGTTCATATGGTTATGAGTATTTTTTATCAAATATTTAATACGTAATTTTATAATATCTGGTTCAAACTTCCCGTTCCGAATGTACAAAAAAAAAAGAAAAAAAAATATTTGTTTCTCTCTATTACTACATTGAACAAGCAGGGCAACAAATTGGCCGATGTGTGCCAATTTAAAGAATTGGAGAAAAGAGGCTGATAGGTAAGACAAATTAGAGAAAATGAAATTTTCTTTTTTCTTTTGGTTAAGAGCTTCATGTGAGATGCATAAAGAATAAGACTCTTACTTTTTAGATTATATTCTTAGGATATTTTTCTTTTCACAAAGTTAAATTCGACCTCCCACCTAGAAAAGTGCAATATTACAGGTTGATAGCGAGACAGATTATACATTAACTTTATCTTCAAATAGAAATATGTTTTAGTTTTTTCTTTTCATAACAAGTAGTATATTTTAGTTAAATTGTTCACTTGTTTTGCTAAGAGCTTAGGTTTTAGTGTCAGAGTAAAAGAAGAGAGCGTATTTTAGTTTATACTACTAAACTTTATTTTTATTGAAAAAATATATATTTTTTACTTTTACACTAAGCAAATTAATACTCAATATTTTATTAAAAAATATAACGAGGATATAATTCAATTGTTAAGTAGATTGTGAGTTAGATTCATTTTCTCCCAATCTCTATGATGTCTATAAAAAGCATTTCATTCAATCTGTCTGAAATTCAATGCAAGTTTTTTATTTTGAATATCACATTCTCTCTTACAATTAATTTACTTTTATGAAATTTAAAATAGAAAATTTTAAAATTTAAACTATGTTCAATTCCGTACTTAGAACAAATAAACTTCATTGTATCACACTTCTCCTTTGAGTTACGTGTATGATAATTGTCCTATTTTTGGAAAAATCCTTTCAGCTTTATTAGACAATGATAAAAATTATATTTATAAATATCATAACTTTTATAGAAAACTAGATTAAAAATTCAATTGTAGCATAATATTCAACATTCAATTTATTGAAATTTCCTAGATATGCAAAAAGTACAAAGTTAAGACTTCGAAATAATTAAGTAAATCATCAAAAGAAGAATTTTATAAAAATATATATAAAAGTAATGTAACTGCAAAAATTTGACGCTGGCCCTCTTAGTTACAGTATTGTTTTTTTTTTGGGTGACTAAAGTGCAAATATTCTTAAAAGGAAATCATATGAAGAAATGGCTTTTTGCTTGGGCCGTACTATATGTAATTTTTTTAGATTATATACGGTTTGAAAAATTTTCATTATTAACTATTTATTTGTAAGATTTTTAAAATTTTTCTAAAACATTCAAAATAGAAAAATTCATATCTATCAACAACGACTATATTTTTTTACGAACAAAGATTACTTTATCAAACTATATCTAATTTTACGTCAATTTACATATAAAAAATTTTAAAATCAGTCTCGAAATGATCAATTTTAAATTTTCTGCCGCAAACTAACAGAATTTGTGTGCAATTGCTACCAAATTGTGACGAAAATCGCACTGTTAATTTTTTTATTATTAAAAAATAAGGAAGAAAATTTGGCACATTCTATGCAAGTTGCGCCAGAAGGTGGCACAACTTGCCTAGAATGTGCCAATTTTGATATATTTATATATTTAATGAAGATTTAATGAGTTTTTACCTCAAAATTGATTCGTTGAATCGTTACTTATTATCTTACTATGATTAAATTGACGTGTTTTTTGATAAAATTATTATTTTTTACGATATATAAGTTGAGAGAATTTTTAAATGTGAGATACAGAGTTTTGAAAAAATAAATATTTTTTTACTGTATATAGTCTAAAATATATTTTGGATTATATATATATAGAAATAACGTTCTGCTTCCAAGCAACTACTTGAAAAGAAAAATCTAGAAATTGTTAAACAATAATGTACTTGCATTCATTGAGCAATAATTACGTCTTAATGAGGAAATTGTCAATTGGTCAAGTTATCTTCTATTCTTCGGCGGCTTGTTATTATCCAAATTATTTGTTAAAGAAAAAATAAAATCAGTGTGCCTAACTTCTATTCAAGGATCATAGAATTTTCAAACATTTCTATCCAAATTGACTATTACAGAATGACATCGTTACAATAGAAACTTGGGAAGTAATCAAATGGGCAAACTCATTTCTCTTCTTTGAATCGAGGATATAGTAATTTTTCGTGGATTTATCAGCCTAAGCAGGAGACAATATATTTTGATATTATTGATCATTCTTTGATTCAAAGCATCGCCCCATCTCAATTGAAAAAGTAAATAACGCTTTAGGAAGAAATCTAGTTCTGCTCCTGTATTACTTTTGTATTTTTTATCCCCCCCCCCCCTTCTCTCCGATCTTGCATAAGGATCCTCTCTCTATTTTTCAATCTCCTTTTTTTAAAAAATTAAATTATTAATAGAGATTAAATAATTAACTAATAAAGAATAGTATGAGTTATAAGACTTATATACATATAGAGAATACCCCTATAAAGCGTTTAATATTTTAGTTATGAGGCCTTAACTCTTCTCATTCAAATAAGACTTAACGGGCAAATTGAACTTGAAAAATACTATTTTTATTTTTGATTGCTACTCTTAAGGGAGTTATCGAAGAAAAAAAGTACTAATACACTAGTTTTGCAACCCGAATAGTATTGCTTCAAAATTAAATATTCACTCGTTGGTTTGGGAAAATGTTTCAAAAGAGCATTCACACCATATTATTCTTACTAATTAAATAATTTTCCAAGAGAAAAGTTCAATTTGTCATCCCAATTTTTAGTCAAATCTCAATTTTCCATCCTATCTTCAGTTTATCTCGAATTGGTATCCAAATTTTTTAAATTAATTCAATTACACATATTTATCTAAGTTTTCATTTATCATATTATCAGAAACCACTAAGATAATTCGACTTGTACTTGAAATATAAATCAATGAAAATGACTTTTGTACCCTCTTGAAGAGTCAAAATATTGAAATTTGCAAGAGATCTCCAAAACCAACTTATTTCTACAAACGAATAATAATAATAATAATGACACTTAGAATGAAAATTAAAGAAGTACCGCAACAACAAAAATGAAAAATTTTGAGAATAAGAAGATATGAAGGGTAAAAAAATTATTTTCTCTCATTTGATTAAAAATCGGATGGCAAAGTGGATTTTATTTTCCAAAAGAGGTAGTCAATAAAGCCACCAATATTTATCTTCTGCTTGTGATACGGTTAAACACATTTCCGTGGGCATGCAGAGTTGGCCATTGATTGACTACGGGTCAACACATTTGCTGAGTGATTAAGGGTAACTTGGATTGGTTTTTAATCAAAGTTTTATCTCATTTTTTAATATTTTTTTACTTTAAATTCCACTTCTCTTTTCATAAATAATTTACTTTTATGATTCTCAATATAATTTAACTAAAAAAAACTCAATCCAATCTTACCCTAAATTTTAATAAAAAAATTGAGTGGTCCACCTTTGATATATATATGTATGTATGTATGTATGTATATGTATATATGCTTCACTAATTAGTGAGACTAATCCGAATTTAGCTCGAATTGTGTTTATAGAGTTTAACTCTTACTTAAAAGAAGATATGACTTAAAACTTTTTCAATATGACGATACAATTAAAAATTAAACCCATAATGTTAAATTGGTATTACTATTGCTACTAATAAGGTGGTAATTGGAAGTTTGAAAATTGACCTTCAACGGTGAATAATATTGCGGCCACCATTTCCTCCTTGCTATTCGCTGGCAAACAAACGAACCGTTCAAAACCATGTGATATGGCATGAAAACGTGCCTATATATATATATATATATATATATATATATATATATATATATATATATATATATATATATATATATATGACAAAATTCATTGAGTCTTTGTTGATCGCTGGTTGTTCCAAGATTGAACTCTTGCCAGTTTATACAAAATATAATATTGTCAACCGAAAAACTTGAGCATATTTTACTGATTAGCAATACTTATCATCTTAAAGATTTTTTTTTAGATTCGCAAAGTTAATAGGTCTTTTAGTAATTTTTTTCTCTTGTTAAAATATTTATCTTTCTATTAATTTTAAAAATAATTTTCTAAAAAGTACTCTCACTATAAATATACTTATATATTATCTATTATATTAATAAAAATTAATTAAAATATAATAAAAAATATTCTTTATTTTTTCTTTTCTAATTTTTACAAAAATCGATCAAAACGAATTATATTTTGAAATGAAAGAAGCAATTCTCATATAACTTTATACAATTGTTTATATAAATGTTTTAATTTATACGATAAATCTAAAAATCAACTTGGATTGACATTTTAATCAAGAAATTTCATTTTTTTCATTTTAGGTCTCATTTCTCCTCTCACAAACAATTCAATTTTATAATTTTTAATACAACTCAACTAAAAAAAATCCAATCCAATCTCACGCTAAATTTTTTGTAGATTTTAAGAAAGAAAAGAAACAAAATGGTATATATCAAGTGTTTGTTGCGTTGAGTTCATGTTTTAGGGAGATCTTGGATTGAGTTTTAAACCTAAAAAATCTTTATTTTTCTCACTTTTTTCACTTTAAATTTTACTTTTCATCTCACAAATAATTTATTTTTATAATTTTTAATATAATTTAACTTAAACAAAGCTCACCCTTAATCTCTTGCGCACGATTTCGGAGAAATAAAAACTTTTGAGATCGATTTCTCATGTTATCCTGAAGTTCTCGCACTGAAGAGGTTTGCAGATAAATGTTTGGCTTCTCTATTCTTCATCGTCTTGCAGTCATCGGACCGGATAGGACAACGGAGGATGGTCAATTATTGGGCAGCTATTACAACAGTTTTTTAGGGAATATGGGTGTGTTTGAATTGTGTTCTGTTACGAATTCAATATAAATTTTTCACTTTAGTCTCATTTTTTTCTCTCACAAAAAATTCTCTCTCCTTAAATCTAAAACAGAAAATTTCAAAACAAAACATTATCCAATCTCCATGAAAAAGTCTCTTTTGTTCGAATGTAATTATTCGCATACTTTATATGTTTTCTGTTCCTGCACGCAATGAATTTACATTTTTCGTTTAACAAGAAATAATTTTATTTAATTGAATCACCATATCATGCTAAAAGATCGTTGAAGTGTAATCTAAATATTCTTCCAAACTAGAAGATATAATGGATTAATGGGTCTTCTTTGGGGGGCGGGGGAAGGAGTTCCAAAAAATTAAGGAAGGCACAAAGAAGCCAAGAAATTAATTACTTATTAAACGAAAAGACATAATGTGACTACAATAATTTTTAAAATTCACAAAAGTCAAATATTTTGAAAATAGAAAAAATAGTTAAAAGTTCTTATATTTTTAAATAGAGGGAGCAGCATAAATTACAATTTGCAGTTGAGAGTTATGATTTTATCAAATTCATTAGTACCAAATCCCAAAAAGTTGTACTGCTGGAGCGTTGGTTCAAGTGGTTAAAGCCCTATCTCCCGCTTTGAATATGAGGGTACGAACCTCGAGGATGTGAACCCTTTGTGTCAAAGGTGATACTTTGAGATTGCACTTGAATTGCCGGTCTATAGTACCCATTCAATGTAACATGTCTCTTCTCATTTGGGCCTTGGCGGTGCTACTCTAACGGGATCAATGCTAAGCACTGATTATTCAGTTTGTTCGATATATTCTCTAAATGCAAACCTAAATATTGGGTAGTGGAGATTATTAGTCTTCCATCTCCATGCCCACCCTTTTCATTTAGGTAAAAAAAAAAATCATAAAAGTTGCTACACAAATATTCAAGCTATAGCATCTTTGATTAAAAACTAATGCCTTTCATACCTAACACAATGATCAGATTCCAAATTAGGGTAGGATTGGATTGGGTTTTGATGCAAAAATCTTGTCTTCGTTTTGGTGAGAGATGAATTGTTTAGAGATATAATCTAGACAGACTCCTCCGTAAAAACTAGATGGGAAATGAAGTTAGTGTGAAGGTTTCTTTGAATTTTCATTTGTTTTCAGTTCACTGCAAAGGTTCTACACATTATAAAATACAAAAAAATGAAGTGCTTCGATATTGCACTTGAGCAGAGATGAAATTACATGCCATTGGCAATTTAGAAACTAGTGAATGTCCGCATCCCATACGTAAGATGATGTCTACTAAAACAGATTGTAGGACAGCCATGCTTCAAATTGCCATGCTGTTAAAATGCCCTCAAGATTTTCAGGCTGATAGCTGAGACTAATTAAGATATAACTTCATTGCATTTCTTTTATTGCATTTATTCAAATTGATAAGTACAGATTATTTTTTAAACAAATGTAGTACAGATTATTCAGAAATATGAGAGATGAAGAGCGTGATTCCTGAACAAGAATCAAATCCATAATGCAACTGATATTTGGTGATCCAATCATGACAGAAAAGCCTCAGATTGTAATACTGTTGGGAATTCCTTTCGCAGTTAATCCTGGTTCACTAGTAGGATACAGCAATGTGTATGGCATCTTCACTGGTCCTCTCCTGTTTTTCAGTTCGGGATCATGGTTCATCTGTATAATTCGTTCCTCGATTTCAGCGAGTTTCTTTCCAAATTTCTCGAAAGCTTTGACTGGTTCTTCATCTTTTGTCCATTCAGGAGTGTCTCTCTGTCCTAGATAAACCTCATCTGAAGCATGCCTTGAGAAAGTCTCCACCAGGGACATGCCAAGTAGTGTCTGGAGCTGGGAATTAATTGTTCTGAAGAAAACTTTATCAGGATTCGATTTGAGCTCTTCAAACTCGGGAGTGCCTGGCTCAGGCATGAATCTTCGGCTTACAGTAGGGCGGTTTGGGATATAGCCTTCATAAGTGTACATCGCAAAATTGATTGCTGCATGAAGGGCTGAAGCTATCCATATTATGATCGTGCAGGAGTCTATTAGCTCTTTACGAGTCTGCATTTTAGGCCACCAGGGCTCATCTTTCTTATCAGCATGCCCTTTTTCTCTGAGCTCTTTCCACCAGGATTGAATTTCAGTGTCTTTCTGCACCGTTTCGTCTGTTTTGTAGTAGAAGTTGCAATACTCCTCCACCCAAGCTTTAATGGCTGACCAGATTTCCAAACCATCAACAGCAAAAGGATAATCTTGAATCAACAAGCGAATCCCGTGTGTGCAGTTGGGATCTTCAACTGCTACTCCCCTGATAAGATGGTACCAAGCCAAGTACGTCTCAATTGTAATTTGATGACTTAGGACTACATGGCTTCATATTTGATTCAGATATATCTTGAATAGAGCATACCTTTTGACAAGATCAGCTGGAAAGGCTTGTTCAGGAAAAGTCCAGTCCTTGTACACGACTGATGACAACTCCACTGAGTGCTTTGAAGGGAAATATGCAGCTTCAAAAATTCCTCCTGCGTTTATCACTGTCTGGCGAGCCACAGCATTGATGTTCATTGTGTCCCGGAAGTGTGGGTGTAGTAGCTTATGAATAGGATGAAGCACGCTCAACTGCCTATTAGTTGCAAGGATAAATGGCTCAATAACAGCGTGTGTCAGCAACCTGTGGAAAAAATTCTTTGTCATGACCACTGGACCACGAATTTTGATCACAATCTATCAGAAAAGAGCACTGGTCTAATATGATTCGTACCAGTGGCTATTGAGCTGATGAACAGCAGAGTCATTTACTGCAACATAAGCTTTAGCCAATTGCCACAGTGAGCCTTCAACACCATGTTCACAAGGCGTATACACTTTGCCAATAGCACCGAATTCAAATCCATTTGGATGGGGTAGGCTCAATTCGATAGCTAATGGTTTCAACGTCCCATCTTTTTGCAGAAAGAGTACGGTCCTTGTGGCATATGCCTTTGATTTTGTTTCATTTATTTGCCTTAAATATGGCATAATTGCATCATGATGATCAAATATGAATAGCCGCTTCCTCTTGACTGCCTATAGATCAAAGAAGCATAATCCCAACTTTTATGAGTTCCTGAATAGGCTTTGCTGTTTCTAACAAAGAAGTGAACAATAGAACTTTACTTAAAAAGATATGAACTGTTTCATTTGTTACCTCATCAAGAGATAGTTCATCTAACTGATGCTCTATCTGTTCTCGGGTGATTCTACTCGTTTGATCCCCATAAGTTTTCGGGTTGAGCTTGCTTCTCGGAGGAAACTCCTGGACAGGGAGAAAAGAATAAATTTTAGCATGTGAGAGATGTAAAAGAATGTATCAAACATGTTGTGGCTTCAAATTTGCATTCTTTTCCATTTTTGTATTTTGATGAAATCAAAGGAAAAAGAGTAAATCAGACTGGAAATTCGAGTTTACTTGGAGACCCCTAATAATAATGGGGTTCATTCCAGCAAGCATTTCTCTTGCAAATTCTTCATCCGTCCTCCAAGCAGATTTGTCCTCTGATCCATTTCAATTTACAAGAATCAAGAAAATATTAAACTAATTGTAAATGGAACAATATAAAGAAAAAAACATCATCTTGAAGCAAGCCAGTGGTAGAATACCTGCTATCACCTTTGGGGTAGGATATTTCAAGAGTTGCTCACCATCACTTCGGAAAAGTTCTCTGATCAACTCCAGGGGAATTTCCTCTACAATGTTCTTGAACCAAGAGTCACCTGGAAGCTTAATTCCACCTTCATAGAACTTGAGAACATCTTCAAAGCTATCAATTTCATTTGGGGTACTATCAAAAGCATCTTCCAACTCAGGGACAAGGATCTGAGGAATGACTTTCAGTGCATAAGCAACAAAATCCGACATCTTCAGATGTCCAAACCTTTCATCTCTTGGAACATATATGTTTAAACTCATAAGCAGAGGCAGCCTGCTCTCCGAGTTGGGATCTGCCGCAGGAAAGAGAATGATGAAGATAAAGGAGCTAGGTTTGAGGGTATCAAATATATCAAACAACTATCAGAAACTGATTTGTAGCCTTCTTTTAGAGGGCTGATCAAATATATCAAGAATGCCTAACCTGTTTTTGTTGGTGCCCTGCCGGTTCTTCCCCTTCGAGGATAAGGATACTCTGTGGATCCTCCAAAGATAGGCCGAGCATGATCTGGGCCCTTGTCTGGATCTCCCAAATCATTGTATAAAGCATAGTCGTAGACCCTGTCCCATTCCTTGAGTTCTCCAGTTCCATCTCCTCTCAAGTTCTCTAACTCCTCTTCTCTATAATGGCGCAATGATTCAGGTGTTTCATTTGGGAGGTATGTCTGAAGCAAATTAAAGTATGCTTTAATTTCTATTTGGACTCAATTTAAGGGCTAACCCTAGGAAATCAAACTCAACTGATTCTGTGGTCATTTGCAGAAGGAATTGCTTACCTGATTTGTAAAGAAAACACGGTCCTTTTTATACTTTTCTGCTGGATAAACCCAAGAATTGCAGACAAAATGAATTCTGCCATGATCCGGAACATCCTCAAGCGTAAGTGTCTTGAGAAAGAATTCACTGTGATGAAAATTTTTTATGATGAAAGCTCCTGGAACTCCAATCTCTTGTTCCCAGTCAAACGTGACATTGAATGCTGATTCACCAGCAACAATAGAGTTTGTGGTGATCCAATTTTCCAAGTATGCAGGTCTACCAATTTTCCCTTTCAATCCTTTCTCTACAAACACAAATAGAACTCAATCCAATTTTTCAAGCATTTTTAAGTGCTGTAACCGTATGAATTGAGTTTTGAAGGACATGAAGAAACCAATCAAAGCCAAGGAAAACCAGTAAAAGGTCCTGAACTAATACAAATTTCTATCAGCAACAGGTAAAGTAAACTGATTTACTAACAGGTTTAGATTTTTTTTATAAAAAAAAAGTACATTGGGGAGAGGAGAGATACGATTCAAACCCAAGACCTAACATGGGTAAAGAGTACTTCTAATTAATTGAGTTACCATCTTGTCGCAACGGGTTCAGATGTTAAAACATTGCTGCTAGACTTGTTGATCGAGATAAACAGAAAATGCACAAAAGAAAATTCTACCCAAGCACAGAATGCTAGAGGCAGCTTAAGAAGTTACCTGGAACACCGTTAACAGCGCTAACTAACTGCAGAGAGATTTTTTGGCCAAGAAGCTCATGAAGATCGTCAAGAAATGAAGCATTGAAGTCGTTCAAATCCAACACATTCTTCTTCATCAACACTACTGTTCCTTTGATCTTCTTGCCTTCATGTGTGCCAGTAAATGCCTCCACAATATTGTGCAACATTTTGCAAGAAAAAGAGTTTACCAAACTAGAATGCAAAACAAGGGGCAATGTGTAAGTAAGTTTGCTACAAGGTGGCTTGATATCATTACAAAATATACTGTATTTGTAGGCAAAAGCTGGCCTGAAATTTTGACTATGGAATGAGTCTTTCGCAGCCTCATTCTATTGAATATTTGTCAGTATGCTTTGCAATTGCGTACACAATTTTCACAACAGAAACAATTTTTTGTACTTATCCTTTACAAGATGGGGAGGAAAATTTGTAATTGGCATACCAGCAGGAAAAGTATTTTTTCCTCAAAATTTTACCCAACAGAAACTAATATGTGGAAAATGTTTGGTATGATACACAAAGAGACAAAGGATGTGAATAATGTAAAACTTATAACGTGGCAACTGATACTTCTAACTATCTAAGTCACCATCATAGTACAACGTACGACTTGTTTTGCATTCATAATTAGGATATAATTAGATAGGATTTAATTTTGTAATTTTTATCTTAATTTTGATAAAAAATTAAATTGTTTATAAAAATAGATGTGAGTTTCATACTTAAAATTTTAAGTTTTGTTTAGAAATGAGATATTATCCAATCTCACCCTTAAATTTGCTGATCTTTTAGAGAATTTTTAAAACAAACTAATGAAAAATTGCCAAGATATTGTCTTAAAACCTTCACTGCTAGATTTGTTTACTTTAATTTTTAACCATCTGAAATCTTGAAAATTTTTCAATTGATAAATTTAATTAATGCAAAAATAATTTGAAAGTCATTCTTATTTAAAAAATTCAATAAAGTATTACTATGATTACTTTACTATTACCATATACAAAGGTTTGGGAAAAGCGTCATCTAGAAAAGGAAGAAAAATTTTTACCAAAACTATCTTTGATCGATACTTTTCTTTTTAAAAATTTTACTACATTACCAAAAATATCTCTTCGATTGATATTTTCTATTTATTTTTATACAATTCAAGGGAATAATATCTCTTTAAATGTTCTCTTTTAATTTTTTTTAATTTAATTTGATACTTTAAAGCTGCGAGAATCCAAATCAACTTATATTTACTACCTAATAAAATTAGGTCTAATTAATTGAGTTACCATTATTTCTTTCCCTAGTGAGGCCAATTAACAGCTTAGCTTAGAAAGGAGTAGACAATAACATCAAAAAACAATTTTCGTTTTAAAAAAAATGCAAGTCAACAACTTAGCCTAAGAAGAGTATTCAAAGCCTAACGGATAAGATGGACATTGTCAAGGTGAGTTGTAATGCAGGTGATCAATTTCAAAATGTAGAAGGTGTAAGGTTCGATTCACATTTTTTGGGTATATTTAGATTGTGTTTTGTTGGGATATATTTTGTTTTGTGTATCGTAAAAGTAAAATTTTTATGAGAGGAGAAATGGAACTTAATTGTGTGTTTAGTTGAGAGAAACACAATCCAAATAGGGTTTTTGTCTCCTTATATATAAAAAGGAAAAAAATTAAGTGCTAAAAAATGCTTGTACAATATTGAATTTTAGGTTTGTATTTGGCTGCTTTTGCCTGCCTTATCTTGAGAATTTTAGAGATGTGGTTGGCTGCTTTTGCCTGCACTATATCAAGAAATGAAGAAATATTGCTCTTGTCTCGCTTTTGAAAGGATTGAGGCTGATCTATATGTAGTTTCTTAGAGATATTTTTGTAATTTTGTAATTTCTTCAAACGACAAGATTCGTCTTGTAGTTTGAACAAATATCAAAGTTATTTCTGTACTTATTGCTTTTTTTGTTATAAATTTGTTGATGCGCAATCGTCGTCGGCACAGCAAAATCGTAATACTAATGTAGAGAACTTAATAAAGAGATTATAATATAGAGAATAGGAGAAAACTATAGAGAGAGAATAGAGAGAAAGAACAAGAGAATTTTATTGATTCTTGATCAATGAATGAGTGTATCCAATATCTCAGTCTAGAGCCCTATTTATAGGGTTCAGGGGTACATCCAAATCAGAATAGGTATAGGGTAATCAGAAGACAAATCCTATCACTAATCAAAGATATGATAGAACTCTACCATCTATCTTCTGGATAGTTGGAGTATCTTTATAACTCTGATAATGGACATCCATAATAATATTAATTTCATAACACTCCCCCTTGGATGTCCATTGCATAAGAGTATGCCTCGTTAAAACCTTACTAGATAAAAAAAAACCCAGTGGGAAAAACTCTAGTGAAGGAAAAAGAGTACACTACTCTTTATGCTATATTTACTCCCCCTGATGAGATAATCCTTTAAGGTTTCTTAACCGCCGCATTCCAATTTTGTTTACCAATTTATCAAATGATGCGGCTGGTAATGCCTTAGTGAATAAATCTGCCAGATTTTCACATGATTGAATTTGTTGCACATCAATATCACCACTCTTCAGGAGCTCATGAGTAAAGAAAAATTTTATCATATCTCCTTAGATATATTCCAAACTTTATTATCATCCAACAACATAGTTGGAATTCCTCCTTAGAGGATATAGATTTATCTCGAATACATTAATCATGATCAAATATATTCTCAACCAATATCATGAATTTTATAAGTTGAAGATGTGGCTGTTATAATCAACACATGCCTATAAATGCATGATTTATGTGGATCATATAGGTAATTAATACCTTGTATATTCATCTCAACAGGAGTTGAATTTTCTCAATATTCGAGATATGTTATCTCAAGGAGATGTCATAAGCAAGCTTAATGCCGTCTCAAAATTTATTGGGTAGAGAAGAACTACAATAGATATCTACTTGCACGTGGACAAGTGCATTCATGCACTTAATTGCAGAATTGTGGTACTTTAAGACCAAATAGTTCTTCAATATCCTTCAGTAGATATAAAGGATCTCGCATATAATAACCCAATAACAATTGATGTGCTATGTCCATGTGAAACATCTTCAGGATGTTCAATCAAAACAAAATGTTGGCTTTTCAAAACGTTAATCACAATACTTGCTCCTCTAAATTCTTCAGGAAAAATATCTTGATTATCAAATCATTTTCTCTTTTCAAAATTAATAGATCAATCACGCTTCAAGCATGTATCAAAATCATATGACTATAGAATTCATATATTTGTCCTGCTAGGACATTTATCCAAATATGATTATCTATAAGTATAATGTTATATTGACTAACTCTACAGAAGTCAGACAAACAATCAATATGCAATATTATGCAAATAAACAATATTTTGAACTTCCAGTTCACTAATGCTTGTGCATAAATCAAGATAATAAAAGTCATAAATGATATCCTCTTTAATTGAAGTTTTTCTCCCCCTAATGTGGAGAACACCATGCCAATCAATAGATTGTACAATGAGGATATTTTCTAATAAAGAAATACATATAGCAAGTATAGCTACGTATACAATTTCTTCATATATGGACATACTCAATCATTTTTTCAATAAAAATTCACTAAGATAATCTCATTATGTTCTACAGGAACAATTATATGCTTCAAGCATATTGAGTCCATCAGGGACTTCAAATATAAGTTCTATTATCAAATGATAACAAATATAAACACATATTAAGTGTTATCATGCACTATTATATCCACCACTATAAATATATTTCTTCGTTATCAGTGTCAGATTTTACGAAGAATCATACACCATAACTCATGGCAATATTTACTTTTGTGGTTCGCATTTTATAAGTAAATATTAATTGCTATCTCTTTTGAGATTACACTTCAAGTGTATTATTCCTGCTGGGAATACATGTACACTTCAAGTGTACTTGTGAATAGTTTAAACTTTTCATATTTCTCATGCGAACTTTATAATTCGAATCTACAGACCTCGATTTGAAAATCCTCAATATATTATGCGCATTAATATCTTTAAATTCATATACTTGTGAGATTCTAATAGCTCCCAATCATGTTGAGATCTCATCATTTATCACAATTTTCAGGTACCTGAATTTCTTCTGGAAATAATTTATCAATCATGTTTTGGGACAAAAATTCTGCTGGAATTTAAATCTTCTCGATTTAACATATATGACCATCTTAAGCCTTTGCTCCAGTGAAGAGTTTGTATCTTTGGAACCGACTTATCTACCACATTTCAGTTGTGTCTCAAATTTATTTGTAGTGGTAGATTATCCTTCAGGGATATCAAATAGGAGCATTCTTTGCCGGATATTGGTCAGTTAATATACCTGACTATATAAATTATCCTTTGAACTTCTGGTTCAAGGTATCTTCTATGAGGATTAAAATAGAAGATCAAGATGAGACACATACTAATATCTTTATCCAGCACCATGACTTCTCCTCTTTATGTTGGGGCAACATATTCAAAATTAACAAAATACGAATCTCTCCCTTGAGATTTGCTCCCAACATATTTAATAATCTCTTTGAGAACCCATCTCATTACTTTTGTGGTGGAGCAACATACATAGTGCATCTCTAAATTTAAGATGGGAAATATTTAGTTTCTGACCACAAACCAACTACTATGAGGAGAATTACAATGTGTTGGCAAAATACGAAATAAGTGCTAATATATCACAGTCATAAATATTCTGCAGGATGTTCAATATTTATCTCAATACAACCAGTATTATTATGACAAATTATGTCTTTGAGAGAATCTTAAAACATGAGCTCATTATCAATGAATTGTGCAAACTACAGGTTGCAAAAACAATAATATTCATAAGACTTTGTTGATGCATCAACTAATAATTTCTCCATATTCATCCCAAAATAACACATTCAACCCCAAGTAATACTGGCAACTTTTAAATAAAACAAGTAGCAGATATAAATTCGTCATATTAGGAAACTTCTGGTTCCATAATAAATTCATAATCATTCTTCGTATTTTAATGATCTAGGATGGTCTAACCAGTCATGCCAACTAATAAATTATTTATCAGTAAACTTCAAGTTTACTCAATATTGCATCTCAATTTTATAATTTTATGCAATATAAATCAAGAGAGATAAATAGTAGTAAATATAATTGACGTATATTTTATGTCATAATGGTAATGCATATGCCTCAAAAGTTCATTCATCCAATGTCTCGATATACTGATAATATAATCAAAGCTCAAAAAGTTTTACGAGACTATATGGAGAACAATGCATTACAGAATTGACCATTGGGTGAAGATAATGTAGCTCCTCTAGAGTTTTAAATCAATTAACTCTTCTAGAGTTATTTTATCAATTAGTTCTTCAAGAACCTTGCACTACCATTTATACTTTGGACATATATTTTAAATTTTGTCCAAATAAACACAAATATTGTTTTGAGAAATTGTATCTTCACCATTCTTGATCAAAAATAAACTTAAAATAACATAGGAAAGTAACAATTCCATAATTTAAAATTTTGATTGACATTCAAAATGCTAAAAACTCTTTCTAGATATTCAAAAGAATTGGCTACGTTCACATATGCCATATTAATATTTTCGACATAAGCATCATTACTATCAGTAGCATGATTTAGGGAAGTAAAGCAATATTAATAATTAATAGAGATTCATAACATGTTTGACGTACTACAGGTACGTGACAAACTTTCATATTGCATCAATAACATGTTAGAATTATTACTTTCCCTTTTTCCTTCTCATTATTTTCTCACTTCTGGTGAGTATCCATTCACTGTGGATTTAATGAGTCATTCTTATATCACAAGAACAAAGTGTATGTTTACTAACCGCGACCAAAAATCTCTTACATTAATATATTATAATTTCTAATGTCATTCACTTCAGGGAATGATATAAAAATATTTGGTCGAGCGTCAAAATATTTTATCAAGGACTCATTTAATCTCAGAAGATATAAATTCAAAATACTTTTGAAAAACTTTTTCTAGATATTGCTACTACAGGAGCATGTTAAAAATATGAGAAAGGAAAAATCTTTTATCCATCACATTACTAGTGATATTTCTCCTTATAACTTTAATTGAGGAGAAATTTTAAATGTAATAAAATTTTTTGCATACTGATAGATCATAAAATATTATAGGCACACTTATAACAAATCATAACTAGCGTTTATATAACAATCATCTTCTGGTGATTGTATATTTTATTCACAATTTGCTAGTAATCAAGTGGCTTTGATGCTTTGTATTATTTTAAATGGTGTCTTCAGGACCCACAATATCCAGATGCATATATTCTAATCGCCATGATTATATGGATTATTCTTACCATATCTGCATCTATGTTGACGGCTTCAACCATGATTACGACCTCTTCCAGGGTCATAACTATTGATTCTAATGCATTCACTCACAGATAAAAAGTAAACTGTGTTTTTGGTAGAATGACCATCTTCTGATAGTCAAATCTTTCTTTTAGACCCTTCCATAAAAAAAAATGGATCTTTTACAATAAGATACTCCGCCTTTAGATCCTCATAGAAATTATGGCGGAGAAAAATCATGGCTTTTATAAGATTTTGAGATGGTGTCTGCCAGACCCATTATATCTTAATAAATTTGAGCATCTAATGTCTATGACATATAATTCTTTTTATAAATATCAAGAGTAAAAAAAAAAATTAGTTTTGAAAAGTTTACCATGGGAATTCAAAGGTAGAAAAAAAAATACCTCTTTTTCTCTTGATTAATCTCTCAACTGCGGTGGCAGAGACTCGTGCTGATAACGTGTTATGAATTTGTTGACGCGCAGTCGTTGTCGGCACATCAAAATAATAATACTAATGTAGAGAGCTTAATAAAGAAATTATAACGTAGAGAATATGAGAAAACTATAGAGAGAAAATAGAGAGAAAGAACAAGAGATCTTTATTAATTCTTGATCAATGAATGAGTGTATCCAATATCTCAGTCTAGAGCCCTATTTATAGGGTTCAGGGGTACATCCAAATCAGAATAGGTATAGGGTAATCAGAAGACAAATCCTATCACTAATCAAAGATATGATAGAACTCTACCATCTATCTTCTGGATAGTTGGAGTATCTTTATAACTCTGATAATGGACATCCATAATAATATTAATTTCATAACATTTTTAATTTTTTTTTCTAATTGTTTTTCAACCATTCCAACCATTACTTTTACGACGAAATATGGTGTACGCAATGATGTGCACCTCATATGAAGGACTAAACCGTCATTTTAATATCATTTTAATCTCTTTCATTTTCTCCCCTAGATTCGTCCTGTTGCTGCTAAGGGTGTTCAAATCGATTTTCGATTCGATTTCGATTTTACTATTTAATTTTCGATTTAATTTTTTTCATTTTTTAAAAATCGAAACTGAATCGTTCACTATTCAGTTTTACAGTTCGGTTCGGTTTAAACTGAAATTAATACAAGAACGTATTATGGTAATACGTTCTTTTATTTTTTAAAAAATAAATACAAGAACGCATTACCATAATACGTTCTTGTATTTATTTTTAAAAAATACAAGAACGCATTATGGTAATGCGTTCTTATATTTATTTTTTAAACTTTCGATTTTTCGATTCGGTTTTCGATTTGATAACCTAAATCGAAAATCAAACCGAAATGAATATAATTTTAAAAATCGAACTGAACTGAAAAATTCGATTCGATTTATCAGTCTAGTTTGATTTTTGAACAGCCCTTGCTGCTGCAGTCCCTCATCCTCATCTCCATCACCAACACACACCCCTTCCCTCGGCTGCACTAATTTGACCAACTAATGAAATCTAGAGGTGTTCATTCGTTTATTCGATTCAATTTCGGTGGGATAATTCGGGTTTCGGTGTGTTTTTTTTTTTTAAATTTACAAAATCTAACCAAACTGAATTTTTCAAAAAATATAACCGAACCGAACAGAATTATTTCGGTTCGATTCGGTTCAGTTAAAACTGAAATTGAAGAAAATAAAAAAGAACGCATTTCGGTAATACGTTCTTAAGATAATTTTATTTTAAAATTTTTAATTTTTTATCAAAGAACGGATTATCAAAATGCGTTCATATATATATATATATATATATATATATATATATATATATATATATATATATATATATATATATATATATATATATATATATATATATATATATATATATATATATATATATTGTTATGAATTTGTTGATGCTATGATGCGTTGTCGAGCACATCAAAATAATAATACTAATGTAGAGAGCTTAATAAAGAAATTATAACGTAGAGAATATGAGAAAACTATAGAGAGAAAATAGAGAGAAAGAACAAGAGATCTTTATTAATTCTCTGAGAGTAAATCAATCAATGAATGAGTATATCCAATATCTCAGTCTAGAGCCCTATTTATAGGGTTCAGGGGTACATCCAAATCAGAATAGGTATAGGGTAATCAGAAGACAAATCCTATCACTAATCAAAGATATGATAGAACTCTACCATCTATCTTCTGGATAGTTGGAGTATCTTTATAACTCTGATAATGGACATCCATAATAATATTAATTTCATAACACTCCCCCTTGGATGTCCATTGCATAAGAGTATGCCTCGTTAAAACCTTACTAGATAAAAAAACCCAGTGGGAAAAACTCTAGTGAAGGAAAAAGAGTACACTACTCTTTATGCTATATTTACTCCCCCTGATGAGATAATCCTTTAAGGTTTCTTAACCGCCGCATTCCAATTTTGTTCACCAATTTATCAAATGATGCTGCTGGTAATGCCTTAGTGAATAAATCTGCCAGATTTTCACATGATTGAATTTGTTGCACATCAATATCACCACTCTTCAGGAGCTCATGAGTAAAGAAAAATTTTATCATATCTCCTTAGATATATTCCAAACTTTATTATCATCCAACAATATAGTTGGAATTCCTCCTTAGAGGATATAGATTTATCTCGAATACATTAATCATGATCAAATATATTCTCAACCAATATCATGAATTTTATAAGTTGAAGATGTGGCTGTTATAATCAACACATGCCTATAAATGCATGATTTATGTGGATCATATAGGTAATTAATACCTTGTATATTCATCTCAACAGGAGTTGAATTTTCTCAATATTCGAGATAAGTTATCTCAAGGAGATGTCATAAGCAAGCTTAATGCCGTCTCAAAATTTATTGGGTAGAGAAGAACTATAATAGATATCTATTTGCACGTGGACAAGTGTATTCATGCTCTAAATTGCAGAGTTATGGTACTTCAGGACCAAAGAGTTCTTTAATATCCTTTAATAGATATAAAGGATCTTATATATAATAACCCAATAACTATTGATGTGCTATGTCCATGTGAAACATCTTCAGGATGTTCAATCAAAACAAAATGTTGATCACAATACTTGCTCCTCTAAATTCTTCAGGAAAAATATCTTGATTATCAAATCATTTTCTCTTTTCAAAATCAATAGATCAATCACGCTTCAAGCATGTATCAAAATCATATGACTATAGAATTCATATATTTGTCCTGCTAGGACATTTATCCAAATATGATTATCTATAAGTATAATGTTATATTGACTAACTCTACAGAAGTCAGACAAACAATCAATATGCAATATTATGCAAATAAACAATATTTTGAACTTCCAGTTCACTAATGCTTGTGCATAAATCAAGATAATAAAAGTCATAAATGATATCCTCTTTAATTGAAGTTTTTTCTCCCCTAATGTGGAGAACACCATGCCAATCAATAGATTGTACAATGAGGATATTTTCTAATAAAGAAATACATATAGCAAGTATAGCTACGTATACAATTTCTTCATATATGGACATACTCAATCATTTTTTCAATAAAAATTCACTAAGATAATCTCATTATGTTCTACGAGAACAATTATATGCTTCAAGCATATTGAGTCCATCAGGGGACTTCAAATATAAGTTCTATTATCAAATGATAACAAATATAAACACATATTAAGTGTTATCATGCACTTATTATACCCACCACTATAAATATATTTCTTCGTTATCAGTGTCAGGTTTTACGAAGAATCATACACCATAACTCATGGCAATATTTACTTTTGTGGTTCGCATTTTATAAGTAAATATTAATTGCTATCTCTTTTGAGATTACACTTCAAGTGTATTATTCCTGCTGGGAATACATGTACACTTCAAGTGTACTTGTGAATAGTTTAAACTTTTCATATTTCTCATGCGAACTTTATAATTCGAATCTACAGACCTCGATTTGAAAATCCTCAATATATTATGCGCATTAATATCTTTAAATTCATATACTTGTGAGATTCCAATAGCTCCCAATCATGTTGAGATCTCATCATTTATCACAATTTTCAGTACACTGAATTTCTTACGAAATAATTTATCAATCATGTTTTGGGACAAAAATTCTACTGGAATTTAAATCTTCTCGATTTAACATATATGACCATCTTAAGCCTTTGCTCCAGGTGAAGAGTTTGTATTTTTGGAACCGACTTATCTACCACATTTCAGTTGTGTCTCAAATTTATTTGTAGTGGTAGATTATCCTTCAGGGATATCAAATAGGAGCATTCTTTGCCGGATATTGGTCAGTTAATATACCTGACTATATAAATTATCCTTTGAACTTCTGGTTCAAGGTATCTTCTATGAGGATTAAAATAGAAGATCAAGATGAGACACATACTAATATCTTTATCCAGCATCATGATTTCTCCTCTTTATGTTGAGGGCAACATATTCAAAATTAACAAAATACGAATCTCTCCCCTGAGATTTGCTCCCAACATATTTAATAATCTCTTTGAGAACCCATCTCATTACTTTTGTGGTGGAGCAACATACATAGTGCATCTCTAAATTTAAGATGGGAAATATTTAGTTTCTGACCACAAACCAACTACTATGAGGAGAATTACAATGTGTTGGCAAAATACGAAATAAGTGCTAATATATCACGATCATAAATATTCTGCAGGGATGTTCAATATTTATCTCAATACAACCAGATATTATTATGACAAATTATGTCTTTGAGAGAATCTTAAAACATGAGCTCATTATCAATGAATTGTGCAAACTACGAGGTTGCAAAAAACAATAATATTCATAAGACTTTGTTGATGCATCAACTAATAATTTCTCCATATTCATCCCAAAATAACACATTCAACCCCAAGTAATACTGGCAACTTTTAAATAAAACAAGTAGCAGATATAAATTCGTCATATTAGGAAACTTCTGGTTCCATAATAAATTCATAATCATTCTTCGTATTTTAATGATCTAGGATGGTCTAACCAGATCATGCCAACTAATAAATTATTTATCGATGAAACTTCAAGTTTACTCAATATTGCATCTCAATTTTATAATTTTTATGCAATATAAATCAAGAGAGATAAATAGTAGTAAATATAATTGACGTATATTTTATGTCATAATGGTAATGCATATGCCTCAAAAGTTCATTCATCCAATGTCTCGATATACTGATAATATAATCAAAGCTCAAAAAGTTTTACGAGACTATATGGAGAACAATGCATTACAGAATTGACCATTGGGTGAAGATAATGTAGCTCCTCTAGAGTTTTAAATCAATTAACTCTTCTAGAGTTATTTTATCAATTAGTTCTTCAAGAACCTTGCACTACCATTTATACTTTGGACATATATTTTAAATTTTGTCCAAATAAACACAAATATTGTTTTGAGAAATTGTATCTTCACCATTCTTGATCAAAAATAAACTTAAAATAACATAGGAAAGTAACAATTCCATAATTTAAAATTTTGATTGACATTCAAAATGCTAAAAACTCTTTCTAGATATTCAAAAGAATTGGCTACGTTCACATATGCCATATTAATATTTTCGACATAAGCATCATTACTATCAGTAGCATGATTTAGGGAAGTAAAGCAATATTAATAATTAATAGAGATTCATAACATGTTTGACGTACTACAGGTACGTGACAAACTTTCATATTGCATCAATAACGTGTTAGAATTATTACTTTCCCTTTTTTCCTTCTCATTATTTTTCTCACTTCTGGTGAGTATCCATTCACTGTGGATTTAATGAGTCATTCTTATATCACAAGAACAAAGTGTATGTTTACTAACCGCGACCAAAAATCTCTTACATTAATATATTATAATTTCTAATGTCATTCACTTCAGGGAATGATATAAAAATATTTGGTCGAGCGTCAAAATATTTTATCAAGGACTCATTTAATCTCGGGAAGATATAAATTCAAAAATACTTTTGAAAAACTTTTTCTAGATATTGCTACTACAGGGAGCATGTTAAAAAATATGAGAAAGGAAAAATCTTTTATCCATCACATTACTAGTGATATTTCTCCTTATAACTTTAATTGAGGAGAAATTTTAAATGTAATAAAATTTTTTGCATACTGATAGATCATAAAATATTATAGGCACACTTATAACAAATCATAACTAGCGTTTATATAACAATCATCTTCTGGTGATTGTATATTTCATTCACAATTTGCTAGTAATCAAGTGGCTTTGATGCTTTGTATTATTTTAAATGGTGTCTTCAGGACCCACAATATCCAGATGCATATATTCTAATCGCCATGATTATATGGATTATTCTTACCATATCTGCATCTATGTTGACGGCTTCAACCATGATTACGACCTCTTCCAGGGTCATAACTATTGATTCTAATGCATTCACTCACAGATAAAAAGTAAACTGTGTTTTTGGTAGAATGACCATCTTCTGATAGTCAAATCTTTCTTTTAGACCCTTCCATAAAAAAAAATGGATCTTTTACAATAAGATACTCCGCCTTTAGATCCTCATAGAAATTATGGCGGAGAAAAATCATGGCTTTTATAAGATTTTGAGATGGTGTCTGCCAGACCCATTATATCTTAATAAATTTGAGCATCTAATGTCTATGACATATAATTCTTTTTATAAATATCAAGAGTAAAAAAAAATTAGTTTTGAAAAAGTTTACCATGGGAATTCAAAGGTAGAAAAAAAATACCTCTTTTTTCTCTTGATTAATCTCTCAATCTGCGGTGACAGAGACTCGTGCTGATAACGTGTTATGAATTTGTTGACGCGCAGTCGTTGTCGGCACATCAAAATAATAATACTAATGTAGAGAGCTTAATAAAGAAATTATAACGTAGAGAATATGAGAAAACTATAGAGAGAAAATAGAGAGAAAGAACAAGAGATCTTTATTAATTCTCTGAGAGTAAATCAATCAATGAATGAGTGTATACAATATCTCAGTCTAGGAGCTCTATTTATAGGGTTGAGAGTACATCCAAATCGGGAATAGGTATAGGGTAATCAGAAGACAAATCCTATCACTAATCAAAGATATGATAGAACTCTACCATCTATCTTCTGGATAGTTGGAGTATCTTTATAACTCTGATAATGGACATCCATAATAATATTAATTTCATAACATATATATATATATATATATATATATATATATATATATTTAAAATTTAATTTTTCGGTTCGAGAATAAAAATCGAAAATCGAACCGAATTTAATTCTAACCCAAAAAATCGAACTTAAGCGAACCAAAAAACTGAAAAACCGAACCGAAATGTATATTTCGATTCAGTTCGATTTGATTTTTCGAATTGAACCAAATAATGAACACTTCTAAGAAATCTTTCGCCCAATGCAACCAAAATCTTTTCCCTTTTTTTTGTACCATAAAACCCCAATCCGGGGATATTATATTATATTCAGATACATGAGAGCACAGAAGGTGGAACGGAAAGAGGAACTTCCTCATCATCTAACCGATAACCCATCTATGGAGTCTACCCCGTCTGGTGATTTGTGATTTGGGGACTTTTCTTTAACCAAAATTTTTATGGAAGTCTAATCTAAATCACTTCTTTTCTGGGGAGGATTTATGACAAATCTAATATATTTTTATTATTTAAATTACTATAATATTCTTTTTTATTGTCAATAATACATTTATCCAACGCACCGGTTCAATTAAATTTTTAACTCTTTTTTTCTTTTTAATTCTTCATAACACATGTATTTTCTATTTGACATACTCTTTAGAAAATAAATTTTTTAAAAAAATAGTATCAATGCAAATTTGGAATTGAAAAAATTAAAATCAAGTAATAGATATAAAAAATAAAAATTAAATTCATGAATTATAGAACCTGAATTGAAGAAGAACTAAAAGAAGTGCACTTGTCGAATTTTTCTTTCTATCACAAGAAGAGCACTATGCTTATTAATGATGAATTGAGATCGTTCTCAGGCTTAAAGAATAGCTTTAGGATAGAATGAAAAAGCCTTGTTTTTTTTTTTTTTTTTGTTTCTTTTTCCTTGAGGAAGAAAGTCTATTAATTAAAGAATAGCTTCTCCAAATTAATTGTCTGTGGCTTTAGAGTTTAAGCACATTCTAACTTCTAAGGATTAGATTTAGAGATTTCCTAGCTTTTTTTTTTTTCCTTTTTGAGCGAATCAATTCCCTAGCCATTACGATTTAGGAGATTTGGAGATTTAGGAGATTTTGGAAACTTTTCAAAATGATAATAAATATAACAATAATAATAATAATAACAACAACAATAATAATGGAGATTTAAATGGAATCAATCTAAGTATAGAAGTTGACATATTTGCTTTTCTCTGTCTTTCTAAGGATTATTCTCCCATAAGAAAATACCATTTAAGATTTATTTTGATTAATTAACATTAATGAACAATAAATTTGGAGGAATTTAGTCATAATTTTTTTTTACCTTAAAAGGAACAATAAATATAGATACTTACTAAGTCCATTATGTTAAAATTACAATACAAATAAAATTTTTCATAAACTTTTAATTATTTAAACTATTGTAATATATCATTTTAAGGGACCTTCTAAACATTGGGGTACTTAAAACGGCCGCCTCAGTTACCTCAATAAACTCCAAGGCTCTGCAACGAGAATAGATTTATGCTTCAGATTGCTATGCTGTTGGGAATTCCTTTGCCAGTTATTCCAACCTCACTAGTAGGAAAAAGTAATGTATATGGTATATTGACTGGCCCGACCCTGTTTTTCCATTTCTTGTCATCATTCATCTGTAAAATTTGCTCCTCAATTTCAGCCAATTTCTTCCCAAATCTTTGAAATGCTTCCAGGGGTTCGGAATCCTTTGTCCATTCAGCACTGTCTCTCTGACCAAGATAAACCTCGTCGGAAGAATGCCTGGACAGAATCTCAATGATGGAAAGGCCAAGCAAGGTTTGGAGTTGGGCTGTGACTGTTTTCAGGAAAATCTTATCAGGATTAGTCTTTAAGCTCATCATACTCGGGAGTACCTGGCTCAGGCATGAACCTTCGGCTTGTGGTAGGGCGATTTGGAAGATAACCTGCATAAGGCCACTGCCCAAAATTTGTTGATGCATGAAGAGCAGATGACACCCATATTATGATAGTGCATGATTGAATTAACTCTGCACGAGTCCGCATCTCCGGCCACCATGATTCATCTTTCTTGTCACCATGTCCCTTTTCTCTGACTTCCTTCCACCAGGATTGGAGTTCGGTATCATTTTGGATCATTTCATCAGTTTTGTAGTAAAAATTGCAGTAATCCTCTACCCAAGTTTTGATTGCTGACCATATTTTTAGACCATCAACAGCAAAAGGATAGTCTTGAATTAATAGGCGGATACCATAAGGAGAATCTGGGTCCTCCACTGCCACTTTTCTGGAAATGAAAGCCAAATAGAACTATGTCACATGACTAAAAGCAATAACAGTGATCAGTGGCACGCAAAAAGGGATATAAGGGGAAAATTTGCCTCTTAATTAGATCATTAGGGAAAGCTTGCTCAGGAAAAACCCAATCCTTGTAAACAACTGCAGACATTTCCATGGCAAACTTAGAAGGAAAGAGTGTTGCTTCAACAACTCCTCCAGCATTAATCAGGATCTGACGAGCAATAGCATTTATATTCATAGTGTCGCGGAAGTGAGGCAGCAGTAGCTTATAAATGGGGTGAAGTACACTTAGCTGTCTATTTGTTGCAATCACAAATGGCTCAATTACAGCATGTGTCCGTAACCTGTAGAACAGAAACAAGTACGTTTAGGAGACCATTGTATAAGAGCCTGACAACAATATTGTAAGAAGTCAATCTTCTCTTCCATGTTATATACCAGTGAGTGATGAGCTGGTGAATGCCAGAGTCATTCACTGCAACATAAGCTTTTGCCAGTTGCCAAATAGAATTTTCAACACCATGTTCAGCAGGTGTGTAGACTTTGCTAATAGCGCCAAATTGATCTCCATCTGGATGTGGCAAGCTCAGTTCAATTGCTAATGGCTTCAAGGTTCCATCATCTTGTAGAAATAGTAGTGTCCTTGACGCATAGGTCTTTGTACTTGTATTGTTTATTCTCCTTAGATACGGCATAATTGTGTCATGGTGATTCAATATGAAGAGCCGATTAGCCTTCATAGCCTATTAAACACATGTTACAAAAGATTCCATCTGTTAGAATTGATAAACCAAATCTTCTCACATTTAAAACATACAGCTTTGGCTAAATGTTTATATGGAAAGAAAGGAGCTACTTTGTCATACCTCGTCAACTGTCAATCCATTTAATTTTTCCTCAATGTGTTCTCTTGTTATTTTGCTAGTCTGGCTGCCATAGATATTTGCATCTAGCTTGCTCACTGGAGGGAACTCCTGAAACATGAAAACAATATCGGTTAATGATGCACCATTAACTAATGTCTCACTGCAAGAAGTGAAGGGAAGATAATAATATTGGCCTGAATTTGAAACTTTTAAATTTTCTGCATAAAAATAGATTGAAAAGTTTAAGCTTTTACTTGGAGGCCACTAATTATCATAGGATGAAGGCCAGCCAGCATTTCTCTTGCAAATTCTTCATCTGTCCTCCATGCAGATTTATCATCTGTTGCAACACCATGTAAGATAACTATGAATATCACTGAAATCATTTAATGGAGCAATATATGCACTGAGGTAAAATTGATGGACAGAGAAAATAACCTAATATGATAAGCAAAGCAAGTAGTTTACCTTCAATGACCTTTGGCATTGGATATTTGAAAAGACCTTCACCATCATTTGGAAGAAGTTGCTTGAGAAACTCAAATGGGATGCTTTCATTTATCTTTTTGAGCACTGGGCCATTTAGCTTGATACCCCCTTCGTAGATTTTCAATACATCCTCAAAGGAATCGAACTCGCTAGGCGTTTGATCAAATAGAGACTCAATCTCAGGAACGAGAAATTGAGAAACAGACTTTAGCCCATAGGCAAGGAAGTCTGACATCTTCAAGTGTCCGAACCGTTCATCTCTAGGGACATAAATGTCAAGGCTCAAAAGAAGTGGCAACCTGCTCTCAGAATTAGGATCTAACATGATAACAAAGAACACATTTTTCAGTAGACTGCAATGGTTGCAATGAGATTAGTAATTGGTTGCCAATTATGAGCTCTCTGGCTAATTATTTTGGAAAAATCCTTAGCAAGTCACCCCTAGAATTGATAATAGCACAGTATTAAACTACTCTGTGAAAGATATTAGATAGAAATTACCTGTCTTTGTAGGTGGTCTGCCGGTTCTCCCCCTGCGAGGGTAAGGATACTCTGACGAACCTCCAAGGACAGGACGTGCATAGTTTGATCCCTTGTCTGGATCCCCGAGATCATTGTAATATGCATAGTCATACACCCTGTCCCATTCCTCAAGCTGTCCAGACCCATCTCCTCTGAGGGTCAGTAACTCTTCCTCTCTATACTTGCGTAGTGGTTCTGGTGTATCCTTTGGAAGATATACCTGCAGAAGTAAATTTTCAGCCTTGCAAATTCCACCTTACTATTTAACTTGCTCTTACAGAGCTTAACCTGGAAAAATAACTTGTTTTCATGCTATACATTGTAAGACTCATTCTCAATTTACTTCAATACGAAGTAAAATTTAGTGCATCATAACACTGGAATTCAGTAATGAGCTGGTTAAGGTTCAGTTTCCTAGGTCTAAAATCGCTTTAATTCATGCTGTTAAAATACTAAAGAGGTAGAAAACAAGTATTTAATGGCAGGATAAATTGTCATCTTGAATGCTTTCCCTAATGCCCTTTGCTTCTTTCCAGGTTCCCTTTCAAGCATAAAATCAAACACATTGAGCAAATTACAGTTATCCATTGACTCTTCACCAGAAAAATACCTGATTTGTGAAGAAAATGCGGTCTGTTTTGTACTTTTCGGTAGGATAAACCCAAGAGTTGCAGACAAAATGTAACCTTTCATGACCAGGAACACCTTCAAGTGTAAGTGATTTGAGGTAAAACTCGTTCTGGTGAAAATTTCTTATGATGAATGCTCCAGGAACACCAATCTCCTCATCCCAGTCAAATGTGACATCAAATGCTGATTCACCAGCAGCTAAAGGGGTGATTGTTGTGATCCAGTTCTCCAAGTATGAAGGACTTCCTAGTTTCCCTTTCAAATCATTCCCTGAAAATAGAAACAAGACATAGTATCACAAAACAAAAATTGTTTTTCTTGAGACATAACTCAAAATTTGTTTGATCAGATTAAAAAAAGAGCAGATACTGCATGCTGGGTGGAACTTTAAACCCAATCCTATCCTGCACAACTCGGATTCACCTATGAATTTTCCCTAGATTATCCTATCATCACGTAATTATCTCTTTGCATGCATATTAATTAGTCTGAGAACATAAACAATGAGTTATATTTGAAATATCCTAAAGGAAAAACCTTTGACGCATAACTTCATATCATCTAAAGACATTCAATAAACTTCATAATTAGGAGAGCGGCAGCCACTCCTGACATTCTTAAAAATCTTTCATAAGTATTGATTTTTATACTTTTAGTCACGTTTTCTTCATATTCGCTCCTATAATATTTTTTATTTTTTTTATATAGGCCAATGTACATTTTCTCCTTCAAAGTCAAATTTCTAATTCCGGTTATGATGTAGAGGTCAAATAATTAGGCTGTAAATATTTTGGTTGAGACAATTGAGTAGAACCGTTAAGCTGGTCCATACTAGTTTGTGAACAGTAGGGCATGACAATAAGGTGAAGGACATGTAACAGATCGTACTCATCGTCCCAAAAAATTTAGGTGGATCTAGTTTTTTTATGAAGCACAAATTTTTTATAATTGCATTATATATATATTATAAATTGTATATTTTAGGATGATATAATGTTTTAAAATTTAGAATCTGTAAATATTTAATTCGTTTTAGATGTGTTATTATAGTAATCTACAAATTTTAATACTTGTAATTTCAAATATTAAATCGTTATGTCATGTTCTCATGAACTATAATTAAGCTCTAAAAATTTTTTTTTTGGGATATCGAACTCCCTTTATTTTAAAATATAGAGTTTTTGAGCTTTTTGTCTTTCTCAAAAATTTTGATTTTTTATTAATTTTAAAGACTATTTTTCTAAAATTATCTATATCCACAAATATAATTTTCTCATTCTTTCTCATGTTAGTAGAAAGCATAGCCGAATGTAGGATTGAATCTTTGAGAGAGACAAATAAGAAAAGAGAAATAGAAATCACAGTAGGCTTGTTACATTGCCTGTATATATGTGTGTCAACCATTCTTTAGGGGGGACAAGGGAGATATTCTACAAACGGGATTTCCTCTATCTAGACCGGCAAGGAGTGATAACAAAGCGTTGGTTTATTACCAGAATACTTAGACTAACTCAAAATTGACTTAGAATACATAAGTTGAATGATAATGGACAATAAAAAATAATATGTATAATTAACAATTTTACACTATGTTACGTGACATAAACTTTTTAAAATAAAAATAAATCAAAGAGAAATCACGACAAAATATACTTAAAAGATCATTATATATATATATATATATTAGTATACGTAAAACAATAGTACATTTTTTATTCTTTTATATCACTAGACTATTTTTATATTCTATTTATACTACTATGTTACTCTCTATAGTAAAATAAAGTAAAACAATAGTACGTTTTTATACGTGAATGATTTATCAAGAATATAATTAATATTTATACATAACAAATGTGATATTTTTTGTTAGATTTTATCGTAAAAATAATAAAATAGTATGAAAAAATAAAAATAATATCTAATTATATAAATCAAAAATAGAATCTTTCTTTAGTGATATTTAGAGTTAGTTTCTCTTAATATTATGAGGGAAAATATGCGAAAACAGCAAAGTTTAGGCTAAGACGGGAATTTTCTCTTTCTAGGCTGAATAATGGCTGATAGATTTTCTAACAGAGCACATGGTTAAGTGTTGTCTAATATAAGATGATCGAAGGAGAATTTTCCTCCATTCAGTGAACCGACAGTTTATCCTTTTATACAATGAATAATTCAATTCCAAAAAGAACCTTTTCACATGCATGAAAAGACATTCATGACCAGACGACATTCCTTTCTGTTCATGATATGGATTTTTCAAAAGATTTTTTTTGATGGGTGAGTTCATGATATGGATTAATTCATGCATGATACGGTGTTTTACAATCCTCGGTCAGGTTTTATGAATCAAAAACTAAAATATATAATTTTTAATACACATAATATACATATTTTTTAATTTTGGATCCACAAATATTTTTCTTTCCCATCAAGAAATTAGCTACCACGCCATGGCATCCAAAAGGCGTTTGCATATTGGAAAAGTTCTCGATTTCCTGTTGTCTTGACATCAGTTTCTTTACAATATTGTCTGGATAGATTTCTCTTTGAGAACCGACTTTCATAAGAATAAATCACTTCTGAAAACAGAAGTAAAAGCCCAATCACAACACACAAGCAAATAGTAAGTTATTAATGCTGTTTCTCTTTACAGAGAGAGAAAGATAGAGAGCAACAACAGTTTTCATGGGAGACAAGGATGCAGTGAAAGCCTTGTTTGGGTTTAGTAGAGTGGTAACTTTCTTTTATAGATGAACTTACGGGAGCAAAAAACTTGAGCAGAAGAAGCCAAGATGCAAAAGGGACGAACCTGCTGGATCGCCATTAACAGAGCTGATGAGTTGCAGAGAGACCCTTTTACCCAGAAGTTCATCTACCCGATCAAGAACAGAAGCACTGAAGTCGTTGAAGCCCAACACGTTCTTCTTCATCAAAACCACTGTTCCTTTGATCTTCTTCTCCTCCTTCTCCTTGCTCTGATCTTGGCTGCCTCCTGTGAGGACCTTCACAACCTTGTTCAAGTTCATCATCTCCTCCTTCTCCTCCTTCCAATTGAACAACAAGAAGAAGTCAACACTTGCAGACACTAAAAAGAGACAACAATTGCTTCAGAATTCAGGAATTAGGAGCTCTTTTTCGTGGATAGTGCTCGTAAAACGACTCTAAGGAAATGAAATGAAGTCTTTGGCGTGGCATAAATATTCCAGAGTCTAGAGTGGTAGTCAAGCCCCATCACCAAGAAAATTCACATGTGAATCTTGGAATGAAGTCTTTTTCTTATAAAAAATTACAAGGAGACAGGCGGATTAGGTTTCCTTAAGTAACTTAAATGCAAAGTTTTTATTATTTAATATATTTTTAATAAATAATTTAATTTTATAAATTTAAAATAAAAAACCTCCAACAAAAAATCCATCCATCTTCATTCTAAATTTTCAAATCTCCTAATCGGACAAAGAAAGGCATTGGCAGTAAAGTTACTGTTTTGATTCTATATTAGTTCTATACAGCCAATTGCATGATGTTCGCTGCGCATATTATTTGATTCATTTTTATTTATTTTCTTTTTGGAGGTAGAGAATTTTTAATATTTTAAAATTAAATGTGAATCCAACTAAAAATATTTTTTTGTTACTCCCTCTGTTATATTTTTATTAACAATATTTAACTAAATATAAAATTGTATATAAAAATTTGAATTGTATTATAAAAATAATATAATATTTTTTTATCTATAATTAAATATTTCATTTTGAATTAGTATAAAATTAAAAAAATAATTTAATTATAAAAAATTATTATGATAGTCTTATTAATTAAAAATGTTAACGGTAAGATCTATTTGCTAGTAAAACTTAAATATCTTAAATCAAGAGAGTAAAATAAATTAGTGATGAATCTCTTATATTAGTGAAACTTACTTATCTTAAATTAAAAATATTATTAATAGAACTTTAAATAAAAATATAAATATTTTAAAAAATAAATATTTAATTATAAATATCTTTATATATATATATTTAATTATAGATGAAAAATATAATAAAAATAAAAAATACGCAAGTTGACTATTACTTAATGTTAAATCGATGTACTATTAATAATATATAATATATATAAATTTATAAAAAATATTTAAATATTTTTTAATATTTTAATATAATAAGAGGATGATTAAAAATAAGACTAACGGAGTAAAATTTTTTTTTATTAATTAAATTTGTACAGAGTCATCAATAGAGCTTGTCTTTTAGCAGAAAAGAAAATCAGCCGCCATCATTCATATTGTACTATATGATATATCTAATGCTGACAAGCCCTTAATGGAGCAGGCAGAAGATGGTGTTCCCCATATTATATAAATAATACTCTATTCAGCAAAAGAAAAGATATTATATAATACTCAGCCTTGAATATATACTTTTATTTTTTAAAATTAATCATCGGTCAACTGTTATACTTTTAACGTTCAACGACAACGACCTTTTCTTTCTATATAATTATATTGAAATTTGAGTTCCGTCGCCAGCGGAGACGGATCTAAAAAAAAATTAATAAATATTTTTGTTTAAAAAATTATACTTATTAGTTAATTCAGACATTTTTTACCTTGAGTTTCGTGAGAAAAAATTATTTATGATAGAATAAGTAAGAATCAAAGTAAAAATTTTATATTAAGTTTCAGAGTGAAATGTGGTCTAAATACACACTAAGGTTGAGATTAGATAGCGTTTTGTTATGAAATTTTCTGCTTTTGGTTTCGTGAGAAAGAATTTTTTGTGAGAGAAAAAAGTGAAACTCAAATAAAAAATTTACATTCGGTTCGTAGCGAAACACAATCTAAATACACCCTAAATATACATGAGAAGTAATCATGTCTCTATTTTTTTTTTTTATATATTATTAGATATTAACGGATGTCATTCAGATTTATAACTTATATTGTTTAATAAAAATAATTTTAACTAATTTAACATATATCAATTCATTCCTTACTTGACACAGAAAAAAATATTACTATAATTCCATGATTAAAGAGTTTTATTGTTGAAAATAAAAATACATGCCAAATAAAAGATAAATGTACCAATTTTTTTTTAAAAAAAAAGAATAATATTGCCGAGAGATTTGGTTGGCTCCACGTTTTTTAATATACTATCCAATATGTTGTAGTATCTATCAATCAAATTGTTTCATATATGAAACAGTATTATTCCACTAAGAAAAATTAAGAAGTTTAAACTAATCCAATTGTTTTATGTGATACAATATCATTGATGTATTAAATGTTATATACAAATTGGTTTGTACTTTGGCATTACTGTATTAGACTCATCTAGAATTTTCAGAGTGTGAGATATTTTCTATTGTCGCGATTATTAAATTATCGTGTAATTTTTATTTTTTGTATTATTATATTTCTTGTTATGAGTTTGAAAATTATTTTAATTATAATGACTTTAAGTATTTTAATATTATTTTTTATTAAAATAAAAAGGTTTTACGTTGGATTCTTGATTTGGAAAACCTTGGATCGGTCAGGTTGATTTCCTTAGTTGGTTTGAACCTGAAAAACCTCGGATACAGCATTTAATGTCTGATCAATCGATTAATGAAATGATACTGATAATGATGGATAGATTCATTTGGAGCATTTAATGTCTGATCAATCGATTAATGAAACGATACTGATAATGATGGATAAGAGAATTGCAATTCAAAGAAGATTTTTCCAATTAACTTTTCTTCTTTTTCCTTAAGATGATAATATAAAATCAATCCGCTTCATTGAAAATTCGGATAAAGTTGAAAAGTTTCTCATTGAACGACTTTTCCCCAAAGGAAAAAAAAAAAAACCCTACTATTTGAAGATAAGAAAAACAAACTTGTTGATGTAAAACTTACAACTATAGCTTGACTTTGTCATTAACGTCAAAATTCAAAATCATGCTACCTAAAAATGGAACCTTTGGGAAAATATGATCCTAGAGATGGTAGAAATTGAAATACTGATAGAGAGTTGATTGGTAATTCCAGTTTCGGTCCTTTTTGCCTTTGAGGATAATGTTTTGTTACACCCACTTCCTTTACCGAATCGAATATGAGTAGCTTTATCTTGGTAGTTTTATAATTTGTGTTTATCACATAAGCTATATAATTATTAATAAAAATATTCAATGTAGATGAAAATGACAATTTATTAAAAAAATTAATTATCCATATAGTATTTTTTGTCTACATGACTTATTTTTATTAATAATTGTGTAACTTGTCTGATAAATATAAGTTACAAAACTGTGAAGATAAAATTTGTCATCAAGTAGGTAGATTTGGACCATTTTATGTGCAGATTAATTAATAAGATTATACGTATGATAGTGAGGATAGAATTTCGTTTCAACGAAACTGTGGCTTGGCTTGTTGCCATCCATAACACATATAGGCCATATTCTTAATTAATTAAAATAAATTATTTACTTTTTTAAGTTAAAAGTTATTTTTGAGTTGTTCTCAATCAATTATTCACTTCTAATTTTAGTTTAAATAAATTAAAATTTTGAGAAAGATAACTTTTGCTTGTTGAAATTGAAAAAAAAAAATTCTAATTTAAGTACAATTTTTAAAAATTATTAATTTTTTAATTGCTTAAAAAAATTTTATAGTAAGGATAAATTATAATGTCTAAAAGTTAAGACTAACTCGTCTTTTTTATTTTTAAATTAAATATTGTATTTTTATTTCATAATATTTAAAAATAAATGCTCATTTTCTTAAAATAACTTTTTTCATTTAAACTTCCACAGAAAAATCTATTAACTTTTTTAATTAATTACAAATCTGATTATAACTTCGTATAATTAAATACTTTCATATATCTTTATTCTGAATTAAAATAGAATATTCAATTTTAAATAGAAGAATCCTCTGAATAAATGTTTGCTAAAATGATCTCATATACCTTTCACTTATAATCTTATAAATAAATGAGATTTGAACTCTTCACTCATAAGAAAGTACAAAAGAAAACAAAGAATAAAGGGAGAATTTTGGAGCATGTAAAAGAACTAGCAATCATAAGATCCGACAGAACCAATTCGATTTATGGGCCTTATGCATACAACACATGGCTTTATTCCAACTTTTTCTCCCTCAAAACAAAATCTAGTAAAATAAATTTGGAAAAATCCAATTACCAAAGTGCCTGTCGGAAAAGGAAGCACCACAACTAAGGATGCAGACAGAAAGCGAAACGTTAGGAGGAATTTTTATCAATTAAGCTATTCTTTTAACATTAAAATATTAAAATGAATTGTACAAATTTTGTTATTTAATTATGTCTCATTTTCTATCTTAGTACTATCAAGTTTATGAGTGTTTAAAAATTTAACAGGACCGAATACTCGAATTTTTTTATTTAGTTTGATTTTTGTAGTTTTTTGATTTGATTTAGTTCGATTTTTAAAATTATATACATTTCAGTTCGATTTTTAGTTTAAACTATCGAACTGAAAACCGAATCGAAAAATTAAAATTTTAAAAAATAAATACAAGAACGCATTATGGTAATATACAATTAGGTCTTATTTATTTTCTTATAAAAAATTTCACTTTTACAAAATTCAAGACATAAATTCTCCTAACCAATAAGTATAAATACACCCAAAATAAATTGATGTCTATACATTTGAGTCAATAGTTTTTATTTTTGGCTGGATAAATGGGAGTCAATAAGGTTACACAATTGGTAAACTGATCTTTGGTAGATAAAAAGAATCAACGCTCATTGGATGTATAAGTCCATCAACTTTTTCTACTCTATTACTTATAATTTAGAATTCCCTTAAATGCGCACACATGTGTATGTATATGTGTTTAACACCATATGTCAACCCCTTCCATCCCTAGCAAACTGCTGTATGGGTTGTGGAAGAGTGTTCATTCTTGTCAAGAAAGGACTTATTTTACCAAACTGCAATAAGGTTTGTGTTGGCTTGCTGGTGGATAACATGTGAATCGGATGTCCTTCAATTAGGTCACCTAATCTTAGCATGTGACGTGTTGGTATTTCTTTGATTTCTTGGCGCAAACCATGTGATAAATACAAGATCCTTATATTTGACGGTGAAAGATTCATTTAAGCTATTATATATATAATAACATTTAAAATTACGTATTTTTGATAATATATAATATATCAAATGTAATTCTTTTTTTAAACAACGCATCAAATGTAATTATTGCGCGTAATTTTGTTATAATATTTTTCTTTATTGTGTATAATATGATAATAATCTCATTATAATATATTTTTCTCTTTATTCTTTTTAATAGTTCAAGAAGCGTGATGAAAATTACTCATAATTATTGCGTACAGCCCAAACCAAACTTGTAGTAACACTATTAAAGCTATATATAGGTAGAGAAATATAATCTTGCAATAGGTAGGGAATGAACTTTCAAGTCTTCGATTGAAAGATATTGACTCTCGCCACAATGTCATTACAGTGTTATTAAAAACAAAGTAATATAATTAAGCATTTTCTGTGCACAAAGATGATTATAGGGCTACTCCTTATATATCTCTGTAACTTTATAGTGTAATAATGAAACTTTGTAATTTTAACATGTTTCAAAATTTCTAATTGCTTCTATTACCTGTTAGAAAAATTCAAAAGGATTGATAACATGTGGTTTCTCATATCCAATGCCAACATATTTTTTTATAGAAATAGTCTTTTGCTTCTATTACTTGTTAATAGAATTCAAAAGTGTGGACTCCAGGGGTATACGCGAGTTGGTAAGTGGCCAAGTGACTGGGGTAGAGACACTCCTACAATACGAATTCAAATCCGTGTAGTGGCAATTATTTGTTGAAATATTGCGGGGGCTGCTGCTTAATTTAGTCCGTTGATCATTTTTCTGGCAGGACTGCTACTTGTACACATCTCTTGATTTACATCCCACATGGTTAAGGGGCCTTTGACACATGTAGGAGGGGTTTCGCCTTTGGGACTTTTCCTCTAAATCCAAAGAATTCAAAAGTGTCTAGCAAAAGAGGTATAGTTCTCATTATTGATTTGTTTCCCTTTTTTACCTTTTGAGGAGGAAGAAATTTAAGAAAATATTGTTTTTAGTTGGTTAAAAATATTCTTTATTTATGAGATAAAAACTCATAAATTTGATGTTATATTTATCATTTCTAGTATATCAAAATTAAAAACTAAAAGAAAAAAGGAGTGAGAAAATTCACCAATTGCACAATAAGAATCAAGTCCAAAGATTATAAATTTGTGATATTGCTCGAAGATGATGGAAAATTAGGGTTCAAACATGTCATTAATCATTTCAATCAAACAATTGATCCCTCTCAATTTGATTTGATTATTTGTCCATCTCAATTAAGCTATTTCCTCCTTCAAATACAAGATAAAAGATTTCTTCTTCTTTTTTTTTTTTTGTTCTTTTAAGGGAGTCATAATAGCTCAAGTTTTGTCCCAAGTGCAGATCCTTTTTGGACCCAGCCGCAGCCCACAAAGCTCACCGTCACAGGGTTCAAATCTTAACCCATTCATATGAAAATTATATTGGTACCCCTAACCTAGAGCTCGTACTTCAATTTCATTACAATCTTTTTTCTCTTTTGGTAAGTATTTTTGTTATCATAATTTTTGTTGTGGAATTGAATAACGTCTTATTTTAAAATTTTTATCTTAAATTTTATAAAAGATAAATTATTTTTAAGAGCCCGAGATGAGGAGTGTGCCAAAATTAAAAAATTTTCATTAGATTTTGAAATAGCCGAAATACTCTAGACTCCGAATGTAGTATATGCCGATATCTATCAAAATTCAGGAATTCTTTAAAAGAATTGTCAGTTGATGATGACTCATAACCATCCCTATACAACCCAAAAGGCATTTTGGCATGTGGTACTATTTTTATTCTTATAGCTCACGAGTTTTGTTAAATAAATATTAGTAATAGTTTAAGATTTAAATGCTTGAAAATTAGACACACAATAATGCATATTTCTAATGACTAATTATTATTATTATTATTATACATAGTCACTATAAATAACTTAGGCATGTTTATAATTTACAATTACAAATTAATACCGATAAGTTGAATTAAACAAATCAAAACAACTTTGATTACAATGCTAATTTTAATAAATAAAAACATACTAATTACACTATACTTATTAATCACATTTAATAAGTATATAACACTTTTACAAAACTAATTTTTACAACTTTTCCTTTAGGGTTCCACCCTTCTAACAATAAATTCCGCCATAAACGATGGAACCTGTCAGTTAGATCGGCCCAGTGAAACCATCCATAAGGTTTCGCCCATCTGGATAGTAATACTTAGCAGGTTTCGCTTTGGTTACCACCAAACTAAGCAGAACTACCTATCAATTTCATGGAAAAATAGAAAATTTTTATATTAAAAAATTAAATCTAAATTCGAAATTGAATGGAAAAATGTGTATAGTATTTAGTACTGTCAAACGGGCCGATGGCCTGCGAGCTGTCCTTTTTTGTGGCTAAATTTAACTTTAAAGTTTAATATTTTAAAATTTTTACTTTAACTCAAATATTTAATGTGATTCTAACTATGTAAAGATTTCAACATTAAGTTAAAGATGTAATTTTTTAAATTTAAAATTGAAGAATTTAATGGCGTTTTGATAAAAATATTTTTAAATATTATAAATATAATAGAAAATAAAAAGTTTGATTAAAGTTGATCGACTTAATTTCATGAATCAATTATTGTGTCATTTTAAATATTTTCTTTATATAATTTATCTAAATTATAAATTATATATATATATATATATATATATATATATAATTTTTTAAAAATATTGGTAATTGATGGAAGATCATTTTTATATCAATTATAAATTTATATGATCTCACATGTGATAAAGAGAAAAAATAAAAAAATATTTTTTTAAAAATATCTTGGCCTACGGGTCTAGTATATGCTGATATGAGCTGATAGTATTTCAATCCGCAAATAAACGACGAGCAACCCCTTAAACCAGGCTAAGAAACCTCTAGCCATATTCCTCAACACTAGGCCTGAGGGGCTAAACAGGCCAACTCACGATCCTAGTTTCTCTCATTTTTCTAAAATTAAATTTTATATTATACATTTTTTTCTCTATTATATATGAGATATAAATCTATAATTGAAATAAAAAATATTTGACTAATTACTAATATTTTTAAAATAAAAAATAATTATTAATTATATATATAATTTTTTATATGAATAATTTTATTTAAAAATATTTAAAATAAAATAAAATTAATTAACTTTAATTATACATATAAATAAAATTTGTCATATAAATAAATTTAATATTAAAATTATTATATATTATAATTTTTATAATATTTAAAATATAAAAAAAGAATTTAACCGCAAACTAAATAAAACTAGCCAATTCGATCAATATCTAAACGAACTTAGAAAAACTAAATGGAAATGCATTCAGGGCCAAACGAGGTCACCAGTGTCCATACACACCAGAAAGACAAATGGAATCCCAGGAAAGGACCTCTTTATCCCAAAGCATCGGAATGGAATCCTGGTCTAACTGCCCGGTATCTTTTCCCTCTCCTCCGCGTATACTCCACGCAAGTCTTTGGCTGCAACAGTAGCCGTGCATTCAAGGCAGCGTGTGCGTGCAAGCGCGTCTTTGTCTGAAATCTGAGAATCTCCAACAATACTATTTAGCAGTTATCGGTTGAAACAATTATTATGTCGCCCGGGTTCTCGGTTCCCGATGTTATCCCACTTTTCGATTTTCTTGGCACCGGAAATTCAGCCGGCAATTCCTAATCTATCAAATACTCCTCCTCACGCAGTCTATCAAATTCCTAATCTATTTGACTTGTTGAAATCCCAACTCTGTGATCCGAAATGCGGTTTGAAGAAGAACGAGAGCAACTGCTCTCTGCTTCGTCCTCTCTTCAATCTTCTATTTTAGGTCAGTTCTTCTCTGCATACGGATAATGATTTCCTTCGTAATTGTGTTTGTACAAATCATATCGAGTTGTTATATTATTTTAATTGGGGGTTTTGCTGGGTTCTTGCAATTTTTGCTTAATGATTGCATTTCGTAGTTCTAATGCTAATAATCATTACAGTTGTGATTGATGTTCAGCTTATTGTCTTGAACTTCCGTCGCTTGAACTAATTGTATTTCATCCTGGTGAATGGTGGAGGGAGAAGGTTATAAATTATAAGTAACTTGGTCTTAATTGTGTGGGATAATCAGGGGTTTGAGGGTGAATATGGATACAGATCTGGATAAGCATTGAGCTTCTTGTTTTCCGTTTAAGCAGGAGCATGGTGGATACTTAAAAGAGCAAAGTTGATAATGCATTTTGTTACTAGGAAGCATATGGCCCTGGCTTTCCTTTTATTCAAGAAGATTAACTGATTAGTACCAGTAATCCCTTGTAAATAGACCGTTAGAAGTGCTTCTTGTCCCCTTTCGAGTCTTCTTTATGCAGAAAAGATAATTATTCTTTTTCTAGTAAGAAGACTCTGTTGACTTTGATTGGAAGAGGACAAGATAATATTTTTGTGTGTAATTGATGTCCCACATTCACTGTGGCCTTGAAATTGTTAACATCATTGAGCTTTCTTCTCAAATCCACCACTAACGTAATAAAGTTTGTTTTTTTTTTTTAATTTCATAATTCGTAAGAGACTTGCTCGGGGTCTATACAGTAAGGTTAACTGACTTCACCTTTATGAAAATCTTACAGCAACTTCTCTATTGAGAAAAGATCCAGTCTAATATTGACCATACAAATTAATATCTATTGATCATATCGTGATATAGCATCCTGAAATAAAAAGACTGGTGAACAAGAAACATCTCATCTACTCAACATGCAGACTCACAATCTGAATTTGGTTCAAATTATGATGGCCATACTTTAGCTAGGTATTTCAGTTGTATACCAAAAATTTTACTTTGCTATGTCAAAACTGACATTTCTGTTAAAATGTTAACAACTTTTTGGACACTTAACGCATTGTCCAAATTAGTCTAGAAACATCCAGTGATTGTTTTTTCAGTTTATCTATGCCAGTTTACTAATTGTTGCTTAGAGCTGTTGAAAGCTGAGAGTTTCTGGTTGATCTTTGTCTAAAACCCATCTTAATCTAATGCTTGGTCAATTGGTTTGTTTTGGAAGTGCAATGGTGGGATACCCTGGGAATACCTATCTACTCGTACCAGTTTGCCATCTGACCTGCCAGCAGAAATATGTTTGTGAGTCCTTTTTGTTTAACTTAGACTTTGAGACCCAGAAAAAAAAAAAGTGACACAAAGAAGGTAAAAAAGACAAAAAATATCTGTCATTTGACTTGCCAAGTAATTTTTGGTGTTACTCTGTCCTTGTTTTATATGATAAATGCGCACATTTATACCAAATGTTGCTACTTGATTCTTTATCACAATAACTACTGAAACAGAAAAATCATTCAGCCAAAGATTAGATGTGAAGGTTTAATTCGCGGATGCCATCCCAATTTGTTGTTCTTAACCTATTTCCTTTTCTTTAGGACTGCGTGCCAAGCATCAGAAGGAGCTAGATAATCTGACAGTAACAACACAGCCACTAAAAACATGTAAATTCTTCATTTTTGCCATTCTTCAGTGGCTCCAGCAACAAACTGTTCAGATTTCTACAAAGAAGAGTTGGTGTATACTGATAAGTATTCTTGCTGTGGGCAGTGGAATCATGATTAGATCTTTTTGCAAGCCAGATAAAGAGGTATTCAACATGGAAGTGTCAGTTTCTCGTATACTATCTTCCCTCATATTATTAGTAGTCTGATATTTCTGAATTTGTTTGAACCAGAAAGTTATATAAGATTAGGAAGTTTTTCAAACTACATACAGTTTGCCTTTGCTCTGTTCCAAAGGCCATGATGACTTCTATGGGTGGTAGATTTAATTTATTATCCATTAGGTCACGCTTTCATTATGATGATGAGTTCTTTCTTTTGAAAGACATTCACAGACTCAGGATCTTTTCTGTGGCCTTAGACTGGATTTAGTAAAAGTCCCTTTTAAGGATAATGTTCCTTGAGACTTTAACTTACTTGACCTGAGACCTGAAAGTAATGTAAAGTGGAATGGGCAATAAAATTCTTTGAAGAAATAAAAAACGAAAAGAGGTATAAGAGAGCAGTGACTTCATTTTTTTAATAAAAGTATTTTGGGATCTTCTGGGCATCATTCTACATTACTTGGAGCTTTTTTGTCTTCTGACCTTTATCCTGTTATAGATATACTCTTTCGTGTTTACTGCTGCATCTAGTTGTCATTTCTGAACATGCTGGAACTTCTATGATGGAAGTGGCATTTTACATTTGAAAATAATTTATTATTTCACCTTGGTCATTTGCCTTTCACATTTCTTTCTTCTGTGCTTTCTTTTAGCTAACACTTTCAGTGACTGTTGGATGTTTGACATTGCTCTTTTGTGAAAATATGGGTGATCTGATTATCAAGAAATGATGCAGTATTTTCAGGAACTTTATAATTATCTTCAGTTTGGAATCTGGTGGTTGGCTCTTGGAGTAGCATCATCAATTGGTCTGGGTGAGTTGATGTATAGAAGTAAAAGGTCTTATTGTAGTAGCCTAATGTTCATTGCTTTCTTAGGAATTAGAGTATCTACAATTCGTAAATTTAATTAGCCACTTAAATTAAGTTAATTTTATTGTTGATAGAGCATTTTATTTGAGTTTATTGCTTTTGCAATCTTGAATATGTTAAACAAATTGTCAGTTTATTCTTTCAGAAGGCTCTGATTTAATGAAAGGTAAAATTAGATCCTAGCATCATTCTCATCTATAAAATCCTTTTAAGTCCATTGCTAACTGTAATCCCCCAAAATTGCTAATTATAAGTTATAACCTCATCTATAATGAAAGGTAAAATTAGATCCTAGCATCATTCTCAACTATAAAATCCTTTTAAGTCCATTGCTAACTGTAATCCCCCAAAATTGCTAATTATAACCTCCTGTAAAATGTTTTGGGCACATTTTAAAAGGGGCACCAAAAAAAAAAAAAAAAAAGAATAGGGCTGCAATTAATAAAATAGGGGTTCCTTATTTAGGGGTTTACATTTAGCTGAGTTAATAAGAGTTCATTGCTTCAAATGGTGCATCTACTTGTCCCACTTCAGTTGGCATATATTTTGTTTAAATTCCACCTTCAGTTTTATTTTTTCCCCTAGGGCATTGGGTACTTAGTTCGATGGATTTCTCATGAAGAGCTAGCATGAAATTCCTAATCTGTTTGTTTTGTGATGAGGAGAATGTACAAATATTATATGTTTATAAGGCATGTATGATAATTGTACTCGTCATTGTTTTTCCACAGGCTCTGGTTTGCACACATTTGTATTATACTTGGGTCCTCATATTGCCTTGTTCTCAATGAAATGCGTGCAATGTGGAAGGATCGACATAAAAACTGCTCCATATGATACAATTCAGTTCAGAAAGGGTCCTTCATGGTTGGACAAAGACTGCTCTGACTATGGACCATCATTTTACTCCTTACCTGGTTCACGAGTTCCGCTAAGCAGTATATTGCGTCAAGTTCAGCTAGAGGCTATTTTGTGGGGTCTGGGAACTGCACTTGGAGAGCTTCCTCCCTATTTCATTTCAAGAGCAGGTAACTACTCAGACTATGGTGCTTAAACTTCATTTAAAATGCCTGTTAAGAAGTTTCATTAATTATATGCGTTATCTTTTATTTCAAAACTCCAGGAATCTGGGTGTTTGGATTGTACTATTTAAAAATATCTGTACATTATAGTCTCTTTGCTTCTATAAAAGTTGAATAATATTGCAAAGTTTCATTCTTTATGTCTTCTTTCACTTTCTTAATTATGTAAAATAAGAGAATGGAAATTGTGATGGACATTGGGGAAATCTTCCTTTTCTTCATGCTGGAATTTTTGTGGCAAAGGGCTTTTCAATATGGCCCAGTTTTTGTGGTTTATTGAGTTATCTTATTGTTAAGTTGATTAGTTGGTTGTGATGGACAGTGGGGAAATCTTCCTTTTATCATGCTGGATTTTAGTTGTAAAAGTCTTTTTTAATTTATGGCTTGTTTTTTATGGTTTACTGAATTATGCTATTGTTAAGCTTGTAATCACAATTCCTTTCAGTTGTTAGTCTTTTAATCATCCAGCTGTTTTCTATATTAAATTAGTCTACGTTTAGCAATCTGAGAATGCGAGTTAATTAGATGCACTTACTCACTGAAATTTGCAGCATATTTGTCTGGTAGGAAACTTGAACTCATGGAAGATGTGGATATTTCTTCAAAAGATAATGTCAGAAGCATTGAGAATCACCTAAACCAGATGAAAAAGTGGCTTCTTCAGCACTCAGAACATCTGAACTTCTTCACGATCTTGTTCCTTGCTTCGGTAATATTAAGTTGATTTCTTTACAAATTCTCTCAGAACTAATACTACTTGTGGTGGACAAAGTTTCCTTTCTTTCTTTCTTTCTTTTCTTTCTTCTTCTTTTTCTGAGATTTTTGTCAGATCATTTGTTTCGTGGCAACTATTGGAAATTCCTTCAATTGAGTGAGCACTTAAAAAAGAAGTTGCTGAGCTCCTTGGTTATTGATTTCCATATTTAGCTGCTATGTTTTTGTACATGATCCCTTCTTCCAATCAGTGCCTTGAAGTTCTTGTCTATGGCTTTGCTTTTGCACTATTGTTGAAATCCTGATCTTAGCTTTTAATAAATCAAATGGAGAGATGATTGAGTTGAAAACTTCCCTTCCTTTGTTCTTTCTCTCTCTTTCCTTTTCGGAAGAGTTAAGGAGGCTAATACATGGGCATTTCTGACCTAAGCTATCACACGGATGGTTTTATTTAATTATGTTTTTGTCTCGAGATGGAAATAAATATCATAAAGGTTTTCTTTCTGTTACCTATAGCAAGAATTCCTTTTTTGGTCCTTTCTTTTCCTTACTAGTAAGCTGTTGCAATTTTACTAACAAGATACATTAATGCTTGTCTATGAAAGTTTCAAAAGCTGTCTACTTCTTCCAGGTGCCAAATCCGCTATTTGATCTAGCTGGTATCATGTGTGGGCAACTTGGTATCCCATTTTGGAAGTTCTTTACAGCAACACTGATTGGAAAGGCGATTATTAAGACTCACATACAGGTTTGTAAGCCTAAAAATTTAAGTTGATCTGTTCAAAAGTTTTGAATGATTCTGGTTTTAAGTTTCCATTTGCCAGTTAGATTGATCTTAAATTAGTTGTTGATGTATATACTGGAGGATTTATTGTGTATAATTGAGACTATTTCTTCTTAATATTTTCAAATGTATTGTTATAGTATATTCCAATTCATTAGGGTATAATAACAAAGAGAGCAAAAGAAATGTGTGAACCTCATATATCTGATTCTAAATACCTGCATCAATATCCTACACAATGGACTAGCTTCAATTTCTCTCTGGTTTCTTGTCCCGATATTTACTTGAAAGAATTAAAAGAAAAGAACTGCTAACAGACATTTTATTTTCGTCCAAAAATAATTTTCATAGATAACAATTCATGGACCACTGAATCTTTATTTCTAGGACGAAATATTACATGTTAGGAGATTCTTTCCCAGTCATTGAGCCTTGTTTGTCATTGCTTTGCAGACTTGTTTTATTATCTCAGTCTGCAACAATCAACTTCTGGACATGGTAGAAAATGAGCTACTTCGGGTGCTGAGCCTTGTTCCTGGAGTTGCTTCTATCCTACCAAAACTCATTGCCAAAATACATTTTGTCAGAGAGAAATATTTGGAGGCTTCTCCAAGAGTTCCTTCAAATGCTAAGGTAATATATGAAAATATGTCAAATTGCTACCTGAATCGACAATGTTGATTGTTGAGTATTTCAACTCATAGGCCAAAACTAAAGTCGTAGCCAAAGTTACTCACTAGGACACCCAGGAATTTGCAACTCAATGATCAACAAAGAATTTAATCAGCATACAGATCATAGCGCTGGTAAAGATGTAAACAAGCCGTTAGTTTCTCTAACAGCTGCAGTTCTGGTGGTAATTTAACATGGTATTTGGGTGACCAAAAGATTCTTATTCTATTCTTTCCACTACTACTTTGAAGTTTGCAAACTGGCCTTCTTAAAGAGAATTTTTTCCTGCACGTAACCTGTGTGTAGGCATGCTTGTGAGTGGGATAAGGTTTGTTGAATAATGGGTAATGGGGAAGTGGGGTGATAAGAGGATTTCTGCAGAAAGAACTGAGCATGCATCTCAGACTTCAAATGCTCTGACAATTTGATGCCTGCTCAAATCTGCTGCATGTTCTAGTACACGAAATTATGACCTACTACTATCTCCAAAAATGTTTAGCGGTAAGATCTAATCAAAGTTGTCTAGTTTTACAGCCTCAAGTTGGTTTTATGAGTCCAACCTCCTTGAGTTATATTATTGATCACCTGTGTAGCTCATTTCGTTGTGGCTGTTGAGGATTTTCAGCCTGATCTTTCCATTCTGATATACGAGTTTTAAACAATATCTTGGACAGTTTCTGACCAAGTTTCAACATGCTTGTTACTTCTTTATGGATCCTTAGCTGTTTCTTATAGCACCTGAATGCACCTTTAATCATTTTCAAGGCTACTCCTTATAAAAATTCTTCAACTTGAGAGAAAATATGGGACTTAGCAGGATAAGGTTGGACTGTTTTTTTGGCTGATTGGATAGTTCATTTTTGGTTTGGCCTAAAGCTATGGAGGAATAGTGGTTCCACTAGCAAAAAGCCATATACTATCTCTGCATTTGTAATATTTTTGGGATCTGAAGGATCTCATTCTGTATCTCTTTTTTCAGGTGAAAAGGTGGGATTTGTCGTTGGCTTCGGTTTGGAACACTGTTGTGCTACTCATACTTGTGAACTTCATGATAAAGACCATAAATGCGATAGCCCAGGGTTTTATGAAGGAACAACAGGAGAAGGAGATGGCAGAGCTGGAAAAGAGCTCGGGTGATTGAAAAACTATCTTGTGTATATGGCCTACAATTAATCAATTTCTGCTGATTTCTAAGTCAGCAATGAAACTCTATTGATGTACAGATTTATTGTTTTAGGTTAATGGCTAGAGACCTGAGAAGTCTCCCCCCTCCTCCTTTTGTTGGAATGATAGAGGCTCAAAAGTTTTACTCAGTGGCCTCTTAATGTTTTAAGATAGTAGACAACTACCATACTTCTGTTCATTGGGAATTTCTTCATCCCGAGCTGTGCTTTTTATTTGATTTCTTAACCTCTTTATGCCATGTGATAATTAGGTGCAATGTGTCACTCTATCCCCTTAATATTATAGCAGAGTATATTTGATGCGAACCAAAAGCAATAAATGCGGTAAAAAAAGGAAATAAATAAATATGACCAGAGGAGATATTTCGAAAAACATTTTTGTAACTTCAGTATTACGCGTGCAATGTAGTACATACAATGATTTCAAATATTGTAGATTTATACAAGTAGAGAATGGTTCTGTTTGAGATTGGGAAGAATAGTTACGAAATTTTCCTTGAGGCGTCAATGATTGTTTTTAATCCAAAGATTCTGGACAAGAAATCCATAAGCTTAGATCTTCCACCTAATTGTAGAAAAGCATCCAATATCAACAGAGAAATGTCAAACTATAATGAGCCAACTCGTTGGGTTCAACAGAAGGTTTGTATACATCGTTGTTGGAGAAAAGAATCCCAGCAAAGCTAACCACATATCTATAGGCAAACAATAGCGGCCTGAACCCTATGGCTGTGCACGAATGTAAGACAATAATAGGTAGGCGGCGCTGAAAAAATGAAGAGAGCAGCACTGGGAGTTTCCTTGTTCTTGATCATCTTGTGTGTATTCACTTGTATGCCCATGTTTAATTCCTGAGTCACAGAAAGTTCCAGCAAACGTAATCCCGGGAAAGTTCTCTAAGAAAGGCGTGCTATCAGCATTAGGATGACAAGAAACCACCCAACTGATTCCTTGTTGGTTTTCCAGTAAAAAACCAAAACCTGTTCTCTGGTAACTTTCTTTCTCCAAATCTTCCTTGAGACGTCTCGATTTCTCAGAAATATTATTGCAAGAAGACATGGCGATGTTAGAATCTGATGCATAGAATTGGAAGGAATCTCCGGGTCTGATACCAATTTCATTGACTAAAAGATACTCATCGTCAATCCTAAACAAATGAGTTCATCTTAAGTATGCACTTAATCTATAGAATCAAGAGTAATCAATGTTAAAAGTAATGATGTTGCAAGCCCATCCATGGATATGAACATCTTGATCTCGTCCCTCCCATTCCCACCTCCCTCCCCTCCCCTTCACTTCAGTCAGAAGTACACGGTCCATTCTGGATGAAGCCAAGCATTATGTACTTGTATAAGCAGCACAGTAGCTATACATTGCCTACATAAGCGAAAAGCAAATGAAAATATAGATCCATGATAACATTTAACTCTGTTTTCTACGGAGAAGAACGTAAGCAACCAGATATAAGATAGCTTAGAAGTTGGCATTCTTAATGAAATAGGGTTTTACAGGTTTATGCCTTCAAGAATGCAGTTCTATACATCTTTTACATGCTTTCCAGAGTCATTTAATCTGTGATATACATCAACCAAGGGGGTTTCCCAGCAAGTACAATTTAAGGACAGCAACTTGCCCGATGGCTGGTTGTTCAAGAAGTCACACACATTATACAAGAAGAATTAGGTAGATGTAGCAAATCTATGATTAAGTAGTGATCGCCAGGGAGGGTGGACAATAACCTTCTGGTTGACTGCATTTTATTGTCATCACTTCCAAGTAGGAATCATTCCCACTACCCAAATGGACAGAGACTTGATCAGAAGTATTTGCTGAAAGGAGTTGATTTCAAAGTGGCATAGTAGAGCAACTAGGCATCCACAACCGAAATTCTTAAATTCTTTTTCTCCACAGTTGTATTTCAGATCAAGCCAAAGCATCAACACTCACTTCCACCCAACTAGGCCAAACCAGCCTCTCTCTCCCAACTTATATCCTCTGAGAATTGTGTGAGAGCAGCTCGAGGATCACCATTTGACACAGACAAATAGTATTGTGCAGTTCCATCATCAACATGCATGCTCCTCTTCAAAGAGTCAATGATCCTTTGTTTGCCTCGTTCTGTGGTCAACCTACTAAACATATTGCTAAGCTTTCCATCAGGGCCCCCCTCAAGGTAAAGTACTGCCACTTCCCTCTTTGCACAGGTATCTAGCTCAATGTAGCATGTACTATTGACAAGAACCTCTGGTTTGTTTACAGGAATCAACAACCTCTCTCTTGAATATATCCCGTGGTCACTTATCATATTATTTAAGCGTTTTATGTCCATGACCTACAAATGCAATGATTAGTAACATCCAAGTTTTCTTATATAATTGTTTGTTTTGTTCTCACTTGATAGAACAGATAACAAATAGTTAGGAAGAAAGTAGCAGGAAACTGACTCATCAGTTCAAGATCCACCAAAGAAAACACTCCATGAAACAGCAAAAAGCACGGTAACTTCTTTTCAGTACATCTCTCTTTTTCAAGTATTCAAATGCTAAACAGACGTACACTATTTGAACATCCTAGAAACCAGCAAATTAGCTCTTTAAAAAATTCAAACACTAGAACTCTTAACGCTTCTTTTATAAAAGAACAGCAGATTTTGGAGAACTAATATTTAAACCAAACTAAAGCTCAGTCTTTGATTTTCATAAATTGACACTGATTTTGCATTTGTAATTCATGCTTTGTCAATGTTTAAAATGGCAAGCTCTAATCCCCATTGATAAATGTTCATCATATTTGAAGTATGGTCTTGCTGTGAATTCTACTCCCTAATACTCTCAAACATAAAACTCTTACGTATTTGACTAAACAGATAATCATGTGGAAGGATGCATGGCATAACTTCGCATCACTAATAACCTAACTCTTGGAAGATCTAACTTTTGTAACAATAGACACCAGCTAAGACATCGGAACACCAACTGCAGTGACATGGCATGTCCTAAATAAAGTCATCAGAAGCTAATAACCATGTTTCACTTATTTTCAGTTATGTTCAACCAACCTATTAACACTTTTTGAGAAGACCAAGAATAAAATCTTTACACTGGCATAGTAGTGCATCAATGTGCAGTATGAGTTGCAACTACCAAAACTGTGACAACTAGCGGAAATTCTCAAAACTTCCAAATATACGTTTTCACCGGATTCAAATACCTCAAGGTAACTTAATTTCAATTTAAACCAACATTTTTCAAGTATCATATGCAAAAAAGACTCCAAAATCAACTAATTATCTATATCATTCCAGCCTGCCAAACACCAAGAACAAGCAGCATCCAGAAACCAACCCACAGAAATTGTCAAGAAGTTTCCGTAGTTCACATATTCAATAGCAAAGTGCATAACTTTATGCAGAACCACCTCGTAGCAACTAAACAAATAGACATTTTTCACATAATCTTCAACTTTCAGTAACCTTTACTCGACAAGCAGAAAATGCTCTAATACAGAACAAGCAGTATATAAATATATAACAGTTAGGCACATATCACAATCAAATAGAAAGGAAAGAATTCTACCTGAACGGAGTATTTAACGGCAAGGCCAGCAACGGTGTCACCGCGCCTGATGCGATGAGAGATGGCAAATTTGGAGATACTATTATCCCTCCAGAAGCTCCCAGAGGTAGGATTTCCAACAACATCATTGAGCTTCCAAGGTGCTTTAAAAGCTCTAATTTGAATTTCCCGATCAGACGCCACAGAATTCCAGTGTCTGCACACGCACGCCGCACGGGCCAAGTCGTCCAAAGGCAGCTTTTCAAGAATGGCCCGGAGAGTGTTCCCACACAACAACGCCGAAAAATTAGAATTCATCGGAGAAATCGTCATCTGGGTCGGCTCCATTTCTCTTCCTCCGGCGACGGCAGATGTGGCGGAGCAGGAAGATAGTAAGGCTTGCTGGTCTTGAGGTGAGATCAGGGGTTGCAGTAGCTGATCTTCTTCATCATTGCAACAACATCCTACCATCGTCATTCGAGATTATCTGGCCCTCAACCTCAGAGAGGAAGAGCTTGGGGTGTGGATGATGTATGGAACTGTGATGGGTCCGCTTTATTTATGCTCTTTTGACCGACTGTGGTTGGCGGATGAGTGAAGCCGTGGCCGTGGCCGTGGGCACACATCCACCGTTTGCTATAATTGCGAGCGGACGTCTTTTGTCTTTCCTTCATCTGTTCTTTTTTGGGTGAGATCTGCCTAAAAATTGGATAGATTTTCTAATTCAATTTCCCTTTTCTTTAACATAAATTTCCAATTCTAAATCCTTTTAGACAAAAATCTCATAATCTAGCCATAGATTAGTTTTCAATCTAAAATGTTTTATATTTTTTTATTTTTTCACTTTGAACCACACGTTTACTTTCACAAATAATTTATTTTTATAATTATCAATACAATTTAACTAAAATAAAAATTCAATCCAAATACATCCTAATTGAGTAGAATCGGTCAAAAAATTAAAATTTTTTATTCAATTTTTTAAAATAATTAACTCATATATGATAAAATCTCCTAATCTAAATAGAACCTAAATATATGCATTATTTTTCTAAATATGTAATTGAATATTCAACTAGATGAGTTTATTCGATTCGGTGTTTGATTTAATTTCGATTTGATTTTAATTTTTATAATTTTTTTTAAAAATTAAATCGAACTAAATTATACTTAAAATCAAATGAATTGAAATGACAAAAATTAATTTGATTTCGATTCAATTTCAAATAAAATTTTTAAAGATCTAAAAAAAACAGATAAATGTAATATGAGAATATATTCTCTTTTTAAATAAATAAATATATTACAAAAATATGTTTATATAATAATATTTTTAAAAATTTTATTTTTAAGTTTCAAATTTTAATGTGATAAAAAATAAAAAATCAAATCAAATTATATATATACATTTTTATAAACTGAATTAAATCAAATTAACAAAAAATCAAACTAAAATAAAAAATTTAATTCAATTTAATTTAATTTTTCAGTTGGAACTGAATAATGGGCAACCGTATATTCAACTATTCAACATAGGGTGTTTTTCTTTTTCTAGGAAGAGTTATCTTTCTTCTAGGATTGTATACAGAAAAAGATATATTCTTTCTCATGCATGAAGTTCTAAGTATCAGTTGGATCAGACATTTTGAAACCACATATTTGAGCAAGCAAAAGGAAAAAAATACATTAGCCAACAGGGGTAGCTAATATTAGAATACTGATTGTTACTGAGCATATATCAGAGTCAAATCAAGATTACTATAGCCTCCCCTCCCAAGCCCTTTCTTTCTCTCCCTTCTCTTTTCTGAGGTTAATCGCGGGCGCACAACCCTTTCTTCAACATCAAAATCAAAAGATGTTTTCACAACAATCAGCCAAGTTAGCTTAACATCTTCCATACTAAACTCTATGAATTTAACCATAGATGGAAAAAACTCTGTGGATCTATCCGAGGCTTCAAGATATGAACTCCCTCACACGATCAAATAGCCCACCCATGACCAAGTCCATATGCACCAGAATATCCAGCATGAGCATGAGCATGACCATGATCATGATGGTCATGGCCGTGGTGCTGGCTGCCATGGTGATGGTGATGGTGGTCGTGTTGGTCACTGCCTTTTGCTTCATTAAGCATTATCTGGATATGCTCTGGAATTGGCTCTTCCTCTGCTTGCCTGTTGGACTTTGGCAAAGAGAGCACAAATTGATGAATACTTTCAGCTATCTCTTCAGCATTATTTCCCTATTATCACCCAAAAGATTTTTCAGTCAAGAAAAGGAAGTTAGAAAAAATAAAATAAAATGAACATGCAAGATAAAAGTCCTGCAAGGATTCCCTCAAACTGAGACAAGGACGACAATGAATACATTCACTTCTCCATCTTTAATACCCATGTGACTTTAGATTTTTCTTTTTTTAAAAAAATTTCAGTTTCTGATGAAAAGCATCAACATGATGAATATCACATCCAGCAAATACAAGCTTGGGTCTTTTATCTACACCCTAGATTACTCTAAGAAGTAAAAACTCTCATAAAGCAAAGAAGGCACATTTTAATTGTATGCAGAGTATAGAATTTTCACTGCTTTCTTGAAAGTTACTCTAAGAAATGGATAACATCCGACACATTAGTACTTGATTTAGTAGGGTAAAGATAGAACCTGGATAAACCTTTGAGACGCAGGAACCAGAATTTGCTTATATTGCTTCTAGCTTTCCTATAGATTTTATTTTATTTAGAAGAGTTATCATGCATATTCACTAATCACTAGATACATAATCTTACATTAAAAGTCCACTTAGCATCTTTGTATGGGATGCCTACCGATGATAACTTTTAAAAAGATGCAAACAATATTATGAAGCAAAAACGAATACTCTGATACCTAGGATATCCTTTACCAAAGTAAAGAACAAAGGCTGCGGTCAGCTGCATGTTAAAAGTACTTATGACACCAAGTTGTAATGAATGCCCTGCCACTCCACCAAAGGACCAAAGCCTATACAGGAGGTTGGAACAGAATATGGAAGGGAGAAATAAAGAGTTTTTGCTCAATAAATAAGCTGCTTCAAGCTTTTCTCCTTAACCATCAACAAAGTATACCAAATGCATGCTCATTCTATAAGCATTAGCCTTTGACTCCACTAGAATGCCAAAAGAAAGCTCTCCCAAATTAGTAAGAACTTTGGCAATGACGAAGTAAAAGTTATAATAGAAAAATCTCCTGGTTATCTTTTAATTACCTTTTTTATTTATTTTCATGCTCTCTCTCTCTCTCTCTCTCTCTTGAATGAGAAATTTATGCTCAAACGCAACTGTTGAAACTAGAAATTATCTCATACATTGATAGATTACAATGTTAGAAGGATAGATTCTTATAGGAAAGGCCAATGAGCTTACTTGCAAAATTTTCATGATTCAGCAGGGGTGATACCAGAAATCTGATATTTATGTATTGATTGTTTAGATAATTTGGCCAGTTTGTCCTACAAAAGAAACTGACTGGGATGCCATATATTCTTGAACTGGTAGCATTATCTCTAGTAGATTTCTAGTGAACGTTATCAATCTCTAGTACAGTGTCCAAATGCTCAGGTAAATTTCTAGAGCACTTTCATATCTTAAAGATGTCAAAATTACCAAAAACTCATCCAAATTCGAAGTTGTTCCTTATAACAAGTTATTGTGACGTGACATTATTCTACTTATCTAAGATTCTTAAAACACAGTTATTCCCAATTGAAACTCATTGCTGTCCAAAATATTCAATCCAATCATACATATTGAAGGTAAGAGCGGTCCATATCTTAAAGATGTCTGATTACAAAAACTCATCCAAATTTGAGTCCAGAAGGTTACTAAGATTTAAGCCCGAATATTAATCCTCATAACAAGATATTGTGAGGATTTATCCCCCACCCCCCACCCCTGAAAAAAAAAAAGAAAAAAGGAAAGAAATTTTGGGGTAACATCATTCTAGTTATCTAAGATTCTTAAAACACAGTTATTCCCCTATTGCAACTCATGGCAACCTAATATATTCTATTCAATCATACACATTGAAGGCAAGAAAGCAAAGACTCACCTGAGGCCACTGCCCGCCAGAATGGTTGACAAAAGTAGCCTGAGGAAGTGCATTAGCAACTCGACTGCCCTCTTCCCTCCATTCTTTGGAAGAACTACCGGACCAAATCACTTGCAAAGGCAGACCTTTTACCACATCCATAGCTCCCCATTCAACCAAATCAAAACTATAATTTAGCCTCTTCCCCATCCCAGCTACTGCTTTCCCCCCATCCCTTCCCTTCAAAAGAATTCTATGAGCCTCCGCCTCTAATTTACCAACCGAATTCAAACAGTAAATTCCAAGAACCCTCTCAAATACAAAACCAATCCCCAAAATAATTTCCCTAACCACTGGAATGTCTAACGCCCACAGTGGCAATGCTGTCTTAGTCGGTGCACTATCAAGAGCCACTACACTCCTGACCAACCCAGGATTCTCATAAATCCAATTGGCACACAATCCCAATGCTGAATCATGCAAAACCAGGTCAACAGGTGCCAATCCCATTGCATCTATAACTTGGCCCAGAACCCTCCCCATCTCTTCGGGGCCTAATTCGATAGCCTTCACAACCTCTCTTTTTGAAACCTGCATCTTGTTCTCATTTTCCTCATAATTCACATACCCCTTTTCAACCAGCTGATCGAAACCCCAAAATATACCCTTTTCCTTAATCTCATTATAAATATCCCAAAACCTCCCCAAAACCCCACCAGTACCCGCATTCTCTTCCACCACAACCATGGACTTCTCAGAAAACCCAGAACCCGGTAAATCAATAGCTGTAGCATGAACCCCTTTAAGGCCTAAAGATTTTACCACTCCTTGGAAAGCAAAAGAGCTGCAACCAAAGCCGTGTACTATGAGTACCTGATTATCAGATTTCAGTGGGCCTTCCTGAATGGAAAAGACTTCAACTTGCGGAAGGTTTGGAGTGATTTGGACTTTAAGAACTCGTCCTTTAGCATAGTGTCCGCGCAAATTACCTGGCAGATTAAGGAACCAAGTCTTGGGGTCTTCAGGAGACAAAGAAGGCAGTAAAATGCAAAAAAGAGTGATTAAAGACACTATTACAGTGAAGTAGAACCAGAAGTGGAAAGGATTAGTGTTGGGGGTTGACGGTTGTTGTGAGGTGGTCGCATCTGATTTGTGCTGAGGTTTAGGGGAATTTTGTGTTGAGGGACTCGGCTTTGGTTCCTCTGGCTCTTCCGTTATTATTGCCATTCTTTGTGGAATGAAGTTCTAGAGGTACAAAGTATCAAAGAATGGTTGAATTGAGATCTGCAGAAGAAGCAGAAAAAGCAGCAGAAGCTAGAGTGATGGACACAGATTGTAAAAGGCCAACTTCCATCATTTGTCCAACACAAAGGCCAAAAGGGACCAAAATGTTAACTTTTTAAAACCCTGACCTCTTTCACCGAAAGAAAAAATAGTTGGCCGAAAAAATTGTTTTGCTAAATATGTTTTCACTTTTCACGTGCCTTATCTCATACAATCTCATCCTTTAAATTAAGGCCTTAATTCTGATGGCCTCAGTTTCAACAGCTGTAGTTGCGTTTCCTTTCTCAACCACTATGCGGGCGCTCACTTCTCAGCTTCACTACTCTGGGCGCCAATGGGGTTGTTTCTCAGTTTCCCTCCCCATCTTCCACAAATTCAGCTGTCGGCCGAAAATTTTCAAGAACTTGCAAATTTATCCCACCCTGATCGTCCGAAACTCGGGCTCCATAACGGCCAAGCCCTCCTCGGAAATTCGAAAGAAAAGCAATAATGACTCTGAACCAGATGAGAAGCTTCGGGCACTCCGGGAGCTATTTGTAAAGCCCAATATAAGTATCGATGCTTATATCATCCCTTCACAGGACGCCCATCAGGTACATTTGTGTTACAGAATTATCAAGTTTAGACCCATTTTCTTTGTTTTAAGTATCAAAATAGACTTTATTTTGGCTTATGTTGCTGGGTGTTGTTATTTTTTCCAGTTCTTTTGGCATGTTTATATGGTAGATATTGTAATTATCACGGTAATGTTTTGGAATATTTGATTTCTTTAATGTTTAGCTTCTAGAGAAAGAGAACACAAAAAGAGAAATCTTCCTTTGCCACTGGTTCTAACAAATGATTTCTGATTGAACATTTGATTTCTAGAGTGAGTTCATTGCGGAGTGTTATATGAGGAGAGCTTATATATCTGGATTTACCGGTAGTGCTGGCACTGCTGTGGTTACAAAAGACAAAGCAGCTCTTTGGACTGACGGACGATACTTTCTCCAGGTTACGAATGTTGAAGAGATTAGTGTTTGCCTGGTCTTGCTAACTCTCCCTGATATGTTATTTATATCTCACTCTTGTGAATTATGATGGCCAGGCTGAGAAGCAGTTAAGCTCCTGCTGGATTCTCATGCGAGCTGGAAATTTGGGAGTGCCTACCACTAGCGAGTGGCTTAATGGAGTGCTGGATCCTGGTTGCAGAATCGGAATTGATCCTGTGAGTAATCTGAAATCGTAGTTTCTGTTATTAGAATACAAGCATGAAACGTTTGTTGAAGGCCATCTTCAGAACTTTCTATATTGTATAATCTCATATGCTTCTGATTATTTTGATAGTGCCTGAAGTTGAAGGTAGGCTAGATGTGAGTTGAATTTAGATATTCTTAAGATGGTCAAAAAACAGACTAAAGAAAGTGTAGAAGTGTGAGTTTCACATTTCCTATCATTTGGATTTCTCTTAAATAATTTCTACCTTGTAAATAATTCTCTTATTTAGACGGCTCTTAGCCCAATTAAGTTAGTTTCTTATGGCAGTTTCAAGAAGTTTCACTTTACTCATCCTTAATCAAAGTTACTCGACTTAATCTTCCTCCCATTTTCAAGAAAATTTTCTCAAAGTTTTTAGCATGTTGTTTGATACCGGTAGCTACTTAAGCAATTTGTTAAGATTCTCTTTTGAATCAGTTTTAAGCTAGTTTTTTCTATCTTACAAACAGAAGGGACTTCCTATTCAGTTTACATGTTTGTAGCTTTCTTTCTTCGTATTTCTGTTGTTAGATTGTCGTTTTGATTATCTTTTCATATGTTTCAAGTTGAAGCATCATGTATTCAAGCTTGCTTCTTTTTGATGCCTCTTTCCAATGTTGGTGAAGGGATCAGTTTCTGTTTTCTGCTGATGCTGCAGAAGAGTTTAAAGAAGCTATTTCTAAAAGAAATCATGAGTTGGTCTACTTGTATGATCGCAATCTTGTGGATGAAATATGGAAAGAATCAAGACCCGAGCCCCCTAACAAGCCAATCCGATTTCATGATCTAAAGTATGCTGGCGTAGATGTGTCATCAAAGCTGTCTTCTCTTAGATCTGAGTTGGCCAATGCTGGTTCGTCAGCAATTATTATCTCTATGCTTGATGAAATAGCATGGCTGTTGAACCTGGTAATATTTCTTATCAATTAAGTGGTCTTAAGTTCATCAAACTGGCTTATTTTTATTGCTGAATAAATATATTTATTTCTGTTATGTGAATCATTTGGGAAGATGACACATCATATCAGTGAAACAAATAGTATAAAACATCTTCCTTGATGATCATCCTTGTAATAGGCCTGTAATAATTTCTCGGTCTTTGGTTCTTTCTTTTTCTAATGGATTTGGACAAAACTCAGTAGTCAAGCCTGCTAATGCTTGGGTTTGGCATGTGCAGTGAGAGAATGACTCTGTTTTCCTGAAAGTAAATTTTTTGATTATATGCTTGTGATTTGATTAAGAAAACTTAAAAAGAAAAGGTGAAACTTTTATATTATCATCATGCTGTGCAGAAGCTTACGTCCTTAAAGTTTACATGGTTGATTTTTGTCTGATGATGTTGCTAGTGATCTTCAAACTTGAAACAGTAATATGGTCGCTAAAATTATTTCTCGTTTCTTGATTTGCCATTATGGAGAGGGGAAATGAAACTGTTGGTCAACCCCCCTTTTGGGGTTTTTACTGGAAAGATCTCATGGAGTAAAATGTGAATATTGCCTGAGTTCCTGGGCTAATTGAGGCAGTATGTATCTTTCTTCATTTGGGTTGGAATATTAAAAAGAACATATTTTGGTCTTCTATCAGGATCCTCTTTGATAGTGGTCTTTTATAGAAAAGAAAGTATGCAGGAATTTTATGTGAAGCTTCTTTCTATGATTAACAATGAATCATTTGTTCCTTCCCACTACCCCATCTGTCCTCTTCCCTCTTCCACTCTTTATCTTTTCCTCTCCTTAGTTGACTAGCCCCCCTTTCGGCATACTTCATTTTGCATAATGACTTAGTCAGTTTTCATTGAAGGACTAGATTAAGTTTATAGTGTTTCTGTTTTTCTTTCAACATTCCTATTATTCGTTTCTAACTGCATTTTGTTTGAAGAAACAATAAAGAGCTTAAATTAGTTATGCTTTTGGTTCTTACATTTTCCCTAGAGATTCTATCCCTTTCTTATGTTTTATATCCAGAGGGGCAGTGATGTTCCACATTCGCCGGTCATGTACGCATACTTGCTAGTGGAAATTGATGGAGCTCAGTTATTTGTTGATGATTCTAAAGTTACTTCGGATGTGCGGGATTACTTGAAGAATGCTGGGATTGACTTGCGTCCATACAATTGCATTCTCTCTGAAATAGAAAGGTGAGTTATAAAGTGAAAGACCTTTCTCATTCTGTAGGAACTTTGCTCGGCTTCCTGTTTGTTGAATTGAGTACTTTGAAAATTATTGCATCTGTTATTAATTATGCACTTCATAGCTTGATAGCTCAATGTATGAATTTGGAAGGACAATATCCTTATAAGTAAGATGCAGGGATTGGTAGAACGAGAGTCGCCCACTAGAGATTTTAATACATTTATAAATGTCTGCACACAAGAGTGAACTATAAAAGAAAGGACAATATAGCTTCACATGTCAAACAAAAGATGATTTTTCATTTTCTTTTCATGGAGTATTTCCTTTATACTGGCTTCTATAATGGAACAGGGGATCAAGCACTTCTAATAAACAAATTAGGCATTGAACAAAATTCTTTTCTTTCCCAGTTTGGCAGCACGAGGTGCTCAACTTTGGCTTGACACATCCTCAATCAATGCTGCTATTGTAAACACATATAGATCTTCCTGTGATAAATATTCTAATGGACCTGGGACATCATCACCTGGCTCCAGTGGTCAACCTGGAGCACCTTCAGCAGTATATTTGATTTCTCCTATCTCATTGGCAAAGGCTGTGAAAAATGATGCTGAATTGAAAGGGATGCGTAATTCGCACCTAAGGTGACTCTATATCTCTTTTCAAACAGATAAGCCTGGTTTCTATTTATTTTTTATAATTTTTTCTTTTCATATTTTTACATGCAAAAAAGTGCTGTTATCTGTTGTCTAGTCGCTTTGTTTTAGTGTCTTAGTTTAACTGATTAATATTATTTCTCATCTTCAAGGACATTTGGACTGCTACAAGCAACATTTCCTTCAGCAATTTGGAGTTTTTGGTTTGGTCTCAACATAAGTAGTATTTATAACATCCATTGCCTGTATTTATTGGATAAAAAGAACCTTCAGATGGGAATATAACAGTTTCACTCTCTTCATTGGATCATGATTGGTTGGGATAAACTCATTCTTTCTGTACTTCATTGAAAGAAAACCTCCTGGACACCACTGCAACTGCAGATTGCTTCTGAATGTCACCTTTCCTCTAAAATTCTGCTACAGGAGATGGGGGGAGGCAGATTGCTTCATTATACACCTCACAGCAAAATATGAAAAAGATTTTGGTCCTAAAGCATGAGAGGTGACATACCATTGTTGTGGTATTGCCCGATGCTTTATAACATTGTTACCTCTTAGTTTGACGTCGAGGGTAGTGTATCCAAGGCATGCACCAGTACTGCTTGGAAAGGTTTAGATAATAGAAACTCAGCTTCTTTTTCGAAGCTTTTCTTTTGCCTGTAGAATTTCATCATTTATCTAAAAGAGAAACTAAAGTGAAGCTTAAAACTATTTAAATTAGCCCTTGCATGGAACATGGAACAAAAAACATGACTTAAAAAGAAACTTGATAATTGAGTTCTTTGAAGACTTGGCAATGAACCTGGAGACTTTTTAGAGGATATCCGAATCTTTACTCTTTGTTAATTGCTCACAGCAATAACTTTAGACTATATTCTAAATTTTGGTCTCCAGAAAGGTTTTAGGTTGCATACTTAAATTGGGTTCATGGACAACAGCTACAGTGCTAAGTGCCTAAGGATCTGTAGTACCCCAGTAACTTAGACAAATGAAAGAATAATTACTTTGGCCTAAAGGTGCTAAAAGCTTTAGAATGTAAATCAGTCACCTCATAGAATTGGATGGTTTTCTAATAGTAACGCATACAGATCTAGCATCAAATTGCTCTCTTGCAACACCTCCCAGTCCCTGTATTACTTGAAAGGTGCTAGATTATAATGTTCAATTGGAATATAACGCGGTCAGAACAATTCTTTTTGTTGTTTAATGATTCTAGTCAAAACTATAGTTCACAAGAACTTCAATTCATGTTAACAAATTGATATGCACCATGTTCATACATTAAAAAGAGGTGTTGCATTTTCATTTGGTGGCAGTGGGGAAAAGAGGAGTGAATGCTTGACAATGATAAGGCCCTTGTCTGAATGGAGCTGAGAACAACCTTCCAAAATATTTTACATTGTTCTTCCCTAGTGGAAACTTTTGGTTGTTCAAAAAGCTAGTAAATGAGAGAGTTGAGAGCTATTTATTTAAAAAAGATTGCTATCTGAAAAGTTTTTCTCCTCCCTGCTCTTTGTTCTCTCATTTGCCTCATTTCTAAATATTACTTTGTGGAGATGCAGTACTAGAGAAAAATTCTTTCCTTTTTTCCCCCTTGTAGAAGGGTTCAAATTCTTTTCTTCTTAAAAATTCCTTTATCTATGAAATCAACAGATTTGAATTTGAAGTTTAGCCAAAGCCATGTCCAAACTGATGTGGCAGGTTTCTTTGGTTTGGAACAAGAGTGACTGTCAAAAACCTAGAAACTATTGTCATGGGATGCAACTTCTTCTTCCTTTTCCTTCTTTACTTCTGATGCCTGCCTTTATTTCTTTTGTTCCTGCCATGCCTGTCCTATCATTAGCAATTGTACTATATTGTCACAACATTTGTTGTGTCAACTGTATTATATACAGACCCTATTAAAACTATTCCATTTGCTTATCATGATGTTTTTAGTGCAATTACACTTGTAAAAAATCAGATTTCCTGAGGTGATAAGTTCCTATACTTCTTAGACTGCTACAATATGAAAATGAAATCACCTGTGATTACATTTTTTAGGGGGTTTAGTTGGTTGAAGAATTTTGTTTATTAAAAATATGATTCTATGCAGAGATGCTGCTTCATTGGCACAATTTTGGGCATGGCTGGAGGAGAAAATACAGAATGAGGTCATCTTGACTGAGATAGATGTTGCAGACCAACTGCTTGAATTTCGTTCAAAGCAGGAAGGTTTTATTGACACGAGCTTTGACACTATAAGTGGTACATTAACTTCTTTATCATGGTGAAGCTATAATCATCTCTTTGTTTTATTTGGATTTCATTGGATCTGCTCTTTACTGGTTGAGTTTTTGTAATTTCACCATCTCCAAAGCCCAATAGAACTCGTACATTTGGCTACTCCAAGTTTGGGGAAATTCTCTTCTATTAGTGCAATCTAGATTTGCCTTTAAACACATTTAATATTTTCTCAGTATGAAAAATTTTTGGCCCCCCTTAGTCATAACTAATTCAAAACTCGTGTGTTCACATTTGTTCTGTAGCAATCCATAATGGCCTCAAATCATTATTGTTGGATCTTATTCTATTTCTTGAAAATCCTAGATTGTTTTTACTTGTGATTTCCCAGAGAGTGAGAGAGAGTGAGAGAGAGAAGCGAGGGGGGAAGGAGATTAGAGTTGACCTTGAAAAGTTGAGGAGTTATTCTTCTGAAGTTTACATTGGATAATGCAAACTCTAAATTTATCTTAGAAAGTTAAATAGCTTGTTTAGATTGGACATGACTAAAATGAGACTGAATTTTTCTCCAGAAATACGTCACTGTTCTCCAAAATGTTTCCATCAGTTCAAGTAGGATTGAAATCTTGTTTTAATTTCCACCAGTTTGAGAGTAGTGTGTGATTATGTTACAATTATCAAATTAGGACACAAAAGCACAGGAAAACCTATGCTTGCCCACGCTTGTTGCTATCTATTGTTGATGTGGTGCTAACTGGTATATTTTAATCTACAGGTTCAGGTGCAAATGGTGCTATCATACATTACAAGCCTGAGAAGGGCAGCTGCAGTCTTTTGGATGCAAATAAACTCTTCCTGTTAGACAGTGGAGCTCAATACATTGATGGAACAACTGATATTACCCGGACAGTACATTTTGGCAAACCCTCTTCACGACAGAAAGAATGTTTTACTCGAGTTCTACAAGTATAATTAACTTCTTCACTAGAGCTTTTCTGTTTACTTGCTTAAAAGTTAGGTTGCTTTTGATTTAACAAAGTATTATTCTTCTGCTATTCTTTTCTCTAATTCTTATATGGATATTTCTTTTGTAAAAATTACTACCTCTGTTTCATGATCTGTTAATTTGAACAGCAACACATAGATAAAGAAAATCATGAATTGTCCCATCTTTAAGTTAAAAGGAACCAAAATGACCTTTTTTTATTTACTCAAAAATGGAACTCACCCCCCCCCCACAACACACAACACAAAACGCACCACCAAAAGATTACTGATTGAAAGATAATTTGATACCTCAGAATTTTCCCAAATCGATAGATATTGCAAAGTGGAGGTAGTAGTTTTTTAATGTGAATTAGCATCAGCCATATATGCATTCACTACCAGTGGAGGTTTCGAACTTTTGTGATGTCTGAGTGCTAAAATGCCGACAGCATGCATAACATATCTTCCTACTGAGGTATCACAGTATTATTTGTAAGCAAATGCTGGTAGACTAACTTAAAAAGGGGGGGAGCAATTTTGCAATCTTCTGGGAAATAGTTGCTTCAAACTTTTAATCTCTTCAATGTGTTAGAAACCTTCCAGGATGATCTCAAATTGAATCTCAAGTGCTGAAGTAACTTGATTTGCTTATCTAGAGCTGGATTTGAGAGCTCTTCTTTACACAATTTGAGAAACAGAGAATATGCAAAATAGCAGCTTTGAAGTTCCAGTACTGTTGCTATTGAATTAGATGTTGTTTTTATCCTTTAATAGGGAGAAAGAAAAATGTTACTCACATGACAGTCAACTAAGTTGGAGATCACGTGTTGATAAGGCTAATAACAAGTTTTCTTTATGTTTGAGACATGGTTTGGATTTATCTTTGATGCACTGTTTCTTCATTGCACAAAGAAAGTTGCTTTTTGGCTTAACTAATGAATCACAATGATTGTGTTTCCAAGGGTCATATAGCCCTTGATCAGGCAGTATTCCCAGAGAATACCCCGGGTTTTGTTTTGGATGCTTTTGCTCGCTCTTCTTTATGGAAGATTGGCCTTGATTATCGGCATGGTAAGTTGGCTTGTTGTTACCACATTTTCTTTTGGCTGATTAAACTGTGCTCCAAAGTAAACAACCTGAGACAAGTGTCGGTCACATAATTCAGGGACTGGCCATGGTGTTGGTGCTGCACTAAATGTCCATGAAGGTCCTCAAAGCATTAGCTTTCGATTTGGAAATCTAACTCCTCTAGTGAAAGGCATGATTGTCAGTAATGAACCTGGATATTATGAGGACCATTCCTTTGGCATTCGGATTGAGGTATTTTAGCCTTAACTTTATATCTGAAGCAACCTCGCAATATCTATAGAAGCCCCTCTATTTCCTTGGGCTTACACAGCAGTATTTAATTTGTTATGTCAATCAGAATTAATTGTTTGAAAAATGTGTTGGTTTGATTTGCACTGTGTTTTCTCCTTGATGATTCCAATGTTTTCTTTTCCCTAGTCCATAAAAATAATTCAGTTTTTGTTGCTTTATCAATTTTCGTTTGTAACTGGGCATTCTTGCCTACAGAATCTCCTTTACGTGAAAGAGGTTGACACACCAAATCGCTTTGGAGGAATTGAATATTTGGGATTTGAAAGGCTTACATATTTTCCAATACAGGTAAAAGTAACATACAAACTTGGACCACTTTTTCAAGGCACCAGCTCTGGCGTGTAGTTTGCAAAATGTTTACGTATATTTCTTGTTTGTTGAAGCCTTAAAGGGCAAACAAGAAATAGTTAGTCTGAAATTATAGCGATGTGCAGACTACACTACACTTGTAAATAGGTATCCCTCAATTAGTTATCTTTCTCGTTATGCAGACTAAGTTGATTGAGGTATCTTTGCTTTCTGATGCTGAGGTCAATTGGCTAAATGATTACCACACACAAGTTTGGGAGAAGGTGAGTGTCTTAACAGCTACCTCTGTCATTTTATTTAAATTCCTTTTGGGTTTCTAGGTGTGAGTTTCTTCAAGTATCCTTATTGATACCATCAAAGGTTAGGTTAAATGGAGGGAAAATGGTATTGTCATGAATAATGTGATTGTTTGGCTTGACTTCCATATAAATAAGAAATGATTACGTGCGCAAATCTAAGAAGCTACTTTATAGACAAGACAGTTCACCTCATATTTAGCAAGCACTGGTGTCTAATTCTTTACACTTCAAAGGATTTTGCAATAGGTAAGGTTAGGTCATTTGATAGTTAGGTTTTCAGCTATAAACAATTCTGAGACAGAATCCTTGTTGTTTCTGCACATAGACTACATTTATAGTGGCACCTTGAGTAGGTTAGAATCGGCCCCCTTGAATTCTTTCACGAAAACCTGAGAGGTAATTATTGGGATTACCTTGCTCTTAATTTCAAATAATTAAACTAAAACATAAATATCATGCAAGATATAGTTTCAAGCTTGCTTGCAGCTAGCTTAGCAGCCATATTCATGTTTTATGTTGCTAACTGCACATGAATGCCCAGGTATCACCCTTGCTGGAAGGTTCTGCTCGGCAGTGGCTCTGGGAGAACACGAGGCCGATTGTAAGGCCTTAACTTATTTACCATTATGATTCATTATTTGTCCATTGCTGAAGTAGAGTGGATGACTGTGTTCACACAAAAGTTGAAATGAGCAGTCTTAGAAAGAAGTACAAAATAGGAAAGGTCATAACCTTGTTATCCTCAGACTAGATTGTTGAAGAATTGTTGGTTTCCCATAAATTGTATAGAAAATTTGGTACCTCGGTCCTTTCTACCTCCGCGTGTTAAACTAATGGTAATGTTCTTCATTGCATATCTTACCTTGGTTTCTATAAGGTCCGAAAGAACACTTCCAAAACTAGTATCTGAATCGAATGTTATTTGAGAACTACTCATATGCAAACTGATTACAACATTGTTTTGACAACACGAACAGAAGTGTGAGTCAAATTTAAAGATTTATCACTACAAATTGCAGAGTTTTTTATTTTTTATTTCACAAAAATATCACAGAAGATATAAATCATACTTAATAGTTAATACTTATTGCTTAGGAAAAAGTATTTTAACAAAATAGGCTGACTTTTTTATTTGACTAGCACAATGCAAGTGTAATATTTATGCATATTAAATGTTTTAAAAATTATATTGATATTGAGATTTTTACTTAATATAATTATTTTTCATATTTATTTGATTTTTAATAAAATATTAAATTTTTTTATTCTTATTTTTATGCTATTATATTTTTTTACTTTTCATTAAATATGTTTGTATTTGAGTTTTAGTAATCATAATTATACATTATTTTTTAGTGTAAAATAATAATATTTTTTCTTTCTCCTTCTTGCAAAGGTGAAGTTAAAATATATTTATTTACTATTTATTATTTTATTTATATAATATTCTAATAATTGTATTAATAAAGGTCATATGGTCTATTTATATTTTTTATTTTATTATATTTTTAAATTACAAAAAATTTATAATTTAAGTAGAGGAGTTAAAATATTATTACTTAATAGTTAAATTTTTTTTATTAATTTTTATGTATAATTATTATTTTTTATTTATTTATCTTAACTCATGTAATTCTCAAATAGTATTTATAATTTAATTTTTTAATAATAATGATAATAATAATAAAAATAACAAAAAAAACAAACTAATAGAGGAGTACTCTTTTTTAAAAAAACAATACTCTTATTTAACTAATGTAATTCTCAAATAACTCTTACTAATCTTTTAATAATTAATTATATAATAATTAATTAATCAACTAACTAACTAATATTATAGTATTATAAAATATTCTCATATTTTATTTCTTTTTATAATAACTTTTTCGTTTATTATATATAAATTTATATCTTAATGTGCATAATTATTTTTTATGATTATTTTATTTTTTATAAGCTAATAGTATTTTTTCCTTTTCTTTTATTTTAATAATATTAGAGAGATTAAAGAGTATTTTTTATTATATTTTTTATAATATTTATTATTATTATTTACTCTTGATATTAGTTATTTTATGAAATTTAGATGTCTATTTTTATATTTTATTATATTATATTTTTGTGTTAAAAAATATGTAGTTAAAATATATTTATTTTTTAATAGTTACAAAGCTTTCTATTAATTTTTTATCTACTATTTTTTATTTTATAATTCTTTAACTAATATAACTATTTTGTATAATTATTAATTAATTAACTAAATCATATAATATTGACTAGTCAAATTTCAAAGGTATTTTAGATCATTCAAAAAAAAAAAAGAAGATATATATTAAGTTTAAATTTTCATTACTCCTATTTATACTTTTATAACATAAAATTTAAATTCTCATGACCTCTATTTATATTTTTATAAGAGTATTTTTTTTACATTAGTTTTTTTATAATATTATTTTATTATTATTTACTCTTCATATTAGTTATTTTATAAAAATTAGATGTCCATTTTTATATTTAATTACATTATATTTTTAAGTTAAAAAACATGCAACTTAAATAGGAGTATTTAATATACTTATTGTTTAATAATCACAAACATTCTATTAATTTTTTATATATAACTATTAATTTTTTTAATTTATAATTTTTTAACTAATATAACTCCCTAAATAATTCTTATTTAATTTTATATAGTTATTAATTAATTAACTAAAAAATATAATAATAGCTAGTTAAATTTCATGAATATTTTGGACTCTTCAAAGAAGAAAGAAACACATAAAGTTTAAATCTCCACGATTCCTATCCATACTTTTATAATAGTACTAGAAAGGGACACGTGCGTTGCACGTGAATTTAATTTTTTTAAGTTTTTTAATATTTTAATAATTTTTAAATAATTATTATCATATTATTAATATTATTTTTTTAAAGTGTCACATTAATTTTTTTTATAATTTTTAATATTTTAATAATATTTAAAATTATGTCTAGTTTGATTAAAAAATATTTTTATTTGTTATTCTGAAATTATTAATTTTATAAAGTATTTAATTGATATTGTAATTTTTAATAGAAAATATCTGTTAATAACTATTATTTAGTTAGAATTTGTGTCTTAAATATTTTTAGAAAATTTTAAAAAATAATCAAATATAAGAAGATGAACATTCATTCTCTTAATTTAATATTTAAAAATACTTGTTATTTGATATAAAGAGAATGCTTAGCACTTTAAATATTTATTTAAAAAATTTTATTCTCAAATTGTGTTTAGCAGAACACCTTAAATAATTTGTTAAAAAAAATTTTATCCTCAAATTGTGTTTAGCAGAACACGCTAACCAACTTTAACTTTAGTTTAATTCTATCTCCATTGCAAGAGTCCTTTCTTTTCCTTCCTCATCATTGGGTTTCTCCCTATTTTCTTTATTTATTATTTTCTAGCATTGGTAGAGGGGATGTCGGTAAAGAACAAGCAGTTGCTGTTCAAGAATTATGTCTTTGGACACTGTAAGCTGGAAACTATCAGAAGGCTCAAATGGGGTTGTGGTTTAGAATACGTACGGAGCAAATGATGTGATCAATGAATGGGAGCCCTTGACTCATAACTCTCTCGGGCGGGATTTTATCTGAGAATTGCAGGTGAGCTTCACTTAAAGAAAATGACGGTGAGCTGTCCTTTCCTTTACCTTGTCTTCTTCTCCTTCCTTTTTTTTTTTTTTTTGGAAGGGGGTATTGCACGGAGAGGGGTCAAATTTCATGATATGGTGGCTTCAATATTGAGCTTCACTCATCCGAAAGAGAACTTACTAATCTTGATTCTAGGCAACCTTTCTAATAATGTTTGGCTTTTAATCTGGCCATCTGTCTTCCTGAAAATTTTCTTTTTTTCATGTTATTATGCTTCTTTTTATTTTGATTATTCATGTAGCCAATCTCACTGGATTTTTTTTGGTTAATTTTCCTCAAAATCTTTGAACTATACCTTTGTCTGTCTTAGCCTGTGAAATTTTAGTTAAAAAATGTTCTTCTCGGCAAGGCACTTTCTTAGCACACTTGTTCTAGGGCTAGTGATCTTTAAGGCTTTCTCTTAAAGACAATTTTTACCATATTTTTGAGTCTTTTGAACTTGATCATTATGTTGTTTCACATTTATTAATTTTCGCCATAAAATTTTGCTCTAAATGCCAATTATGGGTTGGTGGATCTGAAAAAAGTGTATGAAATTGGCCGCATATTTAGAAATGAAAGCCTTTCAACCCGTCACAGTCCTGAATTTACAACAATTGAAGTAAGCCTTCCTCTAGTTTGCTTTCATCCTTTTAGTTTTTCATTATTATTCTTACAGTGCAACCGTGTCATGAATTTGTTTTCTACCAAGTCTTCAATGTGATAATGCATGTTAAGCGTACATTGCAAACTTCATAAAAAAGAAAAAAACCTTCTTTGGCTAATGTTGGTTCTTAGCTTCATATTTGATGTATGAAGCATACTCAGACTATCAAAGTATGATGAATATGGCACAAGAGATTATAACACAATGTGCTCTTGCACTTCATGGAAGACTTACCATTTAATATCAGGTATGCTTTTACTCTAGCAATCTTTTTATTTCTCTCTTTTTAGCACATTGGCAGGCTTCTACATCTAAGCTGAGTTTTGGTTTCAATTTTGTTATTATAATTGGGTGACAGAAATGGATCAGCTTCCTTCACACTAATTAAGGTTTTAATATTTTTTTTCTATGCTGGTTTTCCAGGTTGTTGAGATTGTAGTACAGTCAAAGTTGTTCAACCCACATTTGTTTTGGACTATCCAATAGAAATATCACCTTTAGCTAAACCTCACAGAATCTACCATCCGTTATAAATAAATTTGGGTGATTGGCATTAACAAGTGTGCAATGTATAACCATTAGGAATTTATCTTGAATAATAGATTGGTTAGGAATTTCAGACTCTTTATGATGTATTACTTATTGGGACATCACTCTTTGTTTTCTGTCACTTAGCCTTTTAGTAATATCTCTAAAGTTTTAACTTAAGTTGTTGGCATATATTAGATTGTCTTTTAACTGTTTTAGAGGCTTGATCCTATTCTATCTTTCCACTCCCGAATTCACCTTAATCTTAAACCCAATCCCACTCTGGAACTCTAACTTCACAGCCTAAGAAGTGGTTAGCAGAAAGAATGTCTTTGGATTATACTAAGAATCAAGAGGGTTGGAGAAAGGAAGGGTCCCTATTCTCTTCTTAGTTCAATGGTAGTTTTTGGGGTGATTGCCACCCCAAGTTTTATTAAATTAAAAAGACATTATGGGAAGGAGGGAGCACACAAGACCTAACTTCTCTAAGTTAGTACATGTAAACTCTAAGCTAATGTCAGTGAACTGGAATGTTTTTGCTTAAGTCTTCGTCGGATTAAGTGGACAGAAGCACATGAAATTGATGAGTTTATCTTGATTGACAAACCTGTAATAAAGTAGCATATGCAATACATAATCGACCAAAAATTACTAAAGTAACCTTACCTTATAAGCAACAAAGCATTAATTATTTAATGAAGACAACATATCATTATTGTAATTAATAATGGAAGGGAATCTATTGAAGTACTAATTATTTCAGACTTTTTCTTTCTTGATTTTCTTGATAGGTGTTGATTGAGTAACATCATTCTTGTTGGCATTCTTCCTTCTTTTAATATATGTTGATATCTTTTCATCATCATCTTCCTCTTCTGTGATGTCATGGGCTTTCTCCAATTTGGTCATCCTTTTCTTCTCGATTATGGGTTTTTTGATGTAGTTGTTTTCCTCTTTGTTCTCCTTCATGAATATGTCTCCTTTTCCATTTGTGTTATCTTTGATTTTTCTCGGTGTACACTTCGTCTTATTTCTCTTAGTCTGCTTCTGCTGCAACTTATTCGTTGATGTTTCATTTATCTCTTGAACTGCTTCAGCAATGACTTGTAATATTCCATTTTGTACTTCTATTTTTTCTATTCATCTTCACCAAGAACTTGTACTCTTGCATACTCAAACTCAACATTCTTTTGTGGTGTTTTGATCTATTGATACCCTGAAAAGGTCAATAAATGAATGCACATGATTATTTCACAAAGTGTAAAATCTTATTGTTTTAATTGAACCTTTAGAAATTTTGTTACCTTTTCAATAGAATGTATATACTCAATTGCTGAACATCCAAGCACAACACTTGCAACATCCTCAAAAAGTGTTACTTTTGCACTATCTTTCGCTTGAGTGACGTTGAGATTTATCAAGTACCTATAATTCCTTGCTTAGCATGAACGTTTAATAGGTATAATATGTAAAATTTTTCATAATATTCATACCTGGGTATTGCTGTTGTCTCCGGACAGCTTCTACATTGAACTGTTTCATTAGTTCTTGTAATTGACCTTGAACAATTCTTGCATGCATCATACCATGGTTGTGAACTATTTTCAACCTTGTCTATTGTTGCTGTGAAATAGTATAATTTTTCCTGCCAGATTTTATATTTGTTTTGTCATTTTTCCTTATAATGTTTTTTGGTTTTTTTTCTAAAAAACACTTTAGATTATGGTAATTTGATTTTCTTACCTCTATTAAGGATTCTCTTTCGTTGATGATCTTTGTCAAGGTTACTTCTTCTGCTTCTTCAATTCTTTTTTCCATTAACCGCTTCTCTATATTTTCTGCTTCCTTTGAGTTTTTTAACCTGCAAAAATAAAAAAATATGTAAAAATTAAATGACATTATATGTGTATTCTTTTTGGGTTGGAATAATACGACAAATATTTTGTAACAATTGTTGTCTTACCAGTTTAGTAAGGTTTCTAACTCCAAACATATGGGACTTACTTCAAGTGTTGATATGGTACTTGTTTGTAGTTGAAGTTGTCCTTCGGAAGAGAATTTTGGTTAACAGAATATTTGTCTGTACTATATATATCTGTGGTTTAGATTTTAATATTTTCATCATACCTTGATATATCTTCTTCTTAAGCCCTGTTATTGCCACAATTGGTTTTTCACTTTGTTGGCTCTCTAATACATTCCCTTCATTGATTGCCATGTCATCCCACATCGTGACATTGATTGTCTCCAACCTGCATTTGTAAAAATAAAAAATTTGTAATTAAATAATTGTATTGTAATTAAATAATTAAATAATTGTAATATTTTTTAGTTGGAGTTCTTTGAATATGTCTTACCGATCATTCATGATGATAATTTCCCTTCTTGAAGATGTCCCTTCTGGGTACTTCTCCTTTTGGTAGCAATTCTTGACTTTGTACACAAAACCTAGAATATCTACATAGAGGATTGTGTATGGAAAAAACATATGTAAGATAAAAGCTTATAACATTATGCATTGTCTATCCATGATAATGATATTGAAAGTGACATTGCTGTTACAGAAATTACAAAAAATAAATAGTCTATGAATAATTAAATCAAACAAATATTTTCAATTTTTTTTTGATACTATGAACATATTGTCAGTTGATAGCAACTAATAATTATAAGGTGCAACAAGTAATTCTATAGCATTTTCTTATGCAAAAATAACTATGAAAAAATAAATATATATTTTGCAAACTTATTTATCTTTAGAAAATTACAAATTTAGTAATATCACCTATTGTGTCGTCCTCCTTGATGTTGTCTAGTTGATCGAAGTTGACGAAGTTGTATGTGATTCGTTCCTTGTTGACAGCATCTTTAGCTTCAGTAACGATCGTATTCATTTGTAACTCTAGCTCTAGTTTGGGATGCACATTCAGAAACATTTTGTTTACTTCTCTAATTATTGCATTGGATATTATGTAGGTTGCATTTCTTGTGAATATGCCATCAAAATGTTGAATAACATTTCCAAACATTATGCCACGTATTCTTGTCCCCTGTAATTTATAAAAATGTACAATGTTATCATAATTTTTCATAATCTTTAAGGATATTGCATAATTGAAAAATTAATTTTTAGAAACGTACTTCTTGATTTTGAGTTCTTTATTTTTGCCTCAGAACTCTGATTGCCCAATGCGTAGTACCATGAGTTTGATTGTTGATGTTGATCTTCCTGTTGCTGGTAATGTACTAATTGTTGTTTCTGGTAATGCATGACCATTCTCAGTAGGTACTAAACCGGGAAGATCATCATAAATTTGACCCTGCACTCTAAAGGTATATACACCACATTTTTCTGACGCAAGTCCTTTATCAAGTTTAACTCCAAATGAAGTGAATGAGAAGATACTATTATATGCTCGAATTTGCTTTAGGAAGAAATTTGATTCTTCAGATTGAGAAGTAAACAGGTCAAATAACTCTTGTGGTACTTATGGTGACGCTAGCTTAATTTTGCCATTATCACAACAAAAACCTGGAGTCTCATATTCAAATTTCAAAGCATCACAATGGATACAACGGTGTATTTTCTTCACTTCATGCAAAGTCGAACACACTGGTTCATATAATGCAGTATCTGCTTCAAAAAAAAAAGATAATCATTAATTTTTTTATAAGAATTCTATAAAATTTTACTATAGAAATAACATCATTATAAATTTATACAATAATTAAATCACATTATATACCTCCGTGTTGGTTTAGAACCATTTGAGCTTTAAGCAACCATTTATTTTGTAGTTTTGGAATTCTTTGATTTGAAGTAGATGTAGTTGAATCAATCATATCCTTTTTTTTGCCTTTTCAAACCATTAACATGCTTTGCATATAACTTCTTCTCCTGGTCGCTAAGTCTAGCATACCAACTATTCTTAGATTGAATAGAACATAAGCTGGAATTATGTTCAAAAGTAGTAGAATTTTGAATTTTCCTTCTCTTTCTTGTTTCTGATACTTTCTGAATGTATTCTTCTCGCTCTGAAGCTGTCAAATTTGCATATTTTGTTCTCATGCATTTCAACTTGTGTTTCTTCATGTCATCTGTAATATGATGAATAAATAATATAAGTTGTCATGCTTGCATACATTAAAACTAATGAAAATTTAAATGCAGCAAAGGCAAGCTTATGTAGATAAATTTGTCAAAAAGAACCATTAGGAACAATTATTATTTCAAACTATGTTTTTTTATTATTTTAAAGTAATATAGAATCAATCAAATAACATTTTTCCTTGTATTGTGAATCATGTAAAGTAATTTTCTTAAGCTTCTGTCATTGACTAATAAAAATCATAGCATATTGAGAAAATTATGAAAAATATGCATCTAATATTTACAATAAAATGTAATCAATATGCTAATATTTACCAGAGTTGCTATTTCGTCGTAATATGTTGTCCATTCTTGATTTGAAAAAGTAGAATGGATATATCTGTAGAAAAAAAAAGGTATAATTATAATTTGCTAGGGCAAAATACAGAGGAGAGTAAATATTCCACAACCTATGTATATAAAGTAAAAAAGAATTATTTAAGGAACTTTGAAGAGTGGACTTTTCTTTTGTGATATCACTTCATTGACTTCTTGCACGTGAATTACGTTTTTGCACTCTGATCAAATCTAAATGCTACAATATAGCTGTTATATTGGAGCTTGATACATGCATAAGTGATTTAGATTTTCTTCTGACAGATGGATGAAAAAGAAGAAAAATTATAATAGTTGACTAAGGAGCAATAGCCTATAGATGGGCCTCTTGTGGAAGAAAACTATTTTTGTTTGTGCATTTCAACTCTGCAATGGAGCAAAATTTGACAGTGATATGTGAGGAAGCCATATTACATATTACCTCTCTCTCTCTCTCTTATTTTTTTTTCCCTTCAAATCTTTTTCGGCCAGGGAGTAGTCTTGTTAACTGGAGATATATAGTGGCATTGTCTTAACATCTCTTGATCACCAATGTCTACTGATTTTGGGACACAGAGGCATGTAAACATAGTTTCTTGCTGCAATGCTAATTTTGTGCACCTTGGTTTAGCAGCACTTTCTGTTTTAAATAAGCAGCAATGCTTATCCCATTTTCTGAAAAATCCTGTAGCATAGACATATTTGTTTCTATTTGACTCACACGTAGTAGGAATTGTTCTTCTTCATTGTTGTTTCAGAATTAACTTCTTACTTTTAATCTTTCACTTCAGAAAGCAATATTGGTTCGAAAGAATCATCCCTGGCAAAATAATGTCGGGAATGAGTAGCTTGGTTGAACAAGTAAGAAATAACACTGGGTTTAATTACTGTGTGCAATGTACTTCCGAACTCTTACAATAATAATCTCTTTGTAGATTCGAGGTTCTCTTTCTAGCGTTCAGACTTTAAGTAAAATGCTATCAGCTCAGACAAGGAGAAGCGAGGTATGTGTGTTCCCTAATAAACTGTGTGACCCTTGGGCTTTTGTTTAATATACTTAAATAAAATGATCCTAAAACATTTTTGCGAAATTGCAGATCTCATATGACATTGTTCAAGACATTATTGTGCAAGGTGACCATCTGAGAGATACTCTACAAAAACTCCAGGATGCTGTTTACCTGACAAATGTCTTCCTCTTATGTTTGTCATGCTTTATCTCTGAAGTGGGATGGTATATTATTTTCGTGGACGATTGAGATAGGAAGATGTTGTCCTCTCTACCTTGTCTCTCTTTCTAACCGTATACATACGTTAAATTTTTTCAAGAATCTGACCTTTTAAAGAAAACTCCCCTGCCTGTTAAACTGGATTAGTGACTGTTTTTGTAGTTAATTATCTTTTTTTAGTAGGAAAAAAAGGTATAATTATAATTTGCTAGGGCAAAATATAGAGGAGAGTAAATATTCCACAACCTATGTATATAAAGTAAAAGAGAATTATTTAAGGAACTTTGAAGAGTGGACTTTTCTTTTTTGATATCACTTCATTGACTTCTTGTTGCTTTCTCCCTTTCTCATACACCCACTCACTGGAGCAGGCATTAAGACTATTCTTAACAGATAAACCATGATCCAAATTTGTTCTTTTTGTCTCTCTTTCTAACTATATACATACATTAAATTTTTTCAAAAATCTGACCTTTTAAAGAAAACTCCCCTGCCTGTTAAACTGGATTAGTGACTGCTTTTGCAGTTAATTATCTTTTTTTTAGTAGGAGAAAAAAGTATAATTATAATTTGTTAGGGCAAAATACAGAGGAGAGTAAATATAATTATTCAATATAATTATAAAGTATGTGTGTAAAAGGAGGATGATGGCAAAGGTTGATAAATCTATGGCAAAGAAAGACATGTTAGCTAGATTTTTTAATCATATACTTTAAGATATTTGATGTTAGGAAGCCATTGCATGTAAAAAGACACACTTAAAATCAAAAAAAGTAAAAGGAAGGACTGAGTTTGGTATGCAACATTCGAGTTATACATCTTTCAATTGAAAGGTTTCCTTTCATCGATAAAACGTAAATGTGAACACGAGACAAATTTATATGGATACATTAGTATACATTATGCAAACTCAACAATGGAAAGGAAAATCAGTAAGTTGTTGGTGGTCAATGTACCTAATTTTGGACTGAATTTGGCGTTCTTCCTCCTAGAAAGGCAGTTGAAGCTCTATGGCTTGATGTAGTTTCTTATTCTTTGTTTTATGAAAGAAGACAAATATGAATGGATTCAACTGTAGAGATATTATATATTTGTTTGATATCATATATTTATTTTCTATATTGAATGCACTTTACAAATAACTTATTATTAATTATTACCCTCTATGTAACTTCCCTTTATATAAGTACCATTAATTATTAATTAAGGTGCTGATCTTAAATGAATAAAATAGAATATTAAATTTCATAATAATTATTTTTACAATATTAGAATTAGAATAATTGGTGAGACACAAGTTTCTTGCATCCATCACTTTTCAAAATTATATTTTGAATAAATAATTTTGATTGGGATAAATAAATAAATAATAATACATAAATAAGTTCTTGGTATTCTAATAAATAATCATGATATTTTTTTTTATGAATAATAAAAGATGTTTAAATCCACATGACATATTATATATTTATTTGATATCATATATTTATTTTTTATATTGAATGCACTTTACAAATAACTTATATTACTAATTATTACCCTCTATGTAACTTCCCTTTGAATAAGTACCATTAATTATTAATTAAGGTGCTGATCTTAAATGAATAAAATAGGATATTAACTTTCATAAAAATTATTTTTACAATATTACAATTAGAATAATTGGTGAGACACAAGTTTCTTGCATCCATCACTTTTCAAAATTATATTTTTAAATAAATAATTTTGATTGGGATAAATAAATAAATAATAATACATAAATAAGTTCTTGGTATTCTAATAAATAATCATGATATTTTGTTTGGGATGATTGTAATAAGAATTATTGAATGGACCTTACAAGTAACTTTTAAAAATAATTATTAGCATCTATGTAACATTCCTACATGTAATTGTAATCATTAAATTAGAGAAGTAACTAATATAATTATGGAATATTATATTAGTTCAAAATTATAAATAATTTTGATTATGGAATATTATATTAGTTCAAAATTATAAATAAATTATATTAGTTATAAATTATAACTAATATAATTTATTTCAAAATTATATTTTGAAATAAATAATTTTGATTGGGATAAATAAATAAATAATAATACATAAATAAGTTCTTGGTATTCTAATAAATAATCATGATATTTTGTTTGGGATGATTGAAATAAGAATTATTGAATGGACCTTACAAGTAACTTTTAAAAATAATTATTAGCATCTATGTAACATTCCTACATGTAATTGTAATCATTAAATTAGAGAAGTAACTAATATAATTATGGAATATTTTTGTATGTAAAAATTAGAGAAGTAAGTGCTAGAGCTAAATTAATGTTCCTTTTTATTATTAAATAAATTGGAGGAGTGACTTTGTTTAGTGGAAATGAAATGAATATTGTTTTGGACCAATGGAGTTGGAAGAAAGGCAATTACATTATAGGACTACTGAAATTAAAAATAATTTATTCAAACTAAGGGTATTTTTGTCCATTCAAAAAAGGAAGAAACAAAAGATGTTTAAATCCACATGACCCCTTCCCATACTTTTAGAATAGTAATAGAATAGATAGATTGCTATAAATGATAGTAACCATGAATTACCGGTTAACTTACTGCTAATAAACTAATGCTCTCATAAAGAAACAGATACAGTGTCAATCATACTTGCATATTCCACAGGTAGCAATTTGAATGAGACAGTTAAAAAAGGTAATTTCACTTAATTGCCCCTCCAATCAGCAAAACTAGAGCTCGACTAAAAATGCTCAGCTAGCTTCAAGTTAAACAATTGGCTTTCTTTGGCCTGATTAACTTGAAGGAGAAAAGAGATCAGTTGCATACTCTTCAAGTATTTGCTCATAACCTGTTTTCTGGTGTTGGATCAGATGTCGAGAGGGACGTGTACATGTCTGCTATTGCCTTCGCAAAGTATTCCTTAGCTTGAGGCCTCTTGATCTGAGATTTCGAAAAAAGAGAGTAAATAAGGCGATAATGCTTGTGCCCACATAAATTTTTTATAGATCAAAACGGTGCTAATTGATGTTGTAAATATTAGTAAAGCATACTACTAAAAGAGGGAAAGAAACAAAAACGGAAATTGATCGTGTTTTGAAGCTGAAATGTCAAGAGGAAAGGTACCTTGAATGTTGGAGTGAGAAGGCCGTTCTCAAGTGTAAAGGGATCGGGAACCAAGGTGACAGCTTTCGCGAATTCAAAACCTCTCAACTGTTAAGTAAAATATTAAGCAATAAGATGAAACAAACTATTCTTGTGATGTAAAGTTTTCATTTCGCAGGGAAAAAGAGAAAAAAGTGCCATTGTTTGTTACAATTACCTGAGCTTCTCTTCCTACAGCGTCCATTTCAGCTAGAACAGCAGCCTTTGCTCTGGGGTCATTACACAGCTGGGCAAAATCTTCATACTGAACCACATGATTTCAAGTTAAGCAGAAGCAGTTAAGACATAAACGATGATGGATATCGATAGAACATACACATCAACTAATGATATACCGTAAATATTGACATAGATAATATTAGCAGCTGTAAATGACTCGATATAAAAGTTGGGCTGAATATATAAGAACATCTGTCATCATGCTAGAGAATGTAAGAAGCTCAGGCCTATTCTTGGACAAATAAAAAGGCATATTTCACTAAAATTCTTCAAGAACTAGATGAAAGAATTAATTTGATAACTTTCCCAATCCAGTAATTACATGTATTGTCTAGACTTCAGAGATATGTTTGTCCAGGGACGTCAGAGTGGAAAAAGTACAGGGTAAACAGGAACAAGAGAAACATTTTACCGAAACTAAACAAGAACACATTCCATGTAGGAGAAACAGCAGAATTTATATCACATTAAATCTAGCTCATCTGCAATTTTTAGAAAAAATCAATCATCACTTTAAAGAAAGTGCATTAATCATTCCACAGTTTTCCTTGATTATGGACTCCATGTCCACAAACAAGATGGAAAAGAAACTTGTCATAACGCAGGAGTTGTTCAGTTTTCTGAAGCTTGTAGATTGTGTTTAGATTAGCATGAGGAAGGATTTCAAAGTCTGATAATTTATGAAACCAGCGAAAAAAAAAAAAGAAAAAAAGGTTCTAGTCCACCACAAATTGAAGGCTGCATGGGAGAGGCTGGTTTTCCAAACCTGGGCAGTATTCTAAACTTTAAGGGCTACACGTGAAATCATCCGCTATAGGATGAAGCATAAACAAGAGCAGATTTCAAAGGAACAATACGGGAAAACTGCAATACTTGTGTACCGCACTGCACAATTTATACGTTTTCGCTTAGTGTCTGTCTTGATAATTTGTAATTGAAATCGGAGTTAAGATTCTTGAGATTACAATAGCTATGAAAATTAGAAATAAAAAATAACAAATTCGAAGTCGTGTTTGTGGATATTAAAAACTTAAAAGTGCAAGAAAACACAGAACTAAGTAGCACTTAGGCTAGAAGGTTCTGTAACTCTTTATTCAGATTATTTCAAGCTAGTAAGATTGCATACAGTATGAAACATTCTCCCAGCGGACCTCTGGTTAGCTTATAAAATATGTGAACAAAACCATAGCAACAAAAGTGTACGTTGCATATATATAAAGCAAAATAGATTGTCAGCAGCAAGAAAAGAGAATGCCATAAATACAAGATGTCCCAAAAACTACCTTTATGCCTTCAGATACTGCCCATTCCTTCAATACATCTGGATCCACAGCTACTACAGCTACTAAAGTCGAATTGAAGCTATCACCTGTGCAAGCCGAAAGCTCAGTCAGTACAATGAATAATGATTTTACACTAACAAAAATCAGCTCTTACCGTAAACAAAGCACTGTGCCACGAATCTGCACTTGGCATAGACATTCTCAATCTTCTCTGGTGCTATGTACTCACCCTGTGCCAACTTAAATATATTCTTTTTCCTGTTAACAGCATAAGAACCAAATTTATAGCTCCAATTCCTAACCTTCTACCTTTTCAACAGAGCAAACTTTACATGTAGTCCCAACGGCAGGTTGAGTATTCAACATAGCTTAGTATACAACCTGGAAAACTACCCTTTTTCACTGACTCAAACCATCCAACTGGATACAGTAGAACTTAAAATAATAAGTTTATCTTTTCAGTTTGTTCCTAAAGACCTAACTGTGAGGCATGGCCCATATTCACCGAAAAGCATCACATGAAATAGTAATAAACATTACCTATCTATTATCTTAAGCCGGCCTCCAGGTAACCAAAGTCCAATATCACCTGTATGCAGCCAAGCCTCATCATCAATGACTTCTCTCCTGTTCAAGATGACAAGTTAATTGCTATTCTGACAGAAATTCTCCATATGAAAAAGTTTAGTATGCAGAAGATATGCACGTCTGCTGTTCATCTTTGTAATAGCCCTGGAAAACAATGGGACCCCGGACACAGATCTCTCCACGCGGATAAGGCTGATCCTCAGAAGTATAATTCATTTCAGGAACATCAACAAGCTTTATTTCTGAACAAAATTAAGATAAATTGGGTGCGTCAGTTTCATAAGTTACAAGAGATCATCCTACACACCAACTTGCATAAATTATTTGCAATCAGCTGTAATAAATTTACATTTCAATAAGACTGGTTCAATCTGAGAGGAATAAAGATATAAATGCTATTTTCCATCAAGAACTACTACTGAACCCTATCTTGCAAGCATACATGAGTTGGATCTAATTTAACTTATTGATTTACTATGGATTAATCCTATATACATTTTCAGCATAAAGATCCATTTCGAGAAGCATGCTTGAACCACATGATTTCAAGTATTTTGCAAAGTTCAGCAGCTAAAAATATCATAATCATTTTCTCCCGACATTTATCAAATCTTACCACATGCAGGATTTGGAGAACCAACATGACCAGTTGAGATATCACCTTCGTCCATAGTGCTTATAACACAAGAGGTCTCAGTCATGCCGTATCCTTCCATGACTCGACAGCCAAAACATCTGTAAGTACGGAAAAATGTCACAAGAACCACACTCCATACGTAGGAAGATATAAAGCAAACATAGTGGCACCTTTTCCAATTAAAGAAAAATGTCTACTTACACCCTCAGAAATTCCATGACATCAGGAGACAATGGTGAAGCACCTGAACCCATGAAACGCACTCGACCTCCTAGTTTCTCCTTTATTTTATTAAACACCAACCTATCCCACATTGGTGATGGTTTCCTACCTGAAAAGTTTAAAACGAAATGTAATAATAATTATTGACAATGAAATAACAGTGTGAAAAGAAAAAAGGCATTAAGCATCTAATGTTCTCAGAAGATTCTATTGTACATGAAGTAGGAGACAGCAAAGGAGAAAGAACAAACATATTGGGACTTTTTCAATCTTAGAGAATCATCGCTATTATGGACAGAAAAAACATAGAAACAGGAAAAATTTTGTACATTGAGTTGTATGACCTACCCAACCAGTTTGTGGCCAATATTTCCATTTATGACTAAGCGACAATAAAAAATTCACCAACCTAGCTTTCAGGTCAGCAACTCATTATAAAAGCAAGGCAACTTCAAAGACAATATAGGAACAGGGAGATTATCACATTAATATGTTCAGGAGACATAAATCGGGTATATTATCTATTATAACATGCAGGATAACACGAGTTCAGCATATTAAGTGGCTTAAACCAACACAATTTTAAGATAGTACAGGAAAAGAAAAGCCCCTGACCCTCCTTCACAACAGATTGGCAAAGAGGAAAAACAAGAAAAAAGAAAACCAAAAAAGGGATTAGTCATAACAACAAAAAGGCATGACTCAGTGCGATTGGACCCACCACTCATAACTGCCTGCTTCTTGGAACTGTAAGCAGCACTGAATAGTCTCTGCTTTAAAGCCCCGGAAGTCGATACAGCATTTGTAATGCTAGGGAGCACATTAGGAGAAAATGAGAGACAGAAAAAAGATTTGAGCAATTATTTAAATTTCAGTGTGCCCAATAATACCCAGCATATATTCTGTTGTATAGACGAGGAACACTGCAAAATATTGTTGGTCTCAGAGCAGCAAAATCGTCCATCAATTTCAGGTTGTCCTACATAAATGTGATCCCATCCAAAAAAAAAAAGGGGGGGGGGGGGGGGATGCACATTAAACAAAAGGAATTTAATGAAATAAGTCTCCATGCTAAGTAAAAAAGCAATAGTTGTTAAAAGGGAATACATGGAATGATTAGAGCCTATTACAGAAAAAAGCTGCAGAGAAGAATTTCTCATTTAATGCTTGGACATTCTGAGTGAAAAGGAAAATGCACATTAAACAAAAGGAATTTAATGAACAAAGTCTCCATGCTAACTAAAGTATGGAAGAGAATAGATGATGCAGATATACCCCTTGGTAGAAGCCTACAGCAACGCCATAATACACTGACATGATTTGGTTGGCTCGTTCATATATATGTGCCAAGGGAAGATAAGATATGTAGCTGTAGAAATCAACGTGCAGCTCAATATGTTGCAAAGAGGTTTAAACAAATGAATCTTCAATTAATTCATACTTTAAAAAAGAAACTCACATGTCTGAAGAGTAAAACTTGACTGTATGAGTAGAGCCCGCAACATTTGATATCAGATTAGCATGTGTTAACACGACACCCTTTCCACAGATGACAAATTAAGAGAAAACAATAAATTTATTGAACATTATTCGCACGATGGACTACAAGAAAAATATTTCAAATGCTGGAACTGAATATGAATCAATGTGCATAAAGTAATACCTTGGGGGTTCCAGTAGTACCACTTGTATAACATATAGTTGCAATATTTTCAGGTTTGGGAGGGCAAAAAGGTTGAATATTACTTTGTCCCTGAGCAAAAGACAGTTACCAAAGCATCATTTGCTAACTTCTTCAGTTACAAATATTTAGATGCCCTTTTCCTGTATTTCTGTTCCAATTAATTGAAAAGAAAGGCAATTCCTTTTTGAAAGCAGGAAAAAACCCTTTTAAGTGACAACATCTATAAAAAAGAAACATGATAGAAAGTGGAGATGTGAAGGAAGGTAAAGAAATTATTAAGCGTATGCTCTGCATTTTTTTAGTAGGGAAGAGTCAAAAAATTCAAAGTCAGGTACTGCAATCTTGCAACAAGGTACAATGAGAAAGCTAAACTGGTACACAAGGATTCTTTTAAGGCAAGGACAAGGGTACTTATATGTTTTGAGCTTAGAATCTTTCTTGGTGTTCGAGTATCAAAATTCCAAATGTAATTAAATCCCTCTAAACCCAAAAGGTGAATGCACAAAATGCTGAAACTTTTTGTGAGCCCATGAAACAAAGCTCACGAAGAATTATACATATTTAAGCGCCCCCTCCCCCAAAACACACACACCAAAAAAATACCGAAACCAATTATTGGACCAGTTACTTTAAAGTGGTGGATAGAGAAAACATGAATGCTGCAAAAATAAAAACAAAAATACTTCCTCAACATATGATACACCAACTCCATAAGCATTTCAAGATACCTGCTCTAGTAGCTTCGAGTATGAGACAACCTTAACTCTGGAAGTAGAAGGAAGAGACGGGAGGTGTTCATCTGCCCCTCCCACCACCTATCATTGAGTAAGGGGAAATGTACATTAGAAGAATAGACAATGTTGCTTTATATGTAATGGAACTCAAACAATTATTTGACGATAAGCTTAGAACATACCACTATTACACGTACAGATGAAATATCTGATAAGAAGCTCAACAACTGCCCATGATAGGAGAGAAGCATCAGATACAAGAAAATTTTGAAACATCGTTTTAGATTACAATCTAAAATTTAAACCAAAAGATAAAAATAAATAAGAAGAGTAAGGGAATGTTCCCAACAATCTAAAATTTAAACCAAAAGTTAAAAATAAATAAGAAGAGTAAGGGAATGTTCCCAAATAGGGAAGCAGCTTGGATGTTCTGATAATAACTTCAAATAAATAAACTGCCAGACATGGTTTTCAAAAGCTATTAATTTGTAAAAAAACCACAATCTTGTCCTTTTCTTGGGTCGTGTTCTATAAGTATAAAACAAGAAATGCTAAACATTAAAATATTCCCTATTCTAGGAAGGTTGTAGTGGGGGGCTCACAGTGTTCAAGGTACTTGGCACACAAAAGATAGCCTGTATATCAGCATGACCGACAATGTATTTAACAGCATCAGGACCTGAACAACAAAACAGGAGTTGCGATTCAACTTATTTGTTAGACCAAGGAGATTTATCTGAATAGATAACTACCCACCAAGAGTGTCATACAAAGGCACTGAAACGTATGAATATGCGGAACAGGCATGGTCCACAATTAACCATTCAGGTCTATTTATAAAGTAGAGTCCAATGCAGGATCCCTGTTCATCAAAGGCAAATTAACAGACAGTATCAAAGCAATATCTAATAAACACTTCTATAACAACTTGCTGAATGTAGAAATATAGAAGCATCAAACAGAAGTTTAAATCTTTTTTTTTCCCCCAAGTATAAAAAGAATTACGTTCTTTTCAATTAAATAAGGAAAGATATTGGTATTTTTGCAATTTAACAGGATAAAATTAGAAACCTAAGTTTATATGTAAACACTCCCAAGAGAGAAAATAATCCAAGAAATGATAAAGAAGAAATAAGTTAGCAAAAACTATACGGGTTTTTAAAGTTTAAAAATGTTACACTCACTGATTGTAACCCATAATAGCGAAGCCCAGAGCCTATTGCTACTCGAGCAGTGGCTGCCTCACCATAGGTCATCCATTTGTATCTTCAGTAAAAATTTAAAAATGTCAGAATCATATGATTGTGACAAAAGAAACTGATTGATCAATGCCGGCTTACTCTCCAACCGTCCCATCTACACGAACGCGTGTACCCAAGTACTTGTAGTCTTGGAATTCTTCTGCTGCATGTCTATAACACACAAAAGATAAGACTGGGGTCCAAAAGAGTTAATTAAGGGAAACTTCTCATAGAAAAGATGGTTGGCAAAGCTTCAATACAAGGGCTCAACATAAAGAGAGAAATTGGATAACTAGATTGCATGGAGAAGAGAAAATAAACTCATACACAAAGTTATCATGCAAGGTGCCAATTTCAGGATGATCTGAGAATGTGTTAACCAGCTTCAGAGGAGAACGTGCAGATCTGACCAAATCACAAATTAGTAAGAAAACAAAAGCTAAAACTTTAAGCAAATCAAGATATAAATGGAAAGATGCCTGACCTGTACACATTCCATTTTCCTGTCTGCAATTTTTCTGGAAGGACGACACTGTATCTCTCCCCTGATCAAATTTCACACTATGAATGGGAATACAAGATAAAGTAGCAACAGATAACAATGGGAATGAACATTAACAAATACATCAACTGCTCCAAGAGCACAGGAAATCAGAGGGCCATAAAAAGAAGTATATTCTATTCCTAACAGAAAACAGTAATCTCCAGGAGGTCACAAGTTTAAGGAGTTACCTATCCTTTGGCTACTGTAGTCAGTGTGCCAAACACTCAAGTATATATAATTACAGTAATCTCCAGGAGGTCACAAGTTTAAGGAGTTACCTATCCTTTGGCTACTGTAGTCAGTGTGCCAAACACTGAAGTATATATAATTACTTGTGTGTGTTATTCAGAATAAAAATCTCAATTCTTGATCATCTTCCCTTTGAAACCTTTGTGATCCATATACTAACAAAAATGCACAAGGAGCATTTACATTCTGAAGTGCCCTCAGGGAAGTATCATATCTGATGTGGAAACATGTAGACAATTTGAAATCCAGAAAAATTATCAGGAAGTAAATAAGCGTAATGGAAAAGATATCTTGTTACACTATGAATCCTCACATTCTTCTGTACCATAATTTCTTAATAACACAAAATAGTGAATAGCAAATTTCACATTTCCGTAAAATCAGGGCCACTTGACTACCTAGAGGATTTAAACTCATCAACAGACAACAAAAATCCTCCTAGACTTACATCCCTTGACTATCAAGCTTGGAAAAGAAACATTAGAATCACAATTTTTCCATTAAAAGATGAAAATTTTGAAGTGCATTATGGAGGAAGGAAAGCAAAAGCACAGAGAAATTGAGCTCAATTGCAGTTTTACAGATTGCTGTACTAGGTAGACCATCAGTTTAGGACGTCCTTTCCCCTAATCCAAATGTTGAGGCAGATTGCTGATTCTGTTCAAAACAATCCATACCTTAGAAAGCTTTCGCTATGAGTCTTTTCCTCATTGCACCTTCCGAAAGACAGGTTTGAAAATTTTCTGTATACCAGACCCACAGAGGAGATAGAGGGAAGCATTTTTGTTATGGATTCAGACTTAGCAAAAGTCTTAACATCATCAACCATAATGTTCTTCTAATTTACTTGTGAACTCCTTAGCCCTAAAAATCCTACCACAAGAACAATAACTAACCGCAGTTCACCAAAATCTTGATTCCTGAACTCAAAATCCTCCCCGCAGACCCATGTTCTATAGCACAAAAATAATTAACAGCAAATCTTGATATAGCGCAGTTCTTTAATTCTTAATAGCCTTTCCAATACTCTCAAAACAGAGTCGTCGATATCAAATAAGTTCTTTGTTGCCAACCGAAACTGATAACCGTGAATAACAGGATCATACTCATTGAAACTGCAATTAACTTGACTAGAAGAGACCTCTGACTATTTTACTCATTAACTCTCTTAAACACAATCTGACAATTGAAACAGGGGTCCGCATTATCAGACAGTCAATGACTCCACTGGATCAGCAATTGTGACATAAGTATAAGCAAATAAATAAACTTCCGAAGTAGGCACTTCCATGGAGAGTACAATAAGCAGGAATTTCAGGAGCACAAAAGTGTCTAGCTTTCTTGACCTAGAATTACAAATGAGCTGGTAAATGAGATGACAGTGGACCAAATCCCAGATGAATGGTCTAAAGATAAAGCCCCTGCCAAATCACTAAACGACCTTGAGTGCACTCTGCCCTCTGAAAGTGCTTACATTTATGATAGCTTGTGTTTTACACGCACTAGCCTCACTAACAATCCGAATTGTTCAAACACCAAAATTTTTCTTCTTTTTTTTTTATTTTTTGTTCTTTTGGGGGGAAGGGGAGGGGAAGGGGAGGGGAAAGGAAGTAGGCGTTGGGAGCAGATCAGGAGAAAGAATAAGATCCAAATTTAGATCAAAGATTTGAATCACAATATCAAAAATAAACTTTTTGATCATAAAAAGCAAGCTTCAAATCATACTTTCCAAGGGTGTCATCCTGAAAGAGCTTTAAATTGTAGAAGTTAGATAAATAAATAAATGCAGACCCCTCAAGTTATATGTTAGAGGAGAAGAGCTTTTTACAAGGAAATCCCATCACAGAACAGCTGCTTGCGTTAGTAATCATTGAATTACAAATGTGCACGTTATCATCGTGTCAAGCTCACTGGCCTTGCTCCATGCTATTATTGTTTTAAACATTCAGGGATGAATAAACTTGGGAAGACATTATAAATACAAGAAATGAGAAACCTAAGACAAATGACGGGAGGAAAATAATCTCTGATGCCACTCTAGTGCTCCTTCTATCTCCTATTAGTCTAGGCTTCCATAATCATCATAAGAGTTACATTTCCAAAGTTGTAGTTTTCAAGTATTTAGAGAAACTTGGGACAATGAAAAAGGAATGGTAAAAAGATGGATGCTCCTTTTACACTAAATTTATCATTTGAGGAAAAGAACTTCCAACTCAAGGGAAAAGACATCATACATGGGACTATCTACATTCATATTTTTCATTCAAGAAACCAACAGAAAATACTGTAGTGAAGTCATTCATGATATAACTAGTTAGTGCTAAGCTTCTTTTTTACCCTGTTGCTTTACAGTCAAACAAATCCTTTATCCCAACCTGTCAGAAAAACGTCGCTCAAAAAGCCCAAACACAAAAGAACTACTTCACCTCCAGAAAGCCCGGTTTTTCCAACACGTCCTCGAACCCAAAAAAAAGGAACACCATTCCGTTTCAATTAAAAGTAAACCCGTCCCAACAAACCTGCAAAACCAAACACACAGAACTAAACTGCTTATCCCGCCAATCAAGAAACACCATACCCTGATAAAATTCGCCGGCAGTATGATTCCTTTGGATCTGTAAACACAAATCGTTGGTGGCGGGAACCAGATGGCCTTGAATTGCGCTCAGGCGCCGCTCAGCCGCTGACGACTCCATTGAAGCTTATCTTTTTGAAATTTCAACCTCTGAATGATCCTATTCCTCGCCCCTGGAAATTTCTTTCGTTAAAGATTTTTGTAGACCCGGATGGTAGATTGAAACTTTGAGTTCATAAAGTTTCCATATTTATATTTTTCCACTTATGGGATCAACAAGGATATACTTACAATAATTGCTAGATAAAAAAAAAGTATATATATTGCGCATTAAAATGTGGAAACAAATGGGCACGCTTTTCGAATAAAGCGACGAATTTGATGAGATAAAGATGGAAGTATGGGGGGGGTTAGGATAAGAATCGTCGTTGGCCTTCCGTTTTATACAGTTTTGAGCCAAAAGCTGCAACGACTTTTTGCATTTATAGGTAGGAAGAAAGAAGAACAAGGAGAAGAACAAGAAGAAGAAGAAGAAGTTCAGTGGCTAACGCGAGCGGCAAGAGCGTGGGGGAGGACTGAATGGGTCTAACTTCTAACGTTCGCCGGGGGCGTACGTTCGGTGATCTTTGACTAAAACTAGCCTAGAGGGAAATAGTAGTAGTATAATTGAAAACGACAACTGGGCCTTTTTGGCGCCATCTTTCGGTTCATGCATTTTCACCTGTTTGGGACAGTTTTGTATGTGTGTGTGAGGTGTAATGGTTGAAGTTGAGTGGGTGTTTTTCTTCTTTTTTTTTTTTAATGAAGTTGATTGGGTTTGTTGGATCACTGGATTTTTGCTGTTTTGAATGTGGAAAATGTGAAAGAAAAGCATTTAGCAAAACAGAAGGGGAAAGTAATTAATTGATTTGAGAGGAAGGAAAGTAAAAGACAAAATTGTGATGAGATAAAGTTTGATTTTGAAATTTTTATCTTACGTTTCGTCGTAAAAAGTAAATTGTTTGTGAAAACAGATGTGAATCCCACGCTTGAAATTATCTAAGCTTAATTTATAGATCATGTATAGAAACTCTTTTTTTTAGGTGATAAAGTGATGTAATATTTTACAAATAAATAGTGACTTAAAAACTCTAATCTTGTAGCAATGCATCATTAATTTAATTGACAAAAACTTTCTTTTTTTCTCTCTTTTACTACTAGGTGATGAAAGGAGAGTAACGAGATAGAAAGAAATGATTGAGTTGTTTTAAAATACTGAGTTAGTATAAAAAAAAGTTTGAGTTAGCAAGTGTAAAAATATTTATTAAACTTGATCTAATTTTTCCTTCTGAACAGAAAAAAAGTCACGATTTTAAAATTAAGTTAATCCATATATTCTTTTCCTGTTCATTTCAATTTTTTCATATAAAAGTCAATACAAATACTAAAAATTGAATTTCTTCGTTTCCTTTCTTTCTATTTGAGGTCCATTCACATCATTTTTCTCTGATGGTAATAATAATAATAATAAGGGGAAAATCCGTGATGTTCAATTCCAATCTATTTTTGAACTAAAAAAAAAAGAAATCTTGCAGCATTTCTACGGAACACTAATTTTACTTATTGTGCCTTAATTTGATGTGTTAATGGTAGACATTATAGACTAAAATGATTATTGTTGTGATTACATTGGGCAAATTTTGAAAATTTGTAGGTCCAAATCATATATATTCGTTTCAACATCCTTGTATATTCTTACATAATATTATATATTAAATTCTAACATCAAATATTCTTAGATAATATAATATATTAAATTCTAACATCACCTTGTGTTTTTATAGGTTTACATATATATTATATTGATTGCCAACCTCACCTTTTATTTTCATCATCAATAAAAAGAGAAAATTTATTTCATGATTGTAATTGCTATTTTTATTTCCTTAAATGCATGAAAGGATATATTAATTGAAACAAAAAAATTAATTTTTAAAATACTAAAAGAGAGTAAGTATGACAAATGGCCAACATGTTAATATTTTAGATTATGTACTATTGCAAAACTTAATACAAAAATTGTCACTTTGAATCTCGCACTTCCTCTTATAAATAATTTATTTTTATGAAACTCAAGATAAAAAATATCAAAATCAAATTATGTGAAGACAGCTAATGGGAAATGTTTGAAAAGAAATGGAAAATGAGTATGTAGATTGTTTGCCGAATACAAAACAAATATAGTACTATTAGTTTTATAATATAATATTAATTACATAGAGTTAAAAAATGAAGCTCGAAAAAAATAAGAAATAATATGTAATTGTAGAATATACTATTAAGATGTAAATTAATTAAGAAAGAGAAAAGGAAAAATGGAGAGGGAATACACTCAAAAAATTAAGGATATATTTAGATTAAATTTCGTTACGAAATTTAACGTAAATTTTTTAATTTAATTTAATTTTTTCTCTCATAAAAAATTCTTTTTTTTGAAACTAAAATAAAAAATTTTAAAATTAAGTATTATTCAATTCCAATCTAAGAGTTTACATGATTAGGAATGTGTGAAATCCATGAAGTGATGGTATCTATAAATTGAAAAGGTCATGAAAATTAAAATTAAAATGGGAAGATTGAAAAGATTCTTTTTGTTTTTTTTTCTCTTTTCCAAATGAAAAAAGGGTAATTATCATAAAAGTTTGAATAGATGGGAAATTAACAAAAGTGGGGCCCAGAGGAACTCAATTGTCTTATGTGGAGGCCAGGGCCCCGCTTTTCCCATCATCATTCCAATTCAAACTCTCAATCCAACGCGTACATCCACGAAGTTCGACATGAGTTCAATCCCAATGTACGGAGCTCAATGATCACTGATCAGCCTTAAAACAAAGCCCAGCAGGTCAAACGGCACCGTTATCAACTGAGGTGGAACTCGCCGGAGTGCAGCCCAATACTTCTTCGGAAGCTGTTGTTCCCTGGAATGTAATTATTTTTTCCCCATATAATGAAGCCTTTCTTGATTTACTTTACATGGAATTTGTTTACCGCTGATTGTTTATCTTCTTTAATTGGAATTAGTTTATTTGGATGAATTTTACATCAGTAGCTAATCAAAAAAGTGGAAATGCATTTTTGATTAGTTACTGAGTTACTTCGTGGGATATATACGTTACTAAATCAAATGAGATAAGTTCTACTTTTCCGTTCTTTCTGGGATTTTTCGTGTTGTCTTTGAACAAGATTGTGCTAACTGTTCAATGAATTAGAAAATTTTCTGGAAAGATTGAAAATTTAGGAAAAATGAAGGTAAAACTATATGGATATTGGAGGAGTTTGAATTGCTACTATGAATGTTTGATTAAATGGAAGTTCTGGTCAATTTGATGGTAGATTTTTTTTCCCCTTCGGAAGTGTAGGATAAAGAGAATGCATTTTGTATTCTGCAGATTAGGCGATTATTGAAGACATCTTAGAAAACACATAATTTAGGAAGCAAACTATTTGGATATATAATTAGCACCTGCTGTAATTCTTTTTGCTGGTTAACAGGGTCACTGTCATAATTTTTTTTTCTTGTCTTGGAATTGAACCTTGTATTGCACTGACATAAATTCTAAACACTTATGAGAAGTCAAAGCAGTATTTCTGATTCCTTAAATTGTTCTTAATCATAAGATAGAAGCTGAATATGTCCATGAACCTTCTGGAGAATAAGATTAAGCACATCAAGTTTGGTGGATATAGAAATTTTAAGCACAGTGATTATGGGAAATTGTTACACTAGGTTTTGGATTTTAATTGTTAAGAGACGGGTATATATGTGTGTGTGTATTAAAAACTGTTAACCAACCTCATGATCTGGTTGTGCTTGTGACTATGATGAAAATCGAGGTAAAAACATCTGATGTATATGGTAGTTGCACAAGATTCTTAAATTTCTGTCTTGTTATTCAAAGTTCTCTATGCCAATTCCAGAAAATGACCACTTGAATTGCAACTGGAGTTCCTCAGCTATATTCTGGCCAACATAATTTAATTGCTTGAATTGATAACTTGATGGTGTTCCAGATTTAATTGCTTGAATTGATTACATTATGGTGTTTCAGTTGTATTGCTTCTTACTTCTATCTTCTTGTTAGGTTAGATTTTGAAAGGTTTTGCTGCAAAATATTTTGAAGGTTAGGATTTGATGGCTTCAAAAAAGGTGCAAAAAAAGTTGTTATCAATGAAGTTTCTTAGTTCACATGCTTCTTGTTTCACTTTGGAATTATCTTCATGAGATCAAAGTTTATGTGGTCATAGTGGATTTACTGGATAAATTAGTGCAATTCAGTTATGGCATATACCCCCCAAAAAAAAAAAAAAAAGAAAAGGAACTATTGGACTCTGGAATAAACAGTGATACAGAGAACTAGTGACAAATATTTTAGGAATCAAATAAAATAAAAAATTATGTATTTCGCAATATGAAAATCATTTTTGCATCTTCTTCCTAATGCTGAATTTCTTGGGATAAGGATCTCGCAGAAAATGAGAATCAATTCTGCAGCTTCTTCAGCGAATTCCTTTTCATGAAAATTTATCTCGGTTTCTATTTGTGTCATTGAACTTCCCTGCTTGAAATTGTTTGCTTCTTGATGATGTAAGTTGGGAACGGCATGAGTAAACTCTTTTGTCCTGTGCGTTGTCCAATACAATCTGTATATGCATAGAGTCTGAAGACACTGATTTGATCAGATAAATTAATAAGGCATCAACCTAATTTGATCTTTGTGAATTAAAAGGTTCAAATCCTTCTCAGTATTTATGCAACAAATGGCTATCTACTTCTTAAAGTGGGCACTTTCCTGTCATACAAGTCTTTTTGGCGTTGGGTTTTTTATACCTGTTTTATTGACTTCTTACAAGCAATTACTTGTTTATATACTTCATCTTTTTCTGTTTGCTACTCAGCTATGCTTATAAATTGATGGCATCTTACTTTTGCATTGAAAAGTCAAAAGAGTCTTATTGATTGTCACACTGCGAACAAGTTATCTAAGTGGACAATGATTGATAGCACTTGTGGTCCTTTTAAAGTTCATTAGGGACTATAATTTCTTTGTATTTTTAGTTGTCTTGACGATATTACACAACCAGTAAATTAAGGTATAAACAAAGCAATAAAGAGCTAGAAACAAGTTGAGGAATCACATTCAATCTTTTAAGACATCAATGCCAGTCTATAACTCCAAAATCCATTTTGAAGCAAATGTGTTGTAAAACATTTAATTGACTACTTGAAACACATTAATTTTTACATGTAGCTTTAGGCTCCATGCTAAAATTCATAATGGTTCGAAGTTTTTAAACAACGAATAATGGAATAACATTGTCCCCACAACTTCCAATGGAGAAATCTAATTTCACTAAAGTGTGAAAAATACAACATGAAGACACCGAAGAAATTTTGTTACAGAATTTAAATGTCACAAAAAAGCATTAGAACACCTCATCTTAATTAAACTGAGATGTTAGTCCCTTGTCTGATCAATACATTGAGAAAAATCAACCTTGTCTCTGAGTTTCTGTAGTTATTTCGTCAGATGTACTTGGTTGACCTAAGCTAGAAATTTTATGTGAAAAGGGCATCCTTTGATCTCGTGTCTGGCTTGGCGGGCTAGGACTTGCAGTCACAGATGTGTCTGCTTGATCTAAGCTAGAATCATCCCCTGAAGTCATTCCTTGATCTACGGTGGGGACTGATGAGCTTGGAGTCTGGGGGACTTGCAGAGAAAGTGAAAATGGACTTCCTTCAGGATTTGAACTGGGTGAAAATACTGTCATTCTTTTGCTGCCATCACTATCTTGACGAGTTTGAACTTGCAGTTCAATGCTTCTGAATGTGTGGGAGCTGAGATCCTTATTGTCAAATAGTTGTGCTAACCTTTCTATTTTTTCTCTTATTGAAAGTTGGGAATTAGTTACAATATTCTGATGCTCGTGTAGGAAAAATGCCAAATAGATGATGAAAGCGAAACCACAAGCAACTCCAACAATCAAAAACAATCCCCAGAAGCTCTCCATACCTAAGCTGTTGGAAGTGAGTGACATGCTCTGGTCTGAGCAAATAGATAATTGTTCAAACCATTTATTTTCTATTTTCATCAAGCTATCACCTTCAGTCACATTCAGTACAGCTCGTGAAATGTCAGTTACCAGAGGAGAACCAATTGGAAACACCTGCAAGCTTTCAGTTGAACTATGAGAAGAAATATAAGAAGAGTTGGAGAAGTTGGGCACAGAGGGATACTAATTACTTACAAATCCGAAGCCATCAGTTTTATATGTTGGCCGAACCATGGTATATTTGGAGCAGTATTTTGAAAGGAAAAGTTTTATGTAAGGGATCTCATCAAAAGCGGCTGCAATTCCTCCATTTTTGCTGCCGTTGGTGAAAAGTTGGTGCAGTTCATCTGGAGAGTTGTATTCTAGTAGTCTAGACTCGTCAAAACCCTTACGTTTTAGAAATTCCAAAACAAATGAGCCTCTCTGGTAACCAACGCGTTCCTTATTTCTAGTAAGTTCTTCTAGATTTGTAATAGTTGGCTGGAGTTGTTGAACAGTTAACATGGATGCGAGACTGGCTGTATAGGCTTGGGTTAGTATCAACACAACTAGGAACCAGATGATCAACACGAACCTTGCCAAATTGCTTATAATCTTCTCCCCTACAAAGAACAAGGTGCAGTAAAGTGAATGAATTCCACCTTGAACAGCATTAGGCATTCTTAAGTTCAATCAATGTAGGACGTTTGCAGGAAAGTTTTGATGGGTATCAACCCTAGCGTTTGAGTTTCGGAAACCTCTGTTGATAAGACTTAAGAAATGCGCTAGATGATGTGAATAATGTCTATGGGTGGAAAAGAAGGAATAGAACTTACTATGTGCAAAGACCATGGTAGAGAAGGCGAACCAAAAGAGAGTACCAACTTGATGAGATGGAGGTCCTCTAAAGTCTTCATTTATTCTATGTTCAAAAATCCAAGTGAGAAGACCGATGAGCACAAAAAAGAGGAAGGTTGTCAGCCAGAGATCAAAAGTTAAAGGTTTCAGAAACACCCATGCATTTTTTCCTCTGTTATCTTTGATAGGAACAACCATTGAAACACCAGACTCAGTGAATGGCAAACTGAAGTCCGCATATTGTGATCTATTTGCCACAATGGTAATATCTCCAACAGCAGCGTCGTAGTTCTGTTCAACAGAAGTCAGGATTAGAAACATAATACACTTTCACAAGACAATGGAACTTTTGCAAGATCCCACACTGTAATACCCAAGAATTAGTAAGTCAGTCTGAGTCTGCTGGAATTGGAAGCAATGTCTTGATGCTGATACTTAGGATGTTTAAAGAATACATTCATTCTAATACGTAGGAAGTATCAAAAAAGGATCTCAAAAGATAGAGTAGTGTTATATGTCATTATTTTTCTACTTGTCTTCATGATTGATGGACTAGCTTTTACAGAAATAATCAATAAAGCTATCCACCAATCATAATCAATATTGATAATCAAAAAGATTAATTTGCAAAACGTGATATATTGCAGTGCTTTTACTAATTAATGTATATATATATCCACCAATCATATTCATAATCGATGTGTGAAGTAAAGAGGGAGAGAGATTACCCCTAAATAAACTTGATAGACCAATGCATCGTAAGAACCGGCACTTTTGTGATCTGGAGTTGAGAAGGGGATGTAGTCATATTGCAAAGCATAAGGTAATGAATTTGCAACTGCACCAAAAACATCGGTGCAATATCCATTAACGGTAGCGCTGTTCGTTGATGTATCTGTTGTAACACTCACAAACTCACTAAAACCATCTTTCACGGGGACTAATACCCTTAGCCTTTTCCCATTTGTTGGAATGATCCATCCCTTAGGAGGAGTTGTGGTGAAACCTGGCCATATGATATTTCCAAGGTCAGTTTTTGCAGTGGAATACATGCTCTTATTTTTTGGATTTAGCTGTCTAACAAATCCACTGTCCGCAGTCCAAATGCCGACTTCTTGTGCTCTAGTACCGATCACATTAACTATCTGATAAGCTGGGGATTGAAGTTGTCCATCAACAATTTCAAAGTCTCCGCTGAGCCCTTTGAATGTAGTGCTCAAGATCTCTTGCAAAAGCAATGCACCATTGTTAGAAACTCCAATGGTGTCAAGATCGGTAGAGTTTCTTGAGACGTTTGGCTTTTGAAAACCGAGGTTCAATACTCCTACTTTTTCTATGGCCATTGCAAGGGCGGTAGCTGAATCATATGCCCATAATCCGAACACACTCGGGTGAGGATTCTTCGTTGTTGGATTATCTTCCTGGAACTTCAATTTCCATCTATTAATGAAGCTTTCTAGCTCTGTAGTTAGTGGAACATGAGGCTTTACACCTACTACTCCTTGCATAGAATCAATTACTGAAGGATCAAATGATTCCAACCAATTTGTCAAGGAATCTGTAATGATCCAAGCAAACCCTTCACTCAACATCCCGCGCTGCATTGCTTTGGTGAAAAGGCGATTGCCGAGACCTGGCTGCATGTGAACGATGAAAACCCTAGTTTGCATTGTCATCAACTTGTAAAGCTCTGCATCTAGCTGATCATCTGTGGCCGATGGAGGAATGACACTCCGGTAGGGGATGCGAGCATTAATATCCTCCAAGGCATCAGCCAAGAAAGGTATGATACCCTCTCCAAACTCATTATCAACGTAGATAGGCACAACTTGCCTCCATCCAAAAGCTTTAACAATTGAGCTTATGGCTGTTACTTGAGATGAATCATTCTGAGTAGCTCGAATAAAGTATTGACTTCGAATTGAAGAGAGAGATGGACTTGTTGCAGAAAATGAGATAATAGGAACATGAGCTTTTTCTCCAAGATCAATTGTGAAGTCAGCTTGCATTGATGAAACAGGGCCTATAATAGCTTGAACTCCAACATTTTTCAGTAAGTCTAAAGCTGCGTGTTGTAGAAATATCATCAAAAGATGCATTGGGATACATGACTTGTTTGGCAAGAAAAAGCAAAGAAAATAGAAAGAAAAATTATATCCTCATTTTAATTACTTATATTTGTACAACGTACAAATATTTTTACTTCTTGTCCGAATAATATGATATAAATTTAATTGTAATAGAAGAATTTTTAGATATAACTTTTATCATGACAAGAATTATTCACCATCAATGAACAATTCCCTCTTGCAATGTTTCTTTTGTTTTAAGGGACCATAGAAAGGGGTAGAAAATCAAAGAACTAAAGTCAAATGCAACACAACGTGGACATGCATACTGCCGAAAAAATTGAAAGTCAACAAGGCTTCCTAATTTTTAGGAAAACTTAGTGGCAATCTTAGTTGTCGAGAAGACCTCCTAAAAGTCAACCGTTGTCGAGAACTGTAGAGGTAAACTTAGTGGTGCTATTGTAAAGACCGAAGACCTTTTGCATGATTTGAATCATTCAATAGGCAACCAAATTCAAAAAATTCTTCATATAGTTGTTGATGATATATAGCTTATATTCTTGGAGGGTTATAGCAACATAACATATTAAAAAGAGGAATGAGAGCTATAATAAGTAAAGGAAAAATTGATCATCAATAAAGGAGAGCATAAAGCATTATTGACTCTCCCCATACTATTCCAGTATTTGCCTATTTTTTGTTTTATTGCCCTTTAACCATTGGGTGTAAATGAGTCCAGTTGGGTTTTAGACTTATCTTGCCTTTCACTAACACTAGTTCGGTTCACAGAAGGGGAGGGGTGGGGGGGGTAGAGGGGAGCATATACTTCACCAAGGGGAAGTATTTCTTCTTCTTTTTTTTTTGTTTGGAATGAAGGCAAAAAGGGTGGGAGAAAAAGAGGAGAGGAAAGAAATTATTGCATAATTTCATATTTTTGTCGCTTATTCTCTCTCTTATATTATATTTAAATTAAAAAGTAAGATTAAAAGTGTTAATCTCTCAACTCTTTTCTCTCTCACAATCCCAATAATTTGGAGAGAGGAGAAAATGCTAATTTGGAGGGAGAGTGATACCCCCTCCTGATTTACTTCCTGTCTACTTTTCTCTCGAATCAAATGAACATTTACTTTGCTTCTCTTTCCCTTTTCCTTCCACATTAACCCCCCCCCCCCGCGGGGAGTTAGAAAATCAAACTCTCAATCAGGGCTTAAAGGGAAATCAAGCTATGCTCGAACATAACTTGAATTAGCTTATGAATTAAACCTCTTTGCACTCGAAATCTAGAATCACTCTTTGTAAGACATATATATATTTGGAGAATTTATGCAGAAGAACTCAAAGGATTTAAGTGCCTTTGAAGAGGGTTCATCAGAGCCCGAACATGGCTCTTTTTAAGTTGGGAAAAAACTCTTTATCATTTTGGGAGCTACTCGTGAATCGGCTGAATAATTAGTTGAATTCAGAGAAGTTTTGGGTTTTCTAATATCTACATATAGCTGAAGAATATATATAGGTTGTGAATTGCACGATAGGAAGAAGGGTCCTATCCTTTGCTGGAGAGCTTATTTTGGTCAACGATGAGAAAATGTGAAGAAAAATTTTCTCAGGCGAGGACTGTTTAGCAGAGTATTGAACAACTGCAACTCCTAATATCTTGTAAAACATGAAACCCAAAGTTCTAAATCAAATGGAAATCATCTGTAATCATGCAGGAATTGAAAGGAAAGGCAAAGCAGTACCTGCTGCAGCTGCTCCAACGACATCTCCTCTAGAGTCCCGGTAGTTTAGAACGACTCTTGTCTTGTAAGAGCCATTGGAAGCATAAAAGTCTGACAGAGCCATAGATATGCAGCTAAGCCCCATCTGCCCTACCTGTTTATCCATGTCTAGAACAACTCCTACATTTACGGGGATCGTCGTGTTCTGGGCCCGCGCCATTTGTGAGTGAAGAAGGAGGAAAGGAAAGGATAATAGAAGCAGAAGGTGATTAAGTTTCTTCTCCATGGTTGAGTCTTGTGTTCTGAGGTTTATGGTTTAATCATGAGACATATTTATACTAGTTGTTTAGAAAATGAAGATGCCTTTTGGAAATGATTAGGCCAAGAAAAACTTCGTTTGACGAATATTTCAAAAGAAAAAAAAAGTGGTATTTAGTAATTAATCGATTCGAATCTCTTATCCACTCTTTACTTTATTCTTTTCCTCATCAATTAATATAATATTAACACATCATTATAAAAAAATATTAAAAATATAAAACTCTAAAACGATAACAGAATCTTAAGAAAAATGAATTAATATTCAAGACATGCAACGTTTTTAGGATCTTACTTAGGAGTCACATTTCTAACAAAATTCTACCAGCTAAGGCACGTTAACATTTGACCAAATCAATCACTTGTTCATCAAGAAAAATACTGAATACGTGTAGGAATATATAAGACAAAATTATTTTTTTTAAAAGAATTTATTGACGGATAGAAATGTGACAGTAGGTTTTGTCAGCGGACTCCCGAGTGTAGACTAGTTTGCTGCCTTCTTACAACCACTACACGGTATTCTTGACGAAATCTAAAGTAGGAAAACTGGATACTACAATAATGAGATAACGTCTCGCGAGATCGTTGAATTATCAAATATTGATATTTTTAAATTGTAAGTCAAGTTTTCGATGATTGAGACAGCTAATAGAAGCTGTGTTAATAGACAATATCTGGCGGAAAATTTGAGGTTGATATCAATTGAAGAATAAACTCGATAGATATGCTTTTTTTTTTTTTAAGGTGAGAATCCATAAATTATGTCAATACTGCTAATTTAATAGTTCAACAATGAGTATCTAATACATAATATGAGAGGCTTTATGTAATTTAAGTATCATTCTGATATGTAATTTAATTCATAAAACTCAAGTTTCGAACCTTGTATTCTTTTTCTGAAAATATCAATAAAATACAAGCGTGTATTTAGATAGAGTTTGAATTTGGTAAAAATAAATTTTTATTAGAAAGAAAGTAAAACACAAATTGAAAATTTTTGTACCCACTATACATCTATACATCTATAAAAGTTGCAAAAGCTTTTATCTTCCTCTCTTTCATGGTAAAAATTTTTAATTTATAATGTGCATGTTATTGATATTTTCTTTGTGTATAATTAAATATCTACATTTTCAAAAGAAAATGTCCATAATTGAATGTCTATAATTACAGTTTGACTCTTACTTATGGCCAAATATTTTATTGAATAAGAGTTAGATTCTACAAGTGTAATCTAGATTGAATTTGGATTAATTTGAGCAAATGGTAAGAATACAGAGTGCTTTAAGAAAAAATTCAAAAAAATAAAGAAGAAGAAGAAAAAGAAAAAAAAAGATATGAGGAAGTGAAACAAAATTTTTTAAGCAATTAATTTGGTGCATTACAAAAATTCAATATAAAATTTTCATTTTTAATCCCATTCTCTTTCACACAAATAATTTTAAGTTTAAAAAACGGCGCGCGTTCTTGACGAACAGAAAAATTAACACCAGCCAAATAATTATTGATATTATTTTTGATTCGTTGACTAAAGTATTATCGGAATAACTTTAGGTTCTGTCGCCTCAAGCTCAAAGTCTAAGCACGCGGTCTTGTTGACAAAATATAAGGATGTGCTTGGACAAGGTTTCGCACAGAACTCAATACAGTTTTTTATCTCAAATTTCACTTTTTCTCTCACCAAAAATTCTCTCTCCCGAAACCTAAGACAAAAAATCTCAAAACCAAACTCTATCCAATTACACCCTAAGTGATAATGAAATATGTGACTAGCACCAGGATAATTGGATATGGTTAATGGCATACCCTAATGTTGGGACGGATAAAGTTTGATTTTGAGTTTTGTAAAATTTAGATTATTTGTAAAATTTTGATTTTTAATTTTTTCAATAAAAATTATGAGCTAAGCATTTGATGATTGTAAAATTGAGTTGATTAAAATTAATTAAGCAAAGATTTTGCAATGCAAAAGTCTAGTCTTCAGATTATATCACGCTTGGGAATGCATACAAAAAAAAAAATCAGAGTATCTACTCGACAAATTATTGCTCTATCGTCTTTTGTTTTAAAATATAAAATTCTTTGATTATTTTTTCTTCTTAAAATATTTGATCTTTTACAAATTTTAAGAATATTATTTTAAAATTACCCTTATTTATAAATATAATTCTTCCATTCTATATCATGTTAGTACAAAATAAATTAAATTAATTAAAGATAAAATAAAAAAATATTTATTATTTTCCTTTTCATTAATTTATGTCAAAAGAGTGATATATATATATATATATATATATATATATATATATATATATATATATATATATATATATATATTGGCTAAATGAAAGAGTTATCCATTGATATTAAAATAGCCGAAGCCATTACAATCAAAATAATTCTCAAATCATTTCTTGAATAGAAGGAGTTGAAGAATTGAGATAATCTGATATAAAAAATTATACAATGATTGAACAATTATGACAACATATAATAACTCATACCCATAGATAAAATATACTAAGACTATAACTAGTACTAATAAAGTAAACAAATACATATTAGACTTTTTCATAATGCATTTGTCATATATCTTCGACCACAATAGTAAAAAGAACCCAACTTTAATATCTTCCTTTAAAGGCAGCAATTGAAAAAATCATGGACGTATCAATGATTTTAAAATTACCTCAGAGAGAAATAGAAGACTGAACAAGAGCCTAAATCAAGTTTGAGTTGAAAGATTTCTTTAGAGAAATTAAAAAAATACCTCGATCTAAAAAAATAAGAGAAAAATCTTATATTTGAGTTTTGAATTTTAAGAAAATACGCCTTGAAATAAGTCTATAATAATTTGTGGTAAAAAAAGAGTAAGAAGACTCAAAAGAAGTAAAAGGCCGACCAAAATCTGGTCAAAAGTCAAAGTTTTTGGCCAGATCTGACTGGCGATGTTGGTTGAAGAAGAGAGGAGGGGCAGGGAATTTTAGAGAGAAGGAGGAGAAAATGAAGTTAGATAAAAAAAAAAAATAGTCCTTAAACAAGTTGGAGTTTCTCGAGCTCGCCAAAATAGTGACAATTACTAGTTACGCAAGGGGGATATAGAAGACTTTACTCTTAAACTTTAACTTTCACGAATATTTCAAGAAGCAGACCTCTTCCGAAAGCATAGAGAGCCCATGAGCTAATTCAGTGCCAGCTGCAAAGCTTTTAGGGTCTTACTTTGGAGCCATATTTCCAACAAAATTCCAAAAGCTAAGGCATGTTAACACACGTTTACCTTGACCAAGTCAATCACTTGTTAATTAAAAAAATATTAATATTCTATATTATAATAAATGGTAACATGATTTGCTTATTGTTGAAGAATGTCTTGGTCAATAATTGCTCAAAATATGATGTTTATATTGGAGGGAAACACAACTTCTTGAATCCAAGATAATGATTTTATGTTTAGAACTTAGATTTCGGTTTCTTTTTTCTCTTTCAAATTGATAAAGAATTTAGTGTAGATTGTGTTAATAGTTTGAAATTCAAGTCATTGATTTACAATTTATGACGTTTGCGAATCAAACTATGTACTCTCTCGTCCCATTTTATTTAATCTTCTTACTATATTTGAACGTCGTAAAATAATTAATACTTTATATAAAATGAAATGTTTTAATATATTTCATACTATCAATCAACTATAAACTCTACTATATATTATTTTTATATAATTAAATTTGACATAAAGTATATGCTGACCCACACATTTCTTACTTTTTATTATACTATATTACTTTTATAATACAATTTAAACTTTTGTAAAAAACTTTGTGCCCGATCAAATAATTTCAAATAAAATGGGAGGGAGGAAGTATATAACTATTTCAAAGGATTACGTGCTCTAATTGAAAGCCAAGGTAGGAATTGCATCTTCCTATGTACAACACCTACCCAAATTACTACTCACTCTATTTCGAAATATAAGACATTTGAACTTCTTTTTTCTTCTCAAAATATTTAATTTTTTTCACAAATTTTAAGAATTATTTTTCTAGAGTTATTGTTACTTATTAATATAATTAATTCATTATCTTTAATGTTAGTAGATAATAAATTAAATTAGTTAAAAAATAGAAAAAATACCTCCCTTGTTAACTCAATTCAAATACAATTCCATCTTTTTATGTTTTTTTAACTATAAATTCTCTCACAAGAGTTAAAAAACATAGACCTTGTTAAAACTGGGAAAAAAAGTTGAAAAAGCTTATCTTTACAAATTAAATTCTCAAAAGAGTTAGAATCCAAATACCGCTTCCTCGAAAAAGTAAAAATGAATACCACCCTAATTTTTTTTTTTTTGCATTTATCTTTACACAACCCAGGGATAAATTTAGACTCAGAATATTTTAATATACTCTTTACTACATTATGTAGTATATCAATTATATTGCATTACATGTAGCTACATTATTGAATTAGGAAAAAATAATAAGTTGAAACCAATCACATAGTTTTGTGTGTTACAATTTAATTGGTGTAATAAATAATGCACAAGAGAGTCTATTAGAATATCGCAAGTTTTTGAGTAAAATAATAGACAATTAATTAATAGCAAATAAAATTAAACATATAATTATTTTTTATTTATTGACTAAGCGAAATCAGTGGATCACTTTAGGTTCTGTCAACACTCTACCGAGGATTGACCACTGGCTTGCCTTCATACAACTTAATTACTGCTACACAGTACACGGTATTGTTGACAAAATCTAATTGATGATGAAATAAGTAATTAGCACAAAGAAATTGGATATTAATAATGAGATGACATCTCGATCTTGAGTTTAATGTTCTTTTATGGGGGTATTACTTTTTTAATATTTAAGTTATCGAATTTTAATCTTTTAATTTTTTTAATCTATTATTCAATTATTTCGTTTAAATAAAAAATATTAGATGCCTGATCGTGACATTCACTATTAGATATGCTGATTAAGATAAATCTATAAAGACTTATAAAGAAAATAAATGTACCTCTTGCCTCTTAACTACTTATCATCTAAAAAATCCATACTACATAGCTAAGCTTTATATTATGTTAATAGTTCAAGAATGAGGGTTGATATGTAATTAGTGAAGATTTAAGTTTCATTCTGTCATTTCAAAACCCTTTGAGACCTCTCCCTCCACAAGGGGTTTGACCTTAGACCAAACCAAATTAGTCCTAGAAGATTTCTTTTCTTTTCTTTCTTTGGGATACTCCCACCGTCCTGTTTTATTTGACAATATTTGATCGGGTACGAAATTTTATATAAAAGTTTAAATTATATTATAAAAGTAATATAGTATAATAAAAAGTAAAAAATATATGGGCCAGTGAGTACTTTATGTCAAATATAAATATATAAAAGTAATATATAGTGAGGTTAGTAATTAATTGATAATATAAAATATAATAAATATTTTATTTTATAAAAATTATCAATTATTTTAAGGCGTCTTAATATAGTAAAAATGTCAAATAAAATAGAACTAATGAAGTACTAAATAAAAACTTTAACTAAACCTACTTAATTAGCTAAGACCCCTTTCCATTTTTTTTAATAAAAAAGTGATTCTAAATAATTAAATTAATTACTATTTTATCACTGCCAACTTGATAATGGTTGTAATCATAGACTTGAACATTGACTTGAAACAAATACTTTTCCTAGCCAACTTATTTGGGTGTATATTTGAATACTATTTTATGCCTAACCCAATACAAAATTGCCTTCACAACCATTAAAGAAGAAGTGAAATTCCATCGAACTCTCAATGTATGGATATAGAGTGCGGAAGCGAGATAAATTCAACCAAAGATTATGAGAAATTAAGAATGATAATAAAAATGACACTAAAAATTTTTAGGTGGAAAAATCCTCTGTAAATAGAGGCAAAAACCACCGGCGAGAGAGCTAAAATTTCTACTATAAATTTGTGAGGAGTACAAAAATTGAGAGAAAACTTCAGCCGGCAGTCTTGGTGGGGAGGAATTTGGCAGCAGCCATGATGAGCCGCAGAAAATGACTGAAGCAGTAGCAGCCGAAATCTCTGAGCAAAGAGTTTGGCAAGGCTCAATTGTTGACTAATTCAAAGGAGAAAGGTGAGCAGCCCACACTTAATGATACGACATGAAGATTGAAGCTCTAGAACACCTCCCCTTAATTAAACTGATCAGATGTTAATTTCTCCCACGTCTTATTTAATACATCTCAAGCAAAATCAACCTCCTCAGCCCTCTTCGTTTATAGTAGTAACCAGCTGAGTGTCTGTGGTTATTTCCTTACACGTGCTTCGTTGATCTAAGCTGAAATATTTATCCTAAGAAGGCATCCTGTGATCTCGGGTTTGGCTTGATGGGCTAGGACTTGCAGTTGAAGATGTCTCTGGTTGATCTAAGGGAGAATCGTCACTTGAAGGCGTCCCTTGATCTTGAGCGGGGCTTGATGAGCTAGGAGTTTGAGGGACTTGCAAACAAAGGGAAAATGGACTTCCTGCAGGATCTGAATTCGGTGAAAGTACTGTCATCCTTCTGCTGCCATCACCATCTCTTTGAGTTTGAACTTGCAGCTCAATGCTTTGGAATGTAGGGGATCTGATATCCTTATTTTTAAAACTTCGGGCTAATTGTTGTACTTTTTGTCTTACCGAAAGTTGGGAATTGGTTAGAATATTCTGATGTTGATGCAGGAACAATACCAAATGTATGATGAAAGCTAAAGCAGCAGCAACGCCAGCAATCAAAAACAATCCCCAGAAGCTCTCCATGCCTAATCTGTAGGAAGTAAGTGACGTACTCGTGTCTGAGCAAACGGATGGTTGTGGAAACCATCTATTTTCTATTTCTACCTTGCCAGCATCTCCAGTCAACTTCAGTATGGCTTGTGAGATGTCATTTACAAGAGGAGAATCAATTGGAAACACCTGCAAGTATTCAGTTGAACTACGGGAATTAAAGCTGCCACTGATAAGTGTTATTTGGATTTCATGAGCCTTAATTGCACCCTCATTGTACCGCACGGCAACATTTACCTTAAGTTTAACAGTGGCCATTAACTAATCAAAAAACAACTATGGATAAGGTAATTTATATGTATGTACACATGCAATTAATTTATAAACTTCTAAAAATCTCGACTTGAAAACATAGAACTATTGTAAATAGTTATTAAGTTATTAAATAAATATATTTGCTTTTCATTTATAAATAGTTGTTACATTTTAATTAATGGACATACCTATATACATTTTAATATAATTTTACATTTCGTATAAAATTTCGTGCCCAATAAAATACTATAAAAAATTAGACGGAGAATTTTTTTTTTTAATCTAATCTTAATGAAATAAAGTGTTATAAAATAGAAATATTAGCATCCGAACAACGATCGAATTACTACGTAACTAGAATAAGAAGAATTGGGAAACTTATCACTTACAAATCCGAAACCGTCGGTTATATCTATGTTTTGAACCATCATGGTGTACTTGGAGCAATGTCTGGAGAGGAAAAGCTTTATGTAGGGGTCTTCATCAAAAGCGGCCGCAACTCCTCCCCCTTTACTGCCCTTGGTGAAAAGTTCGTCCAATTCATCTACAGACTCGTATGCTACTAGTCTAGATTCATCGAAACCCATGCTTACTAGAATTCTAGAAACGAACGAGCCCCTCTGGTAAGCCACGTATTCATTGCTTTTGATAAGCCCATTTATATTTGTAATAGTTGGCTGGATTAACATGGATGTGAGATTGGCTGTATAGGCTTGGGTAAGTACCAACACAACGAAGAACCAAATGATCAACACGAACCTTGCCAAATTGCTTAATATCTTCTCCCCTACGATGACCAAGTCGGTAAAAGTGAACAATTTCACCTCCAAGAGCATTGAGCATCCTTTTGATTCGACTTAAGAAACTTGGCATAATAGTACGTATTCGAAATGTAAAGGGTGTCATGGCTGGGAAAGAAGAGAGAGAACTTACTATGTGCGAAGACCATGGTAGAGAAGGCGAACCAAAAGAGAGTACCAACTTGCTGAGATGGAGGGCCTCTAAACTCTTCATTGATTCTATGTTCGAGAGTCCAAATAAGAAGACCGATAAGCACAAAAAAGAGAAAGATTGTGAGCCAGAGATCCCAAGTTAAAGGTTTCAGAAAGACCCATTCATCTTTACTGATGTTGTTTTTTATGGGAACAACCATAGAAAGCCCTGTCTCAGTGAATGGCAAACTGAAGTCTACGTATCGTGATCTATTTGCTAAGTTGGTAATATCTCCAACAGCAGCATCATACTTCTGTTCAACAAAAATCAGGATTAGAAACAAAATACATTTTCTTTAGACATAATGGAACTTTTGCAAGATCCCACACTAACCACAAATTAAAGGTCGATCTGACGCGACTGAAATTGGAATCTTGGGACTAAGAAGTATACTAAACAACTGCTCTAGAAATGGAGTACTAGTGTTAAACTATCGAGTTTTAAACAGTTTAACAAACTAATAAAAATAATTTATAGACTAATATAGCTAATTTCTCTTATATTTTCTTTTGAAATAGTATGATTGTTTGAGTGCGTAGGGAGAGAGAGAGAGAGAGAGAGATTACCCCCATATAAACTTGATAGATCAAGTCATCGTAAGTACCGGCACTTTTGCCATCGGAAGCTGAGAAGGGGATGTAGTTGTATTGCATCGGATAAGGTAGTGAATCCACAACTGCATCAAAAACTTCAGGGCAATATCCTTTAATTGTAGTTGTGTTCGTCGATATATCTCGGGTAACATTTACGAACTCAATAAAACCATCTTTCACGGGCACTAATACCCTTAGCCTTTTCCCTTCAGCTGGAATAACCCATCCCTTAGGAGGAGTAGTGGTGAAACCTGGCCATGTGATGGTTCCGAGGTGAGCTTTTGCGGTGGAATACATGTTCCTGTTTTTCAGATTTAGCTGTCTGACAAATCCACTTTCCACAGTCCAAAATCCGACTTCTTTTACTCTAGTACCGATCACATTAACTATCTGATAAGCTGAGGATTGAAGCTGTCCATCGACAATTTCAAAGTTTCCACTGAGCCCTCGAAATCTAGTGCCCAAAATATTTTGCAAAAGCATCGGGCCATTGTTAGAAACTCCAAAGGTGTCAAGATCGGTAGAGTTTGTCGAAATGTTTAGCTGCTGAAAACCGAGGTTCGATACTCCTACTTTCTCTACGGCAACTGCAAGGGCTGTAGTTGAATCATATGCCCATAATCCGAAAACACTCAGCCAAGGATTCTGTATTGTTGGATTATCTTCTTGGAACTTCAGTTTCCATCTATTAGTGAAGCTCTCCAGCTCTTCAGTTTGTGGAACATGAGGCTTTACACCAACTACTCCTTGCATAGAATAAAGTACTGAAGGATCAAATGAATCCAACCAATTTGTCAGGGAATTTGTAATGATCCAAACAAACCCTTCATCCATCATCCCGAGCTTGTTTGCTTCGGTGAAAAGGCGAGCGCCAAGTCTTGGTGGCGCGTGAACGATGAAAACCCTCGTTTGCATTGTCATCAACTTGTAAAGCTCTGCATTAATTTGATCATCTGTGGCAGATGGAGGAATGACACTCCGGTAGGGGATGCGAGAGTTAAACTCGCCTAAGGCATAGGCCAAGAAGGGTATGATGCCCTCTCCGAACTCATTATCAACATAGATGGGCACAACTTGCCTCCAACCAAAAGCTTTAACTATTGAGCTTATGGCCGTTACTTGGGAGGAGTCATTATGAGTGGAGCGGATGAAGTAAGGACTTCGAGTGGAAGAGAATGTGGAGAGAGTCAATAATTTCGATAATTGGATCTAAATTAACAACTCGAGGTTGAGTTCTAAACTCATCTTCCTTAAATTTTGTTAAACTCAGAACTTTGGTTGACTCGAAAGGGAGCTAGAAATTCACTCAGTAATGCCTCAGCAAGATATGAATTCGCTCAAACTTGACTCGTATTGGAGTAATCTATGGCACAATTTAATTTCTTTGAGCTCGAACTCAGGTATCATTATTTTTTTTAGTTATCAAGACTATGTGAGGTAGGTTTGGTTCCCTAATGTTTATATATAGCTTGTAAATTGCCTGACAGGAAGAAAGGTCCCTCCCTTTTAAAGGAGGATCTCCGGGACTGCAGCCTTAATCTTCTCCTGGAAGACTGCAGCCTTAATCTTCTCCTGGAGATCCTCCTTTACCTTTGCCGGAGAGCTAATTGTGTTCAGCCAAGAAAAAATATTGTTAACAAAAGTTTTCTCAAGTGGGGAAACTATTTAGCAGATTATTGAAAACACAAAAGTTTTCTCAAGTGGGGAAACTATTTAGCAGATTATTGAAAACTGCAACTCCAAATACCTTGTAAAAACCTAAAAATCAAAGTTGTAGATCAAGTGTGGTCATGCAGGAATTGATAGGACGGCGAAGCTGTACCTGCTGAAGCTGCTCCGACGACATCTCCTTTCGTGTCCCGGTTGTGTAGAACAACTCTTGTCTTGTAAGAGCCATAGGAAGCATAGAAGTCCGACAGGGCCATAGATATGCAGCTAAGCCCCATCTGTCCTACCGGCGCATCCATGTCTAGAACCACACCTACATTTACAGGGATCTTTGTGTTCTGGCCTCGCATTAATTGTGACTGAAGGAGGAGGAAAGCAAAGGACAATAGAAGCTGAGGGAAATGAAGTTTCTTCTCCATGGTTAACTTTTGTATTCTGAGGTTTATGGTTTGATCATGAGAAATATTTATAGTAGTTGTTTATCATGAGATCCAGTTTGATAGTGTTTTTGTGAGCCTTAGCTATGTAGATTAGTCAATGAAGATGGCTTTTGGAAACCAGCGGGCCAAGCCAAGAAAAGCTTCATCATAAATTAATAGAAAATTATAATTTACAAAGTGATAAGTTATTACTTTTTTTTAGTTTCAAAATATAATATTTTTTTGCTCTTTTATCCCACTTCAAAATGTTTGGTATTGTGTGGACTTTAACGATTATTTTTCTAAGATTATCATCATCCATTATCTTATTATTTATTATATTATAAAAGAATTAGTTAAGAATATAATAAAAAATATATATTTTATTTTTCCTTCTTTAATTTATGTAAAAAGAGCCAAAAGTCTTATATTTTGAAATGAATAGAGCACTAGTTATATGGAGGACATAATATCCGTTTAGTCATGCTCTTTAATTTTCTCAAATATTTTTAAAAAAATTGCCACTAAGAAAATAATTTTTGATGAATTGTTCTCTATCGTTAATCGGTTTTTGAGAATCTTCCTACGCTCTTCTTCCCTTCTCTCCCTTAGATGGGAGGGGGTAGCTGGATACATAAATTAAAATCATGCAAGGTTTAAGTCATGCTAGAAGTTAGAATTTCTGAATAAGGAAACATTGATTCTTTAAGTAATTTGCAATTACAATATTGAATTAATGTAATAATTTGGATTACTACCCTAAAAAACTGATACAGTTTCTAAGTAGTTTCTTAGAACCAGAAAATGTTCAGACAAGCCCTTCAAGTTTACAAATTAAATTGGTCTCAAATTGATCCCTCCATCCAACACAGTTAGTAAACAAAGAATACCCATTTCATGCTTGGACTAAACTAAGGAAACAACTCGAAGGAAGGGAGTTGACCAAAGAATTCAAGATAACATGCACAATGACTTTACCGTAGCCCCACCTTCCTCAAAAGCTAGAGAAATTGCTTATGAACACAAAAGTTAAATTTGGATTCAACATTGTATACCAAATATGACTTTCTCTCTTCCGCTCTATCAAATTTGCTGATTCTCTCTCTTTCTCTCTTTCTCTCTCTTTTTTCACTCTTCTTTTGGTTTTCTCTCTATCATTGTTCTAAAAATATGTTGCAGAAATGCTAAAGAAATGGGTTTGCTTTGGATAGACAGCAACGAGGACGAAATCCACGTGTAAGAATGGTTATTACAAAATTGAGTTTTTTCTTTCAAATTGAACTGTTTCAATCGATATCTAATACATGCTAAGTAATATAAAATTTGATAATTTTTTAGCATATTTTATTAGTTCATCATTAAGCAATACAAATGAATGTTATTTATTTATTTGATTACACTAAAATGTATTTGATATTTTTGCACAAATGAAATTTTAATATTCTGTATTATTCAATTTTTCTCCTAAACACATACATTTTGAGATGTAAAAATTATTTTTAAAGATATTTCTTTTTAAAATTTAATTTTAATATTTTTTATATATTCATCAATCACATGAGTTTAGACTAGTGATTTATTATATTAAAATGTAACTTATAAATAGCAGACCATTTTAGTTGTGGAAATTGGGATTACTCAAAAGCATAGAGCCTATGACCTCAGTGCGGTGACGTCTGGAACGCTTTTAGGGTGTTAGGTACATTTCTAACAAACTTCCCCAAGCTAGGGACTTATTTCAAGAGACGTTTAGCATTACCAAATCAATCACTGATTAATTAATGGTGTGTTTGGATTGGGTTCCGTTACTTATAACTGTTTCGAAATTCAATATAAATTTTTTATTTTGAATCTTTTTTTCTTATAAAAAAATATACTTTTACGAAAATTTGAAATAGAAAATTTCAAACTCAAACTCTATCCAATCTCACTCTAAGAAAAATATGTATGAATACTATAGTAGCTAATAGCATAATTTGAGCAAGGTTGAAGAACTTCTCTCTTAGTCAATAATTTGGATGTTTATATATATTGGATGGAAATACAACCTTTTTGAATCCAAAATAATAGTATATCTTTAGATTTTAAATTTTAGATTTTAGTTTATTTGATCTCTTGCAAATCGGTAAATATTTTACGTGCATTAAGTTAGTAGTTTGATACTTAAGTGGCGATTCACAATTTATATGAAGTTTACGGATCAAGCTCTGTATATTTTTGTATTCTCAAAGGGTTTAATTGAAACAGTAATGAAATGCCTGTTGAAAAACTATTTTGTTGTCTAAGTTCCGTGCATGCTTTGCAAACCCGATAACAAGTTTTATAAAACTCTACAGAACTATCCTAGAATACAAAAAAAAAAAAATCAATTCTTCAAGATTTTTGTGAGTTTTTATGTCATAATTAAAGTTAATTGGGGTAGATTCATAATTTATTATGATTCTATAGCTTCTTAGAATCTCAATTCTCAATGATTAGATGTATTTTAAGTAAACATGGAAAGAGAGAGAGAGTTAGAGAGAGAGAGAGTAAATTATTAAAAATAAAATATAAAACCACTATATTATATATATATATATAGATAGTCCACTTTGAAGTTGACTTATTCGCTCGGCCAATTGTTGGAATGTGCACGAGATACCATAAGGGCCCAATATCTCAATGGCAGCTTTGTCTAAAGCTTCGAATGAGACTTCATATCCGAAACGCAGGAACGATTTGACTAGAAAGTCATTCAAAACTTGATAAAAAACCAGCGTTTATTGAAGAAAGTATAGAGTCGATTACAAAAAGTACTAGTTTGGAAGGCTCGTTGGAATTGATCGGCTACGGGATTTACACTATACACAACAGAGGCACCTGAAGTACTAAACGAAATAGGTATTAGTTTGGTAATGGTTGGAGCAGCAAACTCGGATTTGGCAAGAATCTCATTTTTTTGTAGTACGAAGGGGGAATTGGCCCAAAAATTGGATAGGGGTCAAGACGCTGTCGGGTATAGTAGTAGTGAAACCTAATGCATTTAAGTTAATAATTCTTAAAAACTATTCCGAATTTTTCCTTGTCAACTTCAAAACTAGGAATTAGTTTCAAGAAAAAACTTCAAAACTAGGAAATCTGTCCCAAGTTACCTAATTAAGAGGGGATATTAAGTCTATTTTCAAGTTCTAAAATTTGGTTCAAATTAGTCATTATAGTATTCATTTTTTTAGAAAATGAGGTATCACATGGTTGATGAAAATTACACAATCGATAATAAAAATATAACATAAAATTACAAGTATTATTAAATGAGAACAATAACTCTTATTCTAAAGGAAAAAGAAGATTTTTGTGCTATTTAGAAATTAACCAACTTGGATTGATTTTCAATCCAAGTTTTTTTTTTATTTTTTTACTTTTTTTACTTTGAATCACATTTCTCCTCTCATAAATAATTCACTTTTACAATTTCTAATATAACTCAACTCAAATAAAAATTCAATCCAAATACGCTGACTTTTTTGTTGAGATGGTTAAAGAGTTGCTATGGGAACGGGCCTTGTGAGATATTATTATATTCTTGAAGGGTTTTTATTGGGTTGACTATTGACTTGTGGCAAATAGAAAATGGTGTATTATGTGGATTTCCTCGTTGTAGGACTTCTTTTCTGAAAACTGTTTTTCTTTTTAACCCTTTTGGGTTTAGGTTATTGCGACTCAGTTGTTTTGATCAAAATTGTGCTAAGGTGGCCAAAAGGGATTGATAAATACAACCATCAATTTTGATAATTGTAGTTACACTCCTCTCATTTTTTCCTCTTCTTCCTCTACATCCGAGATCCCTCATCATTAGTCTTAGGGCCGCATTGCATCCCTCAAGTTCCTAGGGTTGCGTCACAACCCATGAGGCACTCCGGGTACTTATTAGGTGACAGCACTTTCGGGTAGAGAAATGAGAAAGGAGAAGAAAAAAGAGGAAAAAAATGAGAAGAGACAGTGGTTGACTTTATCAAAATTGATGATTGTATTTATCAATCCCTTTTCGTTATTTATTTCTTTATTAAAATTTTTAAATTTTAAAGATTATTTTTAATGTTATTTTAATTATAAATATAATTTTTTATTTTTATTATATTAATAAAATTAGTTAAAAATATAATAAGAAAATAATTTTTATTTATATTTTTTAATTTATATAAAAAGAGTTGAAAGGATTTATATTTTAAAACTAAGGATAATTACACTAGGTTACTAGTTTAAAATTCTTTCGTTTCACAAATATAATTAGAAAGAATGTAGTCAGATTTTAAAACATTTATTTTATGTCTTCAACATCTTTCTTAGTTACTAATTTAATTGGTATATGGTTGGTGTAGTTAACAAGTTGACCTTCGTTGTAGTAATGATGGACTTGAAGTGTTGACTTGAAACAACTTTTTTTTGTCAACTTCACAACTCAACAACTAGTTACAACATGGCCAGGTTGTCCTAAGTTTGGTTGATTCCAGTTGGGCCTGGGCTGTCCCCGAGACTTTGAAGGACTTAGGGTGTATAATTATGAAATATAATTTAAACTTTTTATTTTTTATTTTATAAATTTTTTTTATAAAATTAAAATAAAAAATTTTAAATTAAAATATTATTCAATCACACTCTTAAATTAACACAATACAACTCAAGAATATGAAAAGAATCGTGTTACAATTAGCTAAATAACTGTAGAGTACATTAAAGGATGAAAAGCATGAAGGATTACAAGCAATCAATCATCTATTAAGAAGGAGCAATCTCCTTACCTTTCTTGCTTGTTAACTCAATGGCTCCACTTTCTTCTTCAGATTTTGCTTTATCTGTGCTAGAATTCTCAGATGAAGATGTGCCTTCGTCTCGGGGGTGACTTGGTGTGTTAGCACTTGAAGCAACAGGATCTTGAGGCTCTTGCAGGGAAAATGTAAGAGAGCGATTTAGAGCAGGTGAAGTTATGACCATTTTCTCATTACCATCGCCATCTCTACGAGTTTCAATTAGTAGTTCAATGCTTCGGAAAGTGTGGGAGCTCATATCTCTTCGGTGAAATTGTTCGTTCAATTCTTTAAATTTTCGTCTGATTGAGAATTGTGCATTTGTCATGATACTCCAATGCTCGCGCATGAAGAATGCCAAATAAATGATAAAAGCTAATCCAGAAGTAGCTGCAACTATTAGAAACAATCCCGAGAAGCTCTCAAGCCCTAAGCTGTTGGAACTGGGAGAAAGTGGTGTGTTCGAGTCTGAGAAACTAGATGATTGTGGAAACCATGCATTTTCAATCTTCACCATTTTGTCACCTTCAGTCACATTCAGAACTGCTCGTGAAACGTCAGTTACAAGAGGAGAACCAATTGGGAACACCTGCAGATGAATCGAACTATGCATGAGAAGATTTGTATAAGAAAATTATTCGGACAAGTTTAGGCAGGGAGAGTTTCACGATCATATATTTTTTTCATCCTCTGCCTCATTCTCCCTCTTTGGGTTCTTTCTTTTTTTTTTTCTATAGATTCTATTATTTTTCCTTTAAAAGAAGAGATTACCGTGCGATAGTCTGATGATAATGGCATAGAAAATGAGATAGAGAGCGAAGCAGAATATGCAAATCAAACACAAAATAGAGACACTTGTTACTTACAAAGCCAAAGCCGTCAATCTTATATGTTGGTTTGACCATGGTGTATTTGGAGGGATATGTTGAAAGGAAAACCTTCATATAGGGAATCTCATCAATCGCAGCTGCAATTCCTCCATTTTCGCTCCCATTAGTAAAAAGTTGGTCTAATTCATCTGGCGAGGTGTATTCTAGTAGTTTAGATTCATCAAAACCCATTTGCTTCAGAAATCCCAAAATAAACGAGCCTTTCTGATATCCCACAAATTCTTTGTTTCTTACAAGTTCGTTTATATTTGTAACAGTTGGCTGGAGCTTTTGAACGGTTAACATCGATGTAAGACTGGCTGTATAGGCTTGTGTAATTATCAACACAACGAAGAACCAAAAGATCAACACGAATCTTGTATAGTTGCTTACTGTCTTCTCCTCTACAAGTATATCAAGGCAGGAAAAATGAATCATTTCAACTTACGGAAATAATGAGATTTCCTTAAGACCAGTCAAAAAGGTCTTTTTTAGTTGGAGCTGTGTATACCATCCTAATATTATACAATTGTTTCTAACATAGTCGATATGGTTCTTGCATAAAACCTTTTTTGGGCGAAACGTAAGAAATATCTGATAACATCTGAAAACTATGGAGATATGCTGCTTATCAGCAAGGGTTAGAAAAGAAGAAAGAAAAACTTACTATGTGCAAAGACCATGGTGGAGAAGGCGAACCAAAAGGTAGTGCCGATTTGATGAACAAGTGGTCCTCTAAACTCTTCATTTATTCTATGTTCAAAAGTCCAAACAAGTAGACCCATAATCACGAAACACACAAAGGTTGCAGACCAAAGATTCCAAGTTAGAGGTTTCAGGAACACCCATGGGTTTTCACTATCATTGTCTTTCACACGAACAACCATTGATATCCCCGATTCCGTGAATGGCAATGTGAAGTCCACATATTGTGATCGATTTGCTACTATGGTAATATCTCCAACAGCAACGTCATAGTTCTGTTAAGTGAATATCACAATTAGGAAGACGAAACACTAAATTTGCTACAACAAAATGATGCTCTAAATAAAGGGTTCGAATCCTCTATCTTTAATCCTGTCTCATTCACAGCCGCATTGTCATCAAGCCTATATATATATATATATATATATATATATATATAACAGGGAAAAAAAGCAATCTAAAAGTGTGGAATACGTGACGACAAATGACTCCAAGCCCTAAAAAAAGAGAGATAATATGGAGTACATGCATGTGCGTGTGTGTGTGTTTGAGAGAGAGAAAGAGAGAGAGAAATACCCCTACATAAACTTGGTGGACTAGGTCATTATAAGTGCCAGCAATTTTGCCATCTGATTTTGAGAAGACAAAGTACTCATATGGGACAGCATAAGGTAGCGAAGCCATAACTGCGTCAAAAACGTCAATGCAGTATCCTGTAACTGCGGTTTGGTTAGTTGATGGATCTCTTGTAGCTCTTAGGAATTCACTGAAACCAGTTTTCACTGGAACTAATACCCTTAGCTTTTTCCCGTTTGTCGGAATGATCCATCCCTTGGGCGGAACAGTGGTGTCCCCCGGCCATATGATAGCTCCGAGGTTAGATTTTGTAGCTGAATACTTGTTCATGTTTTTTGCATTTAGTTGTCTAACAATTCCATTTTCCAGAGTCCAATATCCAACTTCTTTTGCCCCAGTACCCATCACGTTAACTATCTGATAAGCTGGAGACTGAAGTTGACCATCAACAAGCTGAAAGTCTCCACTGAGCCCTCTGAATTTTGTCTTCAATATCTCTTGCAAAAGCATTGGACCATTACTAGAAACTCCGGTGTCAAGTTCTGTGGAGTTTTTTGACAGATTTAGCTTCTGGAAACCGAGGTTCGTCACTCCTGCACTCTCCACGGCTATAGCAAGGGCCATGGCTGAATCATATGCCCATAATCCAAACACATTCAGTTGATGATTAACAAGCGTTGGATTACTCTCTTGGAACTTCAATCTCCATCTCTCATTAAAGCTCTCTAGCTCTTTAGTTTGTGGGACATGAGGCTTTACACCTATTACTCCTTGCATAGAATCAATTACGGAAGGATTAAATGAGTTCAACCAATTTATCAAGGAATCTGTAATGATCCAAGCATACCCCTCACTCAACATTCCAAGCTTCTTAGCCTTGGTGAAGAGGCGAGCACCGAGGCTGGTCGACACGTGAACTATGAAAACTCTAGTTTGCATCGTCATCAACTTGTAAAGCTCAGCATCGAGTTGATCATCTGTGACCGAAGGAGAAATGACACTCCGGTAGGGGATGCGAGCGTTTACCTCACCCAAGGCATCGGCCAAGAAGGGAATCATGCCCTCTCCAAACTCATTATCAACATAGATAGGCACAACTTCCCTCCATCCAAAAGCTTTAACAATTGAACTTATGGCTTTTACTTGGGATGAGTCATTATGAGTAGCGCGTATGAAGTATGGACTTCGAGTGGAAGAGAGTGATGGACTTGTTGCAGAAAATGAGATGATAGGAACATGAGCTTTCTCTCCAAGATCGATTGTGAAGTCTGCTTGCATTGATGAAACAGGTCCTATAATGGCTTGCACTTCAACTTTTTTCAGGAGGTCAAGGGCTGCATGTTGCAGAAATAGTACGAAAGGTTCAAAAGCTGCTTTGGTTTTTTCCATCAAGATACTACCAGATTTGGTTTGAAAAAGATATATCCAACAAAAATAACCCTACCAAAGAAGAGAAGGAAAATAAAATCGTATCGAGGATATAAACATTGAACTTAATAAATTTTGCATGTATTTAGCAAAAAAAAAAAGAATAAATTTTGCATGTTAACTGGAGATAAATAAAAAATAAATAAAGGGTTCGTAATCGCTCCTTTTATTGTGAAGGGGCTTGCCCAATTACTAAAGTTATGAGGCCCATATTTTCTTACTAAATGTTTCAAAGAAAAAAAAAGGCTAAAAGAACAGTGTGATTTAGCTCAGAGAAGTAGCATTTTCAACAAAAAGAAAAGATTTTCTGATTAAAAATTTGATGCCTCAGTAAATTGAAAATAAGGAATTATGCAAATAATTAAAAAGAATTCCTCTCCCAAAGCAACATCATCCCTAGAATACAGAAAAGAACCAGAAAGTCAATTAACTAAAACCTTCTTCTGCCCAACCAACAAGAGAAATATTGTAAAACAGCCCAGAAGGAGTAGAACATATTGTGCTCAACCAATAATTAGAAATGTGAAGAGAAATCTCAGAGAAGAGGAAACTACTTAGCAAAATATTGGAAATTTGCAACTCTTATCAGCAGTGATCATATAGGAATCAAGAGAAAGACAAAGCAGTACCTACTGCAGCTGCACCAATGACATCTCCTTTTGAGTCCCGAGTGGTTAGATCAACCCTAGTCTTGTAAAACCCATTGGAAGCATAGAAGTCAGATAACGCCATAGAAATGCAACTAAGCCCCATCTGCCCTATCCATATATCCATGTCAAGAACCACTCCAACCTTGACAGGGATCGTCATGTTTTGCGCTATCCCCATTTGTGAGTGAAGAAGAATAAGAGAAGCAAAGGACAAGAGAAGAACGGGGAAAACATGAACTAAACCAAGTTTTTTCTCCATGGTTGCTGTTCTACGTGGTGAGGTTTATGGTTTGATGAAGAGATATATTTATAGTACTCCATCAGCTAATGCACTAGTATAAAATTCAATTATGGAAATTCAACTTGCATTGTTATATATATGAGCTTCCAGCTTATAACATTCAAGCTAGATTTGTAAGTGAAGATGCCTCTTGGAAACAATTGGCTCCAAAGAAAATCTTCACATTCTTATTATGGAAATGCTATTCATCACATAGTGGCGATTATAGAAAGGGTAGGACTTAATTTTTTAGGATTGTAATAATGAAGACGCATGGCTTTTGGAAATGATTGGTGCCAAAGAGACTCTTCATATATAATCTATTTATTCAAGCAGTGGTTGTACTGTTCCAAAGCTGCATGGGGCGTAGTTTTAAAGCGTTTACCTTGACCAATTCATCTCTAATTAAATAAGAAAAATTTTCAATAAACCAAGGAACAGTAATACAACTCATGTTACGACTTTGTATGCATGATCTATACTTTTTTTAATGGAAATATTGGCTTTATTAATAAGGTAGATCCACTCTAGTGAAAAAGAAGGAAGGGGGGGGTGGGGGGGGGGGGATGCATTAGGGAACTTTCGCCTACCCAGCAACAAGGTCATTTTGAGCTACAAGTGGGTTGGCACAATGACTGCTAGTACAATTAATGGATTAGACTGCATATACATTCTTTACAGGGCATTTACAAACCTCAAAAAGAGGAAAATATTAATTAAAAATAAAATTAGAGAGAAACTGAGTTTGATATCTACCAAATTAGTATGACTTGTAATTATAAAAGGAAAGGGTGTATATATACTTTTATACATACAAACATTATGTATGAGCGAATGCATACATATTTATTCAATGCCCTATTCATAATAATTTCACTTTATTGGTTCTGTTTTCTTGTATGATTTTTTCCATGGATAAATTGATACTATAAAAATCCAATATTTTGTATTACAAAGACAAAAGAATTCATATTCTAATGTACAAATTTGAATCATTATTATTTATACAAGTCATCTTATTCATTTCACTATGTATCGCTTCAAGTCTGACCAGAGACATGCAAGCGACTGGGTAGGAATTGTTGACAAGTTTAAGGGATTACAAAATAAGAATGAGCACAAGGAAGATTGTACAACGATCAACAGATCAACATTTAAGTTAATGTCATTTGAGCACTAGGAAAAATTGTACCTGATTCTTCCTGCTACAATATCATATATACATTTAGCTAATTTAAATGATCGTCTCATGCTCCTATTCTATTAAAGAAAAAAGGGAAAAAGTAGAAACCAATTATGCTTGATTGTTAAGCCATTATTATATCTTATAAAGAAAATTTAGTTAATAGTAGTTCATCGATGATGTTTCGCTATATAATTTTAGAGATAACATTTTAAATCTTAGATTTCATCTCTTGAAGTATAAATATTCTTTGAGAAATAAATAAATGAGATATTGCATAGGTAAAAGATGCAGGATGTATTTGGATTGGGCTCCGCTACATAACCCAATGCAAATTTCTCATTCTGAATTTTACTTTTTCTCTCACAAAAAATTCTCTCCTTAAACTAAAGGCAGAAAATCACAAAACAAAATACTATCCAATCTTACCCTACAAATTTTCAATAGGGATTCGGTGGAAGGAGTCAAGTATTTGAAAAATGACAATAATCATAGACTTGATCATCGAAGTGAAAATAGATTCTGTTCTTAATATAGACAAGAGGAACCATGTAATTTGTCCTTCAAAAAGAAAAAAACTACGAAACTCTCGACAAGCCTTTGATGGTCTGCATGTTGATTACGGTTTTGCACACTATTTTTTGTATTATGTGCAAGATTTATATGTAATAGTTCAATTAGCTTTTTTATCCAACGATTAGATATGCTTAGAAATATATTGAGAAATAATTGTTCACTTTATAGAATAATTATTCATACTTTTTAGAATAATTATTGCATTTTGTTAAATAATTGTTCAACTTTAGAAACTAATTGTTTATACTCTTCAAAATAATTGTTCACACTCAAATGAATAATTATTCTGAAAAGTTGAATAATTATTTCGTAAAGTGAGAACAATTATTCTGTAAAGTATGAACAATTATTCTTGAAGATACTCTTAAGCAATCTCCAATAATTTGATAAAAAACTAATTAAATGATTATAAATAAGTCATGTATATATTGCAAAAAGTGGTATGCAAGATAATAACCGTGAAAATTTGAGGGACTATAGAGTATAAGTGAAGAAAGAAGTAAACAACAGCAAGAGAAGTGGGTATTTTTGTCTACTAGCGAAAGATATGCATGCCCTTATTTATATACTTCCTTTATTTTAAAATGTAAGGATATCTTTTAATTATTTTTACATAAGTTAAGAAATAAGAAAATAAAAGTAATTTTTATTAATTTCATTAATATAATAGATAATGTTAGAATTATAATATTTATATTAAAAGTAAATTTAGAAAATAATTTTGAAAATTGGCAAAAAAAAAACTAAACATTTTAATAATAAAGGAGATGATCAAAATATCTTATATTTTGAAATAGAAATTATATCCAAAAGAATTGTTTCATAAACATGTCAAAAATTTAATGAAAATTTTTTGTTATAATGCATTGTATTTTTCAGAAAGAGAGAGAGAGAGGGAGTGGAGAATTAAAATATATTTTCCTAATTAAAAACTAGTAACGCATTGTACTAATTAACAAAGTCAACAAGAAAATAATGCTTAAAAAACCCATCTACAGTATACATTGTATTTACTCGAGAAACATACAATCCTTCTGTCCGTATCTTGGCATAGACTGGAAGAGTATTCATTTAAGTGCAAGTAATCAACCTTTCCCTTAAAGGGAATTAAAAAGTTTAGTTGTGAAATGTAGAAAACAAATGATTGAGTGGATATTCAACTTCGAATTGAAGGAGAGGAAATGAGATGACTCAAAGATTAGTGTTTGGATAGTTATTTATGAAGGAAAGGAAAGGAATTGGTGGGAAATGATGGATTGATTTTAACGGAGGAAAAAGAAACTATATTTAATTAATTATTTTATATTAATAAAATTATCCTTATTTTAAAACTTACTACACTTGAATAAAATATAGATAAAAATATAAATAATGTTATGAAATTAATATTGTGGATGTCCATTATCTTATATCAAAGAGGTAATTAAATATCAGAGTTATAGAGATACTCCAACTATCCAAAAGATAGATAGAAGAGTTCTATCATATGATAGTATTTGTCTCATGATTGCCCTCTACCTCTTTTTATTGATATGTACCTCTGAACCCTATAAATAGGGATTTAGACTGATGTATTGTACATACTTATTCATTGATTGATTTACTCTCAGAGAATCAATAAAGCTATTATGTTCTTTCTCTCTATTTTCTCTCTATAGTTTTTTATATTCTCTATATTATAGTTTCTTTATTAAGTTCTATATATTAGTATTACGATTTCGTTGTGCTGACGATGACTGCGCGCCAACAAATTCATAACACGTTATCAGCACGAGTCTCTGCCACCGAAGTTGAAAGCTTAATCAAAAGAAAAACGATGTATTCTTTTCTACCTTTGAATTCCTATGGCAAAATTTTTCAAAACTCATTTTTTTTCTCTTGATATTTATAGAACGAGCTATATGTCATATACACTAGATGCTCAAATTTATTGAGATGTAATGGGTCTGGCAGACACCATTGTTAAAAATAATGCATCATCATCTCAAAATTGCATAAAAATTATGATTTTTCTCAACATAATTTCCATGAGGATCTAAAGGCGGAATATCTTACCATGAAAGATCCATTTATTTTGTGAAAGGATCTAAAAGAAAGATTTGACCACCAGAAGATGGTCATTCTATCAAAAGCATAATTTACTTTAAATCTGTAAGTAAATGCATTAGAACTAATTGTGATGACCCTGGAAGAGGTCGTAATCATGCTCGAAGCCATGAACATAGACGCGGATATGGTAAGAATAATTCATATAATCATGACGATCAGAATATATATGCATCTAGATATATTTGGTCCTGAAGACACCATTTAAGAAATACAAAGCATCAAAGCCACTTGATTACTAGCAAATTGTGAATGAAACACACAATCACCAGAAGATGATTGTTATATAAATGCTAGTTATGATTTGTTATAAGTGTGTCTACAAGATTTTATGTCTATCAGTATAAAAGAATTTTCTTTTCTCATATCTCTAAGATGCTCCGGAAGTAGCAATATCGAGAAAAAGTTTTTCAGAAATATTTTGAATTTATATTTTTTAAGACTGAATGAGTCATTAATAAAATATCTTGATACTCGACCAAATGTTTTTATGACATTTCCTGAAGCGAATGATATTAGAAATTATAATATATTTATGTATGATATTTTGGTCACAACTAGTAGAAATACACTTTGTTCTTATACTATAAGAATGACTTATTAAATTCCCAGTGACTAGATACTCACCAGAAGTGAGAAAATAATGAGAAAGAAAAAGGAAAAGTAAGAATTCTAACATGTTATTGATGTAAGATAAAAATTTGTCACGTACATGTAATACGTCAAATATGTTATGAATATCTATTAATTATTTATATTATTTTACTTCCCTGAATTATGCTACTGATAGTAATGATGCTTGTGTTGATAAAATTGATATGACACATGTAGTCAATTCTTTTGAATATCCAAAAAGAGTTTTTATCATTTTAAATGTCAATCTAAATTTTGAATTATCAAATTACTACTTTTCTATTTTATCATCTTGTGATTATTATTGAAAAGTGTTCATACTATAGACTTATATTTTAGTATTTATATATTATTTTAGTTTATTTTGGATCAAAAATGGTGAAGATACAAAATTGTCTAAACAATATTTGTTATTTATTTGGACAAAATTTAAAATATATGTCCGAAGTATAAATGGTAATACAAAGTCCCAGAAGAACTAGTTGATCAATAACTCTAGAAGAGTTAATTGATTAAAAACTCCAGAAGAGCTACATGGTCTTCACCTAATGATCAATTGTTGTAATGCATCATTCTCCATATAGTCTCGTAAAAACTTTTGAACATTGATTATATTATTAGTATATCGAGACATTGGATGAATGAACTTTTGAGACATATGCATTACCATTATAACATAAAATATATGTCAATTATATATACTACTATTTATCTCTCCTTCTTTATATTGCATAGAATTATAAAATTGAGATGCAATATTGAGTAAACTTGAAGTTTACTGATAAATAATTTAATAGTTGGCATGACCGGTTGGACCATCTCGGATCATTAAAATACGAAGAATGATTATGAATTTATTATAGAACCGGAAGTTTCCTCATATGATGAATTTATAAGTGCTGTTTGTTTTATTTAAAAGTTACCAGTATCACTTTGAATGTGTTATTTTGGGATGAATTGGAGAAATTATTAGTTGATGCATCAACAATAGTCATATGTACATTCTTATTTTTGCAACATGCAGTTTGCACAATTTATTGATAATGAGCTCATGTTTTAACATTCTCCCAAAGACATAATTTGTCCTAATAATACTGGTTGTATTAAGATAAATATTGAACATCCTGCAGAATGTTCATAACTATTAGCATTTATTTCGTATTTTGCCAACACATTTTGATTCTCCTCATAGTAGTTGGTTTGTGGTCAAAAATCAAATATATCCCATCTTAAATTTAGAGATGCACTATGTTGCTCCACCACAAAGGTAATGAGATAGGTTCTCAAAGAGATTATTAAATATGTTGGGAGCAAATCTCAAGGGAGAGATTCGTATTTTGAATATGTTGCCCCAATATAAAGAGGAGAAAGCATGAGGCTGGATAAATATATAAGTATGTGTCTCATTTTAATCTTCTATTTTGATCCTCATAGAAGAAACCTTGAACCAGAAGTTCAAAGGATAATTTATACAGCCAGGAATGTTAACTGACCAATATCCGGCAAAGAATGCTCCTATTATATTTGATGTCCCTGAAGGACAATCTACCACTATAAATAAATTTGAGACAATTGAAAAGTGGTAGATAAGTCAGTTCCAAGAATACAAACTCCTCAATTGAGCAAAGACTTAAGATGGTCGTATATGTTAAGACGAGGAGAATTAAATTCCAGCAGAATTTTTCTCCAAACATCATTAATATATTATTTCCATAAGAAATTCAGGTACCTGAAAAGTTTAACAATGATGATATTTCAATATGATTGGGAACTACTGGAACTGAATGAGTATATGACGTCAATGATATTAATGCGCATAATATATTGATTCAGAATGAGGATTTCCAAATCAAGGTCTGCAGACTCGAAATGGTAAAGTTCGCATGAGAAATATGAAAAGTTCGAACTATTCACAAGTACACTTGAAGTTTACATGTATTCCCAGCAGGAATTATACACTTGAAGTGTAATCCCAAAGAGATAGTAATTAATATTTGCTTACAAAATGCGAACTACAAAAGTGAATATTTGCCATGAGTTATGGCGTATGATTCTTCGTAAGACCTGGCACTGTTAACGAAGAAATATATTTTTAGTGGTGGATAAAATAGTGTATGATAACACTTAATATGTGTTTATCTTTATTATCATTTGATAATAATACTTATATTTGAAGTCTCTGATGGACTCGATATGCTTGAAGCATATAATTGTTCCTGTAGAACATAATGAGATTATCTTAGTGAATTTTTATTAAAAGAATGATCAAGTATGTCCATATATATAGAAATTATATACTTAGTTGTATTTACTATCAGAATATATTCTTATTGTACAATCTATTGATTGGCCTAGTGTTCCCCACATTAGGGGGAGAAAATCATCAATTAAAAGAGGATATCATTTATGACTTTTATTATCTTGATCTATGCACAAGGATTAATGAACTGGAAGTTCAAAATATTATTTATTTGCATAAAATTGCATATTGATTGTTTGTCTAACTCTTGTAGAGTTAGTCAATATAATATTCAACTTATAGATATTCTTATTTGCATAGATGTCCCATCAGGACAAATATATGAATTCTATAGTCATATGATTTTGATACATGCTTGAAGCGTGATTGATCTCTTGATAAAATTCTCAAAAGAGAAAATAATTTGATGATCAAGATATTTTTCCTAAAGAATTTAGAGGAGCAAGTATTATGATCAATATTTTATTTTGATTAAACATCCTGAAAATGTTTCACATGGACATAACACATCAATGATAATTGGGTTATTATTGTGAGATCCTTTATAACTATTAAAGGATATTGAAGAACACTTTGGTCCTGAAGTACCATAACTCTGCAATTTAGAGCATATATATATTCTAGTTCTTATCTACCCAATAATTTTTAAAATGGCTTTAAGCTTGCATATTGATATCTCCTTGAGATAGTTTATCTCGAATATTGAAAAAATCCAACTCCTGTTGAAATGGATATGTAAGGTATAAGTTACCTATATGATTTATAAAACCATGCATTTATAGGCATGTGTTGATTATAACAGCCATATCTCCAACTCATGTTGAAGAAATAGAAATTCATGATATTGGTTGAGAATATGTGTGATCATGATTAATCTATATCCTCTAAGAAGGAATTCCAACTATATTGTTGGATGATAATAGAGTTTGAAATATATCTAAGGAGATACGATAAAGTATATTTTTACTCACGAGCTCCATAAGAGATGTGATATTGATGTGCATTGAATTTGATCATTTGATTATTTGACAAATCTATTCACTAAGACCTTACAATTGCAACATTTGATTGGAAAGCATTGGTTAAGAAATCTCAAAAGATTATCTCATCAGGGGGAGTAAATATGGCATAAAGAGTAGTGTACTCTTTTTCCTTCACTAGAGTTTTTCCGACTGGGTTTTTTATCTAGTAAGGTTTTAACGAGGCATACTCTTATGCAATGGACATCCAAGGGGGAGTGTTATGAAATTAATATTGTGGATGTTCATTATCTGATATCAAAGAGGTAATTCAATATCAGAGTTATAGAGATACTCCAACTATCCAAAAGATAGATAGAAGAGTTCTATCATATGATAGTATTTGTCTTATGATTACCCTCTACCTCTTCTTATTGATATGTACCCCTGAACCCTATAAATAGGGCTTTAGACTGATGTATTGTACATACTTATTCATTGATTGATTTACTCTCAGAGAATCAATAAAGCTATTATGTTCTTTCTCTCTATTTTCTCTCTATAGTTTTTGATATTCTCTATATTATAGTTTCTTTATTAAGTTCTCTATATTAGTATTACGATTTCGTTGTGCTGACGATGACTGCGCGCCAACAAATTCATAACAAATAATACTTTATCACTCCATTACTTCTTATTAATCATCCAAACACAATAAATATTTAATCCTTTCATTCCCTCTCCTCTCCTTTCTTCTCCCACTTATTACCCTACTTTCTTTTCTTTCCGTTTTTCTAATCCAAACGGACGCTTAAAGAGTAAAGGCCATGACTAAGAGGCTTCTTACTAGATTAAAAAAATTCTTCTTTATCTATTAACTTATGGTGTATTTAGATTGAGTTTCACTACGAAACTCAATGTAATTTTTTTACTTTGAGTCTCACTCATTCTTTTATAAAAAATTCTCTTTCATGAAACCCAAGTAAAAAATATCAAATCAAAATACTATCAAATCCCACCCTTAATTATAAAACGTTCTTCTCCTCTTAGTTGTATAAAAATATTTAATAATAAGGTTTGATCCATAGGAGAGATAAAGATAAGGATTAAAAATTTAGCAATTTTTTTTTTAAAAATGATAAGGATTAAAAAGTAATTTCGACAAATAAAGATAATTTCGGGTATGTAAAAATATAAACAGCCACTAAGAAAATACGGAAAAGGAACAATCTAGTAGTGACTAGCAAACACCCAGGCGGTCTCCTCAAGAGAATTTTTGTTTGTTGAATTTCATAGGTACATGGCTTTGAAAATGAAAATGTAAGTTGTTTTACTTCAAAATAAATATCTCATAATTGAGTTTTTACGAGTATTAAAATTTTTATGTATTTTATAGAGAAATTGAACAAGATGTTAAAATCGACCCTAATTAAGATTGATGGGAACTTATATTAAATTAAATAGTATGTCCCCTTAGTTGCTTTCCTCTCTTACTTCATGTGTTTAGTTAGAATTTTGAAAAGTTAATGCATTTAATTAAATAGTTCGAAGTAGAGATAGAAAGGAAAAAAGAGTCAAAAATATTTTCTCAATTTAAAATTATGACAATTAATTTGAAATAAACTAAAAATAAAATTGGAACAATCATTGTGAAATAGAAGAGTACTATTTTCTGCTTATTCGGAGAAACATGTGTAAACTTTGAAGGAAATATTTTTTTAATCTGTCCCGCAACCAAGACAACTTTAAAATGTGGGATTTGGAGCAGTTTTGCACCAGAGAACAATTTTCGCTTTAACGCCTCGAATCATAAATTATAAAAATAAATTTATAATATGCAATTACTCTTTCGTTTTAAAATATAAAATTTTTTACTCTTTTTATATAAATTAAGAGTGTGATTGGATAGAATTTTATTTTGAGATTTTTATCTTGAGTTTCGTAAAAGTTAAATTATTTATGAGAGAAGATATAAGTCCCACATTTAAAATTCTGAGTTTGGTTTTGAAACCAAACCTTGTTCAAATATAGTCTAAAAATAAAAAATAAAAAACAAATTATATTTTTATTATTATATTATTAATTAATTCTACTAATATAATAAAAAATAAAAGAATTATATTTATGATAATAGTTTCTTTAAAACAATAATGATTAAAATTGGTAAAAAATTAAAATTTTTGAAAAGGGATAAAATAACAAAAAATCATTATATTTTGAAACGGAATAAGTACCTTAATTGACAATCTCATTTAAACTTAGAAGGTATCAAAGATTATGTTGGATATTTATAATTTTTTTAAGTAAAAAAAGCACCACTATATTGGTAGATTTTGATAAAGATTATTTACCATAATTTTTTAACTTAATCAAATCAAAATATGCTCATGAAGCATGCATTAGGAAAATCCAACACAGATCCTCTCCCTTATTCTTGAAAAACTTTATGGTGATAGCTGTATAACTAGTCACCATCCCACAAGTTATACTTTGTCCAATCACATGAAGTCACATGTACTGTGAGTCCTTGTATTGATAAATGAGTAAGTGATAATGGTAGGACCTACAGTATACGTGGCTTCATGTGATTGGACAGAGTATAACTTATAAGATGTTGACTAGTTACACATCTATTACCATAAAGTTTCTCCTCATTCTCTCCCCCAATGCTTTTTCCCATTACTGTAATATTGCCACATAATATTTTGATGCACAAAAGATATTGATTGCCCTTGACTCTTTGTCATTGTCCCTCAACTAAAATTGAAAATTATCTTATCGTATAAATTTTTAGTATCCAGTAAAAGTGTATCATCACATGACAAAGTATTCATCTCATGTCAACACTAATAGAATGAGATATGATAAATATCAATGTATAGATCTCTCAATCTTAATAGTTAGCTAATTGCATAAATTTTTGTCAAGTTTTTCCAAGAAATTTGAAGTTTCAATGTTAAAATTGAACGAATGATCTGTCTAGTCAGAAAATAAATGAATCTAATAGATTAAACAAATTGGAATATTTCTATAATAAGTTCAGAAATGCCTTTCCAGATTTAGCATATGATTAACTTCATTTTCACTTTAAAATAATATAATTTATACTTTAAAAAATGCCTCAGGAATTAGTCACGTCATAGCACACCGTCATGAGAATTTGTTGTAGATTAAAAAAATTCATTTTGAATAAAAAATATTTAGGAATCTCCATCCTAACAATATATTAATGGAACGATACCCTTCGGGCGGGAAATAAACGGATAGAGAACTTCAGTTGTCCGACGTGGTCACAGGTAGACGACAGGGCCCCACTTATAAATTATTCATTTCTCTCTCTCTCTGGCTTTCTTGCATCGTGAATTGTACAGTGTACTGACATCAACGTTTACGGACACCGACGAATTAATCTTCTTCGTCATTCGTCTACTTCATCAGTACGCAAGGAGCTCCTGTAGTGAATTTTGGGAGTAGGGTTTTAGCTGAGGAAGAGGAATGGGGGAAATTGGGAAGGTTGTGTTGGATAAAGGATGGTTAGCGGCGAGATCGACCGAGGTGGAGCTTACTGGAGTGCAGCTCACTACTACTCATCCGCCTTCTGCTTCTACTGATCCTTGGATAGAAGCTGTTATTCCCGGAACGTAAATGATTTTCTGCTTCTCTCTCTTTATTTTTACCATCTTCTGTGGAAGTTTTAGTTTGCTTTCTTTTTCTTTTTCCATTGTTACTTTACTAGTTAGATGGGTTTGATTGATCTTATTGCAGTGTTCTGGCGACCCTTCTGAAAAACAAACTTGTACCAGATCCTTTCTATGGATTGGAAAATGAAGCAATCATTGATATTGCTGATTCAGGGCGAGAATACTACACATTCTGGTTTTTCACAACATTTGAGTGTAAGCTGGTAAGGCATGCTTTTGAGAAACAAACAGGTGCATATTTTTATAACTTGGTTTGACGATATATGTTTTCTGCAGGTTATAGTAAGAATAGCTTCAAGCTCATTTATACGATATCTTAACCATAAAAGATGGTTTTTCTGTTTGGCAATGGATTTTTTACTTGTTGATAGCTTACTAAAGATAATAGCTTACTAAAGATACTTTTTCACTTTTAATCTTACTTGCTTGGGGTGTTTAAATTTTCAGTCTAATGCAATTCATTTTAAATACACAATTAATAGTTTGTGAAGGCACATTATTCTTCATCTTTTGCTGTACAATTAGCATGGTTTCTGAATTAATGCATTTCCTGGATGGCAGAAATTGTCTAATCTTTTCACCTGTCATAGGTTCCTTGCTTGTTGTTGTCTTCATCTTCTTGGAAATGTGAAGAATCGAATTTATTTTTATGCTGACAAAGTTCTTAATTTAGGCTAAAAGTATCTTTGTTGACATTTTAGGACCCCTATGGGAGTTATGTATATGACACATATGCGATGTGACATTATTTTTCATTGTTATGTCAATTAAACTATTGGAGAAGTTCTTTTTTATGATATCAAATTACTTCATTCTTGGATAGTGGGAGTTATTTGATCCTTTAGAAACAGAGAAGTTGATTTTCTAATTGCAGCTGGCAGTATGATTATTGTCTAGTCTGTGCTTGACTTTAATATGATTATTTGTTTTTTCTGTGCTTGACTTTAATACTTAAAGGAGTTCTTGTATACCCCGCTTCTTCTTGTGCTTACAGTTGAGAAAATTCTTGAATATATTTCAGTCTAGTAATCAGCACGTTGATTTGAACTTCCGAGCTATAAATTATTCCGCTGAGGTTTATTTGAATGGGCACAAGGAAGTTCTTCCGAAGGGGATGTTTCGAAGGCATTCTATTGATGTTACTAAGTTTCTGCGTCAAGATGGCCAAAACATGCTTGCTGTTCTAGTTCATCCTCCTGATCATCCTGGAACAATTCCTCCCAAAGGGGGTCAAGGTGGTGATCATGAGGTATATACAATTCTGAAGGAGGCCAACTTTTTTTTAATAAAAAAAATTAATTTAATTAATCTGCTCCTTTCAACTGATTAAGTTTATTTAGTTTTTTATGAAGACAAAGAGAGAATGCATGCCGTGTGCAAGGTGTGTGTCATGTAAACCTTTTTGGTGCTTTTACATAAACTCTATACTTAAGTAAGAGAAGCATGCCTGATGCATAAATTTTCTAGTTAAGATAAACTGAAGACTTGATTGCATGCATGAAACTTCAGGAAAATGGGAATACTGAAACCATCAAGGTTGGTGGATTTGAAAAGGTTAAATTTACTAGACTCAAGAGTTATTTAGAGAAATATTTTAAGCTAGATTTTGGATTTTAAATTGAATCCTTCACAAGGAGAAAACAACATTTAAGAGCATTGATGAACGTATTTTGGTTTGTTTTGATTATGATGAAAGTCAAAGTAAAACATACTTAATGTTGTTCAACAGTGCAAAAAGTTCCTAAACTTCTATGGTGGTTTTGGAAATTATTTGTCTATCAAAATTTTTATGGGCATCAATTTTTGGAGTTCTTATCTATTACACTGAATAATTGATTGCTTAAATTTGATTTCTTTTATGGAACTTTACTATTATTGCTTCTTAGTTTCATCTTGTTATTGTGTTAGATTGGTAAAGATGTTGCTGCACAATATGTTGAGGGCTGGGATTGGATGGCTCCAATAAGGTGGGGCTGTAGTCAAACTCTTTCTTTAGATTTCATTTGCAGATCATTCTTCTTTTATAGTATACACATGAAATTAGAACCTGTAAGGTCATGAAATGAATTTACTTCATGAATTTCTATACTTTTGTGTTAAAATCTGCACATAAGAAGTTCCTCGATAACTCTTGAAAAGGAATTATAAGTGTCCTAAAACTAAGAAAGATTAACAGAAACATCTTCAAACAGGTTTGTCATAGCAGGTTGACGTGTACGGTCCATTAGAAGTCACTCATGTATAGTAATATGTTACTTGGAACTTCTGCTTGTTTCCAATATATATCTATGTGCAGGCTCCACGCTGTAAATTGTCTGGGTAACAGATGTTGGTGTAGTCTTGTCAGTATAAGTGTTCTCATTCCAGATAGATCTCTGTCCATTCAGTGAATTAAATTCGCAAAAAAAAATAATTCTTATGTGAATGAAGATTTCTGTTTGGAAGTTAAATTACTAAAGACTTTGCATTATCATAGGGATCGGAACACTGGCATTTGGGATGAAGTATCCATTTCCATTACTGGGGTGAATTTTATCCAAGTTCATATCTTAATTTTGTTGTTCTATTTCTTGAGTTCATGACAATCTCTTCCCAATCTAGCATTCATTTATAAAAGTTTGTTATTCTGTAACTAACATGGATTGTGCATTTGTATGCTAGCATTGCTTTACTTGAGCCACTTTTTCATGTTTTAAAAGGTAAATTTCACCTTTTGATTTGAAAGCACAAAGCTTCTTACCATCCCTCTACAAATTCACTTGTGTCAATTCTCCCACACTAAAATTCAGTTTCTCATATCAGTAGAATCTTCCTTGAGGATTCACGTTGTTTCAAAACTGGTCATGTGAGTCTCGGATGCTGTATGAGAAAGAGTAGGAATGGCGCTCAAAGTGTTTCTAGTAATTCATCCAATAATATTGAATTATGTTTTAGATGTGAATAATCATCTTTTTAAGGTGGCACATGCCAGAGTTACTTGAATCTTTCTTGAATTGGCTCTGAGTTATATCAGAAGATTTTTCCAACGTGGGAAAATTAGATTAGGTGCTGGATTGATGCAATTGAATGTTCATGGGAACTTTCTGGAAAACTTGATGCTCCGGATGGTGCAGGGAGAAATTTCTTATATTTAAAATCTAGGGATTTCAACTTTCAGATATTGAAATTATGTGTTTCTGCATCTTTATCATGTTTGATGAAGATTTCCGATATTTTGGTCAGGTTAAAGTATTAGGAAGATATTTTATTATCCAAAAAGAAATTTTAAGCATTTATTTTCTGTGCCTGAACAGTCATTTCTACTCAAGATCTATACTAATATACATTATGATTTTTTGTCATCTGCCCTAATTTCTGAATTAGATGCATTAACTATTTTGTGCAGCCCGTCAAGATAGTAGATCCTCACTTGGTCTCATCTTTCTTCGACAACTACAAGAGAGTGTATCTACACACTACCACAGAGTTGGTAAATAAAACTGCTGTGGTTGCAGAGTGCTCTTTGAATATCCAAGTGGCAACTGAACTTGAGGATGATATTTGCTTAGTAGAGCATCTTCAGACTCAGAAGGTTAGCATACCTGCTGGAGCACAGGTTCAGTACACATTTCCGGAGGTCAGTGTCTTATTTGTTTCTGTAAAGTGAAAATAATTTATGCTTGTGCTTTCTAGTTCCCAAGCATACACATACTATACATGACTGTATCATTTTGATGAAATTGCTTGCTAGTTTTACTTGATAAATAAAGATTTATTCTGGATATGGAAGCAAACCTTGAGAGGCACAACAAGTGTGAGGAAACCTTTTGCTTGCCGATGGGTAAAGAATGCTATATGCATTAGAATATATACTCATCGACATGAAGAAGTATTCAATTCTCATGCATCTTGCACCAGAATCACATCTTTCCTAGATTTCTGAGCTTAGAACGGAGATCATATCAGCTCAGCTACATTCGAGAAAGTAACAAGCTGAGTTTGATACTTGCACGCATGTTGGGACTTAGTTATTGACTGCTTTAAGCATTGTTCTATTATTCAAATATATTGACAAAATTAATTTCAGGAGTAAAAAGGAAACATATTATGATTAATAAATGGACTAAAAAAATGTAGAATGTGAAAAAAGTTAAAGTGGTGTATATAATCACAGCCATAGCTTGAGTCCATATTATCTTTCAGTAACAGTCATCTTGTGGATTGTGGAGGGCTCTGCATCCATTTAACTATAATCTGAAATTTACACCAGTAATAGGTTTAATTGTCAAATATGTCAGAATTCTTTCTTGATCTTCACTCTATATTACTTTTTCTCATAGATGAATACACTATAAATATTTGTTTCGTGCGCTATAGCATTATAGGAAAAAATTATTTAATACATCTTGATGAGTGCTTAATAAGTGAGTGAAATGTTGTTAATGTTGGGAGATTGTCCTCTTCTATGCTTACATGTAACCATCACGAGAGTGTCCTTGTTTAACCTGGAATTAAGAAGTTATTTATCTCCTGAAGCATCTTCACTCTACTTGAAGCTTTCAGAGTAGAGGCTAACCAAAGCACCTCAGCTTCTGGTTCTCTGCATTTTTGTTTAGGCTTGCTGCCTACATCAGGCCAAGTAAACTTACATTGCTAGCTGGGCAAGCCTCCTGTACCTTTTCATATGAACCTTCTTTATTTAGGACAAAAATGTTCAGTAATTTACTCTTTGGATTTTTCTTGAGAGTGTCTATAAGAGTTTTTTTTCTTTATCTAATGGTACTATTGATTCGCTCATTAGATATGTAAGAATGCCACTGCCCTTTCTGCCTGAAAAACCCTACATTTTTAATTGGTGAAAGGACAACCATCTCTCAATTGCTGGTTTAGTTCAATCTCGATTCTCATTTCTATGTAATGCTACTTCCGGGTATTGGGGCTTTTATTCAACCTAATAACCTTGCTCCTCAACCCCCAACCCACGCCAAAAATTAAAAATAAAAAGCAATAAAAGGAGAGGGATGGCTGAGGTGGCTGGAAAAGTTGGCAGTGTGCTAGTCTCTATATGGTGTATTCGACCGGACTTTCAAGGAACTTCTTTTGACACAATACTATTTGGGCATAGAACTATTTAGAGGGAGATACAAACACATAGTCCTTATGTAAATTTGTGTCTACAGCTCTTCTTCTACAAGCCCTGTCTATGGTGGCCCAATGGTATGGGAAAACAATCTCTATACAATGTGGAAATAACAATAAATGTAAAGGGCTTCGGGGAATCTGATTTGTGGAGTCACCACTTTGGCTTCCGCAAGATTGAGAGTCATATAGATAGCTCTACTGGAGGGAGGTAAAACCCACTTTCTGTTTTTAATTCTGAATTTCCAATTTTAGCAGTTGGTTTTGTATTACATCTATTGGTTTCTTGAATTTTAATATTTATTGTTTCACTCTCTAGGTTATTCAAGGTCAATGGAGAGCCAGTTTTTATCCGTGGCGGTAATTGGATATTGTCAGATGGGCTTCTACGGCTTTCGAAGGAACGTTATAAAACAGATATCAAATTTCATGCTGATATGAACTTCAACATGATGCGCTGTTGGGGTGGTGGGATAGCTGAGAGGCCAGAGTTTTATCACTACTGTGATATTTATGGTTTGTTGGTAAGTATATGGCGCTCTGCTCTGCATGTCTTTGGCAGTGTTTCTATCTCGTTCTTTGGTGCATGAAGGAGTCAATTTTGGGGAGACTAGCTATTAATTTTAGATGGATTTTGAGCGAATACATGGGTGATTTGCATGACCCAAGATTTATAGCATTATGTTACAGGTTCTTGTTACTGTTGTTGCGAGAACTGTGAAATTGTTGAATTACAAGCTCATCTAATAGTTTCAGCTGTTGAGTATTGCAAATATTTGGACTCTATAACATGCTGCTTGAGGTGTGGGCTGGTTTATTCTCAACATGTCCTATGCAGGACAAATTTTTATAAAGATTTGAAGTTGGACAAAGGCATCTTTTGCCTACTCTAAGGTCCTTCTGAAACCTGTGAGAACTTAAACAGTGAGAAAGAGAAATGATTTATTACACACATTGAAGAGGACAATACCTGGGATGAAGGTAGATTATACAAGTAAAGTTCTTTTAGTTCTTTGCACGAGGGATGATGACAACATAACTCCAGAATGGGGCATATTTGCTCTTTGCTTTTCCTCTTTCCTCATAGACCTGTCCTCAAAGTTTCCATGAAAAATAATAACCTCCTTTCAAGTTTTTGTAGACGAAAAGATGCATTCCCTTGATTGTGCTCATTGAATGTCTTAGGTAGAAAGTAATTGTAATCCTTTGTTTACCAACACAAAATATTCTGGATAATATGTTGCTCCACCTTGAAATGCTGCAATCCCCATAAGAAAGCACTCCTGGTACATTTTATATTGGTTTTGAATCAATACAGTTGACATTTGATGAGCTTCATGGTACTTCAAGTGATGAGTATACATTCTAAAAGAAGTGGGTCTAGACTTTCAGGTTGATGGATAGGTTCAAGGGAAAACTGGATATGAGTAGTTTTGATTCTTATTTCTTCCATCTTGTAGGTCTGGCAAGAATTCTGGATTACTGGAGATGTTGATGGACGAGGAATCCCTGTGTCAAATCCAGATGGCCCACTGGACCATGATCTCTTCTTGCTTTGTGCCAGAGATACTGTCAAGCTTCTTCGGAATCACCCTAGTCTTGCTTTATGGGTGGGGGGTAATGAACAAGTTCCACCAAAGGATATTAATACAGCTCTGAAGAATGATCTAAAGCTTCATCCGTTATTTAGAAATTCCAATACCGAAGATATTTCAAGAAAAGGAGCTTCCGCTGTTTTCAAGGACCCAAGTCAGTATCTTGATGGTACGCGGATTTACATCCAAGGATCCATGTGGGATGGCTTCGCGAATGGGAAAGGAGATTTTACAGATGGTCCTTATGAAATTCAGTATCCTGAGGACTTCTTTAAGGATGATTTCTACAAGTATGGATTCAATCCGGAGGTTGGTTCTGTTGGAATACCTGTGGCAGCTACCATCAGAGCAACAATGCCTCGAGAAGGGTGGCAGATTCCTTTGTTTAGAAATTTGTCCAATGGCTACGTAGAGGAGGTTCCAAATCCCATATGGGAATACCATAAATACATCCCATATTCAAAACCAGGGAAGGTTCATGACCAGATTTTACTCTATGGTGAACCGAAAGATCTTGATGATTTTTGTCTTAAGGTAATTAAATGGTTTCTTTGATGCATGATGCTATTACTCAGGTGTACTTATTCCTTCTTTATTGACAAAATTTTAAACTTTTCAGGCTCAATTGGTTAACTACGTCCAGTATAGAGCTCTCTTAGAAGGCTGGGCTTCACGTATGTGGAGCAAGTACACTGGTGTCTTAATTTGGAAAACGCAAAATCCTTGGACAGGCCTAAGGGGACAGTTTTATGATCATCTTCATGACCAAACTGCGGGATTCTATGGTTGTCGCTCTGCTGCAGAACCTATCCATGTGCAACTCAATTTGGCAACATATTATATAGAGGTGAAAACGACTTTAACAATTTTCACGACCTAGCAGATTATTCTGTTTGTGCTGATATCAAATCATCACATAAAATAGTTTGGCCTTAGTTCACCATGAGATATGTACATTGCTCTTCTGTTCGTTTTTTACCTTTTCCTTTTCCTTTTCTTGCGGCTGCATTAAGACTTTGAATTTACTTTTGATCCCATTACTGCTTGCTTACATAAGAGAATTCAGAAAAATTGTCTGTAGTGCTCAACCAACTGGCAAAAATCAGAGACTACATTCTGCAGATTTAGAATTTGTTTTGAAATGTCACAATTTTTTTGTTTTCTTCATTTTGCTTGCTACTGTCTGCAGGTGGTTAACACTACATCGGAGGAACTATCTAATGTGGCCATAGAAGCCTCTGTTTGGGATCTGGAAGGGGCATCTCCATACTACAAAGTGTCAGACAAGCTCGCTATCCCATCTAAAAGAACAGAGCCTATATTTGAAATGAGATACCCGAAGTCTAAAAGTGCCAAGCCAGTATACTTTCTTCTTCTTAAACTATATAAAATATCAGATTATGGCATTTTGTCCCGGAACTTTTACTGGTTGCATCTGCCTGGGGGAGATTACAAGCTTTTGGAATCATACAGGAAAAAGAAAGCGCCACTTAAGATATCTTCTCAAGCTTTAATAAGAGGATCTACATACGAAATCCGCATGCAGGTGAAGAATACTTCAAAGAAACCAGACTCTGTTAGTCTGCTTGAACAGAATAAGTTCATAACAAAAACTCGTGATGGTGACTTCGATACATCATTATCAAAAGCCCTTGACGGTGGAGATCAAAAGAAGCAACAAATGAATTTACTTAAGCAGATTCAGGGAAAATTTTCAAAGGAGACCAGTGGCTTGGGGATAGCTGAAATTAATGGAACCGAGTCTGGAGTTGCTTTTTTCCTCCATTTCTCTGTTCATGCTTCTAAAAAAGACCATAAGGAAGGGGAGGACACACGAATTCTTCCTGTCCATTACTCAGACAACTACTTTTCACTTGTACCTGGTGAAGAAATGCCTATTACAGTCTCCTTTGAGGTCCCTCCAGGCACCACTCCTCGGGTTACACTGCATGGTTGGAATCGTCACATTAGCCGTAACATTCTTTGAGCAAAGGTAAAGTAGAAATCCATTCTTGCTATCAGCAGCAACAGGGGAAATTTCAATTCTTAGGTGGGTGATGCTTTAACAACTTGGAATTCCAACATACCCTTTCCTTACCCCTAATCAAGAGATCTTTTGGAGTTGAAATTTCCAAGGCATTACAATTGGATAGCTTCAAATCAGTTAATAAACAATATAAATCTTGTTTTTGACAGACATTTCTCATATTCCTGTGTGTTTATTCATCCGTCTTTCTGATTGCTATGCAAGTAAATTTCTGCTCTAATTGCAATGTTATTCTTCAACTGTGAATTTTGGCACCTGATTACTCACCACAACTCTTTTGTTGACACTGTTATCATTGTTGTTGTGGTTTTGAAGCATGCTCTCTTTCCTTCCGTTTGCATAGCACTGAAGCAGATCCCTGAAGAGGATTCCCAGTTCCATTCTCCTCCTTTCCATCTAATTTCCAATACAATCGAACTGTAAAATCAATCTTGCATTAGTCAAAGGATCAATGGGTAAAGTAGAAACTAAACACTCTATTACGTTAGCCAGGAGAAGTGATCCCCAGTTTCTTCCTCAAGAACACACATACATGTCTGGTGTTACAAGTCACCTACCAGAGAGAGACAATAACTATAACTGTCCAAATTTTCCAGAATTCCACTCAGTTAAGGATCAACAGATCTTACTTATAAAAAAAAAAAGGTTAAAAGATCAATAGACTACCTGATGCAACTAAGCAAAGAAATAAACAGTAACAAAACTAGAAATTCCACAGAAAGACAATAAAATCCCAAAAGGTTTTCTACTTCCTAGGTCAAAATTCAACAGACTAAATTCATCAATCTGAGCAGAGGAATAAACATTAGCAAAGAGAATTTCCACAGAATGACGGTAAATCCAGAAGGTTAATGTAAATTTAAAACAGCTTGCATCCAAGGATCAACAGACCCACAAGGCCCATGAGCCTGTAATGACAAGTTCTGCGCTCCACAAATTTGTATACAGAAGAAGGAAAATTGTTAATCAAAGAGAACTCCTAGTCCCGATCATTAGTTTACAAGTTAAGAGAAGGGAATGCCCAGAAAACCTAATCTTTCTCGAGGTGGTCACCAACTAATCGATTAAAGACTCCATCCATGTACCGGGGAAGAATTTCTTTAACCGTCTCTGTGAAGCCTTCGATCTCAATGCCCAGAAAACCTAATCTTTCTCGAGGTGGTCACCAACTAATCGATTAAAGACTCCATCCATGTACCGGGGAAGAATTTCTTCAACCGTCTCTGTGAAGCCTTCGATCTCTTCTTTGGTCTCTCGATGGGAGGATTCGATCTGAACAATTCAAGAATGTCTCTTTCAATTTGTTCTTTGGAAAGTGCAAGTGTGAATTCCCTCTTCTTCTTCTTCTCTGTCGCTTCAGCTTCGTCCAACCTGGAATTCTTAAGCTCCTCCACATCCGAAGCGCTGATCTTCTCCTCGTCCTCGTGAATCTCTGTAGTTTCCATTGTTTCTGGCCCTTCTTGATCATCTCTAGATTCTTCAGAAGCTTTCTCTACCTCCTGTTGCTGTTCTTGATCAACTTTAGTTTCTTGGGAAACTCTTTTTATCTTTGGTCGTACTTTGATGCAGAATCTAGATGATGTGCTTTGCCCCTCGCAATCTTTACTGGTATCCTGTAGTTTCTCCATGCTTTCTGCTTTGCCACAAGGAATAGGAGATGATGAACCGAAAGATCGAATCTCTTCTTGAACCTTAACTTCTAAGGAAGCTTTCTGGTCCTTGGAGGGCAATCTAAAAACAAGCTTCAAAGATCTTCTTCCTACGTCCATTCTCTGTGATTTTTACTTACTAGATGGCTTTGTCACGACCCAACAGTGATTCAAGGGGGACCAATATGGAATCGCATCAAGTAACTCCGGGATGAGACTGGATGCAATGAGGAAGAAGGATGATATAAGAGAGTGCAGCAAAATCCTGGAAGGAAAAGGAAGTAGGAGTAATTTTAAATTGGAATTCCAGGGACAGGTTTTTCAAGAGAATGAGAAGTGAGAACTGGCTGGCACATGTGATATCAAAAAATAGCTTTAACCAGATTTCCTAGATGCGATAGGATTGGTTTCATCTTCAAAATATCATTCAAAGATTTTCAAGTATTTCTTATCTCGCAAACTATTTTGGTGTTTTTTAAGATGAAGACAAGTATTTTTATTTTTTTAAAGTTGTTATCCTCTAATACATGTTAAATCATTAATAGAAGAAAATAGAAAATAAAATTATAAAATATTTTCTTGCAGTCAAAAGTAAGAAAGCTGAAGAGAATTTTTTGAAAAAGAGATTTGGACTAACTTCAGTCTTAGAAGGTATTTCGAAAGAAAAAAATTATTCAAATTTTATAAGTGATTAATTAAAATTTTCTCAACAAATTTAACATCTTTTAAGTTACATGATAGATCAAACTCGTGTACAAAGATAACTAAAGCTTTAAATAAAATTCAAAATTTCATTTCCATAAAATTCTTGATCTTTGGTCAGTCTAACATAATTTTCCCCATTCTCTGATGCAGGAAGTCATATTAAAGCTTAAGAATTTCGGGTTCACCAGAAATACGAGAATCCTTCTGGGCTAGAGTTCACAGTTCAGTACCACATTCAGACATGAATTTCGACTAATTGGCGAATCTGTTGAAGATTCATTTTCATCGAGGTTTATGTAGTTTAACATAAACCTCTTATCAGGCAGATAGCCCTCATCTCTCATATGCCTAAACAACAGTAACAATATTCCGTAAATAGTATCAGCTTGAGGATGCATCTGATCAGCAACCACAAAACTGTGAATATTCCTTTCTATTTCAATCCAACTTATCCCTGTATCTTTTGCTACTCCCATCTCCTTCATCTGCCTGATAGTTCTTGCTCTATCCTTCCATTTTCCTCTTGAAGAATAGATATTGGCCATTAAAACGTATGGAACAGAACTATCAGGTGCAGCTATTGCCAACTGATCAGCTGCATATTTGCCCATTTTGGTATCGCCATGAATACCACAAGCACCAAGTAACGCTTGCCAAACTAGTGCATCTGGTTTTACTGGTAGTCCCTCAATGAAACTCTTTGCTTCATGTAGGAGACCAGCTCGGCCAAGCATGTCAACGACACAAGCATAGTGCTCCATTCTAGGAGTGATCCCATATAGTTTCTGCATTGTTTCAAAATATTCCATGCCTCTGTGCACCAATGCCACATGGCTACAAGCATGAAGCAGAGAAAGAAATGTAACATCTGTTGGCTCTAGGGCTTCTGATTTCATCTCTTCATACAGTTGAAGCGCTTTAGAGCCATTTCCATGACGAGCAAAAGCAGCAATAATAGAGTTCCATGAAACCTGATTCTTCTGTGGCGTATTACCAAAGACCTTAACAGACTCTTCTAATTCTCCACACTTGGAATACATGTTAATTAAGCCATTATTTACAAATGTGTTAGTTTCAAATGCTTTCTTTATAACTAGAGAGTGAACTTGTCTACCAAGACACAAAGATGTACCAGTATCAAACACTCCAAGAACAGCAGAGACAGTATTTGCATCAATCTCAATTCCTTCCTTCACCATTTTAACAAAAATCTGGATAGCTTCTACCTCGAACCCATTCTGGGAGAAGCCTACAAGTAGGACAGTCATAGAGATTTCATCAATCATCTCAGCAGACTCAAAAATCCGCCATGCATTGTCCAAGCGACCACATTTTGAATACATATCCATCAATGCACTTTCTACACACATATCTGATTCAATCCCCAACTTCCAAACGATCGCATGAATCTGACATCCCTCTTTAAGAGCCTGCCAACCGGCGCATGCCGACAGCGCAGTCAGGTATGTCATGTAATTGGGACTTACTAATCCAGAAGGCATTTTCACGAACAAATTGAAGCTTTCCTCATAAAACTCGTTTTGCACAAGACCTGAAATGACTGCTGTCCAAGTAATGACATTTCTTTCCGTCATCTCGTTAAAAACCCGCCCTCCCGAATCAGGACAACCACATCGAAAGTACGAAGTGATCAAAGCATTCCCAACTGTGATTTCCCGATCATAACCATTGGACATCACCAGCCCATGCAACATCTTACAGACTCCAAGATAGTCAAGTCCATCACAAGCCGACAAAACCGTAGTCAAACTGGCCTGATCAAACAGATAAACACCTGAACCAAGCATTTGTTTAAAGTACCCAAATCCCAATTCAAACTCCCCATTTGCTAAGAACCCAGAAATAACGGAATTCCAGGAGATGGTATCTCTCACAGTCATACCATCAAACACCTTTACTGCACTGCTCAATTCACCACATTTTGAGTACATGGCGATGACAGAGTTCCAAACTACCAACGCATTGCGAAAATTATAAGGGACACTCAGATTGTAGAGTTGCAGGTCCTTGATAACGGATGCGTGCAGAGAAGAACCCAGACAAAGATTGCCTTCTCTTCCACCAAGGGAGAGGAGGGTGCTTGTTTCTGCATAATTTAACGAATACTTTGGAGTTTGGGAAGAAAATGGAGCTGCAGAAGAGAGAACCCTGAAGCAGAAGACTGGAAAGAAGGCCCATGACGGAAGGGGGGGACTGAGTTTTTGGAAAATCCACCCGGAATTCATCCATCAACTAATGGTATTGGTTTGTCTGAAGAGTTTAAAATTACTCCTTTTTTTGGTAATAAAAAAGAAATATATTTATTAGTAGAAGAAAAGCTATAAGTAGCAACTAGCAACGTGTTTCCCAAGCAAGACTGCAGAAGTAACACCAAACAGTATTACAATATATAAAGCGAAGGAATTCATATCATTTGGCAAAATTTCCAAGGAGCAATTTATCCATAAACTATTTATTTTTAAACAAATTTGTGTCCGTTCATTTAATAAATAAATTATTTTTTATATTTATACTTAACTCGAATATTAAATAAATAAATAATAATAGAATACAAATAAAATTTATTTGTGAATGTTCGATTTAAAAAAAAATTAGTTAGAAGGTAATATTGATTTTTATTCCTCACACTCTTGTGTGGAAAAGTATGTTTTACATTTTTTATTAAAAATTTTTTCACTAATTTTTTTATTTTATTTTCTTTAATATTTTCCTTCGCTACCAATCAAAAGAAAGCACTTAAAGAAAATGTTTTCCTTTCCCTAATAAAATCCTTCAACCAAGGATACGCTAAACTTAGGGTGTATTTAGATTGTGTTTAGTTAAAAAGTTTTTATTTTGAATTCTATAAAAATAAATATTTTATGAAAGAAAAATAAAATAAAATATATATATATATATAATCTAAATAAATCTTTAAAAAAAGAATAATTGAAGGAGCACAGGAATCCATTTAACAAAAACAATGCTGACTGTAGCTTTATGTACAGATAGACCAACGTGTAAATAAATTTAATAGTGCTACTAATAATCTTTTTCTTTTTTTGAAAGAATAAATAAATACATTAAACCATAATTGTATTTAGACAATAATTGACCAGACTAGATATATAATTCAATTTTATTTTTTTTCTTAAAATATTAATTTTATAAAATTTAAAATAAAAAATTTTTAATTAAATATATGTGCTAAAACTGCTGATTGACAAGGAGAGGGTGTAAGCATCATCTAGAGACTGCTACCTACATATTTAGCCAGCAAATGAGTTACTATGTTGCCAGACTGGCAAACATGACTAAATGGCACGTGCAAATCCCTCTAGCGAATCAGATTCAAGCAGGATCCTTGTGTTGACAGATTCTTTGGCCAACCGAACCCGATTTAGTTACAGTATTACACTTTTTATTATGTACTAAATTTATTTATAATTATTTGATCGTAATTTAATAGCTGTAATAATTATTTTAAACAATTATTCAAATCTTGAACAATTATTCTTTTATACTTAAATTTCAATCGTTGAATTATGATCAGACGATCATAAATAAATTTAGCACACATATTTAAAAAAATATACAGTATTAGAATCGGACCGAACCGAACCCCCTCAGGATTTCAGCACGCAAAGAATCCTTTGGACACCTGTGTCTCTTTGCTACTACTGATCTTTTGATAATTAATGCAAGTTGAAATTTTTTGGCGGAGACAGAAAATTTTTAGAAAAAAGAGGAAAAATTTAGTCATTTTAATTAGTTATAGTTTCAAATGTAAGGCAAGTAGTAGATTTGAAGAGATTCCATTTCAGACAAAGAGACTTCCACTGGTTGCATCAACGGATTAGATAAGTAGTCTTCGTCTTATATAAGGGGTTCTCTTCATTATTGTACTGCCTTTCTATTAGTGTCTAAACTAGGGTAACCATCAAATAAAGAATGTTAGGTCAAATTTTAGATTGGCCTAAAGAAAAGGGAAGTTTGACCTTTTATTTTTCTAGAAAAATTTCTTAAGTAAGATTTCTTTGTCTTTGACATTTCTTTCTTTGTTTTGACATTTCTTTGTTTTGGACAATAATGAGTGAATAATTATTTAATACTGGGTGAAGATTTGGAGTCAAAACTAAATAAAAACCACAAGCATATCTTATTTTAAAAATATAAAAACTAGTATTCTGCAATAAATGTGAAAGATATATCTGTATTTTTTACCTTCGAATTTGAGATTTTATATTGACTTCAAATCTTCATAAAGTTTCGGAATCATTCTATGACTTTGATTTCGATTTCGTTACTGTCTATCCATAGCAAACCCATTTGTCTTACTTTTATATAGCATTTTGGAGCAATTGCAGAGAGAAACTGAGAGGAGAGTGAAAGAAGAGAAAGAAAGAGAAAGAAAATCAGAAGATTTGGTTGAGACGAGAGAGAGAGAGAGAAAGTTAGATTTTGATATATAAACTTAAATTCAAATTCACATTCTAAACTGGTTTGAGCTTTGAGCAGGATTTGAAAATTTTTTTATCTCAATTATGCCCCTGAGCATTCCCAACCATTGGATTAAAAAAAAAAAAAAAACCATTGAAGGACCAAGAGTGCGGCCAGCACATGCGTACCAAAAGTACCTTAACTGAACCGCTATCTTTAGCCTTCAATTGAAATGACGAACAGGATAGGAAACTCAAAAACTAAGAATTTAATTTAAGTTATAAAATTCTAAAACTTTATCTTTAAAGAATCAAAATGACATTTTAAATGTTTCTTACTCAAAGCTCTTCAATTTTGGGACAAAATCAAATGACTTTGTAATTCAAAATTTAAATGGTTTCATATTTTGAAAAAAAAAAAAAGAAGCCTTCTATAATTTGAATAATAACTCTTAAATAAACTTTGTGAAAATTAGCATTCGGGTATTAAAATCAAGAGAAGTGATATTCTCACTCTGCTTCCTCTCTCACTTTTTTTTATAGATGAAAAATTTTTGATGCCCCACAACTAGGTATGAAGATTATCTTAAAATCAAACCTTCCATAATTTTCATGTTTTCTTAGCCATAGTTTACTTATTTTAAGAAATATATTATTTTGATAAATAACATAACGAGGGACGAGGATTTGAATTGAATCCAAGCTTATAGGTAAAAGATCTTTTAGATTACAAAAGAACGGAAGGAAAATGCAGGTGAATTAATAATAAATTATGAAAATAACTATATAAAAATAACTATTGAAATAAAAGGTTTAGCGTCGTTTGATTGCTAAGGGAAATGAGTAGAAAAATAATTATTTTTATTATTTTTAATTTCAATGTTTGATGTATTATTTATGTCTTTTGAAAAGAATTTGATTCCTAAGATTTGGAAAAATATATCCACAACATTGTGATTCCTTCCCCTAGAATTCTAATAAAAAAATATCAAATTTGTTCGTCTAAAATAAATAAATAGATATATAATATTATTATTTACATATTTATTTATTTATCTTTATTTTTTGTGTTTATATTTTCTTTTTAAGATATCAATGATTAAATATTTAATTTTACATTATCTTTAATGTAAATTAAATGGTTTTAAAGGGATTTGATAATTTTTTTTTTCAAAACATGAGTTGATAAAATAAGAGAAGTGATACTTTCATTTTCTTTTTAGTTTCCTTTCCTTTCTTTTCTTTTTTATGATTAAAAACATTAATACCAAAAAAGGACTCCAAAAGCTCAACTCAAACAGTATCCAAAAAGTTAATTATAGGCCCTAAAATCTTTCTATTTATATATTAAAAAAAGGAGGGTAAGAAACTAAAAAGACAATGTGAATTGTAGCACACTAAAATAACTTTTTTTAAAGAAAAAAACATGAGTTAATAATTGAATGTTTCTTTTAAGCAATTTTGTCCTCTAAAAGATTTAGATTTTTACAATCATAACCTCATTATATCAATTTCACCCTTTTAAAAGCCATTTTATTTAAATCTCGCCCCTCTGATACTTTTGTAGCTGCCAAAACTCTGATGAAGCCATTTCCAAAGCAAAAGTATCTAAAATTATAGGGACCTATGAGTAAATATTTATCTTTTCCATTTGTTTTTCCCTCCACCTCTTCCTCTTCCTTGTTGTCCCCGGTGAATTAGATACAAGCTTCTTACCCAGAAGAGGAAAAAATTTAAAAAAAAAGATCAGAGACAACGGCAGTGACCGTCATTGCCGCGCTTTCTTCTCCCCATCTCGCTCTCTGCTTCCCCGCTTAACCATCATTACAGAAAAATTTTCCAGTTCTTTTACTTTTCTTCTTCTCCCAATCCTCCTAGTCCTCCGCAGTAGACTTCCGTCTCCATCTCTACCAATGCAAAATGGATGGCAAAAGAATAATCTGGATGTGCTATTCGAAACCAGATCTTCAAATCTGTTTGTGGTGCGTTGAACTTGAAGCAGCTGCTAAATTCTCCATGAACAAAGACCGAACTCATTTTTGAGAACAAGTTCAGAACTTGATTTGTCAAAATCCCTTAACTTTTGTCGGACTTCTCGATGAACCGAAGAAAATTTCGATGTCTCTTGTGATGTTATTCAATTTGGGTTAACCTAACCTGTTGAACTAGTTTCTCATTGCCATCTCTTTAGAAGGTGGATTTGCAACTGGAGCGATCAGTGGTAGAGATGGCTTCTATTTAGATCGTATGGCTAATATTCTTTTTCTCCAACTCACAGAATTCCACTATATCTTCACTACAATTTTCCTTGTCAAATGCCAAGACTTCTCCATAAAGTCTAGTCTTTTGCTTGGTGCATTTGGAGCTTCCTCCCCAATATCATCAGCAATTACTGCTGCTGCTCAAGTTTGACTTACCCACAGGATGAATTCACAGTTCAAGAGGGCCAATTTTATAAAATTAAAACCAGACAACTGTGATTCTGGTAGTTTGTTTGCGGGTCACTATAAATAGTGCACTTTTCAGGTTCTTTCCAACACAGCCTCTCCGTTGTACAAAAAGTAGCAGCAATAATGGAGATTCTTGCATTTTTGCTCTCTTTGGCGGCCATTGCTCTCACTTTTGCTCTTTCATTTTTTGCCTTCGGAAGCAAAACTTCTGATAGTGATTGCATGCTTCCACCTGGTAGCTTTGGATGGCCAATTATAGGCGAAACGGTCGATTTCTTGTTTGGAAAGCCGGAAAAGTTCGTTGGAGATAGGATGAAGAAGTACTCTCCTGACATCTTCAAGACGAAGATTCTTGGGGAAAAAACAGCAGTCATTTGCGGTCCGAACGGTCACAAATTTCTCTTTTCGAATGAGCAAAGGCTCTTCAAAGCATTCCGTCCACATCCTATTCAGAGGCTTTTCCGATCTTACCAAACTACATCTCCACCTCCTCCTCCTCTTCCTGCTGATCAACCCCTGCAAAATGACGAGGCCAAAGTCATAAGGCAACCTGGCTTTTTCAAGCCTGAAGCTCTAGCCAGGTTCTTGGGGCAAATGGACTTCATTTCTCAGCAGCTGCTGCAGAGTCATTTGGAGGGCAAAGAAGAAGTCAGGGCCCACCCTGTTGCAAAAATGGTGACTCTGACTATTTCTTGCCGGTTCTTTCTGGGCATAGACAACCCAGAGAGAATCGCAAGACTTGTGAACCACTTTGATAATATCACTTTAGGTTTGCATTCGATCATTCTGAACATTCCAGGGACTATATTTTATCACGCAAACAAAGCTGCAGCTGCCATTAGAAAGGAGCTTGTACTTGTGATCAGGGAGAAGAGAGTAGCCATGGCAACTGGAGCAGCAATTCAGGACATATTGTCCCATATGATTGTTGCCACTGATCCAACTGGGAAAAGCATGCCTGAGAATGAAATTGCTGATAAAATCATGGGTTTGATTGTGGCTGGATACAGTACAGTTGCAACCGCCGTAACTTTCCTGATAAAATATGTTGGCGAGAGGCCAGAAATCTACAGCAAAATTCGAGCAGGTAATCACCGTATCGTACCTATTTCCTTACTGGAGGATTCATGAGAGAGTAGGGTCATAAAGAACTTTAGGTTACTAATTTGTACGACTTCTGAAACCGAGACCCCTGAATCCCATAAGTGTTTCTGTAACAAGGCTGGCCAACAAATCAGTTTTATGATATAATTTTTCCAGTTCAAAGAATTTTTCAAGGTGAAAGATTGCCAAAAATGAAAATAATGAAAAAATTACTAGGGATTACTTATTCCATCTGCACCTGCGTGTCACATGTTTGGCTTTAGTGGATTATCAGCATTAACACTTTAAGAAGATCTTCTCTCAGGCAAGTCGCATAAATGTTTTCTAATTTTAGAAATTAGATTTATGGTTCATTGACTTACATTTCAATCAAGGTTTAAGCGTTAACGTTAAAAACCAGTGACGTTTACTCTTCCTTTTCCAACTCTGAGAAGTGCCTGTGAAACTCCTGTTGATGGTTCAAGCAATTACTTCGGAATGCTTGCTACTGATTTATTTTACTAATATAAGATATATGAAAAATATGCCTCTGTCGTTTTTCTTCATTGATTTATTTATTTTGATAGATACCGAGATTCATATTGAGAGACACCTTATAATAAATTCTTGTTCAACAACTGGTTTGGTCCAGTCCACTGATATTTCAGAGGAAAGAAAGAACCTACGAATTTTTCCAAAGATCAAAGCACTTTGTCAAACTGGTTAAGCGCAGTCACTCTGCTGGGTATATATTTTAAAACTGATTAAAAGGATATTTCACTTCTGATAGTAACTGTTTTGGTAAAATTTATGGTATCCAGATTATTGACACAGCAAATTCTAATTGCAGAACAAATGGAGATAGCTGAGTCGAAGAAGCCCGGAGAACTATTGGAATGGGAAGATATGCAGAAAATGAAGTATTCTTGGAACGTGATATGTGAGACCATGAGATTGAACCCACCCCTCCAAGGAACATTCAGGGAAGTCTTGACGGACTTCACCTATGCCGGCTACACCATTCCAAAAGGCTGGAAGGTATTCAGAAAATCGCTGTCCTATTCCTGCTATCCCCCCAAAAGAATTTATGACTTTTTAGATCTTGGAATTTGATCGAAAAGAAAAGTTCTCCTTTCACATTTTTGCATGTTTAATCAGGTATATTGGACAGTGAGCAGCACCAACATGAACCCAAATTATTTCAAAGACCCTGAGAAGTTTGATCCCTCAAGATACGAAGGAAGAGAAGCCCCTGCCCCATACACATACGTCCCATTTGGAGGCGGACCAAGAATGTGCCCGGGAAAAGAGTATGCTCGGCTAACCATTCTTACTTTTCTCCATAATCTGGTGAAGAAGTACAAATGGGAAATATTGTTTCCTAATGAGAAAGTCATTGGTGATATGATGCCTACCCCGGAAAAGGGACTCCCCATTCGTCTGCAACATCTCTAGATATGGAGACTTCACTGAATTACTGCTTCAAGCCTAATTTCGATACATAAAAGTCAATCAAATTACACCAGATAATCATTACTGTGTTGGAATGCTGTAAACCCACTTGAAAGATATGGTGGTTTGCTGATAGGATTGTTGGAAAATTTTGATATTGGTTTTGGGGTGTTGTAAATTGTATTTGTGTCGAATAATTTTACTCTTATTGAAATTTATTCTTTAAAGTAATTAGTTAAATGATCGATTATTAAACTATTATCAAAATAATTGTTTAAACTCCTGGTTTAGATTCTCTAAGTAATCTTTACACATCTTCCTTCTTCACAAACAAACTGACGATATGATTTTGCGACCAATTCAAAGAAAAAATGACGATATTTATTTTGATGGAGATTCAAAGGAACAGTCATATCTAGTCTTGCTTTAAAAAGATTATGGTCTTTTCTATTTTGGAAATTTTTTATATTAGTCTTTACTATGACAATGGAGTTGAATATTGTTCCGTTTCAAAAACATTAGGTCAATTTTGAGGTTACCAACCTACCATATTACTTAATTAATTGAGATGAGTTGCCTAACAATTTTTTTTAAGTAATCTTATATCATTACAAAGAATGATAAGGAAAGAGAATAAACATTGCGGCTGATGAGTATCAAATCCACAGCAGTGTTCTATCAGACTGCCCGTCTTCTTGTAGTCGGATCCCCAAGTTTTTGGAATGCTCCAAATTCTACTTGAGCATCCAAATCCGGGTCAATGCCGGCAAAAACATCTCTGAACAAGGTTCTAGCACCATGCCAAATGTGTCCAAAGAAGAAGAGCAAAGCAAATGAAGCATGTCCAAAAGTAAACCAACCCCTTGGACTTCTAAATCTTTGAATCTAGTAAAAAGTAATTTACTAATTGAGTCACTACCTTAGTAACTTAATAATTTACAATTATTATTACCAACTAAAAGCATGATTTTTTATATCATTTTAAGATGATTAATCTTTAAAATTTCTTCCACATAATGCTGATAAAGAGATGAAACACTTAGAATTTGTAAAGAGTTGATATACTGTATGGTATAAGTTATTATGTTGAGAATTCATAGGGCTCTATTGGAATACTATGCTTTTTGAGTTTGGCAGTTTGCAACTATCGATAATTAAAAAAGCCCTACTTCTCCTGAGTTGCATGTCAATATCAAGGATAAGGTTTTAGGTTAGGTCTTTTTTCCCTGCCAATCGACTCGTAAGTGCACAGTAGGTAATTTTTATCTACTACAACAACTTACAAATCATTCGACAAGGTAAGTTGTATAGGCCAAACCTTGTGCCACGACTTATATCATATGAGAGATTTGATCCCTAGTGAAGGATAAAGAATTTGGCCACTAAAAATATTATCCGAAATTTATAAAGTACTCTATTCGTTTTAAAATAAATAAATATTTTTTTATTTTAGTATATTTCAAATTATATGTCATATATATTTCTATATTAGGTGTTCATTTCTTAATTTTTTTCCTATGTTACCCTTATCTCCAACTACCCACTTTAAGTACTTAAGTACTTTTATTTTCAAAACATGCAAAGACACTAATTTCAATGTTAAATTTCAAATTTTCAATAAAAAAAATGTTAACTTTTTGAAATGAAAAGAATTAGTAGAATTGATCACTATTAATTAAAGAAAGAGAAAAAAAGAGTAGCTTAGACATTTTTTATTTTTTTATTAAATTTATCAAAACCTTAATAATCGTGTGTGAAGATAAAATAAGTTGTATATTTTGAAATGGCGGGACTATATTAGAGGAATGTTCAAGGGACAAACTTTTAAATAAAACTGATGTTTGTACATTCTGATTTTAAATTTTAATTTTTGTAATTCACAATTGTTTTAGATTTTATATATTTTAAGAAAGTATCACATACAATTACAACTATCTAAATTTGTAATGCACGAAGATTAGGTTGGCCGAGATGAGTTTCATTCGACCCGAATGATTAGGCCGTTTTCTTTTGTTTCTAAACCAAACTTGGAGGCAGGATGTCAATTGCTTTATTGAAAAAACACATTCCTGCTTCGTTTGGTCGGACTTTTAACCGGTGACTAAATTTTTTAGTGATTCATTTAGCTTTGTGCTAACAGCCTACTAATGGAGACAGGCCACCATGGTTGGTAGGCTAAAGATGAAAGTGGCTTTCTAGAAAAATCTTGGATGCTCTTATCGGTAAGAAATATTTCTATTACGTGAGTTACTGTTTTACTATATATAGTTATTTAATAATATTTTGTAATTATATTTGTACTGAAGTTCTTTTTGTGAATAATAATTATTTTTCATAATGTCAAAATTTCTGTAGTCATTTTTCTTTTTTTTTTAAGGGGACACCAGCTGATTAATAATGGAGCAAAATATATAAGCTTCAAAGCAGTATTGCCGTCTATGCAATCTCAAGGTACGACAAACAGATGAACGGACCAAAAAAAATTCTATTTGTGCTTGAGATTCCACCCGTTGGTTCAGAAAGAAAAAGCAAAAAAAAAAAAAACTTCTGAATGATTAAAGCACAATTAGTTCTGCCTTTAGATTTTCTTCTCTAAAAAAAAATTTATTATGAGCATCACTTTTATTCTTACAAATAATTTACTTTACGATTTTAAAAATAAAATTTTTCGTTACAAAACCTAATCCAAATACATTAATCTATACTTTATTTGTTGCCCTTGACGCAATGAATTACTGCCAATGCATCACTTTCCAACCACAAAGCTTGATCTCCAAAATCCTTAGCCAAAGATAGGCATACGGGAACCTGCATGCATGGAAGAGATGACTCCAGCCAGGCGATATAGATCCCATAATATGTAAATTCGTTATGCTTTTATGCTTAGTTTGGTTTGCAAGGGAAGGGAAAGGGGAAGGGAAAGGGAAGAAACACATTTTACTTCCCTTAAGGAGGTATTTGTATTTATTTTGATTTTGTTTGGTATGAGAGGAAAAGAAGTAAATTAGAAATATATTATATTGTTTGGTTATACGAAAAGTGGAAAGAGATAGAAAGATATTTTATTATGTTTACAAATTAATCCTCTCTAAATTAAGAAATCATGATAAAAATAAAAGTTGAGGGCATAATGATATTTTAAATATCAAATACCTCCAACCCTTAAAAAAGTGAAAAGATTAGAATTGCTAATGTAGATGGGGAGCTCCCCTCCTCATTTACTCTCCTCCCTTTTCTCCCTTCAACCAAACAAAATAAAACATCCATTTACTTCCTATTTTACTTCCCCTTCCTTTTTTCTCTCTCTTTTCCTTCCAACCAAACTAAGTCTTAGTTAATATAATACAGATACCTTCCAAGCTTAAAAAAAAAAAAAAAGAATTTTGACTTGACTATGTTGGGAGTCTTGGGACCAAAGGTTTTAATAAATTATTACCGTCAACCATCACTTAGCAAACCTAACAAAAAATGAGAAAAAAATTAAAAAAGAAAACATATCTTGAGGAAAATTTTTACGCAACAGTCTAATGGTCCATTTTGTCTTATCTTCTTGTATTTGGACTGGTTCTCATAACGTAAAACAAGAACTTTTTTTTTCCTAAAATTTTGTCACTTTAGATTTCATATCTCTACTCGCAAACTAATTCACTTTTCTCATTTCCAAAACAAGAATTTCCAAAGGAAAACGAATCCAACAGAACCTCTTGTATTTCAAAGACCCTAAGTACACAAGTACGTTGCATTTGGAGGTTGGCCAAGAATGCCCCCAGAAAAGAATATGTTGGGCTGCCCAAACTTCGGTGAAGTGAGTGGTTATTAGTGCTAACATTCCAACCACGGAAAAGAGGCTCCCATGGGTCTTCCAACATCTCTACATGTATGAATAGTCATTTGGTTGGTTAAAGGCAAACTCTAATTTCTATAATACAGTTATATTGTTATAAATCATATATTCCACGTGATGTAAAAAAAAAGATTTTCATGCAGTATTTTGGAGGCTACTTTGTTCATGACATGTGATCTCCACCCTCTAGAGTAAATTCTAGATATGTTTAAGCTTTGTTTTGCAGTCTCAGTAAATTATAAAGAGATAATGTTTATGTTCTTTTGAAGTTATTGATAGCAGATAATCCAGTTATAAATTATGTAATACTGGAAGATTCTTTTTACTATAATCCCTAATTGGGACACTCCCCTGTTTCAGAAACTTGAGATTTGCCAATGTAGCCCAGTGCATTGACAAGTAGAATTCTAGCATGCTTGCCAAGCCAAACACAGTTGAGTAAATTATCAAGCACAACTAATGATTCTAAAACTGAGAGGGCTGACTAACCAAAGTGGGAATATGGGGAAAACCTCTACAACTAACTGCTCTAACAAGTGCAACTGATGATTCTAAAACGTGATGGGAGATATCCAAATGCAGGACTTGGGGAAACCCTCTCCGATACTCCCCAAGCCATCACTCCGCTTCATCATCTTAATGACCTATATGACATTAAATCATGGAGCAAGTGTCAAATGGACTAAGAAAATAATGATTTAGATTTGACAACAGAGTTGCCAAAAGCTGTAACTGAAAAATCTGCAACAGCTATATAAGCTGTGCCTGGCTAGTGGCTACTACCAAAACTATCCCGAGACACGATCTATTCCATCAATTCTTGTAACTGAAAAATCTGTAACAGCTATATAAGCTGTGCCTGGCTAGTGGCTACTACCAAAACTACCCCGAGACACGATCTATTCCATCAATTCTTGCAAGAATTGAAACCTGCAATATTGCTGTTATGTTAACAAGCTGCATGTCAAAAGTTCAAAATTTCTATATAATCTAATAGAAGCTATATATACAGGAAAACATTCTACACATAGAACTGGTGAACAATTGATTGGAGGACAATACACTGGAGAATTTTTACAACCTACTTACACTGCTCCTATCTGGTTACCTGCTTTTACAATGTACTAAAGCACCTTTTTGTTCCTTTAGAACTGCAGAGACCTCAGGCATAAGAGAAGCCCTCTATTTCCTTCCTAGATTTTCTCCAATCACCATCCAACTTTAATCTGCTGAAGTACTATCTGCAGTCTCATCATCTTCGCTAAAACTAGATGGCAACTCAGCAGCAGACCTAAAGCATAACACATATGTTAGCAAGCATATAGCATAGCTATACAAACATAAGCCATTCTAGACTTTGTAAACAAATAGACAAAAACATAGATATAGTGGAGCCAATTTTAACTCCTACAAGAATAATATTTGCCCCCAGATGATTTCAGAGATTTCAGAAGATTTAAAAAACATGAAGCTGCAGTTCTGAAGGTGTTGGTAGGATAACCACATGGGAACATGAAGACATAAAGATAAAAAAGATGTCAAAACCAAATAGAATTCACAATGAATAATATAGATACAACTACATCTTCAAATAAAGAAGGATACTTCATCAAGAAATGAGGCTAAATTATAAACAACAATATCCAACAGTTATATAAACAACATAGCACCTCTGACATCCTTAAAAATTGAAAGGCAGGAACATAAAGGAACCTAAAGACAGCAGTTAAATATCAAATTCCAGAAGTAATTCAAACCTTGGGACATGATTTGCGGTATTAGCCCATTTTGGCACTTCATTCAGTGATGGTTGCCTAAAATGCTCCAGAGGAAATTCATTCCTGACCCGCTTGGCAGCCTACATATGAACAAATACCTTAGAAGAAGTATCTCCCCAGGAGGGAATGCTATCATTACTGGCACAGGACTTACTTGCACTTCATTCTTAGGTGGACCCTTCAAGTGAACTGAATCAGAATCATCATTTCTTGAAATCCTTTGCCCAAATAATTTAGTCTCCTATTTATCATATATTAAGGCATCAGAAACAGCAAAGGAAACAATTGATATATCTACAAACAAAAGCCAAAATAAAAAAACCTTTCCCATTCTTCTAGGAGGCCCTTTATCAAGGAAACAATGAGATGTGTCGCCCTTGGAGGTCAAACTTGATGGCTTATATTCAAAATGTTCAGCGGGTGCAGCCTTCAGCTGGACATCATTGAAGTTCTGAGGCCGAATCTCTGCCTGTTCCCTATTGATCCTTACACCACGGGAACCTAAAGGATGCTGACTGAAAACAGAATCCACATTCATCATTCCAATGCCATGCTTTACCCTTTGGTGGGTTTCCTGGCTGTCATAAATAGGATTTCCTCTTTTAGATCCATCATGCATATCTATTGTTGAGCTTCTCCCAGGATAAAATTCACCATAACGGAAAGTAGGAGATTTATGCTCGAACTTCTGGTGAAAGTGATTTTCAGAATAATTGGATCCACGAGTTGTTTTGAATCTTGATGCATCTGCATCAGAGTTATGGGAACTTGTCTTTGAGTTATAGCCATAGATCTGCAAGGATATTGAAAGAGATGATCTTAATTATAGATGGAATTTGATTAAATATCCATAAGCTGGGGAATGACACATAATAAAGGCATTCTCAAGATCAATTCTGCAAGTTTCTTGTGTTTTATTATCTTAAAGAACAGAGAGTGTGATACACGTGTATCTGTGTGTGCTTGTACACGCGATGCACGCATGTATTTGTGTGTGAATTGCATGTACATGTATTTTTGGCAAAAAGAGAATGCAATAGAAACCAATAAGATGGATGAAACAATTGCATCAGTAAACAACAAAAAGAATGATGTTTCTTCGCTAGCATGCATCTGGAGAATGGCATGAGCTAGCACTTGAAGTAAAAACCTCATTATACAGAAGAGTTGCACATGTAAAGTTGCTTCAAGTTTAAAACTATCCACTGAACCCCTTATCAACTTGCTATTATGAAAATTGTGCTGGCTAATATATTATTCTTGTACAATTTCATTGCCAACAAACTCACTGCTAAGGAAGGATATGCAGGAGTCTGGAGTTTGGAGTTGACAATCACGGAGGTCGAGAACAGGTCAAGCAGCAGAATGCAAAACATTCTTTAGTGTTTGGTTTCTTTTTGGGTGAAAGGGATAAGATGTTCTAGACGGATTAGGAAGAACTAATTTGGAGAAGAAAATTAAACTAGCAGGGAAATGGGGCTAACACCTGTCCAGTGCCAGTGTCAAATGGAAAGGGAGAGAGCAATGGTGAATGGACACTATAAGTATAACAGTTCTAAGGTAATGAAGTTACTTGTTCAGGAAGTCCCAAAATAAACAATGGATATTTGCAACTAGTAATAATTCTAGGAGACATCTGTATTTCAGTGCAAAAAACTTGAAATGCTTTATTTACTTTTGCACAACTTCTGATAAAAAGATAAGTGCCAGAACACATGTTCTCAAACACCTGAAAGGTTTTCAAATAGAAGATTAAAAATTGGATGATCTCCAATACAAGCATAGAAACATATGCAATATAATCACAAGTTTAGCATGATCTAATTATTTTGCATCAAGGAGGTACAATTCATTGGCATAAAAATTAATATTTGAACTTACTGTCCCGGGATGAGGATTCTTGTGAATTATTGGAAGATCCTGTGAGCGCCGCAGATCTTGTTCTGGAGGATAATAAGAATCTGTTATTCATTCAACATATAAAGTAAAGTAAGCGTCGATAAAACTCAGTATTTGAGATAAAAATAGATCATGAAGTAGCAAGTGATGCTTTATACGTAGATTTTAGCCACTCGGAAATTAGTATAAATCACATAGAAAAAGAAATTTTATATGTGAGCGACTTTGTCATGGTTACAGGAAAGGGATACAGAGTTTCACCAGGTGAATTTTCTTTGCTCAAGATATGTGCTTAGGCTTGTAAAGCAATAAATGAGGAGAATATCCATAAGGTTTATTTCTATTATTTGTGAAGTGCAAGAATAATTAATGCACCATATTAAACCGAATATTTAAGGAAAGATAGATGACCTAGAGAACACCATAAATGAGGTAAACAAAGAATAAAAATAAGAAGGACGAAAAACCGTTTAGCCCCACACGATGAAGACTAGTGTAAGTGAGAACTTTTGTAAGTCGTAACCTACATTTTGGAAAGCAAATGCCCATCTGTCTCTTCAAGTTAATATCATTTAATGGAATAGAAAAATTAAAGAAAAAAAGGGGGGAAATTTGCAGTGTATCAACATAGTCAAAGCCTTGGTTTGAGCTAAATGAAGTTGATCAACTAAGAGGAATACCATAATAAGCAGATATAACTGATACAGTGCAAGAATTATCAACAAAAAGTCTGAGCTTGAAATCAAGAATATAGCAGCAAAAATTTTGTAAAAACATCACCATATTCAAAACACCGATGATGTTATAGCCAGAAAAGGATAATAGAAGATATTTTACTGTAATGTACCATTTTGTGGATCCTGAATTGGAGACTCAAACGCGCCAGGTGGAAGGGGGTCAAATTCAACACCTAGGGGGGGACCATCTTCTCGATATTGTCTACCAAGCTGCCTCTTAACTGCTGCAATAGCAGGATTTTCAACTCGACCCTTCACTTTTAGATACCCAGAAGGGCCAGTCCTAGGTTTCACGCCCTTCATCTCCATCGGGACACCCTGCATTTGGTATCTTGAACTTGCAGTGTTGAAAGGATCCTTATCAAAAGGAACCGACATATTCCGTAGGGAAGAGCTACTCCCTGAAAAGGTATCCTCAGGAAGACCACGATTGCCGGTATGGCGACTGCCAAGCTCGTAATTCAAGTCTGCAGCAAAATACTCTTGTGAAGTTAATCGCCTACTTTCAACTTCTCTTAGGTCAAAATTCTTATCATCCCCTTGTTTGGTGCTGCCACAAGAATCCTGCTTAAGTCCACTACCACGATCTTGCAGGATGGCACTGGAACGGTCCTGTCTTCCATTTGCATTTGCTTCGCCATTCAATAACTTCTTATCCTTCAACCTTCTGTGGCAAAACCATCCAGAGACCTGCTTATCTGTCAGACCTATTGACTTAGCAAGTTGTTCTTTCATTGCCTCAGTAGGATATTTGTGCTCTGGAATACACAACATTTCTTCTTATTTCCAGTTTATGTCGAACACAAATGGAAAGAAAATACTGAAAAACAAGAAAAAGAGCATATTTCTTTTACCCTCATAAAATTTCTCCAAAGCTTCAACCTGGGCACGTGTTTTGACTGTCCTCTTCTTGTTCATCTCTGGAGGAGTTTTATCATCTTGAGAATGAGGTTCAGATGATTCTGCTGCATGAGAAAACAGTTATCATCAACATTAAAGGGCATGGCTTAACAGAAAATAGGTAGATAAGAATGGTCAAAGTCCCCAATGAGCATTTCCAAAGATCCTAATATTTAAGCAATCCTGAAAAGCCAAAATCTCTACCACGTGACAGTCTGACAGATAACAAATACTACCAACAATCATTGACCACCCATTCGACCACGGACGTTGTATCAGTGGTTAAGATCCACCAGAGCAAAAGATGAATTTCTGACAAACATATAGGGCAAACTAATTCACAAGGAAGCTGAACCTAAATGTATATGAAAACATAAAGACAGACAATGGGTGATAACTAAGTATCTATTTTAGTATAGCAATCAATTCTGTGGCCCTTATCATATGATTGATATCATTCTATCATGCCCTTCCTGTGAACTTGCTTTTAAGGGATGAAAGGAGCCCTTAGCAAAAGGAATACAGAGAATCAACGGGGGGGAAAGACATATTCTGCTATACACACATCTCTAGTATAATCAGCCATGGTTACTCGAATCATGAGTAAAACTTCCTCAGCAGAATCCCTTATACAAAACCTGAAATAAACCTGCAGAATGCTTTCATGTTTAGGTATGAAATCTGTTCAATTTCTGAAGCCTAAATTATAATGGCAATCCTTAGCCCACAAACATAGGGAAAAGTAAACCACATTCATATCCCTCGAACACATACAAGCAGATATATACCTTTGCTCGTCTACAGGCACATTCAAACCAATAAAACGTCGAGATCTAAAACAAATACAGTCAAAAAGAGATCAAACGTGAGTTTAAACGAAAACCCAGAAAGAATTTAAAATGATAAGACTGATAAACATAAAACCCAGAAGAAATTACTTTTTGGAAGTCAGACGATTTCTTTTGACAATTGAACTAGAGTTTAAAAGTCATTCGAAAACTGAACCCCAAAATCAAAATATTCAAAGGAATTCTTTCTGCAAATTTGCAAGAAATCAACAGAAAACAAGACCGAGTAAAGCCCAAATGCTATACGACATTAAAATTGCGGTACAATCTGAAACTGATAGAGACAAGAAGTAGAGGGCGGAGAAATTAACAAATTATACCTTCCATGATCCAACACAAATTCTAAGAGCGATTTTGCAAAGTGGTTCGTTCCTCCCTCTTCCTCACTTTGCTTTGCTATTAATTCAACATCTCAACCAAGAGAAGAGACGGAGAATGCAAGAACACGTTTTTCCTACTTCTCTTTTGTGCTTATACTGTGGGCTGAAGAAAATCTGGAAATGCATGAGGTTTTAAAGAAGGATTCTTTTGCATATTTGATGAATAGGAAAGAGAGAGTGGACGGATTTGCATAAATGCTGCTTGTTAAGGAAAAATGTAGGAAGAAAAATTGAAGAAGATTATGTGTATTCTTGGGGATGTCTAATTGAAAAATAAATACCATTGCTGTGTTCTTCCAAAAAAAAGAAAAAAAAGAAAAATACTATTGCTAATTTGCTATGCTAGCGTTATTTGCTTTTGCTTGTCAATTTTGCTTTTCGTATTGGCTTCTCAATTTATCATAGCATCAGATACATATACCCAAACCCAGCCACCACGCCCAATCCCCCAAACGCCCCAGCAAACACCACTCCAGCAAATCCCACCCCCTTCCAAATTGCCTCCTCCCACGAAAATATGAATTCTTTAATATAATTTTGTAAGAATTTCATCATTCAAATAAGAAGCGTGACTTGTGGGGAAAAAAAAAATCCACCAGTCATGCTTTTCAAGATGAACTCATCTGCAAAAGTGAAACTTTGATATGAAGAATGTTTAGCACTGTATTAGATAAGAAATTTTAAAAGATTAATACTATAAATGAAAAAGACGATGCTTCATGCATGTATTCAAAATAAAGAAATAGATGATGCATATTATTTTTATTATTTATTTTTTGTGATTTTTGATTTTGCATGAACCTTTTTGATCGAAAAGAGACAATCGATTGTTATTCATTATTTATATTTTTTAATATAATTATACTTTATAAGTTAATCTATTTATAACAAAAGGTAAGAGTTGAAGTCGGAATAAAGGAAAAGAAAAAGAAAGGTAGGAATTATAAATTTTGTAAGGAAAAGAATGAAACACTTCATATAAAATTTGATGGTTACTCAACAACTTGTTTCTTCAGTTTTATTAGCATTAAGCATAAGATAAAAGTATTAATATATGTAATGAAATAAATGGTAGGCATGAAAGAGATTGTTATTGTTGAAACTATGCATTAAACAAAAAAATTTCAAACAATCTTATTATGAAGTTAATAAATAAATGAAGTATGTTTGTGTTTACATCTTTTTTGCTTCTATTTGTTACAATATTTTAGAATGAAAAATAAAATTATTCTCTTTTTTCTTTGTCAACCAAAAAGACAAGTTACTACTTAAGATTTTTGTATTTTTTAAACTTCTTATATGAAAATGAATTACATTCTATAATCAAATTCACCTTTTTGCATTGCTAAAAGAGTAGTTTTATGGTGGTAACTGAGAACTTTTCATTGCTAGAGGTATATGATAGTAAATTATCACTATGTATTAAGGAAGTTAATTTAAGCTTGTTCTTGAGATGTAAATTTTTCACTATGCATAAGAGAAAAAGATTCTTATTGTTGAAACTATAAGTGAAAGAAAAAGATTCATGCAATCTTATTATAAAGTTAATGAATGAAGTACATTAGCATTTACTATTTGTAAATTGTAATTAGGATGTAAATTTATCATTATATGCTAAGGAAGAGATCAAATTTATGCATCTGATAGTACTTGATAAAAGTAATCACGTGCTTACAAAAAAAAAAACATCATTAAAAAAATAAAAAATCAAATTTTTGTAATTTGTAATCAAATACAAGTTAGTGCAAAAATATTTAAGCACTTAAATTTTCATACGAGTATTTTGTAATCTGCTACACAAGTTATAGCAAAGTTTCAATAATTAAACTCATGTAATATATATATATTTTTAAAGAATTATAATTTGTAATTTGACATACAATAGTTTCGAATAAACTTTAAATCTTTTACGCAACCAAACTTATTACCTATTCAAAAAAAAAAGAAGAAGCTGTTATGAAATTAATATTATTATGGATGTTCATTATCAGAGTTATAGAGACACTCCAACTATCCAGAAGATAGATGGTAGAGTTCTATCATATCTTTGATTAGTGATAGGATTTGTCTTCTGATTACCCTATACCTATTCTGATTTGGATGTACCCCTGAACCCTATAAATAGGGCTCTAGACTGAGATATTGTATACACTCATTCATTGATCAATTTACTCTCAGAGAATCAATAAAGATCTCTTGTTCTTTCTCTCTATTTTCTCTCTATATTTTTCTCCTATTCTCTACATTATAATTTCTTTATTAAACTCTCTACATTAGTATTATTATTTTGTTGTGCCGACAACGAATGCGCATCAACAAATTCATAACACGTTATCAGCACGAGTCTCTGCCACCGAAGTTGAGAGTTTAATCAAGAGAAAAAGAGGTATTTTTTCTACCTTTGAATACTCATGGTAAACTTTTCAAAACTCGTTTTTTTTATTCTTGATATGTATAACAAGAATTATATGTCATAGACACTAGATGCTTAAATTTATTGAGATATAATGGGTCTGGCAGACACCATCTCAAAATCGTATAAAAGCCATGATTTTTCTCCGTCATTATTTCAATGAGAATCTAAAGGCGAAATATCTTACCATGAGAAATCTACTTATTTTGTGGAAGGATCTAAAAGAAAGATTTGACTACCAGAAGATAGTCATTCTACCAAAAACACAGTTTACTATAAATCTGTGAGTGAATGTATTAGAACCAATAGTTATGACCCTGGAAGAGGTCGTAGTCATGGCCGAAGCCGTCGACATAAATGCGAATATGGTAAGAATTATTCATATAATCATGACAACTAGAATATATGCATCTGGATATTATGGGTCCTGAAGACACTATTTAAGAAATACAAAGCATCAAAGCCACTTGATTACTAGCAAATTGTGAATGAAACATACAATCACCAGAAGATGATTGTTATATAAATGCTAGTTATGATTTGTTATAAGTGTGCCTATAATATTTTATGCCTATCAGTATGCAAAAATTTTATTACTTTTAGAATTTTTCCTCAATTAAAGTTATAAGGAGAAATATCACTAGTAATGTGATGAATAAAAGAATTTTCCTTTCTCATATCTCTAACATGCTCTGAAGTAGCAATATTGAGAAGAAGTTTTTCAAGAACGATTTTGAATTTATATCTTCTTAAACTAAATGAGTCATGGATAAAATATTTTGACGCTCGATCAAATAAGTTTATGACATTCCCTGAAGTGAATGACATTAGAAATTATAATATATTTATATACGAGATTTTGGTCGCAGCTGGTAGAAATATACATTGTTCTTATACTATAAGAATGACTCATTAAATCCCCATTGAATATATACTCACCAGAAGTGAGAAAATAATGAGAAGGAAAAAGGGAAAGTAATAATTCTAACATGTTATTGATGCAATATTAAAGTTTGTCACGTACCTGTAGTACGTCAAGCATATTATGAATCTCTATTAATTATTAATATTGCTTTACTTCCCTAAATCATGCTACTGATAGTAATGATGCTTATGTCGAAAATATTAATATGGCATATGTGAACGTAGCCAATTCTTTTGAATATCCAGAAAGAGTTTTTACCATTTTGAATGTCAATCAAAATTTTAAATTATCGAATTGCTACTTTCTTATGTTATTTTAGTTTATTTTGGATCAAGAATGGTGAAGATACAATTTCTCAAAACAATATTTGTGTTTATTTGGACAAATTTTAAAATATATGTCCAAAGTATAAATGGTAATGCCAAGGTTCTTGAAGAACTAATTGATCAAATAACTCTAGAAGAGTTAATTGATTAAAAACTCCAGAAGAGTTACCAGATCTTCACCTAATGGTCAATGATATTAATGCATTGTTCTCCATATAGTCTCATAAAGTTTTTTGAACTTTGATTATATTATCAGTATATCGAGACATTGGATGAATGAACTTTTGAGGCATATGCATTACTATTATGACATAAAATATACGTCAATTATAGATATTACTATTTATCTCTCCTGGTTTATATTGCATAGAATTATAAAATTGAGATACAATATTGAGTAAACTTGAAGTTTATTGATAAATAATTTATTTGTTGGCATGACCGGTTGGACCATCCCGGATCATTAAAATACGAATTATGATTATGAATTTATTATGGAACCAGAAGTTTCCTAATATGACGAATTTATATGTGCTACTTGTTTTATTTAAAAGTTGCTAGTATTACTTGGGGTTGAATGTGTTATTTTGGGATGAATATTGAGAAATTATTAGTTGATGCATCAACAAATAATCTTATGAATATTATTATTTTTGCAACCTGTAGTTTGCACAATTTATTGATAATGAGCTCATATTTTAAGATTCTTCCAAAGACATAATTTGTCCTAATAATACTGGTTGTATTGAGATAAATATTGAACATCCTGTAGAATGTTCATGACTGTGATATATTAGCACTTATTTTGTATTTTGCCAACACATTGTAATTCTCCTCATATTAGTTGGTTTGTGGTCAGAAACCAAATACTTCTCATCCTAAATTTAGAGATGCACTATGTATGTTGCTCCACCACAAAGGTAATGAGATGGGTTCTCAAAGAAATTATTAAATATGTTGGGAGCAAATCTCAAGGGAGAGATTCGTATTTTGTTAATTTTGAATATGTTGCCCCAACATAAAGAGGAGAAATTATGAGGCTGGATAAAGATATTAGTATGTGTCTCATCTTAATCTTCTCTTTTGATCCTCATAGAAGATACCTTGAACCAGAAGTTCAAAGGATAATTTATATAGCCAAGTATATTAATTGACCAACATCCAGCAAAGAATGCTCCTATTTGATATCCCTGAAGGATAATCTACCACTACAAATAAATTTGAGACATAACTGAAATGTGGTAGATAAGTCGATTCCAAATATACAAACTCCTCACTGGAGCAAAGGCTTAAGATGGTCATATATGTTGAATCGAGGAGATGTAAATTCCAGCAGAATTTTTCTCCCAAAACATGATTGATAAATTATTTCCAGAAGAAATTCAGGTACCTGAAAACTATGATAAATGATGATATCTCAACATGATTGGGAACTATTGGAATCGCACAAGTATATGACTTTAAAGATATTAATGAGCATAATATATTGAGAATTTTCAAATCGAGGTCTGTAGATTCGAAATGATAAAGTTCACATGAGAAATATGAAAAGTTTAAATTATTCACAAGTACACTTGAAGTGTACATGTATTCCCAGCAGGAATTATACACTTGAAGTGTAATCCAAATAGATAGCAATTAATATTTGCTTATAAAATACGAACTACAAAAGTGAATATTTACCACGAGTTATGGTGTATGATTCTTCGTAAAACCTGACACTGATAACGAAGAAATATATTTATAGTGGTGGATATAATAGTGCATGATAACACTTAATATGTGTTTATATTTGTTATCATTTGATAACAAAACTTATATTTGAAGTCCCTGATGGACTCAATATGCTTGAAGCATATAATTGTTCCTGTAGAACATAATGAGATTGTTTTAGTGAATTTTTATTGAAAGAATGATTGAGTATGTCCATATATGAAGAAATTCTATACGTAGCTATACTTGCTATATGTATTTCTTTATTAGAAAATATCCTCATTGTACAATCTATTGATTGGCATGGTGTTCCCCACATTAGGGGGAGAAAAACTTCAATTAAAGAGGATATCATTTATGACTTTTATTATCTTGATTTATGCACAAGTATTAATGAACTAGAAGTTCAAAATATTGTTTATTTGCATAATATTGCATATTGATTGTTTGTCTGACTCCTGTAGAGTTAGTCAATATAACATTATACTTATAGATAATCATATTTGGATAAATGTCCTAGCAGGACAAATATATGAATTCTATAGTCATATGATTTTGATACATGCTTGAAGCGTGATTGATCTATTGATTTTGAAAAGAGAAAATGATTTGATAATCAAGATATTTTTCCTGAAGAATTTAGAGGAGCAAGTATTGTGATCAACATTTTGTTTTGATTGAACATCCTGAAGATGTTTCACATGAACATAGCACATCAATAGTTATTGGGTTATTATATATAAGATCCTTTATATCTATTAAAGGATATTAAAGAACTCTTTGGTCCTGAAGTACCATAACTCTGCAATTTAGAGCATGAATACACTTGCCCACGTGCAAGTAGATATCTATTATAGTTCTTCTCTACCCAATAAATTTTGAGACGGCATTAAGCTTGATTTTAAATCTCCTTGAGATAGTTTATCTCGAATATTGAGAAAATTCAACTCCTGTTGAGATGAATATGCAAGGTATGCATTACCTATATCCTCTAAGGAGGAATTCCAACTATATTGTTGGATGATAATAGAGTTTGAAATATATTTAAGGAGATATGATAAAATTTTTCTTTATTCATGAGCTCCTGAAGAGTGGTGACATTGATGTGCAACAAATTCAATCATGTGACAATCTGGCAGATTTATTCACTAAGGCATTACCAGCCGCATCATTTGATAAATTGGTGAACAAAATTAGAATGCGTCGGTTAAGAAACCTTAAAGGATTATCTCATCAGGGAGAGTAAATATGGCATAAAGAGTAGTGTACTCTTTTTCCTTCACTAGAGTTTTTCCCACTGGGTTTTTTATCTAGTAAGGTTTTAACGAGTCATACTCTTATGCAATGGACATCCAAGGGGGAGTGTTATGAAATTAATATTATTATGGATGTCCATTATCAGAGTTATAGAGACACTCCAACTATCCAGAAGATAGATGGTAGAGTTCTATCATATCTTTGATTAGTGATAGGATTTGTCTTCTGATTACCCTATACCTATTCTGATTTGGATGTACCCCTGAACCCTATAAATAGGGCTCTAGACTGAGATATTGTATACACTCATTCATTGATCAATTTACTCTCAGAGAATCAATAAAGATCTCTTGTTCTTTCTCTCTATTTTCTCTCTATATTTTTCTCCTATTCTCTACATTATAATTTCTTTATTAAACTCTCTACATTAGTATTATTATTTTGTTGTGCCGACAACGAATGCGCATCAACAAATTCATAACAGAAGCATATTTATTACGTTTATTATTAATGATAAAGAATTTATGCATAAATATGATTTGAAAGAAGTGATATATACAAAAATATGTTCTTTTAAAATCTTACTTTTATTCAAAACTATTTTTTAAAAATTAAATTGAATGTTTTAAGATAACTCATATTGAAGTCAACTTTATAAACATAAATATATCTTTCCATTTAAATTTTCATAGATAAGTGTGAAAATATTTCACTAACCCACAATTTCACCGCTAACTTTAAAGCTAAATAAATATATATTTATATATTAAAAATAGATACATATGTTCTTTTGCTAAAAAAAAAAAAAAACACACACACACATATATATATATATATATGATCTATATTATTATCGTAAAATAATACTAAAGATGATTCATTTAAATGATTATCCCATTCATTACTATAATTGATCTCAAAATCTATAAATTGCTCTTCTTGATTTTCTATTAATAGTTCAGGATATATATATATATATATATATATATATATATATATATATATATATATATTATTTATTTACATAAGCAAGCACACATGTATATCATGTGTGTATGTATTATATATGTACGTGTATGTATGTAATATATGTACTTTTTCTTTTCTCTTTGAAAAAACAATATATGCACTTATTCTCATCTCTTTCCATATATATATATACACACACTTTTTATTTATTCCATAATATTTTCTTTTATTTAACTACAACTATCTCAATTTTCAAAAAGATATCTTTAATATATTTTAAAGTAAAAAAATATGAATCTTTTTTATTTTAAATTACATAGATTTTAATAAATTTTTAATCGTTGTAAAAATGTCAAGTTCATATTTTGAAATTAAAAGAATATGTGTATGTGTATTTCATCAAAAAAATAATTTTTAATATATTAATTATATAAATGTATTTGTGCTGTCCTTCACTCTCTTTATATATACATACACACAAGTGCGCATATATATATAAAAGAAATAGAGGTATTCATCAAAGAGAGGAAAAAAAAAAAAAGAAAGAGAGAAAATAAAAGGTAAGGCATTGATGATCACTCATTAGGGGATGCACACAAATGTCCAGAAAACGTTTCAGAAACCCATACTACCATCTGAAAATCGAAACGACAATACAAATCCAACCGCTTCTAAAGTTAAAAAAGCTTCAAGCTTCTGAGGTCAGCTTGAAGATGAAAATCATGTTTCGCTGCCATAAAGCTTCCGTTTCAATCTCCTCCCTTTTCCAGAAATCGCTCGGCGGCGGTAGTAACTGCCAAAATTCTATCTTTACTTGCTCGTTCCCCTGTAATTTTAGCTCAGCCTTGAAGAACCCACTTCCTTTCTTGTCCTTTTCTTCTTCTTCTTCTTCTTCAGTTAGGCTAAATTGTCAGCACAAGGATGATGAGCCTCTCTCCACTTGTCTGGCTTATGATGTTCTTGGCGTTTCTCCTAACTGTACTTCACAGGAACTCAAGTCTGCTTTCCGAGCCAAAGTATGAAAAAGTTGCCCATTAAAATAATTCAATTCAATATCGGTTTTTGTTTTCTTTTCTTTTTCCTTTTCTGGAATCCCATTTTAGGTGGATTTCATTTGATCATGTCATTTAACTTTCAAGATTCAGTTTTTTTTTAAATAATTTTTTGGGTGATTGACAATGCTTAGGTGGATTTCATTTGATTATGGTGATATTGGTAAGGATTTGCAGGTGAAGCAGTTTCATCCTGATGTAAGACAGGATAAAGGAAGTTCAGATATAATGATTCGTCGAGTAATTAAAGCATATGAGGTGATAAATCATTCTTCCAATGAGGCTAATTGAAGTTTGTTCCTTTAGCTCTCTTTTGGAATAAAGTTATTATACTATTAGAAGAAAAAGAAACAAAATCTTAGTCATTAATCCGAATAAACACTTGAACTCAACTTGACAGCACGATAAGGTACGGGAATGGATCCCGGAATATTGGCTCATTTACTGAACTAGGCTTAGGGTATCTGTGCAAGTAGTTCCAAGATCAAATATAAACTAGAATTGCTACAAAGTATCCGATAAGCTCGAGTTTGAGAAAAGTCATGAAGAAGCAATACCATTTAAGTAGAGTTGATATCTTGCTAAATTGTCTTTATCAAAAGTTAGCAACATTTTTGAAGGCTTCTAATTTCCGGTAGTTCTAATCTCCCTCCACATAGTTGTCAAATCATTTCCATATTCACTGTGCTTATTTTCAAAAGATGTTATCAAAATTTGAAAATTCCATCTTGATGATCAGATAACTGACTAATCTGGTTTGGAAATGTGAGCAGGTATTATCCAACTACAGCAGGTCGGAAATTATTGAGAGGTATACCAATGAATTTAAGCCTTATACAGTATAAAAGGTTCTCTATGGTGTCTGTTCTTGCCTTGGTTCCTTCATGCTATGATTCTGTCAATACTGTCATATTGGCAATTTCATCCTATGACCACACACTCCTAAAATCCTAAGCCCGATATTTCCAGCAAACAAATAAAAAGATAAAAATGAAAAAAAAAATCTATTCTCATTTGATAAGTCGCTCAAGTGGTACCAACTGACCAAAATAAGTTATACCTTTCTAGCTTTTTGTTTCTCCATAACATACTTTTATATATCTATTCATGAATCATTATTTATCTGTGATAGGGAATGTCTGGATCCCTTTGATGAACCAGAATGTGAAGCATTTGATATCTTTGTCAATGAGATTCTTTGTATCGGTAAAGGTATCGGTTGTTTTTCATTTGCATTTTCTGAGAAAAGCAATATAAATTTGGATTACTGAAAGTGAAAACTCTTGTATGTATCATTTTCTTTTAAGTTTTTTTCTTTTCAAGGAATGTGATGATATTACAGAATTACTTTTTCATTTCATTTTCCAGAATAAGGAAGTACGGCATAGGCTGAAGGAGAAGATTCAATACTTTACATTTAGAGTGGCCCAAGCTTCACTAAGAAGTTTGCTACTGCTATTTAGGCTCAGTAGAGCATTTCACACAGAGCCCTTGATTTTATGTGTGGGACAGCTATTCTATCCAATTGAAGATTTCATTTTGCTTCTGTGCTTAAGTTTTCTAAATTAGTCCAGGATTATGGAAGCATGAAACTTTAAAATCTGAAACCAACAATAACAAAAGATACATGCTCCATAATAGGAAGGAGCGGATTAACCAATTAGGGGTAAAGACAATAATAAGAATTAAGATCTTGCAACTTTCTTGCTCAAGTATGGTTATTTATCTTATTTTTAGTCATTTCTTTTTATCAAATTCACTATACTTGTCTGTATCCTTCAGAAGAACTTCATAATTATTTTAACATGCATCGTTTCAAGAGAATTCTTTGTTTTCTGTTTATGAACTTCTGACCAAAATTTATTCTCCCTGAATCTAAGTTGTAAAGTATTTCATGCAAATAAACTGGCTCTTTTACTACTTCCTATGAACCATAAGGCTGGCTCATTGGCTTTAATGTATTTTAGTGGAGCAACGCTATCTTTAAATTTTTCCTATATATTTTGATCTTTGATGAAATGATTCAGTTAGATTCGTTAAGAAAATAAGAATGAAACAATCTAATTCCCTGGAGAATCAGGTTTCAGTTTTTTATATTTCTGATATTATTTCACCTATAGAATTAGTTTTGTTTTTCCTGGTTTTGCTGCTAGTCCTTCCTTATAATTTCTATTAATATTCCTCCTTCAATGTTCCTTTTCAGTTCTTGACTTACCATTGCTCAAATTTTCTGCAGGCTGTCCATACTCTTGTGTGAAGAGAGCACCCCAAGTATTTCAGTTTTCATCCTTAAGCGGATCTGCCCGTGCAACTTCTCAAGGTCAATCCTCCACCAGCAGCCCTGCCTAATTGTCAAATAATCCTTGATCCTCGACTCCAGTCCAGTATGAAAACTGGAACACTTTATTTGTAATTTGAATAAATATGTAAACCATATTGGTCAATCTAAGATACAAAAAGAATATAGGAGACTTCGTAATTGGTTCTTTCTCTAGATATGAAATTTTAAGTTCTGTTCTCTTTTTGAGGTGCCATAAGTAAAGCAACTGCTTCGTCTGTTGTTGACTGTGACTTTGACATCTAATTTTGTTTTAGGGCACCGTGAAGATTATGAAGTACAGGTTGCGGTCAGCCAGTGCCCAAGGAGTTGTATTTACTATGTTACACCTTCTCAAAGACTCATTCTGGAAGAGCTGCTTGACAGGTATATTACTGTTACCCATTTAGGATTGGATTTGAACCTCAATACTTCATACTTATGCTAGAACTGAATAATCAGTAGAGAAAACAAACTGCAGACCCTTGTTCACTTCAGCTCAAGATAGAAGTTGAGAACCTCCTCCATTCTAGTGTTGAGCTTAACTTATTATCACTTGGACTTCTACTGGAAATTTGCTGAAATTCCAAATGCAATGTCCTTCTTGCTAAGTTATTTCCTTTGATTTTACTTCATCATTTAACGAACTCTTTGCCATTTCTTTTATTTTGTAGCATAATTGATGTACCCTATGATACTTCAGCCGAGATAGACTTGCTGTATTCCCTCATTCTGAAGGCCAGGTTTGAAAATAACCGGTACCAAAAGCCAAAGAAGCAACCAAAGGACTCAACTAAACATGTGGATTGGTTCTGAGCTCTTAATCCTTGAACTCATTTTGAAAGTTTATGTAGCAGCCATTAGTGGGCAGGGAAAATTTTGGACATCCGTGATCCAGAGAGGAAAAACACTTCTCATGTATATTCTCTGCTGTTTTATCGATCATAACATTTACAATGGGGACTTCTCTGACATTATTCAGAAAATAGAAAACGAAAGGGGAAGAAATGGATGAAGAAGAACAATATTATTTATGTACAATGTGGATTATGAAATCATTATCTTGCACATATATAGCTTATTGACAAGCGTAAGATGGAATACATGAGGGGGGGATTTGGACACAGATTAGTTAATTGACATGTCCGACCACAGTCACCACAATTGTCAGAGAGTATTGCAGGAACATATTTTTGCAGGAAGTATAGTTTTTGACAATTCCCTGGCTTCCGCATGACCTCCTTCAGGCATCCCTGAGAACAAGTGAACTGCAGGTAATAAAAACAATTTTTTTTTTGGTTGGTTATGGCAATCTAGTCCATGTTATCATTTGTGAGAGTATAATTTGGAGGAAGAGATGGAAACTAACAAGTAGAAGCAGACAGTACAAGGCCAAGCACAATCAAGCCAAAAGGAATTTACATTTTTTATGGATGATAGTATGCAGCAAAAAGCTGGGATTTGTGCATCTAATATTCTGATTGAACCCTATTTATATGGATGAAGTTCCAAAAAAAGGGCGTGAAAGATAACTGCAAAACATGCCTCGTATGGAAATTCTATAATTTCATTTATGTCAATTATAGTGTCTGTGATCAAATGATCACATTATGAATAGCAAGATCTTTTAACCACTCGAATAGCATTAAGTAAGATAATTTTCTATTAATACAATTTTACCATTAATGAAATATATATTAATCTTATGACAGATTGATTTTTGTCTTTCCCAACTATTTTTCTATTAAGTTTCCAATTTCATTTGAAAAAAAAAAATCTGATTAATGCATAAAATTTGATTTGAACTTCATGCAACTTACAATGTTAATGAGAAAGGTTTAGTGCACAAGTAGTTCATAACTAGATATCAAATAGAATTATGATAAACTTCTGCTCTACCTTAAAGTATCTATATGATGGGATGAGTTTATTTTATGAAGGTTTTAAGAAAAAGACAAAAAAATAGAAAAGAAAAGAAGCACCTTTAATCGTGCTTCTCCAAGTTCTAACCAAAATGATCCATAAAACAAAACATACCTGAAAGTATGACCAAGAAAAAGATGAAGAGTTAAGAAGTGTTGTTTTGTACATTCTTCATTTTTCTTCTCAATCTTTATTTTTGTCGGAATACAAGTGAAAGATAACTCATTTTATAACTATTATAAATGAAGACTTTATTATCACAGTAATGAATTTTTATGAAAAACTTGGAATTCTTTTATGGTTCAATATTTTCAAAGGCCATTCAATGGTCAACCATGTAATCATGAATGTTTGGCGACAACTACAAGTTTTTGTGGCTAAATGCTTCATAAGGTTCAACAGTTATGCATTTATGTTCTTGATATCCTAATAAAAATGCAACCCATTTTTAATATGGGGTTGTTGGTAATATGATCTATTCTCAAAGTGTTCCAAAAAAACATGTGGAATAATATGAAGTCAAGAATTCATGAGCACATAGATTGGATCACAAATTCGGGCTTAGTAAGTTTCCCGTGTCATTATGATATGGTACACTACACCAATGGTAACTAATATGATATATATTTAGGCTTGAGATCTTTAAATATATACTTCACGGCTACAGTAAAATAATTTTACTTTTGAATAATGACTTTCGTCATGACTTTAGCAACACATTGCAAGTGGATTTTGTGCATTGCAGACCTTAGTAAGGATAGAACTCTCTCCGGCTAAACGAGGTCCGTTCCTTACGCAGAGTATATAGGCTATCGTAGATTTATAAAAGTTCCTTACTTTATTAATTTATCAAGTATTAATATGCTTATGTTTTCCCCAAAATATTTCAAATCGTAAGTTTACATTTTATGAGATCCTTCGATTGTAGTAAAATAAAATCCTCACTTGTTTGTAAGTTATCAACAATTCTCATCAGATAAAGAGGAAAAGAAAGGAAATCAATATTGCAGAACCTGTTTTTGCTTCAGCTCAAGATTTGAATCTACAAAACTGCTTCCTTGCCTATACTGAACTTAAGCCATTACTTGGATTTTTGTTTTCTGGAAATTGGCAAAATTCCAGGCAAAGTTATATCTGCTGATTTTGTTCTACATTTTTACGCAAATTTTGCCATTTATAGGTACGATAGTCATTTTACCTACAATACTGCAGCTGCGAAGACTTGCTACATTCGTTTATTGTTGTGAAGCTCAGATTTGAAAATATATTCAAAATCGATAACAAAAGCCTAAGGGCAACCAAAGCAGTCAACTAGACATGATGGCTGGTTTTGAGCTGTAAACGGAGCCACGTAAAATTTTGGTGGTGTTGTTTTTCTTTCTTTTCTCTCTATATTTGTGTGCATGCTTCCGCTGCTGCCTGCTGCCTGTCTTAACAAGTCTCATCAGAGCCGGCCTAACAGGGGGATAAGGGGAAATTTTTGAAATTATTGCACCTTTTGAATTAGTTTGATTCTTCCTGCTGTTGCTACTAGAGAACCTCTGATAATTTCTACTTACATTCCTACTTCGATGTCCCTTTTCCATTCTTGACTTGCCTTTGCTCAAGTTTTCGGCGATAGTTGTGAAGATTATGAAGTGCAGGTTGCAGTCAGAAAGTGGCCGAGAAGTTTTATTCAATATGCTACATCTTCACAAAGACTAGTTCTGGAAGAGCTACTTGATACTTTGCTGAGTTTGCCTGTTTAGGCCTAGATTTGAATCGACTAAATGGAAACTCTGGTCATTAAGCAGGAAGAGAGGAAGTAAATCAAGTAATAGAATTTCGGCTTGAAATTGATAATCAGTTAGGATAACATTTTAAGAATCAAGAAAAGAGTTAAAAAAAACCTTATATTTTGAAATGGAAAGCGCATTAGGAAGCAAGGGGAAGATTTAAAAGAACTCCTGACATTGAAGGAAACATTTCTCTTGTATATTCTCTGCTGTATCAATATAGCATTCACAATGGGGCCTTCTCAGACACTCCAAAACATTATTCAGAAAATTAGAAAAGGAAGAACAAGGAGAGAAATGGATAAAAAATAGTAGTAATTTTTTTATGTATGATATGAATTATGAAGTCATTGCATAAACTAGCAGGAACATGTTTATGCAGCAAATGTAGTTTCTGACGATTCTCTGGCTTCAACTAGCATCCCTGAGAACAAGAGAGCTGCAAGAAAAAAGAGAGAAGAAGAAAAAAAAAAAAAAAGCTTTTTTGGTTAGTCACAGCAATGTAGCCCATACTATGGGTGAGCGAATAACTTGGAAGGAGAGATAGAAACTAACAAGTAGAAAGGAACACGGAAAGAACAATCAAACCCGCAAGAATTTCCATCTTTTCTTGATCAGAATATATTATATTTTGCCATTGATCTTCTGAGTTACCCTTATTTATAGGGATGAAGTTCGATGAGATGGGAATTAAGGATAAATGCAAAACATCCTGATGTGGAAAATCTATCTTTCATTATGACACACAATCTTTAATGTGTAGAAACACAGAAATTAGTTAATTTAGAAAATTTGGATATAAAAAGAAATTGCTACATGATCGTTTAGATATAGAAGATATATTTAAACGATTTCATTATATATCATTGCATGTAGGGTGATATAGATGTATATAAGTGTTTGTGTCGTTTATAAAATAGTATTAGATAATATATATTCTTTCTTTTATTAAAAAATTAAAGAATATGATTTACGCACCTTGTTAATTTATGGAAAAATCTGGCATGATCAAAAGTTGGATCGTATAGATATAGTCAAAGTTAGCCTAGTGTCACAAAAATTTATGCAATGTAAGAAAATGGCATTTGCCATCAGATTTTCTTTTCATTACTTAGGCTCCTTGTGTGTGCTGGCCAAATTTTGGATAAGATTATTAATCTAAATAGTAAGCTATATAATAATCCCATTTAAAGTGAGTAATCTAGCATGCTTAGAATAGAATAATCACACTGGAGAGGTTGAGATCATTTCACATTGGTGGTGCCAAGTATGGTTAGCTTTTAATTCTCAAATTTACCCTTGGTGAAACTACTAATAAGAGGTTCCAAATTTCAATTTGAACCAAAATATCTTATTAATCTGGTAAGCTATTCGATGAAGACCAAACGTAAGTTTGATAAATGGACAAAAGGGTAAACTCCACATGATGCCTCATATGCAATATTTATTTTTAATTGTATACAGGTAATTATAGATGTGTAGAAATGCTAAATTCCTTATTTTACCTATTATTTAAAGAAATTCTTAATTACTTCAAAAATATTGATAAGTCTTTTTAGATACCTTGTTAATAACATTCATATTCAAGATAAGTCTAATATTGTGGTTTAATTGGATTTTGTAAATGGAAAATGTTAGATCTCATTGCTAAATGTAACCCCATCTTTCTAATTGTTATTAACATCCTATTAAGGAGGCCTTGACGGAAAGTTCAGATGCAAAGGAATGATAGATTTATTATAGGAGTGTTAATTATCTGGTGTAATCTAAAAATTCGAATCGGACCGAACTGAATTGAATCGAAATTCACAATTTGGTTTGGTTTTTTATTATTTCAGTTCAGTTTGGTTCGACTTGCCAAAATCTAAAAAAATCAGTTTGGTTTTTTGTTTGTGTTCTCAAATCGAAAATTGAATTCTTTTTAAAATAATTAAAGAATACATTTCTGTAATGTGTTAACAAAAAATTAAAATTTTTTTAAAAAATATTCTCGAACACATTACGAAAATGTGTTTATTTACTCTAAAAAGATGACTCATTATAGGAATGTGTTCAAGAAAATGTCTGTTATTAAAGAAAGAAGAGATCAAACACTAGGTTTTTTTTTTCTCTCTCCACTCTCCTCTGTCTATTGGAGAAACTTTATGTACAGACTCGGTTTTGGCAGAAATACCAGACCAGCACCAAATTGCTAGGCCCTGTCCTCTGCTCTCCAGTCTCCATCTCCATTCCACTGGCCTTAACTCTCCACCAGCCTTTTCAGAAGGGAACTCTCAACTCAATTCACATATGCCAACATGGCCTTTTCTTAATTATAAAATTTCAATATATTGTTTTACAAACTCTTATAAGTTCCCTTCAGTGCATCTATGCGCCTGTCATGTCTAAGCTATTATTATTCATTTGAGTAAGTTGCCTGAACAGTTAGCCCAATCTCACTGTGTTTTCAGAATTGAAATCATTGGTTCATTTTGCTCTCTTGCTTGGTTTTCTGAATTCTCATTTAAACTTGAAGCAATATTCTCTTAATAGTATGGATGGAGAATAAACTAAAAATATTTTCTTGCTTTCTGTTTTGGGTTTCTTTAGGTACATATATCAACATTGTCAAAATCTCTTTGCTTGATTAACAGAATAGGGAAAAAAATGCTAGGACAGTAGGATGAAACACTTGTTGACTAATTTATAAATTTTGGGTGCAGATTGCAGAGGAAGATTTATGCTTTCACTCTTGGTGTTAGAATGGCCTTTAGAGCTCTCACCTACACATTAATCCCAAATCATTATGGATTTTACGCAGAATGAGTTCTACTTTTAGGCCATAGAGCTTCTAGTTTCAGATGTTGATTTTTGTCCTTCATTAGAAAGTAGAAACAGTGCAAGTTGATGAATTGCCTTTTTTTTTTTTATAATTTGGTTTTGGATCTGAACCGAATTAATTCTGGCAAAAATTTGATTCAATTTGATTTTCAAAAAAGTTTATCGAACTGAATCGAAAATTGAATTATCGCACCAAACACTGAACCATAATCTGAATGAACACCCCTAATTTATTATAGATTCTATGTTGTGTAGTATCAAATTAATTTCTACACTAATATTTTGTGTAGTTTTGGTGTGTTCTTAGAGGTCTTCATTAAGGTGGTCAGTTTATTAATTGATCACTATCTAATTAATAAATATTTATAGTAATTTATACATAGTTAAACCACTCTACTTAATTTTTATATTAAACAAAATAAAATGTCTAATTTTGGATGCAAAAAATAGTATTTATTCAGGATGTAAATTATGAACTATTGTCTTCAATATGTATCGACAGGCAAACAATATAACACATAATATTTAAACAAATATTCTTTAATTAATTTTCTCCTCTTTACAATTTATTATTTTGAACACTAACTTATATTGACAGAGAGTTTTTTTCTCAAGTTCGGTAAGTAATTTTAATGTTTTCCAAATTTTCGGTCTCGCACCTCCCAGATTTTTTGACCAACTTAATCCGATGACATGGCCAAATGGCCTTACAGTGACTTCCACAATCACTGTATGTGTCAAGAAAGATAGTGCAATAGTATAAGTCTTTGAGTAATTAGCTGTCTTGATAATATTCTTGACTTCCACTTGAGCTCTGGACATGCCTGAGGACCAGTTTCTTGCATGTAACGAGGAATTCTCATGCAAGCATGTATATGTATATTTCAAGAAAAGATAAAGAAATTGCAGTATGATGACTGATGAGGAGGAAAACTAAATAATAAGAATAATATCATCCTTTATTATAACTTTTACTAGTGTTACTATGCCAATAAATGCATTGATAATAATGAGCGAATACTAATATGGACTTCCTTCGTTTACAAATAAATGTCCACTTTTCTATTCATTTTACATAGGAAAGTGAATATTTAATTTTGAAGGGAAATAAGGTTAGAAATTGAAGCTTTTAAAGCATTAAAAAGGAAAAAGAAAACCAATTATGGATGTGTAGAAACATAGGATTAAGATAGAAAAGATGGCTATAACGGGAAAATGATAAATGATCTCATATGTAGAATATCTATTTATCATTGTATGTAGGCTATTACCATTGTGAATTTAGTTCCTTATAACTTGGAATTATTGTACAATATTTCGTATTTCTTACATAGGAAATTGCAATATATAGTCAGATAACTTGTTAATAGGGGTGTTAATCGGGTTGGAAAAATGTGAGCCCGGGCTCGGGCTGACTCTAACTCACTTTTTAAACTTTTTTATATAATAATAATATTATATATATATATATATATTACGGACTGTGTTGAAATCAAACTAAGGTAACCTCGGCCCAAAACGTTATTCGGGTTGAAAAGATGAGCCCAAGTTTGCAATTATGCGGGCCGGGCTCGGGTCAGCCTGACCAAATTGACAATCCTACTTGTTAATATTCTACAAAATATGGCATACAAAAATTTTGATTTTAGATATTGACAAAGTTAACCAGGTGCTAAAAAATTTATGCAATGTAAAAAATTAATATCCAAAGGAGAATGATACTTGTCGTAGTTTTGTAGGTTCAAGATCTTCTAATACACTTTTTAATATTTTTTATTTAGTACACTAATTAGATTGAATCATACGTAGCAACACCATTGACTGAAAGAAATTAATAGATTTGGACTAATTATATAATTCCATACAGTGTAATTTTATTGCTATACTGGACAATATATTAGTAAGTATATTAAAATATCTTAAGTAATTAGTTTTTTGCTTTTCTTATAACTTGGGCTCACTTTATTCGCGACATTAGATTGAATTATTTATACTTGGTAAACAACATAACTAATAATATTTAGAAAAATTAGCTATGCCTACCCTTCAATTATTTTGGCTTTTCTCTTATTAACCAAAAGCTTTTATTTTAGCTTTTTATACGCATGAAATTTTTTCAAACAACTATATCTATCAAATTATAAATGTTGTGGCGAAATTTAGTAGAGAGAGTTATGCTACAAGCATGTGTTACAATTTTTAAAGATAATTTTATCTATTCCTAGCTTAGAAAGAGGAGGAATAGAGAAAAATGACTTAAAAGGTAAGAAAATGATATTTTACTGCTGATTGATTTTTTATCCATATGGCTTGAATACTATTAAAAAATAGAGGCAAAGTCATGAATGGACAAAATTATCATTGAAAATGATGGTTCATACTTGTAGCATGACTTCTTTTTGCCAAAATCCACCGGGACATTTATAATTTGATAGATATAGTTGTTTGAAAAAAGTTCATGTGTATAAAAAGTTAAAATAAAAGTTTTTGGTTAAGAAGAGAAAAAGCTAAAATAGTTGAAGGGTAAGTATAGCTAATTTTTCTAATAGATAAAATAATTATATTGGCAAAGCGAGCTTATTTATAATGCAAATATTGTACTAATTAGCATTAAATTATAATTTGAAAATTTACTCTTATTGAAAACTAGATTAATCTTATATAAGTAGATTTTTTCCTTCTTATTTAATTTGTTGTCGAATAATTTCAAACTTTATTTGAATAAAATCTTTTTACTAATCTAGTAAATTTCATTTTTTGGGGTCGGATCTCGTAAATTTCATTTTCCTTGACACCCAAAACTAAATGTTATCAATTAGAAAATTTTAATGTTTGCAACTAGATATCAAACAATAAAATTTTGTAGTAACAGAAAGTATCTAAATGATATGATGAGTCTACTAGATGAAGGTTTAGAAAATACAAAATAGAAATAGACAAATGAGACATGGTAAAAAGAGAAGGGATATGATTAATAGATCAAATTCTAATCAAAGCAACAATAGACAATTCTTACCTGATAGAAGAACCAAGGAAATAATAAATAGTAGAGAAATACTACTTTATGTCCCTTTCATTTTTTTTTACTCTTCCTTTTTGTAAGTACAAGTGGAAGAGATCATATTTATAATAGTCTGAGATACAAGTATTACCAACATAGCCATGAAGTTTTACAAAATTGTTGAAAACTTTTTGTGGTCAAATGCTTGTTAAAGATATTCGATGGAAAAATAAATATACCATAACCATATTTGTTATGGCTAAATAAATATATCATAACCACCGTGTTCGTTTTGGCAAAATAAATATACCACAACTATATATATTAGTAGTCTTTACTTAAAATTTACACAATCGTTATATAATCTAAGTTTAGATGTGATTGTCAAACAAAGGTTATTGGATATTAATAAAATCAATTTACTAATTCTAAAATATTATCAAATTAAACATATATTATTATTATTATTATTATTATTATACTAATAATACTAATAATAATTATAATAATATAGTAGTAATAGTAGTAGTTACAGGGCTATTAGGTAAAAAAAGAGCAATGTAATTATATCATTATTATACTCGAATTGTAAATTGGATGTCTTCGCTATGTATATCACTCATTCCCAAATGTATAATTTACTTTACTTGAATGCCTACAATTACAACAATTACTAACAACTTTTTGGCTTTTGCTTTATCTTCTTTAGGATTGTTGAGAATAAGAAATTGCAAGAATATTTGTTATTTATAGCAATCTAGCATTTGTACAACTTTTTTTTTTCAAAAAAGAGAAAATCTAGCACCAGCAAAGTATACTATTTTGTTATCATTATTTCTATAATTTTCCACTTGAGTTATGTGCTTATTGGAGATGTATTTTGTTAATTTCATTATTATTGGAATAAATTCATCATAATTAAATATTTGTAAGCTTTTTAGACAAATTTGTAATTCTCATAGCATTCTTAGAATGACATTTGTGCATAACAACTACTTGCTTTCCCATGGATGAATATTTGGCATTTTAGGTTTCACCAAAACTTAAAGTCTTCTTCTACCAGCTATTCATTTGAAGCAACTTTTTAGAGAGGAATAGAATAAATATATCTAAAGAAACTATAGAACATATTGTCTAATTACTAAGAAAGTTAGTGCATCAAAAAGTTTGATATCGAATGCACGAAGGGTAAAATAAGCGTTCATCAAAGAAGCCCATATATACAATTCAATTGCCATTAATATGGATAGTAAAAACGCTAAAGCTTTGACTAGAATAAGAAAATTGAGCCAAAAAAACACAGTTACAAGATGCTCATAAACTTTACTAGTAGATTATTTAGGGAGTACACAAGCACTTCTACTCCGATTTCAACATTATATATGTAATATTTCTATGAATTATTACAATCACTTCTTCCTTGCACCAAAATTTGTAGGGATAGTGGTCACAGAAATCCATCGTCTTGGCATTGCATCAATTTCCAACAATACATAAGTGCAAAACAATTAGGGGGTAAAGGGCATGGATCTCTCACCATACAAACACGGCCACAATCTTTACAAGTATCCATAAGAATAGTGCAGAAGCATGTATGTTTAGGCGAAAATATCTCTTTTGTTATTCTTCTGGCATCCATCCCTGCAAACAAGTGAAACATAAAGATAAATAAATAAATAAAGTATTCCTTTTTGTGTAAAATTGAATATTCTCTTTTTGATTTGACCATAGACAATTTAGCACAATATCTTTATTAATTGAAGAGGCTAACAATAAAACCTATCTATTGGTGGAGTTTATGCCCCTTAAGGATATTAATTATGGTAGATTTAAGAGAAAATATTTTTATTCCACATAAGTATTGGACACCTATTTCTGATAAATTTAAATATAAATATTAATGTTTAATTTTGGATAGAGAGAACTAAAAATTAAAATGAATCATTATGTAAAGAAACAAGAGATTTTAAAAAATAGATTCTCAATATAGAAAAAGATGAATTATTGTTCCAATGTTCTCTAAATAGTAGGATGATATCTGACTAAGATTTTAGATAAAGTATATAAAAAAAGTAGAACATGATAAAGATATATGAAATAAGGTTAATGGATTAAGTTCTAATCAAAGAAGCTGTAAAGAAACTTACCTGAGATAAGAGCCAAGGAAATAATAAAGAGTAGAAAGTGCTCTTCTGTGTACCCTTCATTTTTTACAGTGTTACTTTCTTTTTCCTTTATTCAAGAGAACAAATGAAAGATATCCTATTTATAGTCTTTTGAAATACAAGTTTTTATCAACACAACCATAAATATTTCGGAACAATCGGAAATTTTTGTGGCTAAACACTTATTAAGGATATTCAATGAGAAAATATACTAGAAACATTTAGTGACGAATGTTTAGTAACGGTTAGAATATTTATTAACACAAGTATAAATTTTTAAGAACAATCAGAATTTTTTTTGTGGCTAAATACGTATTAATGATATTCAATGAGAAAATATGCCATAACTATGTAATGATGAATGTTTGGAAACAGTTAGAAGATTTTGAGGTCGAATGCATGTTAGAGAGATCAAATAACAATGGACATATATTATTTTATTATAATAAAAATGCAATATAAATATAATACCGTCGTAGTTATTAGTCTTATTTTCTTATAGATAGTCCATATTTAGGTATTGTGTATTAGGATATATAGGTTCTGCTAATGTCTTGTTGTAGAAGATTGTGCAACATTTCTCTTATTGCAATATGAAATCAAGAGCTTCTTAATACTCCCTCTATTCTAAAATATAACATTTTTTGACTCTTTTACATATAAATTAAGATTGAAGAAAAATTTTAAAAAAAACTTCTCCTATTGAACTCTATACTAATTTAATTATTCTTTACTAACATGAAAAATAATGAGAGAATTACACTTACCGTTGAAGGTAACTTTAGAAAATTAATAATCCTTAAAATTGAAAAATAAACCAAACACTTTGAGGGGAAAAAAGGGTCAAAAGGCTCTATCATTTGAAAAGAGTGGAAGTATACAAACTTGACACTATCTAAAAACTTTACATTTTTTGTTAGTTTTGTTAGCTTCTTATATTCTTTGTATTTGTAAAGGATGCTAAGCATGCAGTAAGTACTTGTATTCTTTCTTGCTACCAAAAATCTAAACCAATCTTCCATTGTTGTGCAGGCATAAGCTACATTTTTTTCTTCCATTTGGCCAACCTCCCACAATCTCACGATTTACTCCCTGAAAACTACAAATATTGAAAGTTGAATTTTTCGTACTATTATGACTATTTTCTTGCTTAGATTTAGACTTACACTGCTAATTATTATGGTTTTGATTCATTTTAAGTTGAATCTTAGTCATATGTGCTTAATGAAGTACAATTGTAATTATTTTGTTGATAAAGGATAAGACATATTATCTATTTTTAGATTTTCCTCCTACATTGGGAAAACAGTAAATTCATATAAAAAGGGATTGAAGATTCAAGCAACATATATATATATTGAAAGATGACTTAAAGATATTGTAATATGAGATATCAAGCTTCTTGTTCTTCCAATCAAAACATATCCATAGATAAAACATACCTGACAGGAGAACCAAGGAAAGAATAAAGAGTACAGTAAACTTCAGCACACTCTTCATTTTTTCCGATTGTTCTTTTTTTCTGTGAGAATGTTGATAAAGGATATCTTATTTATAGTGGTGAAAATAAATAATTTATCAAGATATTCGTGAATTTTACAAAACCATAGAAATTCTTTAGTGGCTAACCACTTTTAAAGGATATTCAATGACAGTATACTGTAGCGATGTGAGGTTAGACATCGCAATATAATTCATGTAATTATTGGTGTTACTCGATAACAATTAAATTTAAAAAATAAAAGAAATAAAAAACACAAGATTTATGTGATTCGGTCGATATGACCTACATCCACGATAAGAGAGAGTTTTAGCTTTCTTATTACCCATAGAATAGTTACAGCTAAAATACAATGACAAAACCCTACCAACTAAACCTACTAGCTCCAGGAAAAATTTGGAAAACAATACCAAATAAACCCTGTCATCTCAAACCCTCCACTACCACCACAGATCTCCAAAAATTTCCTAAATTCTCTTTCCAGACAAGCTCCATCATAATTGGGTCGGATTACATAAAATTCAAGACAACTTAACAATTGATGAGAGTAAAATTTGAAGGGAGAAGGAAACAAACATGTAGAAGCAAACAGCAGAATGTTAAGCACAAGCACACAAAAAATTTATCATCCTTTCTTCAGCAGACTGTATAGCAGAAAGTTGGAATTCAAAGGTGTTGTGCCTCTAATCTTCGTATTGAACTCAATTTATGGGGGTGGTGAAGTTCCAAGAACTGGCACAAAGGATGAACGCAAAACATCCCTTGTATGGAAAATCTATCTTTGTAACACGCAAACTTAGATATCTCTATTACAATGTTTACGAGTACCTTAATTTATCAAGTATTAGAAACATGCCTTTTTCATACAGAAAAACATTTGGAAACTCTTACTTAGATATCTTGTTAATATTCAGAAGAATAAGTAATCGAACAAGGTCAAAAAGTTCAGTTTGAGATGCTGGCAAAGTTAAATGAGATGTGAAAAAATACAATGTATATAGTTTATATGGAAAATGGAGGCAATTATAGATATATAGATATGCTCAATCCGTTACTACAAGAAGTATTAAAATAATGGATTATTTCTTCAAAAGGAAAAATAAAAACTCTTCTTTAGATATGCTGAGGAAATCTTGATTTATATCTCATGTGAGGTCACTATCAACACAGTGGTATTGCAAAGATATGCTCCTGCAGAATCAATTACCTTGGTAAAACTTTTAGTTCTTTTCTTCTGGAAGAAAAAGAAAAAGAGTTAGAGATTATCGGGATAAGACAAATTTGCTTCCTATTATAGCATATCTTGCAAAAATAGCAGTGTATTACTTCTACACAATGTAGATATAGTTCTTTATAGAACACGTAGATGAAGGGATGTATTAAGATTGAGTTTACATTTTCATTTTCCATATTTGAATTAAGATGAGGCATACCAAGAGGTAAATCGCATGGGGCAAAGTTCAAGTAGAAGAATTTTAGTTCTTAAAAACTACGTGAACTATTTTTTCCACTTTTCTTCTTCGGCGAGGCAAATTTTGCAAGTAAAAGAAAAAAAATAGAAACATATATTTCAAACTGTTTTTAGTTGAACGCTGAAACAATTATTCCACTTTTTTCTTTTCTTGTTTTTGGCTTTTGCTGTTTGTGTGTGTTTTTGAAGGGGGGGGGGGGGGTAGGGGGAGGATTAGACTTCAAACCTAGTGCAGACACTAGAAATGAGTCCATCCATTTCATTTCCTATGAGGATACCCAAGCCCTAGGAACAATGATTTACTCATGACCATGACTCAATTCTTTTGATGACGTCCAAGCACTCACCTTTGAAGAAAAAGTTACAAAATACTTTCAACATTACTACCTCCAATAGCTAAATAGTAGTTAAATAGTAGTTACATTGTGAGAGTCTCTGTTCCAAAATTCAGTGTATTGAGAACTAAGAAGTGTTTATGGCGTTTTTTACATTCTCACCTTTATTTGATTAGTCAAGTAATAATGATTTTTTTAGGTAATATCTATTAGTGATTTTAATTTTCAAAAATACAAATATACTATTATTACCAAGATACATAAACTATGAAATCTTCCTTTTATTTTTTGTTCAAGAAGTTACCAAGTAATAAGATTCAATAATGGCTATTCAGCTATATTTTCTCAAGTAAACTATATAGAAGTAGATTTCAAGACAGGCCAATTCAAAAAGTTACCTATGGATCTTGAAAATACCAGCAGAACCTATTTTGAGATCACTTTCATGAATCGATTTAATGAGGAGAAGATGCCTGCTGCTTGATCCAACAAAGATGAGCCCTTCTCCTGCTTCTCTTCCACTCCTCCCAATATGATCTGCAGATAATCAAAGAATTATGTAATTGACACTTTAGATACAGTCACGTTCAACAATGGTGATTTTGTAGCTGGTCTACCCTTTATGTGCCAAAAGAAGAACAAAGTTTAAACCTTGCATAAGACATCTAAGCTTCCTTGGTTTTTTGTGCCTATGATCGTAACAAAAACATCGTTTTGATAAATTGATTATCTAAAAAGGGATCGGAACCAGTATAATTGTTATATTAAATCTGATTCTTGAAGCTACTAACCTCAAGATCTTCTGAATTAGGACGACTTATCATTTCCTTGGCCAGGAGATACCTGTTTGGCCTCTCCTTATCATCATAGAACACCTTCCACAATCTAGCAAGTGGTCGCAAAGAGGAAAGAGAGGGATTAGATAATGTGGCGTATATTCTTTCTGAGAGATTTTATCTTTGAATTCTTTCTTTATTGGAAATATTCTTGTATTCTGAGTAAGCAACGACTACTCAAGTGTCTATTCTTGAACTAAAAACTTGGGCAATTTAAGATATTTTGTCCTCAATATATGCAAATGATTCTGGACATATCAACTAGGTTGTTATGCCAGTGGTTTTAAGGCATTTTGACTAAGTAGTAAAAGAATTGAAAAGGTACACTTCGGAAATCATTGAATTGACAGTAAAGCAGTTTAAATTATATTCAACAGTTCTAAACAATTTTGGTGTAATAAAGGTATGAAAAGATTAATTTGCCTTGCAAATGAAGGCTGTTAGTACATTTTTTGTTTAGATTTATTATTGCCTAAAAAGAAGAATACATAGAATGCGTCACATGTAATTTACCTGACAGATACCAAGCATTTAATGAACTTTTGAAGAGGACAAGTACTTACTGAGGGTAACATCTAAACACTGCACCTGATTGAAGGGGTTTCATTGAGTAAACCACTGTAAACGTGCTGCAATACTAACACTTTTTAGCAACAACAAACAGAAAGTTACCTCCAAAATATTCTCAACAAGACCTACAAGATGCAAGAAACCCTAATATAGATTCAGACAAAGAAACAACAAGTAGAGCAGAAAGTTGGATAATTTGCAAATGCATACGCAAAATAAATTTTATCTGCCACTGAATTGCTTACTGAGAGAATCAAATAGCAAAGACAAAGAAGAAATATGAAAAATGAAAAAGCAACTTCATAAAAGAGACTCTCTAAGATTATGAAGAGTTTATTTGCCTGATCAAGTTTAACAACAACATAATATGTTCAAAGTTGGGTCAAATGCAGTTGAAAGCCAGTAAACCCAGAAGGTAATCAGAACTTGATGAAAATGTAAGATTCAATATTGAAAAACAAAATGCTGAGAATTCTTTCCAAGATGAATTTGGTTAGATAGTTCTCACTCTAGATACTATTAGGACAAAAAAGAGCAAGAAACGATGAGCAACCTGATGGCATGCAATTGAATACATTTATCAAATGGAGCAGTATTATCTTGATTAAGTCAAATATTGGAAAACAATGTTTCTGACAAGCTGAATATATTTGCAATATATTGAATAAGCTCATCATGCTTTCCTCAGCAGCACGATCCACATAATCTATTTGCAATATCAAAAGAAATGTAGTAATACAGCTAAATACTTCAAATATATCACTTGAAACTTAATCCAAGAAACTACCTTAGAAAGTCCCTCTTCAGTCTGCGAACATTGACCCCAACACCAACATCCCCGCTGACAAGACTGGGGTTCCACATGATAAGAGGCCTAGGCTAACAATAAATCAGAAATTCCTATGAGAAAATGACCTTTTACCAATATTGCCTAAAAGACCGGCATATTCTACAAACATTGTTGTGGATAGCAATATAATCGACTGAAAAGCATAACAAACATGATGAAGCAAGCTGAAGGCCAACAATCTAAACCAGAACTAGAACAGATTTGTTATTTTGGTTCCTGCCAGAAATACAAAATTCAGCACAATGGCAAAATCTGCCTTATCATCTTAAAGTTGCATTAGCCCGTTTAAATTATTGCAGTGTCATTTCAAACTCTTCTGCAACCATAACTTCTGAATAACTATGAGTCATTGCCCGATGCCTAATTTCCTTTGCTACAGTCAACACACGCTTGGGCTCTAAAAACTAAAACATGTCTTATCGTACATAACAAGTTGCATCATAGGCTGTTTAGATACATGAATGCAGATCTACATTCGATCAAAACCTTGACTCACAAATTGGTCAATATATCATCAGAATGGAAGTTGACTTGTGAATATTATCAATTGAAGTTGCAAAATTTTGCATATTGGTGTGCAAAGATGCCCAGTTGATCTAAAAGCAAGGCATTGAGACATTGGAAATTTGCACATACCTTTTCTTTTCTCCAAAACATACATTTTGAAAAATCCACTCATAAATATGAAGTCTACCATACGGATGATATGCCAACCGCAGTTAGGGTGATCTTTGATAAATAATAGAAAGAATTGGTAGAAGTTCTCATAGCAGAAGTAAATCAAACCAACTTTCAGACAAAGAAGATAAGAAACAGAAACACAGTTACTAGGAAAGTTCTGGAGATTCTATAGGAAAGTGGAAAAGAAGCTTTTCTCTTTTCCAATAGCAAAATGGGTAAAAAGGTTCCTGCTACTTTGGAAGAAAAACACTCTGTTTTTACTTACACAAAGGTAGCCCAAAGAGGGGTGGTGAATCAGTGCTACTGCTAAAATTACTATGTCAGGCTTATTTCATTTTAGTTCATGACAAGCAAAGCAGACTTAAGGCATTCCCAAAGATATGATTCAATTCCTTCTCTTCCAGATTATATATGTTAAAGATGTCTTTCATACTATTTTGATGATATAAATCCCAAAATCAAGAGGTCTATCAGGATGAAAATCGAATATTCAACCACGGAGGCACAGCAAGTTGAAAATGTAACTTTGATCGAAAAGCATTAGTAATTAAGTTAAGAGCCTAGAATATTAGTTAAGAATTCGACTTTAGCAAACAGAACTCCACATTAAGCTACCTGAAGGCTGAAGACTAACAAGATGAAGAAAAGTTGAAGGCTGAAGACTAACAAGATGAAGAAAAGTTGATTAGTTTGTCAGAAAGAGAGGATGCAGATTTACCGGATCATCTGAGAGTTCTGATGCAATTTTTTGTACATATTCCAACATCTGATGATCAGGAACAACCAACACAACAATTTCATCTTCACCCTCTATAGGCTTACGGTCACCTAAGCTGAATAAATAGGAAAGCACAGTAGAAGTGTAAACAGTTATGATTGTTGAGCTACTTAGTCCTTCAATTAATCACTTTCAACTATCAGAATAGATTATACACTGCAATAGTTTGAAGAAGTCAAACTTACTTCAAATTAAATCCAAGATAATTCCATTAAGTTCATTGAACTTACCTGGAGAAACCAATAGCGGAATCTTTCCATTTATATTTAAGAAGTGCAGTAGCTCCAGCATCGGGAAATATGGCTTTCACTCTCTAACATGAAGAGCTTAAAGGTCTTAGAAATTGACAATACATCAACAGAAAATAATTAAATCAATCTCATGCACAAGCATTAGCAGCCCAAAGACCTTCAATACAAATAAACCATAGATAACAAACACATGCAGCACAGTACCTGATTTCCAGTTTTTTCAATAAGTGTATCCAAAAATATTCTTGAGAGTTCCCAGAGCTCAAATTGAGCACCCTCATCATCAAGAAATTGCAGCTGTGGTATTAGGAGCTCGACCTTAAGAAAATGAGAGAGAAATAATTAAAAATAAAATAGCCAAAAATTGGAGGGATGAAAAGGAAAGGGGTAGCGTATATGAAGGAAAACTTTCTTCTTTCGTATAAATTTCCAAAAATCTGGGCTTCTGGAAAGGATACAAGAGAAACAAGAATCTGGAGCATAAAAAGGAAAGAGATACCATAAAATTTTAATGCTAGTGGAATCTTTTAGAACTTAGGCAAGAGAATTTGGTGTTTTATCATGAACCTCAAGATATATATATATAAAGGCAAAACCAGATTAAAACATACTATGGCTCTGAGTCCCCCTGAAGACACAAAAGTAGCACTTGCTTGTGCTGACTGCTGGACCGCTCCCTCCAAGTCAGAAGGCAAGCAACTGTTAAGGAAAATGAATTAAAGAAAAGGTATAAAGGCACAAGGAAGCAATCTATGAGTGACAAAAATAATCAGTTGGATATAGCTATGCTCGAAATGGATTAAACGTAATAAACAACTAACCAAGATGGTTACTGCAGAAATACTGAAATTTTGTTATAAACAGCACGTAGACTCGAAATTATTTAATGATCCTTGAAATTCTACTAATCCTTTTATAGTTAAATGTAGAAAAGGGAAAAGTGCAAGTCTTTAACTGTTGACAATGAACATATGCTTTCTCACCAATTGGCATTACCATTTGAGATTTTTCTAAAATAATTTGTCACTGATCTTGACAAAGACTTGTGCTTGCGTACATGATTGCTCCTAACAATAAATACTTTCATGTTTGTTCCTAACATTACAGAAAAGAACATATATGAAGAATTCTCTTAGTTTATCTTTATTTGATCATTATAGAAGATAGGATGAACTTGAAACTGTCAAAAGGTCTTATGGCCTGGGCTTAGCGAGCATTCATTCAAAATCGTGAAACAAGAACACATAAAAGTCATCTCTCTGCTGGGTAAGATTAGATGTTTGATTTTATTGTCTATATTGATATCTATCTTACCAAAAATCCTTTCAAAACTACGAAAGTCAAAATGTACATTCAGTTTTTAGTATGGAAAAGCTTGACCTAAAACCAAAAGCCATAGAACAAAATAAAGTAACACAATACTCTGACCTATTTTATCAATTAAAGCCTTTCTGGCCATGCTTTGTCCCCTTCAATTTCTTTCGAGACTAGGAAATTGACAATTACAGAAAAGGTGACGCAACACATTCAAGCCTTGATTTGTGTCTCTTTTTACTGCATAATACACTGCCGCATAATTTGCACCAATATGCCAACATGGAGCATAATCTTTAATAGTGAAAGATTCCATTAAAGCATCTATTTTGAATTCTATCAAATAGATCCTTTAGAACTTCACTTTAATCTTCATTTCCGAAATTGAATCGGCATCTCTCACCTTCATCTCTCCCAAAGATATATACTGCTCAATACAAAGGCACACGGCTGATGCAGAGACCATCAAACAGCCAATAATTAAGACCAAAACTTTTCATGAAAGTCCCAATTCCCTCTAAGGGCCTCTCAGATCAGTTTTGGCAATGGTATTCAGCTTTCAGATGGAATGTCTTTACAAGGGCTTGTTGTCTCTATAACTATAATGGTGATTAATTCACTACGAAAACGAGAAATAATCTATATCACCACATCAAGTCTTACTCTTCCCTAAATTTTGATGACCGTTGAGCATAAGATATGACTCGCCTTGCCAAAAAAATGAAACCCTTCAGTCAATCACTATCTTCAGAGCAAATGAACAACAGAAGACCTAAAATTCTCAAGGAAATTGTTAAAATGAAATCCTCAAGCAATAAAAAAGCATCATTATAACACATGAGCAGAAATAATATTTAAATAATCCAAGCTTCATCTACTAGCATTGCAGCACAGCGACCGTTTGAATTCTCACAAGGCATTCATATAATTCAGGAATATAAAACTGAAAATTGAAAACCCACCTGTCATCTTCTTCTTCTTCCTCCACTTCTTTTATCATCTCTCCTTCCGCGTCTAAAGCAGATGCCTGAGTCGTGTCCTCGCCAAGGTTTTCTTGGCCTTGGAACTTCTCAAACTTGGCATGCATCCTTGTGGCTTTCTGAAGTGAAATTCCATTAGATACCAAACTGTTGGAAGTGCATAAATATGCTGGAAATAAGGTCGCTGAAGAAAGGAATCTTGGAACCGAGCGCAAGCAGCAAGAGAGGATTGAGCAAGAGGAAGATGCCATCAAAATCCTACTACTCGAAACCTCCAAATACCAGTTAATGTGGGCAATGGAGATAAGTTCTTTCCAACATCAGGCACGGAAGCGGCTGCAATCTCTGGATTAATAGTGCAACGCCACGTGGAAAACCATTTTTAAAGTTTAATTATTATAAGAGATTTTTTTTAATTGATGATTTATTTGTATTTGTAAATTGTAATTTTAATTACATTAACAAAATAAAGTTATTAGTAAGGCTTTGTTTGAGAGTAAAAAGTTGAGGATTGAATTTTTTTATGAGTTAAGTTGTATTAAAAATGATAAAATAATTTATTTATATAAAAAATAAAGAATAAAGTGAAAATTTTAAAAAATAAAAATTTTTATTAAAAAATCAATTTAAATAAATCTTAAAAATTTTCAAATAAAATATTAACATTTTAAAATTAAATTTATATTTAATACATAATTTTTTATTTATATATTTTTATATAAATGGTAATAAATTAAAAAGTAAAATTTAATGAAGGAGGAAAATTTTAAATATTTATTTTATTTTTACATAAATTGAGTTGGACTTAAATATTATATCAGAAAATTAAATTTTTTAAGTTAAGTTATATTAAAAATAAATTATTTATAAAAAAAATAAAATTTTATTTGAATTTGTAAATATGACGTCGGTGTGTTCAGATTCAAATTGAATCCGAATTTGGCCATGCCCGACTCGCATAATCAGCTTTCTACCTCCGACCCGATAAAACGACTGGGTAAGCCGATAAGTGGTACGTCCCCCCCTTTTTTTTTTTTGTTTTTTGTGAATAGTAGTACGTCGTGTCCGCGGCCAGGGAAGAGACTAGATGATTCCACTAGCCGTTAGACTGTAGCTCCTCTACATCAAATCGACGGCTCATATTCACCCATTTCAAATTCACTTGAAATTAAACTAGAACCCCCCTTCTGTCTCCCTGTCTTCTATTCTTACCGTTCCGTCAATCCCCAATCTCTCCCTCACTTTCTCTCTCTGAAGTTTCTGCTCTCTCGTCTCTGCATAATTCTTCTTCACCGATTTCTGAGAATCAAACCAAGTTTTATCATGGATGGTACTTCCTCTATCTCTCTATCTGTATGCATACGTATGTACGTACGTCTTTGTCTCTAGAATTCTGATATGTGAATCAGTGAAATTTATGCATGATCTGGAAAATGTATAGAAATGTGTAAAGTAGTATGGACTCTGAAGTGATCATCTTTAAAGAAGGCACGCAATTTTTGGATGTTAAAAGGCTCAAGTATATGTAAAATCTGTGCATCCGAGTTGGAATGATTTATTTACTTTCGGTTTTACTTTCGGAATTCAGAGAAAGCCCTAGAAACGCTTTGCCACAACTTCAATTGTGCTGTTACGGTCACTGATGATAACTTCAAGACTTGTTTGATCCTCAATAACGGTTGGTACATTTTTCTTCGTACTTAATTTTCTATTTTTTAACTTTTTCTTACTTTTGCATTTTTGCTTTGAATTCGAAGGTCCTTTTCTTCTTTCATTATTGTAATCTAGTTAAGGATTCTAAGTGAGCAGTGACTTGGAAATCTTTCATTTTTGTTGTTCAGATCAAACACTTGAAACTCCAAACCATCTCAAAGCTTTGATTTTCCTTTTTTTTTTTGGATTCTTTTTTAATTATTGATTGTGGTTTGAAATTTGGCTATTAAGATTTTGATATTCATGTGTTGTTCGATGTTCTATGCCTGGTTTGCTTTTCAAGAAAATCAAGAATAGTAAGGGAACGGATAGCAAGATTCTTTATATCTCACTGCAACGTTCTTTCGGTAAAAATGTTTCGGAATTAGGCATGTTCTGGAGTAGTTGCATTTTTTCTAAGTAATGGAGCTGGAGCTTTTGAATGCTGAATATGGGTACTATAGACAAATGAAGTTCTTCGCACCTAAGACTTAGAACCCGGTTGTTTAAATGAACATTAACTGTATTTATATGTTGGCACTCAGAATGTTGAAAGACAAAGAACTAAGACTGGATAGTGAATTAGGATGTATTTGTTTACTATTTTACAGCTAAACATTCACGTAAAGTCCCAAAGCAGTTCTCAAGTTTAAATTTTTTAATAGTGAATTTTACAGCTTATAGATTTCTTTTTTCTTTGATGTGTTAGCTAATCTAACAATTTTGTGAATCGTTTCAGGAAAAATTGAAGGAAAAATTGAAGCAGAGAGTGATTTAGTAGAGGAAAGTCAAGAATCAATGGACGAGGCATCAAATGATACACAAGAAACATGTTCATACCAGGGGCAGACTCTTCTACTATTGCAGAAGATTGGAGACCTGAGCAACAAACTACAGGTACTTCTTCCCACTCTATATGTTCTTAATGTATTCTTATATTGATTTGATGATGGTTTTCCTGATTTTATTGTGTTATTATTCGGATAGAACTTGAAGAAAGAACATGCAGTTCTATGCAATGAAGTAAAGGGCATTAAAGCAGATTCTTTTCCTGGGACTGACATTTCGGGTGCTCTTCAAAGTCTCAGTATGTAGTTTGTTGTATTGACCCTGGTTTTTGCATCTCTAATATATTGTTCTAGTTACCATATGAGTTATTTTATTTCCTTTAATTTGGTTATGTGTTTCCTTGGAGACATATTAGGTTTGCACTATGAACTGCTGAAGAAGAAGTACCATGAAGAATGTGAACTATTGAAGAAGAAATACCTCAAAGAATGCACTGAGAGAAAGCGGCTCTATAACGAAGTGATTGAACTGAAAGGCAACATAAGGGTCTTCTGCAGATGTAGGCCTTTGAATCAGGCTGAAATTTCAAATGGCTCCACTTCTGTTGTTGATTTTGATTCTTCTCAAGAAAATGAACTTCAGATTGTATGCTCTGACTCTTCCAGAAAGCAATTCAAATTTGATCATGTATTTAGGCCCGAGGACAACCAAGGTAACGTAGAAATTCAGATTCCTTGATGTTCTAGCGTGGCTTTATAATGAATTCTTGCATTCATCTGTTTTTCCATTTTTCCCTATCAGAGGCTGTCTTTGCTCAGACTATGCCCATAGTGACATCAGTTTTAGATGGATACAATGTGTGCATTTTTGCCTATGGGCAAACTGGAACTGGAAAAACATTCACTATGGAAGGAACAGCTGAAAATAGAGGAGTTAATTATCGAACACTGGAGGAACTTTTTAGAGTTTCTAAGGAGAAGAACAGCTTTATGAAATATCAGTTGTTCATCAGCATGTTGGAGGTCTACAATGAGAAGATAAGAGATCTCCTTGCAGAGAGTTCCAATCAACCTGCTAAGAAGTAAGTTAATAAGAGTCATATGTCTGATCACTGGCTTCTTTCAAAATTTATAGTTGGATAAATAGGTAGCAAATACTTAAAGGATGACAAGACATACTAGTTATACCCCTGACAGACGTAGTTAGCTTTTCCATCCAATAAATGGAGATTAAAAGCATGTGAGAAGCACTAGAAAGTGATGAAATTGAATGTGAAAATATCAGGTGTAACTGGCACACTCTCCTTTTGATGAACAGCAGAAGATCCAGTAAGTGGTAAAAATTGTCCATGATTACAATACAGAAATGTATACCTGTGATGGAATCATGACCAGTAACAAAGATCCTTATTCTCCAAGCAAATTACTTGTGCAAGACCTGCTTTTTGTCTTTGCTAGCATATAATGAATTGTATAGCAAGTGCAGGAAGCTCTGGTTCCTTAATCTTTTACTATACCACCTTTGCTGTTGTATACCGTATTCAGATACATTAGCAATTAAATACAACAGGCTTTTGCTTTCTTCATTTCTTTTCCTTTCCTGCGTAGTCTTCCCTGTCCCCTTCCTCCCAAAAGAAAAAGGAATAGGCAGCAGAATGAACTTGAATACCTTTTATAAGGACCTTTTCCTATGCCAGTTCTCTCCAGCACAGAAATAAATGAAGGATGAGATTGTAAAGGACAAGATTTAATGCCATTTACATATTGCCGTTTGAAAGAAGACGAGGAATTTATGAAACAAATGAAGTAGATGCTGATTTTATTTTTAAGGCCTTCCAAAACTTGGAAGTTCAGCTAGATGATTTTTCTTTATCAATGAACTGTAGATCTTATTCTTCTTTCTAAATTCTTGGATCCATATCTATCTTTTCTTGCCTACTCTCCCCTTATCTGAAGGACACTTTTAGGCCTTTGGAGATTATTTATGAACTTTCCTTCTAAATTGATCAGTTTGATTTAATGAATCAAGTGTAACAAAGGTACAAATATAGGAACTGCAGAATACATCTCCAGCTCTCAATACAAACATATTCTAATTAAATGTGTGACTGTAAAGGGTTTAATTTAGCAGAACATGAATTGTAGATTGGAGATAAAGCAATCAGCAGAGGGAACTCAGGAGGTACCAGGGCTTGTTGAAACTTCTGTTTACAGCACGGATGAGGTTTGGGATCTCCTCAAGTGTGGGAGTCAAGCTAGATCTGTAGGATCAACAAATGCAAATGAACTTAGCAGTCGCTCCCACTGGTAATTTCAAAGTCTTTCTGAGTCTTTTATTTGTTCCAAAGGTATGCGTGTTTTCCTTTGTCTTTTCACATCAGACAGCAGATTGAAACAAATTCTCCTGCTAAAGTGTGACAAGGACAACAAGATCTTATCCAATTTTTACTTTGGCTCCCCTGATATAAGCAACTTTGTTTTTGTAGCTTGGTGAGAGTGACCGTTGTGGGGGAAAATTCAATAAATGGGCACAGGACAAGGAGCCACCTGTGGCTAGTAGACTTAGCAGGAAGTGAACGTGTTGGAAGGATTGAAGTTGAAGGTGAAAGATTAAAGGAATCCCAGTTTATAAACAAATCCTTATCAGCTCTTGGAGATGTTATATCTGCTCTTGCTTCTAAGACGGCCCATATTCCGTACAGGCATAGCTCTCTATAGTTCTCTCTACCTATCCATCTACCTATCTACCTGTTTATCTATGCTAGGAGCCATCATCTTGCTCTTGCTTTGCAAGGTTATAATTTTATTATATGTCCATTTAGCGTTGTCTAACCATTGCTTTTCTTGCATATGAACACAGGAACTCAAAGCTCACTCACATGCTGCAGAATTCTCTAGGTTAGCTTCTTTTAAATAATTATTTCGCAAATCTAATCCTGTAAAATGTTTGTGATTTAGGCCTGATCAATCCACATTCATTGCTTAATAAGAACTATAAAGGAAAAGAAAGAAAATGAGAATAACACTCACAGCCAATTGAATAATTAGCTGGGCGCTGCTCTCATATGTGAAAGAAAAAAGAAAAATTTGCTTCTTTTGGAGGCAAGTAACTCTTGCAAAAATATAATTGCAGGAGGAGATTGCAAAACCCTGATGTTTGTCCAAATCAGCCCAAATGCTGCAGATTTAGGAGAAACACTATGCTCATTAAACTTTGCAAGTCGTGTCCGAGGAGTTGAGCATGGTCCTGCAAGGAAGCAGGCAGATACTAGCGAACTGTTCAAGTACAAGCAACTGGTATGAGGCAGGAAATTCACATCTATTCAGATTCATTAGTTTGTTTAAAACTCCTTTAATTTAAATACGAAACTCATATATTTTACACATTTACAGGCAGAAAAGGCCAAGCATGATGACAAGGAAACGAAGAAATTGCAGGATAATTTGCAATCTTTGCAACTAAGGCTTTCAGCCAGGGAACATATCTGTAGAAATCTTCAAGAAAAGGTGAACTCCATAACAAGTATTTTCTGTGTTAAGAGGCAAAATCCGACTAAAAATTTGAAATTGAGTAGCATAATTTCAAGTTTGACATAATATATAGCTTTCACTTTTCTCTTTGCAAGAATGGTCCTAATATTTTCCTCGAGTCTTTTCAGTAACGAAAGAAGTCTTTTAAAATGTCAACAGGTTCGAGATCTTGAGAACCAATTAGCAGAGGAAAGGAAGACACGTCTAAAGCAGGAAAGTAGAGCTTTAGCCAATTTGTCTACTCAGTTCTCTGGCATCCCATCTTTAAGCCAATCACAGAAGACGACAACTGAGAAAAAACCACCATTGGCTCCTTCAAAGCTGAGGTTACCACTTCGAGGAATTACCAACCTCATGCCTCCTCCATCTCCTCTTCCACCTGCATACAAAACCAGGAACTCTATGATACCACTTCCAGCAAATATCAAAGAAAACGTATCAAGAACATCAACAGCAGGAGGAGCTAAGACAAAGGCAGTTTTGAAAGCAAGGCGTGGATCTATTGCTGTGAGGCCTTCTCCAGCAGTATCAAATCAGGCTATTCAGCCTAAAAGGCGAGCATCGATAGCAACTATACGTCCTGATCCAAATGCAAATCTGAATGTGACAACTCCTCTAAATAGGTCTACTGCTCGATTGAGGACTGACCGTATGATGGGGCGACAGTCATTTGTTTGGGATCCACAAAGAGTATGGCGCACATCAAGAACACATTCTCCCCTCCCACAACTGAAGGAAACATCTAGTGTGACTGTAGAGGAAACACCTGTTGGCCCAAGAAGAAGCAGCAAGTTTATGGGAAGTCCTCCATCACATGTAGGCTCATGGAAGCCTAAGCATCCAACAGTTATTGCACTGCAAAAGAAGCAGTTAGTTTGGAGTCCATTAAAGATGAAAGCCACGAAGAATAGCAGGAAATCGTTATTGTCCTAATGATCTCCCAATCTTTGACAGAGATGTGAATATTTTCTTTGCTTATAAGCCCCCTCTTCGCCCCCTCCCCCCCCCCCCCACCCTCCAGCCACCCAAGACCAACAACCTCTACTTTAGAGACTTGTCCCCAGCGTATGCATCTTGCTTACTGGGTATTAGTGGTTTCTTTAGCAGCAATGCTTCTGCTTTTTGCACTGTTTTTTTTTTTTGTTTTTTTTTGTTTTTTTTTTTGTTTTTTGTATTACAATCTTATTCTTTTACTACAATATGTGTATGTCAGCAATACCATATTTGTAAGAGGAGATCTTTTTCTTTCTCCTTTTTTTGGCCCCCTTTCCTTTCTACTGACTGCTTAATAGTTTAGTTTTTCCTTCCACGTTGGAACATCTCAAATCTGATATGAATTTGGTTATGAACCTAAACAAGAACCACCTGATTTTATATATTCAATAGCCATTCATTCTAGGTTTTTGACCACATTCTAGTCTCCAGAGAGAAGCTCATAAAAAGCCGTTCCAGTCCATATCTTTTGTTGTAACATTTATCATATTTTTACTTTTCTTCTTAAATTAATAAGTTGTTAATCATTATCCTTAGCACCACCATCCAAATTAGAGGAACCAAAGCTAGTTCTCTCGCTACCATGTTAGATATAAGGAAGTTGAAGCCAGAAGAAGGAGGGGGGGGGGGGGGGGGGGAAGGGGGTTGACCCAGAAGTAGGGAGGGACCAAATCAACTAATTAAGTTTTGAGTTGTGTCATTATAAAATTTTAAGACAAAATTAAGACAAACTTTAGTCTTTAAAAAATTTTTATTTCTCATTGATATGTTTAACTTATTTGGGAGATGCCTCACCATTCATCTACTACTAACTAACGATATTCAAGATATATATTACATCTATTGTATTTTATTCAAATATGACAATTTTTTGCTCCTACACACATTAAATTTTAATGTGTTATTTTAAATTTGTACATTATTTTTATTTTCATATTTGATAAAGTAAAGAAAGGTAAAAATATTAATTATAAATTTAATTATAATTTCACTAACAAACAGATTCCACTATATTAAGCAAATAACCTAAACATAGAAAATATCATAAGTTTTTGGAAGTTTCCAAAATATCTCCAATGTAAGGGGCTTAAATGAAATTCAATTTTTCTAATTTATTTTTGAGTTAATTTTGTTAAAGTATTCTTATCTATTGGGCCACTTTTATAGTACCCTCACATTTTATTTTATTTTTGGGTATCAATTTGATTAGCTTTAGCTAGCAATTAAGAATAATGTTGTTAGATGTAATATAAAAGATGTTTAAATATTTAAAAAGTAAATTTTTTTTTCTTTTATTTTCTTTTATTTTATCTTTTCAATCTTCTCATCTTTACCCCTCCATTGCAGATCATATAGAAGCAACAACAAAACTCATTTGTCCATCTTTTGCCATTCGGCAGCCATCTTCGTCCCCTCTAATCAAACAACCAATCTTTTCTCTCTCTCTCTCTCCTCTCCTCCTTTTCCTTACTCATCTTCCTTTACAAACATTTTTCTTACTTCTCCTTTCTACCCATGTTCCATTGATGCAAATTAAACTTAATTTACAATACGTCAAATGAACACCATATTCTTGTAAAATTTTTCTTCATAAAGATAACAAGAAAAATTATTATGTGGGAGGGGTGATGGACAGTGGCATGAGGGATAGCGTGCAAAAATAGTTGGGGAATGATTAAATTAATGTTGGATAGATTTAATTTTGAGATTTTGTAAAAATTAAATTGCTTTTTAGAGAGAATGTGGGTCTCATATTTAAAATTTTAAATTTAGTTTTTGGATGGAATAGTTCCCAAGTAGAACATCTTGCGAGAGGATGAAATAAGAAGATGATTGGCAAGGTTGTGATAATAATCAATCCATATGGTAGAACTACTTTTCAATAGTTGTACTACAAGTAACCTTTTTAGATTTATAGACTTTTAAAAGAATTAAGGTTTCATAACTAAACTACTAATGCTTTGCCCATTTTGAACATGATTCTCATAATAGGTGCAATATTGTTATATTTCTATTTCATCATGTTATAACCAGAGAAATTTTTTATATATATGGTAATCCTTTTCATATATGAATTGGATATAAAACTTACTATTTGTAATTGTAAAAGAAAAAAAAAGAAGGGACAAGTTGTCTAATATTGTTCTTCCTTCATTAGTTGATACTTCAAGGGGGTTTTACCTGGAATGAAAGAACAAAAATGGATTCATGAAGGTTTAAGTACTGAATCACTTTCTAACGGCATGTTCCAGGTTTGTTTAGATAATGAAGATTTGATTCTTGGTTATGTTTTACGAAAGATCCGATGTAGTTTTATACGGATACTACCAAGAGATAGAGTTAGGGTTGAGGAAAATCGTTATGATTCAACCAGAGGACATAATTTATCGACTCCGCAACAAGGATTCAAAGGATTAAGTGGCTTGAACACACCTTTCGTAAGAATACGATTCGAGATGCAAAATCCCAAGAAACTTATTTCCTTACAACCTACAAGAAGTAGATTACAATTTAAGATAAGGAATGAAAAATATGAAAATAAGAGCTTTTGTTTGCAAAATTTGTGAAAAATATCGACTAATATGTAACTAGGGAAAAATTATAGTAATTTGTTTCAATTCGAGACATAAACAAAGGCAGAGATTTTCTTGAGATTTGGAGCTTACAAAGTTAATCCTATCTGATAAGACTAATGTGCTGAAATTAGGGTGAAGAAGAGAGTAATGTGTTGGAATCAGAGAGAAAAATGAAGATCCAAAAAGATATGTAACAAAAGTTGAAAGTGGGAGCTTGGAGGTGGTATGGACTATGGTGGTCGAAGGTGGTGGGTGAGAGGGTTTAATGGTTGGTGCACATGATGTTTTAGTACTTTATCGACAGTACTTGTTAAATTCTAGTGTCAATAATTAAGTTAAGACTAGAGTTTTTAAAGATTTGTGTGCATGAGATTGAAAGAAAAAGATTTTTTTTATTTAAAAAATAAACAAAGTAAAAAGTTTCTTAGAAAAGAAAGTTCTCAATGGGCATTATTGTCAGAAAGGGTAGTAAATTAGTTTTTTTTGAATTTTTTGAGTTTTACATTTTAAAAGAAAATGTGAGGGTACTAAACTGAAACCGCTTGAAACGTGGGGGCACTTCAATGAAATTAACCCTTTATTTTTCTCCTTTTTCCTTCACTTTTTCAAAATAATTCCCCCGACCTTTTTTCCTTCTCTCTCTCTCGCCCAACGATCAAATGAAAATGGAACGCAAAAACCCAATTCCCACTCGGCACTCATGACGTATTACTTTTGAGTTTCTCTCTCTAGTCTGGGAAGTTTCCAACTGAAATCTCACAGTAATTTCTCTCACTTTAATCACTCAAAACTCACTGATAAACCCGAAGAAATTTCTCACATTATGCACTAAATTACTCGTAGCAAAGTAGAGGAGGTTTTGCAAAATCAAATGCAGGATATATTTGGATCAGTTCGGCGATCACTTGTGTTCCGCACACCGACCACCGCTAACGGTGGTGGTGAAGACGGAACCCTAGTAGACAAGATCAATTCCTGCATCCGCAAGTCTAGAGTGTTTTCCAGGCCCTCACCTCCGCATCTGCAGCCGCCAAATGCAGGAGATACTGCAAGTGGAGCGCCGCCCATCCGGTGGCGCAAAGGTGAGTTGATCGGATGCGGCGCCTTCGGACATGTCTACATGGGGATGAATCTTGATTCCGGAGAGCTTCTCGCTGTTAAGCAGGTCCACAAACTTGAGCTTGCCTTGCCTAGACGTTTACATTTGCTGGATATTACTTAACTGCGGAAATTGGGCGCAGAAATTATGTATTTTTATTTTTAATTTGGTAAATTTGTGGTTCAGGTTTTGATCCCTGCAAACAGTGCTTCTAAGGAGAAAGCGCAGGTACGGACTACAATTTAGTTAATTCTCTTGCAATTGAAATTTGATGTTTTATTTGTTGAGGGTCGTACCTCTGTTTCTTTCTCCATATCATTTTAGTATGTTTACATAATTTAAACTTAAGAATTTCTATTCATGTGGCCACATTCTGATGTTTGTTGTGTTGGATTGCTCAGAGTGTAGTTCATTTAATAAATCAAACAATACATGAAACATCTTGGACATATGGTCAGCTCTCCTTTCTTGACAAAACAAAATGTACAGCACATGACTTCGATATTTGGTGATTGTTCTGATTTGCTTTCATATTCATCTTACTTCTATCTTCAGGTCTTTTTCCATCAGTGTATTCAATATTTAGTGATTTAGTTTGTCCAATTTCGACTGCAGCAGGGATTTCGAAAGCTCAACAGACAGAATCTTGAATTTCATTCTAATCTAAAAGAATTTTTAACAGTAAAAAATTAGTGGAGAAATTCATAGTACCATTAACTTGTGTTTGTTTTTATTCAAATGTACATAAAAGGTTCTGTAGAAAAAAGTACTTGGAGGAAGCACAAAAAGGTGATAGATTATATACTCTCAATTACTCTTTTAACTGATCTCATTCTAAGTCAAAAGTTGGTGGGCCTACAATTTTGGGGGCACTATCTTCAATTTGGACATTAGAGACTTGCAACTTCCATGAACTCTATTCTGGCAGTTGTTTGGATTATCGAAACCATGACAGGCAGATAATTTTCTTCTTTCTTTCTTGCTGTTTTCCTTTACTTCCTTCACATTTTTCTATCTTCCACATCTGTTCTTTGTACTATTCTCATAAAGAGGTACTCCTCATTTAAAGTAAAGAGGGAAAGAGCAGATTAAGATACAGTAGGATTTGATGCTCCACACTTGTGCAAATCTACGTACTCATGCATGCTTATAGTTACATGCATCTGTGTCTCTATGTATATGGACAATCAACCACAAGGGAACAGTATGTGTACATGCCTTATTTAAACTCAACTACAATGTAAAGGTGCCCATCTCCTAAGATAAATGTTCGTAGAAAATGTTGTTTACTTTTGCAATATTATTTCTGTGATTGTGCTTATTGAAGTCCAGTAAACTAAAGATCAAAATGGTGGTTCTTAATTCTTTCAAGCTATCTAGATAGATTGCTTATAACCCTATTTAATGCATTTATACTTAATCAGGCTTGTTTTTCTCTTAATTTAACCTTGACTTCACTCACCATGAGAACTACATGGACAATGATTGATTAAGAGTGGAGCTTTAAATTCACAAGGAACTAGATGGATTGGCATAATTCTTCTACTACTTGAATACATAATATGAGAAAATAAATATTAATAAGAGTCTGAATGTGAATTAACTTGTGGAGGGTTACTAGGTCAAACAGAAACTCGTGCACCTAATTAATGTGAAAGGCTAACATCTCTCAAGTTCTTCGATCATGAAGGACAGAGGATAAGGGCTTATGCTGTATTGTTTCTCTAGTTCTATTTTCTTCTTTACCTTATTAATGTGGAAAGGCTAACATCTTGTAATTTCTTCAATCATGAAGGACAAAATAAGGCCTTATGTTGATAGGACTTCTGTTGTTTTCCTTCTTCTATACCTCAAAGGAAAACATCATAACAAGCTATTGAACAAAAGTATGCTCATGCATACACCCTCCTTGTTTTTTCTTTGGTATATCTAAAACGCTTTTGTATATTCTGATGTAGTATTCCAATTACTAGTTTAATCTATCAGACCCTGTTTTTCTAAATATCATTAATGAGCAGGTTCACATACGAGAGCTTGAGGAAGAAGTTAAGCTTCTCAAGAATCTTTCGCATCCAAATATAGTTGTGAGTGTATAAAAATTTTCTTATAAACTAAGGTGTGATTTTCTTTGTGTTTCATGATTCTCACTAAAGCATCTATTTTGCATGTCAGAGATATTTGGGAACTGTGAGGGAGGGGGAGACGCTAAATATTCTGTTGGAATTTGTACCAGGAGGCTCAATATCATCACTCCTAGGGAAATTTGGATCATTTCCTGAGTCGGTCAGTTGTTGCAAATTCCTAATTGTGACTTTTAGAGTTTGCGTAACTTATTTATGTAATAAGCAACTCTGTCAAGCAGGTAGTGAGAATGTATACAAAGCAGTTGCTTCTGGGTCTGGATTATCTTCACAAGAATGGAATTATGCACAGGGATATCAAGGTACTCTATCTACTTTCTCTGTATTGCCTTATTTCATCTTTAATTTTCATTTAAAAAACAATGAGCCTTCTCTTTCATATATCAGGGGGCAAACATCCTTGTTGATAATAAAGGATGCATCAAACTTGCCGACTTTGGGGCTTCCAAACAAGTTGTAGAGCTGGTATTACATGATCTGTCTTTTAGTTTACTGTTGCACTTTCTGGATTTTGTTTTTCAGTGTCTGAAATTACATCTAATCTGGGTATTTTTATTAGGCTACTGTTTCAGGTGCCAAGTCCATGAAAGGTACACCATACTGGATGGCCCCTGAAGTTATTCGCCAAACTGGGCATAGCTTGTAAGAACAGCAATAACACTGATGGTTTCCAAAACATTCAATTGGATGCCATACTTTTCCATGCTTCTGTTTTCACTTTCGGCAATAATCCAAATATCCTTCATTTTCCATTTTTATGTTTTATGCCTTAAATTTGACATGGATCCGTGATGAGCTGTGTAGCTTAATGATATTTGATAGATTTTGTGTGATATGTCAAAGGTTCTTCCTGTTGTACTAGTATGCAGAAAAAAAGTCATGTATTGTGTTAATAATGATTGCATTGGGCTCCTAGATGTTCAAAAAATGAGCTCTAGAGTGGGTTGTTACTTTGTCCTTAGATAAGTTGCTCTCTTCTGCATATCGTACCATGTGCTGATCCTTGTCGCAAGAATGCAAACTCTTCTTGGTGTCCTTTGGACGTTGTACATATATTTAGTTTATTGAGGTTAAATTGGCACTTGCTTCATGCATGTTTTCACCTGATGTGAAATATTTCAGTATTTGGGTATTGGCATTCTGACTCTTAATTGGATTTGGATGGTTCTTTTTCTGTGTTTGATTGCTTGCTTACTGGGTTTTTTCCTCCTCTCTTTTTCCTACAATTAGCTAGTTTTCTCTTGTTTTATTTAACTCTTTGCTCCTCTAGAATTGTTGGTCCTGTTTGTTAGTTATGAATTATAATTTTCAGCTTATTTGGTTTATGAATGAAAGATCATCAACCATCTATTGATTACTTCTGTTGTAGATACAATGGGGATAGGAAAAGAGATTGATGAATTTACTGGGTAGGAAATAAACAAAGTTAAAATAATTTAAAATCATTATCTATTGGCTAAATATTTCCACGAGTTTCAATAAAATTCTCAGAGCGATTTTGATACTATTCTGAATGATTTCAGTTCTGCAACGTAACACATCTATGATTGTTTAAGCTAATTAAATAATTCAAGTATGCTTGACATACTTGATAAATAAGATATGCAATATGTAATCTCAGAATGTCATATGGTTCAAAATAACCTTTTCTCTCTTTTTTATATTTTGTATACATATACAAACAGAATCATGTGGTTGCTTACCTGCATATTAACTATTCTTTTTGCTTTTTCCGGGTTTTATGCTTTTTTATCCTGTTAAAGCCTGAATTGCAGTATTTCTTTAGATGTCTTTTGTGCTTATGTTAGGTTCAATTATGATTCCTTCATGTCATACTTGGAATATATTGTTTCCCATAATTTTGCATGCAATGTTATTTCTTTTATTTGCTCTGTTACCGTATCTAAGGTGCTGAGTGAGCTCTGAGGATAGTAATAGAATTATGATGTTCCAATGTTGTCTATGCATGTGTTGGACGGACTTTTTCGGGTGCAACTGAGATGTTTGTGCATGACAAATCTTATTCTAAATTTGACTAGGACATTTTTTGCCCAGATTAGTCGTTAAAATGTTTTTATGATGCTGATTTACCCTTACCATTGTTCTCTTTTCATGAAATTTAGCTCTGCTGACATATGGAGTGTTGCATGTACTGTCATTGAGATGGCAACTGGTAAACCTCCCTGGAGCCAACAATATCAGGAGGTATGACTTAGAAGAGAATTTGCATATTTTGTTTTCTTTTTTGGAAAAATTTCCTGGTAACTTGTCTAGCATCAATATTGGCCTTGATTCTCCCAACTTATTGATATTATACAATCATGGCTACAGGTTGCGGCTTTCTTCTACTATATTGGGACAACGAAAGAGCATCCACCAATTCCTGAACATTTTTCTGCAGAGGCAAAAGATTTTCTCTCAAAGTGTTTAGAAAAGTATATTCTCAACACTTACTAATTCTTCCATATGATTGTTACCAAATAGAATCAAAATGCCCCAAAAAAAAAAAAAAGAATTGATCATAGGTTTGATCACTGAATGTCATTTTTATTTCAACTCAGAGAGAGGGACATTTGATTTAGAGAATTTTGTATTTTTTTTTTCTCATATGCCCAATTTCACTTTTTTTTTATTTTCTTTATTAAGTTTTATTCATCTTGGAGTTCATGTACCTGGGCTTTCTGAGCCTAATCACAATTAGCAAAGGTCTCGAACCAGTTAAAATTCTTTATAGTGCTTAATATTCCTCCAATGCCTTTTTATATCATGCAGGGAACCACAGTTAAGGCCACCAGCTTTTGAGTTATTGCAGGTGATTATTTGACGAATGATAGCTATTAACTTTCTAGCTTCTAATTTTCTTGTCATCTGAGAATAATCTGTAATACTTTGCAATCTTAGTTTCTCTTTTTCTAACTACATGCAGCATCCATTTGTTACTGGTGAAGTCTTGCAATCACTTACTGCTGATCATAGTTTGGTTAAGGTTTGTCCAGTTGTATCATTAATTACGTCAACAAGATCAGTATGAGATGCATTTTACTGAGCACGTTATATTTATTGTTTTCCTTCCTCTGACAGGAACCTGCTTTATTTTCACCTGGTGCTAATTCGACAGAAATGTAAGAAATTCATTGCTTGGCCTAAAATATGTATGAGAATGTTGGTAATGTTTATTTTGCTTTTGGGATGCTTTTGTAAAAGCACCTATTCGTTGGATCTGATCAGAGCTGGTTCTGAGGATGTCTGCAATTTGGGAACACTGGACTTCTCTACTGTTGGTTCTGAGAAATTTGCAGAAGGTAAGCATATCTGGGGGAAAAATGATGTTGATGATGACATGTGTCAGCTTGATGAGAAAGATGATTTATTTGTTGGTGGAGAAACAAAATTTAACAATCTTTTGATCCCAGATGACTTCAGTAAGGTACTGAAACTTCAATTTTCTTCTGCATCATATGATTATGGCCAGCAAATGAGTATTCTGGAAATTAACTTTCTTAATTATCCGCTTTGGTCAGAGTTTCAACCCTGTGTGTGAGCCTGGTGATGATTGGGAGAATAAATGCAGCATAAGTCCTCAAATGGAGGGAAGCAATGCAAAGATGTACATGGAAGAAGAGGATGATAGACATACCTGTCGATCTGGATCACATGAAGAGTGTAAAAATGATTCTTCACCATTTGAGGATGATGAAGAGGTTACGGAATCTAAAATCCGAGCTTTTTTGGATGAAAAGGTACTATGCAATGAAGATGCCAAGTAAATAGCTACTAACTAAGCTTTACAAAATTTGGTCCCTATTTCTATTCATACATTTTCCATGTCATTGCCATGTAGGCAACAGAACTAAAGAAACTGCAGACTCCACTCTATGAAGAGTTCCTGAACAGTTTAAATCCTCTATGCTCTCCAAATTTAACTGAGGACACAGGTGATGAGAGTACTCCAAGATACTTGAAACTACCTCCGAAAAGTAGGTCTCCTAGTCGAACTCCATCGTCAGTGGTTGAGGGTGTAACTGAAGCAAGTCCCGGGAGTTGTAGCAGGCCTGGATCCCATATTGGTGTTGCATCTAATGAAGATCCGCAGCAAAATCCATCACCCCAGACCAATGATCGGAATGGGCTAATTGGTGATACAACTTACACGGATCAAAGTAGCCCAAAGTTAGTCCATATGCTAATTCTTCTCTGGTTTTGTGTCTTCATTGATCAACTTTAAAATTTAAGTGATCTGAAGAACGTTATGCTGCAGTATGGATGTTACAGAGAGAAAAAAGAAGTGGAAGGAAGAACTAGATCAGGAGCTTGAAAGAAAGCGAGGTAGGTCTTTCACACATATTCTGACTGTGTTCCGTCCATTCTGGTTCCTTTTTCAAGCACACCCAATAACCACTAAACAAGAGAAAAAAAGGAAAAATTGAATTGGCTTGTGTTTGACTCTTCCACTATCAATTTGATTACAGAGATGATGCGTCAAGCAGGTGTAGGAGGAAAAACTTCTTCTCCCAAGGATCGAGCTATGAATAGGCAAAGAGAGAGGTCAAGGTTTGCATCTCCTGGCAAATGACTGACTGACTGTTCATGCTCTCATTTCCAGGAAGGCGTGGTTGTTTTTTTCCAACACTCTCTAACCTTGGCCAAATATTGCATGATGTTGGAGGCTGCCTTTCATGAAAATTGCAACATAACATACTTCCATAGGAAACGGGGAACTTCCTAAGAGAAATAGTGCTTCTTAGCCAGTATTATAGATGTATATTGAGAGCTAGTGCTCGGAATGGAAGATTCTCTGGAAAGGGTTATTGAGTTTGAATATGGGTTTTGGATTGCTTTTGTCTAGTGTACAAAATTTGTATCTCCTTTTGTACGCAAGGATTAAGATGGCAAGTATTAGCCACTAAAATCCTATTCCACTTTCTCGCCTGTAATCTGTCCTCCTATGTCTTAGTCGTTGAATGATGTACCCCGGGTGCAATTCTATGAATTCTGATGATCCCAGAGATTGTTCTCATCGTTAACTTTCAACATGCAAAGTAATAGTATAAATTTTGATGATAGGTACCTGCTCTCTGTCGATACCTTTTCCGACTCAGGATTAATGTTTTATTAATATGCATTCTTTGTAACTCTGCTTTATCAACTTGTATAGCTCTACATTTCGAACTCCAGGGCTGCGCCATTTGGAATGTGTTTGTTTATTGCTAAGTATAGATGTCTTAAGTGACAATAATGCAATGTGTGTTCGGTGAGTTGGTAAATAGCATCATCTGTTTTATCAGGCCTAATGTTGGCAATACTCGCTCACCCTTATTCATTCTTTTGACACTCACCACCTGATTCATGTAGAGAAATACGCATCATCAATTTGCTTATTACTTACTTTCTCACACAAATACTGAAATCTTCACACAGTAGTTCTCTTCTCGCCAATTAGTTAGTTCAAAAGAATCTTTTCCTTCTATCTTTTTTGCTTGCTTGCAGAAAGATTCACAAAATGCTTTACAACTGCTTTCATTCAAAAAAATAAGGAGATACAGATGCAAACCTCACATTCACAAGCAAGGTTAAAATTAAATGACAAAAAGCCAAAAACCTATACCGGAGCTAAAAAGAAAATGCCATTTCTTTTATTCCTCAGGTCAGGGATCAGAGAAACAATACCTATGGACATCGAGAAAATATCATTATGCAGGACCAGAATCTTTCAACCTCAAAAACAAAACAATATGAGCGTAGTCCAAGTTAGATTCTAGGAGCTGACAAACGCATTGGCATTGCAGTTGGACGCTGCTTTAGCCCACTCATCATCTTCTTCCCATCATTATGTACAGATTTTCTGCTTTTCAACGGTGATACCAACTTATTTGCCAATCTTGATGGCGAGAACGACCTTCGGAGCTTCGCTGTGGTCGACATCTTGGGAGATTTCTTGATTAAACTTTTTGATCTTGTTGGGGAATTGGCCAAAGGAGGGCTCCTGATCTTGACCTGAAATTTTGAGGCCGAGGGTGGAGACTTGATCAAGAACTTGTGTGGAATTTGAGGTTTGTTTTTGGCAATTATAGGAGATTTTGTTCTGCAGAAATTCTGATGTTGTTTAGTTGGTGAAGAATGAAACAATGGGTTGGGGAATAGAACAGTTTTTCTAGCCCATGGTCTATTTCTTGGGGACACTCTGTTAGCTATGTATTTGCAGTTTTCTTTGTCATGCTCACTCTTATGCAGAGGTGAAACCTTGAAATTTATCCGGGATTTTGCTCTTTGGAGGGATGGAGCATTCGAGTCTGTCCGAATACTTTGTATTACGCCCTGTTTTTCCCTCCTTCTTGCACGAAGTTCCGAATTCTCGAGGTTTAGCCGCTGATTCTTTTTCCTCTCTGTCACTGGTGTTTTTGGATCCTCAGCTGGCCTTTCGGGCTTAGGATCAACGGCTTCCACTATTTGCCTGGCAAATTTGCTTGCTTGCAGAATTTCTCCCACTGTCTCGCCCAGAAGCATTGCTGGTAAAGACATTCTCCTCCAATCCCCTTCATTCAAATAACAAATTACTTCATTCTGATGATATTGAAAGGAAGAATTTTGTGGGGGTGGCTGCGCCCCGAGGGGATGGGCGTGGTGGAGGTGGTTTACCTGTATTTATAGGTAGTTTTCCAGGAGGGGATCTGCGAGCAGTGGCATTCTTGATCCTTCAGAAACAAGAGAACATTCATTGGGAACCCATTTGAGGTCAAAGTTAAGTGAGAACACAAACAGCAGAAGATCGCAAATCATCATTAAGATGCTACTAGAAATCCAAATTTATACCTCAAAGATTCCTGTTTGCACCTGAGACTGGTTTTCAAGTAGCCCCTTGTGCTGCGAGGACTGAGGGTCACACCAGAGATCTTTTTTGTCCCTCCTGTTACCGTAAATTGAAGCTCTTGCAATCTAGCAATAGACTTCTCCACCTAATCCAAAATGGGAAAAATTAAAGAACCCCAAAAAATCACTAAAAACCTCATTAAACCTCTATTCTTCCCTATCGCAAACAGAGCATCTGATATGAACTGTCAATCAAAAACTTCAGAAACTAACCAACAAAAGCAATTCAAATCGAGAAAATAAGAAAGGAAAGGGACCTCTATACCTTCTCAACTGCTTCTCTGAGTCGTGTGGGATCGAGAGGAGGAGGAGGAACCATTTTTCTGTTCTGCATCTTCGGTGGGGTGGTTCTTGCAACCATATTTCCGAAACTTCAGAATTAAAAAACTGGTGGGATTCAAAAAATTTTGCTTCTCTCTCTCTCTCTCTTCTTTAATCTCAGTTTGTCTCCGAAATGGAAGTCAAAGGAGGGGTTAGTTCTTCATCTTCAACCATCGGCAGAGGGGTATGATGATGACTTTTTGGGTATAACGGATATCTCCTCTGCTCTTTCGATTCCAACGGTCGAATTTATCGCCAAAAAACGCATATAAAACGGCTACGTCTCTCTTTATTTTATTAAAACTTCTTACTTTATGCTTTTCCTTTATTTGACGCGGTGGGGCTGCAAAGTCAACCGGTGCCTTTGCCTACACGTGGTGGAAGCCTAGTGGTTAAAATAAAATAAATTGCCAATAATGAGTTTTCTCTTCTTTAGAAATGCTTTCCCTCTATTTTCATTAGGAATTTTAGGAGTCTGTTCTTAATTTTTTTTTTTTGAAAAAAATTGAGTCTCACTTTTTTTTTAACAAAAATTAACTGTGATCTCCATTTTCAAGTAGAGTTTCAATCGAAGTTTACTTTTATTTATTGTAATTTTCCCCTCAAAATGCATTACATTGCATACACATAACCATATTAAAATGCATTAAATGTCATGTGCTGCGTTTTTGAGGTAATTAGATTAACGATTTTACTCTTTAAGGGAATATGCACACTCGTGCTTCGTTTAAAGATTTTAAAATTAAAAGACATATAAAAATTATTAACACTAAAATTATTAATATACTTTAGTAATGAAATACACTAATTTTTCTTTTTAGTTTAGTACTTTCTTTATATAGACAATAGGAATAAGAATTATGGTTGAATTTTTTAAAATTATTATCCTATAATTACCTTTTATGTTCAACTCTTGAGTTATCCACTTTAATCACAAAGTTTTCCTTTATGGTGGTAACTGTGTAACTAGTCAGTATCTCATAAATTATACACTGTCCAATCACATGAAGCCATGTATACTGTAGGTCCCTGTATTAATGAATGAATAAGTGATAATGGCAGGACCTACAGTACACGTGGCTTCATGTAATTAGACAGAGTATAACTTATGAAATAATGACTAGTTACACAACTACCACCATAAAGTTTCTCACAGTGAAGATATTTGATGTTGAGTTAATTCACTTTGAAAGTAAGTCACCTAGAAAGAGAATAAACAGGATAAAAAGAATAAGAATAATATTAATAGAAAAATATTTTAGAAAATAATTATTTTATGAAACATTTCTGTCTATAATTAAGTGGAAGACTTAATTATCAACATAAAACTCTACTTTCTCAGTTTCTTGAAGAAAGCTCATCATCATTCATATCAATCTCCTTCTTGGATCCTTCACCTTGATCTTCCAATGCCCATCTGAAAAATTCCCTTTCTTTGCTATCTCCCTATTCTCGAGTATCTTCATTTCCATTTCTCTTGTCAGTGCACAGAAGGGCCTCAGTTTCTTGGGCATGGCTTCATAGACTTTCCACCACCTCCTATGAGCCTTGTCACTTGCAAACCTCTGATACTCTTCAATGTCCCAGTTGCAATCATAATCTTGATAGCACATCCATGGCTTCACCCCCAAATAATGTAACGCATGGGTGTTTTCTGGGTACTGGTGTTTCGGACCCACGGTGACATTGTAGAAGTCCTTGAGAAAATTCACCGTTGTTGGGAATCGGTGCCACCACCGGAAGATCTCGTTCAGAAAGCCCTGATCCCCTCCATTATATGACACTACTGAGAGTGTCTTCTGCATTAAGGTTTCGAACGTGCATTTGGATGGCTCTATCAGTAGAACTCCTGAGTTGAACAAATGCCTGCAGTTTTCACCAGCCGTGAGCTGTGGGTAGTCGAAGAATTCGTCTACGTTTCTGAGGACTAACAAATCTGAATCTAGAAACAGGACTTTTTCGTACTCGGTCAACTGCCAAATTCGGAGCTTACTGTAATTGTACTCGTTATATGCATCCTTTTCCGCATTTGTACTTTTTATACGTTCCGTGCGCCTAATTTTCCATCCGGCGAGTCTTAGAGCTTGCAGAGATTTTGGTGTTATGGATTGGTCGGCTAGGAGGATGAGGTCTTTTGCTGTTCCAGAGAGGACAATACTTTGCCCTAGAGCAATGGCTCCACAGAGATAGTCTTCGGAAGAATGGAGAACAGTTACATAAGCTTCCCGGGGCTCGCGGATTGTGGCCTCAAGTGTATATTTCTTCCTTCCTTCTTGATCTGCATTTCATGATCATGAGGATGAGAGTTATCATATTTTGAAATTTGGCTTCCTGGTTCATGTTTTAGAATAAGAACAAATAGGACTTGGCACAAGATTCGGAAAAGGGGTCAACAAGAAAAACCATTTCATATGATCAAGAAGATGTATGACTGCATAGCCAGTCATTACCGGAGAAGACAGATTTTTTTAGGTGCAGCCAGCAGCCGGCAGCCGGCAGCCGGCTTTTTTGGGTATAAATCATATTTGCATTATTATTACCATAGAAAAAGTGTTAACGTGAGAAGCATGATGCAAAGCTTGATTTGTTTCCCAAAGAACCATTGGACAGACGATCAAATAATTTGTTGTGTTATATACTTTATTAAACTTGTTTAACAGTTCTGGTTGCGATTAGGTAATTCAGTTAAGACCTGGACAATGGAGAGAAAGATATAGAAAAATAAAATCAGGTGAATCATGCACAAAGCAACCTACATCAAGACAAAATGATCCCTTTTCAGAGGCAGATTTTAGCACTCATCTTCTTATGCTATTTAGGTAATAATTTAGTGGTCGAATGCCTGATTGATAATTTAAGAAATCAGGATCAAATCTTGACAATTAAGACAAAGAAAAAAGAAATCTTTAACCTTGTTACTCGAGTGCATACAAGAACCAATCGAATTACTTTGCCAACAGAAAGAGAAAATGGTACGAACTGATGGAAAAGGACATTAATTTTAGTTACCCCTGATGCGACAGAAAATGGATAAAATCTTTTGCTTTTCGATGATTTCTCTTGAGGCATCTGGATATGAGGAATTATGATTCAGAATTTTAGTTTGCATTTGTACTTTTTGTATAGGCCAAAAGTGATCATGTTCCAGAGAGACAAATACAACCCTAATTAAAAATTACTCAAATTCAGCAAGTAAAAGAATAAGATGAACAAATTGTGGCCAGAAAAGCTCACCTGGCTCTGTTAATGGCCTAGCAAGTTGGCATGTTCCTACAGGCATCAGCACCTTTTGTTTCAGTCTTCTCAGGTCTGGTTTATATATCCACAAGTTTTCTTCATTCCACAAGAGATCTTCACATCTGAATATCTCATTCATAGGATCACAGGAGCCAAGGAACACTGCATAAACGTCTTCGTCTTCACCGTCATAACTCATGCTGCTACTTCGCACAAGTAAATTAGCAACAACAAGATTTACCTGCAGCCTAAATACACCCATAAAACCCATTTTTGTTGCCTCTTCTGTGCATGGAACTTTGGCCACAACCACGTTTAGTCCCCGGTAATCTTCAAATCGCGGCATTGGGATTTCCGGGCATTTCTGTTCCTCAGGTTTTTCTTCTTCGATCCACTCAGGGAACAAGTCCTTCCATTTGCTTTCTTTTGGAACTGATTGAAAATTTACTTCCGTTGTGGCTGCTGCATTTTGCAGTCCTTCAATTTTGAATGTTTCATCCATGTTTACAAGGCCGATTTTGAGACTTTTGTCCTTGAAATTTTTAGAAACAATTTCATACCATTTTGGAACTTGTATTGTCTCAGAGAAGAAACTAATAGATTGCACTTCCGGCAACCACTGAGGATAATCCTCATCGGGTTTTGGCCGAAGCAAAACCGTTATTACGAGAATGGTCATAGGGATGACAATGAGACATGAAACGGAGAAAGGCCTTGGCTTCATACTTGGCTTAGATGCCATTTCCAGCTTCTTCTTCGTCTTGTGTTTTTCCAGCTGAATTCCAACAATATTTATTATCAGCATAAGAAGAAAAAACAAAAGGAAAAAGATATATATATATATATATATATATATAGACAGTGGAATTTGTCTTACCTCATTCTAGCTAGTAAGCAAGTAATTTTAGCGTGATGTAACTGAAATTGCAAGACTATAATGGAAAATTGTAATATTATATTTATCACATGTTTAAAGCAACATTAACAACTCCATAATTACTGTGCTTTGGAACAACACAGTAACTCCATAAATTACTGTGGATCAGCCTGTGGATGTGGGCTAGACAACTGCATACAGACAGAGAATAAGGATTTACATTATCAGATTAAGGGAGAAAAATTCACCTGAACCTTCAATTTTCAAATGTCTGATAATGATAATGAGCCAAAAAGAACCATGACTGCCCTTCTTTTTATATTTTTTGATGCACAGACCGACTATCTATTTAGAATAAATAAAATTGCTCTCTTTTTCAAAGAATTCTACACTATTATAAAGGGGTGGAGGAAGAGGATAAGCATTACGCTTGATGCCATTAAACCTAAGACCTTCCAATCTAATAAGGAATATTTTGCTAACTAAGTTTCTGTCCTGCCTCAATAAAATCATTATCTTAAAGAATGCCATTTCTTGAAATAAAAAAGAGTATAAACAATCAATAAGAAAGAAACACTATAAAAATTAACCAAAACATCAAACTAAGGAAGAGAAGAATTCACCAATTTCGTTTACTTTTGTCTTGCTGGTAGTCACTGTTGTTGTCCTTTGAGTTTCTCTGTGATGGTTTATCAGTCAAATAAAGGAATAAGGTCAAATGAGGAGAAGAAAACTGGTAAAGAAAAATGAGCTAATATTCTTTGGCTTCGAATGCATTAATCTAGTATAAACTCAAGCATTAAAAAGAAAGAGGGATTTGCAGAATCAGACTTTCATCATCATAGTATGCAAAAGCACTCTCTTTGCAAGATAATTGTTGATGATATAAGGTTGTGAAATGTCATATTTGGCATGGATTAATAATGAAATAAAGTTTTTCCAATTGAGAAGATTATTGCAGAAGGCATTTCTCCCCCCCCTTTTTTCCTTTATCTGTTAAGATCATACCTTCTATTTCATTTCCTCCTCATGTTATTTCCTAGAAAAAAATCACGAGTTCTCAGTTCCAAGATTGAGACGTGAAAAGGCTTGAGTTTTGCAAACTATTTTCTTTTGATGGTTTAACTTAAAATGAAAAAAAAAACATGCTCTAAAGAAATCATCTTCCTGTCTGAATAGGAAAAAGAAAATGCTGATCGGACACAATTATACGTTATGATATAATCTTTTATGCATGATGAATGTGAAAAATCTTTTCACGCGAGCATTTGCACGTTACCACATAACCTAAGACAGATTGAAATGATCAAAGCAATGGAAAAAGAAACAAGTTAGGTAGGAATTTTTAAATACCAATATTTCTTGTTCATGTAACAAAATCGAATCCAAATATCTCCAAAGAATGGACTAAGCTGATAATTTATTCAGAAATCTCTACTTTCAGAAGTGAGAGCTAATAATGGTTCTTCTCAGAAATAGGCCACGATTTTTTTTTTTTTGGGAAGGAAAATATGCCATGTTAAAAAGACAAAATAATGTAACGTTAATACCAGATAAAGAAATGATATTATAGAAACATTAAGGTTGATATTTCAATGAGATTTCAGCCTAACCAATGAGATTTCAGTTATCTCAAATAAGACATTCAAATTCAAAATTTCATTTCAGAGAGGCCCCCTTTGTAAAATCTGCATTTAGTTCAAGGCCTTAATGTATAACTAACAAAATAGAGGACATATTCATAAATTAGGGATCTTACATGTTCTCATCGTTGTATCTTAATCTATAAAGAGATAGCTTTGTGACTATTTCTTCCTCTTAATTAAATTAACAAGTGCCCATTACTTGGGGCAAATCTGAGCTTTTTTCACATTATAAATAGAATTATTATAAAAACAGATATATCATCTACAAAGGCAAATAATTAATGCATGGCATATAAGCATGTATCATGTGTGTGCATTTTGTATTTATAAATTAAAAAGTGGAAGAGAGTTCAGTGTTACATATACATCTTAAATTATTTTAATAAGATATCTTAAAATATTTATATCTCTTAAATACCGAAAGATATATATTACATGTGTTATTTTAAATATAAATATAAATATAAATATAAATTTTATATATATATATATATATATATATATATATATATATATATATATATATATATATATATATATATATATATATGCTATTTGTATATATGTATGTTGTATGCTATATGTATATATAAATGGTATATATAGTGTTTATTTATACTAAATATTTATAATATATAGTATCTACAATGTATAGTATATCTATATATACGTGCATAATATATAGTTTAATAGATCAATTATTATTTAAACTAGTCATACTTAAATGTAATAGTTGCCCGAGCCAGCTTAGCCACTGTTTATGTGCAATTTTTTTATCTTTTCTTTTTTGTTATTTAGTGGCAACTTGGTTTTCATCACTAAAAGTCAGAAGCCACAAGTTTTAGTGACAAATTTTTATTTTGTCACTGATTCTTTCTTGTTTAAATTCTTTATTTCATTAATATTTTTAGATTTTTTATTATTAGTGACAAGAGAGGCACTTAGTGCCAAAAATTTTTAATTTTTGTGACAAAACTACTTGTCACTAATTGACCTCTTTTTTTGTGACAACATTATTTTTGTCACTAAAAGTATGCAATTAATGATCCTACACAATTAATTTTAACATACAAATTTCTCAATTTATAGTTATAGATAAAATTTTTATTTATGAAAAAAAAATCATTTCAATTGGAGAGACAAAATTATTTTGGACGGTTCAACCCTAGTCTAAACTCATAAGAGCCGAGGTCTATGGCTTGGTCTCAATAAGAATAGCTGGAGCTTGGCTAAGCCTGGCTCACTTAGCCTATCCTGAATGTGAGGGCTCCCTTTGGGTGAGCTTCTTCCAATCGTAATCTTTAAAGCGAGAGCTTCCTTCGGATGAACACTTCCAGCCGTACGTGTTTCTTTCTAGAGAAACGAATTATGATGAAGGAACGTAGCCTCCCCGGTGATCAGATCATCCCAGATGAGATAGTCTTGGAAATTCTCAAAAGGCTCCCGGCCAAGTCTTTCTTGAGATTCAAGCCGTCTCAAAGTGATGGAGAACACTAACCTGTGACCCCTACTTTGCAGAGGCTCATCATCTTCATGATCAAACCGGGTCTGATACTTCCTGTCTAGTATATGTTTGCGTTTCTATGACTTCTGAGACGGAAAATTTCATGAGTAACATATTAGCATCTGACACTGAAGAAAAATTTTCCTCTCATCAGCTTCCTGAATCCCACTACTTGCAAGGATGTGTTCCGGTTAGCAATATTGTGAATTACCGAATATGCATCACCAAAGGTATAACCTTAGCCTGCTTAATCTTACCTCTTGGCTTTGATCCTGTGACCAGAAAGTACAAATTGCTGCACTTGGTTCTTGACAGACCATTTGGAGAAACGGGATGTGTTAAAGATTGCTATATTCTCACCATAGGAAGCAGCTCGTGGACGAAGATAGATTGTCCAGGAGATGTAAAGTGGAATGCAGCTTGGAGTAGTGTCTGTTTCAATGGTTCCATATATTGGATGATAAATGGCCATGGGAGAAGATTCGAAATACAATATTTTCATTTTGGAGAAGAAAAGTTTCATGTAGTTTCTGAACCAAAAGTTGTCACAGAAAATTTCGGACTTGTAAGGCATTTGGCAATACCATGGGCGGTGGGGCGCCATTGTTATATATCTCGTATTTTCGAGTTGTGGGCACTGAATTTTGCTGATAAGTTTTGGGTGATGGATCAAATACAATTTCCAGATCGTCTGCCTTTCTTGGGTTGCGCCGGTGTAATCGGCAGCAACACAGCTGATGAGAACTTGTTCCTGGCAGAAACTGGACGCCTTGGTCTCTATTATTTGTTTAATTATGAATTTAACGAAAGGACTTTCACGACGAAGGAAATCACTTTGCCTGAGGTGGTAATTCCATTGGATGGGTTTTTAAGTTTTCAGACGGAATTTGTTTCGGGATTTGGTACATTGTTTGTTGCAGCTAATCATGTAGAAAACATTCTCCCGTTGCAATTTCTTTGCTGATGAAAATGATCAGGATGTATGTTAGAAGTGATAATTTAAGTTTTCTACGTGTCATTACATTAGATTTTTGTTTAAGTTAAGTTATATTAGAAATAAAAAAAGGTAAATTGTTTGTAAGAGAAAAAGTGGAACTCAAAATAAAAAAAGTAGAGATAAAGTAAAAAAGTTTTAGTTTAAATCCTAATCCAAATTTGCTTGTGACATTTTTCTTAGTCTTGGAATATCTAATTGAGAAGTCTTTTGTAAATTATATTAATTAGGTTAAATTTTGAAAGAGCTGAGTGTTATAGTGAGCTTTCCTAAATAATTGGTTATAGCCTCCCTCTTCCTAAATTTTCTTCAATATATTTGATTAAAGTAAATTACTCACTACTCTTCGCTAACTGTACGTGAGCACCTTAAAGTTTCTATTCCATAAATCTTTTATTATTATATTTAGTTGAAATTGGCTGTCAGTTGGTGAGTCGGTATATGATTAGTTTCCTAGTACCCCTATCAATTAAATGCCCTCGTCAATGCGTCAAAATGGGAAATTAGAGGGACCAAATGTTGAAGAAGAAATTTTTCGTGCATAGGAAGAAGTCCCTAGATTACTTCTGGCCTAGAGCATGAGAATTTGCATAAATCTATTCAGGCATGTCTTCTTCTGTCTTTTACCTCTATCTTCCAATGTCTATCAGGAAGATTTGCATTCTCAGCTTTGGCTCTCCATTTCTTGATTCTTCCATCCATTTTTGGTGTCAGGCCACAGAATGGTCGCAGTTTCTCAGACATTGACTCATAAATTCTCCACCATTTTTCATGAGCAAAATCACTGGCAAATTTTTGATATCCTTGAATATCCCAGTTACAATCATAATCTTGATAGCACATCCACGGCTTCAACCCCAGATAATGTATTGCATACAAGTTCTCTGGAATCTTATGTTGCATATCACTTTCATTGCTAAAAAACTTGAGAAAATTTAGCCGGGCTGGCCACCGGTGCCACCATGTAAAGACCTCATTAAGAAACCCTTGATCACCTCCGTTGTATGAAGCCACTGTGAATCTTTTCGACATCAGTTTTCGAAATGTACACTCCGATGGCTCGATTAGCATTAGCCCGGAATTGAATAAATGCCCATCGTTCGAAACTGCTGATATTTGCGGATACAGAAAGAACTCATCCAGGTTTCTGAGAACTAAAAGATCAGAATCTATGAACATAACCTTGTCATATTCAGTAAGCTGCCATATCCGGAGCTTGCTGTAATTCCACTCGTTGTATGCATCTTTTCGTGCCTGGGAGCTTCTTATTCTCTTGATTCGCTTGATTTTCCATCCTGCCGCTACGAGTGCTTCCGCTGAATTTGCTGATATATGATCATCTGCTAGTAAGACAAGATCTTTGGTTGTGTTGGACTTTATGATGCTTTGAGCCAGAGCTATTGCACCACAGATGTATGCTTCTGAAGAGTGGAGAACAGTTACATAGGCTTCTCTTGGCTGGTACGATGTGATGTTCAGTGCATATAATCTTCGCCATCCTTCTTGACCTACAATATTTCCAGGTGCAGTACCTCGTTGACTCAAAATCCCAATCATAAGTATGAAAGAATATTATGTAAATCAGAAAGTCTATTATCTTATCAAGTGGAGTTGGCTTAATCATTCATCATTTTGCTGGACATTGAGTCTACAAATTTCGCAATGATGCATCCAATTATGGAGCAGTAGGATAGATATTAGTCTTTTCTTACCAACTCGAAACCTCTTGGAACTGGAAGTCTGATTTCAGAATTGGGTTGTCCGAAAATGAATTTGATCAACTTTGTTAAACTGACCAAGACTTTCATCTTAGACTCTGCCATATGGGTATCGAATTCTTATGAGAGGTTCGAACTGTTCAACTCATTGTTGATGGATTTCTGATTAAAAGAGACACGATGAAAAACATTTTATCCTCAATCATAACGTAGACATTTGATTCCGGATAGAGGAAATACTTAGACAATTCTTGTTTTGTAGTTCTGTCTTTTACACAGTTCTTATAACCTCGAAACTATAATCAAGAATGATCGAAGAATTCGTCAAAAATTAAAAAAAAAAGAATATGGAGTATTGTCTTATATGTTACACACTTCTCAAGAAGCTCTATATATACTACGTAACTTTTTTGCCAATATCTTAAGCTAATAGTAACCGGTACCATCCACATTAGAGCAATTTAATCTGCCTAAATATATCTATCCACACAGCAAAAAATAAAAAATAAAAATCTGTCTAAAAGCCCTGTAAATCTGTAAATAAAAAAAGAAGAATTTTATATCATTTCAAAAGAATGTTGGTAAGAGATGCTATATTAAAAGCAAAATATGTTCCACATATCATCAGGGAAACTCACCTGATTCTGCAAATGAAGGAGCAAGCTTGCATGCTCCGATAGGCATCAGCAACTTCTGCTGCAATCTTCTCAATTCAGGCCTATATATGCTCCAAAGCCCTTCATGCCACAAGAGATCATCAAACCTAAAGATTTCCCACATAGGACCACAAGAGCCTATGAACACAACATACTTCCTCCTAGACAAATCATTCTCCTCCCAGCTACTTTTCACCAACATATTTGCAGCTACTAAATTGACCTGCAACCTAAACACATCCCTATTTCCCATTCCTGGACATGGAACCTTAGCTACTATGACATCCAACTGCCCGTACTCTTCAAACCGCGGCATTGGGATTTCGGGACAGTTTTGTTCAAGGGGATTCGCTTCATTTATCCATTCAGGGAATAGATCACTCCATTGAATATGATCAGCCACAGGTTCAAAATGCACCTTCAGGATATCTGCTTTCTCTTGCAGTATAAATCCAATCTTTTCCCTATTTTCCTCGTCTATGTTTACCAAGCCAACTCTAACTCTTCTTTCTGCTAGCTCATCCGCTATCTCTTGATACCATCTGGGGTATTGAATTTGAGCTACATGGCTGTAGGTTTTTCTTGGAATTTCACATTGCAAGCACTTAATGTAAAGGATGAGTGGTATGAGAGTGAAAGACAGAGTGAAGAGAGAAAAAATCAGGATTATTCTCTGAGAGATTTTTGATTTGGAGAACATTTTTGGCTGCTTCGAAATCTCAAGTTTGGTTCAATGTTTGTGATCCATATAAGGTCAGGTTTAGGAGGAAGGAAGAGATAGCATTATGAAAGCACGTCTTCAGAAGTAGTCATATTGTAGTTTCATATGAAGGCTTCCCACGTCTTTGATGCTTGTGATTTGTTTATTGTTCATAGCATTATCTTACTCAACACGCGCATTGAAAAGAATATTGTGTTGGTAGAATCAGATGGTAGTTAGAAGAGATGAATATTTTTTGATACACAGAAGAGATGAATATTAAAGGCTTAAAATATTTATTTGTTTTTTATTTTATCCATGTCTCAACTAACTAATTAAATGCTTTTGTTTTTCAAAAACTATTAATTTTTCAACAACCGTCCTAAATATTAATCCTTAATGTTAAATTTGAATTTGACATACTAACCAATAATTTCTAAATATGGAGCATTTTAAACATTTATCAAACTTTTTTTATAAAATTTACTAAAATTTTTAATTTTTGTGTAAAAGAGAAATATATTATATATTTTGAAACGGAAGAGTATCTTTGAAGCGTAAATTAATTAATTGGATTTCTCAAGGATAATGTGGAACTAGGAAACCTCCCAACCACCAAAGACTTTTATTTATTTATTTATTTTTTTGCCGGACCACGAACACTCGTACGTACTCATAACGGGATAACGAAATATGATTCATGGTGTAATTTGACTAAAATAGAAAATGATAGATCTCTTGGTATCACTGTTTTAAAAATCGGACCCAGCAACCTACCATTGGTTTAATCCAATTTACATCGAAGAACGGTGATGCTGAGAACTGGTGAACCGGTCGGGAACCGACGAATTGGCAAAGTCGGTTCTGGTTCCCAACTATCCAACCGGTACATCAATTTGATTTCTTTGAGGCAAAAAGAAAAGAAACAGAGAAAAAAGATGCATCAAACCAATGACATAATTGTATTTAATTTGTGAACTTTCTTTATTTGTTAAGTTTTTTTAATTCATGAGGCATGATTATATATGACTTTAAACTTTCAATATTTAGTTATGATCATGAATGTTGAGCTACTAATTTTAATTACTATATTTGTTTTATTAGCAATTATGATTTATTAATTTAATGTACTTATAAATTTTATATTATATACATATATAAATTAATAATATATTTATAAATAGAGTACATGTTCGAGTACGATTCGATTTTGGTTGAACCAATAATTATTGAACCAGTTCATTTACCGGTTCAATAATTGGTCCAATTTTTAAAACATTGGTTGGTATTGTAGTCCTTCAATTTATGATAAAGAACTCAAATTTCATCATGGATCCTCTCCTCTCTACTACATTCTTCAAACTACAAAAAGACATGCTTTTCATTGTAAAAATGCAATTAGCTTTCCAAACGAAAATGTCCCATAAACATGGTGAGCATCACAATTATTCTTGTGGCAAAAATCTCCTTTGGAAATAGTATTATTTCTAACAAAAGCAATTATTGTCTTTTATAGTGAAATATTTTTGTCACAAATAGTCACAAATATTTTTAAAAATTACCCTCACTTATAAATATTATTCTTTATTCTTGTTACCTCTTGTGTTAATAGAGAATAAAATTAAATTAATCAATAATATAATTAAAAATATATTTTTTATTTTTTTCTAACTTAATATATGTAAAAAGTATGAAAGACATTATATTTCAAAACTATTGAATAGTTATGCCATCCATCTATTGCTGCCTACACAGAGTAAAAGGTAAGAAATTTGCAAGAAAAATTATAACTCAAATCAGAAAAAATATCTTTTAGATTCACACAACCCGCAAAGCCCCGGGTGTGTGTATGTGTGTGGCGGGGGAGGGGGGTAGGAAGCATTAAGAAACACAGAAAACCCTATTCCAATTATATGTTCTTCCTATATGGATAGAGAAGCAGAATCAAAAAACAAAGAAAACCGTGGATTCAGATTCAGAAACCAAGGAGAAATAATCACTGGAAGGCCCAGGCATACTCCCTGCGAAGTTCAGCTTCTTCGTCAGATGTGAAGTCGTTCTCCACGTTGAATTTCTCGCGAATCTCCTCCACCGTCATGTCCTTCATCCGATCAGAAATAGTACCAAAGAGAAATTCCAACAAATCCTTGATATTCAGATAGCTCGCAGCCAAAAGAATATTCAAGAGTTCGGTCGTATCCCTGTTCGTAAACTCAGCATCAAACTTTTCTTTATCCTCATCAGAAAAGGCAGAATCAACGTGCACCTTCAGGTACTCCAACACCAGAGCCAAGGTCCTCCCGTCGGCGTTAGGTATCGGGATCTTTTGTCCGGCGCAGTCGTCTTCCACCAGGTTCTTGATGGTAACAGACTGCACCGCGACTGATTCCTCGACGGTGAAAACTTGGTCGTCGTAGCTCCTCAAAACCAAATTCTTCTTCTCCTCAGCCATCTGACTAAGGCTTGATTTTGGATCTTCAACTGAAAGAAAATTGGTAGAATGGTGAATGAGGTTTCACCAATTAAGATATATAGTTACCGAAAAGAATCGAATGCGAAACAGAATAGGATAAGGAAACCTATCAGCTTTGCTTTGGAACCTTTTTATTATAGTAAATAACATTTACAATTTATTTCAAAAATAATATTTACAATTAGGAAAGGCTGTTCAAGTAATGCCTTATTCTGATATAAATAATTTTGAAAATAAAATTTAGGGGCACTTCAAGTAATTACAGCATAATATTATTATGGTAAATAGTGTAACATAGGAAATTCATCTCTTCTAAATTAGGTTATTCAAATGAGAAGTGATATTCTCACTCCACTTTTAAGTTTTTTCACTCCCCCCTCACTTTTTTCACAAATGAAAAAACTTTAGGAAACTGAAATTTTCACTCCCATTTTAACCTCTTTCGCTCTCCTTTCTTTTTTCTATAGATAAAAGGATTTTAATACCAAAAGCCATAAAATTAGGTAAGTCCACAAATTATCAATGAACTACCTTACCCATTTTATAAAAAGAATTACTATGAGTACATAATAAACTTTTGATTTCCTCTTCTATTATTATTTGTTTACATTTTTCTTAAAAAAATGAGATTGCAAGAACTTTAGATTAAAGAAATAAGATTGATAAATTTTATAAATTCTTTCATAAACCTTTAAATGTATAAAAAATCATGAGATTAGAAAGCTTTTATGCAAACAATCAGCTACTATTATAATAGTTAGTAGCACTAATTTTTTATCAAGGAAATGCAAATGCCATGAGAATAGAAAAGCAATTGAATCCACTAATAATATGTATGAGCAGTTGATTTTATCGTTAAGGGCATTGAAGTCCTTCTGTTATAAAAGAAAGGAAGATGAAAAAGACTAAAATGGGACTAAGAATATCATTTTTCAAAATTTAATGATCATAACTAGTTTTTTTTAGGAGATTGCTTTATACAAGACGATATTACTGATGTAAAAAAATTGTTGATAATTTTAGTTTTTTATAAATTTAATTTTTTAAAAAAGTGGTGGTACGTCCAAGTGTAGATAGGGGCACCCAACTGGGCGTCCCCCTCTCTTTTTCATTTTCTTTTTTCTGTTTCTTTTTTAAATGTAATAAAAATTATTTTTAATAAATATTATTTTATTGATTTTTAAAATTTTATTTATTAATTTTTTAAAATTTTTAATTGAGATCTACATAATTCAATAATAATGATTCAAAATCAAATTTAAAATTTGACTACAATCAATTATAATTTTAAAGATCCTATTTTTTTCTTTAATTTTTAAAAAATTTAAATATTTGATGGAATTCAATTGGAATTTGGTTCTAAATAAATAAAGGGTGGGCACCAGTGGCAACCTCTACAATCTTGGAACGACCGAACGACAAAGATAAATACAATTCGAAATGTGCGAATCGCCGGACAATGAAAACTTTCCCGAAAAGCTTGTTTCAGAGCGTAAGAAAGGAGGATCCTTATCCTATTTTAATTAATTACAATCATTCAAAACCAATCGAATATTTGATTACAATTAATAATAATCTTTTAAATGAAATGAATAAAATTTAATAATATTTAAAACAAATAAATAAATAAACAAATAAAGAATTATAAAAAATCCAAGCACCTAATGTAAATTAAAATGTAAATTAAAGTAAGAAGAAAATTTTATTCAATTAAATTAATAATATAATTTTTAAAATTTAAAACAATTAAATAAATAAAATAAAAATTTTAAAAATGGTTGGGCGCCTAACTTTTGATTGTTGGTGTGCCTCCAACTTGAGACGCGCCAAATTTTGGCTCGACACTGTGTTTACTTATTTTTTAAAAAAATTAATGCACTTCACCTCAATATCTACGCAATTTGAATATACTGATGAATCTTTTCGACCATCCATTATACTTACTATGTAGTGATTATTGCAAAACGAAGAAAATAAATATAACGTAGTAAATTTATAGATATTATACAATGTTTAGAAAATAATAATGTCAAAATTATTTAAAAAATGTCATATATTAGTAAAACCATCTTATGTATAGTGTTTATGTTTTTCTTAACAAGATTTGACTTGAAATTTTAAAGTTTTATTGGTATTAAGATCATTTTAATTATGAAAAAAAATAGGAGAGGAGTGAAAGAAGTTAAAAAAGAGTAAGAATATCACTTTCCTATTTGAATAATATATTATTAAGTGGAAAAGTAGTGGTTTATTAGTAAAATAGCTGCTTATCGGGTTGAAGATCCTAATTATGATTCACATTCTTTCCTCAAATGTATATAATAATAAATAAATAAATTTGATATATATACACACACATTATAGCACTTAGGGCTATTCCCAACCCAACGTTTAAAAGGTTTGAAATTATTTATTAAAGAAAAGATAGACTTTGCAGAGACTACCCTTATATGGACAAAAGAAAGAGTACTATTGTCCATAGTACATTAAGAGATAGAATTAAAGGAAAAGGAGTGCAAATAACAAAGAATGAAGTGTGGGTGGCGACCTTTAATTTCTTTCTTCTATAACAAGTTCATTAATTGTGGAACAGAATTTCCCCAAACTAAAATGATAGTCAAGAACCCATTACCTTCTACAATGTATAGAGGTCCTAATCAATTACTTCCTCTCTTCTAAAATATAAAATATTTTGACTCTTTTACATAGATTAAGGAAGAATAAAATAAAAAGTATTTTACTCATAAATAATTCTATTAATATAATAGACGATAAGAAAATTATATTTGTGACAAGGGTAACTTTTAAAAAATAACTTTTAAAATTTATAAAAGTTCAAATATTTTGAGAAGAAATAAAATAACAAAAAAGTATTATATTTTGAAAAGAGGAATAATAAAAGAATGATAAAAGAGACCACTTTGAATAATCTACAATATACTCTCGACCAACTTCTCAACATTCTTATTGTGGAATTAAGGTTCTGTACTAAGCCTGTTACAAGGACAAGAAGTTTATAGGAAAATGTTGGAGAGGATGGTGGAGAAATGAATTGTGTTTATAAGTGAAAAAAATATAGATTTGCTTTTACGTAGTAACACAACACAACAGTCAAGTACGTGACTTGTAATTTATGAGACTTCAAATAAAAATTGAAGAAGAAAGAAACAAAGAAAGAAATTAGAAATTTATACTCACTTTATTTCTAATAGAAATTAAGATGGATTTGCAAAGGTTATGATCAACACTAAAATCATACAAAATTCAAGAACAGAATCCTTGGTACACACCACGCCTTATTGCAGAAACTAAATCTAAATTCAGTACATGAAAATCTACAGCAAATCTTAATCAAAATCACTCCAAGGACGATAGTTATCGTCCCGAGTGGCATCCTCTTCCGCTGGAGTTTGGTCATTCTCCATGTCAAATGGCACAGGATCACTTCCTTCCAACTTGATGGCATTTATATTATCAATTATTGCTGTGCTGATTACATCAGCCAAATCCTTGATCTCCAGATCGACTGCAGCCGTAAAAAAATCGAAGAGTTCCGCCAAGGGTTTCTTCGCAAGCTCCTCCGAGTACTTCCGCTTGTCCTCTGCGAAAACTTCAGAATCTCCATGTTTATTTAGGTACTCCAACAGCATGGCCAAGGTTCCGCTCTCTACGTTGTATAGAGTAATAGCGCTCGAGTCAGGGCAACTTTTCACCATGTCATTGATCTTGACAGACTGGAAGGCAACTGATTGTTTAACAGGGAAGCATTTCTCGTCCTTGCTTTTCAGGGTTACGAAATTTTCCCGGGTTGACGACGATGATGATGGCGAAGCCGACATGATTATCTTGTGAGATGAATTTCAAAGAAAAGATGGAGAGAGTATAGAGTCGGTAATGGGATGCTGAGAAGTGCAAATGTTGATGAAGGAAGCCAGTGAGGAGATACAGGCTTATAAGATAGGGAGGCAAAGGAAATGGAATGGTCAGTTTTGGGTTCATTGGCACCTTATGGTGAAGAGGTTTGAAATGTAGAAGATTATTTCAATAGTTTTTATGTTAATATGTTTGAGGGATTGGGATATAAATGGAAACCACAGTCTGCCTCTTGAACCCTTAAAAATGATATCTCTACGTACTCAATTGAACTACCACCACATTGAAAGGTCACGAGTAAAGTTGTATAGCAGCCCCCCCACCCCCCCACCCCACCCCCTTGCTTAAGGGAAATAATATGTAAGATTAAAAGGTTATTTTGGCACAACCAATCAAAAGGTGCATAAATTTTGAGAAGATTGTGCCTCTTCATATAGTAGAAGGAAGCCAGAACATTCTTCTAAAATTAATTGCTAGACCTCATTCTAATTAGTCATGGATCATATTTCTTTTTCTTCCTAATAAAGAGTTCCTATAATTATGTTGGCGCTCTTTTTCCTTCTATTATTATCTCGCGTTCTTAAATCTCTTGAATTGTTCAATTATTCTCTCACAAAATTTTGTGATTTTGTTGATTACATTTTCTATCTTTTTAAAGTAAATTTCGCCAAATGTAAGTAGCTAAAAGGCAAAAATCGAAACCTTGGAATAATTTGAGGTTCAACGGTGCACTTTACCCAAAATTGAAAATTTTGGTATTATTATAATTAACTTGAGTTTATGGTCAAGAACACCTAGGCAAGAAACAACTAAAGCAGAAACGCAATCTAATATGTTACAGCATAGTCTACAGCATCCTTGAGTTCTTAACCCTAAACTGTAAGAACAAAATGCACCCTAAGAAACCCTAAATTCTGATTAACCTCTGAATGCCCCCCGAGCACCTGGCGAATGGCTTCTTCTTCCTCCGGAGTCAGGTCATTCTCGGTCCCCACTATCTGACGAAGATGCAAATCTTGATGAAATGAGGGAATATATAGAGAGAATTTAGGGTTAAGGAAGACGGATGAGGAAGCCGTTGGTTTTGGATTCATTTGCGCGCCTTATGAGATAAAGAGTTTTTGAAGATTATTAATTACTTAATAGTTATGTTTGGAAAATTAGTTTCAAAAGGAATTACAGTAATTTTCTCTCCCCCAAAAATAACAAGGGAAAGAAAATTTTTGAAGGAAGTACTTTTAGAAAGTAGAAAAATTGAAAGGTCCCTAGTAAAATTGTATAATACAAATCTCTATATTATTGAGAAGGTTCGGTATCTACTCTTATCAGTCTCTATATATTGATCATAATTAACTATAATACAAATTATAAGCTTTAATAAAAGAGAAAATGAGCCTTATTGATTGAAGGACAATTATACACTATGCAAGAGTCGAACTCCCTACACCTCTGATTGGGAGGTCTTAGCACTTGCTGTTAGATTAATAACCTGAAGAACTTTCAAGTTTCTACTCAAATTTGCATCCTTCCGAAGATAATATTCAAGCTACGTATTCTTACAACCATTGTTTTTTAATTATTAGACCATTTATAGTTTTTCTAATAAGTTGATGAATTAAAAATTCTTCACATTTTCATTCTAGATTTTGAATTTTTTACAAATTAAGTCTCGGTTAATCGAAGAGATATTCTTCCTTACGCCTTTTTATTTTACGCAGATTCTGTGGGAAAAGGTTTCAAATTCTTGGACGCTAACTTTCAATATTCTTGGCTGTTTTTGCCCTTATATACTCCAAATTCAAATTTGAAAATTTTAAAATTAGATCAAGTAATTAAGTTTATTCCTTCGGGAAAAAGTAATTAATTCTGCTATCAACTGCTATTGGCTCTAAAATCAAAATAAAAAGTGAAAATTTTGCATTGTATATTTTTTTACCTTGAGTTTTATAAAAATAAGTTATTTGTAAGAGAAAATGTGAAATTTAAGAGTGAAAAATTTTATATTAAGTTTTGAGATGAATAGCTATTGGTTGAGTATTGGTTGAGTAGACCTAAGGAAGAGTCACACCTCCCCTTCCAGTCAACAATTGCCTGGATGGTGTGAGAGTGCGGGTCCCTCTTGGTCTTGCCTCTCTTTCTCCTCTGTGCTCCGTTGCGTCCGGCTGTCCATGTGGTCTGTCTCTTCCCTTTCCCGTGTAATTATCTATCAAAAAAAAAAAAGAGTAGACCTAAGGAATTGTTAAATAAAAAATGGTTTTACTAATGTAAGATAGTTTTTTTATAATTTTAACTTCTCATAATTTTTTGATGATAAATTATTATTATCTTTTAAAAAATAAAATAAGAAATAAAATATAAATAAAATTACAGAAAAACCAAAAAAAATGGAAAAGGGTGAGGGGCTCCCAGCGTGGGCATTGCTTTTGAGCGCAGAAGTTGGGCGCCGCTCCGCTCGTACCCTTTTTCTTTTGTTTCCTTTTTTTTCTGTTTTACTTTTTAAATAATTTATTGTTTGATAAATATTATTTTATTAAACTTTTTAAATTTTTATTTATTATTTTAAATTTTATATTACAAATTTAAAATTATAATCTACTTGTAATCATTTTAAATCAATATTTAAAAATTTAATTATAATTATTTATAATTTATAAAAATAAATAAAATAATTGTCAAGTAAATAATTTAGAAATTTTATAAAATATTTGAAGGACAAGGACATTAATATTATATAAAAATTGTCATGTATCAGTAAAGTCATCCCTCGTTTAATATCTTTTATTTTGTTATTAAATCGAGAATAAGATTAGATAGAGTTTGATTTTAAAATTTTTATAAAATTAAATTATTTATAAGAAACGATATATGATCAAAATTTAAAATTTTTATATTGAATTTTGAATGAAATTTTGTCCAAATATATCTTTATTCTTCTCTTGATATGTGGAATGACAGAAATATAAATCAAATTGGAAACTATTCGTCATTTAGTGATGATTCTAACCAATAAGATTTCTAATAATTCATTTTGGGTAGAACGTAGAATTTTAATACTCTAGAATAACTCTTTTTTCTGGAGTACTTGCCCCAGTAGCGTGGTCCCCTCGGGTATTTTAAAGACCCGAGTTCGGCGCCTGTGTTTTTCCTCCCACGTCATAAAAAAAGAAAAAAAAAAGAATCATTCTTTTTTATTAATTTCTGCTGTCCGTTATCGGCGAGGCCCAAGCCCAATAGCCCATCTTGTTGACACAGCAAATAAAGAAATTTTTGCTAACATTGATAGGTTATCAAAACATCTCCCTCTATCTAAAAGTTATATATTCTTTTTTAAGGTAAAAATTTTAATATATAAATTATAATTTTATCAAATAGAATATAAAATTAATAAAGCGATATTCTCGCTTCTATTTTAACATCTTCCACTCCCCTTTCATTCTTCTATAATTAAAAAGATTTTAATATGCATAATCATTAAATCAACTAACCTCATAGATTTTTAATAGACTAAATTATCCGATTTATAAAAATAAAAAATAAACTAGAATAAATCATCTTTAAAAGTTACTTAACTAAATTTTCAAAAATTTGTTACTATCCTCAAATTTCTTGTTTTTAGCCATATAGTATATTAGGAGGCCTCTTGATCAAGAATTTTACATATTGACCTCACTGGCATTAAAGAAAAATTAGCAACAAAATTACAAACTTTTATATCCTTAACCATTGGAACATAGCTAGGAACTAATAACATAGTACAAAAGGAAAAATAGAATAGTAAGATCTTTTGTTGTAATAATTTTTTTAAAAAATAGCAGCAGAATAAAAATTTCTATCACGTAGGATAGTGGTTCATAGGTAGAGAAACTTTCGGTTCCAAATGTATGATATTTCAATCATTTTACAAAGAAGCAGAGTTAGATGCACTGGATATGGAGAAGAGAACATTGGGATTTTTTTTTTTTGAAAAAATATATGACTTGAAAAAGATGAAGAAGGATTTTTTGGGACTTTGACCTGACAAAACAAGGTTAAAATTAAGAGTAATTTTTTCTATTGAAAATTTGTGAATTCTGTAGGTTTAATAGTTATGGATATTAAAATTCTTTTGTTTATTAAATAAATGAAGGGAAGTAAAAAAAAAGTTAAAATGGGAATAAAATTATTATTACTCTAAAAATTAACCAGTTTATTTTTTCCACTTAGAGGGCATTATGTACCCAATATGCAAAGAAAGTTCTTAATACGAGCATGAAAACAAATAAAGTCAGCTTATATGAGTTCGATAGAAAAAATTTACTGTGCTACTTAAAAAATTATTTATTTTAATTGAATTTTAAATTTAAAAAATTCTCACTTTTTCTTACTTTTTAAATTTAGACTGTGCTTCTCTCTTTACAAATAATATAATTTTATAATTTTTAATATAATTTAATTTAAATAAAAACTTAATTTAAATAAGCTTGATTTCAAAAAGGGCATCTGTAAAAGAATAGGAGGGGGGGAGGGGGGGGGGCCAAGGGCAATGCTGCTAACTATACTCACCATACGCGTGCATGAACGCTTTGATTTTGATCTCTCTTGAGGAAAATGATAAAAAAGCAACGAGGCCAAAGACTGCTTTTCTGCGTTTTGACGCAACATAAAGGTTAGAAGATGAGGGTAATAGTAGTGCAGTAAAATTTGAACAGAAAATTACAATAATGCTTTGGGATCCTTTTTACTGTTGAAGCTAATAATCCTGCTGCTAGCTATATTGCATTAGTAAAAGGAATAGACACTTTCTTTCCGGTAATGATTGAAAAAGTGTCAATCCAAAAAATATTAAATAAAATTTCTTTCTCTAATCAAGAGCGCCTAATTTCAAAGGTAACATCTTTTTTATAAATTTTTTTCGTTTTTAATACTATATTTTCTTTTATATTTTTCTATTTATTTCTTGAAGCACCTAAATTTATAGTATAGTACTCCCACCGTTTTATTTCTTTTGATAATATTTTATTGAGTACAAAATTTTATACAAAAATTTAAATTGTATTATAAAAGTAATATAGTATAACAAAAAATAAAAAAAATATATGAATCAGGGTATTTTATGTCAAATCTAAAAGTATATTTAGATTATATTTGGTTGGGAGAGATTTTGTTTTAGGCTCCGTAAAAGTAAATTTTTTATGAGAGAAGAAGTTGGATCCAATTGTATGTTTAGTTGGGAGAGATGAAATACAAATGAACCTTAAATATATAAAAATAATATATAGTGACTTTAGTAATTAATTGATAATATAAAATATATTAAAATATTTTTTAATAAAAAATATTAATTATTTTAAAACATCTTAATATAGTAACAAGTTAATTAGAAATGAAATGGATGGAGTAATATATTTTCAAAAATACTTTATTATTTTTAATGATTGGAATAGAATCAAATGATAATAGTTAAAATAACTCATGATCTACAAATCTAATTAAAATTGAACTTTAAATTTATATTCAGATTTTCCCTACGTATGAAGATTTCAACCACATTTTCTATTTACTTTTCACCTCATTGTGTACAACTGATGTTTATTGGAATTGATTGGTGAGTAAACTTTACAAGTTGGGGACAAAAGAGAAATAAATCCCAACTGCTGCCACTAATGGGGAATAATTTCTTGGTTTCGTGGGCGCTCTGATTGTGACCCTAAGCCTAGTTAGTCCCCGAGAGATAAAGGATTTGGGGACTGTTGTTGATTTCATTTTTCCGAGATACTTTGATCCCACATTGAGTAAATCAAAAGAAGGGCATAAACTTTTCCACAGAAAGTGCAAGGCATATATGGGTATTTTGTACGATTGTATCTTATTCCACAACATGTTGAACCCTGTCATTGTGAAGGGATTCTCTTCACACTGGTGATATATGTGAATCTTTTTAAATTGCAGTCATTAAGTATTTTATCTCGTTAACATTTCTCTCTATATTCGCTACCTTGTGTTGAATGTTATGTTTGGTGTGGGAGTAGGCGGTTTGAAGTGATGGGATCACGTTACCTTCATGGAAGACTCTCTAGAGCATTCACACAAATACCAGAAGTTAAAAAGTACCGACCTATTGTTTTGGATTCTGTTGTCTTTTTGAGCTTTTCTGAAGCTGAGATCAGACAATATCATTCTCCTTGATGAATTTAAGATTAGCTTCAATAGGGATTACATATTTTATTTGGAAAAGAATGGCCAAACTTTTCAGAAATACTAAGCAATAATAGCAGTAAGATTGAACTGATTTTGAAAACCAGTCTGTAGATATGTATATAGTGGGCTCCAAGTCTAATACCTACTTGCTGATGGTCCCTATAGCTTATGCAGATTAGACTACCACTAGAATATGGAGACAGAGAGAAATTTTGTTTACATGATTCCCTTTGCTCAAGGGAAAAGTTTAGGTATATGAACGAGAAAACAACAGGAGAGGAGACTATGCAAACACGATCTTTAAGTCCCTGAGTTTTCTGTCAGAAAAAATTGAGTCATTTTCTCAGAAACAGAAGTCCCTGAGTTGCCCTTGAAGAAACTGTAAGTCATTTTCGTTACTGCAGATTCCCAGAGTTCATTATGTTCTTGATATTGGTAGTCATAAAAACTTGCAATCTATGGCATCCCTCCATCAAGATAAACAATCTTTTCCATTCTGTTCTCATCAAAGATTTATCCCTGTTTCACCTTTTTCACCATGATAGAAATATATCTTTCTTGTGCTCTTCTCACCTTTTTATGTATTTTTTCTTCTCTTTTTTTTCTCTAGGTTTCAGACATGGGAATTATGAGCTAGTGTCCCTTTCTGAGTGGTTGTTAGGTTGGTTGATATGATTTTTCCTTTGTTTTTTCGTGAAGCTCCAAAATTTTCTCATTCATCAGTATCTGTTTTTCTTTTTCCATCTAGTATAGATCTTCCAAGTTGCTTAATATAATATCTAACTACAGTATTCAGATGCTATTTGTTAGATGGCATATCTCCATTGAAAAAGAATAATCAACTGTGCAAATATTGCAGTACTATGGCTTTAGAGTTTCATGGCTTACATCTTGGCTTACATCTTGGCTTACGTTTTGACAACCATCTCTGCCTCTTCAATCTGTGGCCCGTTAATGATTGAAGACAGCAGAAGAAACATAATAACATGTTCTTGTTTTTCGTTTTGTCCTTTTTTTATCAGCAAAAGTCTTAAGATATTTAAGGGCAATAACCAAAACTACAGAGAAGATGCACCAAGATGCTGTTATAGAATTTTCCCCAAGAAATGTTTTAAAAAAAAGTAAAACTCATAAAAAACTGTTTCTCAGCAGCATTATGGGGGATGTAAATGTAATCTTAAAGGGATCTACCTTTGTCACTTTGGCAGATACGATTCGTTAGTGTCTCTTTAAAGGTATTTTAAGCTTCTAAGATTCTCTAATACACATGTTGTTTGCAACTTAATTACCTCTTAAACAATTCAGAAAAAAAAATACCGCTTAAACAAAGCAAGAAAAGGCCACTTTAGATGGGGAAATGATACTGCTGAGGACAATATTTCTGCATCTGAAGTCCTTTTGTTAAGCCAAAAGCAACAAACTATAATGTTTCAGTGGCATCATCATTTGCCACTTTCTCAATTCTAGAGATCTGGACAATATAGAAGGAACCTCATGTCTGAAGTTGCCAAAAAGTTTTTGACCAGGAAGAAAGCAAGAATATAAAGTGCTAAAACTAATCATATGTTCCTTAGCAAGATCTTCATGAGTTGTCATCACATGAATTGACTTCTCATCAAATTTGAAAATGCACCATAGTTTCTGATTATGCTCAAGCTTCAATAGAAATATTCAGGTTGCTGATACCTTAATGTCATCCATTGCAGATCTGCTAGATATGGGAGCACAGGCAATGAACCGCAAGTCCTTAGGATCAAAAAGTGGCTCGAGTATCGGAGTCCTGGAGGAACGAGACAGCAATGGAGCAGCAGGGCCGCCGCGGATTCTGGCAATTCTGTCTTCTGCACTTGAGAAATGCATTCAGAAGAATGAAAAGCGATTCAAGGCATCGAGTCAGAAGGAGGCGATAACAATTTTCCATGGCTCAAGAGCACCTGCATTGAGCATCAGGCAGTACATTGAGAGAATCTTCAAGTACTCAAACTGCAGCCCTTCTTGTTTTGTTGTTGCATATATATACTTGGAGAGATTTCTTCATCAGATGGATGTTCATCTTACCTCTCTCAATGCTCATCGGCTTCTGATCACGAGCTTTATGTTGGCTACCAAATTCATCGAGGATGAGTAAGCATAATTGCAGATTCTTCTGTTAAATGTGTTCATCATCATACTATCTTCAAGAAAACTCACTTACCTTTGGCATCTCGAGATTGCAAAAATGAGAAGAATCTGAAAATTTTACCCACATTTAAATTATGCCTGATTGAAGTTAACTGAGTGAAGAGAGAAGGAAAATGAATTCTTGCAATGTTCAAATAAATTCATAGGTACACATTGCTATCATATGAACTCATAATGAAGTTCTCCATAGATAAACTTAACAGGCTAATTCACTTCCCAGGCTTTTTATATAGGTTTTTGAGAGAAGGAATTTATGCTCAATTTTGTGAATTGTGCAGCAAAGGTTTAATTGTTTACATCTTAAGTTGATTCTTTATATATATATATATATATATATATATATATATATATATATATATATATATATATATATAAAACTAAATAGCCTCTTTTACTCTTTTTTCTCAGAGATGAATCTCTGTGCTTGCTGATTTTGATTGTCTGGGGGCCTGTATTTGGTTGCTTGTAATAAAATTTCTGCCTTTTCTAATATAAAGGTTGATTTAATGTGTTCCCTAACTTCTCATTTTAGTCTTTCGAAAAAAAAGATGAAAAAGATCTTAAGCAGTTGAGTTGGATGGGCTTTTCTTAACTGGTTTTGCATATCAAAGCTATTAAAAATATTATTTTTCCAAAAACAAAACTCTTCCAGAAGCCAATGGTTTGGAAAAAGATACATGCAAATGAGAACTATTGATTGCACTTCATTTGCTTAAGAATTCAATAGAAGTTTTTCCAGTTCTCTTGCAGTCAAGAGAACATCAATTCACTCTACAATTTTAAGATGAGGTATAAACATCAACGTGAATTTTTCAGGTGCTATAACAACACCTATTATGCTAAAGTTGGAGGAATAACAACTGCAGAAATCAACAGGTTGGAAATGAAGTTCCTGGTTTCCATAGATTTCAGGCTGCATGTGGATGTTGAGACATTCAATTCCTACTGTTCCCAGCTAGAGGAAGAAGCTATGGAAAAATGCAGAATTGAGAGAACATTTCGTATATGTGGATGGGGAAAAAGTTTCACAAACAAAGATGGATCCAACTATCCTCCAACAGCAGCAGGTTACAATACTTGTCGAGCCATCTAGCTGAATATTCTTTGCCGCCTCAAATATTTGGATGAATTTTGGAGGCACATTATACAGAAATGGCCAACAATATTGGCATTTAAATATAAAGCTGACAAAATGGGCACTTGAAGTCTACAGAAGTCAAGAGAAGAAGGCTACTTCTATCTAGGGGTGGGCAAAAACCGGTCCGAACCGAAAACCGAACCGAAATCGAACCGTTTTTCACATTTCGGTTCGGTTTTATATTTAAACGGTTTGGTTCGGTTCGGTTTTTAGGATTTATTTAAATTTTGATTCGGTTTTCGGTTGAAATCATCAAATCGAAAACCAAACCGAAAACCGATTTTTGGTAATTATGGCTCACTGTCCTCTATATTAAGCTGTTAATTTGGTAATTTTTTTGTGCATTATGACTCACTGTCTTAGTTATTTCATTGCTCTAATTTGGAACTTCTTTTGTGAGGTTTTTTTCCGGTGTTTCTTTGCTCTAATTTTGTACATTTTTTGTGAGATTTTTTTTTTCGGTTTGGAGCTAAATCGAACCGAACCAGTTTAGTTCGGTTTGGTTCGGTTCGGTTTTAGCCATAAAACGGTTTGGTTCGGTTCTTATTTTTTAAAAAAAAACCGAACCGAAAACTGAATAGTAAAACCGAAAACCGAATCAAAAACCGATTGGCCACCCCTACTTCTATCTACTTGCAGATTGTCATGAACAATTTCTTCAAGATTTTCATTCTTCCTTTCCAATTGTGAGATTATCCATAGCTTTGCAATACAATTTTAGTTTTACATCATAAGCAAATAGACAGTGCAATTGAGCCACCAGAAAGCGAAAGAAGATGCTCACCCGAAGTATATTGACAAGAACCACTTAACCTTACTGACCAATTTGGAGAGAATCAATCTGGCTTTGTGCAGTATATGTATTTATTATGAGATAAGGAAAACCTTAAAAGAATGAAATCTGCAACCTCTGTTTAGACAAGATTTTGACGGAATGCAGATTTTTATAACGTTCGCAAAAGCATTACATTTCCATTTCAACCATGTATGGTGCGTCTTTCTAGGTCTACTAGGGAAATTCCTCAAAGAACAGCGCACTATGGCAGTTCCAGCCAGATCTCCAATTGCACAGTATGCAGAAATTGCAAAATTAAAAATTATAAATGAAATAGTAAAAATTCATCAATAAACATTTGAAATATCTCATTTCCAGTTTTTGCTCTTTGATTATGTGTATACTTACTTGAAAGAAACAGAAAGACACATAATAGCTTTAAACCGTCTTTTATTCTTGTAGCTCCAATGCCTACCTTCTTGCAATCATAAAAGCAAAAACACGAACACCTTTCTAAGAAATTTAAAAAATCCATAAACATCTATCCTAAATTTAACGAGATTTGAATTGGGTTCAATTGCGAAATCTAATATAAATTTTTTATTTTTGATTCCACTTCATCTCTCACAAACAATTTATTTTTACAAAATTCAAAACAGAATATCTTAAACCCAAACTCTATACAATCTCACTGTTAATATTCATCTTTACTTGAACAAGTGATATAACAGATCTCTAAAACATACCAGGAGTAGAAGATGAAAAACATATTTCAAAATAAAAAAGTGATAGCGTATTTGGATTAGATTTTTTTTAGTTGAATTATATTGAGAATTATGAAAATGAATTATTTATAAAAAAAAATGAGATACAAAATAAAAAAATAAATTTTTTTTATTGAGTTACAATCCAATCCAATCTCAAGCATGCACGGTTCTTTACCTTTGAGCTTCATCCATCTGGTCCTTTCGATGCGTATCTTGTTTGCTCCATTTGTGTGTTCTTTTCTTTAAAAATAAAAACTCACCGGAAAAAAAATTAGATAATCTTAGGTTTTTGATCGCATTGCCGCAGCTCATCCCAATCCAACGGCCCTGGTGGAGTAGTTCATAAAACGACATCGTATTAGTTTAAACTTGGCGCCGCTGAAGCTTCTCCCTCTCAGCCTCGCCTATCAGCTCTCTCTGAAAAAAGTCTCACCTATCAGCTGAATTTTGAAAAAAAAAAATTCTGCTTTGTCCTATGGATTTCTCTGAAGAATGGAAGTCTTGATGGCCTATAGGCTCTGTATTCTCTCCACCGCTGCTCCTCCGTGCAGATGAGGCTGAGCAAGAATCGCCACCATCGAAACGCCGTCGTTGGGCGGACGATGATGATGATGATGATGATGATGATGATGACGACGACGACGAAGGAGGTGGTGGAGGAAAAAACCCTCGAAGAATTAGGCCCTTTGATTTTCATTCCAAATCGGGAAACGCTCATTGAACTCTACTCTTCACCTGATCTAGCCCCTCGGCTTCCACCCCCTTATCCTGAACTCTCTCTCGCCCGGTTCCTCCGCACCTCGGCTGCTTCTCTTTTGCCTTCAACCGCCAGCTCTATCGCCTCTGAATTTGGTCCCCAACTCTCACAAACGGATAGCAATGATGAGCATATTCGTTCTTCTTACATGCATGATTTTAATTGTCTCCAAATGTTGCCTTGCTGCGAAGAAAGTAATTCGGTTCTGTTGTTTTTCCCCACCGGGGAAAATTGTGATCAAGTAGGGTATGTCATGCTTCGTTTTGAGGATTCTCGGTTCAGTGTTAAGATAAATGGAATGAATAAAAAAGTATTCATGGCAAAGGAGAAGTTTAATCATCGGATTTTGAAGTTATCAGTGAACCCAATTGTTGATGTTGATGATAACTTATCAGGTAATTATAAGTATATTTTCAAAATTTTCCTTTTGTATGATTAATCTGTTATTCTTTTGATTTTTCTGCTGCAAATTATCAGTTAGCAGAGACATAAGTTTCCGTCTCTGTTGTATACATATGCATTTGTCCACCAGATTTGAGCTATTCCACAAAATTATTAGTTCCTTTTAAAGATTTTAGGGTCTTTTTGATATTTTTGAGTGTATTGCTTAACTACTCTAAAATGCGGTTGACAAAATATACTGAACAAAAAGAATTCTAGAACTTTTTTTTTTTTTTGGCAATATGATTAGCAAAAGAAAAGAAAAATATTCAAATAGTGATGATATTTTTAAGTTACCGCACGTATGCTCTTCAATATAGTTTTATTTTTTAACAAGACTTTTGGTTTTTGAGCTAAGTAATGCCAATTATTTGTTTATTTTTTAAAAAATTACCGTGTTCTTAAGGTTTTTTATTTTCCATGAATTGGATTACTTTTGTCATTGTTCAGTTTTAAGTCTTAACAATGGAACCAAAAGTATTAGAAAAGGATCAACCTTTATATGCAAAAAATTGAACCATTGTGGCCTGAAAGCTCCATTTTGTAATGTTTACCATAACTCATTATAGCCTTTTTCTTCTTTTGGACAGGGCGTTTGTCATTTCTTGTCGCCTTTTAATAGAGACTGCATATTTTATATGATTTACAGGTCGTTTAATGAGCTTTACCTGATTTACTTTCAGGTGGTGCACCTTCTCATTCTGCTGCTATTGGATATTTGATGGCCTCTTCTATGCATTCTGTGCATTGGTATGTAGTGAAGACAACTAGAAAGCGTGAAAATTTTAAGGCAAAGAGCGCATTGCTAGATTTCGTGTGTAGCAAATCATTTAGGAATTCTGCAGTTGTTCACTCTTGTTGGAGTCCACATTTGATTGAGGAGAGTGTTGTTTTATTGGAGAATGGCCAGATGTACTTGTTCGACTTGAGTTCATGCTTTAACAAGCCCCTAAGTTTGAATAATAGGGTAAGGCAGAAAAAACTACAGGTTTTATGGGATGTAAATAACAAGCATGAGAACAGTTGTGGTGGTTGTTGGTTGAGCTGTGAATTTAGTTGGCATCCAAGGATTTTGGTTGTTGCTCATACAACTGCTGTATTTCTGGTTGATGCTCGGACTGAAGGTTGCAATATTAGTTATTTGTTGAAGATTCAGATGCAGTCTACCATCCAGAATGATGGATTTATTGCCCTATCTCGGGCTGGTTCTGACGGATTCAATTTCTGTGTAGCTTCTAAAAGTTTGTTGTTTCTTTGTGATGTGAGGCAACCATGGAGGCCATTGTTGCAATGGATGCACAATCTTGATAATCCACGTTTCCTAACTGATTTTGCATTGTCTGAGTTAAGGTCAATCATCAGAGATGAGAATTACAAGTGGGCATCTGAATCAGGCTCTTGCATTTTGTTGGGATCATTCTGGAATTCTGAATTTAACCTTTTCATCTATGGACCAAACAACAATAGAAGATCTGTTTCTTCTGAAATTTCAAAATTCTGCAACTCGTTTTATGCATGGGGTCTCCCTTCCGAGTTATCATTATCAGGTTGCGACTGTTCTTGTGGATCTTGTCTCTTGAGAGATGAGTTCTTGGAAGATTCTCTTCCTAGATGGATTGATTGGAGGCAGAAAAAAGATGTGGTTTTGGGTTTTTCCATTCTTCCTTTGGACCATTTTTCTCAATTTCCAAAAACGGAGAATTCTGGTGGATTTTTTCTAATACGGTTGATGTCCTCTGGAAAGCTAGAAGCACAGAGTTATTCTGCAGCACGTGAATTTCACAGCATTTCAAGTGAGGCACACTGTAAAACATTACTTAACTCTGGCAACAACCTTTTCTATGATACACATGGTTCTGATTATGACTTGAATAAGAAATTTCAGCTCCTGAAACTTTATTACTTCAAGGGGTATTTGAAAGGTAATCTTGCTGAAATCCTTGATGAGAAATTAAAACAGTTTCGTGAGGCTGTCACCGAAAATGAAGCCTAAAATGAGTCTCATCAAAAATTGGAAAATGATGGTTCCGATGGATTGATAATATACAGATATTTTGAAGCATTTGAAGACATTAACTTCCCAATTAGCATACATGAGATTGCTTTAAGGGTTATATGGTCATGGTTACAGTTATCCCTTTCTAGCCAGTCTGAGTTCCCTAGAGTTGCCGAGTTCTTAAGTATTTCACATCATATGTGCCAATTTCCTTTTCAGAAGCCTTTGTTCTATAACAATAAGTTATCATACAGTGTTCAGCCTTCTAACGATCTGTTGGGTTCATTTCTTCCACCTCAGTTTCTGTTCACTTTCACAAACTCCGATTTCAAAAGCCTAGAACGAAAGTAGATGAATTATCAGCTGATGATGAAATTAATCTTCAGTGTGATAGGATATTGGAAGTAGCTGATAAACTTCATGATGGCCGTGCTATTTCCCTTTCCGATGACATTAATGAATTTAGTGACAGTGGTGAAAATCTTCAAAACTTCTCTTGTCATAAACCGGGAACACTCTCAGAAGTCTCAGTGGAGGATATTACACCAACAGAATCTGGGGCTGAGAATCAGAGATATACTAAATTTATTTTCAGAAAACTACATGGCCAAGTATGCTATGTTGATGTGGAGATGGCTGGACTGGAGCTGTTTGATGCAGGGTGTCCATTAGAATTGAAGTTCAATAATAATTCTGTATCTTTTGGGCAAGAGGAGCTTAAACAATTCAAATTGCTGAAGAAACAAGACATAAACTTTCAGAAAGGATTTATATTGTATCAGGAATTTATTACTAAGACTGACTTAGTGAATCAAGGCATCTGATGTCCTTCATTTTCCTTCTCCAAGGTATCACTGGCTTGAGGGTGATGATTTATTTTGGTTTATAACTCACCTTCATGTCTTAGATGACCTGATGTTTCATAATGAGTTTACTATTGCACTGCAGAAGTAAAATATGCAGGTAAAATATTTTTTCCTACAGTTTCTGATTCACAAATGACTGGGGCCTAATTGTAGTCTTACTAGTTTAATTATGTCAACTGAGAACCTAAATCTGTGCTACGTTGAAAGTATTAGTAAGAATCATATTTGTGAGAATTCATTTTTTAAGTCTTTTCTGCCTTTGGGTCCAAAGATGTAAAATAATATTCTTTTACTAAAGTTGAGTCCGCTATGGCACTTAATTGCATTTGTAAGATGATGTGATTATACATTTATAAGGTTATACCTGGAAAACTGAGAAAGTACCATACAGTGATTGTCTATGCACAGGTGGCAATTTTTGGCACATTATGAAATGGATAAATCTGCGAAGACCTTTCTATGAGTTGTGTGTTTCAGTAGCTTTAGTTTGGAGATTGAATCTTCACATAACTGAAGACTGGTTATGGATAACCTTTCTATGACTGACTCTATTACAGCTGATTCGTGCTGTTATTAGTCATTTTGCTCTCCTTTATTCTGCAATGGTTGGTCGTGAGTCACTCAGAGGATGCTGGTGAAACATTAACTGAAGATTGGTTGTCTGGTAAAGGACTACGGAATTATGCTTAAACCTTTATTCTCACCATTGTGAAGCCCTTGCATTGTGGTCACCATGCCTTTTTGCTTGTTTAGTTACCTCTCTTAGAGCCAGTTGCAGATATGGGAGGGGCTTCTGAGCAGCATCATGTAGCCGGGTAATCTTGGAAGTGGATTGACATGAATTTATCAATTATGCTTTAGCAAAACTAGTGGGATTAGTTTTGGCACCTCGGAGACTACCTTAAACTTATCTTTTACTGTATTTGTTTTTGCTATTATTACCAAGTGGAGAAAATATGCATTCTAGTTAGTTCGATCCAGGTCTAGTTCTATCACGATATTCACGATATAGGTGAAGAGCTGTAAATGAGTCGAGCCTTTCGCGAACAAGATTCATTCGAGCTCGTTTATATTCAAGAGTTTCGCTCATTTATTTAGTAATCGAACTGAACTCAAATGCTGCTAAATGATGCTTAGACTACCCGAACAAACTTGAGATGCTTTGCAAACGCACAGCCTAGATGCCCGAACCTAAAAATCCTGAGCGAATCCATATCCATCAGACGGTTCGTGTTTGATTTTCGTAATGGATCCGGTTTATTATTTGGCTGAGACTCTGAGTTTAATTTTAAAATTTTTATTTTGAGTTTTGTAAAAGTTAAATTGTTTGTAAAAGAGAATGTGAGTTTTATATTTGAAATTTTAAATTTAAATACTTGAAATTTTAAATTTAATTTTGTGATGAGATACTTTTCAAGTAGAGTAATATATAGGGATAAATAGTAAGGGCTAGTGTTTTGTTAGTGTTCGAATGGTAATTTGGATCTTTGTCAGTATTTTGCCAACAAATCTCTCAACAATTCTCCATTGTAATTTATTTAGATGATGTAATAATATTTGTAAGTTTTATTTTTGTTATTTTTTTATTTTTTATTCGTTAATATTTTATAAAATATGTTCCATTATTTCTTGGTTAGAGTAAAATTAATATAGTATGGAGTTTATGCAATTTTTCTTTACTCTAAATGCTAATTTTGAATATCCATAATGTTTGAATTGGGATTAAATTATTTCTTATTTGACTTTTTTCTTGAATATGATAAGTTTTATCGTCTTAAATTCACAGAATTAATGAACGAGTAAAGTATTTATCTATTTCCCTCACATAAAAAAGAAAGAGTAAATACCCATTGAACAATTAGAAAATGTGTAACCAAAAACTGCAAAATTATCACTAAAATTATCACTTTATATATATATATATATATATATATATATATATATATATATATATATATATATATATATATATATATATATATATACATACTTTTATCAATCTCTTATTATATATTATATATATACTTTTATATGTATACATAAGCATATATTCTTATACATATATACTTCATTAAAAAATTATTACATTATATTCTTATAGATATATACTTATTATATATACTCAATATACTTTTATATGACACACATAAATATATAGTCATGTAATCTTATCAACTATTAAATAATATATATAATTTATTTATTTATTCTTTCGATACATGTTAAGTTATTCATAATTCATATATATAACTTGTATGTATATAATTATAGTATATATTTATAGTTTTTAAAAAATCAATTATTTAATGAAAGATTACTTACATGAAAAAAGTTAATTACCTAAAATTTTTTACTTTTTTTTTGAAAAGTACCAAAAAAAAGTTTAACTTTCTTTAATAATCTTATGAACAATATAAATGTTTCTAATACGATAATCAAAATTTAACTCCGATCAAAATTTGTTTACGAAATCAACAAGATCGACCTCTTACAAATTTGAATTTTGTGAAAAAAAATGAACGATTAATAATAAAAACAAAAATTTAATTTCTAAACGAACGAGTTCTACACAGTCCAACTCAAAACTCGTAAACCAATTCACAACCCCTCATTAAAGGCATGAACAAGCAAAATGGTTTTCATGCTTGTACCTTTTTCTTAGGACAAAAACCGAAGATGTCTTATTTAGGAAACGACTGCTGTAGAAAACTTAAAAGCCGCTAGGACTAATAATACAATTTAAAATCCTCAATTAATTTGAAATTGGTGATTATTTTAGAAATTATAATTATATCCTCAAAATTATATTTAACTGGACGAGATTGATTTGAAATGCCATCCGCAGTTCTCCTATCTTCTTTCTCGAGGCATCGTCTGCAAGAGCAATTTTCCCATGGGATAGGGCCAATTAAAGCATATAAACTGTTGCCGGGGTAAGTTTCAAAAAAGAGTAATTTGTAAAAAAAAATCATAATTATTTTATTTGTTTTAAAAATATTTTTTAATTAAATTTTTTAAAATTTTAATTTTGAATATATTTTTTAAAAAAAATTAAAATCTTTATTTGGACATAAATTAACATATATCGTACATGTAAGTTTAATTTGAAATGTAAATTTATTAAATCTTATCCACTTTCATAAAAACACATTCATAAAAATATCACTTGCAATCTATAATCATAATTTAACTTCAAATTTAATCGTTAATCATTCAATTTAATGATAACATATTTGAAAAAAATACACATAATCTGAGTCTTTATCCTTGTTTTAAAAAAATTAGGACTAAAATGACCATGTTTAGTGTAAGAAGGCCGCATATGGCCATAACACTAAGGAAGAAGGTATTATTTTTTACAATAATGCCTTTAGAAATAGCATCACTGTACGCGGTGAAAGCAAGTCAACACTTGAAAACCTGTTTAAAAATCGATGACGCCAAATTGGTTGCCATGCTTTATCTAAAGCAATAACGCCAACCATGTTGGCGTTATTAATTTCATAAGCTAATAACTCTAACCGAGTCACTTACACACCCTTCAACTATCCTTAACCTTCGCATCAGGCCGCAATGTATGTTGGCGTTATTGCTTTAGATAAGCCAATAACTCTAACCGAGTCACTTACACACCCTTCAACTATCCTTAACCTTCGCATCAGGCCGCAATGTATCTACCAGAAAACATACAAGCATGTGAATGTTGAATTGTAAAATCAATAAATCGCCTATCAAACTTTTTTTTTTTCCTATTGAATTTCAGTCACTTTATGATATTTGTTTGTTTGTTTCCTATTGCAATTGAAGTGTTTTGTGATGTTTGTTTATTTCTTATTGCATTTCAGTTGCTTTACGTAATTTGTTGTTTGCATCCTATTGCAATTGAAATGATTTATCATGTCAGTTTATTTGTTTGGCTTTCCTCAATTATGCAATTGATGTTACGATTTTGGGCGAAAATTTTGTTGGCTATACACCCACCTTTCATCAATAATTTTTTTGACTTTTATGCTCAACTTTTGTGAGATCTCATTAATATTTTACGAAACAACTCCTATATAATGCATTATGTGTATGCCTAGATGAATCACATAAGAAACAATTGTTCAATATGGAGTTGCCAAATCCTCTTAGAATTTTTTTATTTTGGGACAACGAACTTCGCAACGATGAAAATAGTGTATTATTCACTGGAGCAGCTCAAAAGAGTTGAACACTCTGCTGGAAAGTTTCTCACAATGAACTCATTTAGCGAATTTTCACCTTTAGAAGCATGGAACCCTCTTAGTGGTGCCTTCGCATGACTATGAAGTGGCTGTATTTCTCACCGAGTATAACTGAGTGTTCTACATTCCCATTGATCTTGATGATGATGGTGCAATGGAGTTATTATGAGACATTCAACAGGAGTTTTGTCTCGGGCCGAAGTATACATTCACTTGAATTTTCAGTCGTTACAGTCGCAACTGTCACAAGACCTGAGTTTTGAAACAAACATATCACGCGATGCGCATGAAAATAATTATGATCAGCCTCCACCATCATTCTCACAACCATCGCTTTGTTGCTGTAGATAATCACGTGACCATTGTAACGGAGATTGTTGCCATTGAACTAGCTATGCTTTATGGTGTAGTAGTCGCCGACTCGCTAGGCGCTACATCCGATGTTGATGGTGATCTCGAATCAGATGTCCCAAATGATACAGATATAGAGGAGTCAAACAGAGAAGATGATAAAGAGGCTTGTCAAACTAAGGTTTTGCCTTGTAGTCATTGTGACTTTGCTACTTGCCAGCCTATAAACTTCTGCAATTATGAATGGTTTCAAGATATTGAATCGGGACAACAGATAGAAGACTAGACATCAAGAGATGCAGTGCAGATAGATGACTGGAATGAATTGAGGACCTCTAGCATTCTAATATAGATAATCATAATCCAGACTCTCCTCCAAGATGCAACTATTACCACTTGCATGGTCATAAAATAAAGAATTATAACCTTATTGATAGTGCAAGCCCAAGTAACTCTTATATTTCATCGATTTAAATATATTTATATTTAATTTCGATGTAATATTATTTTCACTACTGTATAATGTTACGTTGCCCAAGTAACTCTTATATTTCATCGATTTAAATACATTTATATTTAATTTCAATGTAATATTATTTTTATTACATTGTAATGTTACGTTGTACTTTTAATATACTTGTCTAATGGCATTAATTTTTTACATGCTTGCAACAACAAAAATAATAAGAGGATAAATCCGTCGTGCAAAAAAAACAAAGAAACATACAACATCAAGGAGATGATGAAACAAAGGAAAATAAGAAACAGAAGAACAGCAAACAGGCAAGCAAAAAATATGGAGGCAAAAAATGCCATTGCCAATGACGTTATTGCCATGAATTTGAAACAAAAAACACCAATGACAATAGCATTATTGACTGTTATTCTCACAACCAATTGCCCGTCAACGACGCCATTGCAAAAGGCATTACTATCAAATAACGCCTTCCTCTTTAGTGTTATAGCCATATACGACCTTCTCCCCCCAAACATGATCGTTTTAGTGTTGACTTTTAAAAACAAAGCAATTTTAGGTAAAGACCTACGTAATCCTCATTTTCAATTGTTTGTGTGTATTAAGATATGACAAATTGCACTTCAAATCAAATTCATGTGTGCTATACATGTGAATTTCAATTAAACTCCACCATAAAACAAGCAACAAGGACTGTATTTTTTTAAAGAAATAAATTTGAAACTAAAATTACACATTAAAATTAATGAACATTCTTAAGACAAATAAAATAATTATAAAATTCTTTTTACAAACTACTCTTTCAAAACCCCAGAAGCATTCTGGAAATGCTTTCATGATAAAAAAGAAAAATAGTAATACTTTCTGCGGTGTGCATATATGAGATCTTGCAAAATTCAGTTTCTTACTTCCAAAGTCCAGCGGCATTCATTCATCAACTGATTTCCAACTTAAGACGCTATACCAAGCCTAAGGAAATTCATTACTGTAGATAAAAGCCTACAACAGCCAAAAAATGGAAAACTTCAAAGATGCCAGGCTGCCAAGGCTAGGCTTGTACCAGTTCAAATAAGAGACAAGTTGTCCTTCACCATCATTTAGCTTGAAGAATTCCTCCTCGCTGCATAGACCCGGTAAGCAGCCAATCCAACAACTGCAACAGCAGCTCCAACTGTAATAGCAAAGTGGGCAGTGAGTAAATTGAAAGAACATTATACAATGTCCACTTTTCATTCTTCGGACAGACCCTGGGTTATTTAGCAGAGACAATGAGCCAAAACATGCAAACAGCAACCTTTTTTTTCAGGTTTCTTTTCCACCCTTTGATACCAGCTAAATACGAGGAATCTTCATAATTATCATATTACTGCCATTACACACTAACACCACCATATATCACCAAAGCCAATTAGATAAAGCTAAACAACAAAATTTATGCAACCAACTAATCAACACAAGGGCAAAACATCGAATCTAATTACCTATCAACAACAGAAAAAACATCAAGCACAAGATTTACCTATACAAAAAACAGATGCATAAACTCATGCTTCTGGAGGCAAGTGAAGGGTATTTGGATGCTTGGCAATAAGTTCTGATTTGGTTTTGGTTGTGAGGAAACATAAATGAGGACATGACAAAAATAAATGCATCCTAATTTCATTACCTGTTTAGTCCCATAGAAACCTTGCAACCCTGACCCCAAAAAAAAATCAGCCCAAAAGGAAGTCCAGACCAAGAGAGAGACTAAAGAACCAGCCCAACCTCTAGAACTTCAAGGTTTGATGCAGCGGATAATTAGTTTCAATCCAAATCACCAGCCATGGTCTAGATGGTTCTATATGTTTAACTTTCTTTTTCCCTTCCTCTCTTTTGGCAAGTCATCTTGGTTTAAAGATGAAAGATAATACATGCATGATCTCTTATCCTATCTTAGCTTTGGAGTGGTGGGTTTTTTTTTTTTGTGTGTGTTTTTTGGTTTTTTTGGGGGGGCGTGCCTGGGGCATATAAGCCTATAACACAGTCAAATAATTAACTGTATGAGAATATAGAATCAAAATCACCTTGTAAAATGCAAATATAAAGTCAAAAGTATTGAGGAATTAAAGACTCCTATTCTTTAAGCAAAAGATGGTATTTAGATGATGTTAAAATAGCATCTACCAAAATACCTGAGATAAACATCAAAGAGCGATTAATTAACCGATTATACTGCTTTCTGCTTCTTCCGGCCTCAGTTTCAGGAATGCTCAAATGAGGGTGCTCTGCCGCATTGACAATCCGACGGAATATATTATTGAAATCTCTCAGTCTCGTGCTGATTGGTATAGGAGCCTCTATTCCCAAGTCTTGACTTACCTGTTAAACAAATAGCAGCAAAATTCATAGGATCCTTAACTAGGTAACTTCTCTTGAAACTACAAGACTACAAGTTCAGACTATATATGAAGAAACACGGTACCAACTCTGAAAAACCAAAACTGGGAGGTTAGAACATGTTTAGTTCATTTCATCACCACTTGTTGAGCATTTATAAAAATGCCACAGTTAAGGTAAAATAATAGTAACTGTTTATCAGGATCTTCACATCTTTGGTAAAGCAAAATATGATTGGACACCAAAATCAGGTGAAAGAAACTGGGAGCAGAAAGTTAATTCAGCATTTGGAATTGCAAGTGAAATTACCCAACTGCTACTCAGACTCATTCCCCTTAGATGTGAAAGTGTCCCTCATTTTTCTATCCAGAATGGAGCAGACACACACAAAACGATGAACAAAATTAAGTCATATGCAGAGTTGATATAATTGATCTTCATTTATGAATATACCAAAGGAAAATGCCTATAATAGAGAGTTATAGGATTAAAGTTCTCAAAAAATGTGAAAATATTAGTGATACAAGGCAAGTATAAAATCATATAGCTTGATAGTCCAGACCTGAAATGTTCTTCGCCAACCTCCCCATCCCCAACCAATCCGAATTATTATCATGGGAATACAACCTAGAAGGGGGGTCTAACCATTTCATAACCATGAAGGAATAACTTTATTGACAATGTCAAAGGAATAAGATTTGAATCGATAAGAGATTATAAAAACTCAAAAAGCATCAAAAATCATATTACTGATTTGACATATGTACTAATCCATAAGAAAAAGGCGGGGTTGAATGGATTTTTGCCAGTGTGTGTCCCTGTGCGCATGCGAAATGCTATTATTTGCCACATCATCAACAATAAACAATGTTCATAGAGTGTTTATATATACCCTTGTTGAATCTTGTATTTCAGTCAAGTATGGATCAAGATCATCTTTAGCTGCAACAATGAGGCATGGAACCTCATAAGCTGTAGCTTCTCCTTGACTAGCAACATCAAATAGCAATTCAGTAGCTCTCTTCCATGATGGTTCACGAGAACTGGAAAATCACCAAATCAATGAAATCAGAAATCAGCGATCACAATGGTTTTAAAGTCTGGATGCACTTAAATCATAAATATGAAAGGATAACGTGAAGATCAACCCATTGAACTCTGCATGTTTGAAAAAGAAATGAAACTGCTAGTACATCAAACAACTACTCCTTAGAAATTGAAAGGCAAATCCAGAAAAATATTCTGTGCCTTTTTAAACTTCTCTCTGTATGTTTAATATGGAAAATCATTCATGAAATATAAAACTGATTAACCTTTGAAATCCCAATCAATGCTTAACTTTCTCACCTTGTGCTAAGCTTACAGTTTTACCCAATTAACGATTCTAAATGGAACAAAGACCAAAGGAAACTATCAAAGATATTTACTTATCCTTGTATTCTACCATTGATTATTTAATTGTTCTCAATTTTTTCAACAAATAGATTTCCCATTTCTTTCGACCTCAAAAGCCCAAGGAAAGGTCTCAACACTAGAGGTCAAAAGAGAAAAAGTCAATTTTCTTAACCATCAATATATGAATACAGCTAAATGAATATGCAAATACATATTCCACATTCCCCACAGCTTTCAACATACTCCCATACCTAAAATAAACAAACTTTGATTTTTCAACTTAACGCACTGACATCAATAGTTTTAGTACATAGAACTTCATCCTCAACTGTACTCTAAGTCACAAGTAGGACTATTTCATGTTTATGTTCATATAAACAATGATATTAAGAAAATCTTGTTTCAACTTGTTTATGTTCATATAAACAATAATATTAAGAAAATTTTGCTTCAACTACATATAGGAGTAAATCTCAATCTCCATTTTTTTATATGCAAGCTTTTGTCTACAAGAAAAGTAAACCTAGGGAGAAAAACCAAGATTTTTTAAAAGAGCAATGGCTTCTTAAAAGAAGACCAGCCAGGGGAAATCCTCAACTGCTGAAACCACACAAAAAAAAAGTATTTGAAAATGAGACTAAATCCAAACACTAAAACATCTCAGCTACCTGTCATGAACAAATAGTGCCACGTCACATGCTGCTAAGGCTTCTTTCTTAGACAAGAACTTTTTTACTTCATCCTCTGGTATTTCACGCAACACGAGAGTCTTCTTGTTGCCCTGTCAACACAATTATATGATATGGTTCCATTGATGAGCTGTTATCGTTCACCTTTCACAATTCAAGCAACAAAATAATAGAATGATCTATTTATCTATTCAACACATGAAAACAAAGAAGAATACAAAGAAGTCATCCAGATCCGACCTGAGTCAGAGTGCTGCTGGATAGAGTACCCCACTCACTCCAACTGCCCTTCCACAAAAGAGAAGTTTGGATAAACTTCCAAAGTTTCTTTATGTTCCAAAGTTTTTATTTGCAATGAGATAACACATAAGAATTATCCTGTCTTTTCACCCTCCAATTTCTGCCTTACTTTCTTTAATTACAGAAGGTATTTTCTCAATTGTATTTTTATGCTTTCTTTCAATTTAAGAAGCTGCCTTTGTGACAGTACCCCAGTCCAAGGATCCGCAAATCATCACAAGTAGCCATCTCTAGAAGTTGTCATTACCAGAAATTATCCTCTAAATGGTAATTCAATTGTCAAAGCGAAACTACAGAGGATGCATGCTTCATCAGACAGTTATGATGCTCATTCTATTCCAAAATTCATCATAGGCTTGAGCACACATGCACACTTGATGTACACATATGCTAACAAATCCAAATGGAGAGACTCCTATTACCTCCACCCAAGGGGTTGCTGGTTAATTCTCCTATTACCTCCAGAGGGTCAATTTAGATTGGTTTCCATTCCGAAAATCAAGCAAAATTTCTTACCTTTTTCACTTTGGGTCCTACATCTTATATCACAAATAATCCACTTTTTCCATTATCAAAACAGAAAACCAATCCATAATGCAACCCAGATTTTCTTAACAAGCTAAAGTGTATTTGTATTCTTTTCATCGCAAAACTAAAAAATTTTACTTTGGGCCGCACCTCTCATCTCACAAACAATTCACTTTTACAAACTTCGAGATGAAAATTCTCGTACAAAAACGTAATCCAGACCCTCGGATGATGTTATTGATCTTACCCCAGGCTGATCTACAACATTGACAGCGTAACTGTCTTCAGTAGTCGGAGCATATTCTTCAGGGAAAGCCCTGCAATTTTTCACAGAGCAAATCATAAGATTAGATAAACATCAATAAACAAACATGATTATCTAGTAAAATTCGTTAAGTCTGTCATGCAAGACTCGTAAGAAACACCTTCCAATAAAAGAATTCAACAATGCAGTCTTTCCAGCTTCTTTTGGTCCAAAAACAAAACATTGATAAACATTTCTATCGGACTGTTGCTTTTTGCGATCTAATCGTCTTCTTCGAGTAACACGGATGGCAGTTTGTGGATCATCAGCATATCCAATATATATAAGATTCTCCACACAATGAATTGGATCAAGAAGTGCCATAAGGGCCCACTGCATGATATCAATGAATCAAAAGTTCAGAACTAGGTAAATCAAGAACTATATCAACAAGAAATATCATCCAGTGAAAGAATTAAGAACCATTAACAGTATAATAAGTACAATTTTTTCAAACGGAACTGTGTCGAATTGGTGTAAAGTAAATGAGTTGGTTAAATACTTTAGCTGTCAAATTCACAAGACCCATGTCACAAAACAAACCACATCAGATGGCATTCCCTATTACAGAACTTAACAGCATGGATATAAAGCAGTTATGCTAACTACTAAAACTGCAACAAAGGATATTATGAAGAAAGCAGCCAATCACAATCATTTTTATCTTTCGTGGAAGCAATCAATTTAAGACAATGAAGTGAGGAATAATAAGAAGATGAAATTTCACAAATAGATTACAGATTCTAAGGTATAACAATTAACCACAGCTTATGTGAAGATGATAAGCCAAATGTATTTTCAAGCTCAGAAGCTTCAGGATCACACATGGAAATATTACAAGCAGAGACTGTCAACCAATTGTCAAGTTTGGTACAGAGCTTCAGAAAAAAATTTTCAGTACTGATAATAGCAATAATTTTCGATAAATGCATGTTACAATAAATAAATGTGTTGCGTGTGTGCTTGTGTGTGTGTGTGTGTGTGAGACAGAGAGAGAGAGAGAGAGAGACCCGAGGTGAGTACCTCAGATAAAAAGCCATCAAGAGTAAGCCCCCCAAGGGCATTCTTTTCTGCAGCATCCCTATATGGAGCTTCATTCCATGGACTAGATATTAAAAATTTTAAAAAATGCAATAATTAAGATTGTGCTCCACAAGAGATGATATCAAATCTATTATTAGAAATGGGAAAAAAACAATAGAAGGTGTACTTATTATAGCAAAACCAATAACATCAGCAACCAGGAGAAATGACCATTTCAGTGTGTTTTCAGATGGGTGCAAATTCAAATGCATTCAGGACACATGGAAGCCACTAAAAGAATCAGATCTGAAGGACAAATCCTAGTCTAGCTAGAAACTGGCTTTATCAAGTACAAAAGCAACGAAGAGTAAGCTTGTTCCTTTTCTAAAATTTCCTCGACTACACATAGATATATAACTATGTGCATATATATTGCTTTACTAAAAACAAATCCTTCAGTGTAATCAATATGAATAGCAAATTTTCTGCAAAAATTGAGAATTTTGACTTCTACTATTTACTCCCTAGCTCCGACAACAAAAGAGAAGAGAGCCTTCCATAAACAAAACAGAACAGTTCAATCAATTTTACAGATAATCATCCTTCGCATATCCTATAACTACCTTCAATTTTCACTCAAGATATTAGGCAGAAAATAATCAAAATATTTGCCAAGGAAGCTCAATCTGAGCAAGTGAATTGTGCTGGTATCTTAAAATATAGCTAGTATCATATGAACAACGCTTCTTCCAAGCAGAAAGCATTAAATCCTAGTCCCCACAGACAACACCAAACATAAGGCAAAGACTTCATTTACAGATTCATTTATCTGTATATGCCAAGACGTGATCCAAAGTTTCAAAGTAAATCCTACATTACTAACTAGCACGGTGAAAGCGCAAATGTTCATCTATTAATGGAAAGTCAACCCACTACTTAATAGTGGAACGAAGAGATGCCAATGATAATTGAAAGAGAGTAAAGCATTGAAGGAAACCACATTACTTTTCTGGTGCAGTAGAAAATAAATCTTCAACATCAACAGGTCGAAGAGATCCATCCTGACAAAAATGAGAACCTAAAATGTCAGCGTCTTGATAAACAGGAAGCTCTGAAATTCCACCAGGAAAGATGAACTTTACCAGCTTCCAGATTTCAAGTGAATTTAAATGGAAGAATTCTTATTTAAATTTTTTTTTGGGAGGCTAACTAATTATTAATTTGAAAGTACCCAATACATAAAATCTACCACTTGGATGAGTAGTATAGTCTATTCAATCAAAGAGGAAACTCATAGAGACGAAAAAGCCAAGCCAGTATATTCTCCTTTATCAGGAAAAATGCAACTCGAAATGATAACACTTATATTGGAAAATAACACCTAAATCCAGAATCCAAAGAATAACATGTCAGATATTAATAACATACTAAGATTTTCCACTAATCAACAAGCAAATCAAACGATGATTGTTGAAGGTATTCATAGAGATTCTTGCAAGGCTAGAAACTAGTGTCATAAATTAACAACTAGCAACTGGTAGCGCGACAGATTACACTGTTTGTGAATTATATTCGTTTGTAAACATAAAAATCACTTGAAAAATAAAAACTTGAATTCACCAGTCAAACTCTCTACAAATTAAGTTAGCTCCTTCCCCCCAAGACCCATGAATAGCCCTGAACTTCACTGGCTTTCTACTAACCCACTACCAGCATTCATAACAACTGATTCAAGAACTCACAAACCTTAGGAACTTCAAAGTTACATGCTTGTGTCATTCCTTTACTCATATTATATAAATTCTGGCCATAATAACAGTTGAGGCGAATGTTTGACATATTCAACCTACTGATACAGAGTAACCCGATTATTCACAGCATCAAAGGGATATTAAGAGAAAAGGACACACTTTTGACCTATAATTAAAGAAATTACAAAAGATCAGCATGGTTATCAGATTGGAATTCCTCTTAACAATCATCCAAACAACCAAGTGCTCAAGCCTCCTCTCTAATTATCAAAACAAGGAGAAAGTATCCTTCCCAATCATCAAAACGAATCAAAGTAACATCTAATTTCAAACTGACAGGTCATCATATTTAAGGCCCATATTTACCACCAAAAGCATCACAGGCAGTTAACTTACTGAAAAAATATAAAAGGACCAGGCAATTGCAGAAGACAATAAATTGTTGGTTCAGAAAGATTACACACCAAAACATCTCCTAATTGTTTATTGTATGTGATTCGCACCTTAAAATTCTATTTTTTTCAGCATATACTAGAATATATGATCCAATTTCACAAATCAAAACAAGGGATGGCTTAAACATACATTGTCCATGTCATACGTGAAGAATATTCTCTTCAGAAACTCCACTGCCTCATTTGTCAACTCCACACTCTGCAAATAAAATAAATGGGCATTAGCATTTCAAAGACCATAGACAAAATCCAAAATGTAGAGAAAACAAAAGCAAGGAAAATGAGGATTGGTTATGGCCTCAGCTGTGGTACTAGATCAGCATCTAGTATATGGGAGATTAATGCAAACCTTGCTATATTTCAAAGTAGAATAACAAACCCAATACTCTAGACTTTCAACCATTTACAGGTAGCTGAAAGAATCTCCTTTCTTTCAACAATGCGTACATCAAGAAACCCATCAAACTAACAAGAGAGAAACAAGCACTAGGCACATGACTTTTATGGTTACAACAGCATCTCATATATAAGAGAAACATAAGACATTGATAACATGAATTGTCACTGATCATTGAAAACTGACATCTGACATCAGCAAATGACAAATATAATCACGTCTTCACCTACAAAGAGGTACCTGATCAGGGTGTCTTTTGATTGGTGGCAGAAGCTGTTCATCAGTAAGTCTTAGATCATTATTATATCCAAATTTTCTTAGAACAGTCCATGTTGTCTCCAGTCGCCCCTTCTCTATAAAAAGTGCATGTAGAAAGAGGAATCCTGTCAATGTAAGACCACAATCACCAACACCTTCAGGCATTTTTTCTTGGACAACCCTCTTTACACCAACTATTTCGGAAGGCTGCAAAGGCGCGTTGAAGCACTTGACCTACACAGCAGGTATACCATATTTTAAGCACTTCAATCAGGATCAAGATAACACCTCAAAAGATTTCATTTTGTCCCCTATGTAAGCTATTTCCGTTCCTTAACCTTGGATGGGGTTATCATTTAGGTTGGAGTAGCTTCTGATGGCAAGCCAGTAGAAGAAACCTAAAAAGTGGGGTTGGAGTGTCAAAGGAGGGGGACTCTATTGAATCCTGGTATTTGGATATGTGAAGGTATAGCTGGGCATGTATTTTGCTTTCCGGTTTATGCTTTTTGGCAGCTATCTCACACTGGGTGCACAGGGATCTAGAGGTATTTTCTGATGAACATACAGGATATCTATTACGAGAGAGGAAGTGCTTCAGAAAAGATTCTTCAGGAAACTCACTCTCTCATAGGATGAAAAGGACCAGCATCAAATTAAAAAAAGAAAAGAACTTATAACCTGAAATTCGTTCAATTCTGCATCACTAAGAGCACCATCTCTGTCGTGATCGCAGAGAATGAATATTCTTTTTAAAGCCCTCACACATCTGGGCTTCAGAGTTTGTTGTTCCTGATCAAACAATGGAGCTGTCGGGTGAAGCACTGCTTTTTGCGCATAGTAGAAAACCTCAGCAACCTACCATGGAATTAAAAAATACATAAGCATTTAAAATATCTCGTGCTACAAGGAATGTCTGTAATTGTGTGATTTGATGAATCAAGCTGTCTCTTGCAGCCTCGTAGTATAAGGAGACCATCATCTCAGGCTATGTGGTTAATACCTGAAATATACTTCTCAGAAACTGAAAATAAGCAAAAACACAAAAGTAAATACTCTACCTGAATGTTCCTAAGTGCAGAACATTCCATACAAGTTTCAATCTCCCGGAACTGCTGCATTATAGGTGACATCACTTGCTCCAGGCTGACCTGTTGCTCATCGCTCCTCTTATCCAGCATGCAGCCCACCACAATAACAGGAACCCTAACCTACTCAGAAATAAATGTCAGTCGTCACAGTTAGAAGGAAGGAAGACTAATTAATGTAGAGTTTCTTGTATTATAAAAGCAGTTCTATTTCATTTTTAAAAAATCATAGTTACCAATTAATGATTCTGAAGACCACCTTCATCAGATTAAGCGCATATGTATTTCATGTACGAACCTCTAATCGTCGAAGCTCAGGCAGCCAGAAGGTGCTCAATCTATCCAGAGTTTCAGGTCTATCACAAGCATAAGTTAGAACAACTGCATCAGCTTTCGTGAGTTCTTCAGCAAGTTTACCTCTATACTCAGTGCTGCAAAATGTTAAAAGAAAAAACAGACATCAAATATCAGATCAAAGCTTTAAATTCCCAGAAAAGTTTAGCAGGAACTAATGCGAAGCAGAAACAGTTACAAAATCAAACATCAAAACCCAAAAAACCATAACTAAACATATAATGCAATTTAATTACATGAATAACAACGCAACTAAGCAACTTTAAGTTCATAACTACCCATAGCACACAGCTTTTTGCATATTTAACCCATATCCTCATACCTAGATCTTTTTTAATCAGCTCTAGAAATGCACAAAATATGTCATTTAACTACAAAAGAGAATGCATGTAGATACGTTCAAAAATTAACATAAAATCAGAATACGCAAAAAACATGCCCTGAGACATCAGAAAGTTCAATCCGACTTGTATGCTCAAAATCCCAGATAATTCAATTTGAGTAATTTACAGTCACATTTGTCAACAAAAAACATAACCCTGCCGGAATCCGCCCGCAAAAGAAAAACCCACAAACCAAATTTACAGAAAGGATTAATTTTTTTGACGGAGGTAGAAAAAAAGAAGACCTAGAAGATGTATCGATGAGAATAACAGGAACCCGATCAGGAAAAAGGTCGTCAGGAAGCCTGGTTGGCGGGAGAACGGGGGCTACATTGGTAGGAAAATTCTCGGCGGTGGTAGTAACTATCAAGCTAGACTTTCCGGTCTTGGCATCACCAGCAACCACGATGCGGACGCCGTTGGGGTATCCTGTAGTACCAGCTGAACCACGTCCGGCCATGAGCTACAAGCTAGAAAACCAAACAGAACAATCGATCAACTAAAACCCCCAGACTCAGGTTTATACAAAAACCATATAAATATCTCTATGGAAACTCGTATTGCGATTGATCTTGACAGCTAAAACCCTAACCCTCTGAGGAAAAAAATTTAAAAATTTCTGGGTTCATATATATATATTTTTAACAGAAAAGCCAGTACCTTGGGGAAAGGAAAACTGAGGCGTGGAGAAGAAGAATTGATTGGGATATTAGAGATGTTGAAGAATTTGTTGAGAAAATAAGACGGGGCTGCGATTGAGAGGGGTTTGGGGCGGGACTCTGATCTGGCGGTAGAAAATGAAGAATGGATGTAGACCTGCGACGCACTGGAAAGTGCTTCAAATTTTCGCCTTTTTTTTTCTTTTTGAGTTCTGATAAAAATTCTTCTTTTTCTTGGTTTATGCCATTTCCATCTTATCATTTACTGGGGTGTCAAATTGTCAATTGATTAAGCTTGAACAAAGTTTGGCTCAATGAATTAAGAATTTGTAAAAATTAAAGTTAAATGGGAATAACAATAACATATTTTTAAAGAAAATTTCATTATCTTACTTAGAAATTTTTAATTACATTTTAAGATTATATACGTTAAAAATATTTTTTATTACTTCTTGTTTTTTCTTTGTTACTATTACAATTTGGTATTGATTTTTGAATAAAAATTAGTTTCACTTCTTAAAAAATTAATTATGAATCTCTTTTTTTCTTATGATAATCAAAATTTAATGCCACAAAAATATAAATTTTTAAATTCATATAGAGTTACGATCTGTATATTGATTTAGTTACAAAACTATAGTGGGTCAGCTTGAGTATTGGAATAAATTTGAGGTCCAAAAAGTAAGGTCATGTAAACTTTTTTTAAACAGTTGAAAATAAGTATTTTTTAAAAAATTGTACTTAAAATTTAATATAAATTTTTATTTTTAACAATTTTAATAAGTAATAATTGTTTTGAAAAGTATTCATAAGTAACTTTTCAAAAATAGTTTTTTAGCTCATTTAATCTAAAATTAGAAATAGACAAACAATTAAGAACAACTCAAAAATAATTTTTAGTTTAAAAAAACTATAAGTAAATTATTTTAAACAATTGAGAATAAAACAATGGCAACATAGACAAATAGACGCGATCCTTATATTGTCATAATATCTTATTTATTAAGTTCTACTATTAAGTGGTAATGTTAAATTATGGGACGTAGCCCAACAATCACATGCATTTCTATAAAGAGGTTGAACCATAACCAATAAGAGTCCCCCACTGTCTAACCCCTTAAGTCTTGTGGGTGATGTAAACCGCATAATGTACCTTAGCGGTCCAGGGTTAGAGGGCTGCCCCCTTATCTCTGCTTACAAGGGACCGAATACCATGCATTTAGCAAGATTTGAATCTACATCCTACACATGTGAGCTAGGCTATCACTACAGCACCCTCAGCCTTTGACCAGCTAAGCTATGGCCGAGGGACAACACATGCATTCTATGATTAAGAGTAAGAACAACATATAACAAATTGAAAAATAGTATAGATTGCATGGGAGAATCTTTGCTCGCTTAAGGAAGAGTTTGGGTGTGTAGGAAAGAAACTATAGAGGGAAGAGAAATCTTCAGTTATGAGGGAAAAAAAAAGTGAGATGATATACCTCTAACTTGTTTGGGAGTTTAGGGAAAAAAGAAAAGAATTAATTTTGTGTATTTGAAATTTTGAAAAGAGCAAAAAGAAAAGAAACTGTAATTGAATTTATAGTTTCACATTTGTTAGAAAGGCAGCTCAAAACACCCTAACTCAAGCTATCGCTTTATTCTCCAAATTAATCTCTCTACTCCTAACTCTAACTTTAATTACATACATCTCACAAAATTTCTCTCATGCCTAATTCATTCAAGAATCAAGTTTAGTTATATCTGAGGAAATTTCTATGATCCTTAATTTACACATAGAAGTCGGATAAAAGTTATCTTTTTTATAAAAGTATGCCTTCAAGCTACTGTCGATGGGCACACAAAAGTCGCCTATTAATATAGTTGCTAAATGTGGTACCAGATTTTACAATAGATGATGAATAAATTGTGATGATGATTGAAAGGGTCATTCATTCATTTCCAAAATTTGAGTTTGTGTTTCTTCTTAATTTGTCGCTTTCTTCCCAACTATACTAAACTGTACAAGGGGGTTTGCGTCCTCTTACTTTTCCCCTCTTCTTCCTGTTTCTGTCCCTCAAAAACCGCAAACAAGAGAGAGAACTACATTTCTCTCCAAATCTCTTCTCTTCTCTCCAAACCGTTCCATCCAAACAAGCCTTAAAAGAAAGAGAGTATGGAGTCTTTCAACCTTGCACTATTGGACTAGCAAGAATGGAGACTGGTTACAACACCAAACTCATTAATGTCTAGGATCCCTACAAGAAAATATTACCCAAACTTTTCTTTCTTAATGCCAAGTTTCAGAGACATTGGTGTCTATGGAGAAACCTCTAGGGGTCGAGCTTTACTCTTATTAGGCATTATTGAAGCGTAAGCAAATGAGAACTAATTCGCATATGGTATGACAATTGGATACTTTCTCATTAGATTCTTATATCTTATTTATCTAATTGCATTATATAATTTAATTTAATACTATAATTATTAATTTTAGTAAAATTGTAAAGAAAGAATGAAAGATAAAATGTTACGTAAAGAGAAATTAAAAACGGTTTAATTTTTTGACTATATATAATTAAATTTAAAACTGTATATAATAATAATGTATTGTAATGGTAGGCCTTGGCCCTAATATTGAGACCCACCTAAATTTTATTTTTCTTTTTCTTTAATTAGCCATTAGAAAATATTTCCTTTTAATATTTTTTACATATATTAAGAAATGAGTAAATGAAGGGTAATTTTTTTTTATTTTTAATTAATTTAATTTCTTTTCAATGAGATAAGAGATAATGGAAGAATTATATTCATAGATGAGGATAACTTTAATTTTTAAAATTTATAAAAAAATCAAATATTTTAAAATGAGAAAAAAGTCTAAAAACCTATATACTTTGAAACAAAGTGAGTAAGTCCTTGCCAAAAAGTTAGCTCCATATGGACATTTTCTTTTTTCTTTTTTCTTTTTCTTTTTTTTGTGGGTGGCCAAGCTTTTGTTATTTGAGTGATTTTTTAATATAAGTATTAAAGATGTGATAATTTTACTAATACATGGTAATTTTAAAATAATTTTAACATTTTTCTTATTCAAATACTCAATAAAATCTCTAAATTCATTTTCTAATAATTTCTACATAGTGAAGTTTAATAGAGGATCAAGATTTCTCGTTTTATTCAAATTGTATCGCTATTGAGTTACATCACCTATTTAAATTTTTAAAAAATAAGAGAAAAAAATTGCATCTTGAAAATTATAATTGATTGTAATCAAATTTTAAATTGATTTTAAATTATTGTAATTGAATTATAATTTTAAATATTAATATAAAATTTTAAAACTTAAAAATAAAAAATTAATAACTAAAAATATTTAAAAATTAATAAAATAATATTTATTAAAAATTAAAATTTTTATTATTTTTAAAAAATAAACATAAAAAAAACTTTGGGAGCGCCCAATTATTGGGTTGTGCACCAAAAGTTGGCGCAAGCCACAAGAAGGGGACACGCAATTTGGGCATCCCCATTTTTGGTGTTGGGCGTAAAGCCACATTAATTTTAAAAAATTTAAAAAAAATTAAAAAAATCAAAATTATAAAAAATTATTTCGTCAATAAAATCAGCAATCTTTTTTTTTTAATGGTAGTTTTGTGAGCTTGAAAGATTGGTAATGAGCAAAATAACATAGAACTACTTGTCTTTCTTGTTTGTTAGTATTTCTTAGGTTGCATTTGTATTTGTTCCAAATAAACTTTTTTTAAAATTTTTCAGAAAAAATAAAATTAACCTCAAACTCTATATAAAAGATCAATTCAAAATTTTAAAAAACGACAGGACAAAACCAAAGAAATGGCTATATATTTGATTGAGGGAGTTTGTTCATGACATGCATTAAATGATAAGCAATCATAAAATTAAGATAAAATATAACGACACTAATGCTTTCTTGAATTTTCTTTTTATCTAAACAAGAAGAAAGAGGAAAGCATAAAATCCCATCAATAATCATTCTTTCTTCTAAAATCTTTTGCTTTTTTTTTTCCCTGATAAGAAGAACTTGACATAGTTTGAAGTGAATAAAAATCTTATAAAGCTTTTAAAAAGATTAAAATTTTCCCAATGTATTAGAAAAAAGGATAGACTTGACCCAAAACTCGAAAAAGATCAATTTGAAAATGTTAAACGGCAAAGGGAAATTTGTAATTTGTACTTTGTACTTTAAAATGATATATTTATATTTTTCATACTTCACTTTCTACTTTTGGGTTTTTCTTTTTTTATTACTTTTTTTTGCTCTATTTGATAATTAATTTTAGTTGTTTGGATTTATCTTTGTAGTCTTCTTCACTAAATGAAGCTATTTATGAAAAGAAAAAGCATGAACTATTCTAAGTTCGAAGTTTGAGTTGTCTTTTATACAGCTTGATTATATTTTAATGTGAATTTTTGACTTCTTGATAAAGAAATATGAATGTTTTAGTGGCCAAAGCAATTGAATATTGCACTAGAGGTGGTTGATTAAAAAATCGCAGATATAATTGGAGTTTGAGAAAATAAAGTAATGGAATGTAAAGTTAAAGGATCACAAAATATTACACATAAAGTATACTTTTGTAATGTGAAATAATATTATTTACATAGATTTATAATATATTTACACAAGCTTAAAATATATATTCGTGTGTAGCACAGGGTAGATGGCTAGTATTTAAAATAAGCAAAAGACATTAAAGAGGTAACATATTGAGGAGCAAATTAGGTACTGTTTACAATATGTATGTTGCTAGAAATGGACTTCAAGTCTTCAACAAGTCAGTATTCAGCAGTTTCAAACTGCTCCTTCAGAGTGCTGTAAATGCTCTCTACAACATTCAGTAAGAATCCATCCGAACCATGTTTAGCCAACAGAGAAATTGAGAGAGGAAGATTTTCATACATTCCTAGTGGTATGCTTACCTGTTTCCACAGAAGCATTTCAGAACAGTTTATAGGTAAATTATGCCTAAAGATAAATAAGAGCGTTAGCATTTGAGAGTGTTTGCATGAGTAGAAAAATACCTGACAAAATCCTGAAACTCCAGCAATGGATAACAAACTAAAAGCTTTAGCGCGAAATATTTCTAGGGAGCTTGGTTCTGTTTGCAGTTTTGGAGGAGGTCCATGTACTGTAGGCAGCGCAAGGATGCCAAAATCCTATATATGTAGTTACATAAATGGAAGATACATAATAAGAACACAGAAGATAAAGATTTTGAAACCCTAAGCATTGTTTTTGGATTCCAAGTTATTTAGTACTCGATTAAATTGAAAGAAAGACGGAGAGATTAAAAAGACTCAAAATGCTTTAAATAGTAAAACTTAAAAATAAATAGAATTCTATATGCATTTAGCTTTTTTAGTACCTCACTGCAAATCATAGTGAAGCATAATGATTTATAAGAAGAAATAGTTGAATGTATAAAATCAGTAAGTAAACAGAGTTTAAATGCATTTGAACTAAGAGGCCTTCACTTCAGAATGTGTCATTAGATAGGATGAGTATTGAGTATGTAAAACTCAGCAGGTTGATTCTAAAACTATCCACAATTTTCTAGTTCCAGCACATCAAGCTAGAATATTTCCGTTGCTTAATTGTTGAACCCTTCATTCAAGCACAAAAAAGACGTACTTTCCGGCATATTCCTAGAATATAGAGTGTGATTACTGAGAGAGAGAGAGAGAGAGATTACCCCTAAGAGAGCACTGAGAGAAGCATTAAGCTCAGCCTTAACAGTTTGGCAGACATCTATTCCTTCATCTGTTGCCCTAAGGGCTTCCCATACTCGTTCTGATATAGCAGGACCCAGATTAGGCTTGACTTTACTAACCCATTCACCATGATTCTTCTTAAATTCATATCTGCACTTGAAAATAAAGAAAGTTCAGGAAGCAAGATAGGTAGAAAAATTACAGATTGAAAATCCCAGAAAAATTATAAAACATCTTGCTTATGAAATTATATGCTTTCAACAAACCTTTTACCTTTCAAGCAACCGCATGGCCCTTGAAAGAGCTGCTAATGATGATATGTTATATTCCTGACTTCCAGCATCAAGGTCTATAAAATGCTTCAAACTTGAAACCTTGTCCTTGATATAATTTCCCAAACTCAGATGTTGTATGAGATCACCTGTAAAGTTGATTCTACGCAATTAAACTCACGAACAAATTTGTTCACAAAATCTCCAAAATTGCTTTTACTCCTGTTACTGATTCGCCTTCCTCAAACGATTACTTTGGTTAGATTCCTAGTTGATTTACTATGTGACATGACAGTGGATTCTGTAACAGCAGGTAATAGATTTATGTCCTCTATAGAATGCACATGAATTTTATATCCCATAAACGAACCATTCAAGTAGCATCATCACAAGATTAACTTACTTCCAAAAACTTTCACTGCAGACTTAGCAAGAATGTCAATTAATCGATCGCCTGGAGAGCTTAGAAGCTTAAAACAATCCTCTGGAATAAAAATTTTATCAGGTCTGACAAAGCTTGTATGCAGTTGCAAAAGAACCTTTCCAACTTCCTTCAAGATCAGAGGATCCCGTGCAAACCATCCTGAAACAGTATTTTGCTGAAAAGTTAATCATATAACCGACTGATACAGGCTCCCTTAAGAGATTAACTGAAAACATCAGGTAGATTATTTACATGCATGTCTTTTTAAGTGTCTGCAAATCTGTATATTCTTGTGAGAGAGAGAGAGCAGGAGAGCAGGTCAGAGGTTGCAATTTTAGTGGAAGCAGAAACAGCATAACAGAAATTAGGATATAACTACTAACATTTCAGCCGAGGAACATGCACCAAGAGATCAGAGAGTAAACAGAGTAATTGCCCATCTTTTATTTGACCAGATTCACTCTATTGAATAAATTTCTTTCATTTCCAGAATCTCTTAGAGATATTCAGGAGAATAGCTAAACAGAAAGACAAGGCGGCTATCTCCCTCCATACTGATCTGCTTAAGTTTTGAGTAACAAATTGTAGTCTATAACATGCATCGCACAGCAAATTTTGTCAGTATTTCCGGAGGAGGTTAGGACAAAAAGGACTGAAAAGTATGCAGATCACAGATAATTACTGCAGTATTCCTCACCTACTGTATCAAAACTCTGTGCCAACGGTATAACTCCGCTAGTTGACACAATTCCATGAGAAGGCCGGAACCCAAAAATCCCACAATATGAAGCAGGAACTCTTACACTTCCTCCAGTGTCAGTACCTATTTAGAAGAAATATTTTGCTTCAACTAGCTGCTAAACATTCCCCTCAGAACCGTCTGCCAATTAAGAAAACTCACCCAAGGAAAAATCCACTAGCTTTGCACAAACCGCGACTGCAGATCCACTAGATGATCCTCCCGGTACACGGTCTGGTGCACATGGATTAATGGGGGTCCCATACTGCACATTTTCTCCATCTATACTGCCAAAGGACAAAGTATTTTTAGGTTAGCAGCGTTGCAACTTTAAGGAAATCTCTTGTATCTTTAAATGCAATGAAGGCAGACAATATATCAATCTCTTTTCAGACTGCTGAAATAAATATCAGGACTTTTAATTTAGCCTTAACATTTAGGCTAAGAAATTAGCATCCAAGGATGAAGAAAGAACGTGAAACAACAAAAACAATAGTTTCGATTTTTTAGTTAAAAAAGGTAATGAAAAAGCAAAAAACGAAAGGAAAAGAAGATGGGGGTCAATCATGCCAAGTTATCGGATTGAGTTGTCCAACACAAAATCACAGGTACTCTCCAGGGAAACAGTATCATAAGCCCCCTACATTTGAGATTCACATACTGATAATTGGTGAATAAATCTGGAAAGCGAGGTTGGAAGAGCTTCTGGCCGTATAGAACACTGCTCCACAATACAGCAAGGATTAGGAAGGGAGATGCAAGGAACAAGAGTACTGCAAGCTACTTCTTGGATTTTTAGACTTCAGAATGTAGTGAGGCAAAATAAAATTTTTATGTCCATCCTATGAAGGGTGAATTCTATCATTTAGGAAAGTTTACAGTGGACATTATATTAAAATGGAGAAAAGAAGGAATGGGCACACTCCATTGAATGCGGAAGGTGGACTTCTCCATTGGAAAGGGGGAAAAGACGTTCTGCAGGGTCGAAGTTGGAGTTTAGAAGAAGACATAATATGGACTCTATTATTGGATACATATAAAATTACAAGAGATTGAACATATAGGAGGATCTGCAAACAAAGCATCCCAACTTAAACCAATTATCAAGCTGTGCTCCGAATGATCCACTTCAGTGTTTCCTTCAAATCAGTGTTAAAGCTTGGCACAAGAGAAAAACAAGAAATTGTCCACAGAACCCCCTTCTTTTAGCTTCAAAAAGTGTCTAATAAAAAAGGCTAAAAAACCAGTCTGTTTGATGTCCTTATAATGTCCACGTTAGAATAAGGTGGCAGGTTTACGTTATGCTTAATATACATGAAAATTGGGACTGCTGTTCCTTTTGCTTCAATCTAAAAATTCTGTAAACATAGATAGTCTTGGACAATGAGGGAATAGAACCTAGAGAAGACCGTAGGAGCCCATAGACAAATCAAAACTTTAACTTTGAGAGAGCAAGAATCTATATCAAACTATATGTAAAGAAATTTTTCAAAATCTTGAAGGGACGAAGTAGAAAAAACTATGATTAATAGGACTAAAAAGTGTTTATATATATATATATATATATATATATATATATAAGAATTTTAAAAATGTTGTGCGGGCAGTGGCCACTCTCCGCTTCCCCTTGGATCCGTCCTCGAGTCCACATAAAAGACAGAAAGTTCCAACAAATAGCCTAATAGCAGAATGCTTCTTGAAGAGTTAAGATATAATAAATTCCATGCAACTGTCTATAGAGTTAGTAGACTATTATTCTAACCTTTTGCTAGAAGGATGGTGTGGTTATAGACTTTTGCAAGAGAAAACTTCTTTGACCTCAGATGTAAATACAGATAAATCACCCCAGATTGTCTATCTCTATCCTTTGATTTTCTCATTACCTTTTACAACTGCAAGCTCCCACTTTCTAGTGCATCAATCAGAACTGATACAGCTGACAAAAGATTCTTTTCAATTACTGCTTATGGTTGATTAGGGGGGAAAAGAGAAAGCAAGAGAATAAGTGGATGAGTTGTTCTATGCATAATATTTCTCCAGCTAAAACAATCTTCTGTACTATAACGTGCAGCACCTTCTATATTAGTTTTGCTTTGGAGTAGTAGAAAATGACGATCATCATTATCATTCCACTACAAGTGTTTGAAAAACATTTTACTAGATAATTATTACAAAAGGCTACTTTGATTCAGATGCAAAAGCAACAAATAAGATGGATCTTGAAGCACTAAAAGTCTATGCTTGATTTACCTGTACGCCATTTCATCCATGACAGTTTTACCAACAGAAGTGGCACCTGCCCTCAAAAGAGCCAAAACAGTAGGTGCAGTAGATGTTGCAGCAGAATGAGTTCGTTCCCAATCAGGATTTCCAAATCCAGTCACATATACTTCGATATCAAATCTGTAAACAAGCTTTAACACATACTTAATGCTACTTAAAATATCTTCAGTGTGCAGGAAAACAGCAATATTATTAGTCCCCTCGAACTTCATTTTATTTAACTGAGACAAATCTTTGCTACCATTTATATAAAATGGCTTAACATAACTGTAAATAAACAGAAAGAGTAAATCAGAACCATGTCAAAGCAAAGACTGAAATAGGTAACTGATTCATTTATTTGAAGCTCAAATTTCAACAAACTATGAGGATTCTCTGTTTTGTTTACCTTCTATTAGTAAAGTTCTTCATCCACTCTCCCTTAAACAATTGAAGTCCAGAATTCAATGATGCAAACAAAAAGCCAGTAAAACTTTATAATGATACTAATTGATAACGGATACTACATAAGCATATCAACATATAGATAATGCTTCAGAAGTTACTCAGCACTCCGAAATGAGTTTGATTCAATAGAACAAATTTGAACCATAAGAATTTATAGATTGAAAATTTACTAAGAAATCACAGAACATGAATAGGCCAAGAATTCTACAAGGGAGGAAGAAGACACCCACATGTCCTTGATAGCAAAAGTGAGGCCATTTAAGGGAAGCTCTGGTGAAGAAGACTCTGGTTTTAGAGTGAATTTCTCCGTGAAAGCTCCATAGTCTGAGTCATTCGCCATTGTCTACTGATCACTCGCACGGACTTACTTCCATTCTCAATCAATAAATACTCTTTTTTCCTAGGAACTGTGTGATACGTTCTCCATATGACCATTCATTTTTTTATTTATAGATAAGATGTGCGACGACAGCTTCTTGTCTTTTTGTAGTTTCCCACTTAAGCCAGATTTTCCTTTCTTTTTTCTTGGTAATTTTCTTGACAAATTAGGTCAATTTTTTTAGGTAAAAAATTAGGTCAATTTATCGTTCTCTTAACAATTTATAAAGATTCTTGGATATATCATTTATGTATTTCTTTACTCGCTACATTAGCTATGTTGGTTTTTTAGTAATAATAGTAATTCAATAATGCTAATGTCAAAAGATTTTACAATATTACTTTCTTTGTTCTGTTTCATTTGATATTCTTATTATATTGGAATGTTCTAAAATAATTGACACTTTTTATAAAAAATATTTTAATATATTTTATACTATCAATCAACTACTAATTCTAATATATATTATTTTTATATATTTAGATTTAACATAAAACATCCGTTGACTCACATATTTCTTACTTTTTATTATATTATATTACTTTTATAATACAATTTAAACATTTACATAAAATTCCATACCCGATCAAACATTGGGAGAGAGAGAGTATAATAGAAGACTCCCTAATTCATTGTGAACACGATGAATTAATATTTTTTTGACCATTTTTCTTTGAAAGACATTAACAAAGTATTTCTTCAACCCGTTTAATATTTCTTGTAACACAAGTAACTTTCTGTCCTCCTTCCCCTTCCTTCCCAGCATAAAACATACAATAGATTTAAGCTTGCGCAGACAAATAAACTAGAAAATCCAAGTATGCCGTAATATAGTAATCGATTGTTTAATAAGTAGCAGTACAGATCTTGAAACTTCAAATCCAATGAAAATAACAAGAAATGAAAAAGGGAAAAAAAAAAAACACTGGAGCAATGACAATCTCCAACTCTAGAGTATATAACACTGAAAAATTTCTTGCAGAAGGAAAGAACAGCGAACTGGAAAAAGGTACGGCCAAAAACATCTTCGAGATTATTTACCTGTTCTCTCGTCTTACATAGTACACGCGTCATATATACGCCTAATCTCTATTATCTAAGTCCTCAGCAAACCAATGCAAATAAGGAACTATAGGGGCTTGTTTCCATAAGGGAAATGCTCATGCTGGGAACAAGTATCCAAAACGTCTTGGCGGTCAGCTTGAGAATGCACTCCCAATCGTTGGTCCTATTCTCTGCCTGAGTCCACCGAATTTCTGCCTGCTCCATGACTGCACACAGCCTCAAGTCCTCACACAACTCTGGATACTACACCCATAGAAGACCAAGCCTGCTCAAAAATATGGCAACATTCATTATCCTCAAACTAATAGGTCTCAAAGCGAAAAGGCTTGGTTCCCCGAGGTCGAGGATGAATAGGCAAAGAAGGTTCAGTATGAATAGTGACAGGTAGATGGTCCGAATAAGAAGAAACTTCATGGGAGACATATGCTCATGGTGGAAGAAAACCAATAGGTCTCAACAGATAATTTTCCACACATCAGGAACCAGAATATAAAACACGGCGGGCCTCATGCTCATGGTGGAAAAACACCTGAAACAGATTGGACTGTAGATGAAGAACCCGTTACTCGGGCAAGTTCCAAACCTCAGATAACACCGCGTGAACCGACTTAAGCGAAAGCTCCTTACCTTATATTCGATTGAATTTTTTAATTAAATTATATTAAAAATTATAAAAATAAATTATTTACAAAAAAATAAAATTTAAAATAAAAAATAAAAAATAAAAAATAAAAAATTTTAATTTAAAACTTAAAATAAGTGCGCCCTAAAAATAATTTAGGAAAGAAAAGAAAAGAACTAAGATTTTGTAATTGAAAGTTTGGAGAGAGTGGAAAGAAAAGAGAGTAAGAAAATTGATTTTTATAAAAATAATCAATTTAATTATCAAGTATTTATTTTAGAAAGTGATGTTTTGAATGTACTTCAATAATTGCAGTTCAAAAATTGAAGCTTTCTCCTGATCGAGTAACTTCTTCTAAGATATCAGGATTTTTTTTTTTAAAAAAATGTATGTAGAAGGGAATTGATGACTCATTTACTTGGTCAACGAGAGCATAAATGTTGCAAATCCTCATGTTTGGATCCATGATTGATGCCTTGCCGAATATACAGTCTGTCACTATATATGGCATATTCCCTTCATTAATATGAATTGTCTTCTTTTTAGATTAAAAAAAAAGTAAATTTCTACAATATGTTATATCTACATATTTTTCTACATATGTCATTTTAATACGCTAAATATATGTACACTAAAAGATTATGGAGCAACGTTCGTGATTTTTATAAACTAGCATAATTCAAAGTCTTGGACTTATTATGCTATTTTCTTAACAAGCAATTTGGCTTGTATTTGAATCTTAAGTGCACGTTATATATTTTTTATATATATAACGTGAGAGATATGTGAATTGAATTCAAAATCTTTCACTTTATAGTATTACAAATTTTATTTGACCCAAATCATATGGACAGATTTACCCAATCAATATGATTTGGTGTAACTGTGCTTAAGTGGTATAATTTAGAAGATCAAGGATACATTAATTCAATAAAAAGATAAAGGGGCGATTTAATTTTAAGGAGAAGATCAATAGGATGAAATTTGTCCAAAATATATTGCATAATCCATAATTACTTAAGACTCATGATCCATGAGAAATATTGTATTCATGTAGGGATATGCACTACTGGAGGAAAATTAAAAAAAATTAAATCAAACATAAATAAATTTCAATATTTGATAGTATTTGAAATTTAAATTTAATTGTTCAGTTACATTTTTTAATCTCAAATTAAAAAATTGAACTAATCTTTCCTGAAAAAGAAAATTCTTCTATAATTCGGTTAAAACAGAATAGAATGTCTTCAAATCGAAATTGTTTAGTTGTTTTTCTTGCTTTAGAATGCGACCAAAGAAGAAAACGTTGGAAACGAGAAAAACAATGGGATGACCTGAGAGAGGGAGAGGAATCACGTTTACACTTCCCAAGAAAACGCCATCCCGAAGTATCCCATTTCCCATTCTCCCATTCCCTGGCGTGGCGACCCCACTTTCCCCTCCACTCTCTATGCTCCAAATCAAAATCCAACTACGTCCCCCTTGCCACCTAATTTCCCCGTCACGGCTTACATTTACGTCCTGGTGCCAACAGTATAGCTTTCAATCCTTGACCAGCTTTCATTTCAACAAAAGAAAAATACATTCTTGATCATCTTTTCTTCTTCTTCTTCTTGATGTTTTTATGGTTGTGATCCCATAAAATTCGATTCTACACAATCATACGCAGTGGTTAAGTTACTAAGGAAGAATCACCGGGTGGTTTTTCAGTTGTAGTGGGCCGATTGTTATCATGTCGCTTGATCTGGAATCTTTGTCGGAGGCCACTTCGGGGGCCATTGGGGCACTTGTAAGCACTACCATCTTGTACCCGCTTGATACCTGCAAGGCTAAGTACCAGGCGGAGCTTCGAGCTCATGGTCAAAGGAAATACAGGTTGGTTCCAAGAATTTCTTGATCTGGTTCTTGTTAGAGCGTTCCCATTTGTTCTGGATTTATTAACTGGCCAATTTTCTTTTTCTTTTTGGTTTATGTGATAAAGAGAGGAAAGCCAACTCAACGCATAAGAATTTGATGTCGGCAGAAGTTTAAGCTTGAATTTTTTGCTGTATTTGGTAACTGTAGTTTGATATCGTTGTCATGTTTCTGCTTGGGTTAATAGTGACTCGTAGTACCAGATGATCGCTTTAATGTACTCTTAAAATGAAAATGGTTTATCTAGGAAAAGAGGAGTCTTGATGTATTTTGTAGGGAAATCATAGGGCTGATCTGTGAAAAAGTGATTGTAATTTTCCCATTATTGTCTGCTTTATGAAGCTGCCTTGCTCGGTTTATGCTTTTTAATGAGAAGCTGACTGATAAGACTTTAAAATACAATGGACGAAGTGCTCAGAACTGACCTCGTGATATCTGGAAATCTTGATGTCGGAGAATTTGATCTTTCCTATTGGCCTTCTGATCTCTTTAGCGATTTTATGTTTCCATGCGGGAATAGAAATTTAGTTTTATCTACTTGCATGATCCATTACTCTATCTGGAGAAAACATAAAATATGTAATGCTCCTCAGAATGCACTAATTCTTGACTAGTTCATTGGACAGCTTATATATTCCCTTAGATGTGCATAGGATATGCAACATGTACAAGGTCCCAGTTTCCTGTGTACTAGTGCTAGTTGGCATTACATTCATATATTCAATCCCGTTGGAAATGATATAGCCTCTTACCTTGTTTGGATGTCAACTTTCTTCAGGTTTTCTGGTTAAAAAGGATGTTTCAATAGCACCAAACCCTCTACATGAACTGCTTTAACTAAACTGTATTATTAGAAATAGAAAACGAGACTCCTCTCTTAAGTGGTGGATTTAGCCCCAAATTTTTGGTTCACAAATATGCCTTAAATACTCAAGGACTGTTTGTGAACCCATTTCCACTACTTCCATTTTCACCTCTGCTCTAGGACATGAAAGGATAAGGATCAACTAAAATTAACTGTCTACATACATATTCCTGCTTCATTTTCATTGGTAATTCTATAAATAGCAGGAGTATTCAAGATAGTGCTGTAGTATGCTTAGGGGTTTGCCACTCAGTTCAAAGTACCACCTGCAGCTCAATATTGAGTACTTCCACGTTTTCTTCTTATATACTCTTCCCCTTTAAGCAACTAGTAGGATAGTTGTAATATGAAAATATTTATTGCATCCAAACTCCTTTTACCATCCTCTTCTGTCGTACACTGAAATCCTCTTTCTATTTTCTTTCTTTTGATCTATTTTTTTCCAACGCAATTTTGTAGACACTAATACTTTTTGTTTTATCAATTTTAATCTCACACTTTTAGTGGTTCTGGTGTTGCTATAGGTGTGATGAAAAAGTTTTTGCTGAAAGGGTCGTGCTTTATTTAGGGAATTCATATCGTTGTGCTCCATGCTCTTTTCCCTTGAACTAAGTGTTCCAGTTAATGATCAAGTTGGGAAAATTTATTGGAAGATTTGATCTGATTTTTAAGGTAGCATTTTCTTGTGTTAAAGATGTATATAATTAGAGATGTTAATCTCATTTGTTTGTACGTCTTTGTTTGATTATAAGATTAACTCAGTTATGCTTGATGAGATCATATATTGGAGTGCGGTCCTGCGAATGAAGTTTTCTAAATTTTATATGTTAAAATGAAATGTCTGACAAGCTGCCTAATCCTGATATTTATATTAAAAGTGATCTAGCTTGACCACTGGAGTTTTTCTCTAAACATATGTGGAACTTTTTGGCAAAAAATTTACTTATCAAGTTCAAACTAATCTTTTATTTTCATGTTTGCTTCTGAAGTTTTCTCAAGACTAAAATCCTGCAGGCAATCAGGAAAATAATGACCGAAATTTGAAGTGAAGTTTACTAAATCGTTCTATATTTATTATTTTGTATTTTGGATCCTGATTGACCTCTCAATCACCTCTTGAGCTAAGATGATGATGAACTCACCATCTTTTTCCATGGAATAGCAAATAACAACCACTGTGAATTGTTTGCGATTGCTCTTGAGACATCTTACATCATCCTTCATAACCTAAGCTAATATATGAAGCAAAAGAGGCCATTCCCATTTGATTATTGAAATTGCCAAAATTTATGTTTCTACTGACTTCAGTTTACTCAGTGTTTCTTAACTGGATGTCTGTCATTGGAAAGGAAAATTTTTTGGTCATTTCTAATATATCTTAGTTATTTCAAATGCTATGCTACTGCAGGAGTCTTTCAGATGTGCTGGTGGAGGCAATTTCAACTGGTCGAGCTTTTTCATTGTACCAAGGACTTGGTACCAAGAACCTGCAGTCTTTCTTTTCTCAGTTTGTCTATTTCTATGGTTATAGTTACTTAAAGAGACTCTACTTGGAAAGGACTGGTTACAGATCCATAGGAACAAAAGCGAACTTGATTCTTGCTGCTGCTGCTGGGGCTTGTAATGCCATTCTAACTCAAGTAAGATATTTTGTTTAAAATCAGTCCACAGTCACTTCTTTTAGTTCTAACCTTTTGGGGGAGGGGGGGCAAACCATAGTTATTGTTATGGAATGTTCTTCAGACAACATAATGAGGACTCTTATTCACTGTGATATGGCAACAATGGAAGTTCACAGTTTTGTGCTATGTTTTCTGATGGTCCTTATGAGGATTGGACCTAGAAATGCAAGGGTAGTTTTTTTTTTTCTCTTTGTTCCAGTATGATAGTTTAGAAAAATCTCCATATTGTCTTGTGGAAAGAGAAGATCTGTTTATCTGATCTTTTGAGGAGAAAGTCTGTATGCAATATGCATTTCTGATTGTTAAAAATCGCGTACAAAAAATCAGTCTTTTCCTGGGTTTTGATTTCATGGGGTATATGTAAAGCTCTGTTTTGATTATGAAAAGAAAATGGTGCTAGGGGTCGGACAGAATTGAAATGAGAACTACCATCATGCTTGGTTGTAGGATAACTGCAGATAATCTTTCATTTGAAGCCAGCAGAATGGAGTTGCAGGTCTAGATTTACTTTTTAGCTAAATGGACGCTCTAAGTGAGGTTGTAATGGCTTTTGTGTCCAATTTTCAGGTTATGTGGAGGTCTTGGGTTGACTTTCAGAAGAGCTAAAAAATGTCAAGTCAACCCAAGACCTCCACATAACCTGAAAATTGGACACAAAAGCCATTACAACCTCACTTAGAGCGTCCATTTAGCTAAAAAGTAAATCTAGACCTGCAACTCCATTCTGCTGGCTTCAAATGAAAGATTATCTGCAGTTATCCTACAACCAAGCATGATGGTAGTTCTCATTTCAATTCTGTCCGACCCCTAGGTGTTTTCATGGAGAAACGAAGCAAAAATAAAAGAAAGTGAAGGCTTTACTGATTTGCAGTAAATGGAATAATCCTTCTTTTTCTCTTTTGTGACATAAGTGGTGATCACTATCAGTAATCGTTTTCTACAGTTTGATTCTTACTCCTAAAACCTACATACATAATCTTGCTGATTTCTCTATGTGGAAGCAAATATTTCAACATAGGGATAATAAAAATATTGTTGAACAGGTACAGAGTAAGTGAAGGAAAAAAGGGGCTTGATAATGAGACTATACCATATCCACCCTAGAACAATAAGTATGAATCAGGAATACAGACACAACATGGTCCTATGGAAAGCTAACAATGGGCAAGTAGGATATGATATGTTAAGGCCATTTTATAACAACATGGCCTTATCGAAAGCTAACATTGGCAAGTAGAATATGTTTATAATTAGACCATTTCACAATTCTATATTCAGGTGTGTCGATATATGTTCTATATGCTTTTATTTAATAAGCATCTAGTTTCTTACTTATGCCCCAATATTATTAAACATAATTATACAAAATTTGTAAACAATCTACATTCACATTATTTTTCTAGAATTATGTGAAAACATATTTGTTGGTCCCGATGCATCTATTTCTTGTGTGTTTTGCTAATATCTTGTCCAGTGAAGTGAAGCTTATTTAATCATGTTATATTTTTCTATATTTTATTGTTTATCTTTACATTTTTCTTATAATGAGTAATAAGGTTCTGTAAACCATTGTTTGGTTTTGTGTTTCTTTGCTACTAGAAGGGAAAATTATAATACGGCTCAGGTGCTTAATTATATATTTATATGTTGCATGTTAGAGTTGTAAATACTTCATACAAGTGTTGGACAGACAAATTGTCCTGAAAATTATGAGAAGTTAGAGTTTAAAGACGTTTGTGTATGCACGTACTGAAGTTTGGACTCATTTTGATGTGCTAAAATTCTTAGGGGAGGAGAGGATACACGATACCAATTTGTTCAAAGTTTTTAGTACTTTCATCATTTCATAGAAAGTTATGGCAAATATAGTTATGAGAAACTTACTCTCAAGTATCATGACCTTTTCAAGATTATTGTCCCAAATAAAGCCTAGATCATTTTATGTCTTTTCATATGTTCCCACATGATAGAATGTTAGCTGAAATTCTTGATCTAGACTTGTATTGGTGTGATTTGTGATTAGCTGACTTCTTGAACTGGACTTAGCATCGGTATGATTTGTGATTTAGCTGTCATTCTTGTGCTGGACTTAGTATCGGTATGATTCTTTTCATGTCATAATATGTGCAATGATTGACATCCATCACTCTATGAAGTGAAACCTGCGTGTACACCACTATGCTGCAAGCAAGTTCATACTTGACATGCTTGGCACATCAGGAATATATCTGCTGAAATTTGAATTGGACCAGTTCTCAAAACTAAGCTTAACTTGAAACTGTAATTTTGAATTATTGAGGAGCTCCTAATTTCCTTTTTCCTTTTTTTTTTTTGTGGTCCAAGACAAATTAATGTTCATAACTTCATCCAAATACCGCAGAACCAAGATTCATATGAGTCCCAATCTTTGGATACATAAACTTACAGAGAGCAGAAAACAAGATGAGAACATGATTTCCCCGTCTCTTCAGTTTTTGGGTTAAATACTTCATATTTTCTGTGCAAGCTCAAAGAAATCACGGATCTAAATCTTGATTTGTTCTTGAGTCTTGCTTAACAGTACTATAATACAGATGCCTGAAGTTGAATTTGAGTATGAATAGTGTGTCTTGAATTCTTTCTCTTTGTGGTCAAATTTTTATCTTTCATCACTGTAAAATATACTGCAATTAAAGAAATCCCTAACTGCATAAGCCAAACATTATTAGCACATGAAAAGTTGAAACCGAGAAAACCATATTTATTGATTTAATAGGTTTTAGTTTTGATTATCTAACATTATATTTAGCCCCTAGATACAGCTTCCTCAAGGATGCAGACAAGTGCCTTTGGGAAATCAAAGGGCCTCTGGGAAACGCTCAAGGAACGCAGTTGGACTGAAGCATATGATGGCCTTGGTATTTCCTTGCTATTGACCTCCAATCCTGCCATTCAGGTATTGATTCATTCTGTTAAAGGAACTAGAATTTTATCTAGTATTCTGGTTAATGTAACGATTTGATTTGTTGATTACTAGTATCTGGAGCCCAACAGGTCCATTTGTTTGTTACATTAAGTGTCACATGTTTTGTTTATGGACCTTCAGTAGATGCTGATGGTTAAAGTGATATGCTGCAGTATACAGTTTTTGATCAACTAAAACAGTGACTTCTGAAGAGCAAGCAAGACAAGAACGGGAAAGGATCATCTCCACAAGCACTTTCTGCCTTCTCTGCTTTCGTGTTGGGTGCCCTTTCAAAGAGTATTGCCACAGTTTTAACATATCCTGCAATCAGGTGCCCTCTTGCTCAGCAAAATCTTCCCCTATCTGTTGCCCATGTAAACAATACATGACGTGTTTTCATTAACTCTAAAATCAGGTGTAAAGTCATGATTCAAGCTGTAGATACGGGTGATGATGCCGATACTAAATCCAAACAGAAGTCACAGAAGACGGTACCTGGTGTCCTTTGTGCTATCTGGAGAAAAGAAGGGGTTCTTGGCTTTTACAAGGGACTAAATGCTCAAATCTTGAAGACAGTACTAAACTCTGCATTGCTTTTAATGATCAAAGAAAAGATCTCTGCAACGACGTGGGTCCTTATACTTGCTTTAAGAAGGGTTTTGACACTCAATCAGGGTAGATTAAAGGGTGCTTAATGACAGAGATGTTAGTGGCAGTTTCAGTTCCCATGTACAGAAAGCCTCAAGTTGGAAACTTTCCAAAAAATAACAGACTTGGTTCAAGTGATACTGTGAGAATATTAGTCTGCTGAAGAGAAAGGACTGGTCAAAAGGTAATCAGTTCGAAGATGCAAGGACGGTGGATTATGATGCATATGGATCCTGGGAGTTTCATCTAAAGTAAACTAGACAAAATTGTTCATTTATTTGGTGAAATTACAAAATATTCCTAGAAATGTCAGTAAATCAAAAACAGCTTCATGAAAATTTCCTTTATTTCGTGAAATAAGAAAATAGTCTTTGAAGTAATTCTTTGTTACATTTGACATTTATTTACTGCTGAAGTGCCTCATCCTGTTTTGCTTCTGGGCGGAGCAAGCCAGACAATGGTGACCGTCTGGAGCGGAATAATGCCGATGGTGTTGTTGATCAATCGGTTCTCCTCATTACTTGCCTGCTTGGTGTTTGATGGTGTTTGCTACTGCTCCATTGCAAGAGATTGCTGTTTTCCAGATATTTTCTTACAACCTTAAACTACATCTCCCTCCATAAGATATTTAAGTTCCTTGGGGTACAAGTATCTAAGGTAGTATGTCCTCTTGAGAGTTTTTTTCCCCCTCTAAGTATGTCCTCGTGGGAGTTAATTAGTGATATCTCTTTATTAGCATTTCTTAATATTACTAACAATTTTTTCCCTAGTGCTATTGTGATGTTTAGTAGTTTTTTGAATTTTGTCTATTGATAGTAATTATTGCATTTTAATACTTTCATGAGTCTTATTTTTTCAATCATTATTATTATATATAATTTTTTATTATATACAATTTAAATTTTTTTTACTTATTTATCTCTCTATCTTACATTTTCGCTTTCATTCTCTCTCTTTGATTTTTAACTTATTCAGCACGGAACTCATAGTTCCATGATTTTCTCTCTCTTAGGTAGAATTCACAGTTGAGTTTCGTTCTCTATGGCGAAATAATTAAAAATGATTATTTTTAATTATATATAATAAAATTAAAAATGTATATAAAAAATGATCTTTTCAACGGCATCATGTACTACTACTAGAAGAGGATACGTGGAAGGAGCTATGAACACCAACATCCCTTAATCATCAAATTCTTTGATAAAAAAGTTTGACTGATTGAGCAATTGCCTTCTGATTTGATTAGAAATGATGCTTAATTTCTCTATCTAATTTCCATATTATTAGAAAGAGTACTCTTAGAATATTATTATTTCTTTTTTCTTTTTCTCCAAAGAATTCTAACTCTTGAAAAATAATATTCCGTGATCCAATCACAGTAAATATGATTGTGGCCTTTTTTCTTTTCCAATATTTACTGAAAATATACAAGGAATACATGAAGTCAATAGAATTACCTTCTTTACAGAAGAACTACAAATACAGCAATACAGCCCCCGTTACTCTCAATCCAGTGGGCTGAATTACTGCATTTGTCTTCCTTCCGCCCTTGAATACTTAAAGTCAGGTCTATATTTGCGTGGTATCAACTAAACACGAATGATTTTGTCATCAATTCCAATCTTCCTAAACTAAAATTTAAGATTTTGTATTCTTTTAGAATATATATATATATATGGTAAATAAAAGGCTGGGAGGGAGAGATCAGCGTAGTAACCCCTTCTGGGGAGACTAGAGGAGCTCCGTGGCCACCATGAAATGTTCGAGTAAGGCCCGATAGGGTAGAGCCGACTGTCTTGGTGTAGACAGTCCCGTCACCATAACCCCATCAAGGTGCACAGGTGGACTAGAGCAACTCCAATATGAGAGAAGTCAATGGCCTACTCACGCAAGCGCTTTCGATTAATCAGATTCGATCCCTTAACCTCCCATATGAAGGGCGAAACCCTTTTCACTGGGCAACCAGCTTGGGCCAAGGTATATTCTTTTAGAATATATAACTTATAATATATATTGTATTACTATTTGAAACTTGTAATCCATAAAAATTCGGTTGATGATGTAATTTTTAATGTATGGATTATTTTTTTAAGAACAACACAGAGAAAAATTTTCATCCGTTTGCACTCAATGCAGACGAGATACAAGTGGGAATCTCCCCAAACCATGTCATGGATTCCCTAACCCTATATTTGGATTGAGGGAAAGCAAAAAGGAGGAGAGGAGAGTTCTCAAGGGGCGAGGAAAGGAGAGGAATAGGAAAGACAAGCTTGAATAATTATCGTGTTTGGATATTTAATAAGAAGGAATAAAATAAGATATGAGTAATATTTATATCTTTATACATGCTTTTATTTATATATCTTAGAATAAGAGTAATTTTTTTTTCAAATATGTGTAATTTTTTTTAAAGTTGATGTCCTTTTTCTCTGTTTCTTTTTTTATAGAAAGAAGACTAATATTTTAATAAATAGTACACTATAAGTTTCCCTTCATCTCTTTTCATTTCTTTTATCAAAAATCAATTCAAATACCAAAAGCTTAATCCATCGTCTCCTTTCATTTTCTCTCCTTCCTTTTTTCTGGATCCAAGTGAAGGGCAAGAGTAGCAAATGCATACAAAATTCTTTTCACATAGCAATAATAGGTTAAAGGATCTTTTAATATACTTTCTATTACATTCGACTATACACTTTTAAAAAAATTGGGGAAATTCTCATCCCTAGTTAACCAACTACAATAATTAACTGGAAATTTGAGTAAAATAAGGTTAGAAATTGACATGAACTAATATTTTGAAATCCAAAGCTGCTAAAGCACAAAATGTGGCATCACATTATGTATTTGAAGCTTGAGGACTCAAATTTAATTAGGCTAGAGTTGAATTTGAAAGTTGGAATCCAAATTTTATTATTTAAAATATTATATATATTTAGTTAAAAATAATTAAACTTGCGAGCTCATTATTTAAATATGTAAACTTGATTTCTTTTAAATTTTAAACTTATTTACACTTGAAATTCGAGCCCACGCTCAAAAATTTATCAACTGGGAGCTGAGACTGCCTAGTGCAAACTTGTTTCGATAAGGACTAGGCTGGTTTGCTGCAATATTTGTAATATTGTTTGTACAAATTACTCTCTCGGTTCAAAATATATGATTCTTTAATAATTTTTTCACATCTTAAATTTGTTTTAAAAGTTATCATCACTATAAATATACTCGTTATCTATTATATTAGTAAAATTTGTTAAAAGACATAACAAGAAAAATACTCGTTATTTTTTTCTTCCTTAATTTATGCAAAAAAGCCTAAAAAAAAGCTACAACAGACGAAATATATATGCGGTCTAGTGCATCTTAACCAGATTCAATAAAGAACGGTGCAAAGCCATTTTACTTGAATGTTAATTAAGCTTACAATTGAGGAAGGTAATTTTAATCAGGCATGAAGGAGGACCAATCAATGAAACATTTCGCCCATTGTTTATACCAAAGTATTTGCCAGAAGCAACACAGTTAGCTTGACTTTTCCAACTCACTTTTGCCTTTCTTCAATCCCATTGCTTTCCGAACAGGTAAAAAAGATAGAAAAGGCCAGCACCTTTTTAACTCAAGTATTCACTAATTGATCAGACTAATTTCCTTTTTTACCATTTGCCATGGAACTTGCTCTTTCTGGGCATCAGCAGTTGAGGCCAACTATTATTTGTGAGTGCTAATACTCTCTTTAAAACAGAAAGTGTAACTTAGACCCGTCTTTCTTAAATATTATATATTTGTAAAATATCGTAAGATTTTAGAATGCACGATTTGTATAGGTAACATACGTATTAAACTTTTATGCATGATCATTCAAGTATTTAGTCTGTTGGAATCAGCACTTTCGGGGTTCATTGCATGTATGTTTACTGTGTTGAAGGTTTTAGGTTTTACCAGCATTTTTGCTTTTGTTGTTCATTTCACCAGGACCATCACTTACACCAACGCCCACAGTATCATCTCTGGATTCTCCACAACCATGAACAACTTATACTATAAATATCAGAAGAGCTTTGTAGCGTTTGATTACTCCAAGAGATTACACAAAACCTAGTCAGTGCCAGTGACAAAGTGATCAAACTTATAGTTCATGGCAAACAACAAAAAGCAAAACAAATCTTCTTGTTTATTTGCATGCTTCAGCATCATTACTGCTAAGAAATCAAGGGCTCGAATAAGGAACACCGATAGTTCAGTATGTGATTTCATGAGTCCTTGCAGAGAGTGGCCGAGCAATGAAGATGGCGGCCGATGGGGCGTAGGAAAGCCGGGGATTGACAAGGATGCTTCCTTGTACATTACAACAGTTAAAGAGAAGTTCAAGAATTCTGCTGAGGACAACTACAAGGAGTAGTAAATTAGTTGCATGAACCATTGTGTTTGCTCTTTCTAGCTGTATAAATATTTCTTTTCCTGGTTGCTAATAGAGTAGAAATCTATACACTGATTACTTTTTGAGTTTGCTATATATATATATATATATATATATATATATATATATAGTGGCCCTGCAGTGTACTTAGATCGCATTTTAGCATGAAAATTTCTGTCTAAAAAATTATTCCTACTAGATATGACTTTAAGAACAAAAGAAGATATCAGATTTAAAATAAAAAATTTACATTATGTTTGGAAATAAAACATATAACTTGAAGACAGTAACTAGCAAGAAAGAAAATCGGTGCTTAGGCTCTGACTTGCGGAGTTTTAATCCTTAAAGATCAAGAAACTAAAGTTATTACCACTTATTATTATTATATTATTTGCATGCAGTTGTTATACATATACATATACATTCTCATATTTCGATATAAAGCTTTTTGGATATTATTTTGAAGGGCATATATGTGTGATCATTTGATTTATTTATTTATTTATATGGAGACTGTTTATATGTTTGATTCTCTCTTTTACTCTTTTTTTATTGATATAAGTCATTTTTCAACTATTATATATATATATATATATATATATATATATATATATATATATATATATTCCCTATAATGAATGGAAAACTATTAATACTTTCATACTTATGCAGTAAAAAATAGTGTATTTTTTGGTCCTTTCAGTATAACCGGAAGAAGATTAATTTACATATTACAAGGTAATAATAATTATAAAAAGAAAGGAATTATAACTTGATGTAGTGCCAATTATTCTAGCTGGGTCCCTGAATCCTTAATTTCCGTAACTAAAATTTTTGAAGCTGGATATTTAAATATCAGTGTATAGTAAAAAAAATTTATTGGGCCAAAGTGAGATATTGATATAAAATTGGAGTTTTGATGAAAATATTGTGCATCAATGGAGTAGGATTCACGATAAAGTAGAAATAACATTGTAAAAGAGAGTAAACATTAGGGACCAAAAATGTGATTTACCAACAAGAGACAAAACTGGTGGGACCCAAATCAAAATCCTCCAACTTTAAAACAAAACACAAACAAATAAAACAATAAAAAAATATAATTAACAAAATTAGTCCCATAACTATTTATTTTATCTTAATTTCATTATAATTTTTTTCAACTTTTTAATCCTTTATCTATTATATTCCAAAATTAAAAGTCCTAACATTTATTTTGAGGTGGAATCCAGTATACCTTATGCATGTGCATTTCTCATGAGCAATATAAGAAGGACTAATTTGTCAATTTATAATTTTTGTCATCTCTTCCAATCCCCATCTTCTCCCAACATGCTGCACCACCATCTCTCCTCCCACATCCATCACTTTCTTCCCCCGCCCAATGACCGATCCTTCCTACTATTAAGAAACTTTAAGGAATTTTAACTAATGAAGCACACATTTTATCAGTTATGGTTAAAGTAAAAATAATTATTAAAATATTATTGAAAATATCATTTTTGAAACTGCTATAAGTTTTAATCAGAATGTATTAAATAATATAGTAAAAAAAGTTTAAAATTCGTATTCAATTAATTACGAAAAGAAGAATAGCGGTAGAAACTGAAACAAATTGATCCATCTCACTAGCTTGAAGAAGAGAAAGTTTAAAAGGCCCAGAAATCAAATCCATTTCTTGGTTATAATAAAAGTTACTTAAAATCTTGAATGCTCACTATTTATAGATCGTAAGAAATTATGATATACTCTAATTGTGTAATCTTTTACCTCTTTAACTCTACTTTATTAAATACAAATTTTAAAAATTTGCTTTGGCTATGACAGAGATAACATTGGTAGTGTGAGGGATCAATTCAAAGAGGAGGAAGGGGAAATGATAGTCGTGAAAGAGAGTTGTAGGAGAAGGTAGTAGAGATGGAGTTAACAGTGGTAAACAGGGGAGGGAGATGAAGAAACTTTATGAATTAACAATTTTACCCTTCTTGTGTTCTCCATGTGACATGCACATGCATATTCCGTTGCAAAACTGGTGGTTGGAATCGGTAATTTTAAAACAAAATAGATGGAGAGCTAAAGAAGTAAAAAAAAAATTAAGACAAAATAAATAGTTACCGGTTGTCAATTACTCAATAAAAAAATTAAAAAATGGAAAAAACAGGCCATAGAATGAAGAAAGAGCATAGATATAGATCTGTGTCGAAGACTTCCAGCTGAAGCCGAAGCCGAAGAAAAACCCCCCAAATCCTTGTAGGAGTTTATGTATTATCGTTCATTAATATTATAATTCTGAAGTTGCAGCGAAAATGATGTCCGGCAATTATACAACGATTGATAATCAGAACGTCAGCGGATCTGTGCCGGTAAATTTTCTCTTACTCAACCTCGTTTCTGTGTGCAGAAAGAATTCTGTCTGCTTTTTCTACCGTTATATGTTGATTTTGGTGCTTTTGATGCAGTCTGCGGCGGATCCACCTGCACATGTTGCCGTCAAATTCACCGGTAATTTCCATTTTATTGGTTCATTCATTTGTTGTCGATTTTGTTGTTCTGTCAATTATATGAATGAACAAATTACGGAATGTGATTTATAAATTTGGTTGTTTCAGAGTCGAATTTGCAGACATTTCCACCTTCTGCTCCGCAAGGCAAGATCTCTGGTGGCTCTGGACCTCCTCGCGATGCAGATGGTATGTTTTATATTAAGTATACGCATATTTTATTTTCTGTGTGATAGTTTAGGATTTAATTTCAGTTATTCGTTGTGAAGATTGCTGTTTGCTCATGGTACTTACTTTGAGAAACAGTTGGAGCTGATAGGTAGCTAATTAGATGAGTGTGATGTGTGAAACAAAGATTCTTTAGGAAATGTGGGGATGGTTACTTGAACCATCTATTGTTGTTTTGATAGGGTTAAGGTTAGGCTAAGAGGAAACTAATAGACTTGGGGAAAAAGATAATACTTCAGTGTGTACTATTTGACACAAGATGGATTATTGAAGTAGCTTGAAATTATTTCTGCTTGGGGATGAGTTTGTGAATTAATTTGTGGAGGTCAACTGTTGACAGGCCAGACCAGGTGTAGCTATATCGGAGGGGGAAATCAATGGGGAGTTAATTAATATTTTGGAAGCTCCAACTTAAGGTATAGGTCCAGTCAAAATTTGAACAAGCATTGGGAGAGCTTTTATATAACGTGGAACTCTTGGGAATGACATCTAATTCTTTTTGAGAGTTTGGGAACTTTTCTGGTGCAGGTGATGGTTGTGAGGGGGGTTGGAGGGTTTGTCGGAGGGATAATGCTTGTTTTATTTGATAGATTTAAAGGGCAGCTGATCCCCAAATCTGATTCAGTCTTCTTAAATTTTTTGAAGTCAAGGAAGTTGTTACTTGCTTTCCCATCTAATCTTCTGTGTTGGACCACTCAAAGATTAATTGCTGTCCTGTTTGGTATTGGATTTCTTGGAGTGGATGGGCATATTGCAGGGCAAGGATATCCCAGTTTCTGTCACTCAAGTTGATATTAATGTTGCTTGATTACTGTTTTCTGTGTTGTACAGTTCCGTGGCGATTTTAATATTGACTTGTTTCTTTCTTTTTATTTTGTATTATTTGATTATTTGTTTATTTTTATTCTTTTGGGGTGAAGGTTGGGGACAAGTCTTGGTAAAGTCGTCTTAATCTGTTACTGTTATTATCTGCTTATGCTGTCAGATTTGATATGTGTTATACTTTCTTTTTTGGTTTTCATAACTTGTCCCAGAGATAGCATCTAGGTAGAATGCTCAGTTGAAATAGAATATGTTACTTAAACTGGGAGAAAAGGAGATTGTGCTTTGAGGTTTTCTGTAACTTCAGCTTCAGTAATATGGATGCCTTTTGTATTCCCTTCTACTTTCTTGCTTTTGTTATGGAGGTTATATTTGTTTTGAATAGTTCTTCTTCTGTGGTGGAGTTAATATCATTTTTCCTGTCATAGATACGTTCTCAAAACCTGCAAATGGATCTGATGATAACCAAGGTGGTTGGTTGCGGGCTTTCACAGTTGATGCTTATAAGCCTTATTTTGATGTTGATGCATCTGATGTATTGGAGAGAATTTTTGAGTCACTCTTTCCTTTTCGTGGAAATTTCAATGAGAAGACTGCAAGCAACCCTGATTTGTAAGTCACTCTTTTGTTTGATTGAGATGGCTATTGGCATGCCCGTTTGGATAATTATATCTTAAATTACCTTGAACTGTTGTGTATGTTGTGGTGTTTCAGGATTTATATATATATTTTTATTTTTAAACTAAGGAGTCCTTTCAAAAAATAGTTTGTCTGGAATGAATATAATTCCGGGCTGATATTTTTGGGTCTGGAATAATGGTGGGCATCCTATTATACAGTCCGTTAATCTTTTCTTTCACCAGCAAAAGGTGTCTAATAGATGGAATATATATTCAAAGCTTCCGTGGTTCCTTTCCTTCTGTAGATTCCATATGAGACTTGTCACTGCACCTAAAGTCCTCTTTTTTCACTTGTTTTCTGACTGTATCACCTCCCAGGGCTGTAAACAATGTTTCACAAACTCGGTTCCATAAATGACCCAAAGAAGAAGTGAGAAGCAAAATAGCATCAAGAGAGTCTTTCTTACATTTTGGAAATGCAACTGAAGATTAGGTGATATTATCATTTGCGTAAAAAAAAATCAGCAGAAGATTCTTGATACACAAATCTGTTCCAATTTAATGGAAACTATGGATGCCTGGCCCAGGGTGGAGAAAATGATAGATTTAGACAATTTAGTCATTGACTAAAATGGGTATGTTATGCGACTCTGTGAACCTTTCTTACATGTTTAATGCTATGCTTTAGATAATACATTTGAAGTGAGGCCAACCAGCACTATCAGAACCACTGAGGCTAACTCTTGTGCAGCTCAAATTTCGTATGTAGTTAACTCCTAGCAAAAGGTTACAATTTCATTGCTGAATATGGAGATGGGATTCCTATATTCCATTTGGAAGAAATTGCTAGTCCTACACCATATTTTCACTGCTGAATGGCTCTAATAAAAAAAATGGGAAATATGTTCTTGAATTTTTTTTTTGTTATAAGAATTTCTCATGAAACATAGGAACTGAACTTGTATGCTATCCGCCTTCTTCCAAGTTTCTTCCAGGTTTGACATATTGCTATCTCATCTCTAATACATGAACTCAAGTTTCTTTTCTAGATGCAAATAGGAACTTATTCCACTTTTTTCATAATTCTTGGATCCACTATTCTCTTGATCTACTGGAATCATGAAAAGTACCTCCTGGTTGCAGGTATGGACCATTCTGGATATGCTCTACTCTAATATTCGTAGCGGCTTCAATTGGTACTTTTGTCACATTTTTGTCGCACAAGCTGCAACATAAAGAATGGAACTATGACATTAATTTGGTGACATGGTCTGCTGGTTTGTTCTATGGCTATGTAACTATAGTTCCACTTGGCTTGTATATGATTCTCAAATATTTCTCTGCCCCAGCTGGTCTTGTCCAGCTTTTTTGTCTCTATGGCTACTCCCTATTTGTCTTCATTCCTGCATTGGTAAGCTGCTTTTTTTATGCTATATCTTTATCTTATTATTTCAGAAATTCTCAGGATGGAAGTATTCTAATTCTCACGTTACATCTGGAAGAAACTTTGAGAGGTGTCGTGTCATGTCATTAGTTGATAGTGTAGTTTGCAAAGTTACATCTAGGAGATCTCTTAAGGGATGTAATGTCGTTAATTGATGGAATAACTAACTAAAGAGTGACAATTAGTAAGTGGTCCATGTCAAGTATAAATTGGAAATATTTTCACCTATGTAAGTCTGCAAGTGAACATGTCTTGATTTATAACACTTTTATAAGAAGTTTTGTGCCCTTCATTTGCTGACGTTTCACTTTTTAAGTGTGCATTTTTTTTTATGTCTTGATTTATAACACTTCTATAAGAAGTTATATGCCCTTCATTTGCTGACATTGCTCTTTTTTAAGTGTGAATTTTTTTTCTCCAATATAATGTGACCAGGCTCATTTTGTTAGTTCTTTTACAGAACTTTGTGTACCGAACCTAATAACTTTGGAAAGGAAGTCTGATGCAAAGCTTATTAAAATATATTCTTGGAGTGATTGACTCTCAAAAGATTTTGCATATCATTTTAGGACAAGTGGTCTAAGATTTACAATTTGATTATGTTGTAGATAGCAGGCAAAAGCTTTGATTCTTACACCGTCAACTCTGCCCCCCCAAAAAAAAAAAGAAAAAAAAACTTGTTCTGTTATCTAAGTTGCTTATATGCTTGCAGTGTCTCTCTGTGGTTCCCTTGGAGATATTCAGATGGGTGGTTGCAGGTGTAGCAGGATTCATGTCTGCCACCTTTGTTGCGCTCAATCTTAAAAACCACATTAGCTCTGCTGGTGAAAGGTGGTTCTTGATCATTGTTGGGATATTTTTATTGCAATTGGCTCTTGCATTGGTCTTGAAGGTCTACTTATTCACGGTGACGGTATGATCAATGTCAGAATAACCATTTGCCGGCCATTTTGTATGAAACTTGGATGCGAGCTCTCATTCAAAAGCTATTACATTCATTCATTTTTGATGATATTTTTGAGGTCATGTAAGTAGAGAACTACTCCGTCTATTATTAGCTCAGGTTAGCGTTCCATCGAATTTCAGATGTTTGCATGCTGGAAAACTGTAAGATACTTGGATGTAATGAAACCATGTGAAATTCTAAAGAAAATTGCCTACAGTGATTACGGTTTCTTAAGTATCATTTCGGACTTTTGTACTTTTTTGTGGTTTTCTTAACAAGTTAATTCAGCTTTGGAGTTTATAGTATTCCAACTTATGTGAAATCGTTGTGTCAGGACTAAAGTATCTATCGAGTCCCTGTAACAGAACATGTTGGCTCTTCAGAGGTTGAAAATTTTTCTACTACACGTGGTTGGGATCCATGAGCAAATGCATGATACATGTCTGTATTTTGTTTTTTCTTTTATTAGAAGTTGAAAGCCGTTCTAAGATGTTTTTATTTTTGTATTTCTTATACTCTTAGTTCTTAAAATTTGCTGCTACAAAAGGTCGCAAAATGTCAACTAAACAACAAACAACCAATATCAACGCCTTACTCATTACATTGCTCTACACCTATGCTATGAGCGGAAAGCTAATTATCATACGAGTGGCAATTTCCTAGCAGTAAGGGCTCTTTTGACATCCTAAGGCAAAGATGCCAAAAAGCAGCAGCATCAGCAGAACTGTGCCGAAAGTCTCTCAAATCTGTTTCATGCCACGAATGGTAAACCACAATGGAGAAAGATCAGTTTACCAATTTTGCAATTGCATACGAATGAATGACCGCCATAATGCTTGATTAATGTCCCCAACATCTGATGTGGTCAACCATTAGATTAATAAAACACGGAGGGTTGGGTAGGAGGTATTAAAGAGAAGGCATCTGCAACAACTTGAGTTCGGGGCCAATCTTGATAAAAAGCCACCGGAATCGCTCACAAATTAAAAAATTATGTCAACAGTTGTTTCCCTATTGAACCACCTTTCAGTAAGTATCACTCAATGTCATATGTTCTGGTTATTCAAATAATATCGGAGGAGTGCATTTTGTTTGGTTGATATAGTTTTTATCTTGGATTTTATAAATGTGATTTTTTTGTGAGAAGGAAAATATGACTCAATTGTGTATTTAGTTAGGTCAAATACTATCTAAATGAACTCGTAGTTTCAATGGATGTACGTGGCTCAAATAATTGATGATTTTTAACAAAATAAAACAAATGATACATCCCCTCTTTAAAATTTATTTTCCTGTAAACAAATTATACAGCTCAAATGCGCCGTTTATGTTTCCACAAAAAAAATTAACCAAAGAAAAATGCTCTGGACTGTATATGGGCACCCACTTTTTGGCTTCTTGTTGGAAGACAAATCGGTAAGCAACATGAAATGCCGTGGCCATGTTCTGAAACATTTTTCTAGGAATCTTTTTGTTCGGTGTTAGGCATGATAGAAGACTTCTTCCTCTTATTTATTTTTTTAAAAAAGTTTATAAGGCTTTGTTAAGCTCTCAAATAATTAAAAAACGAAATTATGATTAAATATTTTCTTAAGACTTTAATTTCCCTCCTTCCCTCCTACATGGGTTTCGTTGATTTTTTTTCTTGAATTTTTTAAAAGTTAAATTATTTATAAAAAGAGATATGAATCTCACACTTAAAATTTTGAGTTTGATTTTGAGATAGAATGTTGTCCAATTCCACCCTAAGATATGTGTGATGATGCAGAAAATTTTGAGCTTTTGTGAAGGTAGTAGATATGAAACAAATGATACAAACTTTTAAGAATAATGATCCAGAATCCAAGAATCACTAATAACCACAGCTAAATAATTACAAAAAAAAATTAAGACTACATATAATTTTAATTTAAATAATTGGTGAGTCAGTAGTTTAATTTTTTTATAAGCGTTTTGATATGACAATATATCCATTGAAAAGAAGGTTAGATCTCCTTTTCTTTTGATTGACAAGATTTGAGACTAAATAAACCTCTTAGATAAAAAAAAAAACAATTGATCCGTGAAGAAGAGATGAAGTTTGTGCAAGAAAAGGAGGTACTGTGTGTCAGGCAACTCAACTGAGGAACTAATGAATATTAGTATTACATATGATGTCTGTCTTTTAAAAGCACGATGTCACAAGATTTTGTAATAAAGAGAGACACACAGAGATTTGCGGCAAACAAGGACCCAAACAGGCATTAACCTATTAACACGCTGAAACAATGCTTCCACAAGCTGGTACAGGAGAAGGAACACAAGAGTGCTGAATTTGCACACTGGAAACATAAACAAAAGGCAAAGATGCCTTTTGTGAAGAGTTAAAAATGTGCTCTTTCTTCAAGAGGCAATTAACCTTACTTCAAGGAAGAAAAATACAATACAAGTTGGCAAATTAGCCATGTTCAATAAAGCAAGAGTTTAACTTGAGATGGACTATCAAGTTCTAGACTTCCCAAAAGTGTGAAATGCAAAGGGGAAAAAAAATACTGCACTAGAGTCAAACCTTAGATCCTGAATTTGAGGTTTTGTGGGGACTGAACATAAAGCTATGTATAATGTTTCATTATAATTGATTTTTTTAGTCACTTTTTCTTGGTTTCTGGTCAGCCATTGTTGTTTCTTGTTGCTAGTCAAAATTTACAGTTCAACAACACGTATACAAGAAGCGCATTTTCCATGGCAAGAATGGTTTTTTTTTAGTCCTGATTGCACATGTGAAAACTTTCATTGGTGAACAAGTTCAGCAGAATAACATACTAAGTAGAAGAAAAAGTTGGACCCCTTTTATTAATACCTATACTTGCTTCCACAAGAAGTTCAACTCTCCCATTTGCTCATACTACTAACCCTATTCTAGGTTTTTGCCTTGCTAGTTCTTCTGCCCCTCTCACACTTTCTTCTCTCTCTCTCTCTCTCTATATATATATATATATACATATATTCATAGACAAGCTTTAACAGCCTTTGTATAGTCTAGTACAGAACTGATCTGCTAGCCATGCTAATGGAAAGGAGTAAAGTTGGGTGCATATTCATCATTTTGCTGAGTTTTTTGGCTTTACAGCAAGCAGTTTTTGGAGCTCGACATCTTCAAGATTACATGGATGAGTTCAAATCGAGTAATGTATTGAATAGGAGTCTGAATAATGATGATGATGATGATGAGGGCTTTTTTGCAACTATAAATAGACAAGTTCCGTCATCTCCTGATCCTCTGCACAATAGGTAAGAGCAAAACAGTGACACATATAGTAGAATGCAGCAGAGAGAGCTGTAGATAAATTCTTGATCTCAACTTTTTTCTTGTGAACAATAGATGAGAATGTCCATATTTTAGCAGTCCAAGATTTTTCTTGATATTCCCCCCCTCCCTTTTTAGACAGTATCAGACTTTTGAATTTGAGGAAATATCTTGGAGGGATGTGGGGTTCAATTCTTCATTCATCCACACATGATACTTGTTTGATGCATATATATATCCTTTCTACCGTTGATGAAAATTGATTTTCTCTAAATTATGATTTCAATAAAACTGCTTTTTTTCTCTTTGGAAAAAATAAATAGTTAACAGATTGGGAGAAAGAGTGAGGCAATTTGAACTTCATCTTTTTATCTTAATTTTGATTTTCAATTTTCTTTGCTGATGAAGAACACCAAGAAGGAAAATAAGGTAACTGAGGAGACAGCAAAAATGTTGAATCAAGTTTTCAGCAAACTTTCTTCAAGCTGGAACAGAGAACAAATACGCTTTTGTTGTCTGATCAAAAGGGACAGTTGAAAACTCTCTCGACCTTCGTTTTAATTTTTTTTTTTTTGGCTCATAAATGAATCATATTACACTTTTCCAAACAAATTTTCTTTTTAATATATTTTGATTTTCTTCTAAGGCAAAGGTATACACACATACCAAGTGAAACCATAATTATTTAATTTTATTTAATCACTTTGGTAAACGATAGAAAATGAAATTATGGGCATCTATCTATCTCGTAGTAATGCAACAATTCATCCAACAGGGAGTTCAAGTGTCGGTGTTGTCAACCAAATGCCTGCACTGTTCTTAGATTGAAGCAAATAGAGGTTCTTGGAAGAGATTAAGATCAACGTAGGCCCCCTTTTGCACATATTAAGGCGGAATTATTGCTAAGCGATCAATATTTAACTCAAATTAGAAAGCGTGTTAAGACCGTTGTCAAAGATAGATTCCTCCCCGCCCCTCCAACAAACCAAATCTACTTGTTCATTCAGACAGAAACGTAATTAGTCTTAAAAAATTTATTTTTATGAAATGTAAAATAAAAAATTTTAATCTTAAACTCAATTTATATAAACTCTAATTATATTCACATTCTTGAGTTTCTTTTGAATTAAAATTAAGCGTGTATTTGGATTGTGTTTGGTTGAGAGAGTTTCTGTCTTGAATTTAATAAAAATAAATTTTTTATAAAAAAAGTGAGATCTAATTATGTGTTTAATTAAGTTAAATACTATTTAAATAAACCTTAAGTATAACGTTAAGTCTACGTGGAGTCTATTGCTTAATGGAGAAGCAAGCAGTGAGAATAATTGATATGCAGTAAAATTTCCATTATTCTTAACTTCCAAAGTCAAGAGAGGTTTAGAAGGAAAGAAAATGCAGTCACCTTTTCGGACGATACACCAAATTTCCCTATTCATCTCCCAAGAATTATTCTCACCATGGACTCGTATAAGTGCAAAACTGCCAATTATTTGGGAGTGTTACGGGTTAGTACTTATCCGGTGTAACCTGAACTTCTACACTTGATAAGTACTCTCTTGTGTTCATATCTTCCAAAAGATTTTTCCTTCTCCGGATGTACTGTAACATGCGAATTTGTTAATATAATTTATTACTTCATTTGTTTCATTTAAATGATATTTTAAAAATCTTTACACGTATTAAAATACAGATTAAATTGATTAATTTATTTTTAATTAAGTATTTTATCTTCTCACGAGAAACTACAACATATAAAACTACCATAATTTACTACACAAAATGTCATTATTTTATTATGAGGGCAATTTTTTTTAAAAAAGTCAAATTTGTGTTCAACCATATTGATTTTGCAACAAAATAAAAATTTTAAAATGACACTTATATTGAAACGAATCTTCATTCAAAAATTAAATATTTTATTTTGATTCATGAAAATTTAAGAGAGCATATGATTGTAAGCAAGTTACCATTTTATCTTTATTGATTATGTATTATTTTAGTTTAAGATTTTTTATCTTAGATTTCGTGAAAAAGAATTATTTGTGAGAAAAGAATTTGGACTCAAAGTGAAAAAATTGCATTAAATTTTGTAGCGGGATGCTGTTAAAATACACAAGTATTTGAAAAAAAATATTAATATTTAATTTTAGAATAAAGCAATGGTACTATTTCAAATAACTCAATGCAATATTAATTCGCTTTCATAATGTGGACCAAACTAGGCATATTGTAATATACAATTATCCAAAAGAAAGAGAAACACTTCGGAAAATTTGAAAAGGAAATAACTAAGATAAATAAGAAAGAAAGAAGCACACAATGGTATATATTTTGGTATATTCACTTTAAGATGCCAAAGGAAAGTACAAAAAAATGTCTACTCTATGCCTGCAAACAGGTATATATGCTTTGATTAAGGAACACGAAATTAAAAGTAAATGTAATATTTATAATAAAAAAATAAAGAAAACTCATTGATTGGTTCCAAAGATCATGGGGTCAGTGCAAAATAAGAAATGACCAAGAAAAGAAATGAGAGCACCAAAGTTTAAATAGGTAAAGCAAAAAGGAGGAATCACAGTTCAAGTATCTTATTTTTCATTTCTTTTAAATTTTGTTTTACTTTTCAAAAATATTTTTAAAAAAATTTAAGTCCTTTATATTGATTTAGTAAATTTGTGAACACATAATAAAGTTATGATTTGAAAGATATACATATTAATTTGATAATTATACTCAGAAAAAAGGAAAAAAAGAAATCTTTCTCTTTAATACTCTTTCTTAATAACTTATTTTTGTGTTTAATTCTTTAAGTTATCTTTGTTAAACTTAACTTACAACTAATTTCTCTAAATTAATTATTTTTATATTACTCCTAAATAATTATCATTGAGATGTCAAAAAAATCAAGATGATTATAATGTATTTCAAAAAAATAATTTTATTAAAGTACATTTTATGAAAAAAAATACAAGTTTAGATCCTCATAACTTATACTCACACTTTTAGTATAATATAGATAGATTTGTTTAAACAAAAACACGAATATTCATTCCTTACCTTGCTAATCCAGTGATTCAAAGGAGAATGGAACCTGAAAAGATAAAATGCTGGAAATGTTAAAGAAAAGAAAAGGTGATGCAAACATATCCATGAAGCAAAGTGATGAGTAGAAGGAAGAATTTGAGTGGTGCTCTTCAAGGTGATCGTATATATATAAAAAATTAAACAGCAACAAGTGAATGCACTCGTGTTTCTCCGTCTCTGTTGCTCTGTTTGGTAGACGATGGCAGCTCTTGGGCTTCAATATACTACTACTCTTTTGCTTCTCATCAGTGTCGTACTTCTCTGGCTGCCGGTGCAAGTCATTTGTGATGGTACTCACTCTCTCGCTCTCCATTTACTAAATCTTGTTATGATCTTGGAGCTCTTCCATTTTTGTGCCTGAGTCTGTTTGAGAGACAAGAGATATACGTAGGGTTGGTTTGTTTGGAGTAAAAAAGAGAGAGAAATAAAGGAGATGATGTAAATATAGATGTAAATGAGACATTCATACTTGGGCAGAAAGGAAATGAAGATGCTATGTAAATAAGGAAGGAGATCCCCCCGCACCTCAACAAAATGGTCCGTCTAGAAGAGACAGTTAGAAATTTACTTCCTTTTCATCCCTAGCAGACATGATAGAAGTAAACCTAGTGAAAGTAAATGTCTCGTTCCTGCTCTCACTCCCCCTAACCCCTCCTTCGTGAACCAAAGACTAGCTAAGAAAGTTGGTCATTTTTCTGTTCCTTTTTTTGGGGATGGAGGAGTTGTTTAATTGTTCTGAATGTTGTCTTGATGAGGAATAATTCTCCAAAATTGAGATTAATTCCAGTCTCTGACTTGCATAGAGATTCATTTTCATAACAACTTCAGCTTTAATTTGTTCTGTACCCACCATACATATTTTGATTTTCTTTGATGATTTACATAATTGGAGAAGTTGAAGAGGGTCAAAGACCATTGAAGATTAGAGTATTCTTTGACGCGGGGGGGTGCCGACGTCGGAGCTTATACGGTCTGTCCATGTTTTTATTCTTTAAAAAGTCTAACGTGCTTTCAATATTATATTGGCTTGCAGATGAAGAAAGTAGTCTCCTTTCAGCCATCATCAGTTACAGGCAAGCTCAGGGTGCACAACCTCTTGAAAAGCACGACAAAGCAGCTTGTCTAGCCGATGAAATCGCCGACGAGTTGGAAGACAGACGTTGCCCTCCTACCAGCATCTTCTCGGATGTCGCTCCGGGATCACCTCCCGGAATAGATGACTACCGTGATCTGGTAAAGAAATGTGGCATAGGCATGAACACCACACAAGAAGGAGTTATATTACCAGTTTGTGTTCGGAAGAGGGATGCCGCTCTCGTCCTATCGAACTACACGCAGTCTGCATATGCAGGGTACGTCAACAGTTCTAGGTATACCGGAGTCGGTATCGGCGAAGATGACGACTGGACGGTGGTGGTTCTGGCAAGTAATACCCCTGGAGGAAGCTTTTCAAGTGCAACTTATTTGTCCCATGGGTTGAGTTACCATGCATTGTTTATGTTCATGGTGTTGCCTTCGTTTGTTTTTGTTCTTCGTTAGTTTCATGTCCTCTGCTTTATTTATGTTATGAGATTTCATACCATTGATTGGAAGGTGAACGTATTGGTATGTGTGTGCATGTAATCTTGGAGGAAGTTATGGACTCCCATCATTTTGTATTTTATATATGTGAAGTGTAATCTTACTTCCTTTTTAATTTCTCTCACTTCTTATTTTTTCAAATTGAAATGACATTAATACTCAAAAAAGAGTTCAAAATTTTAACTCAAACCTTTTTTAAAAAAACAAACTATAGTCATTAAAGTCTTTTCATTTATTAAAAAAGTTAGAGATAAATGAAAATAACTAAGTGAAGTGAAAATATCATTTATATATATATATAGCAAATACTTTGTTTCAATTGTTGCTAGTCACATTTGATGACTTTATTTGCAAAAAAAATCGGTTTTTATACAAGGAAATGTGTCCAAAAAGAAACAAAAAAAGAGTCCCCTGCTTATCTTTTACAGTGAATTAAAAAGGAAAAGGGGAAGCCAGAAAAATAATTGAAACCCAAGCTATCTGAAAACTTCACAAAACATGCTTAAAAACTTTGTATAACTAAGAAAAATAGATGAACATTGACTCTTGGTTTTTCACTCTTCTGCGGCACCAGTATTCACTAACAATGGGGAGGATAAATTCATTCAGAACCTTATATCCTAGCAGCTCTTTTGCCGTGTTAGATATTTATTGATACCATCCTGATTTCATCTTGTACAAGAATGATACAATGATAAAAATTAAGACATCTCTATATCCTATACTACCTGCAACTTACACACAAAGAATGGCAATGGGAGCAAAACATGACCTATCATTACATATTCTTATAAAATAATAACTTTCTGAAATACCTTATGCGAATCTAACTGAGCTCATAAACTTGCCCTCGATCATTCAACCGACTCAAGTGATTGCCAAGGAGTTGACAACTTAAGTGATCGGCAAGGAGGCTTCATATACTGTTTGAGAGGCAACCTGCTTCCCTGAATTTCTTGTCAACAATTAACAAGTAAAGACGGTAACTTCGGGATATCATTACTTATTAGATTCGCCCACAAGTTTGCAAGCTTCGCAAAACATTGCAGTCCACCCCACTCAACAAAAGCCATGCCTATTTCAGGAAATCCAAAAGAGGCGCAGTCACATTAACGTGTATATAGCAAATAATTGTGCAATGAAATTTTGCTTACTACAACACCAATTATTCTTTAGTTGCTAAAATACCAATTAATAGCGAGCCTAGATAGCTATAATATCTGATTCAATTTATCTATATGCTTTAAGCCACTACTATAAGGGAAATCCCCTGTTACCCTGACCAAACACCAAGAAACTTGGATCCACAATGATTGATCTAGCTTTACCTGGAACCACACTTGTAGTCAAAAGAGAAAGCTGACAAAGAGGTTGCTGATGAGTGAAAACATGCTTCTCAAGGGTATGTCCATCTAGATCAAGAGTATACTTGATTGAGTCCACCAGCAATGCAGCACTATTATCACCATCCACAGAAGAAGAAACTGATACACTTAATACAGCTTGTGCTAGTCCTGAAGACTGCCATAAAGCATGGCATTCATCTAGAAGATGATGCATACTAGATGAGTCTGATGAACTTAACAAAGTCCAAGGCTTGTAAAGTCTGATTGAGGCTTCAAGTATTATGACCACCCTGTAAACTTCACCAAGGGATAACAAAAACCTCTTTCCTGATATTTTTAAAAAGAAACAATTATGAGCAGAATTAGAATTCCAGATTAAATAAATAAAGACCAAATTCCTACACCTAAACAGAGTCCAATTATTTTTATCCCTATTCTAGATGTATTCTACCAATACTAAAACAACAATCAATAACTAGCAATTAAATACCTTGTCGATCAGTGAGTATCTGACTCTGAAGATTTTTTTCAAATGACTGCCTCCAAATCTGAGCACCATATCGCAACTCTTCCGCACAAGCAGAAATCATTTTAGACCATATGGAGACATAAGTTAATTGTTCCTCCGCTGATCCTAATGATAAAAGCTTCAGCATTGTTTTTGCATGTTTCATAACTTGTATTGTTGCTCTAGAATCTTTCTTTACCTATTCAACAATAAAAGCATAACATATGATTTTTCCTGTATTTGACAATCAACGGTCAGATTCCATAAACCACATATATACAGTTTAAGGTCATAACATGAACAAAAAGAGAAGAGGTATGGGATATCATCTAAGGCTCTGAACACCACTTGAACTGGGAAGACATCAGAAACAAAACAACAGACATGGTAATGGTGAATTTATATGGAGTTAAAATACTACTATTGTTCTCCAAGTTTGTGTTCTATGAAGCTCAAGAATATCCGAATAAGTCACCTTCAAATAAAGAAGGGTTAAAAATCTTGATGACCCTTTCTCGAAATCCAACTTTTGCTCTTTAACTAAAAAATTATTAAAGATGATCCATGATCTTTTAAAATGAAAAATTTTGCCTTTCCCTTATATTTTTCAGTTTGATACTAACAAAAATTGGTCATGTGAGATGCACGTGACACTATTTAAGGTTAATTTTGTCAATTTGATTTTTTATATTTTGATACATATATCTCATTTTAAAATTAACCTTCTTTTTTTCCTTCATCTTCTTCCCTGTTTAGAATCTAACACAGCTGCCGCCTTTCCAAAATGGAAAAAAAAAAAAAAGAACCAGCACTACTGGCTACAATCTCCTCACTTCCACAGCTTACTTTTGAGCAATGTGAACCAAAATATCTTTTTATCAATTATAAACTTATTCTGTTGTCGAATCATAGAAAATGTTGGAAGAAATAAATAAATTGATTTAAGATGTTTTAGTACGATACCCTCTCTTCTGAAATAGAATATATGCTCCAACTCAAGTAATAGAAAATTTTGATTATGGACCAGTTTAATATTTAAAAATGAAAAGCTTATTGCTTCCACATGTTGTCAAACATTTAAAAGATCCACAATTCTAAATCTCATGTCATCACAAAAGACCAAAACATTCGGTCAACCAACGCCATTTGGGAAAGACCAACTACAGAAGGAAAATGATAAAAAAAATTAAAAATCTATATATAAAAGCAAGCAGATAGCCGAGGAGAATTCATGAAATATGTAGGAATGAAACATACCAGGTTCAATTCTTTTTGTAGGGAATACACTGACTCAAGAATATCAAATCCTGGTTCCTGCAAAACTTTGAGTAATCCACTGACATCACTTTCTTTTCCTGTACAATTCTCCAATTCTTTTGAAATAGCCTTTGGGCTGGATTTGTTGTAAGCTTCCTTCAAAATATGACAAAGACGGAAATTTTAATTCGAGTACATATCAGCTGACGAAAAAATGCCCAATAGAACAAATGCATAAACTAGCTTCTTACAGCAAGCTCAAAAACAAGGAAAAACATAGATAGACCCAGTATTCATAGACCAGGCCATTTAATATTTATACCATGCATCGAAAGTTGTACCTTCTAGAAGGGTACAAGTTTAAAGAGCATGAAGGTAATGAAGACTGGTTCTATGTGATCATTTCCGCAAAAACAATGCAAAAAGAAAGATATAAATGAAGAAAAAGAGGATAGCGCAAGAGAGCAATACATGATACAAATGCTTACTATAATGTTTCTTATGTTTGGGTGTGGTGGGAAGGGGGGTTTGGGGGGGTGGGGGAGCCTCTTCTTTATTTAACCATTGAAAGGAAACGCTGATATCCTGTTCATTCCAAGCAAAGCAATTATAATTATACTTTCACACTATGAAAAATACAGCACTATCAGATGTTTTTTCCTGTCTAAGATTAGGAAGAGAGGCAGAAATTATAACCACCATCCTCATAAAAGTAAATTACAATAGAGACAGCAGTAAAACGAAGCATGATTCAGTTATCTGAAAAATAAGAAAACTATGAAGTGAATTTCTGCTTCACATTTCCTAATCCAAGCACAACAGATTATCTACATCCTAAACTCAGAAGCTGTCAAGAGTTGTATAAATTCTTTAGGGTTCAAACCTAATAAAAGTTCAGATGCAAGCAAAATGCTGGCTATGCAACATAAAATGTCATCAACAATTATAACTGATTCTGAATATGGAGTCATGATGAAACCAATAGAGAAGAAAATTTCTCCTGCTCTACTCTCAATGCCAATAAACATAAAACTAAAGAGATTATGAAACAAAAAATTCATTCTTCCTCACTTATTCAGCCATTTTCAGAAGAGTGAACATCTTAATCTCATAGAGTATATATAGCTGATTCCCCGTATAAAACTTGATGAGTAGCAGACTCATAATCAAGCACAATTCTAAAGCTCTAGGAAGGAAATGATGTACAGATAAATAGTCAAGCCCTCACTTTTTATTATTTCTGATTATTCAGTAAATTAAACAGCTATATTTCAGAATCAGAGTAAATTTTTTCACTCCCAAAAAGAAGTCAAATGTTCATTTTCCTTATCCTCTACTGAATCATTACCATGTAACAGCTCTAACTCCTCTTAGGTCAACTGGTCTAACAGATTTTTACCTTAGACAAGAGGTTAAAGGAAACCAAAAGTTCTCTTTAGATAGTGAGAATATAGGGGTAAACTTTAAATCTCAGTAATTTTAAGCAGCAGGATTGGTTTTTATGCTACTAAATCTGACTTGGATAGACATTGAAATTTCGTATTTCCAAAACTGAGGGAAATCCACTCAGAGCTTAGAATGCATGATAGTTTTGGTTGCTGGATATTATCTGTAGAGTTTCACAAAGAAATGGATTTAAGATTCCTTAAATTTGAAATCAGTGTAGAATATGATTGTAGCATCGCAAGAAAGATTTAGGAGGATTCTTCATTTTAAAATTAGTTCAACGAAAACTATTCGTGTTACATTAATGCAACAAGATCATGTCAATTGGCTTTGAATTTGCCTGGTCAAGCCATTAGTCAATCATTTACTTTGTCCTAAAATGTTGCACATAATAAGTGTTTACTATAAACCCATACAGCATCAAAATCCATACATCTTGGGGTGGGTATTAGATGACACCTTTATGAAGCAGAAATAGAAGCAGCCATGCCAATCTCGGTAGAACCTGTAAGCTGCTATGATTCCAGGACACTAAGTACCTATGAGAATATCTTACTGAATTGTGATTCTAAAGTCCACCACAATCTATGATACAAGCCTAGTTAAATCTACAAATGCCTAAAGCCCTTGCTATTTCCTGTCAGAATAAGTAAAATCACTTCCATATGATATTAGTGTCAGAATTATCTTAGTGTTCAAGCATTTAATAGCTGGAAAAATGCAACTTAATCACTAATTTGGCAAAAAAGAGCTAAAAGCTGGTTTATCTGAAGAACCAATATGGATTAAGAAATTTGCCACAAGAAACCCAAAATCTCTAAGAAAGTTAAATAAGCTGTAGTTGAAATAGAAAATATGAAAACAGCATTCAAAAATGTGCAATACAAAGGACTACCTGAATTTCTTCGATAATAGTTGCCAGGGTTGCATCTTCACTGGCAGTAGCAGTAGTTTGAGCTTCCTGAAAAAAACGAATTTAGCTACTTATCACGGACATATACAAATGGAGATATGCTTATAAACCAGCAATTAAAGAAACTATATCAATAAAAAATTAGAAAACCTTTAAGCTCTCAAGATGGCATTTAGCAAGAAACTGTAACACATCCATTAATTTGGAATAGAAATCAACGTAATGATTCAGCTTTAATTGGGTTGAACAGCTGCCATGATCGGCATTTCCATTACTGTGAAGAAAGGTTCCATTTTCAGCACCTCTCTCAAAGGAGGCACCCTTAAATTCCCAGGAGCTATCATCAAAATCATCAACCTCTTGTGCTGCACCAGAATTCAACACATCTTCAGAGAGAGCTAATCCATTTTGAGTTGGCTTATTCACAGTGTCCACTGAAGAGATTTGTTCAGCTTGAGTATATAAATTCGAAATGATGTCATTGATCAAAATACTTGTATTTGAAATATGATTATTTCTCTTATAAGATTCTGATGGATGTAGAAAAGCTTCCGGAACATCCAAAGAACCATCAATTTCTGCTTCCTCATCACAAAATATAGACAAGGGAAGCGGCCCCTTATGATTCTCAGCTCTTATCTCTGTTCCCTGAAAGTTCATACAAGACTGGAGGTGTGAGTACTACAAGCTTTGAAGCATCCACTAGCCTATTTCAGAACTAGGTTGACAAAAGTTTTTCACATTTTAAAAGTTAAAAGAACAAGCAATAAGGAGGAAAAAAAAGAAAGAAACGGAGTGTCCAACTTCCACTAGAGTGATTATATATAAATCAAGAAAAACCCATCTTGAACGGTGATGGACCTTACCTCTGGCTTGCCAGCACTTTCTGCAGAGGCAGTTGTAAATTCCCCAAAATCATCATCTAATAGAGCACCTCCTACAACTAAATGGGAATCCAGTACAGTTTGATCATTATTCTTTTCACTTCTTGAGGACATCTCCAAGCTATAATCATTATGTGCTGCTTCAACTTTTGGTGCTACACTTGGACCACTATCAACCTTAACATCAATGTTGTTCAAATCATTGGAATTCCCATTTACTGGAGCAAATGGGTCAATTGATCCCGCAGACCCCTCGAAAAAATCAGTTGATCCATTCAAGAAATTGGTGAACTCAGAGGACGAATTCATCCCAGCACTATCATGTAACTTTGGCACAGCCTTCAGAACAGAATGAAGGATGTCATAAAATGAACCAAACAAGTAATAGTTTTTTGCATTTCATACTAATAAATACATGGTTTATTTTATCCAAGAACTCCGAAATTATTAGGTTTTAGACCACAAATGCTAAAAGTTATGGCCTGTAGGCTTACCCTATCATTCTCCAAGCCTCATTTAATCCTTTAAAATAGGAGACTAGTAGACATGTTAACAAGATGAGTATAACAGAGAACATAAACTCTTAAGTGCACGAAAAACGGGGATTCAAAAGCTAAATTCTGTTCATTTTTCTGTTACCTACAACCAATGACCAGCCTGATGTCTCCAGCTCCAAGTCAGAGACATTGTTTCCCCTTAAAGGCTTTTTAACATAGAACATGCACTTGGATAACCAAACTACGACAACATCCATCTAAATCTGACAAAAATATAAATTGAAGATGAAGAAAGCTAACCTCTTTTCCAGGTCCATTTTCCTCAGACACTGCTGCAAATTCCCCAAAGTCCTCCTCAGATTCAGCCTTTCCAACCAGAGAATCCAGCCGACCATTACATTCTGTCTGTTCTTTTTTTGAGTATGTGTTTGTAACAGAACTATTTTGAGGCGCTGTACTAGACTTGCTATCCAATCCAACAGCAACATTGTAGGAACTACCAGAAATACCATTTGACATGGAAAAAAAATCAAATGACCCACTAGACAAGGAAAACAAATCCATTGATCTATTGGAGTCATTTACAAACTCCTTCGAATTCATGTTGGCCTCTAAAACTTTTTGTTCCTCTGACTCTGCCTTCAGAAAAGAAAATGCCAGCTTCAGTTAAGTGAATTTCTAAGATGTTACAGAGGATCTCCAGACTTGAACAATGACTCGCCATCATTCCATAAACACTCAAGTTAAATCTTATGTAGATACAAGATGAAATAACCAGATTATATATTTTTTGGATAAACTGTTCTTTTTATCAAATTGAACATTAAACAAACACAAAAAATTGCACAAAAGAATACACGTGATACCAGCCGGAATTTGGGCCTGCCATCAATTCCGGAGAGAAACTAGTACATAATATGGATTTCAGGAAATTAAAATGTAAGGCATTCAGACCAAGAAAATGCACAATCAACATGACAGTCACAAATTGCTGCAGCATTACCTTCTCATTTCCAGGGCTAACTTTAGATTCTGAGAACCCATCCTTGAATTCCCAGTCCCCATCATCATTGTCATCACCAGGATCACCATCAGCATTTGACCTTGACACTTGAAAATCCTGATTCAGCACATTTGCATCTGGTTTAAATCCACCAATATCAAAATTCCACCCATCAAAATTTGAACTTCTCTTTTGTGTTAAATCTAACTCCATGCCAATAAAATTGGATTGAGAACTTCCACTTTTAGCATTATTCAACTCAATTTGATTACTTTCACTCCCTATCATATCCAAATACTTTGAGTCCGAACCAATATGCCAGCCGTTAAAATCTATGTTCAAGACATCCAAATTCAAATTTGCTGTCCCATTCAATCTTGCGCCATCTTGAATATTTACTTTCTGGTTTTGGTTACTTAAACCCACTAGAGTATCCGAATTGCTTTCCTGCGCTGCTGATCCCAAGTCCAAACTCACTCCACTTCGCACCAAACTAGATCCTTTCTTACTTGAATCAATACCATTAGTATTCAACTTCAACAGATTCGCATTGGAACCCAACCTATTGTCCAAATTAATCTGTGGATTGGCGTTGTACAGATTCGCAATAACACCATAACTCATCCCAACACCTAAATGAGTATTATCCTCGGATACATTATTAAAATTATAATTACTAGAACTTACATTACTTCCCGAGCCCTTACCATCATTATCTTGTGAATCATTCACGCTAGGCCTCTCCTCCTCCACGTGTTTCTCTTCCTCTTCATCATCCCCAAAAATTGACAAGGGTATAGCCCCTTTAATCTTCACCCAGTGTGTAGTCTTCTTCTCCGGTTCAGAACCACTCAGGCCAGACTCAGCCCCCGTCGCGCTTCCGGATTCCAACTGGGATTGTGATTGGGAAGACGGATTTGAAGCAAAGAATTTAAAAGGGTCGATGGGTTTTGATAAACTGCCAGATGACACAGCAGATCCAAGTGTGGTTTCAACAAAATCACCCCATTCATCGTCATCATCATCATCGTTTTCTTCCTGTTTCCCTGTCTCAGTAACGCCGGTTCCAATCGTGGATTTTGGCCCGTTAATTTGCGATGAAGGCTTGGGTTGATGAAATTGGAAAGACGATGGATAGGAGGCGGATGCGAAAGTGAAGTCTCCAAAGCTCTCATCATCGTCGTCCTCCGCCATCTTCGAAGGACTTGCGAATACCTCCTTTTCCTTCTCTTCTCGTTCCGGTGATTGCCGATTGGCAGTATGATGCAGCTGTGAAACGGGATTGGGATAGGAAGTAGGCCTTGCAGAGTGCAAACAGCTTCGAAATACTATGTGGGTGGGAATTTCCGTTTTGTTAAAATTGAGGGATCCTTCTAACCCGCGTTTATGGCATCCATCTGCCCTCTGTAACGATGAATTTACAACGATGTATTAGGATTGGTTTTTTATTTAAGATTTTTGTGTAAAGTTTCAAATAGTAAATTGTCAGTTAAAAAAATAAGATTTCAAAAAATTTAAAATCAATAAAAGGCATATTTGAATTACAACTTGTCGGTGATGACTTATTTTATTAAGAAGAATTAAGAAAACATTATGGAGTGGGACGTTTGAAGGGGACTATTCTAACTTTGGTTGGGATGTTGATACCACATCTTCCATAATTAGATAGGAAACTTGATGTATTCTAAAATAACTTTTAATTCATCGTCTAATTTTTGACAAAATCATAATAATTAATTTTCAAGAATCCGTTGCCCGACAACAATTTAAAATTTTTATTTTAAATTTCGTAAAAATTAAATTATTTATAAGAAGAAATATGAGTCTCGTAAGGTTTAACTATGAGATTGATTGTTTAATCTATATTTAATACATAATTTTTATTGTAATATTTTTTATATTTTATAAAAAAATTTTACTTGTTTATAAGATTTATATATAAGAAATTGTTCATTATTAATTAATTATATTCAATCTATATTTAATGTATAATTTAAATTATAATATTTTTTATATTTTGTAAAAAAACTTTTTACGTGTTTAATGTTTTTAAATCTTATATATATATATATATATATATATATACTTATTATATATAATTTTTTTATTATAAAAAATTTTTATTTTTCAAAACTCCTCTAAATCTCCTCTTTATTCAAATTTTACAACAAACTAATTAATTTAAAGAAATAACACATCAAATTTATTACAATAACAGAATGATTAGATATTCTACGAAGATTCTTTCGAATTTAAAGTGGTGCAAAATATTAAAAAAATATATTAACACAATATTAAAAAAAATAAAAAATAGCGCCACTTGTGCTACGTAGACACATGTGCGCTCCATCGAGCCTGGTCCTCTGACACTTCTTGTACAGCTTAGAAATGTAAAATATGATTACTTTCTTAAATTCTTTTAAGAGATGAAAAGAAAAAGAAAAAAACAACTTCCAAATTCAAATTCTGCACAAATATACTGACTTGTTGGATACCTACCTACACCCCTAAAGTTTTAAGAGATGAAAAGATGAGAAGTGAATCAAATAAAGAAAAGATGAGTGGAATTTCAGGCTGCTTGTTGAAAATTGCAGATTCAGGTATCGTACTGATGGCCATTTTCTTCAATACAGACTGACTCTATTACTGCTATTAAATTGGTATTCTTTTAATCTAAAGGCTGAAACTTATCAAAAATACTTTTGACACTTAAAAATTTTTTGTTTTCTGCCCAAAAGAATGTTTCAGTCTAAAAGTAATTCAAATTTATAATTTTTTTAATTTCTTCCACCAAATTATATATATATATATATATATATATATATCTTTTCTCTTCTTTCCATTACTACTTTGATGATTCATTCTCTTTAAGTTCTTCACTTTATGTATTACGGTTTCAACGAGTTTTATAGTTTTCTATTGAGATTAAAGCACGTTATTTGTTGGGCTATTTAGCAGCTTCGAAATTGTGCTAATTTTTGTGGCTAGAGAAACAATTTTGAAAGTGAAAAACTCTCATGGCTTAGAGAGAATGATTTTGATGATGGAGAATTTCAATGTTTGATTTTTTTAATTTTTTAAAAAATTCATATCTAGTTTAACTTCTTCTATAATGAATTTCATTATTTTAAGTAATTACATCAATATTTTTAAAGATTAATTATTTAAAAGAGAAATTTATGTGGTAAATAATTATTCAAACTACTATGAATAATTATCAGTAATATGAATAATTATTCATTACTATGTGAATAATTTCTCACCACACATATTTGAATAGTAATTCGCATTTCTTAAAGATTAATTACTTAAAAGAAAACACAATGTAGTGAAAAATTATTCAAACGTCTATACATAACTATTCAAGACAATATAATTATTATTTAAATTCCTGTTAATCATTATTCAAAATAAAATAAAATAAAGAAGAAATTAAAGTAAAGGAAAAAAGGAGAAAATAATAACCTTTTAATTTTTTCAAACTCATTGTTAAATATTCATCCACTATACATATCTAAATAGTAATTTTTATTGTTTTAAAGATTAATTATTGATGAGAAAACATTATGTGGTGAATAATTATTCACATTATTCATCATTGTGTGAATAATTATTAAAACATCTGTGAATAATTATTCAAACTTTTGTATTGAATGGATATAATGTCATTACACCGTGAAAATTAAGAGTAGAAATCACCAATATTATAGTATAATTTTTACTTTTGATACAATTTTTTACTTATTTATAATCTCAAATACATTAAAAAAATAGCAAAGTACATGTGTAGTGAATGCTTATTCAAACCTTCATGAACAATTATTCAAGACTATATGAATAATTATTTATCACTACGTAAGTAATTATTCACATATTCGTGGTGAATGAACATAATATCATTCCCACGTGATAATTTAAAGTAGAAATTGTCTCATTTGTAATGAATTTATTACTTTTGGTGCAATTTTTCATCTATTTATAAATAATATTCCACTAAAATTATTTTAAATTTTTGCATTGAACAAACTCGAGTATAGTATAAATGAGAGGAATGATAATTACGTAAATTTAAACTCTAGTTTTTGTTGCATAAAATTAATCTATACATAAAAGTTTTAGCAAAAATAAGTGTTCCACAATTCTTCTGTCCTCCTCATTACCATTATCAACATGATCACTACCTTTTAATATTTTTCTAATATAACACCACATTTACATTTAACACTAACACAAGCTCCTATTACATAAATATTTTTTACTGTTAATAATACTCCTTTTAAGGTTAAATAAAAAAAGAAAAAATTTATATCTAATATAATAATATTTATCTAACAATAATAATAATTTTTTTTGTCTTTACTGTTTAAATCCAACAAACTATCAATTTTCTCGATAACTTATTTTTTTTAATTTGACAACACAACCTTCAGAAATATCATAAACCATATTCACAATATCTACAACTATAATAAATAAATTTGTGAAGATTAACTAATGAATTCTTTCACACAACGTCCTTCATTTTCATCATTAGCGAAAAGGATAGAAAAAATCGATCTGATAGATATACTATACTTAGATTCAAATTATGATAATTTAAAGAGTTTCGGTTACTTTTCAAATTGAAAATACTCTTTGGATGAGAATTCAAATATTTTTTTGGTTTTAATCTCTTGATCAAAAAATTCTGATCTAATAGATCGAAAAATCGCACCCCTATCATATGCTCGGAAAACTGCACAGAGAAGCTAATTTGAAGGAAAATCAAAGAAATATGCGAAACATAAAATAATAATAAACAACAGCAATAGATCACAGCGGCAATCGTGCAACGACTCAAATTCGGAAAGAAATTAAGCAACCGGATAGCTATAAGATACTTGAAGCAGGGCGAGAATGGAGAAGATTGTTTCCAGTCAGGGCATAAGAATTCTCACGTCTAGTACTGCTAGAACTGTCAATTGGGCCGGGGTGCCTCGAGTCCGGCCAGTTAGACCTGACATGAGCCTGTGCTAGCGCTGAAAAATTTAGTCCGAATAATTTTCGAGTCGAGTTCGGGTTGAGGTAAGTTTAGTCCGATTTTAGTCCGGTGTTAAAATTATATATATTTATATATTTTTATATAATAATATTATTATTATATTATTAAAAATATTATTATATTATTTGAAAATATTATTTATTATATAAAAAATTTAAAAATCAGGTTAAGAACGGCCCGAGTCCAAAAGAATAAAGTCCAAACTCATATTTTTTCGACCCGTTATCAATTAGACCGAACTCAAGCTTCACAAAGCCGACTCATTGAGTTGATTGACAGCCCTAAGTGCTACTTAGAGCGATTGACAATCCTAAGTACTGCAATGATTCTTTGAGAGTGAGGAGGGAAAACCGGAAAGTAACAGATACTCGTCCTCGCATGCACTTTGTAACCGAATTCCCAGGCACGAAAGGACAAAAGAGAAGAAAAGACATGAAAATTTCTGATTTTTTCTTTCTTTTTATTTAAAATGTAGCTTGGACTATTCCTACATAAACGGAATGAAAATGTTTGATTGATATATAGATTGAACAGGTTTTTTGTTTCCACACTATTTCTTAGTTCTTACCAGATTAAAATGTAGTGACATTTTACTCCTTTCTTTTCTCCTTTCTGAAGTATTTTTCTCTAGTAAAAAATAGAAAATTGAAGAAGATAATTTGACACAAGCATTCTGATTTGCTTATCTGATGGAACAAGAGTGACATAGAGAACGAGACAGGGAGAAATGCTATCCACCAGTGAATTTGTCAGGGCAAAATAGACAGCAGAAGCAGAACTATGATTTCATCCAAGATTACATGCACATACACAGGTAATTAGCATTCACTGGTAATCGTAGCATATCCAAATAAAACGGAATGAAACTAGCTAGTTTAGCCCCGCAAGGAACAACCCCAAAACCATCAACATAAACAAAGCGTGGTGACTCAATACATAGGATAAATAAGCTGCACTTGCAAAGCTTCCTCCAGGGGTGTTGCTTGCCAAAACCACCACGGTCCAGTCGTCTTCTTTGCCGATGCCGACTCCGTTATAACTGGAACTGTTCAGATACCTTGCATACTGAGACTGAGTGTAGTTCGTGAGGACCAGAGTGGAAACCCTTTTCGGGACACAAACGGGTAATATTACCCCGTCTTGTGTGGTGTTGATGTCTATGCCGCATTTCTTTACCAGATCGGGATAGTTAGTTAGTTGAGGCTGCGATCCCGGTGCGGAGGCAACGGTGCCGCTGGGAGGGCATGGTCTGTTTTCGATCTCGTCGGCAATTTCGTCGGCCAGACAATCTGCTTTGTCGTGCTTGGCAAGAGGTGGTACGCCTAGAGTTTGCCTGTAACTATTGAAAGCTGAAAGGAGGTGACCTTCATCATCTGCAAGCCAAGATAATTAAGTTATGCAAGAATCTTCGCCCACTAAATAGAAATCCTTTATTCCCACAAAATGTTATAAAGAAATTGAAAATGTAGAAGAAGCAAGAGATGCTAGGATATTTTCCATTAGATTGTTTTCAGCACTTCCTCATGTTTGAAAGAAAGGGGAAAAAAATAACAAAGGAAACTGTCATCAAGATGCGTCTCTATTTACAACGGCACTTCTAAGATTATTTTTTTTCCTTTTCATGGCTAGAGAAATACATAGCTAGAGAGAAAAATACCATCACAAATGATTTGTACGCATAGCAAGAGAATGAAGACATTGAGCAGAAGCAAAAGAGTAGTGTATTGAACCCTGACAGACGCCATTGCCTTCAACACAGAGCTAGCTTGATTCTCTGTAGTATATGAAAAATAAGGAAAGGGAGAACCTCTGAAGCAGCAACGGAGATGAGAAACAAATGATAAGATTTGGTCTATTGCCGGTCACGTTAACCAGAAACGACTATTAGAACCTGCCATTGTTTATTTCTTACTTTCTCAAGAGAGAAACAAAGTGGGAGATCGAGAAGTTAGCTAATTAAGCTTTGAAAGTGAAAAGTAGAGCCCCGACTTGGCAATAGAGATGATGATTTCCAGAAGTGCATGGCGCTACACGTTTCAGACATGCAAAGCATTTGGCCAAAAGCTGTGGCTAAACTTGGCCGCTTGGCTTTATCTTATGTTCCTTCTGTCCCCAATCCTTTTATCCGTTTTTTAGCCTTTTTCTAATCATCTTATGATCTAGAATCCATCTTATAAGTGAAATCTCTCACAAATAAATTGACTAATTTGTGCACGTCATCATAAGGGGAAAAAAGAAGAAAATACATGGCAAATTAATTTAAATGAGTTTATTTTAGGAGGGTAAGTGATAAGCGAGAATGAAATTATCATAAATGATAAATACCATATATTTTTAAAAAATTGTAAAAAGGAATAATAATTTTTTAAATAAGAAGAAGACAGCGGCTTTGGTCCTTTCTCCATCCATGAACACAACTGGTCCTTCCGCTTGTTAAAAAAGAAAGAGAAAAGGTATGGTTCCTTTGATTTTTTGGAGCAAGAAAAATGAAAAATGAAAATTATCGCCTTTGATCTCTCCCGAATGCTCATCTCGGCCATCTCCATGCATGGCAATGACGTTCCCTTACAGAAGACGTGTCCGCTGCATGCGGCCGAGGATAACACGTAAACTCTTGCTTCTCTGCCACGTTTAGATCGGCTTCCATCTTTTTCACCTTTCTCTTTTCTGTGTCCAACTCTTTCATATTAAGAATAAACTTTCCATGTCTATCCTAATTTCCAAGTTCCAGATTATCATCTTCTGAATTCACTTTTCCACACTTTATATACATGTTCACTCGTTTTCATTCTTCCTCCAGAGCATTGGCCACTGCACTTGGCATCCACACTAAACCTCTGCAAATTCAATTTCCATCTCGTTGTACGACATTTTCCAGTTCTAGTGCAAGTCGAAAAGCAGTTTTTGTGAGAACAATGGCTTCCAGTGGAGAGCAATTCCCTCCCCAGAGGCAGGAAATTCAACCTGGCAAAGAGCATGTCATGGATCCAACTCCTGGCGCCACTCACCCTGATTATAAACCCTCTAATAAACTTCATGTGCGTTTACAAAAGATTCATATTAATGACGTCAATGCATGATTTTTATCAGAAATGAAACTGCAGTACTGATTGAATTTCTTGTTTTCGTGATATGTCGGATGTGCAGGGCAAGATAGCACTGGTTGCAGGTGGTGATTCAGGCATCGGAAGAGCGGTCTGCCATTGCTTCGCTTTGGAGGGCGCAACAGTAGCCTTCACTTACGTGAAGGGCCAAGAGGACAAGGATGCACAGGACACGCTTGGGATGTTGACGCAAGCTAAAAGTCCTGATGCAAAAGAGCCAATGGCTATACCAACGGATTTAGGTTACGATGAGAACTGCAAGAGGGTTGTGGATGAAGTGATGAATAACTACGGCAGGATCGACATTTTGGTGAACAATGCAGCAGAGCAGCACCTGACCGGCTCGGTTGAAGAGATCGATGAAGGGAGACTCGAAAGAGTGTTTAGAACTAACATCTTTTCCTATTTCTTTCTAACCAGGTATGAACTCTTCTTGTTACCTTCTTTCCCCCTATCCCGGTGGTATAATGTGGTGGCGAATTGATTGTAGGCATGCTGTGAAGCATATGAAACAAGGGAGCTCCATTATCAACTCTACATCAGTGGTTGCGTACAAGGGAAACGCTAAGCTACTGGACTACACTGCAACTAAAGGAGCAATTGTTGCATTCACCAGAGGACTTGCTCTGGAGTTGGTAAGCAAAGGCATACGTATAAATGGCGTAGCGCCTGGTCCGATATGGACTCCTTTGATTCCGGCATCCTTCAGTGAAGAAGAGGTTAAAAACTTTGGGAAAGAAGTGCCAATGCAAAGGGCAGGGCAGCCCATGGAAGTGGCGCCATCCTATGTTTTCCTTGCCTGTGAACATTGCTCTTCTTACTACACCGGCCAAGTCCTCCATCCCAATGGTACAACATATGTTTCTTCACTGTCTTACGCAGCCAGATTCTGTTATTGGCGACTATCTAATTCTACATCTCCAAACACCTCTTTTTACCTTTCTCTTGATTTTCTGCTAAGTGTTCTCCGATGTTTTCCGCAGGCGGTGTTATTGTCAATGCTTGAGAAGCTCTGTGCAGTGGTTTTGATCGTTTCTTTCTGTGGTCATGGTGGGAGTTTTGGACTAAGCTGGAGAATATATATATATATATATACATATGAATCGAAAATGTATCCTATAGGTTTATGGTTCTTAGGTTTGGTAAAATAGTGTACATAACAAGTATGTTTTTTCCTGAGTCCAGGAATCTACTCTATAAAGTGCCTTCTTTGATCAAGCCTTGGTATATGAACTACTTTTACCGGTGTGGGATCAAAAAATATTCGGACACTTGCGACCATGGAACTTGGAATTTTGAGATTGCATTGGACTGTCGTTCTATTTTAGATTGTATTGGGAATTTTGACGAGTTGTATCATGTTGTGGTGCACACGAGCAAAGTGCCGTTTACCAGAGTTGGGGGACAAAACATGGTATTTGTAGCGCGTGCATAATATTGAAAAAAATATATGTAGGCCTTACAGCCTTAAAAGAAAAAAGAAGAACTTTTAAGGAAGAAAAGAGACGTGTAGAACTTACATAAAAGAAAGAGGAATTCTAAGGGAGAAAAGGAAGGCAGGGACAGGGTTTTATGAATGCATTTGAGGGTATGGGATAAAATGAATAAGAGGCTGACGTATATTATTTTTTAAAAAAAATATTTAAAACTAAAGTTATATAATAATTAATAATTATTAATTTTTTAAAAAATAATTTTTTATTAATATAAACTTTTCATCATTAATCTTTTTAATTTAGGAGGTTAAATGATTCTATCTTAAACATTGGAATTCATCCTTAAACATTATAATTTTACACGTACTGATGTCACTAATATATTTGAGAAAAAAATAATAGTTTGCTAAAAAATTTTTAATTTTACTCGAATAAAATTAATATCACTAATATTGCGAAATAAGTCGCTCTTTCATTAGAAAATTTAATCTTACTTGAATTTGAAACTAAAGTCACTAATATTTTTAGATTTCTTACTTTTCATGAAAATGTTTTTCTTTAAGTTATGGTATGAAAAGAGCTTTCCCAAATTTTCTCAAAATGGACTGTCAACAGGAAAATCTATTCATACTTCAATTTTACTTATCCAATACTGAAATGAAAAAAGAAGTAAAAAAAGTCATTACATTCCAGCAAATCAAAACACAACTTATCCAATACTGAAATGAAAAAAGAAGTAAAAAAAGTCATTACATTCCAGCAAATCAAAACACAATCACGGTTCTTTTTACAAACAATTCACTTTTACAAATTTAAAACATAAAATCTTAAACATAAATTCAATCCATATAAAGCCCTAATGAGCTTCCTCGGTAGTCAATTATCTACTTAATCTCTTAAATATCGGTGTTCTTGCTTTGAGAATAACCATCAATAAACTTCACAATTCTCTAGTTAAATATGGCATTCAAGTAGAGACCAAAAGAAGAAACGAGAAAAGGTGAAGTTTTATCTCTTTTTTTCTTTTTTTTGGACAAATGGAAAAGTATTTTATCATACTGCTACAGCCGCAATAATAACATTTTCCCCCAGAAAAAGACAATCTTTCTTCGCAAAATTACTAAGCAATGACATTTCCAACACCAGTAAGAAGGAAACGGAGCATTTATTATTATCTCACTTTCCTTTTTCCTCGAGGGATACAAATTCACCTTATATTCATTGTAGAAATTATATGTAGGATATCATCTATATCGAACATCATATCACTAGTTTTTTCTTGATTCATTTTTTAAATATTTTAATAAATTTTTCTATGATGGTGCATTTTTTAACTATAAAAATTTAGTGGGGGCGAAGAGGGAGGGGTTGAGTTGAGAGAACACATCTAGTTGAGCCAATTAATTGGCTCAAAATAGGACTAAAAATAATTTTCATGAAAATTTCTTTCTTTTTTGGTCAAGAACTCTCACCTCCGTCACTATGCTAGGCCACGACGGCCCGTTTCAATAGACGTTCCCGCTGCGTGTGGGGGTTGTGGCCAAAGATAACACGTAGCCTCGTTACTCTCTGCCACGTTTGTATCGTCTTCCACCTCTTCGACCTTTCTCTTCTCTGAATCCCAACTGTCCGTGCAAAACACCAAGTTTTTTTTCTATCCATTTTTCCAAGTCATCCTCGCCAACACAAAACTTTTCTCCATCCACCCTTTAAATGCACGTTCTCTAAGCTTCTTCCTTCGCAGAGAGTCTTAGAACCTCTTTGTACCATCAACATTTTGCAGTCCCTGTACAAGAAGCATGGCAACCAGCGGCGAGACATTCCCACCTCAGAAGCAGGAAACTCAACCCGGCAAAGAACATTTCATGGATCCAACGCCCAAGTTCATGCACCCTGATTATAAACCCTCCAACAAGCTGCAAGTATGATCACAAAATGCATGCATGATTTGCTCTAGTGATTCTGCATTTTGGGACCTTTTTATTTCCAATTCACGTGTTTTCTTGTCGCTTGATTTTTGTATGTCAACGTGCAGGGTAAGATAGCGCTGATTACGGGTGGTGATTCCGGCATTGGACGGGCAGTCTGCTATTGCTTTTCTTTGGAGGGTGCAACAGTGGCCTTCACCTACGTGAAGGGCCAGGAGGACAAAGACGCACAGGACACGCATGGTTTTGATGCAGAATAGGACTCCTGATGCAAAAGAACCCATGGCTATAGCTGCGGATTTGGGTTACGATGAGAACTGCAAGAGGGTTGTAGATGAAGTGGTGAACAACTATGGGAGGATCGATATTTCGGTGAATAATGCAGCAGAGCAGCACAAGAACAGCTCCGTGGAGGAGATCGACGAAGCAAGACTCGACAGAGTCTTCAGGACTAACATCTTTTCTCATTTTTTCATGACCAGGTCTGGTATATATATTTTCCTTCATTTCTTCTTGTTCTTCTGAGATTGTGTTTTGATATTGCTGATCAGTTGTGAGTGAGAAACTGATTGCAGGCATGCTGTGAAGCACATGAAGCAGGGCAGTTCAATTATCAACAGTACATCGATAAATGCATACAAGGGAAACGCTACGCTACTTGATTACACATCAACCAAAGGCGCCATTGTTGCATTCACCAGAGGTCTTGCTCTGGAGTTGGAGAGCAAAGGCATACGCGTTAATGGCGTAGCTCCTGGGCCAATCTGGACTCCATTGATTCCGGCTTCCTTCGACGAAGAGAAGGTAAAGAATTTTGGGAAAGAAGAGCCAATGCAAAGGGCAGGGCAGCCAATCGAAGTGGCACCATCCTATGTTTTCCTTGCTTGTAATCACTGTTCCTCTTACTTCACCGGCCAAGTCCTCCATCCCAACGGTAAATCTCTCTTCATTTTGTGGGTTTTCGATCTCTTTATCAGCGGAAATCTCTTTATGAGCGGAAATTAAACCTCTTTTTCTCTTTCTTGGTCTTGTCTAATGCGTTTGTGGCGATTTGCAGGTGGTGCTATAGTTAATGCTTGAGGGACTTTTGTGACACTGGCTCTAGTCATGGTTTTTGTTGTGCTGGTTTTGAGGGGAATGGGAAATCAGTTTTATAAGCGACACTAGTTTCTGATATCATTCCCCCATTCCCCAGACGTAGCAGAACAGAATATGTATACTCGATCGGTATTTTGGTTCTCGGTGTTGTAAATATAAGAAAATTATATAGTATGAAGTGCACTGTCTTCCTCGTTCAAGTACTCTATTTGCCTTCTTGAGTGTGACTCGTTATGAACAAAAGAACTGTCAGCTCAGACTGGGCAGAACTATTTGCAGCACATGAATTCTGACCTTATGAATGTTACTTTTATTGATCAACTGCTCACCAAGTATCATAAAAAAAGGAAAAAGAAAAGAAAGTGAAGTTCGTTCATTCATTGTTTTACTAATTTAAAAGGCAGGGGATGAAACAAGTCTTTATATCAGAAATAAGGAAAAGCATGAAATCTCATACAAACATAAGTTAATCTGACCCAAAACTGAATTCAGGAAGCCACTTTGTGGCCAGATTTTAAAGGCTTATAAAACCAAAGCTAACTGGAAAATTCAACAACTACATTGATCTACTGAAAACAATTATTAATGCAATACTTCAAAGACACAATGGTCTGCAAAAGATTATTGATGACCGAGAGATGGATCTTACAACATTTTGAGCGGCCGCGTGAGGCAAACCAAAATCATGAGAAACCACTGAAGGAGATCTCCATGCCATTTCCCCCTATTCCAGCAGTAAAACATTGGAATCCAAATGACTCTAACTCTGAAATTACTTTATCAACAACAGATCCTGATAACACTGTATACTGTGGTCAAGGAAACAGACGAAGGATAACAATTGTGATCTTAGAGGGATATTAAGCAAACATAGTATCAGATTAATATCCAGCTGCAACAAGTTGGACAATATGATCTTCACTCCATCTAAAGTTCTTGAGAGTCAGAAATCAAGCACACACCCACCAAAGAAATTAGTAGCAGATGAAATTACAATAAGGATTAGATGAATGACACACACACGGATATGCTCTGTAACCCCTATGTTTCCTTTTGTCTAAATTCTGAGAACATCAAATCCCATGCAACCTAAGCACATGTAATTTTCACCTTAATTGCCTTACCCTTTGGGTGGATAATACAATTTCACATGCAGTCTAGTTACACGTAATATCTGTAATTTCGAGGCAGAGACATGATATACTATATCAGTGGCAACCAAAGCAAGCAAAAGGCAACACTGAATATCAGAACCCTATCACCAGAATACACAATATTGTAATTTAGACAAGTTATAACTTCATAAGCAAAATAAAGCAATATAAGCAAATGACAAAAAGGATACAAGTTGGCAATAGGGTCAAAACACAGCCTCCACCGCCAGCTCCAGTCAACTTGGGAGGACAATTTGTATTTTAACGTGGTCCGAAGAACGGTCTCTATGAAAGCATGACTTACTCCCATGCACTGGAGTAAACCCTGATTCATCTCCATCAATTCCTCTAACTTCTCTTCCTTCTCAGTTATGGCAAGATCATTAGAAACAGGTGATTGGATAATAGAGGCCATTTCATTGCTGATTAAATCAACAGCATCAAACACAGAAGACATAGCGCTTGAATGCCTCATTGTCCTCTCCGAGACACTTGCTACAAGTGCTTTTGTGTTTCTCCCAACTTTTGTGTTCGTTATCAACATTTTAAGTGGCATATTGGTCTTAATACGTGTCAACTCACCTGACCTGAATTTGATCATGTTGCCTGGCATATGTAAGTCGTGAGTTTCACAGTTAACTATACCGTAACTGACCCTTCCACCATTGCATTAACAAGAAGCTATATATGTCATACAATTTCCGCATCTGTATGTTGTATCTTAGAAAAAAAATGACACAATAATGCTCCAACAAGTTCATTAGGACCCACATTTCCCGGTGTCTGTGTTTCTCTGTACAGGAGACTTTAACTTATCATTAGATGATCTAACTGTTTTGATTTTTTCAACTAGGTTTCACTAGAATGAGCTCTTAAATCAAATTTTCAAAAAAAAAAAGAACAAAATAAAAAAGTAGCAGAACACCCTCCCCCCCCCCCCACACACACACACAAACAAAAAAAAAAAAGAAAGAACCCAAAAAAGAGAAGGAAGGGAGCCTCTTCACTATAAAAAAATTAGTATCACTGTAAAGATTTGAATCATGTTGTATTTCCAGTTAGTAAAGCAATTAAGCTAGAAGTAGTTCCTTTAATTAATTCTCCGCATCACGATCACCATCTCCTGGCCATTTAATTATCCCTAGTCTCTCCCTCTCTGTGCATAGCCCTTATAAAATATGGCATGCATAAAATGATGTACACTTCTAGAAGAAAAGCGAAGTAATAAAATGCACCTTTTAGTTATCTGTCGCTTACCATATGTGCTTACTGTATTGTCTATGCCTGATGGTTTCCCATGGATAATCTTCTCGCCCTCAAAAGCCCATTTATTCACCAAATCCAGCTCACTCTCCCCAAATATCTGCCAACCTTGGTGACCAAAATCCAGCTTTACAGAGTCTGATAAAGCGAGAAGGGCAGATGAGAGAGCAACACAAAATGCAGCTGACGAACCCAAACCTGATCCAAGTGGAAGCTCAGAAGTGACAACAGCTTTTGCTGGTTTACAACTAAGAAGCAAGAAAAACCAAACGTGTTAGATACTACAAAGCCCTTTGTATTACTAACACTATAAGCTTTGAGTATGAGAAGGGAAAATACGCACCCATGGATAGCAGTGTACAGCCAGAGAAATGCTGAAACACCAGAAGCAAGTCCAACTTTTGCATCTGGAATTTTCTGTTCTTCAACAAGAAGTGCAATTGCTTTAGTAATCTCTAGTGAACATGATGCTGGGGAAGAAGCAGTAACACTACCCAAATCTGGGATAACTTCTTTAATCCTTCCAACAGGCCAAGAAAATTCTAAGTCCATGTCCTTGAGATGGAGTTTCAGAGTATCATCATTTTCTACTCCGACCAACATATAAAATCAAAAGAGGAATAATTTAGTTTGTAAACTTCACATTAAGATATGATCCAAGCACATAACAGAAAAAGGGGACTAGAATCCTGTAGATTCTATATATCTGAATATCAATTATTGCACTTTGCTTGGGTTAACCCAACTCTTTCTGACGATATAACTGGAAAGTGAACACTAACAATGATCTGTCAGGGTATTCTTTAGAGCAGAACTGAAGAGTAATTATATGGACAAGCAAACCAAGTGCAGATCTAGATCAACCACACTGCAGGGAAAATAAAGCAGAACTGACTTTTTCAAAAGAATTCTATCCTTTATTGCTGATTCAGGTCAAAAACTGCATTCCCTTAAATTTGAAAAAGTAAATATCTTTGTACTCTTTACATGGTTGACCATTGAAGGTCCTTAGAACTCTTTAACAGCTCAAAGGCAATACAAAGAATTGATTGTGCATGTAAAAGATAGTCTTTCGAGTCTGCATCATAATCCTTCTTCCTAGCTTTTTTAGTAAAATGAATCAACATTCAGGAGTTCCTTGAACTTCATGATGCTAGATAGTTCACCTTGCTATCATATATTCCAAAAACGGCAATAAATTATCTTATGCCAACTATATTATCACTTCTCCGCTCATAAACAATTCACTTATACAAAACCTGAGACTAAATTTTCAAACAGAAATCTAATCCAAATACACCCTAAGACAACTTTACCCAGTACAATTGCTGCACAAGAAATGAGCATGCACCTAAAACATAGTTTATTGCCGAACCGAATTAATAAAAATTAATCATTGATACCGCTATAGAAGACTCTGATCATAAACAATCAAAATGATAAACTACAAAACTTTTGAAAAAAATCGTGTCTTCACAAACTCAAGGTTTTTTTAGTTGATACTCATATTTTGGCCTTGAAAAACGAATCAGTAAATATATAATATGATTCCCAGCTCATGTAGCACTATAACTCCTGCTAGTCTTTTGATACAAAAATGGAAGCAGGTTCTCATCATTAATGGACAACAGATATTTCAGCTGCACGATGGAATGCTCTTGTAAGCAATTGTCGCAAAAACAATGCACCTTAACAGGACTGATTAGTGATTATTCCATCTGATTCTAAGTTCAAAATGCAACAAGAGCATATACCTATACCTCTCTCTCTGTGTGTGAAACTTGGAATCTATCAAGACCCCATTTAAACCCACCTCAATTCATTCTCAAGACCCAAAAGACGTTCGTTTCTTAAGCACATAAACCACAATTTACAAGATACACCAATGAAAAAGAAAAAAATAAAGAACAGAATGGAGTGTACCATCAGGGGTAGGGAAACGCAGGTTAACATAAGTATAGAGATCGATTGCGGCCGCCATAGCTGTTGATCCGTGCACCACCGCGTGCTCCCCTGCAAGAATGATTTTCCCAGGAGCTCTAGCTCTTACCTCCATTTTCTTGCAGTTGGTTTTTGCGTTCTTTTCACCGTAAATCTATTTACAATACGTATCTCTCCACACACACAGATATGCTTTTGCATAAACCCGTGAACGATTTTGTCCTTCCAATGCCTAATGAATTGAGAAGAAAGACATTTTTTGCTGAGCAATTTAGAGAGACCAGACTTTAAGGTACGCCTATGGCGGAGAAATTCAGGAGGAAGAGGGCAGAGGACAGAGGCCACGGCTGTTGATCTTGGGTTTGGTTTGGGAGTACCGTTTTTAGATTTTTCTCACGTGTGCTGTTGGCGCGTAAAAGGTGTTGAAAAGGAAGAATATTCCTTAGTTACTCGTCCATGCTGGGTGAATTATTTACTCGCTCTATTTTAAAATATATATAATATAATTTATTTTTCATAAATTTTATAAAAAATTAATAAATATTTAAAATATTTATATTTAAAAATAATTATTTAGTGCGTTAAATTAAATATTATTATTTTTAAATAATTAATTAAAAATTAATAATTTTTAAAAAATAAAATATCAAAATAAGTAGTTGAAGATAATAGTAAAGTTATATTTATATAAAATTTAAATATATATTTTAAAATAAAATTTAAAAAAGTAAAATATATATTTTAAAACAAAAAAAAATATTTAGTTTAGTAAAATATAAAAGAAAAGAATATTAATTAATTAATAGTGAGTGATTAGTTTTTTTTGTAATTGAAGCTTTTTCTTTAATAATAAAAGTTATTATAGAAGAATTAACCTAATATTTCGTATAATTAGTAATTTATTTATTTGATTATATTACAAGAGTAAAGAATAATATGAAATAAGCATTAACTTATGTCATATTATTTAATAGCAGTAAAATAATCTAATGATTAATTAATATTTTTTATTTTAAAATATATAATATTTTAAATATTTTTTCTTTTTAAAAATATTTATTTTTTATAAATTTATAATTTTTTATAATTACCTTCACATATCTCTTATTTTCTCTCGTAAAAATAAATTAAATTATTTAAAAATATAATAAAAATATCTATTATTTTCTTATTCTTTAATTTTTACAAAAAGTATTAAAAACTTTTTATTTTAAAACAAATAAAGTAGATAAAAAGTTTTTAATAATAATTAAATAATTTAGCAAAATGTTTGAACATAATTAAGTAATTTCAGAATTGGCTCATAAAGTTGATCAATGTGAATGAACATAAAAATTGTCAAAATAATTTTCAAATATTTAATGAAAATTATTTTTTACCTTATAAAATATTATTTACTGTAAAACTTATTTCAAAAGTCAAATTATAAAACAAAAAATTGACAGTTAAATTTGAAAAAATAAGATAATTTAGGATATATTTAAATAACATCCTATTATAAAACTGAATTTGAAATTTCAAAATCTCAAAGAGTTTCTTCGGTAAACAACTTAATTTTTATAAAAATTCAAAATAAAATTCTTAAATGAAACCTACTTTCAATTTTTTTTTTATCAAAGTGGTACTACCAACGGGGGGCAAGAGTAAAAAGAACACCCCATACGCAACCTGTCATGTGCTGCACACACCGTAGCACCCCCTCCCTCCAGCCCCCGCTGGGACATGGGTAGTCAAATGGAGTGGTTTTAGACTTTTGGGTCAAATGCTCAGCATTCAAACTCGCACCAATTTTTATTTTATTTTTGCAGTTCTTTTATGGTTGATTTATTAGTAGTGAGAGTTTGATGGTCTTTACCTACAAGTAATTATTACAATGGTTGGCCTTGGCCCTAATAGTGGGACCCATCTGAATTTCTTTTTCCTTTTTCTTTGGTTGGGGATTGGGATAAGTTGATGTTAATTTGAACGGCGATTATTTTTTATTTATTTTATTTTTAAAATTTTAAATTTCTTTTAATTTTTACTATCTAAGCAGCATTTTAACAAAATTTTAACATATTTATAAATTTAAAATTAAAAATAATCTTGAAAAAAGAAAAACGAAAACAACCTTCTTAAACAAAAAAAAAAAAGAATACCCAAGAAAAGGGAAAAAAAGAAGTTTTTTCAAGGGAAACCATCTGATTTCTGAAGAAAATACAAAAAAAAAAAATTGCAAAAGAACACAGTCCCCGAAGTTAATTTGATATAGTTTGAAGTGAATGAAAATCTTATAAAATTTTTAAAAAGATTATATTTTTCTCAATGTATTAAACAAAAAAAAAAAGGAGTCGAAAAGGATCAATCTGGAAATGTTTAATGGCAAAGCGTAATTCTCGAAATACTTGAACACCCTAATTTGTAATTTGAGAAATCATATATAAGATCCCATTCCTCCGAAAAAAGAATGATTTAACAATGATATATCAATTTCATTATCATTTTATCCATATTTAAATGTCCACATTTTAATTTTAAAATGTTAAAACTAAATATCCATTTTTTTAATAAAAAATAATGCTTCTGAGGAAACAAAAGACATTTTCAAATTAAACTTTCACAGCTTACCTAAAACATTTTCAAGAGTGGTAATATTATTTAGGAATCAACAGCACCTAACTTAAAAAAATTTTAAAGTAGCATATTCTGAGCAATTAAAAGACATGCCTGTATTATATCTGCAATATAAAAAGCAGTACATGTGAAACCAAGTTTGGGAAATTTTAGTACAACAAATGTTTAAAACAGCAAAAGAGATAAAAGAGTAATTAACATATTGAGGAGCAAATTAGCTACAATTTACAATATGAATGTTGAAACGGATTTTAACAAGTCAGTATTCAGCAGTTTCAAACTGCTCCTTCAGAGTGCTGTAGATGCTCTCTACAACATTCAATAAGAATCCATCCGAACCATGTTTAGCCAACAGAGAAATTGAGATAGGAAGATTTTCATACATTCCTAGTGGTATGCTTACCTGTTTCCACAGAAGCATTTCAGAACAGTTTATAGGTAAAATTATACCTAAAGATAAATAAGAGCGTTAGCATTTGAGAGTGTTTGCATGAGTAGAAAAATACCTGACAAAATCCTGAAACTCCAGCAATGGATAACAAACTAAAAGCTTTAGCGCGAAATATTTCTAGGGAGCTTGGTTCTGTTTGCAGTTTTGGAGGAGGACCAGGTACTGTAGGCAGCGCAAGGATGCCAAAATCCTATATATGTAGTTACATAACAGAAAGATACAGAGTTAAGAACGCAGAAGATAAAGATTTGGAAATCCCTGCATTTTTTTTGGATTCCAAGTTATTAAGTACTTGACTAAATTGAAAGAAAGACGGAGAGATTAAAAAGACACTAAATGCTTTAAATAGTAAAACTTAAAAATAAATAGACTTCTGTATGCATTTAGCTTTTTAGTACCACACTGCAAATCATAGTGAAGCATAATGATTTATGAGAAGAAACAGTTGGACGTATAAAATCAGTAAGTAAAAAGAGTTTAAATGGATTTGAACTAAGAGGCCTTCATTTCAGAATGTGTCATAGATCGGGTGAGTATTGAGTATATAAATCTCAGTATGGTGATTCTAAAACTATTCCACAATTTTGTAGTTCCAGCACATCAAGTTAGAATATTTCAGTTGCTTAATTGTTGAACACTTCATTCAAGCACAAAAAAGAGGTACTTTCCCGCATATTCCTAGAATATAGAGTGTGATTACTGAGAGAGAGAGAGAGAGAGAAATCACCCCTAAGAAAGCACTGAGAGCAGCATTAAGTTCAGCCTTAATAGTTAGGCAGACATCTGTTCCTTCATCTGTTGCCCTAAGGGCTTCCCATACTCGTTCTGATATAGCAGGACCCAGATTAGGGTTGACTTTACTAACCCATTCACCATGATTCTTCTTAAATTCATATCTGCACTTTAAAATAAAGAAAGTTCAGGAAGAAAGATGGGTAGAAAAATTAGTGCTTCAAAATACCACAAAAACCATAAAACATCTTGCTTATGAAAACCTTTTACCTTTGAAGCAACCGCACGGCACTTGAAAGAGCTGCTAATGATGATATGTTATATTCCTGACTTCCAGCACCAAGGTCTATAAAATGCTTCAAACTTGAAACCTTGTCCTCAATATAATTTCCCAAACTCAGATATTGTATGGGATCACCTGCAAAGATTCTCTGTAATTAAACTCACTAACAAATTTATTCACAAAATCTCCATAAGTGCTTTTACTCCTCTTACTGATTCACCTTCCTCAAACCAATACTTAGGTTAGATTCTTAGTTGATTTACTATGGGACATGACAGTGAATTCAATAACAACAGGTAATAGATTCACAGAATGCATATGAATTGTAAATACATGAATGAACCATTCAAGTAGCATCATCACAAGATTAACTTACTTCCAAAAACTTTCGCTGCAGACTTAGCAAGAATGTCCATTAATCGATCTCCTGGAGAGCCTACAAGCTTAAAACAATCCTCTGGAATAAAAATTTTATCAGGTCCGACAAAGCTTGTATGCAATTGCAAAAGAATCTTTCCAACTTCCTTCAAGATCAGAGGATCCCGTGCAAACCATCCTGAAACAGTATTTTGGCTGAAAAGTTAATCATATAACCAACTGATACAGACTCCCTCAAGAGATTAACTGACAAACATCAGATAGATTATTTGCATGCATGTCTTTTTAGTGTCTGCAAATCTGTATATTCTTGTAAGAGAGAGAGAGAGAGAGAGAGAGAGAGAGAGAGGGAGAGAGAGAGAGAGAAGGAGCAGGTCAGAGGTTGCAATTTTATTGGAAGCAGAAACAATATAACAGAAATTAAGATACAGCTACTAACATTTCAGCTGAGGAACATGCACCAAGAGATCAAAGAGTAAACAGAGTACTTACCCATCTTTTATTTGACCAGATACACTCTATTGAATAAATTTCTTTCATTTCCAGAATCTCTTAGAGATATTCAGTAGAATAGCTAAAGAGAAAGACAAGGAGACGATCTCACTCCAAATTGATCTTCTTAAGTTTAGAGTAACAAATTGTAGTCCATAAAATGCATCGCAAAGCAAATTTTGTTAGTATTTATGGATTGAAAAGTATACAGATCACAGATAATTACTGCAGTATTCCTCACCTACAGTATCAAAACTCTGTGCCATCGGTATAACTCCACTAGTTGACACAATTCCATGAGAAGGCCGGAACCCAAAAATCCCACAATATGAAGCAGGAACTCTTACACTTCCTCCAGTGTCAGTACCTATTTAGAAGAAATATTTTGCTTCAACTAGCTGTTAAACATTCCACTCAGAACTGTTTACCAATGAAGAAAACTCACCCAAGGAAAAATCCACTAGCTTTGCACCAACCGCAACTGCAGATCCACTAGAAGATCCTCCCGGTACACGGTCTGGTGCACATGGATTGATGGGGGTCCCATAGTGCACATTTTCTCCATTTATACTGCCAAAGGACAAGTGTTTTTAGCCAAGCGACTGTGCAACTTTAAGGAAATCCCTTGTATCTTTAAATGGAATGAAGGCAGACAATCTGTCAATCTCTTTTGAGACTGTTGAAATAAATATCAAGATTTTCAATTTAGCTTTAACATTTAGACTAAGAAATTAGCATCATACGATGAAGAAAGAAATGTGAAACAACAAAAACAACAGTTTCGGATTTTTAGTTAAAAAAGGAAACCAAAAAAAGAAAGGAAAAGAAGATGGGGGTCAATCACGCCGAGTTATTGGATTGATCTGTCCAACACAAAATCATATCCAGGGAAACAGTATCATAAGCCCCCACATTGGATGTTTACATATTGATAACTTGGTCAATAAATCTGGAAAGTGAGGTTCGAAGAGTTTCTAGCTGTATAGAACACTGCTCCACAATAAATCTGGAATGTGGAAGGTGGGCCTTCTCCATTGGAAAGGGGAAGAAGAAGTTCTGCACTGTCGAAGTTGGAGTCTAGAAGGAGACATAATTGTGGACACCATTATTGGATACATATTGAATGACAAGAGACTGAACATACAAGAAGCATCCCAACTTACCCCAATTATCAAGATGTGTTCTGAATGATCCACTTCATTGTTTCCTTCAAATCAGTTTTAAAGCTTGGCAGAAGAGAAAAACAAGAAATTGTCCACAGAATGTCCTTCATTTAGCTTCAAAAACTGTCTAATAAATTAGGCGACAAAACCAGTCTGTTTGATGTCCTTATAATGTCCAGGTTAGAATAAGGCGGCAGGTTTGTTTATGTTATGCTTATTATACAAGAAAATCTGGTCTTCTGTTCCTTTTGCTTCAATCTACAAATTCTGTAAACACCCGATACTCTTGCACAATGACAGAATAGAATCTAGAAAAGACTATAGAAGTCCACTTAAAGACAGAAAGTTCCAACAAATAGCCTAATAGCAAATGCTACTTGAAGAGTTAAGATAGAATAAATTCCATGCAACCGTCTATAGAGTTTAGACTATTATTCTAACCTTTTTCTATAAGGATGGTGTGGTTATAGACTTTTACAAGTGAAAACTTCTTTGACCACAGATGTATATACGGATAAATTACCCCAGATTGTCTATCCCTATCCTTTGATTTCCTCATTACCTTTTTACAACTGCAAACTCCCACTTTCTACTGCATCAATTCAGAAGTGATCAGCTGACAAAAGATTTCTTTTCCATTACTGCTTGGGGTTGATTGGGGGAAAAAGAGAAGCAAGAGAATAAGGGGATGAGTTGTTCTATGCGAAATATTTTTCCAGCTAGAACAATCTTTTGTACTATAACCTGCAGCCTTCTATATTTGATTTGCTTTGGAGAAGTAGTAGAAAAAGACAATCATCACAATCATTCCACTAGTAGCGTTTGGAAAACTTTTTACTAGATAAGTAAAACAAAAGGCTACATTGATTCAGGTGCAAAAGCAACTAATAAGACGGATCTTGAAGCGTTAAAAGTCTATGCTTGATTACCTGTACGCCATTTCATCCATGACAGTTTTACCAACAGAAGTGGCACCTGCCCTCAAAAGAGCCAAAACAGTAGGTGCAGTAGATTTTGCAGCAGAATGTGTCCGTTCCCAATCAGGATTTCCAAATCCAGTCACATATCCCTCAATATCAAATCTGTAAATAAGCTTTAATGCATACTTAATGCAAGTTAAAATATCTTCATAGTGGAGGTAAACAGCAATATTATTAAAGTCTTCTCGAACTTCATTTTTTTTAATTGAGAAAAATCTTTGTTACCATTTATATCAAATGGCTAAACGTAACCGTAAATAAACAGAAAGAATAAATCAGAACCATGTCAAAACAAAGACTGAAATAGATAACTAATTCATATATAGAAGCCCAAATTTCAACAAAATATGAGGATTCTCTGTTTTGTTTACCCTCTAGTAGTAGAATTCTTCATCTACTCTCCCCAGAAACAATTGAAGTCCAGAATTCAATGATGTAAACAAAAAGCCAGTAAAACTTCATAATGATATTAACTGATAACAGATAGTAAACGAGCGTATCAACATACAGATAATGCTTAAGAAGTAACTGAGCACTCCGAAATTAGTCTGATTTAAATTTTAATAGAATAAATTTGACCCATCAGAATTTATGGATTGAAAATGTACTTAGAAATCAAAGAACATGAAATAGTCAAGAATTCAAGAAGAGAGGAAGAAGACACCCACATGTCCTTGATAGCAAAAGTGAGGCCATTTAAGGGAAGCTCTGGTGAAGAAGACTCTGGTTTAAGAGTGAATTTCTCCATGAAAGCTCCATAGTCTGAGCCTTTTGCCATTGTCTACTGATCACGTTCACTCCCAGAGACTTACTTCCACTTTCAATCAAGAAATACTCTCTTTTCCGAGGAAGTGTGTGATGCGTTCTCCATATGAGCTTTCATTTTTCTATCTATAGATAAGATGTGAGACGGCAGCGTTAGTCATTTGATAGTGTCCCACTTAAGCCACATTTTCGGTTCTTTTTCCTGGGTAATTTTCTTGACAAATTAGGTCATTTTTTCTTTTTTTGAGATAAAAAATATTATTTAAATCAAGTTCAATTTAAATTCTACTTAAAAATTAACTTAAATTTATCGCTCTCTTAATAATTTATAAAGACTCTTCACATATCATTTGTGTATTTCTTTATTTGCTACATTAATTGATGTTTATTTTTTAGCAATAATTACAATTTAAGAATGTCAATATCAAAAGATTTTATGATATTATAACAACAAACTCGCTAATTAACCATGAACAAGGATAAATTAATGATTTTTTACCCTTTTTCTTAAAAAAATGATAGAATATTCCTCCAACCCATTTAATATCCTTTGTGACACAAGTAACCTTCTATCCTTAACCCCCCGTACCCTCGCCCGCCTTAAAACTTACAATAGATTTACGCTTGACACAGAAAAATAAACTAGAAAATATAAACATATCGTAATATAGTAACTAATTGTTTAATAAGTATTAGTATAAGATCTTGAAAATTCAAATCCAATGAACATAACAGGAAAGGAAAAAAAGAAAAAGAAAAAAAAAGCGGAGCAATGACAATCTCCAACTCTAGAATATAAAAACAAACAGTACTTGAAGAACGAGAGAACGGAGAAGTAGAAAAAGGGATGGTACGTTCTCTCTTCTGAATTAGAAGGCATGTAAATGTGGAATGTTGCAAAAGGTGAGAAAGACATCAGAATTCAGAATACGAGTTTGAAAGGCTGAATGAAATCATTTAGAAGCTTGTATAGTCGTCCTACATGGTACCAATGGTACCACGTCGTATATACACATATATACGCCTAATCTGTATTATCTGACTCCTCCTCAAACAAATGCAGGTAAGGAACTATAGGGGGCTGTTCAATAGGTTCTTCTGCATCAGTCATTCCCGGAATTCTCCAGCCCAAATGCCGGATATAGACTTTATCATAAGCATGAATATTCAATTCTGAGGCAAGAAACATTTCTAATTCCTTCACAAATCGATCAGCTCTGCCCGTTAGGAAAGGTCGGGCTGCTTCTGCAACTAAGACCTTCAAATTTTCGCTCTTTGTTTCAGGCATTGAATGTGGATTCTTTTCCTCATTTCTGCAACCCAAGTAGGTCAACTAAGTAGGTTTGTTGCAACACTTATGAGAGTTACACAGATCAAAACTATCAAAACAATATCAAACTCAAAAATGCATCTTCTCTCATAATCTACTTCCATGTAGCAAAGCAAGAGCAAACGTGTATTAATCAAATTTGGTACTGTAGGTGCAATTGTATTCCAATTCAATATACAAAATATCACCTTCTAAAAGACTCAATTACGCCTAGTATGTGATGCACAATGACCTCAGCATCCTCCTCCTACATATGAATGAAGAAGGTAATATGTCAGGAAGCTAACAGAACAGCCTGGAATGTATCTTTTAGCCTTCTTAAAGATAACAAGAATACTAAAGAGGGCATGAAACATGAACCTGAGTTAAAGCTTGTATTTCCCTTCTCATCCAGTCATGTAGCCAACGATTTGGTTGAAGATATTTGCGCAACTTCCAGTACCGTGGCACATTAAATTTGTTGCTTATACAACCTGTTGATCTTGTGTTTTTGACAAAGTAAGTGCCTTTTGATCAAAGACCAAGCAGGAAATAAAGCATTATTTGAATAATGAAGGAGGAGCAGGCTACCAGTGTTGCAGTAGTAGCACTGTAATCTGTATTTGTGCATTTTCGTAAAGAAATCACTGAAAAATTTAACAGCATCAGCAAGAGAAGTGGAAAAATTAAGTTGCTTTTCACAGCGAAAAATGTTGAACGATAATAATACCTGTACCCAGAATCCTGATTAACATAATGTCTTCTGTAAGGAATCCCATCACAGCAACATATAATAGAAAAATTCTCCACCTGGGATTTAGAACAGTATAATAACAGTCTGAGACTTTATAAAAGAATGCAACTAAAATTGACATGTTGACTGTCTAAAGCAAAATGAATGTACAACAAAAGCACCTTACACAAAGGACATTTCACAGACTGAGGCGCAACAGAATACGTGCTTGCCACCACTTTGGTCCAATGCAAGATGCAGTTGTAGCAAAACTTATCTGCAAAGCAATAATTCAGACTTTACTAGATATGTTTCTCCTATACTCCTATATCTGCAGCAATGATGAACCGGTATACAGCAATGTTTTATCCTCAAATGCCAGATCAATGGTATTTCTTTCAGACAACTACAGCTATATCCTATAGTTAGTATAACCATGAAATTCTTAAGACAAGAAAGTCTGCATCACACAAATAATAGCAACGAAAAAATAATGTTGAAAATATGTTGTCTTTCACCTGTAGAAACTAAGTCCAGTTATCTATCATGTGTAAATGGATTACCAGCAGCATGAGTCAAGTCTCTCTTGTAGAAACCTTTTGATTGAATGAAGCATTCTTGTTTAACATATTCAAAGATGGCCAATTTCTTTCAGTTCACGGAAAGAAATTGCTTCTCTTTTCCTAAATAATTGCAGGGTAGGTGTAAGACACCACAGGAAATTGAGGTCTGAATGGAATTAGCAATAGAAAAAGGGTATCATTAGTATTGGGCTTCTTGGGAATTGTCTCTAAGAATTGAAGTTTACAGGTCCCACAGGTTTGTACTTGGAAAATAATACTTTACAACAACAACAACCAAGCCTAAATCCGGAGTCCGGGTAGGCTACATAAACCAAAGAAAGGATTACGTGTGATCGTCAACACGAAAATATTCTCTCCATTTCTTAATACTTTAAATGGAAAAAATTTAGATTCACCACGTGAGGTGCATTTTTGTTTTTAGAGGGAACAATATTTAGTGGTGATAAGTATATTCGTGACAGGATAAGTTCCTCCAGGAATCACTAAACTGGAAGACTGCAAATCTTTCAGGACACCTTCACATCGACATCAAGACTCTAAAAGTTCCTCAAATACCCCCAACCTTACAATCTAACCTTCCAAGATCCTCAATAGAACCTTTCCTTTGACACTTCTAACCCAAAGAGCATGCAGAGACCAACACTAGAAGCACCAAAATTTCATTATAGTCCTCAAAATGTCAAGTTAGGAATTCATGGTCTTGAATAGTAGTTTGAACACTAATTGCCAATGTTGGACTAAGAAGACAAAGAACAATAATTGTTAGATTGAGCCAACCAAGATTGATAGGTTAGAGCTAAGGGTGAGATTGCATTGGAACTCAATCACAAAAAGAACTTAATTTTTTCTCACTTTTTTCACTTTGTGCCCTACTTCTCCCCTTACAAACAATTCACTTTTACGATTCTCAATACAACTCAATTAAAAAAAATACCCAATCCAAGTATGCAATTAACCACTGATCATAGTCCACTTGGATCAGTATAGCTTCTAGTTTTTCAGGTCCGTTCACAACCTTTTAATTGCTAAGCTTGTTAGGCTCAAAAAGTATTTTCACATGCCTATGTCATAAATTCAGAGAAATGTAATATTCACATATCTTTGTCTCATATAGTACTCTAAATGTTGCACCATGTAGCTCACCCGAACAGGGATGGAACTCTTGAGAAAATCTTACCATCCATGTCAAATATTTTAGAATTACTGTCATGCAAAAAGAAGACTGCTATTCAAAAGAATGATATCTCAAAACAAAAATAATAGATATCAAGGTTTTCAGGGCCTCCATTCAAGAAATAATACTAGCTAGGCCAGCTTGAGCAGCATGCCAAAGTTTCTACTGCACTTGTAAAACACAACCAAGCTTGCACCAGAATTCAGAAAGCATGATCAAGCTTGCACCCACATTTCTAGTGGCAGATCATGCGGGAAAACTGCTCAGCTTGACATAGAAATTAGTAGCTTTGAAAATTTAATTTCCATCTTATACATAATTAAGCTCATATCTGCAATTCAATCTAGGGTTCCAGAATTCAAAATTCATATATGCTGCCATATACCAAATTCTTCCGTAAAACATAAGTTTCTATTTTCAGCGAAACATAAGCAGATACGAAAACCAAAGAAAGACAACTAATTCAATTCGAAAAACATACATAAACAACCACTCCAACTAATACAATTTCTACTACATATGCAAAAGTACGAATCCACCAGGAGCGGGAATCTTACGATAACACTGGTCTAGGTAGGACTCGTCGGTGACAGGTACAAGGCAGATTGGACATGGATTCGAGTAGATTGAAGCTTCGCCGTCGTTGCTCTGCGGCTCCATTGTTCGCGGTGAGGAATCCGCGGGCCTCGAGCGACTGTTTTAACCGCCATCCCTCTTAACGTTAGAAGAAATTGCACATATTTACTTTGAGATGATTATTTTATTTTTTCAATAATTTTCTCTTTTCTTGCTTTGCTAACGAGTGTATTTAGATTTGATTTTGGTTTAAGAAATTTTATTTTAAAAAAGATAAAATTAAATTATTCATAAAAAAAGTGGTGTTTAAATTAAAAATTTTAAAATTAATTTAAATAAATATAAATTATTGCAGAATTACTATCATAATAAAAAAAGTCAAAAAAGTAAAAAAAAATCTTGAAGTAACAAAAATAGAATCCCTTCTAAATAAACTTAATTTATCATTTGAAAATTTTGTATTTAGATTGTATTTAATTTTAAAAATATTATTTTAAATTACATAAAAATAATTTTATTTGTAAAAATTTTAATATTTTGTTAGATGAAACACAATCCAAAATGGGAGGTACAAGAATGGTCATAAGGAACCACTACGGAGATGAAAAATTGCACTAATTGTAAAATACATAGACCAAAGGAACATATCCTTGGTGAACGTAGTGGGTTAAGGAGAGAAAAGAAGATGGGGTTGATAAATTGATAGCCCTTTGATGAAGCCTTGAAATTGCATCACAATGGAAAAGGAAGAACGGGTTGTTAACATGGATTCCAAAGTTATAGTCCATATGATCAATTTCAATGCTAACTTAGGATGAGATTAGATAGTATTTTATTTTGAGATTTTCTGACTTTGTTTATAGGAAAAATAATTTTTTATAAAAGAAAAAGTAGAACTCAAAGTAATAAATTTACATTAAGTTTTGTAGTGAAACTAATCCAAATACACCATAAGAATTTGAGAATATTTTAATAATTACAAATCTCTCATAAGTCATATTGTTTGTATAATTTAAAATTTACTAACACATAAATATTTTACAAATTTCTTCAATTTTTAATATCATAATGCAATTTTTTATTTTTTTATTAATAGTAATTTAACTGGTTAAAGCACAAAATATCATTTTAAATATTGAGAGTTAGATTTACTTAAATTTTGATATTGCTATTCTAATAGATTTAGTATAAACGATAATTGTGCGTCATATATTTATGAGATAAATATATAAGTGAGAATTATTAATCTGTTATTATAATAATTTATTTATAATAAAAGAAATTTTATTTTACCAAAATGAAAAGAAAATTTTCTCATCGCCCTTTTTCTTTAAAAATTCATTAAGTAGGTCGAATTGGTTCTTTTATTTGAGAATTTTGTTCCATCATCCTTCGCCAGTTAGATCCAGTGTAGAACTACAGATACAGAATTGAATTACAGATTGCAATCTAAGCCAAAACGAGTCAATGATAAAGATTTAATTATATACAAATACTACAGTAATTTCACAGATTCTCAGGAACCTGTGAGAGCTTCAACACTCGGAAACACACCACAGACCCGAAGAAAGAGAACGTCTAATTTTGTTTTTGTAATGGCATGGCCTTCTTCTATTTCTCATCTTCTACTTCTACCGCTGCATCACGCTCATCATCTCTCAAAATCACTGCGATTTCACTAACAATTCTCGCCACCCTCTTCTTCTACTTCCTCCACCTTCCGCAACCACCGTCGCCACCATCCCGTCTTTCTGATTTATGGGACCATTCTTCTAAATCTCCCCTTTTTCCTGAGAGATTGCTTTATGCAACTACTGCCGCGCCTTCTTGCTCTGCCTCAAATCTTACTGACTCCGATGGCGTTTTTAACTACTTGTCGTTCCATTCTTGCGTTTTTAAAGAGAACCCATTTGTTTCTGTCCCTTTTCTTGCTCTTTTTGTTCTCCTACAGTTCTATGTTCTTGTCAAGACGGCCCAGGACCGGTTCTCTGTGGTGGTTACGAAGCTCGCTGCTCACTTGAAGCTCTCACCTTCCATGGGAGCAGTGACCCTTTTGGCTCTTGGTAATGGTGCTCCTGATGTTTTTGCATCAGTAGCCGCAGTTCGAGGGGGCCAACCTAGAACTGGATTTGGGGCGATTCTTTCAGCTGGGACGTTTGTTTCTGCTTTTGTGGTTGGCTTTGTGGCAATCTATGCCGCCCCTTTTGCGGTTGATCCTGCTCCTTTTGTTAGGGATGTGCTATTTTACTTGAGTGCTGCACTGTTTTTGTTTTATGTTTACTTGAGTGCCGAGATTTTTTTATGGCAGGCCATTGGATTTGTTGGGTTTTATTTATTTTTTGTTGGAATTGTGTTTTGGATGGATCTGGGGATGAGTGGTGTGAAAGGGAAGGAGAGGACTGAAGGTGCTGGTGGACATGATTTGGGGTCAGTTGAGAGTGATAAGAAGCTAAAGGGCTTGATGGAGGTGGATTCTGAAAGTGGTGAAATTTTTAGGAAATCGGAAGACGAAAAGAAGGGGTCTTCGGTGTTTTGTCAAATTCTTGCGAAGGTATGTTTTTTGATTGATTAATTTCTTTTGCTCTTGTATTTGTGCTCCTGATGAGAATTTATGTTTCCTAGTTTCGCCAATAGCATTGACCTTTACTTATTGGTCGTTTTATGTAGCAATTAATTGGATGACAGTGTTTAATATTCATGTTTAGAGGGCTTCCAATTCCAGAATTAGTGCTAGTTTTAATCTATACTGCACTCTAGCTCCGAAAGAACCTGATTCGCAGATATATCTAAGACTGATAGATAGTTAAATCATTTGGTTACCAGCAAAGAAGATGAAAAGGTAATGTAGCATTATGGATATCAAGCCAAAGTGGTAACAGAATCTTTCTGTTATTTATTTAAGTGAACAAATCTAACAAAAGGATACATGTAAATTGAGTGACTACATCTAGCAAGCACTTCTTTCTTGATGGTTGCTTAATCACTGAGAAGAAATGCGTTACAAAAGATTACTTCACTGTTGTTTTTCAGGTATATAAGATTACTTTTTAGAGAATGCTTGCCTGAAGAAGAAAATGCATTCTTGTAATGTCAAAATATATCGCATGCAATCATTAGGTAGTAGCAGGCAACCTGTTATCTGTCATTTCTGTTCCATTTAGGTGGCCAGGAACCCAATAGAGTAATTTGAGAACATATAGATAGTTAGATTAGTATTTGGTAGTTCTTGCACACAATTAGATAACTGATTTTCATTCAGTATAGTTTTTCTGTAATAGTTGGCGCTTAAAGATGGTTAGCAACATTCTATTTTTGTTGATGATCCTCGAGAGACCATGAGCTTTTTGACGTTATATGTGGTTTTGACTGAGTTACTAGAAACAAGAAAGCTGACGGGACTTCTACTGGTAGAAAATAGAGTTGATGAGAATCATGGTAGAACCAAAAATCCTGTGCTAAATTCAACATTCTCTCCTTTAGAATTGTTAAATTCTTTCTGTCCCTGGATTAGGTTGTCGTGGCCCCTACTGGCGATTGAATTGAAAGTGTGGTGGCCTTCATTTTGTCAATGTTCTACACATATGTGGCTCCATAAAAGGATATAAAACAAAAAAGAGCACTTAACGTTGCTTTTGGGAACTGAACATCTCAGAAAGCTCTCCTTGCTCTCTTTATCATAGAACACCGGCTTTAGTAAATCTTGCCTCTTCCTTAGGTTATCTGCTGTCAAAATAGAGTTCCAAGTTGGCACATTTTCACTGGCCGAGATGTCTCCTACCTTTTGTCATGTTTTCTACTTTCGTACACAGTACTTTGTTGGGTCAGAGGTTGCCATATGAGCTAGTACGCAGGATTATCTGTTTGTTATGGCTGATTAGATACTAATATTGTTTAATTCCTGTTTTAACTGGTAGCATGTTTCAAGTTCTTGGTTGAATTGATGGAGAAAATGAGGTGTTCTGTTGCCTGGCTATAAAAATAGTATCCACCTAGAAAGGCCAAGAGAGGGCTTTTAACCTTTGTTAGAATTCTTTGCAAGTATTGACAAGATAATCTGCCCTACCGCTTATTCTAGGCACCTCTATCCTGAATTTGGAAAACGTAGAATTGCAAGGTGGAGAAGTAAACTACTCAGAGCTAAAAACATTCTCGCCTGGTTATGCTTGTAAACTTTAGTATCCAGTGTAGGGATGCTAAGATGACTTAAGACTTATAACCTAGATTCATGATGGGGTATATTGCAAATTCTAGAAGGATTGCTTGCTTAACTTAAGTAAAGCTTGTGCGAAATATGGCTTTATAAGAAGAACCTTAAACTTCAGGACCTATGATATTTTGGTTCTTTGTTCCTTTACCATTAGTACCAAATCATTGATATATTTCATCTCTTTTTGCATCAGGAAACTCATTATTTTGGTCTTTGTTTTTCTTTTTTTTTTTTGGAGGGGGGGGGTGGTAGGGTTTAGCATCTGTTTTTTTATGTAGTAGTTTTATTTGATTTTATGTTACATTTCATTGGCTTTGCACCTGCGTTTGGTTCAACTTTGATTTTCTTATTAAAAAAAAGACCCATACTAGATTGTTAGAACCAACAAGGATATTGTATGTCCTTTGTGTATATACACATGAAATCTAAGTATTATCCAAATAAGGATTATGGAAGTTATTCAGTGCCCCATGTTCAAAACTCTATTCATCTTACTAAACTGAGACTGATGTTTAATATTGCTGAATTTATGAAATGGGCCTTATTAGGTGAAAGAGGCTTGAGTTGTAGCAGAAGTAATTTGACTTACTCAAATTAAGAATTCAAGGGAGAGGAAGGGTAAGAGGGCAACATGATATGGTTTATTATTGTAAAAGGAGAAAACTGAGGAGTTAGCACCACAGAGTTTAAGAGAAGCAAAAGAGGAAGAATGGAGGAAGGAAGGAAAGCGTATTAACATATTCTAGTCTTACTAAATTGTCTGTCCTAACCTTCTTGGAAAGAGTAAAACTTAACTAATAAAAAGGTCCTAATTTTTGCTGCATGCTTTCTCATGGAGAACATACCAAGAAGAAAAGAAATAAAATTTTTGAATGGGTTACAAGGCTGTGATGGATGATTCAATTGATTATTAGATCTGTAGAATACCATTCTGGTTGATTAAATTGAGGCATATCACTGTATCAATTACATTTATATGAAAGTTTCCATCGTCTGCCCATGTTTAATGGGACAGCATTGTTTATCTTTTTGTCCATATTGTCTTGCATATTGTTTTTATAGGTTATCTTTGATATTTGGATGCGAAAATGAAAGGGGTGGAGAAAGTGTGGCTGGAGCATTTAATGGGACAGCATTTTGTGTCATTTTGTCCATATTTTCTTGCATATTGTCTTTTAAGTTTTCTTTAATACTTGGATGAGATAATGAAAGGGGTAGAGATTGTGTGGCTGGAGCATAGTCTATTAACATTCCGGTTCTGAGTAGTGCTGTTCATGGGTTCTGAATGTCCTGGGAGAAATTATATTGTCCGATTTATAGAAATCATTAGTTAGGTATTTGATAGCAAAACTTTTGTGTTTATCAAATATCTGGAGTTGCTTATATGTATAATTCGAATCTCTATGCAGTCATATCCGGCAGTGTGCCTTATTGAAAGATGCTGTTGATCAATAATCTTGACATTAAAAATAGTATCTTGCTAAACATGATTTGAGGGAAAAAAAAATCTATCCTAAAATCTGTGTTTGATATTGCATCAGTCTTCATCTTTCGATCTCTGCATGACTACTTGTTCTGACAAGTTTTTCTGATTATCTTTCTATAGGTCTCGCAAGTATGGGAGGTTCCAGTCTCTTTACTTTTGAAACTCACCATTCCCGAAACTTCACCTTCTGAATGGAGCAGATTTTATCAGTCAGCTAACGTGGCTTTGTGTCCTCTTGCCCTTCTATATTCGTGTCGATCTTTCATGCCATTAAAATATCCTGTTGTATTCCTTTTTCCTAGCACCCACATTCCTCTTTGGTTACTAATCCTTTGCGGAAGCAGCTCTTTAGCAATTCTGCATTACATAGTTGAAAAAGAACCCCCGAAAACTGAGCAAGTGCCTATAGTGCTTGTAGCTTTTTTGATGAGTGTTTTCTGGATCTCAACTGTTGCTGGTGAGCTCCTGAACTGCCTCGAAGCTCTTGGAACACTTTTGAGACTCCCCCCTGCACTCCTCGGCTTGACAGTCCTAGCGTGGGGAAATTCAGTTGGTGATCTAGTTGCTGATGTTGCGGTTGCAAAAGCTGGTCAACCAGCCATGGCCATGGCCGGATGCTTTGCCTGTCCTATGTTTAACATGCTTTTTGGGCTTGGATCCGCTCTGGTGCTACAAACAGTAAATGTTTATCCAAAAGCTTATGAGCTCCGTTTCCATGTGAGTATAGTGGTCGCCTTTGTCTTCTTGCTTTTAAGCTTGATGGGATCATTGTTGATTGTAACATGGAATAGATTTCGGGTGCCAAGATTCTGGGGATTCTGCCTTGTAGGCCTCTATGTTTTTTTCATGATAATAAGCCTTATAATTGCGAACTTCTCATTATGATTCCGAAGAAGGAAATGACTTCTTTCTGAGGCGCTGCACTCAATCTACATCTCCACATCTGTGGTAGTCTGAGACTTCTCGAGACAATTTCTACTGCTTATCATTATTGGCAGAAATTCCAGTGAAATCAGATCAACAAATCAGCATTTGAATCTGGTTGTGAAATTATTGCTACAAGTTGTGGCGAGACAAACATTATTGATCCTTGAAAAGGTTTACAAAACCTGATGATAGATAAATTATACATTTCCATACATATTTCTCATTGTAATTTGCTGGATTCACTTTCCTTAGAATTTACACGCACTAATGTAAAAATTCTCGATGTCATACAATAAGAAATATCAGAGCCATTCTTTCTACTTTTGCAGTATCTGTAAGACTAACTTATACTAGGCTAGGATTTTGGAGTTTTCTTAATTTTAAACAGATACCCCTCTGGGGATGGAGCTAGGCTTAGTGGTTCAGCTGGTTGTGTCCTACGTTCCCGTGTTGATGCTCAATTCTTAAAACGATTACACTTTTTCATTGAGAGTTTTATCTTTCCTTTAAAAAAAGTTTAATCTGTACCTTACAGAAACTTAAAAAATGTAACCACTTTTTCTATTTGAGTTGCAATCGAAATATACCCTAAAGCACTCAATCTGAGATGTTAAATAGAGCAAGTTCTTTTTTATCATAGCATGTGCATTCTTTTATTTTCAATTTATCTTGAGCTTGAATTTGAGCTTATGAAGTATTAATGTAGTCTTGTTAAAACTGAATCATATTTATTAGCATTATTTTTTTAAAACTTGAATCTTTAATTGTCAATGACCAACTACCCAAATACCACAACTTATTAGATAATATTACTCTCCAGCTTTGTCTAGATTCTTTGACTCCAGCTTTTCAATAGAAGAGAGAGAAAAGAACAACTTTACTTTCATAAATCGATACGAGGGTAATATAGTTTTTGTATATTGAATTTGTTTGGAATTGAGGACATCTTTAATCTGTGTACTTTGGTCATTCCTGTTAAAAAATGTAAAGATTCGTATACATCCCTATGCTTCATCAATGTAACAAAAACTCAAGTCTCTTAATGATGAAGAATCAGGTGGTGGATAGCTACCAATTCTGAAGGCCCCCAAAACACATGCCTTCTCACAATTATAAGCGCCAAAGCTCTTGTTAGATGCAGCATGTCTTCATTTGTTTGTGAATCTCCAACCTGCATATCTGCAATTGACGAAGCTGAACCTTTAACCTTTGAACATCATGTTTCATCGCTTCTATTTCCTTTCTGGAGTTTATCCATTCCTTTCCCAAACCTTTATTCACTCTCAATATGGCCTGAGATTTGGTTCTCTGATAGTTTGATCCAGCAGCTGTAAGTGTTCTTGTCATTGATACTTGTTCAAGAAGTATGAATCGTGTTGCCATGTTCATTGGCAACCGATCATTCTTTGTGGCGTGCTTTCGGGCTTCTTGGGATAGTTTGTAGTAGTCAATTGCTCTGCATATCTTGTTTCTTTCCTCTTCTGTCAGGTTAGGATGTGCCTGCACAGTTAAAAGTTCAGAATTTTAACTTGAATAGTCAAGTTTAGAGATCTTAAATTTAGCAGAAGGAATGACGTATTCTGGAACTTTGTCATCCCTGTGTTTAAGGGAGTCTTTAACAGTTCTAAGGGGAGGTCTCTTTGGCAGGACTCAAGAAGTTTGAGCTAAAGGTTCAGTTATACGACTTTGATCAGTGCACGAATTGCGTACCTTTAGATACATGTCTATGGCTCTATAGAGATTGTCATTACAGGACCGAGCATTTCTAGGCAATGCTTCGATTAGTAACTGGAAACTTCTTGCTGGAAGGTTCACGTCTCTTGCAACGAGCATGAGATACTCATCCACTAGTCTTCCGGCAACTGAAATTTTCAACTGTGGTTTGCTAGATGCATAAGAAGCATAAGTTTGAACAACCTTAGTGACAATGTCGACATCAAAAAGAGTAAGGCTGTTCCTGATCAGAAGATCAGTTGCCTTACAACTCTCTAAATCAGAGGCAATTCTCCTTTCAAGTAGGTTTAGCAATCCTGAATTAACTTGCAAAATCATACCTATCTTGAAAAGATGAAGCACAAAATTGCAGGAAATGGAGTTTGCTTCTGCTGGTAGGATCCTTATTATGTTTTCAGCTGTTACTCGATGTAGCCGGATGGCCAGACTTCTGTCATTGAGATTCTTTTTTGTTATTGTGATTTGAGAGAGCCATTTTTTGGTCCAGTGAGCTATACAGGATCCCACAAGCTTAGGTTTGATCTTTTTCCTTCTAATTGCAGCAATGACTTCAACGAAGTGGTCTATCCTAAGAAATGAAACATCTTCAAACCACCAATCTTCTGGTAACTCCTTGTCCTTGACATTCATGAACATTTCATCATTGACAAAATCTCTTGAATTTTTCTCTCTGCATACTTTCCAGGCTATGGATTCTGCACACTGTCTCAAAACCTGTAGATCTTTGGCCCATGAAGAGATCGTTTGACAACTTTTTAAAATCCGAAGTGTGCCTTTCCATGACGAAAGAATCACATAACTCATGAAAGCCTCTGTTACAGAGATGAGATTTCCAGGTTTAAGATCATCACTCATTTCCAAGAGGTTTGCAGCACAGTACAGAGGGCCAATGTTGGCTGCTGTAAGATTAATCTTCATTCCATATGAGAATTTGACTACCAGCTCAAACATTTTTGTTCCACCAGGAAGGTTATCAATCTTGATTCTAGGACTATTTCCAGTATTGCTTTGGAATACCAATCTGTTTATATATCCACTTCTTGAGACCATAGAGAGCTGAAAACATAAAAGCAAATTCATAATAAACCAAAGATGGAGAAAAAACAAAGAATTCTTTTTGGATCAGTGAGTCTCAAGAGTCAGAACCAAAGCTTTTTCCTTCATATTTATACAAGCTAGAAATTTTAACTAAACTTCCCGTAAATTGCATAGTTTCTTGGACTAGAAACTAAGAAACAAGAATTAGTAAGAATTCACCTTATGTAAATAGAAGCTTTCTTCTCCAACCTGAATTTTCAAATCACTAACAGCATTGATCTTGACAAACCTGTTTGTTCATGGATAATAGTCAATTTCAAAAGTCGACAGATCTCTTAGATAGATAAACAGATAGCAAGTAACTGATACCAGCTTTTGTTTCTTCTTTCCAAGAATTCTGCGTCTACACTTGCTTCAGCTTGAAAAATTAGAAAGGGGCTATTCTCTTCGACCCCTATCGATCCACAAGATGGAATCTCCTGTCTATAACTTTTCATACAAACTCTAGACATATCTTAGGGACTTTGCTCAGTTTTGTACTCTAATTTAACAGTTGAAATGGATCAATCCTGGTCTTTTTCCAATTTAGATGAAACTTCAAGAACTATAGAGCAGCATTCAATGGTGGAATAGGAATATAACCACCCTGGCTGCTGATGGAGGGAGTTGTGAAATGAGTAGACTTGAGTGGATGAGCCTGCATTAACATGTATTTTCTGGATGTTGGCTCCACTCATGAGTAGGCATATGCTAACAGTGACTGCAGATGGCACAAGGCAACTACTCTTCTTAATGGCCTAACTACTCAGACAATTTTAACTTTTAACTAATTAAGATTGGAGTTTTTTTTTTGTCTTTTAGTTATTTCCATTTTGGAAATGAGTATTTGGATTAGAGGCTTTGGTTGCACAAGTGACATTCAGGATATGAATTGAGCTATCAACTACTCTTAATCTACCTTCTTGTGATTTCTTTCTTACTATTGAAGAGCAGCAGATGCAAAATATTGTGATGCCATTTTGCTGTGATAGTTCATAACATTTTAACACTTTTTACGTAAATTAATGAAGAAAAAAATAAAAAGTATATTTTTTATTATATCCTTAACAATTTAATTTATTTTTATTAACATGAAAAAGAATGAAAAAAATTATATTTGTAAGAGAAAGAAGGGAATTCTGATTTTGAAAGTGCGAGAATTTTTTTCAACCTATAGAAAAAAAGAAATTTTAAAATATGTTTGCAAGATAATTTTTTTAAAAAAGTAAAAATTTAAAAATGCAATACCTATAACAAAGTTTTAAAAAATGTGGGAGTAGCTACAATCCTTCATCTTTGTAACTTGTGTTTATTATGCAAATTATATAACTATCAATAAAAACAATCTATATAAATAGAAAATGCGAACCCATTAAAAAATTAACTACCCATAAGATAGTGGATTGTCCTTTTCTATTCAGACGAGTTGTCTTTATTGATAATTGTATAACATGTGTGATAAACACAAATTATAAGGTCATTAGGATAAAACTACTATTCCTACTTAGTTGGATGTCTAAGCCAAAATTTAAAGTATAATATTATTATCATTTATAATTAATCAAGATATACCTCTTTGCCCTTTTAAGTTAAAAAGATCATCTATAAGTAAATCTAGACTAAAATTTTGCTTTTAGCAGGCAAGAAAAATAATTAGATACTTCTTTTATGATTAAAGAGAAGGAAAGGAAATAGGGGGCAATTTTTTTTAAAAAGGAGGCTGCTTGTCACGTTAGAGGAGCCACCTTATAAGTATTATATTACTCTTTTTGTCTCATAAAGGTAAGTCTTTTTTTTCTTTGCCAACTGTTGCCAGCTTATGGTTAGGGCTTTGACTCTCAACCTTTAGATTGATGGTTCAAATCTCACCGAAGACATCACTAGTACCGATGCGCTCAAAAGATTCCAATCCAAGTTGGATATGGTCATATGCGTAGGAACAAGTGATGTATACTAATCTATAGGTCTAAGCCGGTGGCTTGTGGGATTTATTGTGGTGGAACCGCAGTACGATAGGCCGGCTAGTATAAAACATTTACTCATCCAAAGTTTTTGCTCGCATGGGTAGCTCAGTTGGTTCCTGGGTGGTAGAATGGGAACAAGTACTCAGGTTCGAGTCCTGACAGCCGTTGGGTGGGAATTCCACCCAAAGTGGGTGGACTCTTTGTGGGCACCAGACACTGGTCGTCCCACTTCAAAAGCTACTGAGTCACCATAATTTAGCCTTTCACAACTTATCGGGCCAGGGTGTGGGGGTCCTGTAGGCGAGGGATTCGCCTTTTGAGAATAAGATAAGTCTATTTTTATTTTCACACAAATTGAGAAAGTTAGTTAATATAGTTAAATTAATAATTTTTACTTAATATCTTTCTTATATGCCTTTTATTAATATTGAGATGATTTTAACTCATAGTAATTAATAATTTTTGAAACTAATATTTTTTGTATTTTTTAATATTAATATATGAAGTTATGTATTTAATTCAATATTATTTGAAAATGATATATGTTTTAAATATTCTTTGAAATAAGAGAATATTTGTTGATACTCATTACAATAATTGGAGACATACAAATAAATTAATGAATTAACTATCTTTTATAAAAATAAATAAGTTTATAATTTGGGACTAAAATGAAAAAATGAAAGTTAACTTATCTTTACGGGACGGAGAATTCAATCGTTGAAGACATCGGAAACCCTTTCAGATCTAGAGCCGGCGAGTGGAAATTATCTGCAGAGTCTCAGGATTCTGAGCTAAGATCAAATCCAGCAGGTTCTGCTCCTTTGGTTCTTGTGGCTTTGGCTTATCCTGTTGCATGGGTTCAATCCAGATCTGTTTCATGAAATTTTCTTCCTTTGGGACAAAGGAATCAAATTGGGCGAGCTCACAATCATGAATTTTCCCATCGTTTAAGTCATAAAAGCAAGTCCTCTGATAAATTGGGTCTTGATAGAAGATTTTGTTTGCTAGAAATCCAGTAGTGTTTCCAACTGCCGAAACTGCAAAGGAGCAATCGTACTGTCCGCGACAGAAAAATATCGCTTGACTTGGTAGCTGTGATATGCTACCCCACTTCATAGATGACCAATTGAATTTGAACAAGGAAAAAGAACAACTCGTAAAATCGTCCAACCCCAATTCCAGGCACACCAGTAGCAGCTCTCCTTCGGATTCAACCAATCTTTGATATGTTGAAATTGGTATAGTCAGTGATGCCGTGTTTCTCAGCAAGTACAACTTGTGATTTGCAACCCTATAAATTCTCAGCTGCCCCCAAGGGTGGAGACAGTAGAAATCTCCTTTATAGTGCACCACACTCATGACAAACAGAGACAGAGGCAATTCATCAAGATGATCAACTACATAGGTAGTCCATCCCTTATCCCCGCGCCTATATGTGCTTATAGTTTGTAACTGCTTTGCGGGTCCTTCAAATATACGGTTAAAGGTAAGGCATACACATTCTTGGTCAGATCTTGGATTGGACGAGCACGAGAAAGCTCTGTGAGAATATCTACTAGTGTGTTGGCACAAATGGGGTAACTCGATCTTTTCCTTTGTGAAAGGGCAAAACAGAGTCAATCCTGCATGACCGGTGCCCAACTCTCTAGTGAGAATGAGCAGCCAGCCTTGTTTGCAAGTATAGTAATCTTGGTACGCAGAAAAGGTAGCTTGTTGTGTAATTAGGTAAGTTGCGTGGGGTTTCTTGTGGATGGGACTAAACAATTTGCATGAGTATTCATAAGGCTTGTAAAGATAAAAAAGCACAGTCCACGGAAATCTGCGGAGATGACCATCGTTATCGCGGATGGAATTGGAAAGCTGCAACCAACTCTTGCAGACGTAAGACATGCGAATTTGATCGGCCAAACTTTGGGTTTTCATTATTTCTCCGATTAATTCTGTTGGAAGATGAGAAAACTGAAGGCCACCGCGGCTTCTCTTTCTACAACAACCTTCAAAACGGGTACCGCACAATCTCGTTTCGGCCTTGCTGATCACGGCTTTCTTCTTCTTCTTCTTCTTCTTTTGATGCCCTTCGTCTTCAACCATGTTTATGCTAATCATCTTGCATCTGAGGAAAGAAACATAGACTTACAGATAATTAGGTGTTCTGAGACAGTATATGTAAAAGATGAATGCTGCCCTTCTCCTACTAGAACTAGATCACAGGGGCATTCACAATATCTTTTTTCCCTTTTTTTTTTCCCTGTTTGGGGATTTGAATCAGTAACATCCAATTCAATGGAAACCGCATCACTATAAATGTTGCCATAGTTAAACGCAAAAAAGCAGTATATGGCAAGAAAGAGGGGAAGGAAAAGGAAAAAAGGCCAAACAAAAAAAAAAAAAAAAGAAGGAAAAGATGGGATTGGATATTTTTCAAAGAATCTGCATGGCTAGATGGAGACAAGAAATCCTTTCGTGCTTTAATCCTTTCTATAGAAGGATAGTTCGTCTAATTTACATCCTCCTACCCCTCAAGATTGTTTGCAAGAATCCCTCTAACACTTTTAATTACAATATTTAATTTTTAAAAATTATCTTTTAGAGTTTATTCTCTGTAATATTTTTAATTATAATATTTAATTTTTTAAAATTATTTTCTTTAGTTTAAGATATACAAATAATTTTTTTTCATAATTAAAATAATTATAGAGATTGTTACACAAAAATATTATTGATGATTCAAAACCCTATAAAATTATACTTCTTTTGTCTTGAATAACAAAATAAATATTCCTTCTTAGATGGAAGAGGCAAATCAAAGAATCTATTTTGTTAGAGGGAGATGTAAATATTAATATTATTTTTAATATTTTTAATATAATATAAAAAATATTTCAAAAAGAGATATGACAGCTATAAGCTTAATAAATAAATAATACCTATTTTCGAGAATAACCTTCCCTTTTCTTTTTCTTTTTTTAAGCCTATTATTTTATTACCTATTGTCTATTATCTTTTAATAGACATACTAATGCTCGATCTTATTTTAAGCCTCAAACAGTCGATTTGAATTATATTTTATTCTCTCTATTTCAAAATATAAGGATTTTAAAATTTTTTTCTCTTTTTAAAATGTTTATTTTTGATATTTTAAAAATTTTAAATATTATTTTTTAGAATTACCATCACCTTTAAATATAATTCTATTATGTTCTCTCCTATTAATAATAGTTAAATATAATAATAAAATATTTTTTATTTTTTATTAATATGTATAAAAATATTAAAATATTTTATATTTTAAAATAAAAAATAAAATATAAATTTTCATTCTGAGTATTACTCCCTGCAATTCAAAATTAACCCCTGTTTGAGTTGTGCAAATGCTCCCCAGTCAAGCATCTGTGCTGCCCCAGAAGCAGAATATTGTTCGTCTGAAGCCCATTCTCAAGTGAGTCCAACCCAAAGTGGTTGGGCTCTTTGTAGTGTAGCCCATGAGAAGTAGTGGACAGTAGACTTCTTGGCCCATACGAAATGAGGTCCACTTATAAATCCTATGTTCTCCGCCTTAGAAAATAGCGAAGGTAAAAAATGATCACCGCAAACGAGTCAAAAGATTTTCAAAATTCATTGGCTCCCTTCAACGGTCTCTTTATTCTCTTCTTCTCTGCCTCTCTCTACTTTCGTTCTTCAGCTCAATTTGATTCCCGGTCCTGCCTCTTCTAAGTTCTGGTACCAATTGAGATGGAAATTTCTCTTCTACCAAGAATAATTGCTGGAAATCCTTCTTGGATTTGTAGTCCGTGTAGTCTAGTTTCAGTGAATCAAAGCAGATTAGTTTCGGCTTCTCATCGCCATTATCACTTGCTGATACGAGAACTCCAGATCCAGAAATCAATTACTTGTGCAAGAAACAAGAGAAGACGATATGGGTCTGCAAGATCCACAAAGCTCATGCTTGAATCAGCTTATTACATTGCATCCAAGCTAAAGATTTTACCCGAGCCGTTGGATTTTTTGTTAAAGGAATTTGGCAATGGAGGTGGAAATGGAGGTGGGTTTGGGTTCTGGAAGGGGTTTGGATGGGAAGGCTTTGATGGGCGGGGAAGGAGAAGAAAAAGAAGGATGGAATTGCTGGGCATTTTGGTAATTTTTGGTCTTGGAATCTGGTTGATCTTGGGTAGAGAATTGAATACCGATGTGTTCTTGGGGGTTTTGGGTTTCTTGTTATTAGGCCTTTCAGTGTATGGATGGGGAAGAACAGGGTTTAAGGATTGGGCCATGGGATTTTCTTCTTGCGCTGTTTTGGTAGGTTTGGCTTTGAAGAAAGAAGATTTTCTGAGATGGATGAAGAATTCTGGGGCTCTGAAAGTGAGCTTTAGAAGAAAAAGAAGAGCATTTTGAGAGAGTAGATAAATTATTATGTATAGGTTCACAGGTACGAGTTTTGAATTTTTTGTATTATTTTTGTTCTCAAATGATATAGTCCTTTGGGGTTTCCTGGTATTTGAAAGCAGGGAATCATGATGTATAATCTTCTCATGGAGGATGCCACTGTGGTCCTCTTTATATTTTTGTTTGAGGAAGTTGAAAAACATTTGAAGAACTTCATATTTTCTGTTCGAAAGCTGAAAATGAGACTTTGGCCAGTTGTTATTTTCAGAAAAGAACAAGACTCAAGAGTTCATTATTGGTTAAAGAAGCAATAGAACAAAGAAAAGAACTGCATATTGACCTTATTTTGTCTGTCAGTTCGATAGAATGTTGCTTTATAGCACAGGTTATCATTTTGTGTCAAGTTTCCTTTTCATGTTTGTTGAACCACAGAAGATTTCTGTTGATCTTAAGGAGGAAATGGAACAGAATTTCAATAGGACAAGTTGAGAAGAGCTGCTAAGGATTCTACATAGGCAACAATACAGCTAAAACATTACTCGTCTGACACGCAAAATCTCAAGCACCTATAATTGAGAGACCTTGAAATCAAATACTGATTGGCTTCTTGTAACTAGCAATCTGGAATCAAAAGAACCAAGAATGTTCTAAGATTGCAAATATCCTCTTTCAGATGTAAATACTTGTATCAGTTAAACTATGTTGTACATCCTACGGTGTCACTGAGCTTATCTGCTCTCTGCATGGTTGAAAAAAAAGTTTCACGAAAATCCAGTAACTACTACTGGCATTTCGAAAAAGAAGGGGTGAAATTCATAGTTGCCCAGCTCCCGCCCCTCACAAGGTTTTAGTGGGATGGGAACCTGCAGGACGACATACATATCCAACCCGTATTACCCTTTACCTCACTGTCAATTTTGCTTTTGTTTGCCCCAGAGTGCAAAAAATCGGAGAACTCCATCAGGACTCGTGCCTACTATTCTCCAAGTGAGAAATTCACGGGCAGTCCCTTTACAGACACTAATAACCCACATGAATTGTCACCTGTTACTCCTGTGTGTATCATCATCAGAAAAGAATCACCAATTTATTGACTGTAGATGGAGAGATCATGATATTATTGCTATAAACATGACAAATAAGACTACCAAAGCCTATGGCATCCCATGTATCGGCAGAAACATAGCTCATGCATGAATAGTAACCATAAAACGTTAATATTGCATATATTTCATCCCATAGGCCTTCAATAGTAACCAGAAAAGGTAAGACAACTCATATATCGGCAAGTTACGTAAATTAATATGCCATGAAAAGCAGTTGAACCAAAGGGTATACGTCCGTTCAGAACATTTTGTCCCCTAGGAAGACTTGAATTCCGGTGAAACGGAAAAGGAGCATTTGCACAACTTTGAAGCATCCTAAATTAATAAATGTTAATAATGCAAGCTAAATGAATCGATGTACAGAAGTACGAGGTTTTATGATAGTGTCCACCTATTGGAATGTTGGTGTCCTTTTCTTAACAACTCCTTCAAAAGTTCCATCAGATCCAAAGAGAGTTGATACTTGGTTTGAATCGATTGGCCCTGGCAGCTGAAATGAGATGGAAAATTCCCCAGGTGGGCAGAGATTTTGCGTTTGCATCTGAAACACCATGTTGTGCTTGTTAACAGTTTTCTCTCCAGTTGATGTTGCTCCCTCGATCATTATTTTTCCATCAGGTTGAACATCATATTTGAAAGCTTGTCATCAGCAAAGACAAAGATCATGTCAATCAGCGAACAGAAAGCAGATATTATATGGTAAACTAAGTTGAGTAACAATCCAGAATGATCGCAGATACACCCTCAGAAACAAATTACATAATCTGACAAGTATTCTACAGTGTGAAAATTAGACCACTCAGTTATTTGTTCATGGTATTATTGTCCACTTGCAGCTTTAGGAGATTTATATAAAACTAGATAGATGGCAGCAGAAGCTCTGGAATTAAGCAGTTGTGTGACCAATGGACAGAACTTATGCATAGACTACTTCAGTGAATGAGAAGTTCCTGTACTTTCTAGCTAAGGAACTTTCATAGCATATCTTTTACTGAGGTAATTCCCAAAAAGGATTCCACAGAACTGAAAGATTGATACTCAATTACTCAAGGTAAAGAAGCTTTTATGAAGAGAAATAGAGATTATATACATCCATATAAACGTACACATGTAGACACACTGTGCTTGTGTGCATGCACAAATTGTTATAGCAAAATCCTTAAGTACAGCAAACTCTTGACGGCTGAGTGGATAAAATATTAGAAATATGTTAAAATAACTAGTACAAAAATGCAGTGTCAAAACTGGCAGAGATAGCAGGGAATTAGATGAATAAAACAAAACCAATGATGACATGAGAAAATTATAGTAGCATCATGAAGCGTTCCTGACATGGAACCCAAGAATTCAATTCAAGGAAAGAATAACTATAGCGCATTTCAAAAAGAGATCAAATACTCTAAATAATCTTCACCGAGAGAGCAACCAGAAAAAATACATAAAAAACTAAAATCAACTTGGTCAAATGACGGGAGTTGGCATGTGAAGCTGTATAGAACATCTCCAATATTTGAGCTATGAACTAAAATTAACAAACAACTAACAGCTCAATCTTCAATAATTTCATCTTCTTCCAAAACATACCAACTCAAATGCTTGAAACGAAGTCACATGCATCTAAAGAGCAAAGAAAATTGGCTCCTGCCTAAGCAATTGAATCAAATGCTATGTATTTTATATTTCAAATTCAACTTTCTCATCTTGGACATTGAAGAGAAGATATTCCTTTATAACGAATACTATTTTTATCAAGAGACAATGTTTTGGCTCCAAGGACTTATTTTACTTGCCGATGACCGCATTGTCTGAAACCTCCACTAACAGAAATTGATCTCTAGAAGGAAGAAGTTGAGTTCATTCCCCAGAGGTTCCCTTCTCCTCTTACCAATCACCACAAAAATTAGTAAAAACCAAAACTTGGAACTTTTTAACTCATGCAAAAACCAATTTATATTTTCCCCCTTGGGACTCCGTTCCCAACATACCACTCCCATGAAAATAATAATACTAATTGATATAATTTGCAACTTACTTTGATCCCGAGCCACACCAGGAAGTGAGACACGAAAGACATATTCATCTTGAGATTCAGCAATATCTACAGATCCTATAGCTTGACCAACTTTCCCCATTGCAGCAGTGCCAGTCAGTGCAACTCCACTTTTTGTGGCGGCTAATATGTTGTTCCACTCATCATCAGTAGCATAAGAAGGAAGAAACACCATAGCAGGTTTTCCTCCAAAGGAAGGAGTAGGATCCGCTTCAGCTGGTGAAGAATTAGTTTCATCAGCGGATGTAGTAGCATCGTGAAATTGTTGGGGTGGCACACAGCTCAGAGGAAGCACATCAAGAACAGGTCGGGAATCCCAATGTCGGGGGCCATTTTCTTCACCAGTATATCCCCAAGATGAGTAAGAAGCGCTGGAATGGAAATTGATGCTCAAAACTCAGCATACTGGATGATAAATTATGAAAGGAGAAAAGAAAAGAAATTAAACAGGGAATTATTTCTTTCCCAGAATGTTTCAAGCTAAAATAATTTAGTTACACAGGTTGCTATTTAGTTATACGCAACTATCAGAAAAACAAACAACATGAGAAGATATATTTTCCACACACTCCTGTCATGCAAGAGTTCACTGCTGAACATGGGTCGAGTAAGTTTTCTTTCTTTTACATGTTTCTGTTTACCCTGTTCATTGGCTCCCCCTACATGTTACCCCTTTTAAGACAAAAGGATTAACACTATTCATCAGAATACAAGTCTATCATATTTGACAATTGAATTAAAACAATTCATTAGAACCCTTGCTTCCATACCATACCGGAGGGGGCTTAGCCCTTGCTTCCATACCATACGGAGGGGGTTTACCCTTGATTCCATACCAAACTGAAAGGGCTAAATTAAAAATTGAAGGATTTTGGCACACATTTTTGCATCAGTTTCGCATTTATATACATGAACCAAATACACAAAGTGCATGAGAAACCACAGGGATAAGAGCCACGTGAAAGCTACCTGAGGATTAGGACAACTCTTGTTTACAAGAGAAGATATAATTAATCCTTAGTCCAGTATATAATAGCAAAAAATTGTAAAAATTTCACGAATCTTATATAGGTCCTTCCCAATTGCCTGGCTTAGTGGAGCTATAACCCTCTAACTTTGTATCTCAAACACTGAATTGAACTCCATACTCAGCTTCACCTTTACTTATTCTTATCTCCCTTTTAGCCCTCTGTATTTCTAGGCCAGTTAAATCTCCTGAAAATGTTCCGATTTACCTTCATAAACTCGGCAAATTCAATAACAGCCATTCATTACTATTATACACAACTCTTGATACAAACCTGACACATTACTTTAGAGAAAAGGTCAAAAAACATGATAAAAAACTTATAAAAGAACTTCACTTATTTGATGTCTTCCATATGTGTTCCTTTTCATCTTTCATTTTTCAGCTTCTGCTACTTATTATCTGTTTACCAGAGATTGCGTTGTATGCATGCATTCGAATAGAACTCTTTCAAAGTTAACGAGAAACTATCTATTTCTGGACCAGATAATGTGGAAACCTTTTTTTCCCCCTTTTCTTCGTGTGTGGGGTTGTAACATTTGCAGATAAGTTATAGAACATAAAGGATCATACTCAAGCCAAGCTAATGCATATTCAGAGTAGCAATTGACTTTAATATAACTTCTGCCGGCAACCAAGTTAATACAGATTCAGCTCCTATTCCTAAGAGACAAATAAAATCAAGTAATCTTGACTCTGCAGTCACAAGCACCATCCAATAAAAACCGGAAAACATATAATTCTACTTTTGAAGTTGAATAAAGTTATAAAATAGATCTAATCTATCTTATCTATTTAAGGAGTGATAAGCAGAAAAGGTTATCCACGGATTAGCTTAGAGAATCGTCCCGCTAAATGCGGTAAGATTAGGTTTTCCTTTCCACTGAAATAGCATTTAAATTAAACCAGCCTATCAACATGGACTAAATCTTCAGACCTAATACCCATAATCTCATGTAAAGGCCAGTCTCTACTAAGAAAAATACATAAACATGAATGGAGCATAAACAAAAGGTTACAAACAAGAATCATCACCTCAAGAAACAAAGAAAAAAAATCCCTCAAACAAAAAAAAAACATAAAACTATTTCATTTCCAATACAATCGGTGGCAAAACCATAACACACACATAAACGAGCAAAATAAGAACATAGATATACAAAAATCCCATAAGATTCTCCTTCAATATCCTATATGAACTTCCAAACTAGTTCAAGAAAGAAGAAGCCTAATAATTCTTTACAATTGTCAAATAAGCATATGAATTTGAACTATGAAGGGTGAAAGGATGTACCGGGGTTGAGAATAAGCCATGTGAAAGGTACCACAAAATGTAAAATTCTGGGGATCAGAGAGGAAGGGAATTCAGCTGAGACGAGTGTTGACGAAATTGGAGTCTGCGTACATATGTAAAATCTTTGAAAAAGGACCCAGGGCGGTAAAATAATCAGACAACGGTATTCCATTTCTTGGTCCCTTAATTACGTGGCCATGACGAAATATTTTTGTTTTCTCATACTACAATTTTTTTTTTATTTTAGATGAGATTATATTGTATTTTATTTTGAGATTTTATATCTTGAATTTTAGAAAAGAGAATTTGTTATAAGAAAAAAAAATAAGATTCAAGCATTGAATTTTATAGCGAAATATAATTTAAATACACCTTTAATTTTCTATCATTTTTATTATTTTCTTTATCCCTTTTCATCCACCCTTTCCCTTCCCCTTCCCCACCCCCCCGCCCCCCTGGGCAAGAGTTCCTCCTGTCGGAAGCAAATATTTTAAATATTACATAAAAATAATTTAATTTTACTATTAAACGGTTCCTTATAGATTTGACCCTTTCAGCTTTGAAAGCAAAATTTGGTCAAAAAGTTACGTGGTGGATGGTTCCTGTAGGCAAACTAGACAATCCACTGTCCATTTTTCCTTTTCTGTCCCTCTAATCAATCATGACAATACCATCTTTTGCAACATTTTTCCCCCCTTTTCTAATGAGAAGAGTGAACTTTAACTCATTACTTGAAATTTTCAACTTTCTTCCTAAAAGTAAGAAAAAAATGCAATTTTTACCAGCCGAGTAAGAGTTTATGAACAAATTTAAATATTCTTGAGAGTGTAATGCGTAGTTCTTTTTGTTATTAATCTAGAAAATAAAAAGAATTTACATTATTTTTTAAAAAAATCAGGAAAGAAAATAATATACTTGATTTTGAATTATATTTAAGGTAAATAATTCAATTTGTCTTTAAACTTTACTCAAAATTTAGATTTTACTATTTAATTTTAAAAAATAAAATTTTTGACATTGAAATATCATAAAGTAATTTTTGGATTATATTTGGTTGGAAGATATTTTGTCTTAAATTCTGTAAAAATAATTTTTTTGTGAGAGAAGAAATGTGACCTAATTATATATTTGATTGAAAAAAATACAATCTAAATAAATCTTAAGAAGTAAGAAAAGAGTAAAATAAGCTCATATATTTTAAAACTAGAGAATAATTATTATGATAATAATTCATAAATAAAATTACCTAATAAGCCTTTAAATTGGGCCTAAAATTGTACATAACTGAAGTGGAGGCTCTAGCCTGATCTCTTTTCTCGAGAAAAGCCCAAAGTCTCATCTTAAAATCTCAATAAAATAATAATAAATCATATGGGCAGTGCATGATCACGATTCACAAGTTGTGGGTCTAAGTCCCATCCCCGATGAGGAGCAGTGAGAATTGAGATTTGAGAATACTATCAACATCAGCACAACCATTTATTTTCGTCCCTATGTGAATCTCTCTCTTTCTCTGTATCTCTAACTCTGAACTCCAAGAGGGGTCACGGTGGGTACACTGAAGCTTCAATCTTGAGGTAAGAATTACTGGTTAGTCGTTTGCTCGGTGGGGGCTTTGCATTCCTTGTTTCACTTGCAACTCTTCAATTCTTGCTTATATTTTATTATTTTATGTTACTTTTCTCCACGATTGTTCAGTTATAACTTTATAGTTTTTTTTATATCATTAATAGTTAGTATAATAAAAAATGAGTTAAGTTTTTATCATTTGGTATTGAGATTGGATTGTATCTTTTTTTAGTTAAGTTGTATTGAAAGTAGTAAAAGTGAATTGTTTGAAGTGAGACTTAAAGTGAAAAAAGTAAAAAAAAAATAAAAATTATTTAAATAAAATGTCAATCTAAGTTGGTCATATATTACTTTGTCGTTCCATTTTATTTAACTTCCTTATTATATTAAGATATTTTAAAATAATTATTTATTCAGGAAAAAAAATTTTAAAATAATTAATACTTTTTATAAAAAATATTTTAATATATTTTATATTATTAATTAATTATTAATCTCATTATATATTACTTTTAAATATTTATTAATTTATATATTTTATATTTTTTATTATATTATATTATTTTTATAATATAATTTTGAGGTGGGTTGCTAAGAGCATTTTTTCATCTACACTCTGTGTATAGACTTAGAATGTAGCATGTAATAGTTTATGCTATCAGTTATGGTGTGTGGTTATCAATTTCTTAGCCTGGGAAAACTTACCTTTATGGCATTGGAAGCCTGGTCGTCCCAACTACAGGAGAGCAGCATTATGCTTGTTTGTAATTTGTGTCTCTCCTTTAAAGATTGTGGATTTGGAGTTGGCTAGTGTGGCATTTCATTTCATTAGCGTTCTGCTGGCCCGGCATTTCATGCTTGGGCTCGCTTGCTGTTTTAGGTGGTCTTTTTGGTTACTTGAGTTCATGAATTATTGATATTCGATGTGCTTGCTCGAGGCATAGTGTGTATACTGGTGCATTGTTGGGGGCGCCTGGCTTGTATGGATATTCTATTTTCAGCAATACTGCATGCCTCTTTGTTCTGGGCCAAATGCGGCCTTTCATCTGGATCGCTTCTCGGTTCATTGTAGTTTAGGTTATTTATGACAAGATTAGATCCAAATTATTTGTTATCTTCTGTTCCAAAATGCCCCTCTTGGGGCTTGATATGAACTTTAAGGCTGATAATCCGGTTTACCCTCCAATAATTTTACAGTTTTCGTTATTTCCTAATAAGCTTTTGCTTGGAGGATCAGAACCTTAATCCAAAACATATAACTTTAATTTATCTTACCATTTTGCTTCTACCATCTCACTATTGGCACATACTTATAGGAATGCCAATAGTTTGATTTTCTTGGTTCCTGTAATGTTTAATAGCCAACACATTCAAAGTACTTGATAGTTGTGTGCGTGTAATTATCTTGATTAAGTGCCGTGGACTCTCTATAATTAACTCAGGTTTAATTAAAATCGTAAAATCTGAATGGAAACCAGTCTACATTTCATGGACTACTCCATTCAGGTACCTGATGGCTTAATCATAAAGTCCAAAACACCTCATAACCTGACAACTTTTGCTGAGCACTTGAAATTTCCACTATGATTTGCGCTTAAAATAGAATGCTGATACTATGCAGGTCTAAGTACTCAAAAATGATGTATTATCTGATTTTTCTTGCTTCAGGATGACATTTTTTTTGTTTCTGTTCAAGTTACATGCTATGGATATTATAATCCGGTGAATGCCTCCTAGTTTCTGAGTTGAAAGAGGTTTAAGTAGCAAGTATTTCTTTACTTGAGTGTATCTGCAAATGGAAAGGAACTCTTAGTACCTCTATCTTTCAGTCATAGAAAATAAAAGGTCCTCCTCAGCCATTCTTCGAGAACATGCTTGGATTGCTACAGAAAGAATATTGTTTTGGTAATACTAGAGAAAGAATATTTACTTTCCAAATAAAGTAGAGTTGCTTGAAAATAAGATTGATTTCTAGGTTATACTTGGATTTATACTCCTTTTTCAATTCAAGGTTTACATTTTCTGACAGATCCTACCATATGTCCAATTTTAACATATCATTTCCCTTACTTAACCCAGTATACCTTTTGTTTCCAATTTCAGCAGAAGGAGCCTTGTAATCCGTGTTCGCCCTCTAATTTTACTATGCAAAAGATGAAAATAGACAAATCTATCCACAAAAGATTATTGATTATCAAATTTAATCATACCGGTGCAGAATTATGTTTCTCAAATTGTCTGCTCTTGTTATCTAAGAGGCTTTGGTTAGGATATTGGAATAAATAGCTGTCCTCTGGATGCATGCATACACCAACCTAAAAGAGAATACATTTTAGAAAGTAATGATAAAGAGACAGAATGACAGGTGATAGATTTTCAAATGCTAGTAAGATTCTAGTATTGAGGGAGACAGAGGTCTCTTGAATCAGTATTTTTGCCTCTCTTCATTAAATACTTTCAGTGGATATGTCCACCAGTACTTACAAAATTTCTTGCCACTATCCCTTCTACATTCTGCTAATCCATATAGTTCAAGTTTGATCCATATCAGCTCCTTGTGAATAGAATTTTCTATCAGCAGGATCTCAAAAATCAGACATTGGGAAACGATGTGTATCATCTATGACATTTAGATGGAATTTGAAGAACGCATCTAAGGTAGTTGCACTTCTTTTATTCTTTATGACACATGGTGCATAAAATATGATTGAAGAGGTATCTGCGTTTTCAGCAAACAGAAATAAAGTACACTTGGTACAAACAAGCTTGATAGGAAGATTCTATAGCATTCAATATCATCTGTTTTCATGGAAGTAGTTTCATTCTAAGATTGCCTACAACTCAGATGGGAGTGTAAGTTGTTCTTTTGGTCAGTTTTGTATTTTTCTAGTTCTGCTTCGTGAGTGAGAGTGATTCCTTATCCCATTGTCATTAAGGAAGCTGAACCCTGCTTTAATAAAGGCATGCTTGGTTCCTTCTACCTTCGGTGATGGATGCTAGCTTGTAGAAAGTCAAGTTCCTTTTCTTCTTTCATTACGTGAGTTCATGTTTATGAAGGAAAAGAAAAAGGTGAATTTATGTCTTCAAAAGCTCTAAGCATTCAGGGATAGCTAAAACATGTTGCCTTTTCTCATTAGGATTTCCAGCTTTCATATTCAGACCTTTTTGACTTGGAAGTTTCAATGATGGTTCACATGGATTACAATCTCTACATGTGGTGAATAAATAATAGTTGAATTCCCTCAAGAAAAAGCCTCACTTGTCTCAGTGGAATGAGTTATGGATGATACATCAGGACGTTCTACTCCAACAGCCGATCAGTATTTTCTCCTGTACTTCATTATGGGAGTCTACTTTGCACCTGATCTTAAGAAAGAAAGACTCCATAAATCTGTTTTCCAAAGACGTGCTGAAGGCCTTCCTGCATATTCTTCTAATCAACTAGCTGGTTCCCATATAAGAACTGTGGAAATGGAAGGGGTGTATTACTACGTACTCAGAAAGGCAGATGAATCTCTTGTCATGAAACTCCCTTGGTTGCGTCAGTTCTTTTATGGAAATCTTCCGGCTCCTGCTGAGGACTCTGCAACAAATTATCCTCAATTTGATAGCCTCTTTTCTCCCAAGCTGCATCAGAAGTCACGCTTCAAAAATCAGTATGATATAATTGAGAACATAGCTTTCATTAATGACCCGGAGATCTCATATATTAAGCTTGTAGATGTTGCAAGATTTCAGAGGCTAACTGGCCTAAAAGATTTTCTTCTGGACAGAGATGATCCATTGTTGCAGAGGTTCATGACTGGCGAGCCTTCATATGACATCACATTGCAAGGGTTAAGGTCTGAAGATTGTTTACATCCAAGTGACATGCAATCTTGTGGTGGTGTATCATACACTCACACACATCCTGCTTGTAAGGGGCCATCTAGTGACATGCTGCCTTTGAACAATCATTCTGATACTCCTTCAACTCTAACGTGCAATGCCATCATTCCATTGCCAACAAAACCTAGTACTGTAAATGAATCCGAGCCAAGAATGATTTTTCTTCTTTCTTGTCCATCACAAGAGGACTGGAGTAACATTGTTGTTGCTACTAAGGGTGGGATTTCACTGGCTGGGAGTGCAGCTAGGGGACAAGTAGGACCAGTTCTAGGTCTTATAGATATTGGCGAGTCTGATGATTCCTACCTATTCAGAGTATCACTTCCTGGAGTAAAGAGGGATGAAAGTAAGTCCAATCTATCAGGCTGTAAATCACCAATTATGAATTGCATGAAATATATGATATATTGTCTTCCAATGAATACTATTTTTTGCATAATAATACTATTCAGGTGCTCATTAGGTTGGATATCGTGTACTCTTACACATCTCAGGCTGGAAATTTATCATATCGCCTTCATAAATATGTTGTATATATCTTTTAAGATGAAAATCCTTTTGCATGATTTTTACTAATCTCATTTGTTCATCTGGTGGCTTTTGGTCCTCTCTGTCTCGATCTCTCTTACTCTCTCTAACATAAGTGCAAGTTATAGTTGGTAAGGAAAAATCTTCATATCCCAGTTCATTAACATATTGTTCAAATTAAGGAGAACTAGTTTCCCATTATATGGCCTCCATATTATTTATTCTGTTGTGCAAGTATAAAGATGACAAGAACAGGCCATGCTTGCTTTTGCATATTACTTTCTTGTTTTCAAATCTTCTATATAATGCTCTCCATCATAACTATCTCTGTCTTTGAGTTGTAAGAGAAATTCGACTCCACTCTTCTCGTCATTGGTTCATTACATTTCCTGTTTTCCATTACAAGATGGAGATATACCCTAATTTCCACTTCATTGTCATTTATGGCTGCAGGGGAGTTCAGCTGCGAAGTGGAGAATGATGGAAAAGTCTTGATAAGAGGTGTAACAACCATTGGTGAGAAAACAGTTCATCGATACTCTCAGGTATTTGAGATGCAATCTCAGAACCTTTGTCCTCCAGGCAATTTCAGCATCTCCTTCAAGCTACCAGGCCCGGTTGATCCTCGCCAATTTTCTGGTAATTTTGGTACTGATGGGATTCTTGAGGGGATTGTCATGAAATTGGGACGAAGAAGAGAGTAATTCGACAAGCTCATGCTTTAATTATCTGAACATTTTGTGTATCCATTTTGTACTTCCCATTGGTATGCATTAGTCCAAGAAAATGGACAACAAAAGTTGTATGGCAACGCTACTGATTCTCATTTTGTTGTTGTTTCATGTATTCGACGATATGCCCTTTTGATGGACAGAAAACTGAAGAATCTTTTGGGTGCAAGAATTTGATCTCATCTCCAGGACTAAAGATTTTTGTATTGAATGCGTCCTATAGCCACTTGCTTTATCTTGAAGTTTTAGGAGATGATTGCTAGTCTTCATACAGATTGAACTTTTGGTAAATGCAACCATTGATTACTCCTTCAAAGTGGCTGTTTAAGCCTCGACCCAGCATCCCTTTTACATATTCCGCCAAGTCTGAATAGGTCTTGTTCTCCCTTTTTGGGCTTGGAGCCCTGGATTGGGTATAATATGTTATCGCGATGTCTTATGATTTTGCATTGCAACTATATATCAATATATTAATGAAACAAAAATGGCAATCTTGTGAAGAGAATCAACTATACATAAGTAGCACCAATTTAGAATTGCAACTCTAGATGGATAGTCAAAGCTGCAGTCCCTTCAAAACCAATATAAATTCCATCTCATGGATAGAAATTTGAATATGCATTTGCAGCGCATCACTTTATATGTGCTTCTGCATCAGAACCCTATATAGACATGCATTGAAGATTACTGGCCTTCAATAGCAATACACAAGTTCAAAGACGAGATGCAATCTTTGTGAAGAGAAGCTTCAATATTGATGGTGCTGAGCTACACTTCTGGTCCGAGTACTTGAGGTAATAACAAAAGGCTTATCCTTAAACACAAGCTCAATTGGAAATCTAATCAAGTAAGGATTTACAAAGTCAACATAATGCTATCAGGGTGATAAGATATGTATTCCTTATTAGTAATTACATATATATATATATATATAAAAGATCGTTTCATTCTTATTTTCTTAAAAAGAAAAAACACTATTTATTTAGGCATCATAGAGTTTATAGGGATTAGTTCACCTCTCGTTGGTAACATCTATTGTGTGTAATCATATTTAAGTGTGAATTGGAGCTCCTAGAAGGAGTTGGACATCCAACAAACATATTTATTCTTTTTGCATTAACTTGAGATAGAAATTGACGTACTAAAATTGATAAGCCTCCAAAAAGCAACATGCCTAGCCACGTAATACCATCCAAAAATTTCAAGTATACATGTCATATCTCTTCTTACTAATGGTTCAGAAAACACGTAGTTAAGAATTGAAAAGAAATTAGATGCTTGATGGATACTGTTGTGTCTGCAGTTAGCAAGCACTAACAGCTGGGTAGCACTGTTTTACGACCATAGCTAATTTATCCTAAAGGCACAAAACAGAGAAGAAAAGAGTACTCGATTGAAGTTCAAGTTCTGGAACTCGGAATTCAGCTAAAAGGTAAATTTTCCATATATAATACATTTCTCTCGATCGGGAGAATCTTGCATAGGTCTTCCGACTTCCATGTTAGAATACTTGCGAAAGGTTTAGTCCTTAATGCTATGGATGTATTTGGATTGTGCTTAATGCTATGGATGTATTTGGATTGTGTTTAGATGTGAGAGTTTCTGTCTTGAATTTCGTAAAAATAAATTTTTTTAAAAAAAAAATGAGATTTAATTGCATTTTTTACCCGATCAATGTCTAAATACAACCTTAATTTAAGGTCCAAATACCTAATTAAAGCAGCCAAACATCTTATTATCGGGAAAATGCAGATATTCCAATACAATAATAATGTACAATATATTTCAATTTATAAGATAATATTCTTTATATTATTCGAGCTACATTAATAAGTTAAAAGAAAAATTTATAATATTTTAATATACTCTGTAATATAGAGTATCTTGGGTTCAACTATCAAAATATGCATGAATACGTAAAGGGCAATAAACAAGTCTCTAGTTGTCCAATTGAATGTAGAAATGTATATTGAAACCTCGAGTGCAATCAAGTTCAAACATGTCAAGAATTAAAAGAGCTTTAGGTACTAAAGACTTACACATTCAAAAGATTCTGTAGAAAGAAAATTAACTTTAATGGACTCTACTTTGATATCAGACCTTAAGATCTATAGTTATTACCATCCCAAGCAAGACTTGAGTCAGATTAACCTCTCTCTAGACTATTTGATGCAGCTCCTAAATACTACAATAATCACAGCAGCATCTCAGCAGAGATGCTCGACATTCAAAAGATATATCGGCGACGGAAACCAGATAAACTATCAACGTCAAAAGAGTACAGATCATATTAGAAAAACAAGCATTCAATAAAGTTACAACACCGATAAGACCATAAAATAGTAATAAAATCCAGCAAAGTGCATGCAATTATGAGCTAATATATAGTAATAAAGTCCTATAAACTAAAAGCTGCATTCTTTTTTCTCTGATGGAAGTGCCAATCCTCTTTGACTGACGTGCAGATCACAGGCCAAAAGCGCACTGCAATGAAGGTAATGGTCTTTGCTTAGCAAATATGCATGAGAATATCCAAATCTTCTTGGGATTTAGTTAAGTCTCAAGTAAAGCAATCTAAAGAACAGATATATAATGCAGTACACAAACCATTCCAAGAATTGTGCATCAGTTCCTAAGAATCTGAAGGTGATTGAGGCTGCTGCTGCTCCTGCTGCTGTTGCTGTCCCTGTTGATACCACAAAACCGGAGAAGTCGCATAGGGAATATGTCTTCTGTAGAGATCAGGATCCACCACAGTTCTGCTCATGTTCTCTCCAGGATCTATAGGATGGACTAACTGTTGTGGCACATGATAGTAATTTTGTGAATCAGCAGCGGCTGCTACAGCAGGCAGTGGAGTTCTGGGCATTGAGAAAAGAGGTTCGTTTCTCACCTCTTCTTTAGGTATCACATCAACCAGAAAATCAAAGATATCAGTTCTAGAAATTGCAGCTGTAACATCACTCCTTTGGAGAGTCTTTCTTTTGTTTTCCTCAGTGTTGTCCCAAGAGCGCATAGTCAAATCCAAGATGAACATCTCGCAGGCCCTGGCAAACACAATTGGTGCCTCAGCTGATATCATCTTGACATCCTCATCAGCCTTCATTATCTTCTTGATCCTTGCCAATGGAAGGCAATGATTCTTAAACTCAGTGATCTTCTTGACGTCTTGACCATGGGCCCACCAGGTTTTCAGCCGTTGCCGCAGATCCTTTTCGCGCTTCTGCTGCAGTTGCTGGTAACTAACTGGTGGTCCTGCAACAACCAGAGTTCCTGATGCTTGAACCACCGCCTGCAGAGCAGCTGTTGGTGATGTTAAAGTTGATCCTTGAGTAGGGTTACCAATGATTTGATCTCCCTCATTTTTGGGAATTAGCAGCTGACCACTTCTTTGAGAGTGTCCCAGTCCTGGCTGATTCATTCTTTTTGCTGCAGATTGATAAGGAATTTGATGTACGGCTGGTTCTCCTACGATAACAGGGAAATTTATTGTACCCAATGTAAAAACAAATCCTTCTAAAGCAATACAGATGTTGCATATCAGTTCTCATAATCACAATCTCAACCATGCATGGAAATTTGGCACAAGTACACAGATAAATTTGCAAAAAGTTTATGATATGCAAATTCTGAATCTTAAGTTCCAAGAAGAAAAGGAAAAGAGGAAGAAGCAAGTTTCTCTAAATCACTTCACCAATCTGACCATGTTTCCTCTCCCCTTTAAACCAAGGACTCCAAAATGAGAGAGCCAACTTCACGATATATGAATCTTATGCATGCAACATAAGAATTGTAGCTAGACCTCCAAAACAACTGTCCGGAGATGCTTAATTTTATGCCTCCCCACACACAACAATGGATGAGATTTCCAACTGGATCAAGGTACGCCTTAGATATGATATCGATATATAAGAAAACCAGCCCCATCCCTACACACCCCACACCTCTACCACCCCCACATACTCACAGACATACACAAACATAAGCAACACCAGAAAGAGGAAGACAATTCGCGAAAGAAATCATCCAAATTTCACAAAAACTATAATCCAGAAATTGATAACGGGCAGCAGGCAGCGCCCTGGTAATTCAATCAAGAATAATTTGGGCCTTGCAAAATAAATTTCTCCGAACCAGAAAGCCATGCACCAGTTCAAATTCCGTTCGCTTGCAAGCTAAAAACAAAAATCCAAGCGCACGGAATCTTGGAAGGGCGTAAGAAAAAATGCATGACAGAAATCTTTCAGAAACGTAAACCAAAAAGAAAAAGGAAAAGGAAAAGGCCTTTTGATCATGATCTTGGCCTCGTGATCATATATCTGGTTTGTCCAAAAAGAAACAACCCAAAACATTAGACGTAAAGAGAAACCCCAACAAATATCAAATCAAATCAAATCAAATTAAAAAAATAAAATCACACATATAAAAGAAGAACACACGAATGTGTTAGAATTCTTGAATCAGATGCAACAAGAAAAAGGAAAAAACAAAGACAAAAGCCTTCTTTCATTTTTTTTGAAAAAAAAAAAGGAATTGAAAATCTTTTGAAATTCAAGCTGATATATCTTAAATCAATCTCAAGTGTTGTGATTGGAGATCATAAACATTAAAACATCGAGGAGAACGAGAGATTTTTGTTACCGTAAAAAACTAAAAAAACATGGGGAACGCGTGCATGCACGCGCCCAAGCAGGATTTCTGTCTGTAAAAGTTTTCTCCTTTCGATACGCCTAGGTATCTGATGGACGGCGGGAGGGCAGCCACCCTAATCCATATTTATAGTGGACTTGGGGTGGCCTATTTAGTCCACGGTGGTCCACTTATTGACAGTTTTCTCGTGTCCAGATGGTTGAGAGTGGTTCATACTCCCATTTGTAAGTAGTGGTAATTGTAGTCTTTACAATTTTCTCACTTTAAAATATAAGATTTTAGTACTTATAGATATAAAATTAACTAACATCATAAATTTTTAACAGGCTAAATTAAGATTTTTTTTAAAAAAATTTACGAGTACATCATAAATCTCATTACTTCTTTTGTTATTATTTACTCAATTTTTCTTTTTCTAAGCAAAAGTCTCAAGAACTTCGTTACGTTACGCTGTAATTAGAAAGCTTTTATGCAGATAATCGGTTGTCGTTATAATTATGATAATTAATGACAATAATCGCTGTAATTGGAAAGAAAACTTCAACACAATTCAGGAGTGCCAAACACCTGAATAGCACTTTGAAAAGCAAACTATAACACCTTGTTAAATTCACTTCATACAAAAATTCTAGAAGTGATTCAAATTTATTCAGAAAAGTAAACTATAAACTCAAATTTTATTCAAAAACAATAGAATTGAAACGTATTTTTTCACTGATATTTTTTATCATCAAATTCTTTTTATTTAAATTGTATTTTAATGAAACAAAATACCACTAAAAATAACGAAAATATTGTACGTCTTTAGTGGGATAACTCGGCAAATAGATCCTTGCTATGCTCGATGTTTTCATTGTATGTTTTCTGAAGAAAGAGAAATGATAATAGGGGAAAGAACCAATGCCATAGAAAACCAGATACGCACAGTTCAAGTTGTTCAAAGTTCATAACGTAGTTCCAACAAATAGCCTGTATTGCTCACATATTCGCATTATTCTTCTCCTTTTGCGTTTTTCTCTCGTGTCCAAAGCTATAAACTTTTTGTTTTTTGTTGAACAAGGAAACAAGGAAAAAGATTAAAAAATGTACCTGAAATATTAGAAGCAGAACAAACAATAAATTCATAAATTTTTTGAAATCAACTCTAAAGTACTCCCTCCGTTTCAAAATATATGATTTATTTTTATTTTTTACAGAAATTAAGGTTTTGGTAAATTTTATAGAAAATTTTTGATAAATGTCAAAAATGTCCCTATTTAAAAATTCTTAATTAGTGTGTCAAATTCAAATTTAACATCAAAGATTGGTGTTTAGAGTGATTGGTTGGAAAACCAATGATTTTTTAAAAATAAAAATATTTAAATAGTTAGTTAGAAATAAAGGTAAAATTGAAAATAAAGTAATAAATGAAGCCTTTATATAGAAAGAAAATTTATATTTTGGATCAAATGAAAGTAAAAAGTGAGGCATATATTTTGAAATAGAGGGAATATTCCATTGTAGGATCTTCAAAAGTTCCCTACATTTAATGAGGGAAAAAAAGAAATTAGAAACTTTTAGAAAGACAAGAAAAGAAGAAGAGACGTTTGCAGTTTTCTAAAAAAAATTAGAGAAGATAAATCAGGGTTTTATGAGATTTTAGCTTTAGCACATTTAGATTAAAGAATAATTTGTTCATTAAAAATTTATGGAGTCAAATAATTTTATGAGTACAAAAAAAAGTTTTGCCTATAAAAAAAGATAAAGAAAATAAAAAAAATCAAAATATAGTAAAAATATAACTTTCCAAACTCACATCTTTTCATATGAATATTTCAGGTCGAATTGCTCTGAACCGTTGGTACTAAACAGGGCAATTAAGCGGACGGCGCAGTAAGCGAGTTTGCCTTGGACGCATTGAGTGAGGGCTTTGGCTTTTGGGATACTGGCTGGGAGGCGTGGGGTTATGGGGGAAAGGGAAAGGAAGACTGGCGTTTAGCCATGTTTTCCCGGTGGTGGCCGTTGGGCAGATGGTTCTTCTTTTTTCATTTTCCCCCTTTTTTAAAAAATTTAAGTTGTCAGAGTTTCAACAGTGCTCTTCTCAAAGAGTCAAAGTTAAGAACTCGACTGCTAACGAAATTACATACGGCAGGTTGCCAGAAGGAAGAGGGGGTGGGGGGATTGTCAGATATACTCCATGCTTCGGTAGGACTAGGGGTGCAATGGAAGTGTCATATATTAAAGCTTTATTTAGATATGTTTCATCTAGTCAAACACAAATTAAGTCCATTTATGGATGTGATTGAATAGAGTTATGTTTTGATATTTTTATTTTATATTTCGTAAAAGTTAAATTATTTGTGAGAGAAGATATAGATCCCACACTTAAAATTTTAAATTTAGTTTTAAAAACAAACCCTGTCTAATCACATCCTTTCTCTAATAAAAAATTTATTTTTATAAAATCTAAGACAGAACTATGCTAAACAATCACAATTCAAATACACCATATATTAGAATATTAGAGAGAGAAAATCATGGAGAATATGTCATAGTCTTCGGAGTTTTTTGAAGGTTTGTTCAATCTATTGTACTTGCAATACTTATTTTTTATTTAAAAATAATAAAACTTAAGACGCTACTTAATTAACAAAATTCCAAGGATCAATCACTAATAAAATTAAGAAACGTGATTTTCTAAAACCAAATCAATAGCATAAATAACTTTAAAAAAAACTTTCGCTACTCTCTAAATTTTAGAAATTTCTAAATAAAATTCAATAATCGTGAATTATAGAAATTACTAAAGAAAATTTTCACTTACCTATAAGCCATATATAAATATACTAGACTATCAAATTCAACTTCATTAAACAACTCTTTGGATTTTGTTTTAGACGTCTTGATCGTCTCCTTTCTTCAAGAAAACATGAAGACGACAGCTACTGAGATCAGTAAAGATGAATTCGGAAGAAGTGGGACTACTTCAATGCCGGTGAACGTGGTATACATGGAGTGCCAGAGGAACCATGCACCCAACGGAGATCTCGCCGTGGACGGCTGCCAGGAGTTCATCGCCAGCGGAGCACATGGAACACCTGAGGCCCTCTTGTGTGCTACTTGCGGCTGTAACAGAAGCTTTCACCGAGCAGTATTTGTATTTCTTGCAGCAAATTAATTAGAGATCGTAGGGAAATATTTTTTTGAGTTAATTTTTGCTGCTGATTAGTAGTAACACTAATCACGTGTGCATGGGGACGTGATAACATTAAAATTATTACCTAGTTTATTTTTTTCTTTTAAAGAGTGTTGTTATCTAGTTTATTTAGTGAAATTTTATTATACACTTGTTTAATTATTTATAAAATAACAATATTTTTTTAAGGTTTATATTCTATTGTTTTATTCCATGGCATTATATTTTAGAATAAGAAAAATTTACAATCACGAGTAACTAATGAATTAATATGCTTAATATTAATCTTTAGTCGTCCCAATTTTTTCCATCAACTCTTCTAATTATAACAATTGTTTTTTATTATTTTATTAATATTATGGGACATTTAACTATTATTTAAGAGTCATAATAATATTCGTTTCAATCATCCAAGACACGGTATTTTGAGGATGTAATGATAGAAAAAATGTCCAGATCATGATTCATTTAGAGAGTTCGACTCTTGTAACATTCAAATATTTGCTACAACTTTTCATGTGTTCTTCCACTGTCTAATTTGGTACTATCTCCTCTAGCCATACCCCAATTACACGATAATAATTTTAGATTTAATAGGCACAATAACAATGAAATAACAACTCTAGGAAAACCCTTTGATTAATGATCTTATTGACAAGATGAATACTCTAATACTTAAGCAACTAGTTTTGCTTGGATTTTTTCTTTTTTTTTTTTCAAAAAAACCAGGAGCATTCGAAACTTTTTGAAAATAATTAGATGCTATATATATTGTGTTTATTTCTAATAAAAAATTTTGGTCACCGAATTCAACTCTTCACTGCTTAATTAATAGGTTTCTCCAATTTCTTGTACAACTTCTATGGCAAAAGGCCATGGCGATCCCAAATTAGATCCCAATTGTATTTCTTATTAGTTGGTGAAAGAATTTAAAAAGAATAGTAAATAACACTATCATAAATTGAGAAGGAATTTAAAAAAAAAAACCATTTGAATGTCTTTGTCAAGTATTGAATTTATGTCCCTTGCATGACAAGGAAGAATACTTCCTCTAATAGATGGTCTAAACTATGCTAAAGAGACGAGCCTTCTCGTCTATCCCTTCATCAAGAGGAATGGTCCCATATTTATAATACTTACTTTTTCTACTAGGTTTTTTTCCTTTTTCTTTATGCAATTTAAATAAACGGAACAACAATGCAAATAAACTGCTGATAAAAAATATTCTCTATGTCTCATTTCTTTTTATAGTGTTTTTTCGAACACAAAATTTTTATATAAAATTTAAATTGTATTATAAAAATAATATAGTATAATAAAAAGTAAGAAATATGTAAAATTACAAGTACTTTAGGTCAAATCTAAATATATAAAAGTAATATATAATAATTTTAATAATTTATTAATATTATAAAATAAAAATATCAATTTTTTGAGATATCTGAATATTATTAGAAATAAAATGGATATAGTATTTTTCTTTTTTGGTTGTAAGTAACATTGGAGGCTTGAAGGAAACTAGTCAAGTACAAGGAATAGTTTCTTTAGAATGATTGTCGAATAGAAATCGCTGTAACCCAGAGACTCTGCCCCAGTGCTTGAGCCCCTCAGACCCCGTTTGAGATCGTTCCAGACGAAGAATGCCTTCATTGAAGCTGGCCATGGCACCAGCAACTCGATCGCTCCTTCAACACTTGACCGAAGAACAATTGGTGACGTAGAGGACGTAGCACCGACATGTTAGCACCGCTCGCTGTTTTCTAAATTGATAACTTGTAAATAAGTACAACCTAATAGTAGCTTTTTAATTGAACTGAAAGGTAGCAATCAAGCATCCCGCCGGGGGTTGGGGGTTAAGTGATCGTGTAAATTACTATTCTTTTAGAATATTCAATATTTTCACTAATTACATAAATTAATTCAGATTCAACGTAAGTTAAAATTATAAGTAAGAGCCAAACTCGTAACTTTCTATTGGCATTAACAATCTGCTTACAAATTGCTATTGGATTAGTAAATTACTAATTTGTTTTGTTGAAAGACTTGTACAAGTTTAAATGATTTGGCCCTAATCTAATGATCTAAAATATCATTCTTTTTTTGGATAAAATTGCATTTGAATGATTAAAAGGAAAAAGAAAAATAATCCTTTGGCCCCCGGGTCTTTTAGTTTGGATTTAGTTAAAACGGGTTCTCGTTTTGGACCCACGAAAATACAACAAATTGAAAGGGAAATTAAAGAACATTTCAACGCGATAACCTGTGGGAATCGAAACCCAATCCGGGTGACAAGCAGGAATATTATCCGTTATACTACTAGTCTACACGTTTTCTAACTGACAGAATTATTAGAACCATAGTCCAAGGGTATTATGTAAAGTTTTTAATTTGATTATATATAATTAAAATTTTTTTATTTTAAATTTTTCACTCTCTAAAACTCTTTCACTTTCTCTCAAAATATTTAGATACTAAAGTTCAAATTTAAAAAAAAATATTTTGAATTTGTATAAAAAGAGTCAAGTTATTCGAATTATATTTAATTTTTTTATATTTATACATTAAAAATAAAATTTATCTTAAAACATCTGAAATAAAAGAATTAAAAAATCTTATACAAGTTTCTGGAACACCATATTCCCTCGCAACGAGCGGACGTATTACGTAGCTTTCACCCTTCTAGGCAGAGGTCAACTTGAAAGAAAAAAAAAAAAAAAACAGAAGCCACTTGGGCTGAACTTGCATGCAAATTCCGTCTAGTCTGATAGAAATTGTATAAAATTTTAACATTTTTTAAATTTAAAATTTTCAAGATTTATTTTAAATTTTTATTTTATAATCGAAGTTAGTGTAAGTTGGACATTCATTACGTTTTACAATTTTTAAAATTTAAATTTTTTAAAAATTAGATGTACTTTAAGTGAATTTTTAGAGACTGTGTGAGTTAGAGAAAAAGTAAATTAATTTTTGGAAAAGAGACGTAAAAGTACGGTATATAATAAAAAATGCATACATTAATAATGTAATCCAATTCCAATTAAGTATAGAGCTTAAGGAACATGCGAAAGAAGAAGCGTCAAGTCTCAAATCTAAACCTCTCATCTTTAAAGGTGCTTATTAACATTCTCACTTGACTTGGTAAACCGATGTTTCTTAGTAAATCTGTTTTTTAATTACCTGAAAAGGAAAAGAAAAAGATGGCGAGTATTATTTTGTTTTTCAATTTGAAGAAAAAATATTGGGTAATGTAGAAGTTTCAAAATATAAGGTCGTTTAGCATTTTTTCCCTTCTCAAAATATTTAACCTTTTACAAATTTTAAAATATTATTTTTTAAAGTTATATTCACCATAATATAATTTTATCATTATTTAATATATTAATAGAATCAATTAAGAATATAATAGAAAAATACTCCTTATTTTCTTCTCCTTTAATCTATACAAAAATAGTCAAAAAGTCTTATATTTTGAAATAGAAGGAAGGAATATTATTTTGTATTCGTGGGGTTCTATATATTATTTTTCCTTGTCAAAAAGGCACAAAAAACCCTTGTATATATGATCTTGAGTGATTCATGACATTCAAATAACAATAAACACTACAAAAAATACGCTATTAGCGACGGCGAACGTCCATTGCTAATTAGCGACGGCAAACGTCCGTTATTAATTAGCGACAGATTAGCGACGGAAAAATTATTTAAATATTAAGAATATTTCCGTAGCTAATCCGTTGCTAATTAGCGACGAAAAAATTATTTAAATATTAAGAATAATTTAAGAATTTTCATAGATAATCCGTTGCTAATTAGCGATGAATTAGCGATGGAAAATTATTTAAATATTAAGAATAATTTAATAATTTTTTCGTAGCTAATCTGTTGCTAATTAGTGACGGAAAATTTATTTAAATATTAAGAATAATTTAAGAATTTTTCGTAGCTAATTCGTTGCTAATTAGCGACGAAAAAATATTTAAATATTAAGAATAATTTAAGAATTTTTTCGTAGCTAATCCGTCGCTAATTAGCGACGGATTTGCTACGGAATAGTTTTTTTCTAAATTAAGATATTTTTTATTTTTATTTATTTTAGTAATATTAACTTTCTACTTAGCATGAAGAATATGAATAGAAGTAAAATAAATTATATTGATTAATATATATCAATTACTAAGTAGTATTATTCATATGTAATACACATGTAATAAATCATACATTCTAGTAGTATATATAGTATATTAATAACACATGCATATAAGATAATATTTATAAATATAACATAAATACAATATAACATACATGTGTAGCATATATGTGCAGAAATAAACACAGATATACATCAATAGAAGAAATGATAATTAATATATATTTAGATACTTTAGACTATAAGTAAATATCAATTCAAAAAAATAGTATTTAATAAATTAATATTTAAAATAAGTGAAGTCTGATTAAATTAGTATTTAGGAAGACTTTTTCTATTTTTACTAAGAAGGTCGTTGCTATTTTTTATTTTTATTTTAAGCGAGAGATTAAAAATTTTTATTTTTAATATTTAAAAATACTATTCTTTCGCTAATTAATGACGAATTTACGACGGAAAAAATTATGAATTTTAAAATATATTTTAAATATTTAAAAATACTATTCCGTCTCAAATTCTTCACTAAGTAGCGACGGATTTGCGACGGAAAAATTAAGAATTTAAAAAATATATAGTTTTAAATATTTAATTTTTTTTCGTCGCTACTTAGCGACGAATTTGCGACGGATAGGGACAAAAAATTTATATTAATTTATAAATTAGATGTAATAATAAATATATTTATATTATAATATATTATATAATAATATATAATATATTATTATTATTATTATACTATATGATAACAAAAATTTATAATATAAAAATAGTATATGATGAAATAAAACACAAGAAGTCAATTGGCCTAGTGGAAGAAGACATCATTCAACTATGAGAAAACAAGGGTTTCAATCTCTCTTCAAGCAAAACAAAGCATTTAAGGGAATTAAATTCGGGTTGGGCTAACTCGATCCATTGGAGCCGAATCGGGATAATCCGATCCACTGGTGCCCAATCGGGTTGGGTTAGCCCAATTCATATTATTTTTAAATTTTAATTTTAAAATTTTTAAATAAAAAAATTAATATTTTTTATTATTAATTTTTAAATTAAAATTTTACTTTTGGATCAAATCGGGTCGGGTTAGCCCGATCCATATTATTTTTAACTTTTTTAAATAATAATTTATATTTTCTTTTATTATTTATTTTTAAATTATAATTTTTGTTCGTTGCAAATCCGTCTCTAATTAGCGACGGATTTGCGACGGTGTTTAAAAATAATTTTTAAAATTAAATTTAATAGAATTAACAGTAATTTTTATTTTTAAAATTTAAATATATTAGTATCCGTTGCAATTCTGTCGCTAAATTTTTTCGTCGTCGCTAATTAGCGATGGAATAATGATGCCGTCGCAATTACCGACCCTCTATTTATCGAGAAAATTTTTCGTCTCAAATTGTGATTAGCGTCGCAAATTATATCTGTCGCTAATCCCGTATTTTCTTTCACGTATTTTCTTGTAGTGAAAGTTGTCATTCAAACATCTATTGTTTCCTATTGTATTATATGGACACTTTTGTCGTTTTGAGCTTCCATTTCTTCTTTTTTTTTTTTTTTTGGAAGGGATTGAACTTCCATTTCTGTTCTTGAAAAAACAAAATCCCATCCCCACATATATCTTCCAACCATTATCCAATTCAAATTATCAATTTCTTGTCATAATACTATTTTGTATGCAATTGTTTTAGGTTTACAAGTACCAATTTTATCATATATGTTTTCCGACTTAATTTATTCTTATTCCTTACTGTTCCTTAGAAATACTAAATTACTAATAGTACGTAATAGGAGGTAATTCAACTAAGTAGACGAGATGGTTTGTATTCAAAGGAAGAATAACAAAATAAAAAAAATAAAAAAAAATGATATAACTTGCCAACAAGATTTGAAACGACACAACAGTTATATATATATATATATATATATATATATATATAAGATCATTGACATGAACAGGAAGAACCACAATTTATTGACAAAGAAGGGGAAAAGGAAAAGCTACTTAAAGTACAAAGCCTAAAACGCTGATCGACACAAGGATCATGTGTGGCCAGCCATGCCACCATGACCAGAAGCATGAGCAAATTCTCCATCCTAATCCTAACTGGTCATGGTGAAGAGGTGAAGTTGAACTGCCCACAAGAAACACGCGATAAAAGTAAAGGATTACTGAAACCCAACCTAGACCTTGCCAGATCGAACTCAACTATGTTGTCCTCCAACTGATGTGCACCTAGAACAATCGAAGCTCTAGGTCTTGATCCTCCATCAACGAATGCCAAGCACCAAACTCCCTGTCGTGCCTGTACCAACGAGTTTGGACCGTAAATCCTCCAAGAAATGTTGCGGTTTTGCATGACAAAGTCGATGAATGGAGCCCCGATTCCAACTCTTGGCAGCTCACGCAGGTTCTTGAAGCAGACCCCAAATGGTGATATTGCTTCCGCCTGAGATGCTCCCATCCGGGACATTTCGTTGGTGAAGAACTGACTGAAGGTTTGGAAGATCGAATGCTCGAGAACTGTGTAAGGGTTTGTAGTGCTGATCATTGTTCCCCCGAAGCTTCTGGTTCTTGATATCAATGATCTGTTGAATGGAACCTCCTTGTCGCTTATCCTTATTGATTTCACTAATATGAAGTACTCGCCTTGTGATCCAACAGATAATGGGGTGTATTTCAAATTCTGTGAGAAGTCAATCTGAGGGTGGATTCTATAGGAGGTATTCCCAAAGAAAATCACTCCGTTTTGGTTGTTGTTTGAGGGCAAACACAAGGCAAATCTAGGTGGAAATCCAAAGTGAGAAGAAAGTTGCATTGGCAAAGATACAGGGTCGTGACCAAATCCAGTTATTCCTTGCACATTTCTGGGTAATGGTCCTTGCAAGAAGAATGATGGAATACAAGCAAAGAGGAATCGACGAACAACAGCCAGCTGGCCTGGATTGGATCCTTGGTTAGTGGATTGGATTGCAAGAACATCTTGAGCGAGCTCAGCAGCAACATTCCTATGAGTTAGAGGGTTTGTGATTATGACAGCACAAGTGTTGTTATGGCAGCCGGGCCTAGATGCCGACGAGCATTTGTGGCAGAAATGGACTCCTGCTCGTGCACATAGAGTTGAATGGCAAAATGGAGGGTTATAGGTTGATGACAAGTAATCTTGTTCACAGTTAACAGCCAAGAACTTCCCGTTCACATCGACTAGAAACGGGATCGGTTTCAGAGGGGTTCTCTTTCGGATGTTGATAACATGAAGGCTAGTTTGATTATCTTTAAAAACTGACACCAGCAGAGCATTAGGATTGACGGGAACTTGAACTCCTCTTGATTCTGAAGAGAAAAGAAGCGAAAAGAGAAAGAAGAAAGCAAGAAGAATTCGGAAGTTGGAAGCCATTAGAGAAGTAGATATCAAGCTTACTTTATACGCAGAATTGCAGAGTGATGAGAGAGCAATGGGGATGAATTTATAGGGCGGTCAAGATTGTAACCGGCGATGGGCGTGAAGGATAAGATTGGAAGTGGAGGGAATGGAGACAAACATGGTGATGGTTTTTTCTCGTGTAAGCATTTGAGCTTCGTGGATGATTTTGGACTTGAGTTCTTGAGCTTTTTGCCTTGAAATTGAATTGCAGAAAAGGGTTTAGATATTCAATTTTAACTTTAATTTTATTTCAAAAATCTCTAATTTTACTTAATTTATTTAAAAGAATCCCAAAAAATACATACTTTGAATTAAATTTTGTATACAAAGAGAACAAAAAAGGAAAAAATTAAAACAAGAAGAACCAAAAAAACCAAAAAATTTTGAAAAAAAGAAAAAAAAAAGCATGGAGGCTCCCCAAGAAAAGGTAAAAAAATGAAAAAGAAAAAAGTATGAAATTGAAGGGAACCTTCTAGTTTCCAAAAAAAAAAAAAAAAAGTAGAGATGCAGTTGCAGTCGGAAAAGTCCTTCCGCGAGTACAAAATCATCCAGGGCAGCTGGGAGCTGCCACTGGGGGTTGCTGCACATGACAGCTGTAGCTACCCCGGAAATTTACAATGGGAAACTGTATTTTTTTATTTTTTAGTGAACAATTAATAATATAGTACGTTACAATCTCCAATCCCATTACAAATGCTAACATATAGGTTCGTACATATGTACTGGATTACTGATAAGTTCAAATTAGATGATGTGGATTGAGAGGGAAAATGTGGAATGTTCAAGATTCTAGCCTCAGAAAAAACATGATGATCCATCATAGTCAATTTGGTTCTGATCCTGTACATGCTTACCGATTTTTGATCATTGAATTATATTTCAAATGTAATCTAATGATTGACAAAATTTTACAAATTTTTATTTTTAAAATAAATACATAAAATTAATAAAATATGATCTGTTAAATTAAATTTGAAATCTTATTTTTTGAACCAGATTTAATCCTGTAAATACTAAAAAAAATATACAAAAAACATGTGAGCACATGCAGGACAAGGACAGGAACCAAATTGAGTAGTATGTCTTTTTGTTAACCAAATGATATTCCTCCCCCCCTCCCCTCCCTTTGAGCTTCATATCAATCCCCCACGCACCAAGGGGGAAATACTTAAACCTTATCTGAAACATATATATATATATATATATATATATATATATATATATATATATATATATATATATATATATATATATATATATATATATATATATATATATATATATATATATATATATATATATTTCTTTTTTTAAAAAGAAAAGGGTTGGAATTTAAATCAAATTTAATAATTGCCTCAAACAAATTGATTTATATAAACAAAAAAAGGAAAAGTGTTATGAATTTATTGGCGCGTAGTAGTCTGTCGGCACAATAAAATCGTAATACTAATGTAGAGAACTTAATAAATAAACTACAATATAGAAAATATGAAAAACTATAGAGAGAAAAAACACAAGAGCTTTATTGATTCTCTGAGAGTAAATCAATCAATAAATGAGTGTATAAAATACATCAGTCTAAAGTCCTATTTATAGGGTCCAGGGATACATCTCAATAAGAAGAGATAGAGGGTAATCATAAGACAAATCCTATCACGAATCAAAGATATGATAGAACTCTCACATCTATCTTTTGGATAGTTGGAATATATCTATAACTCTAATAATAGATTACCTCTTTAATATCAGATAATGGACATCCACAATTTTAATTTCATAACACTCCCCCTTGGATGTCCATTGCATAAGAGTATGCCTCGTTAAAACCTTACTAGATAAAAAAATTCAGTGGAAAAAACTCTAGTGAAGGAAAAATAGTACACTACTCTTTATGCCATATTTACTCCCCTGATGAGATAATCTTTTGAGATTTCTTAACCAATACTTTCCAATCAAATATTGTAATTGGTAAGGTCTTAGTGAATAGATTTATCAAATAATCAAATGATCAAATTCAATGCACATTAATATCACATCTCTTCTGGAGCTTATCATATCTCCTTAGATATATTCCAAACTCTATTATCATCCAACAATATAGTTGGCATTCCTTTTTAGAGGATATAGATTTATCTCGAATACATTAATCATGATCACACATATTCTTAACCAACATCATAAATTTCTATTTCTTCAACATGAGTTGAAGATGTGGCTTTTATAATCAACACATGCCTATAAATGAATAGTTTATGTGGATCATCTAGGTAACTTATACTTTGTATATCCATCTCAACAAGAGTTGGATTTTCTCAATATTCGAGATAAATTATCTCAAGGAGATATCAATAGGCAAGCTTAATGGCATCTCAAAATTTATTGGGTAGAGAAAAATTACAATAGATATCTACTTGCACGTAGACAAGTGTATTCATACTTTAAATTGTAGAGTTATGGTACTTCAGGATCAAATAGTTCTGCACTATCCTTTAATAGATATAATGGATCTTACAGTAATAACCCAATGACCATTGATGTGCTATGTCCATGTGAAACATCTTCAGGATGTTCAATATTGATAATAATACTTGCTCCTCTAAATTCTTCAAGAAAAATATCTTGATCATGAAATCCTTTTCTCTTTTGAGGATTTTATTTTCAAAATCAAGAGATCAATCACGCTTCAGGAGTGTATCAAAATCATATGACAATAGAATTCATATATTTATCCTGCTGGGACATCTATGCAAATAAGAATATCTATAAGTTGAATATTATATTGACTAACTCTACAGGAGTTAGACAAACAATCAATATGCAATTTTATGCAAATAAATAATATTTTAAACTTCCAGTTCATTAATCCTTGTGCATAGATCAAGATAATAAAAGTCATAAATGATATCCTTTTTTAATTGATTAATTTATCCCCCCTAATGTGGGAAACACTAGGCTAATCAATAGATTGTACAATGAGGATATATTTTGATTGCAAGTACAGCTACGTATGAAATTTCAACATATATCGACATCTTCGATCATTCTTTAATAAGAATTCACTAAAACAATCTCATTATGTTCTACAGGAAGAATTATATGCTTCAAGCATATCGAGTCCATCAGGGACTTTAAATATAAGTATTATTATCAAATGATAATAAAGATAAACACATATTAAGTGTTATCATGCACTATTATATCCACCACTAGAACTATATTTCTTCGTTATCAGTGTCAGATCTTACAAAGAATCATACACCATAACTCGTGGCAAATATTCACTTTTGTAGTTCACATTTTATAAGCAAATATTAATTGTTATCTCTTTGAGATTACACTTCAGGTGTATAATTCCTGCTGGAAATATATGTACATTTCAAGTGTACTTGTGAATAGTTCGAACTTTTCATATTTCTCATGTGAACTTTATCATTTCGAGTCTGAAGGCCTCGATTTAGAAATCCTCATTCTGAATCAATATATTATGCGCATTAATATCATTGACGTTATATACTCGTGCAATTCCAGTATTTTCCAATCATATTGAGATCTCATCATTGTCAAACTTTTCAGGTACCTGAATTTCTTTTAGAAATAATATATCAATCATGTTTGGGAAAAAATTCTGCTGGAATTTAAATCTCCTCGACTTAACATATATTACCATCTTAAGTCCTTGCTCCGGTGAGGAGTTTGTATCATTGGAACTGACTTATCTACCACATTTCAATTGTGTCTCAAATTTATTTATAGTGGTAGATTATTCTTCAGAGATATCAAATATAATAGGAGCATTCGTTGCTGGATGTTGGCCAATTAATATATCTGACTATATAAATTATCCTTTGAACTTCTGGTTAAAGGTATCTTCTATGATGATCAAAATAGAAGATCAAGATGAGACACATACTAATATCTTTATCCAGCCGCATACTTTCTTCTCTTTATGTTGGGGCAACATATTCAATATTAACAAAATACAAATCTCTCCCTTAAGATTTGCTCCCAACATATTTAATAATCTCTTTGAGAACCCATCTCATTACCTTTGTGGTGGAGCAACATATATAGTGCATCTCTAAATTTAGGATGAGATATATTTAGTTTTTTACCACAAACCAACTACTATGAGGAGAATCAAAATACGTTGGCAAAATACAAAATAAATATAATATATCACAATCATGAACATTCTGTAGGATGCTCAATATCTCAATATAACCAATATTATTATGACAAATTATGTCTTTGGGAGAATGTTAAAATATGAGCTTATTATCAATAAATTGTGCAAACTGTAGGTTGCAAAAATAAGAATATACATATGACTACTGTTGATGCATCAACTAATAATTTCTCCAATTCATCCCAAAATAACACATTCAACCCCAAATGATACTGGTAACTTTTAAATAAAACAAGCAGCACTTATAAATTCGTCATATTAGGAAACTTCTGGTTCCATAATAAATTCATAATCATTCTTCGTATTTTAATGATCCGGGATGGTCCAACCGGTCATGCCAATAAATAAATTATTTATCAGTAAACTTCAAGTTTACTCAATATTGCATCTCAATTTTATAATTCTATGCAATATAAAGAAGGAGAGATGAATAGTAATATATATAATTGACATATATTTTATGTCATAATGGTAATGCATATGCCTCAAAAGTTTATTCATTCAATGTCTCGATATACTGATAGTATAATCAATGTTCAAAAGTTTTACGAGACTATATGGAGAATGATGCATTACAATAATTGAACATTAGGTGAAGATCATGTAGCTCTTCTGGAGCTTTTAATCAATTAACTCTTCTAGAGTTATTGATCAACTAGTTCTTTTGAAACTTTGTATTACCATTCATACTTTGGACATATATTTTAAATTTTGTCCAAATAAATAACAAATATTGTTTAGAAAATTTTGTATCTTCACCATTCTTGATCCAAAACAAACTAAAATAATATATAAATACTAAAATATAAGTTTATAGTATGAACATTTTTCAATAATAATCACAAGATGATAAAATAGAAAAGTAGCAATTTGATAATTCAAATTTTGATTGACATTTAAAATGCTAAAAACTCTTTTTGGATATTCAAAAGAATTGGCTACATTAACATGTGTCATATCAATATTATCGACACAAGCATCATTACTATCAATAGCACAATTCAGGGAAGTAAAATAATATCAATAATTAATAGATATTCATAACATGTTTGACGTACTACAGGTACGTGACAAATTTTCATCTTACATCAATAACATGTTAGAATTCTTACTTTCCCTTTTTACTTCTCATTATTTTCTCACTTCTGGTGAGTATCTATTCACTGAAAATTTAATGAGTCATTCATATAGTATAAGAACAAAGTGTATTTCTGCTAGTTGCAACTAAAATCTCATACATAAATATATTATAATTTCTAATATCATTCGCTTCAGGGAATGTCATAAAAATATTTGGTCGAGCATCAAGATATTTTATTAATGACTCATTTAGTCTCAGAAAATATAAATTCAAAATATTTCTGAAAAACTTTTTCTCGATATTGCTACTTCAGGAGCATGTTAGAGATATGAGAAAAGAAAATTCTTTTATACTGATAGGCTTAAAATCTTGTAAGCAGACTTATAACAAATCATAACTAGCATTTATTTAACAATCATCTTCTGATGATTGTATGTTTCATTCACAATTTGATAGTAATCAAGTGACCTTGATGCTTTGTATTTCTTAAATGGTGTTTTCAGGACCCAATATATCTAGATGCATATATATTCTGATCGCAATGATTATATGGATTATTCTTACCATATCCGTATCTATGTTCACGACTTCGAGCATGATTATGACCTCTTTCAGGGCCATTACCATTAGTTCTAATGCATTACTTACAGATTTAAAGTAAATTGTGCTTTTGATAGAATGACCATCTTCTAATGGTCAAATCTTTCTTTTAGATCCTTTCACAAAATAAGTGGATCTTTCATGGTAAGATACTCTGCATTTAGATCTTTATAGAAATTATGGTAGAGAAAAATCATGACTTTTATACGATTTTGAGATGATGATGCATTATTTTCAACAATTGTGTCTGCCAGACACATTACATCTCAATAAATTTAAGCATCTAGTGTCTATGACATATAATTCTTTCTATAAATATCAATAGAGAAAAACGAGTTTTAAAAGGTTTGTCATGGGAATTCAAAAGGTAGAAAAATACCTCTTTTTTTCTCTTGATCAAGCTCTCAACTTCGGTGGTAGAGGCTCGTGCTGATAACGTGTTATGAATTTGCTGGCGCGTAGTAGTCGTCGGCACAACGAAATTGTAATACTATGTAGAGAACTTAATAAATAAACTACAATATAGAAAATATGAAAAACTATAGAGAGAAAATAGAGAGAAAGAACACAAGAGCTTTATTGATTCTCTGAGAGTAAATCAATCAATGAATGAGTGTATACAATACATCAATCTAAAGTTTTATTTATAGAGTCCAGGGATACATCTCAATAAGAATAGATAGAGGGTAATCATAAGACAAATCCTATCACGAATAAAAGATATGATAGAACTCTCCCATCTATCTTCTGGATAGTTGGAGTATATCTATAACTCTGATAATAGATTACCTTTTTGATATCAGATAATGGACATCCACAATATTAATTTCATAACAAAAAGAATAATTGAAATTTTTATGAAATTTCTTGTGTTAATATATATAGCATCGACACACTAAACTTAAAACCTACATATAAGGGAAAATAAAATAAAATATACTGTATGACTCGCACGTACACACTAGTGAAACTTGAACCTGACGGCTCATTTTTCCTGAAGCCTCTTCATTGATCTTCCAGCCGGGATCGAGAAGTTAAATTGATCAAAACTAGTATTACGAAACATCAACGAAGAGCTGAAACCCAATCTTAATCTCACCAGATCAAATTGAAGAAGATAATTTTCCAATTGATGTGTACCTATGATAACGGAGGCCTTAGGACTGGTTCCCCTATCAACAAAAGCTAAACATGTCACACCTTCTTGTGCCTGCACCATCGAGTTCTTGGCAAAGATTGTCCAAATAACTTTTCTGTATTGCAGAACAAAATGAATATTAGGAACTCCAGGGCCATTTCTGGTTCTTTTTAAGTCTCTGATGTTGAAGCAGACCTCAAAGGAAATACCGGTCTCACCCGAGCCACTCCGGTGAGTTGATGAACGAAAAATTCAGCGAAAGATCTGAACAGTGAGTTGTCTAAATTTGTGTAAGAAGTTGTTGTGCTAATCATTGTCTTAAAGAAGTCGCTGGTTGCTGAATTTCTTGATGGTTTGATGTGTACGGGTTTGTTATTCAACTTTATTGATCTTACCATCAGAATATATTATCCATGTGAGCCAATTTCTAATGGTGTGTAGCCTATCGGCCTTGAAATATCGATTCCATGGCGCATTATGTAAGGCCATTTCCAATGAAAATGACACCGTTGTTCTTGGTGGAGGAACTGAAGCACAAGGCAAAAATAGGTGAAAACCCGAAGTGTGAAGCGAGTTGTACAGTAATCCAATTTGTGTATAACCAAATCCAGCAACTCCTTGAACCCTTTTCTGCGATGGCCGTTTAAGCAAAGATAAAGATGCACAAGCAAACAGAAAAAGAGGCACGTTGAAGATTAGAGTGTCTTTAGATGAATTATCTTGAGTTGATTGAATCGAAAGAACATCTTGCGCAAGCTCAGTAATTGCATTTCTATTATTGAGAGGATTCTTGGTTATGGAGAAACAAGTATTGTTATGGCAACCGGGAATGAAGGAACATCTATGGCAGTATCGAACTCCGGCTCGAAAACATTGTGTGGAATGGCAAGAAGGTGCAGTGTACTGAGTTGTAATTTTCCTCACAATTAACCCATAAATATTTCCCGTTTAGATCAACAAGAAATGGTATTGTTATTTGAGGGGTTCGTTGTCGATGAGGACTCTAGGTCTATATGGAGGGCTGTAGCGTCATCTTTGAGTACTGGCAACACAAGTTTATTAGGCCTAAAGGAGGGTCACATTCCAGTGGGGAATTCTGAAGTGAAAATCCTAGAAAGGAATGTCTAGAGGATGATCAGAAAGCAAGAAACTGTAGCCATCGGACGAGGAAGAAAACGTTAAGAAAGTCCAGGAATTACATCATATGTGTGTGTGCGTGTGTGTATATATATGAATATATATGGACCTGCAAATCAAGGTTTGAGTTTTTGCATTGGTTGAGGTTTGATTTGTTTATGAGTGGGGAAGTCTTGTGATCAAAGGCAATAGTCTTTAATATTTGGTGGCTTTTCATGTGAGATTTATGTGGTTATCTCATGTTTGGCCTTCAGCTTTTATGTCCAGAAGCTCAATTTAGAATGTAAGAATAGTGAGAGTGAAATCATCTTTTTCATGGATGAGAATAGCATGAGAGAAGTAAGCTGTCCAGTTTTGCTACGAACACAACGAAATAGATAAGGAGAAGTTTGGATCAGCTGTGGTACGGGATAGCTATAATATAATACAAACACACTCATTTACTCCATCCGTCCAAAGTTAATTAGTTATTTTTTATATAAAATAAGTAAGAAAATAAATAATATTCAACTATTTTTTTTATAATTAATGCCTCTAAACCATTGTTCTAATAGTAAGTGTTAAGTCCTTCTAATTAGAGGTTGGGAGTTTTGACTCCTACATTGTCTATAATTTGCTAAAACTTGTGTTATAGTTGGTTATTTTTTAGACAGAATATTTTTTTAGTGCACATAAACCAAAATTATTTCACATTTTAGAAAATCTATTTCAATGCCTCGATAGTATATATGTATATACATATGTTTATGTGCTGCCGGTTTCTCACTCTTAATAAAAAAGTGAATTTAGATTGGATTTTATTACGAAATCTAATACAAATTTTTTAAATTTTTCTCTCTCATAAATAATTTATTATTATAAAATTTAAAATAAAAAAATCTTAAATATAAAATTTATACAATCCTTTTTTTTTTTTGAAAAAAAATCCGATTATAACATGGTTCCATATGTACAGGCATTGTCAAAGACAGATCTAGAGGTGGCGGTGGTCCTCTAAATTTTTTAAAGCCCATTATTTCTTTATATAATATGTTAGTTTTGACAAATATTTTTTCTCTTTGAAAGGTGACTAATTAAGTCTCTAAGAAATTTTTTATTTTCTTTGTTTGTTACGAAATTTCGGAAGAAGATGATAAGGATGTACTGTATACTTGTTTTGCTAAAAATATTACTTGAATCATAGAGATTTAGGGTGTGATTGGATATAGTTTGATTTTGAAATTTTTGTTTTAGATTTCGTAAAAGTTAAATTGTATGTGAGAAGGGATGTGGGTTCAACGCTTGAAATTTTGTATTAGATTTCAAGATTAAACTCTGTCTAATCTAAGCCTTAGTAATGCCTTCAACTATTTTTTTTTTTTTGACTATTTTTGTTATTAATAAATATTATTATTATATATAATTTAAAAAATTATTTATTTTTTAACTTTTTTCTCTATCGCATATTTTCTCTCCCTAATCTCTCAAGGTAATGGCCTTAATAAAAATCCTTTACATTCCCCACCCAAATAAATAAATAAATAAATAAGGGGTATGGGCCTAAAAGTCAGGTTCATTTGATGTAGGGCTTGGACTTGTGGGCCTTAGTTCAAAACTTTGGTTCTGCTAGAATAAATCATTTTTAAAATTTTTAAGTTTTACAATACAAACAATAAATTCACACAATTAATTAAAATTAACAAAATATTTTTTATCTAAAAATAAATAAGCATATACTACTTTTTTATAAAAAAAATTGAATTACGAATCAAGTATCTATTCAGTTGGACAATTATTTACACGGAACTAGTAAACATATACAAAGAGAAAAAACATGAAGAGAGAGTAATGGTAAGATTTGAAAAAGAAAATGTTACGTCTATATGGTAAAAATTAAAAATTTACTTTTACTTCTATTTAGTAAATTTGAAATTATGGCTTATTGGGAAATAAGAAATTATTTTTTTTACTAGAAAGCAAATGGGACATAATTGAAAATTCATGCTGCACCTTCATCATGCACTTCGAAGCCGGTAAGTTGCTAAAGGTGACATCTTTTTTGTACCATAAGCTTCCTCAGACATTTTTTTTTTTTCTTATTTTGAAGGGAAAGAGCTTCTATGGAACTTTAGTGTTCTCAAAATAATATATATATATATATATTTTTTCGTGGATCTTTTGTAGACATACTTTATAATTAAAAATTATAAATCAAATATTCCACAAATGATCCATATATAAGGAAAAATTTTATGGTGGTAACTGTGTAACTAGTCATCATCTCATAAGTTATACTCTGTCCAATCACATAAAGCCACGTGTACTGTGGGTCCATATATTGATGAATGATTAAGTGATAATGGTAAGACTTACACAGTATACATGGCTTCATATGATTGGATAGAGTATAACTTATGAGATGATGACTAGTTACATACCTACCACCATAAAGTTTACCATTGCAACATGATTTGGGATGAATGATTATAGCAGCCCCATTGATTCAAAAAAAGAGGTCTTGAAAATGAGAAATAATTGTGACAAAAGTGAAAAATGCATTGCAACAACTCATTGTGATTGATGAAATCTTGCATCCCAAGTGATTCTATACTGCATGTTCCGAAGATTTCTCAACCACATTGATCAGTGTGAAGGCAAATAGTACTAAAGCAATTTTCTGCTTTTCGACTAAAGCACTTATTTCTTTGACTACTACTGTCTTCAAAGATGTCCCCAAAATTAAGTTCAAAATTCAAAACACATCTAGAGCAGAAGAGGAACGAGCATGAGAATGGGCTCACTACGCGCTGAAATTTCCCAAATAGAAACCCCGCAAAGCCTTCCTTGGAGCTCTTCCGGAGGGACACTAGGGAAACATGTTGCAACATCATTAATCGCAAGGTTTATGGCAACGTTAGAGAATCTGGATGGAACCCTCGCCAAACCTCAATGCGAGTGTCTGCCCCGAGGAACCCGTGGTAGGGTCAAACAGCTCCAAAGTGGGCCACAAACTAACCATAAAGGAAGAAAGAAGAATCAAGATAACAATGTGATAAAGAAAGAAATGGACATTTCTCTCTAAGTAGCAGTACTTAATATTGGTAAATAAGTGTTCTCAAGTTTCACCTTACACTTGCAAGAAGTGAGCCAACATAAAGCACAATATTAAACCACCAACCAAAACCAGAACCAAAACAAAATCAAACTGCCAATTGTTTTACATTATACGACAACTGCCAGTGTTTTCATCACTGAAAATGTGAGTGTAATGATCGTTCGGCGGATACGCAGCCATCGGTGGCCCGTAATACATCGGTGGCTGCGGCCGAGCATACATCATAGGCTGGTACATGCCATGTCCATTTGCCTGTTGTTGGTTCATCATCATCTGAGCCATGTGTTGCTGGTTCATGTAAGGGTTCCCCTGTCCCATCCCTTGGTAGTAACCGCCGTTCATGGCAGCTCCGGCAGGTAGTCCTTGTACTGCGGGGAGGTTTCCCATTTGGCCCATTGGATAATTCCCCATCTGGGGCATTGGTCCCATGTTTCTACCGCCCATTCCTCTGTTACCTAAGTCCATATCATGAAATCCCTGTGGTTGCTTATTGTTCATCATGAAAACACCTCCATTCATTTTACCTCCACCACCACCACCACCACCACCATTCTTGGCCCAATTATCATTACTCTTCCCACCGCCACCGGCGTTGTGATTACCCTTGCCATTTCCTCCGCCGTTTTTACCCTCTCCCGGGATGCCCCCACCATTTTTGCCACCATTTTTACCACCTTGATTACTCTGTTTTTGATTTCCCCCCTTGCCACTCTTACCTCCTTTGCCATCATTATTTCCTCCCATGCCCTTTATTTGGAAATCCTTGTCTGCCCCACCACCTTTCTTGGCTTTCCCACCTCCATTACCGAAAACCCCTTTTAGAAGACCATTCATCATCCCATTACCACCACCCTTGGCTCCTCCGCCGCCGCCGCCCGAAATAGGTATTGTTTTCCCAGGTTGACGTTGAGGGCCATCAAATTCATAGTCAGATTCATCACTAAACTCCTCGTCGAAATCATCATCAAACTCATCAAAATCATCATCAAACTCATCATCGTCTTCATGCAAATTGAACTTGACATTCTTTTGGTCCTTGGGATTAGGAAACTTCAGATCCTTCACGTTCATCCCTTTCATGTTCTGCATCTGCTGAAGAATTTGTTGTTGGCCACCCTTTTGCTGGTCCTTGCCACCACTCTTTTGAGATTTATTGTCCTTTCCACCTTTGAAATCAATTTGCATATTCTTGAACTGGTTGTTTAAGTTGAATGCACCCCCCTTTTGTGCTCCCCATGGCTCAGCATGTTTTCCTGACTTGACAAGCTTCTTTATCAATACCGCTGGATCAACATCTCCTGTTACTGTCACTTTACCCTGCTCAACATCTATTTTGACAGTATAGACTCCTGAGAGAAAATTCACAAATCAGCAAAGAGATCTAAGTATGGACTTGAAGTGCTGAACAAAACAGAGAGAAACAGAGATTTCCAAATTCTAGCTTCAGAGTGGCTCACCATCAACTTTCTGCAATTTCTTTTTCACCTTCTGCTTGCAACCATCACAATGTATGTTCACTCTAAGAACACAAGTCTGCAAGCAATTTTCAGAATAATAAGTTCAGAGTAGTAAAGGGATGAAGTTTTCACTTGGGGAGATAAAAAAGAATCAAAATTTTGAAGAACTCCCTAGCCTGCAATTCAATAATATGTTTTTTTGACTTTCTTTCTAATCAAAGATATTTTCTTGGGAGGAATGTATATTCTCTTGTAGCTTTCTCTATTCGAGAAATGTTTCAGGGAGCTAAGATGGAACAAAATGATGAGAAACATCTTAACTTATTCATCAAAAAAACATTAATGAGAAACGTCAATCAAAAGGAGTTAAGACAGAAAATTTGGAGCAGACAAAAGCAATACTACTACCATTGATCTTGAATGCATCAAAAGAAGTAGATAAACTACCTGACTCTTCAAAAAGTCTTGTTTATTCATTATGTCAGTAGCAGAATGAGAAACAAATGGTATAACTTGTCTGTTCTTCTCCTGTTGAGCTCTTCAAAAAGAGAAGACCCCAACGCTTGGTTAGATAAAGAAGCTACTTTAGCTAGCTTGAGCTTCTTCTTCACTACACTAATTCAGCAGAGAGAACAAAGAAGAAAAATGCAATATGTACTATCCTTCAAGAGCAAGAGAGAGAGAAGGAGAAACCAAAGGCTCCAGCTGAAACATGAAAGCATGTAATGATGGAAGTGGCCAAAGAAAAAACTATTTAAGCTCTTTCCTGGCTTTGCTCCACTATATATGGGGCAGTGTGCAGATTAATTAGTTGTGAAAGAACACAATATATGGGGTAGTGTGCAGATTAATTAGTTATGAAAGAAAGCAGTAGGAATTATGAAATGGGGGGGTTACAGTGCTACAGAGCAAACTCATGAGCTGTCTTATGATTGATTAGTGTATGAAATAAAATGGTGGATCCATAGCTTCTATATCTATTGTCAATAGCAGCTAGAAGAAGGCTTTACTGAGGTACCAGTACTACTTTACTGCTGCCACTGCTGCAACTTTTTTTTTTGTTTTTTTTTTTTGGGTCAAAATCCCACTGCTGCTTTGGTTAATTGAAGATACAAGATTTGACCACAACATAATTGCATCTTAAGTTAAGAAGGCCCTTCAGATTATTTGCCTGAATGCTCTTTTTTGTAAGTAGTACTTTTTATCCTTCTTCATACACTGGAAAACAGAAAATTAATACAAAATGTTCGCTTTGCCCTTACTCTTTTCCCTTGTAATATTTGTTTGCAAGCTTGCCAACAAAGATTTTAACCATTATGGTTGAAGAGACAACAAAAGAACCTTAGCTCATTGCAATCGGCAAGCCCAGACCGGTCAATGGCTGTTTTCTAATCTATCACCAGTCCCCAAGTATGCCCATTTTCTGTTTTTGACTATTCTAGTTGCATGTTCATCAGCTGCTGCTTTGAACAAATTTAAAAAATAAATAAATAAATAAATAAAAGAAATTAAAAAACTCGATATGATAATGTCAGAAGGGAAGGTCGCATTTTTTCAAACACTGCTACAGATTTACCTCGATTTTGTGCCAAATATTTTAACCATGCTTTTGTCTTTTACTGGTTCCAAACTCTAGGAAATAATTTAATTTTTTAATCAGTTTTCTTACTTTTACCCCCACTCCCCACCGACTGATGTGGAAAATAATATTTGCCGACACGGAAATATTCTTCTTCTTTTTTTTAGCAAATGGGGCACCGTTCCCAAATATTATTTCACCATTTCCTTATGAAATATTCTATTATGACAAGTTTTTAACTAGAGATGGCATTATTTGATTTAACTTGAACAATGAAATCGAATTAAATTTTTTATTTTTTTACTTCGATTCATTTTGATTTTTAATGATAATGTATATTTCGATTCGGTATTTGGTTTTAAAATTCAAACTGAAAATCGAATAGAAAATTTTTTAAAATTTAAATATATATATATAAATACATTACCAAAATACATTTATATGCTGGTAACGTATAATAACAATGCATTTATATACTTTACATTCTTCCTTCAAGTTTTTTTTAAAATTTCGATTAGGTTCTGTTCTGTTTTTAAAAAAAACATAAAACTAAATCAAAAACTAAACAGTAACATTGAAAATCAAATAAAAAATTGATTGCTCACCCCTAATTTTAACCTATGTGTTTTTTTCATTTTACTAAGTAGAAAAGATAAGTTTAGAGATGATAGATCAATAACTTATCACTATCAAATATTTAGATTTGTGTGTTCATCATCACTATGAAATGTTTAGACTTGCTATTAGGCACTACCAAAGTCTAACTGTGAGGAGGTATGCATAGTTAGATCACCACTATGAGCCATGAGGTGTCAATTCAATCACAATCTTATAGCACCCTCATGTGAAAAAAGAATTTTATATCTTTAATAAAGTTCAAATCCCCCGATATTCATGTAGTTTGTCTCTTCCCTTCCTCGTATAATTATTTATCAAAAAAAAATCTCCCGATGTTCAAAACGACTAAAGAGTTTGAAACACTCCGACCAACGCTTCAATGGTTACTTAAAGAAAATATTGTACTTAAAAGTGAATGAAAGGTGTATCAAAACATATGCCGATGTTGAGTGATAATATATACTAAAAGTTACTAAATTATTTTTGATATATTATTTTTTCTAAGATTCTAACGTGTAACCTTAAATTAAGTCCAGGAGGTAATTGGTAAAAAAAAATGTAAAAATAAGAGATATTTAACTCTTTTGTAATGCTAAATTATGAATCAAGCAGTTGTGAGTGAGCGGTAAGACTTGGTTAAAACGAAATTATTGTCTCGTTTTTAATATAAAAATAAAAGCAAAAAGTTTATGAGTTGTTGGGATAGATTTCTGTTTGTCACTGTTCATTTTCTTTCTGTTTTTAATAGTTGTCGAAAAAAGACAAGCAGTATATCACTCCAAAAAAAGTATAATTGGATAAGATTTCGCATGAAACTCAATACAATTTTTCATCTTAAATTTTATTTTTTCTCTCACAAAAAATTCTCTTTCCCAAAATTCAATATAAAAAATTTCAAAATCAAAATTTATCAAATAACACCTTTGTTAGCCGAAAGGACAGTCAAATTCCAATATCAGCCGAAAAGAACATGAAGACCAGGCAAATTAAACAAGTACATAAATATCTAGCCCAAAATATCTCCACTGAGTTCTGAGTTACACCTTCTTCCTCTCTGAGTGCAAGTTTAACTCTGAGAGTGTAATTTAAATCTATAATTTTATTAATTGATAAGAATACTCAGTGGTGCTGTAAACCTCCAAAAAATTAGCTGAAAAATCTATTAACAAAATCATTTAATTTTAAAATATAAATTTTTTTTGTCATTTTTGCATAAATTAATGAATGAGAAAATAAAAAATATTTTTTCTAATATATCATTAATAATTTCACTAATATAATATAAAATAAGAGATTTATATTTATGATGAGAGTAATTTTAAAAGAATAATATTTAAAATTTACTAAAAGCCAAATTGAGAAGGAAGAAAGGGCATGAAGGCCTTATATGTTGAGAGAAGGGAATATGAAAAATTTTTAAAAAATGGTTTTGTAGCCTAGTTTTGAAGTTTTTGGTTGAATTCTTTTCTGGTTCTTCTTCTTCTAACTAAACGATTAGCTTTATATTTAATCGCAAATTAGAGAGAATCATATTGTCTCTTCCACCCTATCCCAAAGTGCAGCCAAATGGATAATAAAACCGAAGACATAACAAACTCGAAACACATTCTCCCATCTTTAAAATCAAAATGCTTCAGGTTGGGGTATCACAGGTCATCCGTTAACCGCTCTAATTTCATAATGTTACGCCTCCTGACTTGTGTACCTGACAGCACTCACAGTTAATTACTTGAAAACTGTTCTCGCTCTACCAAAATATATTTTCTAAGTTGACTATAGATACTTAAGCTCATACTTATATACCAATCATAAGTTTCATAATTATCACATGTGAGATCTTCTTGGGACATCATAGGAGCTATCTACATTTGATTACACCCTTCTCAAATACTCCCTCTGTTGTAAAATATAATATCTTTTGACCTTTTTATTGTTCTCAAAATATTTAATTTTTAATAAATTTTAAAAATTATCTTTTTAAAACTACACTTATCATAAGTATAATTCTCTTACTTTTTCATCATATGAGTATAATTAATTAATAATATAATAAAAATACTATTATTTTCTTCTCCTTTAATATATATAAAAAAATCAAAAGTATGTAATAAGGGACAAATACTACAGTGTCCATGAAAAAAGAGGAGCTAGTACTGATTTGCCACTGCTTCTCTGTACCCATCAAAAAAGGGAAAAAAAAATCCCTGTCCATGAAGAAGACGAACATTCTTTGCTGGACCCAACTCCCAAAAACTAATGTGAAGTGAAAAATATTGAAGATAATTAAAGTAAAAGTAACAATATACTTTTTTCTGATCAAAATCTTAAATAAACAAATAAAGTGCTAAACACCTAAGAAATTATATTCAAACAAATTCATTAAATATTAAGTTGCAAGCTACCTTGTATTTTTGGTAAGAAATACACCCTCAAAAGACAATAACAGTCACTTTCACCTTTTACTTTTGAGGAAAAAATAATTATATTGAATTAACTTAAAAGATGAAAATAACCAAAATCACTATGGAAAAGTGCCATGTTGGTAGATCCAATCAATGAATAAAATAAAAAGTTCTTAAAACAGCATTTTTTAGTAAAATGTTGAAGCTTTCTATAATGGGAAAGTTCATTGCATCTATTAGAAAGCATAAACTATGAGTGCTGGACAAAATGTGTAGTTTCCTTCCTCCTTCTTCACCTTGTCCTCCTCACTTTCCCTCTCATGATTTCTTTCCTTGTCCAAGCACAAGAAAAGATATTGCTACATAATCTTTTGGCATACACATCCAATTTAGACAACTAGCAATACCTATTTGGATCTCATTTTCTTATTGCTAAAAAAAAATTGAACTTTATTTGTACTCTATTCAACATAGAATATCTATTTTAAACCATAAGATTGTATCTTAAAAAACATACAACTCCTACAAATCAAGATCATATAATTGTAGTAGTAAGTTCAAGCTTATCGAATTATTTGGGAGATTGCAGATGAGGGTTGCTGTCAACTTCACAACTTTTTCAATGCGAATTATATATATATATATATATATATATATATATATATATAGTAAGACGTAAATTAAAAAAATTCTAAATTGAAACTTGATTTAGTACAAACTGATCACTGACCAAGAAGCTAGCAAATCTAGGTTGAGTTAAAACCAATTAGGTCGAACTTGACCCAAATTCAAGCATGAAACCTTAAATATGGTCCGAACTCAATGAATTAATCGAATATTTGAACTCAACCTGTTTTTTGAAGAGAGGGTGGAGCAGCCCTTAACAACACCACCGGCGCGGCGGAGCTGTAAAGTTCAGCTACTTAGTGATGCTGTGGAGGGGTGCTGTACTTCCATCCTGAAAACCACATTCTACGTTCTAAAGGCCTTTTTTAGCTTACTCAGCAGAAAAAAAAAAGCTTTAAAGAAAAAAAGCGAAAAACAAATACATACAGCGATGCGTCGAATTAATATTTTGTCTTGACACCTCAATTCTGGGCTGTTGCAATTATAGTCCAAAATAGGTACAGACGTACGGCACGTGAACCGGGTTTGTTGTGGCTGCATTTCGCTGTTAAGAGATCTACAAGAAAAGCTCTTATCACATCTAACTTGTCTTAAATTTTATGTAATTCGATCTTATCACCAGAGAGCTTGATGTAGAAGGGAATTTTTGTGGACGTTTATGGCGGAAGCAGAGGGCTTGGGATTCCTTGAGTTATTCAAATTTCTCAAAGTTAGTAGATTTTAATCGTAACGTTTATTCTCTCTGTTATAATTCTAATACAAATAAGAATTTCTTTGTCCTTGAACGTAAATCATATTTACTGGATCACGTAAATTTTGTATACTATTTGTTTCTTTTATTTCTTTTATTTATTTTTATTTTTTACTGAATCGTTTATTTTGTTTATTATTATTGTGTACAGAGTATTTTTTAATTATTGAATTATCACCTTATCACAAATATCACCGTTATGTCAATTGAATATGCTGACATAATGGAAAATTTGAACCTTTTTTTTTTTTTGAGGGAGCAAAATTGAACTTATTTTTAAGTATTGTAGGAAAAATATTTGAAGTTGAATTAAAATGTTAAGTCATTATTAAAATTGAAATGCCAAGTAAATCTTTTCCATGTTGGTAAGCATCATAGTTGTAAAAAGAACTTTCAGATTTGTTTTCAAAAAGCATTTTCTCTCAAGTTAAAATGATAGTGAAAGTGTAACTGAAATTATCTTAAAAAGAATTCTTGAAAGAAATAAAAAGTAATTTATTTTAAGCAAGTGAGAATGAAAGAACAAATCCTTAAAACATAAAGATTATTAATAAGTTGCCACTTTTATTTTTTTGCTAGATCCAAAAATAACCTCTTCAACCTAAAAATACTTCTCCTAAAAAAATAATGCAAATAAAAAAATAGATTTAAAATATATAAAATTGCTTATGTGCCCCCATTCTAGAGGCAAAACGCAAATTTCACTTTTTTGTACAAAACCAATTCTTTTCTCATAGTGATAGCCCTTCAAAGGGAGAGTAATTTTGAAGTCTTTTTTCATTCCTCCCCGCCCCCCCCCCCCCCACCCCCTCCCTCCCCCGCCCCCCAACTCTTTCTCTCTATTATCATAGGACTTGAGATAAATAAATGATCCAGCCAAAGGAAGCCAGCCTAGCTGGCAATGGGATTTGTCCCCCAACCCAAAGGTTGAGGGTTCAAATCCCACCGGAGGCATCCAAGTCCCCCGGGGCATATGCGGGTTGGTGGAACAATCAGGGTTACTCTCGCTGTCAGTGGCAGGGTGGGGGTTCGACTCCTGCTGGGAACCTGGGAGCTATATTTGGGGGAGATATAGTGGAACAATCAGTTTGGAGCGGACCCCTTGTGCGCAGTAGTGTACAGGGGCTTTGGGAACCTGGGAGCCAGTTCGTGCACATCCCGCGATTTACATACTCCATAGCTTAGGGGCGTAGTTATGGGGTCTAGAAATAGTTAGGCTTAGCTTAGATACCTGGATTATCAAAAAAAAAAAAAATGATCCAAACTTTAGATTGAAAGCAGAAATTTCTATTTTCTCTGGGCACTTTTTGGATTTGAAATCAAAAGTAATTTTTGTTGCTTTTTGGAACAAACTCATCTGGAAAGCAGTGCCTACACTTGATCGAATGATACCTTTCTTCCTTTTCTTGAGTTAAAGTCTATATTCTTTCTTTTCTTTTCCTTTTTTCTTTTCTTTGTTGAGGGGATTGGAATTGAATGCGAAAGGAATGGAGTCCATAATATATGCACCAAAATAGCAGAGGCAACTATGGGTGAGCTGAGATTGATCATCTTGTTGTGGAATTGAAGTAATAGTTCATAGATTACGGGACTTATAATTTAAGAAAATTAAGATTGCATTTGTAAAATCTAGAGAGAAAGAAATTCGCCGTTTTGCCAAATGATTGTTCTTTCAAATAATTTGAAAGTCAAGAGTGAGCAAAAAATGTACCATTAATCAACTATAACTAAATTGTTAATGGTGATGAAAAGTAAATTCATGTCAAATTTGATATTCTTTCTATCTTATTTTATTTGACTTTCTTGTTAATTGATACTTTTTATAAAAAATAAATTAATATATTTTATATTATTAATCAATCACAAATCTCACTATATATTACTTTTATATATTTTAATTTGACATAAAGTAACCACTAGTCTACATGTTTCTTATTTTTTATTATAATATATTATTTTTATAATACAATTCAAACTTTTACATAAAATTTCGTGTACAGTCAAATACTGTCAAATGAAATGAGATAGAAAGAGTACATAAAAATTTAAATATTCAAATAATATCGTTGTTTTAAAATTTATCAATTTAAAGTCTTAAGTAGTGGAGTATTAAACATTTAAAACGTGACCCTTCAATGATGCTGGGTATACAACTCGCTTGCTAAAACTCTATTAACTCCAAAATCATATATTCCTCTCCAAAAAACTTTCATCGTTTGATCCATTTAAATTTTATTTCTCACTTTTTCCAAACCCTAAGTTCAAGATTAAACATTCTCTAAGGCCTAAATTATTGTTACCCAAACCTAACTTTCAAAGCCAATGAATAGCTATAGGGTCCTGTTGCATCACCAAAGAACTAACTAAATTATTGACCTAAACAATCCAAGTATAGCAGTCTAGAAAATTGGTTAAAAAGCCATTTTCAAACATATCTAATGTATAGGGCCATTCTAGCATTCCTTTAAAAGGCATTCTATTATGATTGTTCAGTGGGGTCTGACCTCTTGTTGTGGGGTTTTCGTTTGTTTCCATTCAAATCTCTCTTTTGCAGATAAAGGGGTGTTTTCAAAGTGCGCAAAAAGAAATTTTCAAGGACAAGATTTTCTTCACGGGGGTTAGGCTTTTAAGATGAATTGGTTGCAATAGAGGGTCCAAACTTAGAGAAATATCGTTGTTGCACAACTTTCTCTTTTTAACTCTTTGTGTTTTGTCTGTTTCAATCAAAGGAATGAACCTAATTTTGCCATTTTCTTTGACTATATTTTCCTAGCAGAAGTTGGATATTATTCCCAAGAAATGCATGAAAAACGACCAATGGTTTCTCATAGTTCTTCCAAGTGTTAATACTTGAATTATGTTGTCCGAACCACAAAAGTTTGCATGTCTGGCGAGGAGATGGTAGCCAATGTGGTGAAAGATTTTGCTTTAAACACAAAAGGGTTTCTTATGCAAAAGTCTTTTGGTCGGCTTACTATTCTAAAGTCGGGCAATGAGAAAATCAAGGCAGAATAGAGTTCATAAGAAACGTTCTCTCTATGAAAATCACATTCCTCCTTGGGGAGAAAAAGAAACAAATTTATGGGAAAAATACAATATTATAATATTAATAATATTAATTAATTTGATGATACCCGTGATAGGATTTAAGAAGGTGTGGCGTGTGGGGTGTGGTTGGAAAAGAGTCAAAGAAGAGAATTCAATAGAGAGTCCCAGTGATGCACTCAGAAATCAGCATCAAACAGCAGACAACTTGTTCAACCATTGTTTACCAAACCTGACATTTCTCTAGTGGATTTGATTTGATGTGTGTATATGACAGATACAGCTGACAGTCAAACTAGTCAACCCCATTTTGCAAATAAAGGACAGAAAAGAAATGGAATCAAAAGGCTGAAAATGTGAACACAGCAGCCATTTTTGCTACTACCTCCTAGTTTGGACCAGAAGGAGGAAGGAGGAAGGAGGAAGGAGGAAGGAGGAAGGAGGAGTTCACACTCGACAGAGATTCCGGCTTGCACCGTCCATTTATCGCGCTATTTATATTTTTGTTCGTTCTTTATTGGGGTACAAACATGATACGTATGATTCAAACTTTAAAGATTTATCATTTATTTTTAGTTAATTAAGTTATCACATTATATGTTTTGTTATATTTTTATTTAACTTTTACGGTCTATTTAAATTGAGTTTTATTAAAAAATATAATATAAATTTTAAATCTTAACTCTATTTAATTTTACTCGTAATATTTGTTTGTGATATATAAGTTTAAAAAAAAGAAAAAGTTATACTGTAAATCTAAAATTAGATAATTGAATGTATTTAGATTGAATTCTGTTACATAATTAATATAATTTTTTTATTTTATATCCTACACATTCTTTTTTTTTTTGTCTTAAAATAGAAAATTTTAAACGCAATATCTATCTTATTTGAATAGTTCATAATTTATTTTAAGCACCAATTACAGTCAATAATATGGTTGAATTCTGCAAATGTAAATCATTGCTTGTGCAAACTCATCCCGAGCTCGATACCAAGAATTGGGTTAAAGCTTCCAGCCAGACATAATTATTGTAGTCACGGACTGGGGAGGGTAAGGAAATCAAGTTATTGTACCTTTACATCGGACAAAAATATTGAAGAGAAATTAGTTATGCTAACTATTTAAACTTTTCTTTTCTAAAATAAAAATTTTTATTTTAACTTTATATATATATAATTTTTTAAAATAAATATATCTATTAAATTATAAATATTGTGTCAGAATTCAATAGAGGCTAAAGAGAGTCACGTTAAAAATACATGTCATTATTTTTAAAAATAATTTTATCTATTCATAACTAAAAAGGGAATGAATAGAAAAAAATAGCTTGAAAACTAAGAAAATATTATTTTATTATTGATTAATTTTTTATCTATATAATTTAGATAATGTAAAAGAATAGAAGAAAAATCATGAACGAACAAAATAATTATTAAAAATAATAATTTATGCTTGTAATATGACTCTTTTTATCGAAGTTTACTATGACATTCAAAATTTGATAAATATAATTGTTTAAAAAATTTTATGTATATTAATAACTAAAATAAAAAAATTTTGTTAATAAGAGAAAATGCATAATATTAAACGGTAAATATAACTAATTTCTCAATATTGAACGATGCAAATTTAAATGCTCCTTCCATCCGTTTCAAAATATAAAATTATTTTGCATTTTTTTTTATTTTCTTAAAATATTTGATCTTTTGTAAATTTTAAAAATATTTAGAGTTACTCTCACGTGTAAATATAATTTTTTATATTATCTTTCATATTAGTAAAGAATAAATTAAATTATTTAAAGATAAAATAAAAAAATATTTCTTACATTCTCTTTCTTAAGATTAACTTAGAAAGTATTTGTTTCGAGATCAAATTTAAAATTTTAAATGTAAAATTTATATTTTTTTATAAACAATTCACTTTTATAAAACTAAAATAAAAATCTCAAAACTAAACTATATCTAATACATTTTTAATCTATGTAAAAAGTATTAAAATATCTTATACTTTAAAACAAAAAAAAAGTAGTAAACACAAAAAATTTGATTTTGTTTTAAATAAATGAATCAGCTGCACTAACATATTATTGTAAATAGTAATATGACTATGTATACGATGAAATTAGTCATAATTACATCTAACAAATTTAAGCCGAGCACGGAATAAAACTCAACCCGACCCGACCACCATTCAAAGAAAGTAATCAGTTAGGTCCCAATAAAATGAGATGTGAATGACAATGCACCAAAATATGATCAAATCAAACATGGCCGTGAAAAGTGCGGAAAGTCGATCAACGATTTCGCTGTTACACTTAAACAAAAAAGACGACGCGTTGGTATTTGGCACCCCATCAAATGTTAGTGCTTTTGGTGATTGATCCAATTTGAATGTGGAGAAGACAAAGACAACATGTCCTGACTATCTATTTTCCTGAAGGGAAGAAATAAGGATTCAATACAAATTCAAGTTACGACTATTGCGCGTGCGCATTACTGTACTAATGCAGACTAGATGAGGAATTAGGTGGGCGGCATCAGCCACGGGAAGCAGTGTGTTGTGAGAGACAACTGGACAATCGCTTCAGAAAACAGGATACAGCTTTCAGGTGTCGCAATGCAATGCGATAGATGTATACATATAGAGAGAGAGAGGCAACGCAGAGGGAGTTATCAAATCGCAGAGAAGGCTCCCCATGTCGGAATCAAGCGGCGCCAAAATTGCCAAAATTAGGTCAATGAGAGAGCCTTTCGTTTTTAAATGGGAGTGGGCTCCGCTCCTTCCCTTCACAACTTGTCTTTGGTCCCGAAACTTACTCACTCTCATAATTGAGACCCCAGTCTGTTAGAGTACGGACAGAGTACAGTGTTTTTTCTGCAAGGACATGAAAGGATCAACACTTGAGGTTTGCCTCTGATCAATTTCTCCTTCTTCATTTTTTATTGTGAGTCCAGAGTTATTCTTTGTTTCTTACAATCAGATTGGAACTGGTTTGTTTTTAAAATTAAACTCAAAATTTTAAGCGTAAAATTTATATATTCTTTTATAAATAATTTATTTTTTTAAAATTCGAAATAAAAATCTCAAAAATAAACTCTATCCAGTCACGCCCTTAATTTTATGTATCATAATATTTTAAGAGAAAAGAGATTTAAGTAAAGTTAATGATCATAAAATATTGAACTTTTAAGTATAATTATATTTAGAGTAATATTAAATAGATGTTGAATTTAAAATTTTATATTTTTAATTTTATAAAAATAAATTATTTATAAAAAAATTTTAAATAAAAAATTTATATTGAATCTCAATCTAAATTAATCTTAGTATCGCTAGAAATAAAAAAAAGAGTATCAATTCGTATCTAATTATTTAACTATTTTACTAAAAGGGCATGGAAATGAGTAATTGGGTTCCACGCAAATTATTTCAATGGTAGTGGGATCACAACACATAGAAAATGGATGAGGTGAATCCATTTCTTTATTCTCTACTGGCTTTCTTTTGCTTCTTTTTCCATCTATTTTATTTCTTCTTTTCTTATCTTCTTCTCCTTCACTCATCCATTCACTCAAAACCCTACTTCGGCAGCCAGTGTTGTCCCCAGCAATCCACTCCATGATCTTTTACTATGTCTTCGAAAAAGCCATTACCACATAAACAACTGATTTCGTTCGTATACACACTAAATATAATTGACAAGTCATACAACTAACACTAACAATAATAAAATATTCTGTAAAATCTTGTCCAAAAATTTGACAACAAAGTGCATATGAGAAAGAACTTTTACAGTGACCGTGCCCCAAAGATAACTTCTTATCAAAATAAACCAGAAGTGATATATATTCACAACAAACACTTTTTCTTTTTTGTGGGTAAATATTCAGAACAACATGAGAAACCAAAAAGCAAGAAAAAAAAAACAAAAAAGAATCAGAGGACTCATTCTTTACAAACTCTAGTCTTCTGGTGAACTGGAAGCAATTGTACATTCTGCTCTCTTGCTTTTCCTTCTTTCCATACATCATTTCCTTGGTGATCAGACAAAACACTCCAGAGCTGGAAGGGAAGTATCAAACCCTTTACTTGCCAACAACATCCTAAACAAGATCCAGACATCTTCAACCTTGGGATCATAAAACTGATTCCTATTACTTTATCTTCATTCGAAAAAAACATGCTCCCTTCAAACATGACATGTTCCTATACTTTTTTGACTCCATCAAATGCTTTTGTCATCTCCAGAGTCCAAACTCAGCAAAACCATATAGACTCAAATATTCCCAACCGTTCAGCTATTTTGCTTTCTGGTGCTGGAGGGGTATGATAGTAAAACTCCGCCCAACATCAACCTGGAAAGCCTTGTGCATTATGCCCACATTAACCACAGCTTTGTACAAAAAAAAAAAAAAATAGTAGCCAGATTACATGCTTAAGTGAAGTAATTATCTGAGGGCTCAATAACTCTGAAAAAAAAAAAAATCAGAAGAAAGTAACATTGCTCTCGAGCACAAGGGAAAATATTTGGAAAATTTGATAAATTTTAAATTGAATGTTACAATATATCCATTATACACACTTTCTTGTATAAGCAAGGACAACACCCAGGATTCCGCACCACTCAAAATAGCAGCTATCCGTGTGGATTCTTGTATCTTTTATACAGTCCATATTCCATGAAAAGCCTGGGTTAAGACGAGTCTGGGAAGAAGAAAGAAAAGTAAATGAGTGGATAGTAGACATACCCAATAGTCATAGAACTGATAAATTTATATTAAGAGAAATTCATTAGAAACTAATGAAATTTAATTACCTTCATCAACCTTAATCTCTAGAAGTTCCTCAATTGGTTGGCGGCATATAGGGCACTTATTTGATTGAAGCCTCAGTTCTTTTGCACATTCACTGCACATACACTGAAAAGCAATAGAAATGTAAATTATATATAGAAGCAAGGCAGAGTCAAAAGGGAGGTGAGGGGGCAAAGGAGGGAAGAGTTTTGATGAACAAGTAGCAAATGATAAAGAATATAGGACCTACAAATACTGTTATCTTTTTCCCTTTTTCCAGAGGACTAAACTGCACCAGAATTTTCTATTTCTTGGTTTTCTTCAGAGTAAAATATGAAGCGAAAAAAGGGGACTATACCACTTCCGCCCCAAGCAGCCAGACGCAGAAGTTTTAGCTCATGCCCCTAAAATTAGTACTCTATTTCAAACTATACCTTAAAGGCTCCAACAAGACTGCTACAGGCAATCACCTTTGTGGTCACACAATAAAACCCAGTTCTTTAGTGGTCTGACATTACACATACTTCCAACTAAAGAAACCTTGGTATCTATCGTGCTTAGGATAATTATTAGCTGAAGCAATTTAATTATTACTGTGAGATAAAGCTCTGATAAATTACCAAGAGAAAGCAGGATTTTTACCATATGCCTACATGGCAAAACTGCAGTGTCCTTTGGCTCAGTCATGCAAATGACACATTCTTTTCCTGAGTCCTTGTCGTTAATAATTTCATTTGAATCACTGATGCCATAGATTTCTCTTAGCTCATAGCGAACCCCATCAACCCACAAAATCTGCTTAATTACTTTAACTTGGAACTCGCCCTCATTGCTTTTCTCTATAACAGCCTGAGTAATCTGTGCGTGAGGAAATGCATTCATCATTTCATCATTGGACTCCTCATGCATCGTTGATGAGAAACTTGATTCTGCTGATATCACTAGAGGGAAAACATCACCTCCAGCTGGCTTCGATAAGTCGTCAACGTCAAAGAAACCAAAGTCAATTCCACTTCCTGAAGGCTGGCAGAATTTCTGGCCCAATCCTTTCTGAAATGGAATTTTCACAGGCACATGCATATCAGGATATATTGGGTTGAATGCACAGTTGGTCCCTTCCTTTGCAAAGTAGAAAATTGTAATGCTGTGAGCAAAGATAAACAGAAGGAAACAATGTCATGAAGATGTAATAGAAACGTACATACAATATGACTGAGGATTCATATGCTAGCAAACTAAAAAACCATTGTCAAAGAAAAAGGATGAAATATTACAAACTTTAGCAACAAAAAAATAAAGCACAATCAATGAGCACATTCCTGATATGGCAACTTATGGAACAACAATCCCTAATAGTTACTTGACAGCCCAACGGATATAGATGAACTGAGGACTGTAGGTCAGGTCCTCAGACCTCAGACACTAAAATGGTTAAGGAACCCTCATAATTTCACATCAAAAAGGAAAAGGAGGTGGGGAGGGGGAAGAGTACAGGTAAACAGGAATTCCTGGCCACAAGAATTGTGATTTGAACCACTACACTATTTTAATCGAACCTCCACACTATTCATGCAAGAATTTATATTTTGAATTAGAGGAGATCTACCAGCACTAAACACTTATTCAAATAGTAACTTGTGTTCAGAATATAATTAGTATCATACTTTCTACCACACAAAATCTCTTATATATCAAAAGAAGTAAAGCGAAAAACTCAGGGATTCTAAAAGCAAATCCTGTCATAGAATTCATGTAAAATCAAGTGGATGGCTGATGCTACGTTAGAAGATCAGGAAGAAAATTTAGACAATTGGGGGTAAAGCAACACTGGAATGTAACTAGATGCAAGATCATTTTTCCTCTTGTTTTTTGTTTGCATTGGCACTATAGGAAATACATGAAAAGCATTAAATTGCAAAGAGTGAAACTCATGCTCTTTGGGAATGGCATTCCTCATGTAAGGTATGAGCACATGGCAGGAATAAGGAATTTGGATAACGTAAAATAGCAAAAGAAGTGGACCCAAAACGTTACTACTATTCAGAGCCATATCTCTTCCCTAATCCTTTTAGTTCATTAATAAGCTTCCAACTGTGCCACTATCTGGAAACAAGATTGATAAAACCTCTACCATCAAATATACTGAGTGTAAGAGGTAAGAATATTTAATCTAGTAATACAGGAGCACTGCCCAATCAATGAGTTTTGTGGTACAGATACTTAGCCTCAATGAGTATGAAGCCCACAAATAATAAGTTTCCTTAACGGAGTCAGGTAAAGTCACAAAAGCTAATTTAAGTTTCGTTAACGATTCTTTGCACAACTTTCAGCCCTACAGTATTGTTAAAGGTACTGCTCAAGAAAGACTGAGGGGCAGGGTGTTTCTGAAGACCTACAGAACATAGAATGGAAATGGGACTGACTTGAGATCCAACATGTCTTCATTTTCCAAAGGCAGAAATGTGGCATTTCAAGGCTTATTGATGCAATCCAGATCCTATTACTCTTTTAGGACACAATCTACTAGCAAAACTTAGACCAGGGAACAGAGAAATGTGACAGTAAAAGATCAAATTAGCACTGAGCTGAATAGAATCAGACCATAGTTCAAATAAAAATAGAAGTGGCAAAGCAAGAGGGCAGATGCTTATGATTAGTGAACTGGTCTCCTACATAAGCTTAGCACTAACTGTTTGGGTTTCAACTCATATGGAAGCAAGGAAGATGATTGTACTGTTGTTCGTAAATTTTAAAATTATGATATTTGAGATCAGAAGACAACTTCACTCAGGTTGCAAAGGTTTCAAAATTGCTTTGATAAGCCACCCATATATAGTCCCCACCCTCAACCTTCAAAACTACTTTCAAAGAAAAATTCTCATATTATTTCCAAAAACTATGATAATACCCAAGCTCCATCCATCTATAAGAAAAACAAAAGGAAAGTCCTAATAGAAGAACTAGAGAACAAGAATGATAATGATCAAGGAGAATAGAGAACCCTCAATCTTCTAGGGATGCCTGCGGGGGATGATGTCAGTTTACCCTGAATTTTGCGAGGATATACCAAAAGGAACTCTCTTCCCTAGCTTCATGGTAATCAGAAAATAAAACTATAATTGAAGTGCTAACTTAACTCTATGCAGTCATCTGAAGTACAGAGCAAGTAGAATGCAGATTATTAGACTAAATTAAAGAATAGCTATTGATCAATTTTTTTTTAAAGAAAAAATGGTGAATGCTATTAATCAAACGTAATGATGACGGATGATTGACTACTGGCAAAACCACATCAGGTCCTAAAGTAGTTCATTCAAGTTTATCAGGGTAATGTGCCGACCAAATTAAAAAGATAAATCTATCACGACTTAAGTAATAATGTTTTAGAATTTAAGAGAGATATTTAAAAAGACAAAGTACAATCATTTATAAACAATGAAAGAGAAATAGAAGCAAGAAAAAAAAATTATAGCCAACTACACTTCCAAAAACTATATCAAGGAGCGTAATAATGCAAACAGTCTAATGGCTATCAAAGTACAAAAAGGATCAAACTAGCATGAATCAAGCTGCACTTATAAAGCCACTGTTTCTACTCCTAATCCAGTTTCTATCCCTATCAATTGCACCACTGAGTTTAAGCACCAGACAACAATGCCTACAGTACTGAACATATCTTTGTTTTGGGGTGCTTCTTTAAGAAAACAGGAAAAGAGAAATTTGAGCTTATGAAATAACAACTAAGGAATTGAAAACATGCAAAGGTAAAGAAGAAAAAACAAAAGCAAAGAATAGCAGTCAAGATCATCCAAAGCTAGATTAACAATATCTCACCACTCGCACCACTCAGCACCCCTGTCCCTCCCCCCACCCCCCACCCCCAAAAAAAAACCCCCAAACAAAAAAAAAAAGGAAAAAAAATCCCAGGGCAGCAAGGCAATATTGAGTATCTCTTGTCATCCCTTAACCTTCTCTTTACCCCTCAACCTAAAAGGGGAAAGCTCAATGACTAGCTTGTTCATGGGGACATTACAAGGTTAGAAGAGACTATTACCCAGGAAAAGGAGGACAGCAAAGCAAAGGCATGATTTCCCTAGTTTCTTTATTCTTTCTGTAAATGTAATTTTATTTGTCTACCAAATGCTACTGGAACACTTCCATCTTAAATAATTTGTTAGATTGAGAGCCTCTTTACGCTCCAGCACCCCCACAAAACATTAATCAAATAATCTTCTGCAGACACGAACAAGGTCTGCTATTTCAAGGACTAGGATGAAGACTTACTCTTTTATCTTGTATTTTCCAGAACAAACAGAAGTTCAAGTATATTTCACCCTTTTCTCAATAATCCCATGCAGATGGCAAAGGCTTGAATCAGAATCTAAATTAAAGCTCAAAGAACTAAACTAATTTATACTAGAGTTTCTCACTTGTCTTTCATGAACTTTGACAACTGTGAAAGAGCTGAAGCTCAACCAAGTAGAAGTATGAGCACATAACCAGGCCAGATATTTCAAGCAGATCGAAATTTAACTTGATGAATGGAAGTTACTGTTTTTTGGTCTGTTTCGTTTATTTTTTCTTGGATCTCTATATACTTATCTCAACATGTTAGCTTAACTATTGCTAAAACTGTATAAGTCCAAATAATCCTAGGAAAATGCTGAAACCACATTTCATGGGAAAAAGTCATTGAGAATTAAAATGTCACGCATGCAGGTAATGTGAAGTCAATGATAGTATATACCACACAATACAACTATCAGGGTTATCAGTTCCTTTGTGAACTCATCCCCAGTATAAATTCAGCAATATGCCACAAAATATCGTTACACAAGAAGATCTACTAAAACCATAAATATTCTGGTAAGTTCCACAACACTTGAACATGTCATGTCCAACCAAATGAAATCCACAAATGCAGAACTTTACCATCATCAGTCATTGCATTTAGATTTCATAATTTATAGAATCTATGATACTCTCTCTTGAACGCTAAAGATAGCTTCTCTTGGAGTCCGCACTAAGGAGGTACATGTCTCCTCCGTAGAAACATTTCACTGTTTATCCATGAAATCGCAGTATGCATGAGATGATAACTTTTAGTTTACTAAAGCTCCCTTAAATATCAAGTTAGGACATCCAGTTTTGTACGACTTATCATCAATATTCTATAAAACTCAAAAAGGATGCCATATCATATCCCAACGGAACCGCGATCAAATGAAACTGAATCTTGGCTATGTAAGCATCATACACAAAACCAAACTACTAAAACATTCTTGTTTGAGTAATTTGAAAAAAGAATCCCATAACTATTTTATTTGTCTTAAGAATGTCTCTTAAGTTTAATTTATGTAATTTTTAGTTCCGAATTTATTTTTTTCAAGAAAATACAGTCCTTGCTGCCAGTTCTACGGAATTCAGTTGAAATTCACGTGTGTGGCGCACATGAGTTCGATTGGAATCACAAATTCCTCACATCTTGCCCAACACCATCTAAAACGATTGGGAATGAAAAGTACATGCATTTCTTTCAAATATACCACCACCAAATCGAATGACTCGCGATTGAATTTGGAGTTAAATTATAATTATAGATTGCAAGTGATACTTACGTGAAAGTATTATTTTTCTGAAAGTGGACAAGATTTGATGAATTAGAGCTTCATATCAAACTCACATGTGTGACACATGTGAATTTGAGCCAAACTCCGCTGTGGGATTGACAACAAGGACTACTCTCTTTTAAAAAATAAATTTGACTAAAATTACAGAAATTAAAGTTAAGGGGCATGTTTAAAACAAATGAAATAGTTATGAGACTCTTTTTGCAAATTACTCTTCTTGTTTTTAGTGGAAAGCAAGTAATCTAGTCCCATGTGGAATCTTGGTTAACAGACATATCTTTTTATTTTTTATTTTTTAAACAAAACAGCGAGCATGAAGTTAATATTATACTTAACATGCCAGTGGAAATTATCCTTGAAATATCTCCTCAAAGGCCCTGGAAACATGTTCAACTTGGATCAACCTCATATAGGTGATAACAAATAAACAACCAAAACAGAATCTAGCCACTTTACAGAAAACAAGGACTTGAGAGATATGTGTCTGGGCATTACTTAGAATTACTTTGAATCCATTAATTTCCACTTTTCTTCATTTTCAACTTAAGAGTTTTGGCAAAAGAATCCAATCCTGAAAAAAAAGTTGCTTAAGGAGGATAACAAAACCCAATAATTCCTCAAAATTCATCACTAAGGCTGGTACTTTGATGACAAATGCAAATTCATAGGTAAATATTCTCAAACCCGGCTTTTTTCGCAAATTGAAAATTGCTTACTGCAGCTTGTAGCTTAGTAATAAAAACCTATTAATCCATCGAAGATCACCAAAAATTGTGCACGAGATTAGCAATCCTGATCCATAGTTAAAGCAACTTAGTAGTTTAACAAAGCCACATAATGAATATTCCCACAGTCAGAAACAAAGAAATCAGATAAAACAAGAATATATTATCAGAAATCAACTACTACGCAAAATCAAAGATCCATACATGTCAAGTTCGGAATACAAAAAGAAAAAAGTAGAAAATTTTAATACCTTCCATCCACCAAGGCGTCAAATGTGAAGGAAACCAAATGGCAGTCTCTATTAATCTCATCAACTTCAAGCCGTATAGTATCCTTATGAACATTCACATCATTCTTGATCTTTTTAGCATTTTGATGATCAACATAGGGAGCCGGTGCGGGCAACGGCAGCGGAGCCGGCGGCGGCGGAGGAGGCAGCATCACCGCTGGAGGCCGAAACCACCCATTCCCATGCCCAACGTAATACGGATTGTGATAATTCGGCTGCGTTCCCATCATATTCACCGGTCTCGAAAAGTTACCGTAGTTATAGCTATAGTTACTATGATAGTAAGAAGAAGGGGTGCTATACTGTTGCGGAGCATATGCAGGAGGAGTGGGCGGCGCTGGCGGAGGGAGGGCTGGATGTGGCGCGTTGGCGGCAAAGGCATAGCTTGGTGGGAGCGCTGCTGGTGCCGAAGATGGAGGGGGCGGCGGCGGCGGCGGCGGTGGCAGCGAAAACGGTTGCTGATGGGGAAGAGGGTGGTGGTGGTGGTGGTGGTGGTGGCCGTGTTGCCTTTTACTCCAAAAGAGGCCCATTTTTGAGGCAAAGAATTTTGCAGAATTGGGGAAGGAGAAAACGGAGGAGAAGAAGGAAGGGGAAAGTTCTGGGGGCGGTGGGATGGCGTGTGCGACTGTCAAAAATCAAGAATATTTTTTAAAAAAATAAGAAAGTTCAGAGGGAATAGAAGAAATTAGAAGCTGTACGGTAATAACAGGCACGGGCCCATGTGGGGAGGGTCAACGGCGTGGGCAGCCAATACTCAGTCTTTTTCCTTTTTTCTTTTTTTTCTCTGTAATTTCAAATTCTCAACATATTTGAAAATTTCTATAATTTCTTGTTTATGTTTATTCATACAAAAGAATTTACAATGTGAAATAATTATTAGGATTTAACAACATAATTTAATTTATTTAAGACTGTTTAGTTAATAATTAGTTCTTAAGAACTTGACTCAAAGTGTTAAAAAACAAATTTGACCTCTGATTTTTTTAATTATGAGATTTTAGATTGTTAATAGAGGCAAAAAGGAAAAATTTTGAATTTTTTTTTGTGCAAAAGAAGAGAGAAAAATAAGTTCAATTAAAATCTTTCTTTATATTGTTACTAAGTATTAGTGAATATTATTTTAGGTATAGAAGTTCAAAAGTAATGAGTTTTTTTTAAAAAAGAAAAATAAAATGTTACGAAATAATGTGCAAAATAAATAGTAAAAATATAATTTTCTTAATTGAATTTATTTAGATGTGTTAAGTTAGTATAATAGTCTTTTTTCTTGAGCCAATTTTAATGATTCTGTTAAAATTTTTATTATGTAAAATTATTAAAGTTTTAAATTCAGTTTAAACAGAAATAAGAAGTTAAAATAATTTGATGACTTCACTATATCAAATAACAATTCATTAGTTTATTTTGATAAAGTTCATTTTAAATATAAGGTGTTGTTAAATAAACCCTTTCTATCAAAATTACATAAACATTTTTGAATAAGAATTTTTTTGTAGATTTGATTTTTAAAGTTTCATATTACCCTTCCAATAAATACTTCTCTTGTTATAGAAGAGCAAAAGAAAATTGAACAAGTCAACTAGTGAATAGTTTCATATTTTTATTCTTTTTAAACTTTCAAATAAAATATTATTTTATTTGAATTATTTTTCTATCTTAATTATATTCTATTTTTTTACTTTGAGTTTCTTTTTTTATAAAAGTAAAAAATATATACTGTTAAAACAGAATTTTTTAAATAAAAATATCACTTTGAACTACTTTTCAGTCCGTTTAAATTGATAATATTTAACCGGATACGAAATTTTATGTAAAAAATTAAATTATATTATAAAAATAATATAATATAATAAAAAGTAAACAATGAGTTAGGTAATTTATATCAAATCTAAATATATAAAAATAATATATAATGAGATTAGTAGTTGATTAATAATATAAAATATATTTAAAATTTTTTTATAAAAAGTATTAATTATATTATGATATTTTAATATAATAAGAAAGTTAAAATAATTTAGATATAAATTTTAAATAAAAATAACCGGATTAATGGTAAATTAAATTATTAAAAAAGAAAAAAGAAATTACGTCATAGACTGTGCTGCTACATCAGATCCAAGGGATTCGCCACGCGTCAAGAACCTGTTCGGCCTTGTATGTGAGGCTGGGCTCTGCCAACATCTTAAAAGCATTCTCATGATGCGTTCCGGTTTTAAGACGTCTAATCTAGTCGCTGATAGCGTGATAGGCTGCTGAGTAATGCTTGTTGGATCAACAACCGCATTAATCTAAATGCGTTAGACGCAAAAACGGGGCCGCTTGGCGGAGATTTGTTCTTACATTTATTTATTGCTCTGTTTTCATTCAGCCGCCGAATATCATCGCCGCCGGCAGTTGACGGGAGCTTTTTCGCCATTTTCGTTTGTTGTTCGTCTTCCATCATTTTTCTTTGCGAAGGCACAAACCGCATTTAGGAACTCTACTGATTTCAGAAGCCTGAAACCACCCGGGGAGGAGTGATATCGCATTGAACTACACCCAGGCCATTAGTAAGAAGCCAAAATCTTGATTCAATCTGGTGAAGAATTGAAGTAAATATCTTGTTATTTTAAAATCTTCAGCTGTAAATTTGTCTGCTTTTTGTAGCTTGGAGTATCCTTTCCTTATCTTTTTTGTTTTAATTTACTTTTTCATTTTCTTTTATAGACTGGATAGCAAAGAAGCACTATTCTATTTTGCCCCTTACTTTTAGAAAAATTAACAAGCTTTTGTGTGAGTAGAAATATCAAATATGAGATGGGTTTTGAAGATCATTTGTTTAATTGGAATTTATAAAATATAAGATATAATCTACAAACTGTTAACCAATTCTTCTATTAATTTCGCTAAAATCTTAAGTTTAAAAGTTGCCTATTATTGGTTATGATCTCTATTTTATCTTCTCTTTTGAGAAAAGAAGAATGTTCACAGTGTTCTTGAAACCAAATTCATATTGCAGATGAATGATATTTATGTCACTGGGAAGAAAATTCCAACTGCGAATTGAATCAATCAGATTTTCATTGTCTTCTTTACCGATCGTGGTTTTTGGAAAAAGGGACAGTGCTTGTTGGAGCAAAAGAGGGTCAAAATTGTCAATTGGTGTAGCTAGCGTCCATACAAATTGGGGGCAAAAACTAACTTTACTCTTTTTTGGACAACTTGTTCCCCCTTTTGCTCCAGGAAGCATTTTCCAAAAGAATATTGGCTAGTGTTTATTAAGAATTCAATGAAGTTAGGAAAAGGAACTAACTATTAAAAGGTTTCATCCGATTATTTGCACCTCAGATGATTTCTAGAAACAAAGGGAGTATAGAAATTGTTTGGAGCTTGTTCTACAAAATCTTATCTGGATACTAGAGAATTCATCTAAAGTTTTTGTTTATTTTACATCTCAAATACTTATAATTTTGGTTGGGTTTAGTCCAAATCTGAACCACGAGACTGAACTCAAATTTGTTAAATATTTTGCAAATAGAATACGACACATAATTGCTTGGATAGTGAGATTCAAATTTCGCAGAGGGTCTATCCAATTATTGTTTACCATATATGCTTTTACTCTTTTATGTTTAGAGTATCATATCCTTTTTTGGTTCTCCCCCTCACTCTCTCTCTAGAGTATTAGGAACCTACATCCTAAACAGGTGTCGGAACACATGCCTGTTCTTTATAGTTGTTTAAGGTAATATTATGCCTGGCATGATGGTCTTGTGTTAACCAAGAACAACCTTAATGACAGTGAAGGAAGCTTTTTGCTGAGAGTGTGTTTGTAATTGCTTGAGTTAGAAGAGGTAGGTGCAATAGATAATGTGCTAGGCGGAAATCATTCTCAACTCCAGCTAACCATCAGAGAATGAACTGTCACTATTCCTTTTCTTCTTTTCTTTTGGGGCAGAATGTTTTCCGTAAGCTAAATGTTTCAATTGTCTGATATTCCTGTCCAAGCAAATGGAAGTCTAGAAGTTCTTTGGTTTGCAATTTTAATTCTTCATTTTGTCTTTTGTCTAAGCAATTTCTATTTCAGTAATTGGCTATTGTTGTCTTTTTTCCCCATAAGCAATGACTTCTTCTGGTGGGTGATGCAAATATTTCTGATATTTTTGAGAGTTGCTGGCTTTATATGCTAAAATTTTGCAGTTTTAGGTTCTAAAAACCTGAGTTACAATTCAAACCAAGGCCAAGGTGAATAATGACCGAGATTAAGGAGGATTTAGAGTCAAGGAGAACAGTTTTCGTGACAGTTGGGACAACTTGTTTTGATTCTCTAGTTAGAGCAGTAGATAGTCAGGAAGTAAAAGATCAATTGTCCAGAAAGGGTTACACTCACCTTTTAATTCAAATGGGTCGCGGATCCTACATTCCAACAAAGGTAACTCAGGTTCATGATATTTTACTGTTATTGCTCGCTGTTCTTGTTAATTTTTTGAATGTTATACCCCTGAAGGAACAGAGAAATGGTGAAGATTATTGATTGAAGTCTAGTAATACCTTGGAACTGCTTTTATTACCTAAAATTTTAACTTCGATCAGTTTGGAGCCAAGACGGGAGATGAATAAATAATATTTGAGGCTCTAATAGAGTTCAGCCTTAAGCTTATTAGATTGGAGATTATTGTTCAGGCAGAACTATATATTACTGAAACTGTTTAAAAGTTGTTATTCATCAACTTCTTTTTGAAGGTTTTTTTTTAGCAAGTTCTTTGTGGGGGTTTTGGTGACAAATCATTTTTACTAAATGAAATCTTGTGCAAGTTTTGATACCTAAATGTAGATATAAGATATATAAAAGGGACCAGCAATATCCTTTTCGTACTGCTACAGCTTTTGTTCCTAATATCCTTCAAATTATATATTAATAGATTGATAATCCTGTTTCCCACGGTAAAGAAATGTTGGTTAGTTTCTCCATTTTAGGTTCATAAGGATAGTAGGTGGCTGGGGTTGTTTTGTCAGCATACTTTCTGAATGTCCATAACTTAATTATAATTAGGTCAGCTATTTGGTTTGGCTTTGTAGTTCACATGATATCAGGATTAGATAGGAGGTTTTCTGATGAGATCTGATGTATGTGGATATATTTAGAGCATGCATGGTGCTGGGAAACCAATGTTTCTAGATCAGCTTGTGAACGTTTGTACTTAAATAAGTTGAAATAAATGGAAAAAAATTTACTTGTCTCACAAGTTCAGTTCTAGCATACACATTGACCCCTTTAGATGCTGCTAGACCATTGATGGAATTCAAATCTTAGCAAACATATCCTGGGTTCTATTAGCAGGCAGCCCTTCATGCCACCATTTTATGCATGAAAATAGAAATGCCTTCAATATGCAGATCTTGCTCCTATTGTGCTGATTTTTCATACACAAGGAAAAAAAACGAATGTCTGCAAATTTATCACAAACTATGGGTTGGAACAAAAGCAAGTTTGAGCCAAGTATGTGAGTAGTCACATAACTTCTTAGCTTTTACATACACAACTTTGATGGCCTATGGCACTACTGCAGACCATGTTCTGAAGGCAATAGCCATTGCATCTTCTCTCATGCATTATAAGCTTTTTGGTTTTTGTTTTTGAATATATCTGTTGCATGATCTGTTGTTATACAGTATTAGTTTTCTTTTTAGGAAAAGAAACGAATATCTTAGTTCACAATGATGGAAAACAACTTCAATAGAATTAGAAACACGAATGTAATAAATACTAAGCTCACAAATTATTCTATAAGATGTTTTTTTTTTTTTTTTATTTGTATGTTCGAGTAGTTATTGAGGCCATGTGGTATAATTGTAAAGAAAATAAAATTTTTCTCAGTATCAGGCAATAATATATATTGTTTTCAAAGGTTGGCTTTTACCAGTGGTTCCTTATACCGGTGGAAAGCTTGTATTTCTGTTTGTGCAGAAATTTCCCATGTGATATCTATTTCTTTTACAATTTTCAGTCTACTGGAGAAAACGGATCTTTGGTTGTGGACTACTTCACATTTTCATCAAGCATAGCTGATTATTTGAGATCTGCATCTCTTGTTATCAGTCATGCAGGTATATTATTAGCTTATTTTAGTTCATAGTTGCATATATTCTGGTAAATGGCTGCAATAATTCTTAGGCGTTTTTTGATTTTCAAGGAGGGACTGCCTATTTGCTGTTAGAATTATGGGCACTTTTCGTACCAATATATAATTGCTGAGTATTTTGCTAAACTTTCTTGTTTAGTTAATGTTAGAAGCTTCTTTTGTTAAAATAATTGGCCTTTTCTTTCCTTTGAACGGCTCATGTGCATTTTCTGCACATCATTGGCTGGTTTGCCATCTTATTTGTTTTAAATTGAATAAGTGGTCCTCTTCAGCAATTGAATGTTTCCTATCTTTGAGATCTTATCCCATTTATTTGTCTAGTTTTGCTATATTTGGGTGAACTTTGAAGAGACTTCATTATGCATTTTCTAGGAGTAAACAGAAACGCAATATCATTGTATTTGTGTTGTTCACCAACAAACTAGCTAGGAGAACCAAGTACGTATCAACTAGTTAAGGTTTCACATTGAAGATTTGACCTAGTCTTGAAAATTTCTTGACTAAGACCTGCTAGCTGTGAATTGATTTTTATCTTGCCCTCTTTACCCACTTCATGGCTTGCTGTAGCATACTGGAGATCTCATTCTGGCCTCATGATATCGTAAACTGTCATTTTTCCGCAGAATAATTGAAGAAAACATCATCTGACTTATGGATCTCAAAAGCTGATACTACCCGTATGCAAAGGAAGTTTAATATTTTAAGGTGGTGGGGGATGAGGGTGGGGAAACCTATGAGATACAAGTAAGATGCTTTTTTACGCATAATTGCTTTAAAGCTGGTTCAATATTGTGTAGCCCTACTTTAGTTTAAACTGGAGACTACTGCTGTGAGAAATGCTTGACATACATCCAAAAAATACAATTTTCTGGCCATTTTGTTGCATTTTAACTAGTTAGGAAAAGAAAGTAATGAATCTAGATTTGCTATGTTAACTCTCACTTGGTGTGCTGCATGTGTCTTGATACTATCTTGCATTATTCCTACTTCGGACTTGCCATTACCTGAGCTATACTCTTCTTTCTTTTGGGGAAGCAGACCTTGCAGAAAAATGTGTTGTATGGACTTTAGCCGGGTTGTTGTTTGGGAACTGGAAGCAAGCTGCACTCAACCTAATTTATAGATTGAAAATGATAGAAGAGATATGGTGAAGAAGAGAAGTGTAACTTGGTCTACTATTTGCAGGTTCAGGAAGCATATTTGAGACTTTGCGTCTGGGTAAACCTTTGGTTGTGGTAGTTAATGAGGATCTAATGGACAATCATCAAAGTGAGCTGGCAGAAGAACTGGCAGAAAGAAAGCACTTGTATTATGCTCGGCCCCAGACACTGTGCCAGACAATTGCAGATATGGATGTGGAATCTCTCCTTCCATACCAACCAGGGGATGCAACTCCAGTTGTCAAACTTATTAATAGGTTTCTGGGCTTTCCAGACGAATAAAGTTGGCTTAACACTCTGGTTCTCATGTCTAATTGCAATATACTTTCTTTCAACGAAACAATAGAGATGTATGCTGATTGATTGATGATTCAGTGACAAAGCAACATGGGGAAATGAAACGAGTTTGGTCACTGTACCAGGCAAACCAATATAGAGGGAAAATTTTTATCTCGAGGATAATTTGAATGATATTTACTATGTAGCTTTTGCCAATTTTGGCATTCGGTCCTGCTCGTATTAATACATCTACTGGTCAAGTACCACTATTCTGGTAGTAAATGGTAATGGCCGAATGAAGTTTGTGACCTATATATGGCCTTTTCTTCTAATTGTGAACGCAATTCATGTCACAAGACTTTCAGGATGAGAGAGGCTCAGCCCATATTGATAGTGATGTTTCATTGTTTGGTTTTGGGTTTATCCTCATTTTGTTCTCAACTTCTATGCTTCTGAGCATAGAAGAAGCTAATTAGTTGTTAAGATTCCCTCCTGTCTGTCCATCCTCATTATCTCTGCATAATAAGGATTGAAGGCCTTCTGTCTTCAAGTTACATTCATTACAAAGATGATAGACACAAGCAGCCAGCACAGTAGGGCATCATCTGCAAATGAAAATGACCTGCTAGCAACCAGAAACAATACAATGTAGCCCACATTATTTGCTGGTTTTGAACCCTAGAGACATGGATGGTTTTTCGAGAAAAGTCACTTATAGTGGACTGACTATAAAAATTTCGGTCCGGTTACGGTACTGACTCCCATTTTTTTCGCACATGCGGATGAGTTTTACACCGTTAGATTGGATAATATTTGTTATCTTTTGATCCAACGGTTAGGAAGCATGAGGGGTATTTTGGGTAAGCAAAATTATGGGAAAAAAAAGAGAAAAGTTTGAAAACGATTTGAAATCTACTTTTTCACCTACTTTTCGACACATACTTTTTTTCACCCACCTTCTTCAACCAATTCCACCAAATTCTCTCTTTTTTTTCTCTCTCTTCTTTCTGTCTTCATCTCTTCTTTCTATCTTCCGTATTCTCTCCGCTATCGCTCTGAAAGTCTTCAAATATTAAAGAACAAAATGATTCATTCTCTTCAAGATCGTCATTTTTGTGTTAAACTAGTTTCGACGAACCTTCAAGTTTTCTTTTCGAGCTTAAAAATTATTTTTTTCGATTTACTAATAGTCAAAATGAAGTTAGATATTATGAGTTTTTGTTAGATCATTGGTGACTTTCTAAGCTATAGAAATCTTCACTAAAAATAGATTTATGGTATGCTTGCGGAAGAAGGAAAATGATGTGTTAATTTTTTTGGTTTGAAGAATGATTTCGGCAGTGGAACACTCTTATGACTACAAAGAATGATTTTGATGGTAGAGAATTTGGTCAGATATTATCTTAAGAGTGAACAGTTATTCTCCGTTAAGTGAATAATTATTCACTTAAGAGTGAATAATTAAGTGAATAATTATTCACTTGACATATCAAGTGAATAGATCTACTATATCAAATAATTATTCATAAAAATCTGAATGGATATTTACGTAAAACTAAAAAATATCTGATTTGGTCAAATGTTATCTTAAGAGTGAATAGTTATTTTTTGCTAAGCGAATAATTATTCACTTAATTCTGATTTGGTCAGATGTTATATTTAGATTGAACAGTTATTCTCCGCTAAGTGAATAATTATTCACTTGACATATCAAGTGAATAGATCTACTATATCAAATAATTATTCATAAAAATCTGAATGGATATTTACGTAAAACTAAAAATATCTGATTTGGTCAAATGTTATCTTAAGAGTGAATAGTTATTTTTTGCTAAGCGAATAATTATTCACTTAATTTCGATTTGGTCGGATGTTATATTTAGATTGAACAGCTTATTCTTCGCTAAGTGAATAATTATTCACTTGACATATCAAGTGAATAGATCTACTATATCAAATAATTATTCATAAAAAATCGGATGGATATATACGTAAAACTAAATATATCTGATTTGGTCAGATATTATCTTAAGAGTGAATAGTTATTTTTTACTAAGCGAATAATTATTCACTTAATTATTATTTGGTCAGATGTTATTTTCAGAGTGAACAATTATTCTCCGCTAAGTGAATAATTATTCACTTAAGAGTGAATAATTAAGTGAATAGTTATTGCTGGTTATTAGTTAGTTAGTTACGATTCAATGTACAAAAATATTTACTATACATAAACTTTGATCGTAAATGGCTAAGTTTTTTATTTTATTAACTCTATAATGAATAAATATTCACCAAATAGAATATCGTTTACATTGCTAGAAGTAACATCGACGTAGTTATTCGATTCGTACACTCCATTTCGCATTCTTTTGAACAAGGCGCTTTCTCTTCGCCGCAACCGCTCTTGGATACTCCCGAGCCTTTTCCGCGATCTATTTGGGTTATTTCTGGGATTTGATAGCCTTGCCAAGCACACTGGTCGTCCCTCGCATCTTGGTTGATGTTGTGGATCTAACATGTCAACAAAGAATAAAATTATTATTCACTCCGACAAACGGAAATTAAAAAATCATAGAGTGAATAATTATTCTCTCTTACAAGTCGAAACGTAAAAAATACAAGAACGAGTAATTATTCACTCTTACAAGCTGAAATGTAAAGAATTATGGAGTGACTAATTATTCACATCAATCACTTCAAACAAATAATTATTCGCTCTTACAATGCAGTACTGAAGATAATCCAAGAGGGAATAATTATTCACTCTTTCGATCAGATCTTGAAAAGAATCCAAGAGCGAATAATTATTCACTCTTACAGATCAGATCGAAGAGAATCCAAGAGAGAATAATTATTCACTCTAACAGTCGGTACTGAAGAGAATCCAAGAGAGAATAATTATTCACTCTAACAGTCGGTACTGAAGAGAATCCAAGAGCGAATAATTATTCACTCTTACAGATGCAGATCTGAAGAGAATCCAAGAGCGAATAATTATTCCCTCTTTCGCTCAGATCTGAAGAGAATCCAAGAGCGAATAGTTATTCACTCTTTCAGTCGGTACTGAAGAGAATCCAAGAGCGAATAGTTATTCACTCTTTCAGTCGGTACTGAAGTGCATCCAAGAGCGAATAGTTATTCACTCTTACAGTCGGTACTGAAGTGCATCCAAGAGCGAATAATTATTCACTCTAACAGATTGAGATCGAAGAGAATCCAAGAGGGAATAATTATTCACTCTTTCGGTTAGATCTTGAAAAGAATCCAAGAGCGAATAATTATTCACTCTTACAGTCGGTACTGAAGAGAATCCAAGAGAGAATAATTATTCACTCTTACAGTCGGTACTGAAGAGAATCCAAGAGCGAATAATTATTCCCTCTTTCAGTCGGTACTGAAGAGAATCCAAGAGAGAATAATTATTCACTCTAATAGTCGGTACTGAAGAGAATCCAAGAGAGAATAATTATTCACTCTAACGATTCAGATCGAAGAGAATCCAAGAGGGAATAATTATTCTCTCTTACAGTCGGTACTGAAGAGAATTCAAGAGCGAATAATTATTCACTCTAACAGTCGGTACTGAAGAGAATCCAAGAGCGAATAATTATTCACTCTTACGATCAGATCGAAGAGAATCCAAGAGCGAATAATTATTCCCTCTTTCGATCGAGATCGAAGAGAATCCAAGAGCTGAATAGTTATTCACTCTTTCAATCAGATCTGAAGTCGCATCCAAGAGCGAATAGTTATTCACTCTTTCGATCAGATCTTGAAGTGCATCCAAGAGCTGAATAGTTATTCACTCTTACGATCAGATCTTGAAGTGCATCCAAGAGCGAATAATTATTCACTCTAACAATCAGCGTAAAATTCACGAGCCTCCCTCATCTGCTTTTGAACTCCCGTTTCTTGAGTTATTCAACGTTGTCCGGAAAACATGCACCAAATAATTATTCATTTGCATGTGAACAAGTATACATCATGTAAGAGTGAATAATTATTCAGCAGTATTTGCTTTTACCGAGTGGGGAGAGGGAGAGCCGAGTTGATGTTCAACGACCGATTCCACTAGGATCTCATTCCCAAGACGTTGTGATTCGGGATCGAAGCATCATTCGTTTCCTTCTTTTTGGCCATGCAAAGGAAAATAAGAAAACATAACCAACTTATTTAATGCATCCAAGAAAACAAAGAAAATACATCTGATCGAATCCATCCGAAATGCAGGGATTTCTTGGCCAAGATAAGCGTTCTTGGCTTTAAGAGAGGAAAAATAATACCTGGGAGAAAGAAGAAAATGGAAGAATGGCGACTCGGAATGGAAGATTATTTAATGCATCCAAGAAACCGAATCCATTCCAAATGCAGGGATTTCTTGAAGACATGAAAGCGTTCTTGGTTTTAAGAGAGGAGAAATAACACCGGAAAAAGATGAAAATGAAGAATGGCAGCCCAGAATGGAAAAGATGGGATATTTAGGCGAGAGTTGGTAGAAACAGTGACATGACATTTGTCCTTCTTGATCTGATAGTTTTAGGCGGGACTTGAAAAATAAATTTGGCTCCAAAATACCCCTGATCTCTCACAACCATCGAATCAAAAATTTCTGATCTAATGGCTGTGGAGGGCAGCCCGCACATGCTGAAAAAAGGTATGCCCAGCATATTAACTTCTCCGCTAAATTTATGCTCAAGACAGACTTTTAGCCAAATTCTTTTGGCTCTTAAGTATTCATTTTGTCTTGTTTTATGAGTTGACAAATTTAGATATTTGTTCTAAATTGGACGCTTTTTCTTTTCTTCTTTTTTTCCTTTCCCCTACTTGTAGGACACCCTCTAGAGTTCCCTGAAATCCAGGGCGGAATTTGACTTTCCTGAACAATGATTCCGGATTAGCATGTGGACAAAGCTTAATAATCAGTATGCAGTTTCTAGTATTAAATTCTCATGGACCGTTGTCCACTTACATCACAGGGAATCCATGATAGTCTTACAGCTCAGTTGCAGTTTTCACAAGCCTCAGTTTCTCAAAATTTTAGAGTAAGTTTTTCTAGCAGACAACATTTTCATTATTAGCTAATTATCTGCTGTTGCACTCATCAAAATGGTGCAAGAACTTCCAATTTTCTCTGATCTTAGGACAATGACTGGACCTCAGGCAATACAACATAAAAGACAAAATGTAATGCATAGATACACCCTCTCTAGAGAGAGAATTATCAATTGTGTGGCCATACATACAGCACAGTATGACCTTTTTGAGAGGAGAATACAATTTAATCTCAATCATGTGGTCACATACGTGAAATGTCGTCCTAGGAAAGGAAACAAAATTTTACTTCATATTGTCCGCCTCTTCTCCACCCCACCCCAACACACACATCACACGCAGTAGTCAATCTTTGCTCTCTCTCTCTCTCTTCTTCTCAGCAGATTCTGCTCATGGAAAACAGCAGCACTGAAACTCTAGGGAGAAACAAATCCCATATGCTGCACCATCATTTGGAGGCTCATCATGATCACAGCCACAAGCATGCTGCTCTTCCCTCTACTTCCATTCTCTTGATAGTCATTCCTATAATCATAGTTATCTTGCTCTTTGCAATATCTTTGTTGATAGTGATGCTTCGACGGCTTCAATCCAACAAATGCAGTGAGAGTAAAAGAAATGGAAATGTTGTCAACACCAGAGACTGCATGTTTGTTGCGCATAGCACCATCACCATCAATAACAGCCCAGGTAAGAGTCTATCACTGAAATGACCCTTGTGGGTCAGGCGACTCGTTGTAGTTGTTAAAGAATGAACTCAATAGGAACTGAACATTTTTCTCTCATTTGATGCCAAAATTTGCCTTTTCTTGATTAATTTTTCCGATCCTGAGGTGGGTTCTGGTTTAAAATTATGCAGATGTCAAAGGTGGATGTTTGTCTGGAGGAAGTTCTGGTAGAATGACTTCGTCGAAGTTGAAAGGAATGCAAGTTTTCACATACAAGGAGCTTGAGATGGCCACCAACAAATTCATTGAAACTAATGTGATTGGAAATGGAGGTTATGGAGTTGTGTACAAAGGGGTTCTGAGAGATGGGACTCTGGCTGCAATTAAGATGTTGCACAGAGAAGGAAAACAAGGGGAACGTGCCTTTCGGTTAGAGGTTAGTGACTTCATTTATTATTTTTGTTTCTTTTTGCTCTCTCTTCTCTTCTAGGTACTTTAAATGTTTCTCTTTTGTTCTTATCACAAACCTCTTTTTTTCTTTTGTGGATTACAAAACTCAGAAGCTTGTGAATAGAGGTAGTCTCCCATTACTTCCAGATCGCAAGAAGTACATGTATGTGTTGTTTAACCTTTTCCACATTCCTTTCATGCAGAAGTCAGTATGCACTACCCCGAAACAAAAGAATTGGTTTCTTGCTATGCTATTTTCTGTAGTGTGTTGACTTGGAAGAGGGTTTCTGCATAAAATAAAGATGGAATGTAGATTGGTGATCCCAAAGGCATTTTTTAATACACTCAAAGATGAAAGTGCTACTCCTACTTAAAACTCAAAAAGTCTAGCTGTTGACTTTGACCTTCTTTAGGGGGGTCGGGGTGGGGGTTGGGATGGAGGTGGAGGTTGGTGTTGGGGGAAGAAGAAACACAGAGTGGTATCCTTTCTGCTACTAGCAAGCAATGCTTTAATGCTTTTTAGTTGTTCTATTCTCTTTCTTCTCTCTCATGTCTGTCCGTTTTTTATCTCCTCTTCGTGTCCGTATGTACCTGCATTATTTAACACCCTTAAACAACGGCACATGGGTGTCAAATATTGGGGACAAAATGCCTGTAAATTTTTAATTTTTCTTTATAGTTTTTGTCTTTGTTAATTCAATAATCACGTAAACTTAATGGTACATGATAAAAGATGGCAGAGAAATGTTAGAGATCTTTATGCACAGAAGAAATTTGACCAAGTAGTTTTGAATTTCTTTCTACAGGTGGATTTGCTCACCCGCCTGCACTCGCCACACTTGGTAGAGCTTCTGGGCTACTGTGCTGATCAACATCACAGACTCTTGATATTTGAGTACATGTCCAATGGCTCTCTGCAACAGCTGCTGCACTCTTCTTCTAATATCTTGAATTGGGGAATGAGGTTAAGAATAGCTCTTGATTGTGCGAGAGCTCTGGAGTATCTGCATGAACACACAACCCCATCAGTGATCCATCGTGATTTCAAATGCAGTAACATTCTTTTAGATGAAAATTTCAGAGCCAAAGTCTCAGATTTTGGGTTGGCCAAGATAGGATCAGATAAGATCAACGGTCTAATTTCAACTCGCGTGCTGGGGACCACAGGATATTTGGCCCCAGAGTGAGTAATTCAATGATATGTCATTCGTCAATCATTTTAGAACACCATTTCCAGTTAGCATGCAATTCACATACAAAGCATCATGCACATGGGAAGGTTAATAATGTCCCTTTCGGCTATTGGATACAATGTCATTTTCTCTTGTTTTCAGAGGATATGGCGAACAGAATTCAAGTTGTGGTCCTTTATTGCATTGATTGAATCGTTGATTTCTGCATGGTTATCTATCTGCCAGATTCTTGAATTTTTTCAAGCTGTCAATGTTCAAAGTTCAAAAACCTCGCTAAATGAATATCATGCACCTTGAAATGCAGGTATGCTTCAACTGGTAAGCTGACCACAAAATCAGATGTGTATAGCTATGGTGTTGTTCTACTAGAGCTCCTGACCGGCCGCGTACCAATCGACACCAAGCGGCCTCCCGGGGAGCATGTCCTCGTTTCTTGGGTCAGTAAAAAGGATGGTTTCATTTCTCAGAAGTAGAATACTAGCCCTAATAATCCTTATTGATTTAACAAACAGAATTATGGTCTATATTTAGGATAAATTGCTTTAATGCAAATGAAAGTATTTTTGCATACTTGGTAAATACGTACCAATGCATGACAGCTTCTTGTATGCAATTAAAGTGACTTCTAGGACCACCAGACCACTATTCAATTCCACATCCCAGTCAGAAAAAAGCTCTTATCTTTTTTGGTTTTCCAGGCTCTTCCAAGGCTAACAAATAGAGAAAAGGTAGTCGAAATGGTTGATCCAGCCCTAGAGGGCCAATATTCCAACAAAGACCTAATCCAGGTAAGACGGGATTAGCCTTTCGCCAAAGTGCCATTAGTGCATGAGATTATAGATCTACTGATAAATGTTCTCCAACATGCTGCATTTTCCTGTTGCAGATTGCCGCTATTGCAGCCGTGTGTGTACAAACAGAAGCAGATTATCGTCCTTTAATGACGGATGTTGTGCAGTCACTACTCCCACTAGTCAAGAATCTCTCCTCTCTCTGTCCCCCAGGTTCCTTCAGGTCCACTACAGTCAGTCCAAGGTACCAAGGGCAGCTTCAAAAGCTGAAGCTTAAAGTGTAGAGCAACCAATTCTTCCTGCCAATGGTGTAAAAGCCTTCACAGGACATCCTTCATGGAACTTTCCTGGACATAAAAGAGAGTTCAGGTTCCAATTTCAGAGACTTCTGAGGAAATAATCAACCAATATGTGTCTTCACGAAGAGAAATTTCAGATTTGCAGTATATTTAGAGCATTCAAAATGGGGAAGCAGCAAAACCAAATATCTAAAAATCATTGCAGCATTGAAAGCTAGTGTCAATTATATAAATTAGGATACATGATACATGTTGTGAATCTTAGCATTTGTTCGATGAATTCCTTTGGCCTCCATATATGGGCAATATATCAGGGAATAAAGAACTTCACCAACAACTCATGAAATACATATTCCTTGGTGCCAAGTAAAAAATCTGTATAGAAACCAGGAGGCAAATTCACTTACTATAGACTCCTTTAGTTTTCTTTTTTCTAATTCATTAATATAATCTCACGAGTGCAGAAAAATATACCTAAAACACTGAACTGAATTAAAGGTCAAGAACATGTGCCTTTGATTACGACTAGAGCTGCTAAATGGTAGAAAAGAGTGTTCCAGCTATGTAGAAAACTGAATACAACTTATTTCATCAAGTACCAAACCTGGAACTGATATATAGGTAAGAGCTTACCAGCTGAGAACCTAATTGGAACATTATGAACCAGTCCCATTCTTTCCGTGCACTCCATCCAAAAGCACAATGAATTTAACAGGAGACCTTTTCTAAGGTAACAGCCAGATTGCATAAAGTTTGACAAACAAAAACGGAATAAAGTCATGGAAGTACAACTGAACTAAAAAGAAAAAACTAGTTACAGCTTGGAAGATATTACCTCAAGCATTTCCTTTCTAAGAAGATGCCTTGTAGAATTAGAAAAATCTGCCTAAATGAAGTAGAACTTCATTCTGCTTGGCTCCATGAGCACAGGCATGTAGTATGAAGCTTTCTTACTAATCAGCAGTACATCCTTGGAGGGAAAGTAGGTATCAAAACGACAGAATCATAAAAATAGATTTGGCAATTGGAGATCAGATGTACAGATTAAAAAAAATAAAAAATGGAAACTTGAGTGAGTTGGCCTTTTTAGTGATTTTTCTGTTGTGAACAATTGAGGACCTCAAGTCTATAGTCATTCTGTGGGACTAGTAAGTCTGTATATTAATGACCATGATTGTGATGGATAGACAAATGATAAGAGGAATTTCTTTTCATAATGCTAACTGCAATTATCCACCAATAAAAGAATTTGATGAAATGTATATTTCTTTTCTGAAAGTGTAATGTCCTATGGAATTGTTTGCTAAGCTTCATTTCAAATGATTTTTCAGCTTTTACTTTTGCACAAAGATATCCAATATAAATCTGAAATTAAAATAATTGGGGACTTCTTTATCATTCATCCCTAGTCAGTTTTCACAGTAACCAATCCACAATGTAAGGCCTTCACCTCATCATAACAAGGATTCTAAATTTAAATATTTTCAGACAATCAAACACAAAACTGCAGTTTACAAGCCATCTGATGAATCCAATTAAGTATTTGTTGATTTTTATTTATACATATTTAAGAAGAGTAACAATTCCATAATTGGAGGATTTTCTAGTGTACAATAAACTTAGCCGCAGTATTTCACCATTTACAGCCAGAAAGAGAGGAAAGGTAGGGGTGTGCGCGTATTTGAGGAGGAGGTTGGGGGTAGGAATGAACCCTCCGAAAGCTGGAATATGTCTACAAAAATCTGAAAGCCAGACTCTTCCTAGACCGTTATTGTACTAAGAACTAGCAGTCATCCTTGCTGATGTTCTTATCTTCTGTGTTTGCTTCTGCAGCAGCAGCAGCACTTTCTGGTTCTCCTTCACTTGTAAGTGATTTATTGTTCTTTCTACCAATTCTATCAGAGTATTTTGCAAAAGCAGCTGAAAGAGCTGATTTTATTGCCAACTCTGATTCGTTCTTCCTCCTTTTATTTGCATTGCCCACGTCCTTCTCAACTTCCTTTTCTTCACTTGCAGCACTAGGTTCCGGATTGATCTGGACTTGAGTTTCTGGATTTGATGGCTGCTTTGGGACCACACGCTTGAATGGCTCATGGAAACTATCATACAAACGTTTTACCTGAACATTATTAATGTTACTACTTGACACTCAAAGAACAACCAAATGAGTACGATGAAACACCCCTACCTCCAAAAGGAGAAACAGATGAATGAATAAACTAAAGGAAGAGCAAAGGAGGTGTCCTTTCTGAACGAATTAAAAGCCAAACTTTGAATGGATAATCGACAAGAAGCAGTTCCCTCCTCATGCACATGACTGGAAACATATTCAGTTTCACAAACGAAACATGTCCAAGAACAATAATTCGCTTGGTTCATCATAATCTAATTCTATCGCATGTTCTTTGGGTAAAACCCATGACCTAAATCAAAAGATAAGTACACCAAATCTATTAGTTACTCTAGAGACAGGATATACCTTGCGCTCTCCAATGCCAGGGCAACGAGCTAAATCTTCCATAGATGCATCCATGATATTAGCTAGGGACTGAAAGAAACAATAACTACTTAGTAGGGACAGTAAGGTATATAAACCTTTAAAATAAATTGTATATTACATTATCTATGGGCATACCCCAAATGTAGAGCCAAGAGTAACAACATCTGTCTTGTTAACATGTCGTACTGTTGTAAGAGCATGATTCAACTGCAATGGAACATAAAACATTTCAGAGCAGATTCAAGGAAATCTAACGATAAAGTTCCAAGTCTAACTTTTGTTCTTTCTAATTTAGAGATGTAAAGTATTATTCTTTTCCAAGACCTCATTAAATTCTTCAAGAAAAATTTTATCTGTAGCCCACGAAGCCAATATATCTTTACCCGTGATAAATAGTCTGAGTCCATTTGACCCTGAATAAGATCTGCAGGTTTATTCTCATATACTTTGATTGTTTCCAAGTACCGACCGCATTCTTCTAAGCTGAAACACACACACACACACACAAAAACAAGATAAGAGTCCTCCATTTTCAGCTGAAAAGGGACAATGGGAGGGGGTAGCAGGAAGATATAAGAATCCACTTTCAAATAAAATATTGATAGCAAACACAGCTGGAAAACTTTTTTCCAGAAGGAAGTAGAGTTACCAATACAAGGTCCTATATAGCCTGGCGTGCCAAGAGATAATATTTTCTTTCCAATTAGATAATACCTAATTCACAGTAATAGAAAAAAAAGGGGTTTCCACCCCAAAAAAAGATATAGAGAAAGAATACTTGAATAATTTTTCCACTATTCTTGAGTTGCATAATGAACATTAGATATAACATTCTTTTCTGAACCTACAGTATTTTGTAGAAAATATGGATACAATAAACCATAAACCAGTAAGATCTCACCCCTGCATAATGTATGTGAAACACATAAGCAGAGTTTATGCAACTTCATACCCTTAAATACTGCCAAAATAGCCGATGGATGTCGCAAGTGTGCGCACAATTTTTCAAATCCAGTTTAGTAAATATTATTGTCGAATAAGAGTTATATGACACAGGATAAACCATTAGGATACAATGTGCTTGAAATAATAACTTGAGGAGCAACAATCAAAGAATTATAAACATTCAGGGTGCCAAGTGACATTAGTCCTCACTAAAACGTAGTGTCTCAGTGATAAATAATTCTATCTAATCAAAAAGCACAAGGGGTATAGTATCTTTCCTGAATATTCAAAATTTTTAAAAAGATACCTCCAGGCGCATAAAAGAGTGCAATCATGAAGGAGAGCTGTCTTAGTGACTTCAAGGAGAGGTTTAATGACATCTTCCTGGTACAAAAGACAACACAAGTAATGCACATTCCATAAATTACACAAATTGAAGTTTAAAAAAATGCCAGCACCAATAGAGACAAAGCCAATTGTGTACAAGGCCTTACAACATCAACATGGCACAAAACAACACGGAGCTTAAAGTTCTTCTGCAGTTCCCTTATCCGGTAATAAAGATAGTCTGGATGAAGCAGATGATATCTAAGACTAGAAAAAGCAGAACTCCATCAGAAGGTCAGGTAAGAAACTTTAAGCATAAATCTCAGAAAGTAAAGGCAATGACATCTGTCATATCGAATCATAACTTATTCGGTAACTACATAACCCAACAAGTGGGTAGAAATTTTAAACGTAGCATCAGTATGGTATCCCATTGTTAGAGAAGGTGATCTCTTATAGCTTTCCAAGGTCGGTACACAGTTTACCCAATAGCCAAGACATGCTAATTATTTCTGACTAATCTCCTTTGCATTAATTAGTTTCAGTTAGACTTGGCAGAGGTGAGTGATATTTTTGCGCTAGCACAATCACTTAAAAAGTGACAGTATGTTTCTTGCCCAGTTCAGGCTTTCAAATATAATCTTTCTTCTGCACTCAACAAGATACAAGAACATATTTACTAACACTTAAAGTGAACTGATTAGATCGACATATACATTTTACTTTCTAAACAGAAACTTAATTTTCAAAAAGAAAAGGTGAAAAGATAAATAAAGAGGAAAAGGAAGGATCACCAAGATAGATGTGAGAAGCTAATTCCAGAAGGCAAGTATGTTTCATATTTATATAAGTATATTGCAAGAAAAAATAACACGAATAACCACCATCAAAATTATTGCGAAAAAAGGAAAGGAATGCGTACAAACCTCAGATAAAGAGCACAGGCGTTCTGTCCCAATAAGTAGTCGCAAACCACATCAGCAAACGACCATCTTACGTTTCTTATGTGTTTCAGCAAAGGGTTCCCCTTCTGCTTGAGATATCAAGACGTAAGTATGAGAAATAGTTAGCGAGAATTTTCAACCACATACTCAATCAGTGAAACTATTATGCTATAGCTTAAAAATCATAGGAAACAGGGACACTTAATATAAAATATCCAAGATTTTCAGAGTACTCAAGGCCAAAACCAAAATTTTGGCACCTATACTAATTTCTTGACATTATTATGTATCGACCACTCTCTATGTTCTTAGCCATAAATTCCAACGTGAGTTCCAAATTGAATGCTTTGACCTTGCATCAATACCTTTTAGGTTTTATCAGCATATAAAGAAGGTCAAGGATAAATAAGAATTGCTTTGCAAGGAGTTTGACAACAGAAGCTGCCTCAACAACTATTTCTATTCTTGAAGGAACCTCCTTTTCACCACCCCCACCTCTCTGCCACCACACCCCACAGAAAAGGAACAAAAACAGTTCACTGTGGGTCTGGGTAACGGCAGCGGACAAGACTAAGTCCCACTAACCTACTCAAGTCAGCATTCCAAAGGCGCCAGCATAATCCGATTGCTTACTCTCTACTCGCTAAGCAGTGAGATCTACTTTTTCAGAGATGTAATAGCTAGCTGTTAAGGTGCCATACAATTCACATCAGTTCTTGAACAAATGTGCTACTTTTCCTTTTCCTCCCCACCCCTGACCCAACTCTTTTTGTTTTTTTCTTTTCCCTTTCTGAACCTATTGATAGCATCAAGAACACTAGATTCAAGTAATTTACTGTGATAGGCATCAGAGCGCAGCAAATTTCCACATAAAACAAACTCTTAGACTAGATTAAAAAAAAAATCACACATGAATAAATAAGATGACACTGAAAGATTATACCACAAGCACAGCCGTGACTTTATTCCTCTAAAGTCTGATTTTTAAGAAAAGGTTCTTCTGATGAATTATGCAAATATTTTCTTTTTCTGTTATAGATAACCATAAAGAAGTCAGTAATCTGAAATGTGCACTATTTTACTCTTTAATGTGAACTAACCTGTCTATGGCTTACAAGGATGGCATTTCGACTGGGAGCAGCAGACGTTGAGGCAGAAGATGGACCCTCTGACTGACCAATTGGCCTTAAAAAAATTAAGAAACTCCAGTCTCCATCAAAATAATACGATGGGATATCGAAAAACACTAACACATTAAACAGACATACGTTTAAGGAACAAATCAAGTAATGAGGACCTTGGAGGTGGAGTAAATTGGGCGGAGGGGGCAGGCTGAGAAGGAGGTGGCGGAGGTGGAGGCGTGTAGAAATCGCAATTCTTGATGAAACTAAAAGCTTGAGTGAAAGAAGTGGAGGGTTCGAATAGAGATGCCGGCGTGGATTTTGATTGCGAGCTCTCTATCACTTCTTCGTATAACGGTATTTTGATCAAGAACTTCTGCTGTTGATTGTTTGGTGGTGACTGCAGCGGCGGCGGCGGAGCCGGTGGTGGCGGTGGTGGTTGTCGTTCCCCCTAGTCTCCGTTATCCATTGTCCTACGTGCTGTTAAATTCCTCCCGTAGAAAAATTAAATTGGAAATTTGAATTTAAAAGAACGGTCAATTACGTTTAGGCCCCTGAGGTTTGAATCCAATTGACCATAATAGGGCTATCACTAAACCCCTTAAATGGATGACAAAACTTTAGTTTATCCAAAAAAAAAAAAAAACTTTACCCCAAGTCTCATTTTTGGCTTATAATATATTTTTTTAAATAGTCAAATGGTATTTTGAGTAATCTAATTTTATATATATATATATATATATATATATATATATATATATATATATATATATATGTGTGTGTGTGTTAAACTTTTAAATCCTTTAAATATATTTTATTCGATTTATATTTATTACAAACTACTATAATATTCTGATTAGATTACTATCAAATTTAATTAATTCTAAGATGGTCTTATTAAAAACTTTTTTAATAACATTCCACAATTGTTCTTTCTTCTTCTCAAATGTTTAGCAAGTAATGGTGGTTTGTTTAAAAAAAGATGTTGCAAATTCTTCAATCTTTCAAAAGAAAAAATTGTCAACTAAATTGATAGAGTGCGATAAAAAAATCACTTTACATGTCTTGAATAATAGATAACCTAAGTGGAAGGCACGAAGCAAACAATGAAGAAGGCGAAGGGGGAAGGAGAAAAAAAGAAGAGAGGAAGACAACAAGAATTAATTTTTTTAATTGTTTATGAAAAATAAGTGTATTGATAATTTTATTTTCTTCTAAAGATATATTTTTGTACGAGAGTTATTTAATCAAAAAATTACCATATAAGATTGCAACTTTCTAGAAAATTATATGAGAAAATAGTAGATGAATAAAAGAAGAATATAAATAAAAAGCTTATTTATTAATACAACATGAGTATATAGTTTGGTGACAATTAGAGGAATTTTGTTTAAGAAAAGTATGTAATTGACAATTTTACCCTTCCATTCTTTTTTTGCAAGTGAGTTCTTCCATTATAAACTAATAGTATGAAGTGGTAGCTTTATAGAAAATAATACAAGAAAATAGTAGATCAAAAAAATAATAATAAAAGTAAAGAATTTAAGAATAATGCAACTCCTAATTGGATGACAATTAGAGAGATGCTTCCAACATCTTTTGAAAAAGTTTATACTTACACTTTTTTTTTTGCTAAATAAAAAATTTTATATTTATACCAAAAAAGAAAATTAATCTATAAAATTCTACTAACATAAACTTGGGTTTTGTTTTTGTAGCCATAATATATGAAAGTTTTTAAAAAAAAAGAAAAAAGAAAAAGAGCATATGACCGTCTTTCTTCTTCTTCTTCTTCTTTTTTTTTTTTTTTGGGTTCGGGGGTGGGCGTGGGGGGGGGGGGGGGGGGGGAGTGGTGCTGGATTTGGTGTTAAAAGGCATATACTAATACGAAAGTCACTTGCATCATTAAAAAAAGGGTAAAATCTTGGTAAGAAAGAAGCGTACAATCGTCAATCAAATCCATTATTCAGCCCCAAAAAAAGGAAATTCAAATCCATAATATATAAAGGACCGAGGCCGGCGGAAACCCTCCTCCACATTCTGCCCCAGCCGCGCCTTTCCTTGTTGCTCTAGGGACTTAATGCGGATGGGAAGACGGCGACAAGGTGGCAGCGGAGGTGGCGGAGGTGGAGGGAAATCGCCGTCAGTTTTCAAAAAGAAGCTCCTCCGTCACATAAATTCATGCCAAATTAAACATCCAACTGTTGACCAGCTTGTGGACTATCTCCGCGCCACCTACTCAGAATACTCCCGCCTGAAGCTCCGCCAATTCGCTAAGAACGTGAACGATGTTCTTGAAGAATCCCGCAGTAAATGGCCTGATAGTTCTGTTAGTAATGATTTGGATAGTGATTATAGTGGCTATGACGGTTCCAGTCAGTTGAGAAAGCAGGGAAAGAAATTGGACATGTCGGAGGAGAGATTGTTGCAAATGGAGAGGCAGCATCTGATAAGTAGACGTGGGAAACAAGTTGGAGAAGAGAGAAATGGAGTATGCACTTCGAATTCAGATGATGATGATGAACCGGAGACCTCGAGTTCCGAGGATGCAATTTACGGGGAAGAATATGAGCCCGAATTTGATTTAATGAAGTCTCAACTGCGGCAGAGGTATTTGGAGAAATCAAAGGGAAGTGCTTTGAAGGATGAGATTGTAGAACTGGAAGTGGTTAATGATACCAGAAAGGGAAAAGAGAAGGTTGATTTGCTTAGAGATGGGGCCCAAAAGGTTGGGGCTCAATTGCATTTGGAGAGAAAAGGAGGGGAAGGAGAGCATGGTGTGGATGTTAATGGTAAGGATAGTGGGCCGAGGTTTAAGGATTTAGGTGGAATGAGTAAAGTGGTGGAGGAGTTGAAGATGGAAGTGATTGTGCCTTTGTACCACCCACAGCTGCCTCGACTCCTTGGAGTAAAACCAATGTCTGGAATTTTGTTTCATGGGCCACCTGGTTGTGGGAAGACTAAGCTTGCTCATGCTATTGCTAATGAGACTGGACTTCCTTTCTATAAAATTTCTGCTACAGAATTGGTGTCTGGCATTGCAGGTAAATCTTTTAGTTGAAGTCTGTTGTTTCCCCCATTTACTTTTTTTTTTTAATTCATCTGGAAAATCTGCGGGTTATAATATAAGCTACTTAACCGGATAGGTTATTGGATAGCTTTTTGATCATAAATTCCTTAATTTGGGATTTCATTAGGCTCTGATTTTATGACATTTCTTATCAGCGGGAAAGGAACTTGATTGTTTGGCTGTGGCATTCCTATATGGTGCGTCTTTTCTATTCCTTGGGCTTAGTTATTTCAGCAGGTTACTGCCTTATAAGGATGATGAAAGCTCCAAATGAGTGAATCGTGTATGCTCCCTTAACTGAAAAATGAAAAGATTAAGGTTGCTTAGTATATTGTCATATAATTTAGAAGGTATTCTGAGTAGAATTAAACAGGTAGAGCATCATAATTAGATACTAAATTGAGCTTCCCAGAAAAGGACCTCAAACTTTTGATTAACCATTATTCACTTATAATCTTGGGAGGTTGACTAATCAGGGAAATTATTGAAATGGAATGCAGTTTTACTTTTATCTTCCCGAGTCTTGCAGAAGACCAGGCTCTACCTTCTATCCTCTAATCTTCTCCCGAGCATTGAAATATAGCATTGAAATATGAAGTTTACTTGGATTCTGTGGAACTTTTTTAGGTGAGGATGTCTATTCTGTGTTGAAAGCTACTGCCTTGAGATCTTTGAAGTTGGCAAAAGCTAATTTTTTTCAACAAGTGATTGAATGCAGAAGGTGATTGTGTGCTCTTGACTTGTGTCCTTTTATTGATGCCTGAGGCACCAGGGTTTAGTTCTGCTGTCTCTATGGATTATATTGAAGTTGTGGTGTTTGTTAGTATTTGTTTTCTATCAACCAACTCTACGTTCAGGATGCCATTACATTGTTTTATCTTTACCTTTTAATAACAACATCCTGGTATTCTTTTTGTTTTAAGGTTTATTAGTATGATTCATTTGATGGATACTTTTAGGTGCATCTGAAGAGAACATCCGGGATCTATTTTCAAAAGCATACAGGACAGCTCCATCAATTGTATTTATCGATGAGATTGATGCAATAGCATCAAAAAGAGAAAATTTGCAGCGTGAAATGGAACGGCGTATTGTGACACAATTGATGACATGCATGGATGAATCACATAGAGTTGGAAAGCCTGCAGACGGGGATGCAGATTTAGAAAATTCTGATGGCAGACCTGGCTATGTTTTAGTAATTGGAGCTACAAACAGACCTGATGCTGTTGACCCTGCACTAAGGAGACCTGGACGATTTGATCGTGAGATTGGTTTAGGTATTCCAGATGAAAATGCGAGGGTTGATATTCTCTCTGTGCTTACTCGAAATCTTAAAGTTGAAGGTTCTTTTGATCTTCTCAAGATAGCCAGGGCTACCCCAGGTTTTGTTGGAGCTGACTTGGCTGCGCTGACCAACATGGCTGGTAACCTGGCAATGAAGAGAATTATAGACCAGAGAAGAGTTGAGTATTCCAGAGAAGGTCTTGACGGAGAACTTACTGAGGAATGGTGGAGGCGCCCTTGGTCTGCTGAGGAAATGGAAAAACTTAGCATCACTATGGTTGATTTTGAGGTAAACTGAAGGGAGAATACAGTTTATGTTGGTCCAAGCATAATTGTCAAGGATTCATTTGTATCTGCATACATCTGTAACCGCTTTTCATTCCTTTATGTGACTGGTTGCAGGAAGCAGCTAAAATGGTTCAACCATCTTCTAGGAGAGAAGGATTTTCTGCTATTCCTAATGTCACATGGGAAGATGTTGGAGGACTCCGTCAATTGAGAGAGGAGTTTGAACGTTATATAGTAAGGCGGATAAAGTATCCTGAAGATTATGAGGTAACTAATATACAACATAAAACTGTTATAGGTTTTATTGAAAATTAGATTACTTCCGGTATCCTTTGCTTTCAAGGCTTTAGTTATGTTTTTCTGTTAGTTTCACTCTTACAGAGTAATTTCATCTTGCTGTCCACTGGATGTTAATTTATACTCCCTTCGTCCGAAATTAAATGTCCTATTTTGACTTTTATAAACATTAAGGAGAGTAGTTTGATAATAGTTATATCACTATAATATTCTTACTAATTAAAGAGATTAGTGGGAGGCCCATTTTTTAGTGGAGCTTAAATCCCTTAAATCAAGGGAATCAAAGAGGTTAGTTGTGGGACCATTGTGTTATTGGAGCATCATTCCCTTAAATTAAGGAGTTTCGTAGTGGAAGCTTAGATAAAATATATGACTATTTTAAGAAAGTGGGTAGTCAATTCCGGACATTTTAAAAAGAAAATGTGGACATTCAATTCCCGATGGAGGTAGAATGTTGTACTTTGCATATCAATGTTTAATTATTAGTTTTATATTTGAAGTCTTATAGTCGATTTATTCATCTGAATTAGTCAATTAGCTCAGGCCAAATAGCATTTTACTAGGATACTTGATACCATTACACTTACTCACTTAGATAGTAGAGTAACTAGTACTTCGTCTTGCTCAAGTGATTTCTCTCTTTTTGGTAAAAGAACTGGATCCATTTTTCTTATTCTTCCTCTAGAAGCTGCTAAGCTAATTGTTACATGCCATGATAATTAAGATTCGACAAATTAATGATCTCTGGTAACTACAGTAAAATTTTAGAAGAAATCATTACCAGTTCAATAGTGTAATCAAACAGTTCCAAGAAAATCTTCCCTAGTTCAATTGTTGGTAGTAATCTTCGAACTTAAACTCTAGAGTGTTATTTTATACTAGAGAGTCTGAAACAAAATTATACAGAATTTATGGTTGGCTCAGAATCATCCAGCTTGGAACTTTAATTGATTCAAACATAGCATTCTGAGTTTCATTAGATCAAGTAATTTATATTTTGTAAAATGTAAAAATAATTGAAGCACATGGGAGGTTATGACGCATGTTTTCTGTAGGATTAATGGGATGTTACTTAGAAGTAAGAGTGAATAGTCTATTTTTCTTGCAGCTTTGCTCTCAAAATAAAGTGGCTAATGCTATTGTGAAAAGTAATGATTCTAATAGTTAATCAATTCCTCTGCCCCCTGATAATTTAGATCTCCACTATATTTTTGTCGTTCTTGAACCAAAAAAGTGCAGAGAAGATGGAGCTGCATCAAGGTTTCTCGTATGGTCTTGAGAAAAGCAACTTAATGGAGATGTTTACGAATTGACATTTACTTTTAGTTGCTTACCATAAATATACTACTCTTGGGCTCTCATTCATGGCTTATTGTACATTACTCTAGGAGCCAGATTGCATAGGAACTTGGTGCCATTCTTCTTGTTCTTTATACTTTTTCACTCATAAAAGATGTTTTGCTGGGTTTGTTTGATGATTCCTGCTATAGTTATCTATATAAGAATGAGCATTTTTTTTCCTTTCTGAATTCTTCCTTCACCTCTTTTAGAGTACCTGCTGTGGTGACTATTGATGCCTAAACTTGGTCTTTTTGGTGGAAACATCTACTGATTGAATGAATAGATAACTGAAAATTCTATTCGTTTCGTCTAGACGAGCCAAGAATTGTGGAATTAAAATTTATTTGCTGATTTCAGGATTTCGGGATTGATCTGGAGACAGGATTCTTGCTTTATGGTCCTCCAGGATGTGGGAAAACATTGATTGCCAAGGCTGTTGCTAATAAAGCTGGAGCAAATTTTATATATATTAAGGCACACCCTCTGATTCCATTTTGTATTTGTGTACAGGGATTGACGTGTTGTATTTGGTAAACTAGATTTTCTCTTTTTGTATCTGTGAAGGGACCAGAACTTCTTAACAAATATGTTGGTGAGAGTGAATTGGCAGTGAGGACACATTTCAGTCGTGCAAGGACATGCGCCCCATGCATAGTTTTCTTTGATGAGGTCTGTTGGAAGCTGGTTTTATTTCCTTTCCTCTTGCAGAGTGTGTAAAGGGTATCTGCTATTTGTATTTGGTTACATTTGTTTCAAGGAATCTTATTCTTGTTGAAATCCGTTTACAAGGATTCTTTTTCTCCCCATACAAGTGTTTTTCTTTTTTCCCAATGCGCTTTTCTGGAATGGGGGGTTTGGTGGGAAAGAGGTATGGCATTTAGAGGTTGAAGTTCAGTGGCATCACTGTTCGGCTGTTTGTTTATTTTGTATTGCAAAATCTGCAAGATATTGAATCTCTGTTGTTTCTGTTCTTCCTTTCAGGTGGATGCTTTGACGACAAAGCGTGGCAGAGAAGGGGGATGGGTTGTAGAGCGGCTATTGAATCAGGTAAGGAAGAAATGTCCTTGAAGACCTCTATTGCCTAAATATATTATGTGTATTCTGTTTCTTACCTTTTTTGTACAAAATTTAATCTATGAAGTTTCACAATTTTACAGTTACTGATTGAACTAGATGGCGCAGATCAACGTAAAGGTGTTTATGTTATTGGGGCCACAAACAGGTGAGATTATTTCGAGGTGGATTTGGCACTGAAAGTGTTGAAAAATGTGTAACTCCACAATTAATCATATGTTCCCTTGTACGACTATTCTTGACATATCTTGCCTAACCATTTTGCAGGCCTGAAATCATGGATCCAGCTGTTCTTCGACCAGGAAGATTTGGGAAACTTCTTTATGTGCCTCTGCCTAATCCAGATGAACGTGGTTTAATCTTAAATGCTCTGGCAAAGAAGAAACGCATAGATCCCAGTGTCGACTTGATGGCAATTGGAAGAAATAGCACTTGTGAAAATTTTAGCGGAGCTGACCTGTCTCTCCTGGTTGGTTCATCCTTCTTTCATTCTTTGCTCATCCTGCTTTCATTCTGTCCTCCCCGTAGGACTTTGTTGAGGCCTTATTATTTTCTTTCCGCCTTTGAAGATGAACAATGCTGCTCATGCTGTTGCTGAGGAGAAACAAAAGTCGGGGGACAGCAGTTCAGATGCCACAAGATGGACCATCAAAGAAGTTCACTTTAGACAGGAATTGGCAAAAATCTCGCCATCTGTCTCTGAAAAAGTAGGGCTAGATCTGAGTTGTGTTCTCTTGAGATGATGATATCCATGTTAGTTTTATACTCACCAATCTCTCCTCTTTGCAGCAAAAACAATACTATGAACACTTGTCTACGAGCCTCAGAGCAGCATAAGGAGGAATGCTTCATTGCTTGGTTTTTTTCCATTTTTCCGTTGCATGTCTAACAAGCATAGTCCTGAAGATCAAACTATAATACATGCATGAGAGCTCAATTTTGTGCGGTTGAATGTAAATATGTAGAGGTCTTTTAGGCTTATATAAGTTTTCTTTTTTCCCTTGATGAGTGGCATAATTTATGGCTCACAAGCATAGTAGAATTCCTTAGATGGTTAAAATTTTTGTTCGGCATAGAACACATTTATGTATTCTTTCCTCCATTGACGATCACATTCACTGAGAGAGGCTATTAGTGAAATGTTCAGCTGTATTTTGGAGTTCATTCTATGTAATTTTGCCCGCCTTTTTTAGTAAAGATTTTGAATGCTTTCCTTCTGGTGAAATTTATGCTTTTGAAGTACTGCAAGAGCTTTCTTCTTCTTCTTTTTTATTTTAAATATTTTATTGGGCATAAATTTGGTCATCATGATATTATACTGTTACAAGGTGTAATTTGGTTAAAGTATTCTTTATTAGGTGATAGTTTTATTCACATATCCTATTTCTGGAATAATTGGAATGCGTTCCATAGTGTAAGCGAGCATTGGAAATTGGCTGTTAGCTTGTCTCCCTTCTTAATTTTTCCACCCAACAAAATTGTAGAAAAAGATAAAAATGAAAAGAAAAAGGCAACCCTAATACTAGGACCTTAAAACGTTTCTTCAGGCAGAAAATTTGCTTGGAAAAAGGAGAGAGAAAGAGAAGTTTATGAACTCACAAAAAGGTAGAGCTGTGCTTTGGATGATCCTCCAGATCTGTCCACCTGATTAAGGACATGAAATTTTCAACAGGAAAACATGTTTTTTTTTAATTAAAAAATCATTAAAAAATAAAGAACGTGATTCAAAATCAAACTTTTAGTAGAGAATACTTTTAATCGCTACGTTACTACTTTCTCACAGCAAAACAAATTTGAGAAGCCTATTATGGATTTTCTGGATTCTAAAACCTAAGAAAGAGGAATCTGTTTAAGATAGACTAAAGTAGCCCAAAAAGAAAAATGAAAAAGGCAAACTTGTCTAGAAGAGGGAAATGGTCTCCATTCGCCTTTCTTCCCCCCCAAAAGTCTACATTTACCTTTAGAAATTGACGATAGATGACCAGAAACGTCGGTTTCAAAAGCATTAAAAAGTCATTGCCATTTTTCGTCCTGATATGGATATATCTTATCAGGATTATGATGGATTAGTTAAACTACGCACGTACCTCGCGGGGTTAATGAAATTTCAAGAAAAATAAAAATATTCCAACGTAAAACTTTTTTATAAGTTGTGTCTGAGTAATTATGGGGTGATAGATAAGCTTTCAATAATTTTTTGCTTTACCATCCATTTTTTTTTAAATGATTTGAATGTTGAAAAAATTGACTTATTTTGCGGTCCAACATGGATATTGACTTCATTCTGCTGTGATTTTTATGTGAAAACCCACTAAACTTTTACTAAATTTTGGATTGATTTTTGAAAATTTTAATGTAATTTATTTTTTTATTTTGGATTAATTTTTTTATAAAATTTAAAATAAAAAAAATTCTATCCAATCTCTAGTAGTACATGTCTAGGTTAATAAATAGGCATAACATGATAAAATGAGCCAGATTTTGTTACAGTTTTAATGGCACTCTTCTAGATTTGGGAAACTTTTTAAAATTCAAATATCTAACAATAAGGATCTGTTTGGCAAGTGCGTCTCCGAGTAATTATTATAGAGAATAATAAACGCCCCACGATAATCATGTAATTTCAAAATGTTCTTCCTTCCATCTCACACTTACTTTCTCATGATCACTATAAACGCTTTCTAACCAAACAAGGCAAAAGACTATTACAACATTTCATTGTCGTCAACTTTGAACTTCTTAAGAGCCACACCCACGCAACATACATATTTCATGATAAGTTTGGTCTGAGTTCATACTTTGCATTGAAAAAAATACTCTCCAAGGTCGTGTAAGTACCTAAGAAGTGGGATTGGGACAGCTTTGGACACACAACTTCTTGACAAGGTTGGTACTTGGTAGATGAACTATGAGCCTGGAATGAACCAACAAGTCAAATAAAAACACCTTCCAATAGTGATCTTGGTTTGGTTCTTTAGTTGTTCTGATTAATTCGAGTGGTCCAATCATATAATTAATCGAACCAATAAAAGAAATAAATATGGTATTTATTTGAAAACCACCTTCAATATTTGTTCTTCAGCCTCCAATGCTAATGTTTCTAAGTTTAATTAATAAGTGAAACCAATTAGTCCAATCTGGATTTCAAAGCACTTGAAACGATTTGACCCAAATAGTTATTTCCCATTATTTTGGTTGCAATGTCAAAAATTTCTCCCTTCTTATAATGATGATCAATCCAACAACGCTACCAGAAGAAATAGAATTTCACATTTGGTGGCTTTTGAGTCAAAAAATGGATGCTTCCCCTTTATTCAAATTGGCCACTTGGGTTTTATTGGAGGATCTTTCCACTCTTGTAATCGCCCTGCCTTAAAGGAGAGGTCATTTTTTTGTTTTCAAACATTAAAAGAATCAAATCTAGTCTTTTATTTCCCATTAGCAAGGCAGCAGCTATAAATGTGGCAAAAGAATATGTACTTGTCGCCATTTTGAACGATAGTAGACTGATCAAGAATATTAATGGTACCCATGCCTGCCTTTTGTATTAGAATAAGCCCTAATTGAATGGTCCTTCCTCCATTATAGCCATGAACTTGAAGATATGAAGCGGAGGGTTCGGCAATATATAATTTTGAGTTCAAACCTCGCGTGAATTTTTAATTATTGAGTAAAAAAATGTATCTTATGATGAAAATGTCAATATTTTTTTGAAAAATATTTTTGACTTGTTACAAAAAAGAATTGGTACCAAAAAACTATAATGTAGTCATAATTTACAAGTGTGACACGATCACATTTTTCAATTACATGGTTTGTTATACAATAAAAAAATTTACTGCTATATGGTAAAAGCAAAAAAGAAAAGAAAATTGGAAAAAAACAAAAAATAATTTTAGCCGCAAAGGCTAGTCAACCGGGGCTAGCGCGCCCCAGCTTCGGAAACAGCCATGGGCCTCGTGGCCAATAGTTCTCATGTGCAGGGTCCATACTAGAACGCATAGTTAGCCGCCGAAAAATCCTTCCGTTGGCTACACGTAAGGAAACCAAGACTCACCGTCAGCTCGCCGGAGGCAGCGCCAGCTGGCCCTTTACGAAACCGATTATACAGTATTAAACCGGAGGACGAACGGAATCAGAATGCACAAGGACGGCTTCATCAGTACTCTTCGGCTCCAAACACTTAAAAGATGGCATTTTAACTGCGGTTTTCATACCTTTCGATGTCGATCCCTCGCTGTTATTGGCCCCAACTCGCGGCGACCTTATTGAAAGCGCCCTGGAAAAGAACGGCGGCGCTTTTGAAAACAGCCACCGGTCTGATTTTGCAGCCCGGTCCGACGGTTCAATTCTACTGAAAGATCTTGCACCTCTGCTACTCCCGTCACCGTTTCTGGGACCTCTTCTCGAGCTTGCATCCCTTGACAAACCCATGGCATAACTCTTTGTACGGTTCAGTAAAGCTCGGTTCATCATTTCCTTTCTAATTTCCTCCGGCAATTTTAAAGTATACCTGTCCGTATTCTCCCCCGGTTGAACTAATAAATGCCCCGTAGAGTGGGACCTGAACCTACCGAAACCGAATGATCTTCCTCTCCTTATCGATTCCGTTCTCGATGGCCAGTTCGGAAACTTCAAACTCACAGCTCGCTTTACCTGCGGTTTGTCTTTGTTCTCTTCTCTTTCTTCTTGGGTCTGATCACCGGAAACTTGGATTCTAACATCGTCGCTTCTCGGCTGTTCAATATTGTTGTTGTTCTCCTGGGTTTCCTGATTCATCTCCGGCAGATGATAGGACTGGTCGTCGGGTTGTGGGGTGAGGTCGGCTCTGCAAACCGGGCAAGTTACGTGGGATTCTAGCCAAGCATCAATACACTCAGGGTGGAAAACGTGATCACATTTGGGTATTAAACGGAGCGTTTCGTCGTCTGCAAACTCATTGAGACAAACAGCGCACTCCAAAACTCCTTTCCCGATTTTGTGGCCTTTAACCTCGGCATACGAGAAAGTCGGAAACGTCTCAATAACGGAAGCATCTAGTCCGCGCGAGGCAGCGTTACCGCGTCTTGCGTGCATAGATAAAGCATTCCGGACCCCGCTCCCGGAGCTGTCGGAGCAGTGGCGGATGTAGATGGAGAAGAAGCCCATGAAAAACAGCGCAGCAACCAGAACCACTATAATGATGGCCATGGAAGGACTGAAATTCGTATAGGAACCACCACCCACGTTGTTATTAACGTTCGACGGCTGAGCGACGACTGAGGGAACTGCCGGAGACAGAAGAAGAAGAAGAAGAAACAGCAGGAGATTGAAATTTCCATCGCCGAAACCTTTGTCCGGAGGAGGAGTTTTACTTGCGGGATTCTTCATTCCGAAGTGAGAGTGAGAAACTATTTACCGTGGTGCGTAGGGCGTGGTGGGAGGTTTCCGCCCGCGGACGGCGTTTTTGGAGGAGTGCAAGAAATGAGTTGTAGTCGAAAGCGGAGTTTTATATACCCCAGCGGTGGGAAAGGAAGATAAGGAATGTGGAAGGAGGGTTCTTGAAGGAAGACCGGACACTGTATTGGATTGACCGACCGCAGGGGCTTCAATTCCGCTGTTTATAGCAGCTTCTATTCATTTTCTTTGGTCGTAGAAGGGTGGCTAGCCACGTCAGCAGTGCAGATTAATTTTATTGCGGAACATTTTTTGGAAATTAATATGATTTTTTGGGGTAATTGCTTGTCTTATATTTGGAAACTGACCTTTTCAAAGTTGGTTATAGGGTTCTGAAGCATCGTGTACTCCAAAAAAAAAAAAAAAAAAAAAAGAGGTTCTGAAGATACATATGGAGAACGGATGCTATGATTTTTTGAGAAACACCTAATTTACTTTTGATTTTTTATTTTTTTAGTTGCAAGTTGGAATTGTTAATCTAAAGCAATTTCTATTTCTAAATATAAGATTGTAAAAATGCGTATGAGAATGAAAATTGTTATTAAAAAACAAAAAAAAACGTAAATTGTTTAATTACCTTGATTGGTTTTTTTTTTTTGGGTGCCCCTTTTCATTTTCTTTGAAGTATGAAACTAGTTGTTATAAGGGAAAATATAGATTGGAGCTTTGGAAAAAATTAAATATTTTTTAAAGAAAAAAAGAAACCAATGCACCTAATGTCCTTATTCAAAAATGATTGAATAGTATGTCAAATTCAAATCACATTTGCTGATTATAGTATGTTAAATTATTGCGTTTATTTTTTATTTATTTAATTTTTTTTTAATTTTTAAAATTCTCTCAACATTCTATCAAAAATTTAAACTCATTTTAAATATTTAAAATTCTTTAAAACGCGTTAATACATATATTACATTGGATAATAGAAAATGTATATTAATAGATTAGAATAATTAATTTGACTCTCTCAACACTTTTCTATCTCACTTGATTTTGTTTCATACTTAGAATTGAGTTTTACATACAAATAAAACTAAAATATTTTAAGAAAAGAATGCAAGGGGAAGCAGATAGGTTCCCCAAGAAAAGGAGAAAAAAAAAAGAAAAATCAAGGGGGACCACTTCTACTTCCCCCAGAAAAGCAAAAAAAAAAAAAAAAAAATCAAGGGAACACTTCTTCTTCCCCAAGAAGAATGGGGGAAAAAAGAAACGAGAAAAGTGCAGAAATGGGGGGGTACTGGGAAAACCTCTTGACGGCGCTGTTGGGAGCATTAGGGGTGCCCCTGCTAGTACTATTGGGGGATTTTTTCTAGCTGGGGTTGCCCCCAAAAGGCCTTGACAGTGTGGGCGAGGAGCACCCTCTGCTGGCGTCGTCGAGCTCTACTCCAAATGCCCCCAACGATGCTATTATCAGGTCTCTGTTTGCTGCATTTTTTTAAATAAAAAATATTATAATTAATAATTTAGTGTATTATAATCAATAATTCTATTCAAACCTGATATTGTTAGGTTCAAGGATAATAATATCAAGTAGCGGAGCCACATTGAAACCGACGGGCCATGGCTGCTAAATACTTTGAAGAAAAATCTTAATAGTATGAGTCTGTTTTTAATTACTTAAAATAAATTATTTATAATTTTTTAAAATTAAATATTATTTTTAAATTATTTTTAACTATTTATTTAATTTTAAATTTAGCTTAAATAAGTTTAAACAAGTTCTGTTTGAAAAGTTACACTGAGATTTTTTTTAAAAAAAATTTGTTTATTAAAATTGTTTAAAATAAAAATTTTATTTTGATTTTAAATACAACTTTTTAAAAAAGTATTTACTTTTCAGATACTTAAAAAAACTTTAACAATCGAGAATATATTCAAAATAAACTGCTTATAAGGTTTTTAAAGATAAAAGCTATTTTTGAACAATTCTTAACTGTTTATTTACTTTTGATTTTAGTTTAAATAAGTTTAAAAAATTTTAATTTTGAGAACTATTCTGGTAATGCTTTTTAAAACAACTTTTGCTTGTTGAAATTGTTAAAACTAAAAAAATTATTTTTATTTTAAGTAGAACTTTTAAAAATACTTATTTTTCAAATTTTTTAAAAAATATTTAACAATTGAGAATATGACCTACACGTATTTTGTTTTGTATATATTAATTTGTGGTACATAAATTTTAATATACAAATTATGGCCCCCAAGTAAAGATTTTTTAACTTTAGCCTCTTTTTTTTTTTTTAACTTATAGTAAGGAATTGCTTGGTTTTTTCTTCTTCTTTTTTTTGGCCCTTTTCATTGTCTTTGAAGTATGGACTAGTTGTTATAAGAGGATATATAGATTGGGGAGTTTACATATGGAAAAAATTAAATATTTTTCAAAGAAAAAAAGAAGCAATTCACATAGGTTTTTGGTTAGTCATCTTAGGTGAGTAATGTTTCTATTTAAAAATGATTGATTAGTATATCAAATTCAAATCATATTTATTGACTGTAGTGCGCTAAATTATTTATTACAATATGGTTTCTTTTTATTTATTTAAATTCTTTCTACCTAAAATTTTAAAATTCTCTCAATATTCTTTTTAAAATTTAAACCCTTTAAAATTTGATATTGTTAGGTTGAAGGGATAGTAATATCAAGTGGCAGAGCCACATGGAAATCGATGGGCCATGGCCGCTCAAGATTTTGATAAAATATCCTAGTAGTATGGATATATTCTTAATTGTTTAAAATAAATTACTTATAATTTTTTAAAGCTAAATATTATTTTTAAAATTATTCTTAACTATTTATTCACTTTTAATTTTAGGTCAAATAAGTTTAAAAAGTTATTATTAAAATATATATTGAGAACTATCTTTTTCTTATTAAAATTGTAAAAATAAGAATTTTATTTTAATTTTATATACAACTTTTTTAAAAGTACTTATTTTTCAATTCCTTAAAAAAACCTTAACAATCGAGAATAGGGCCAAAACAAGCTGCTTATAGGATTTTTAAAATAAAAATTATTTTTGAAATTTTATTCACTTTAGATTTTAGTTTAAATAAGTTGAAAAAATCTAGTTTTGAGAAGTATGCTAGATATGCTTTTTAAAATAGATTTTTATTAATATTTTTAAAAATAAAAAATTATTTTTTAAAGTTTAAAATTTTTTAAAATATTTATTTTTTAACTGTTTAAAAAAATTTAGCAATTTAGAATATGCCCTACATGTATTATGTTTTATTTATATTAATTTGTGGTGCAAAATTTTAAATATACAGATTATGGCCCCCCAAGTAAAGATTTTTTAACATTAGCCTCCTATTATTATTATTTTTTTGCTTTAAATACATTTTGGCTTTTCTTTTATTTTTGGATTTTCTCATTCAAACCTCACGGCAGATGGCACTTGCGTTATATTTTTATACATTGAAATATTAGTTTTTTGGTCTTTTTTCGAGCGTGTCCTTGAAAATTGTGAGAGAGTGCAAACTTTTTTTTTTAATTTCTTCTTCCTAAACCATTGGATTTTGTTACTTTTTTCTTGTTTAGATTCCTTTAGACTTATTAAATACTCTCTTCTATCTACTAAAATAGGAGACTTCAACGTTTTCCTTCAAAGGTTATTAAGGAAATTCATTATTCGGTGTAATTTAAAAAATTAAATCAAATTTTTTATTTCGGTTTGATTTTTTATTATTTTGATTTAATTCAATTAAGTTTATAAAATTGGCATAGAATTCGGCTCAATTTTTTATTTCTATACTCAAATCGAAAATTGAATAAAAAATTAAAAATTTCTAAAAATTTATTAGTGAATGACATTAATGAAATACATTCATATACTAATAGTGTATTTCTTTAATGTGTTCTTATTCTTGTTCTTCTTTTTTTCCTCTCATTTTCTTTTTTTCTTCTTAGAAATTCAGTTTAGCACTGAACCGAACCAAATTATTCTATTTCGATTTGATTCGATTTTGTAAATTTTTTAAAAATCGATAATTGAATGAACACTAATAAACGTTATATTTTTTTCATATAGGACAGAAAAGTGGAATGAATTACTTGTTTTTCATTATGTTTTTCTTGCACTGTGCTGATTCTTTTTTACTTTGGTTATTTTTATTTTTAATTCCGAGGCACTAAGTATATATAAAGATTTAGCACTCCGGCGTACAAAATTAAGAAAATCCCGCCCCCGGCGCACACACAGACGCATACATATATCCGAATTTTGCTTCTATCTATATCTTGTATGACCTCATTGCCCTCGTCACAAAGTTGAAATATTAATGATCTACATGCATCTTCTGTGTTTCTCACTTCTCTCTCTCCTTTCGCCTTTTCATGCTTTTGTGGGCAATATTTGTTACTATATTATACTCTTCTATTTCAAAATATAAAAATTTTTAATTATTTTTATAAAAATTAAAAGTTTTTTATATTATATTTTTAATTAATGTTACTAATTCAATAAATAATAAAAGAAGTATATTTATTTTAAAAATAATTTTTAAAATTCATAAAATATTTAAAAAATTTTAAAAATAATTAAAAATTTTATATTTTAAACAAAGAGAATAAGAGCTTCAATTCAAATTTATTTCTATTTTTAATATTTTTTTATTTATTTATATTTTTTTAATAAATATTTATTTTTATAATTTTTAATATAATATATTTATAAAAAAATCAATCTAATGTTATCATGAGAAATTCAAGTTTGCCTATGCTAACGTTGGAAAATAAGCAAAGTCTTGACTAATAATACCTCGACTTTCTGGAACATTTCACGTCAATTGCCCGTGTGTCGGAACAATAGACATGAGAACCAAAAGAGAAAACAATTCGACATGGATCCAGTGGAGACCACCGATGGACTCCATGTCCAGTTGTTTCTGGGAGGAATACTCGTTCTTTCCTGTATACTACCAATCAATGGCTTTTACTCTCGCTGCGTCCGGCTGTTTATGTGATCTATCTCCTCCCTTTTCCGTGTAATTATCTATTAAAAGAAAAAAAAATGGCTTTTCCTTTTTTTTCTTTTTTTCTTTTTTAATTTAACCAATGCCTACTTGAACCGAGGATGCCTAGCACGCTGCAAAATGTCATCTCTGAGCTCGGTAATATCGTTTTACTGCTAACAAGTAAGGGCGCGTTTGGATTGGTGTTTAAATAAACAATGTTATTTTGTTTATTTTTTTATTTTGAATTTTATTTCTATTTTAAATAATTTATTTTTATAAATTTAAATATAAATTAATTAAAAAAATTTAATTTAATCTAATCTCATCTTAAATAATCGTTCTCTAAAATTTTGATAATGAAATAGTCATATATCTAAATACAAACTTTATCTTATCTTGAAAGTATTTTGATGGATACCTTTCATCTGGTTTCCTTTTTATCTTCCTATATGATATAAATCACAAATATTTTGCCTCATCAATTTGTGTAATTGGTATTGATTTTCCAAATAAAGGGGCAAAGATGAATTTGTTTGATTCAAAATTGACAACAATTGTGTAAGAACCCAATCCATCTTACAACAGAGCAGACGACGTGGCCAAATAATCAAACATTTACACCGTATGATGTCCTTTTATTTTGTGGGTTGTCATTGGAAGCCTATAGCAGACTTTGTTTACCTTTTTGGCTCCCTTGATTATTACCCTTAACCTAACTTTGATGGTCATCAAAACAACTTTCTCAAGGATTTTGGAAACAAGGAAGTATATTTATTTATATAAAACATTGTCACGAGGTTATAAAAGGGGTTATAAATATCGTCTTTTATATTCTATATGAATTCCAGATAAGTGGAGAGTGAAGTATAATTTAAAAGAATTACACAAATAATTAGAGAATTACTCGCTATTAGTTAACAAACTTGTTAAATGTCGTCAAACTTCACAAGCAAATTGAATTGAGAGTAATTTTAAAAAAAATGTCACAATTTTATCAATCAATTTCTTCTAGCAATTTAATGATCTGCACTATATGATATTCTCTTGCAACTAATCCATAAAAGGTATATGTTCTTTAAAAGGACAATCAGCTGGGTATCTAAATAAAGCAAAACAACTCAAACTCAACTTGTGATATTCATCGACAAGTAGTCTCTAACTTGATTTTTGTCGAAGTTTATTTCCTTATCAGAATTTCTTCTATTTTTTAAGAAGAAAAGAATGTTAGAAAGTACATCTCATATTGTGTTGTAACCTAGTTCAAATCTTCTCTCATTTCTTTCTTGGTCGATATGATATTGTCATATAGTTATCAAAAAATTAAAAATATAAAACTTAAAAAATAAAATTCTAAAAAAATAGAATAACATAAAGATACGTGTAAGCGGTGAAAACAGCTCCTCTGCTGCATTCAATGGCTTTCTTGAAATGCTTTCTGGTTACATCGCTGCATTTCTTTCCTCTTTCCAAAATTTCTCCTATAGATCAAATTCCATTCATCTATTATTTGAAAAGAAAAAATTAACAAATTATTATGTAAAATGTATATGAAGTCATGAGAATTTGCATATAATCTTTAGAGTTCTTTTCCATGTTCAAGTCCTTCAAGAACTCAAACAAAAGACTCCACCTAATTGGCGAAAAATGACATTTATAAGGAATACACATTACATTTCTTCTTTTTTCCCTGAAAAATACACATTATATTTGTGACTTCTATGTGTTCTTTTTTCAGATAAAAAAAGTTTATACGAAGGTCGCCAAATGTATCAAAAAAAAAAAAAGAAAGAAAAATATTGTGTTTATACCTAGTAGCCTTATCTTGTGAATTGCATTTCCAAAAAAAGAAAAGAAAAGAAAATCTTCTAACTTTTTTAAAAAAGATATCCGTTTTGGTAAACTAACTTTAATTAAAAGTACTTTTTACTAAATGCTACAATTTTTTTATTATATTTTTAATGTATTATTTAGTATATCAATTAAATTACAAAAATACTATCTGATTGATATATATTAATAGAATTGAACTAATCACACAATTTTATGTGACTAATTTAATCAATATATTAGAGAATATATCAAAAGATTCAAAGTTTTTAGATTTGAGTTATTGTAATATTTTTTAAAAAAACAAAAACCATCCCCGGTATTGACCATATTATTTGTGTATTTCCGACTGAAGATTTCTTGGTTAGTCCAAAGGTTGGCCAAAGTAGCGTCTAATTGCATTTTTACCTATGAATCCAATTAATTGAATACTTGAAAAAGAAGCAACGGTGGAGATTTGAGTGGTTTCTAGAATAATTGAGCTCGACCTAGCTGATCTTGGCCCTACTACGGACTAATTAAATGTTTGGCAGCAGTCAATGTTTCCTGTCCCAAGCAACCGCATACTTGATACTTCCTTCCATGAAATTTAGTATATCTACTCCACGTGTCGAGGAGGGCTGACTCTCGCAGCAATTAAGGGGCTTAAAAGTCAAATCCTCAAACAAATTAACAATAACAATGATAAAACGGACTTCTAACCAATCAAATAAATTTATTTTGTAAAAAATTCTTTTTGGAGGCATGTAAAACTGAAAACTGTACTTTTTTAAAATACAAAAGACAAATTAAACTGTAATTTAAAACCAAAATAGAAATAAATATTTAAAAAGTTATAGATAGATCTGAAAAAAGATCGAAAATAAATGCAATAATTGTGCGATTTCAAAAATATTACAAGTTAAAATATTTCTGAAAAAAGTTTTAAATTTGATAGTATTTTAGTTTGAGATTTTCTATCTTGAGTTTCGTAATAGATATTTTTTTGTAAGAAAAAAAATAAATTTAAAGTAAAAAATTTACATTAGATTCTGAAGCGAAACTCAATTTAAATACACTAAGTGAAGATTATTTTATTTTCTCATTTTTTTATTGAAGGAATTCAGTTCGTATATTAGAAAAGTTAGATTTAAGTGATTTAACAAAATATCCGTCTCGCGCTTTCATTATTATCTCCACAAAATGGACTCCAAAAACGCGCTTAGTAGTGGACGAGAACATGCGACCAATACTTTTGCGTGGACAATGATATTCTTGTTGACTTTTACTTCTTCCATGCACCCAAACACGACTTTAGAGGCAAGTTTGCTCGCCGACCATTCTTGGAAGAATTTTTCAATTTTTATGAAACTATCCGAATATATTCAAAGTTGACAAATGTTTTCCGATGGATGGTTTCTACTGATCAATCACATCTTTCATTGGACTTTAAGACAAACAAATGAATAAGGGACACAGTAGTAAATTAACTAGTTTAAATAGCAAGAAAGAAGTATGTTTAGATATAATTTTTTAATATAAAAAATATCATAGTATTGATTAATATTATATAATTAATAATTGTTATAATATAAATTTTAATAAAGAAGAAAATAAATTTTAATAAAAAATAAAAAGCAGATAAATTTTATAATAAGTCGAATTCTCAAGGCTTCAACACTTATGTTAGGAGCAAGATCTCATGTGCAAATTATGTAATATTGTACTTGAAAGCAATTTGGTTCCGGTCTTGAAATGTTTTTTTGCAGTACGTATATGATCGGATCTAATTTATTAAAATTTAATTTAATAAATTAGATTTTATAAATTTTTTATATTTATTTTTTTTAAAAAATTATAAAATTTTAATAATTATTTAATCAGATTTCGAATTTGATTGGTACATGCAAAAAATACGTCCTGTACAGGAACCGAACTGACTTGAAAGCCATGTGCTTTGAAGGATGTAGTAAATATAGCGGCGCGGCACTGAACACATTGTGTATAGGGCTTTTATCATTAATAACATTTGTCTTTTTCTACCAAAAAAGAAAAAAGAAAATTCAAAGTCCTTTGAATATAATTAATATACACAAACTGCCTTTGTGGCCCACACCATGACGAAAATTTTATTGTTAAATTTTATATATTTAGTAATTTATATTGTATTTATATTATGTTTTATAATAAAGTAAGTATTATTAAATAACGTAAATAAGATTATGATTAATTATGTTGAACTAAATATACAAAAAATAACATGACTTCAAAAAGTAAGTAAAATTAAAGTAAGCAGTATTTACTTCAAAAAGTAAAAATAAATTGCGACTAAAATTCCATCATCTTGCTAGGTGGTTTAAGAGTAGCTGGTTGATTGATGGTTTTAGGTATTGTTGGATGCATTGTTTGTTGATTCTTTTGTTTGGACATCTTTTGTTGTTGGTTTAGAATCATAGAGATTTGTAATAGCTTTGATCATTATGAAAATTTTAACTTTCCTTTTTTTAATTAAGTAATTAAGAAATCTTAACCATTGAATATTCTAGAAATCCCTAAAAAGGTATTCACCAACCAAATACCACAAACACGAACTATATTAGATGAAATGGAATTGCACAAATCAAGCTAATAAAAAGCAATCCTCCCAAACACGATCTGCATGGTTAGTTCACAAGAACGCAATGTCACATTGCGTTTTTCCCCTTTTCTTTGTTGACTTTTTTTTTTTGGCATAAAAAATTTTGAGAAAACATTTTTGTTCAAAAAATGTCACAATTTGTTTTTTTTTTTCCTGCTTCTGATCCATTGCCCAAATTTGAGCCCTTCATTGCTACATCCAATGGTACCATTTTCACCCCACCAAAACCACATCAGCCTATTGATTGTTTGATGGTTACCTATGGTCCAATTTCAGCTCTTCATTCTACTATCCAACCGTTGAATTTTAGCCCCAGATAAGAACAAAAGCTTCTTCCTCCACATTGTGAATATCTCAGCTATCCATTGCTTCATCCAACAACTGAATTGCACCTCAAAGATAAGGACAAAGCAACATCAATCAATTGGAGGCTATCATCAAAACATCTCAATCGTTTATTGTTACATCCAATGACTGAATTTCATCCACAGATAAGGACAAGGCCAAATCAATTAGAAATTACAAAGTCTCCTCACAAGCCAATTAGTAAATGCACAAGGGAAGAGCACCTTATGCTCATAGAAGAGTACATCTGCTAGAATATTTTGTATATCGGAAACTGTACTTTTACATATTTTGGATAAGGTCATCAATTAAGACATTGAGAAAAGACTCTGACTGTATTTATTTTTGTTATTTTTTATTATAAATTATTCACTCAGAGTGTTGTATTTTGTCTATTATAATAAGTTTTTTAATGTATTGTGTAATTTCTTTTATTTTCATATGAATAAAGTATTTTAATTATAAAAAAATAGATAAGGTCGTTAATTGAATTGTATGGTAGGAATAGAATGGCTTTGAATAAAGAACTTCTATGACGTTTGATCCATTCTAGTCAAGAATTAGTTCTTGTTCACTAAATTAAAAGAGGAATAAAATGAATGGAGGGAGATAGCTACAAAGTTTTAAATTGGGTTCATGGGTTCTTCAATGTTTATTTTTTCCCTTATAATATTAGGTGGTAACTATATACAGTTTTATTTTGGACTATATGTAGTGCGAAAAAAATTTCATTATTTATTATTCACTTTTAAAAATTCTAAGTTTCTGAAACCTCTGAAATACTAAAAACTCAAATATGTCAATAATAACTACGTTTTTTAGCAAATAAAGTTTAATTTATCAAATAATATCTAATTTTACATCTTTTTACATATAAAAAACATCAAAATCATTACAAAAGCAATCGATTTTTGAAAAAAAATACGAATTTACGTCAACTTGTACCCAAAAAAGTAGCGAAATTGAGCCATAAATTTAGCTCAAAATTAGCGAAAAATTGTGGTCAATTTCGCCAATTTTGGGCGGAACTTATGGCACAAGTTCCGCTAATTTTGGGCGGAATTTGTGCCACAAGTTCCGCCCCAAATTGGCGGAACTTATGACATAATTTTCGCCAATTTTTGGCGAAAATTGTCCACAATTTTCGCCAAAAATTGGCGAAAATTATGGCTTATTTTTTTCAAAAATTGTGCGAAATTTCCTCAAATTTTGGCAAAAATTATGGGCAATTAAAAAATCACATGAGATTTCTATTAAATTTGTCATATTAGATGATTTTTGTCAGAGAGAAAAATAATTTAAAGAACACATAAGCTTTTTCTTAAATACAAATATTTGTTCAAACTAAGATTACACAAATTATTCGAGTTAAAAAATAGCCTATTTGTTCTTTAAATTATTTTTTTCTTCGATAAAAACTATCTAATGTGACAAATTTAATAGAAATTCAATGTGATTTTTTAATTGTCCATAATTTTTGTTTAATTTTGGCAAAAATTTCACATAATTTCTGGCAAAAATTATGCACAGTTTTCGCCAATTTTTGGCGAAAATTGTCCACAATTTTCGCCAAAAATTGGCGAAAATTATGTCATAAGTTCCGCCAATTTGGGGCGGAACTTGTGGCACAAATTCCGCCCAAAATTAGCGAAACTTGTGCCATAAGTTCCGCCCAAAATTGGCGGAAATTGATCACAATTTTCGCCAATTTTGAGCGAAATTTGTGGCCCAATTTCGCTACTTTCTGGTACAAGTGACGCAAATTCGTATTTTTTTTAAAATCGACTGTTTTGTAGCTGATTTTGATGTTTTTTATATGTAAAAAGATGTAAAATTAGATATTATTTAATAAATTAAACTTTATTTGCTAAAAACATAGTTATTATTGACATATTTGAGTTTTAGTATTTCAAAAGTTTCAGAGAAACTTAAGAATTTTTAAAAGTAAATAGTGAATAATGAAATTTTTTTGCACTACATATAGTCTAAAATAAAACTGTATATAAAAATAACGTAATATTATTCTTAAGTGGTAGTGATCTCACCTAAATTATAGAACACCTTTTGCTTTTGACCTTCCCTTTTTTCTTTTTACACAGCAAGTGGGTTGGATTGGTCTCAAATTGTTTGAAAAGGAACATCTATAAATGATTGAGAACTCTTGTCACCTAACTTGGTTTTGCTACTATTCTATAACTATTATACATCAAGGGTCGTGATCCCTCTCTCTCTCTCTCTCTCAATCTTGGTCCATTGAATTTGCTTCATGATGGTGTCATTTTTTTTTCCTCTGGAAATTAATAGTATTCTTCTTCAAAAGTTGTTTGGAAAAGAATTTAGTAGATTTTATGCTCTTTCAAAAAAAAAAAAAGACTATACAAAAAAAATTGTAAAATACTTTTTACTAAGCTGGAAGATCTTGAATTAGATACTCAAAAGACTTATTTAGAATACACAATGCCCAGGAAGTAAACTTTTAGCAAATCAAATGACTAGGCCCAAGTACTTAGTCCATCCAAGATTAATGGGCTTCGTATTACAAATTAATGGGCTTTGGCTGAAGTATGATTGTGAATCCAATTGGGAAAATGGGTTTTGATTGAAATAAGGACAAGAGGAAAATAATCCATCCCTGAGAATAGATAGCAATCTCATTGTCCAAATATCTTTGAAAATCGCGTAGATCATAAGCTTCGCACGATCCCAAAAAATATGCATGGCAGATTTCTAGTTTTTTTGTCTTTTTTTTGAAGTTTATTTTCTAGTGCTTTTGGCCAATTTAGTCTTGCATTTAGTAGGAATATTATATTATTATTGCATCTACCATAACTAATAACTCAATCCTTTTTTTTTCATATTTTTTGTGAGAAATTCAATAACTCATTCGGCCAATTGTCGTTCTTGAATACAAGTGTTCAAGTAGCTCAAAATTAAAACTGTCAATTGGGTCGAATTAGCTTGAGCCTGGCTCGTTCAACCTGTTTAATTGTCTGCTTGAGCTTATTTTTTCAACCCGAATAATGTTCGGGATGAGCTCGCGCAAAGATAAACTCAAACCAATTTTAGTCCGACTTGCAAAATATAAATATATAAATATATTTATATGTGTATATATATATTTTTATATAATAATAATATTATTATATTTTATTAAAAAAATTATTATTATGTTAAAATTTTAAAAAATCAAGTTAGAACCAGTTCGAAGTATAAAGAGCCAGACTCAAGTTCATATTTCTCAACCGGAAAATAATTGAATTAAGTTCGGACTTAATAAAGTCCGATTCACTTGGCTTGATTGACACCCCTACTCAAAACTTATCCATATCCACCGTTGGAAGCCCATCCTGTAAAATTCATCAGGGATGGACTAGTACCGATGGGCTTTGAGGAAGTTTGGGCTAAGCCTACGGTAGCGAAGCACATTTTTCTTTTTTTGAGGTAAGCACTTTGTTTTTTGGGAGTGAATAAGCACATCTTTCTTATATTTATATTTATATTTATAACTCTAGTCTAGATTTTGAGTTTGATCTCATTTTTTCCCTTTTATTTTGAAACCGAGGAATATGTTTTAATTTATATCTACTTTTTTTTATATAAAAATAAATATTTAATTTTAGATAGAGAGAATAATATTTTATAATTTTTAGGCATATTATTTTCTAAAAGAGAAAAACAATGCCTAAGTAGCAAAATTAACCTTCACTTTTACCCTTCTTCAGTCAAGTTAACAATGGCAGTAATTAATGATTAACTCCACGTTAAAGTGATTAAAAGTAGGTCCAGGTTACACTTTCTTGTCTGTGCACGTGATAAAAAAAACAAACGATTTTTGCTAAATCGACAGTGAGACCTAAACCTTCTAATCAACAGACTATCAAGAATCAGCTGAGCTGTGGAGCATCACTGATGCCTTTGACTATTGCTTGCAAAAATCAAATGTATATCATGCCACCATTCTAAACTTACCCCAATTTTTCTTGATGAGATTTACGAAAATATAATTTTTACTAATCGTTATTTTCTCGTAAAAATGACACATCTATATTTAATTTTAATGAAATTTGAATTTTATAAGTGATGACGAGAAATTACGGAACTTTGAACTTGTTACGAGGCTAATAGTAATTCTAAATATATTTTGTATAAACTTGTTAATAAATTAAGTAAAAGAATATAATAATATAAATTTACAAATAAATATGACTAATGTTCAATATCTAATAATATCGTACTTGTAATATTATGTACCCAAAAGTTTATCTTGCCTGACTTAGATGGCAAAATATTTACCCAGCCTTGTAGAAAAGATACTCCAGGCTTAATTGTTGAGCTATATCTTTCTAAAAAGAAATTAGCTATTTTTGGCCTCAAATTATTTTTGCGTTGCCACTCTTATCCACATTCTTTTTCTTTCACTATGTATGCTATTAAACTATTTTTGAGTAGCTGAAAATGATGCACAGTGGCAGATACTAGCACTCACAAAAAGTTTAATGGTATATATAGTCAAAGAAAAAGAATTTGGATAAGAGTGACATGCAACAAGAAAATAATTTGAGAGAAGAAATGGCTAATTTCTATTTTCTAAATTCGATTTGGATTCATAAAATGTACCTTTTATGCTCATAAAACCAATCATAGATATGATTTCATGAAGAATATTTTAGGTGGCTGCTAGGAGGTGAATGGCAAAATCTTTTTGTGGTTGTTTAGTATTATAAGCTTAAAATCATTGAGATTTTGGTTCGTGTGTTGAGCTTTATTCATAAGCTAAGTTGACTTTCACCCTTCAAAGGGGCAAATTGAAGTAAGTTGTGAACTTTCATAGCCTACCCAATTGAAATTCTTGTCCTTAATCATTATCTACTTTTGCACTGATTTTTTTTTCTGTTTTCTTTTTTTCTTTTTGGGTAGAATTGAACTGATCGTCATACAAGAAGAAGAAAAAGAAGCAGTCTCTTTTGAATATCTAGGAGAAACAATTGCATCATTATATATGAAGGAGGAAGCTAAGAAAGAAAAATAGATGTATGTTATTTTTGAACACTAAATGAGTATCGAATTCAACATTTTGAAATTTAATTAAAGAGGTTTTACTTTTTTTTAAATTCACAAAGAAGTTGAATCTAATTATGTGCATATATATATATATATATATATATATATATATATATATATATATATATATATATATATATATATATATATGAGTTAAAATAAGTCGAGTTTCCGAAAATTAGGAGCAAGAAAAAAGAAAAGCCAAGTGAAAATGATCTCTACCGCACCTCTCCCTTCATTTTGCCCTCCATGTTGAGCTTGTTTCCAAACACATTTGTGATGGAAATATACAAAGTAAGCATCCTCATTATGCTGTTAAGGACTAACACACACAATCCCGAAAATAAGAAATCGTGAAATTTAAGGCTTTTCCAATCTAGTATGTACCTTTTCGATGAAACAAACATATAATAATTTTGATTTGAATTATCTTAAAACTACACAACTTTTCAACCAAATGATGGCCTAACTAATGAAGTTGTAAGAATGTTTCTTCACGAGATCATTTTAATTATGGGCTTTTAAGTGCTTTCTCGCCTTAGTTCTTGTGCTTGTCATCCTATCTAATCAAAGATGAAATGCCTTGTTTGAGGTCCACCTTACTTTATCCATTAAAACAAGCAGTGACCGAAATTGAAGTAACATGCTACACTTGTAAATTGAAATGAAATAAAATAAAATATCTTTTTATTAAAAAATAAATTTAGAATTCTCTTTTCTTTTCATTGTCTGAAAAGAAAAAGTAAAATAAAATAACAGTTTATTTTTGTATTTGATAAAGTTATTATTTGATATTAAAATAGAATAAAATTTTATAAGAAATTACTTAAATGTCGTACTAATATATTATACCAATAAAGTTAAATTATATCTAATAAAAAAGATCAAATTAAATATTTATCTATAAAATCTAATTTAAATAAATTAACACTAAAATTTTAAAAAGAATCAAATATTTTAAGTATTGAAGCATAATATAATCATAAAGCCTCTTTTAAATCAAAGTAAATGAAATACTATTAAGGGGAATAAAAAAAATTCAAGGTTAAGTTGTGATTTTTTTAATTGAATGTTATGAGAATATAATAATCATAAGAATCTTTTTAGAATTTCTACTTTTTCTGAAAAAATCCTTTCATTGGGTTTTAGTGTAGAAAAATATTTTTTATTTCTTCTTGGAATCATCTATGAAAAGTTTTTTTTACATAAAATTTCTATAATAAACACTAGAATAGAATGAAAAATTAAGAAAGTCATTCTATTCCATTTTATTTTAATATACTAAACGTACTGTAAATGACCATAAAGTCTCTAATTCCTTTCAAAAAGAAAAAGAAAAAGAAAAAGAAAGTGATTGTAATCTTTAATTCCTTTTAAATCTTCCTAATCTGAAAACCTAAGCAGACATAGCCAGTATATACATATAGGTAATGGCAATCTATCTTTGACCCATATCATTTTAAAGTTCCATTTCTTCTTCTTAAAAGGTATAAAGAAGAATTAGGGGTAGAAAAAATATTTATCATAAATACACATATAATGATGTATTGCTGTAGTTCGACAGGACATTAAATAACAATACCTACTTTTGTTCCCTATAAAACTCTGCCACCAAATCTTCTGTCCTACTTTGTTTCTCATTTTTTATTTCATTGTTATTAAGTTGTCACATTAATATTTTTTCTTCAAAAAAAAAAACTTATAGAAAAAATAAAAAATTTAAAGAAAAAAATAAGATACATGGTAATACTTTATAAACGGGGTAGAGAATGAAATAAAAAATGAAATAGAGGATCTTAAACCTTTGCAATCCTTCTCCCTCCACCTATCCCCTCCCATCCCCTGCACTCCCCGGCACCCTCCAATAAAAAAGGGGAAAAAATCTTTTACTGAAGCTCTAGAATTCTGATTTCTTGCAGATGTAGATAAAAATATTCTCTTCTCTATATAGAGGCTTTGGAGGCTTCTATACGTACAATAGCATGTGAAAGCTACATGAAAGGGATAACAAGAGCTACCAATCAATGCACGGTTGAATTGGTGGAACACATAAGACAATTCACATAAAAAGATAAAAAATCTTTTGAACGGAATACCCACACATTATTCTTGATATGAATTATTGATCTTTTTTTTTTAAATATTCATTTAAAGGACAAAACAAATGAAATATTAGTGGCCATCGTGTAAAGCTATGGATGAGAAACATCCTCTTTAGTCCATTTCCCATTCTTTCAGCTATAGTGATTCTTGTCCCAATTATCTCTGTTTGGCAACCTTAGACCAACCAACTTTTATTTCCTTTTACTAATGCTAGGAAGGAACTTCCTCTAAGAAAAGTGAAGGACTGTTAGTAATCCAATACTACTATAGTCCTGATGAAGTTCTTTATCCAGCTGCATGTGATGACAAGCAACTATAGGAAAAGCATTCTGATTTGTGGAAGAAAAATGGGCAGAGTCCCCTCTTCTTCTTCTGCTTCTTCTCTTTCTAGGTACTGCTGTCTGCTGAAAGGAGTAAGATATATAGATAGAGAAACTCATAGCATATTCCATTCTGTCACACCAGAGAATGAAAAGATTGAACATGTATAGGGAGGCTTTTACAGGTAGGATGTAACTGTATGTGCTTAGTCCTTCGATCTACTAATTACTTGTATTGATTCAAAATCAACCTCGACTAATTAAGCATCATAAGTTAGTCAATCTTATTAGTAATAATTTGTACGAAACATTAATCCTAAGACCAATTTGATTCACTAGGTTTTTCTTCCCATTGGTGGATCCTTAATAATTGGACCTCTTTATTTCATGTAATTAGTCTTAGAATCTTGCCTGCTAAACATATAGTTAGTCTGCCTCAAGTGGAAATATGTGAACTTCACTATCTTGTGTTGTCTATAATATCTCAGTTTGTGGATGCATGTGTTTCAATAACATTCCCAATCTTTAAGTTGCTTTCAACAGTTGCAATGCAATTCTAAAGCAATAGCAGTGTCTCATCAATTTGACCACATTGGATTAAAAATTTTATTAAAATCTCCCCTTCACATTACTTTTCATTTAAAAGCTAAATTACAAGAAATTTGCCACCCTTTTCCTCAAAAGGGATAAACTCATCCTCACTGATTTCAAAATAAAATTACTTCATCATTCCTTTTTTTTTTGGCAATAAGGAATTGATTTCAATAGCATTTGGATTGATTTTGTGTTTGAAAAGTTATTGTTTTTTTATGACGATCATCGTACGTCCCGCTCTCGTTTTTCATTGCTTGAAGGCTTGGCATTATATTTCACATCATAATTTTCTTAACTAAGATTTGAGGTGCAAGTTTCTGTAACATTCAAAAGATACAAAGGGCTAGGGTAGGTTGTCTCATCATAATTTTCTATCACATACTTTATGATAACTTTATTCACCTTAAAGGCACTTGGAATTGAAAACCTACCAGTGTATTTCGTTTACTTTTTCTTACGGACTTATCATAAAAAAAAAAAAAAAGAAGATAGTTTTCCTTAGTGATGAGAGAGCCGATGTCGTACATTTTCATGGGACACCGTTGTCATATTTATTACGGTTTCTATATGGCTTCATATGAAAAAGGCATCCCTTTCCTTTTTAAGGTACAAAAATTTCAAAAGATCAAAAAGAATACCTTATCATGTTTTTTGCAAAAGTGTTGGATATGTGCATTATTTTAAGAATGCATTTTCTTTTGTGTTGGTTAAAGGATTCATGGATTTGGAAAAATCCCTCTAAGAAATCAACCCCAAAGGCTAATTAATTACCAATAAGCTAATAAGAAACTAACCTTGTATATATGATTCAAACGATCTATTGAGGAAGGCTTACCAAACCATATATTTGCCTAATTATTTCTATAGTTTTTAACATGTATAAATAGTTGTCTTTCAATACTTATGAAACAAATTTACATGGAATTTCATAATGCATTGTTAAACGGAAGGCCCTTGACTTTAGCTAAAGCCCTAAGGACCCTTGCATGTCCTTTGAAGTATTTTCCTTGTCCAAGATTTTCCAGATTGAATAATCCTTAATACTAACATGTGATTTTCAAGAACATTATTTTGGTTGGTGGCAAATGATGACATGACTTATCATTCAAAAAGGTAATGGACTGCGCAGAGAGTTTTGATTCTAATTAACCGCGCGCCACACATTAATCTTTTGATTCTTCAGTGGCCTTAGACACTACTATGATTCTAAAGTTTTCCTGCACATCATCTCCTGCATCAAACAACTGACAGAAAAACCTTGGCCGGAAAACCTTGCTGTTCAGTACCATTTTTACGTTAAGAATGACAATATATATATGAGACAATAGTTAAGAATAACAACAACAATCATCGCGAAAACTACTAGAAAACGAGAATTTGTTTATTGCATATGGCTGCAGCTACTGCTTTCGTAATTGTGCTTCACAAAACAAAGGTGAACAGAGTCGAATAAATTACTGTTAGGAAAAGGAAAAAATTCACAACCATTAAGTTGAAAAACTGAAGTTAAGCAATTAAGGACGGCTCTTCCTGAATCCTACTTAGTATTTGGTTCACGGCTGCAGCAATGTCATCAACAGAAGCCAAGTTGCAGTCATCTTCTACCTGAGAAAAGAAGAAAAAAAAAAAGAAAAAGATTCAGACAAGATGTGCCAAATTTTCGGTTCTTTATATGATCATATATAGTATCGGGGGAAACATAGAAGAGGAGAAGATGGCTTCAAGTTAACCTTAAGACTAAGAGAATAGAGCACAACTTGATCAACAGTGGTGACATTGAGATGAAGTACTGTAAGCCTGAGGCTCTGTAGCCCGGAAACCATTTTGAGTAGTTGCTTTGGCCTTCTTCTTGATCTCACTTTCAGGTTGGCGTGGCTCTCCACCATTGTTACTTCAATATCAGCTGCTGCATATCGACTTTGCCCCATAAAGGGATCGTTTATAAGATCAGTCATAGCCAATACGTTCTCGCAACCAGCTGAGTATTGTGGGAACGTGAAGAACTCTGAAAATGGAGAAGAAGACGATCCAGCTTCGGGGGTTCGATTCAAATGACTGAGGCTACCAAGAAACTGCAGCTGTTGCTCAAGCTCTTTAACATAGTTAATGGCACCACCAACAATTGATGCTTGATCAGCCTAAAAGAAACAAAATAAAAAAAAAGAAACAAAAAATCATTTTATCACTGCAGTTGATAATTCGATAGTTAAATGTCTGTTCCGTAATGTAGAAAGTTAGAAGTTCAAAACGGATCTTCTCCGAGGGAATTATAAGAAATGAAAACAGAAGTAGCATAGAGTTAGACCAAACCTTGAGTACGTAGTAGTCTGGCATTAGGCCTCGGAGCACTGAGAGATACTCGTTCATTTGCTTTCTGCGATTTCGTTCTACTGCAATGTGAGCCATTCTCTGGTTTTCAATCTCTTCCTGGTTCTTTTTACTCCTCGAACGTCGCCTTCTGGATCTAGTTGACGCAGTGGTGGCGGAGTCCATCACTGGGAATTCATCAGGAACATTTGTGCAAGCAATTTCTAGCTCTGATGCTGCTGCTGCTGCTGCATATCGACTCCATTGCTCCAATTCAGGTGCCATTAGATTATACGTTGCAGAATTATCTTCATCAGTTGTTTTATTCCCAAGATTTTCGAAGGAAACTCTCTCAAATGTTCCTGGGAGATCATAGTCGTAGCTCCAGTTACCTTGGAGCAAGTTGAACAGATCTTTGTTACCATAACCATATGGTTCGTGCTGATGAACAAAAGTTTGGAGTGCCATTTTCTCTCTCTCTCTCTCTGAAAGTGGTTCAGAGAGTTTTAATAGGGGAACTCAAAACAATTAGGAGAAGAGTGAGGTTTAGGACCTAACGTTGTTTCTTCTTTGGATAAAGTGCCTGCTTTTATAGGCACATTGTAGGTCACTTTATACGTTGTAACACAATTTAAGTTGGATTTTACTGATTATTAATCCGTAATTTTCGTTACTCTTAATTACTATTTTATAGTCTTTTAATTATTCTTTTCACATAGATTAAAAAAGAAATAAAATATATTTTTTAATAATATATACACGTGAATTACGTTTAAGGAGTATTTATTAGTCAAACAAATACTTATAAAATATTATACTTAAAAGAAAATACTAATTAGATAATGCATACACGTGAATTATGTTTGCATGGAAAATGTACAGCAACAATACGAGACATACTAAGAGATCAAGGCTTTGCTGTACACAAGGTTGATTAATAGTATTATAATTGTATTACTTTTCCAACAATAATCATTGAGGCCCTCTTAATAGGAATAGGATCTTTCTTTTAAAAAATTTTTTTTGGGGAGGTTAAATAGAATAGGATCCTTTTCATTTCACTTATACATCCATCCCTCACTCATATCAAGTCACAATTATTCTGATTAAATTTTCATATTTACATTGAATTTCTCTAACCACATTTCTTTGACACTAGCTAGAGAAATTAAGAAGTTGTCATTAACAACCCCTTTAATTATATAACGAAACTAGTCCAATCCAATGAAATCTTTATTTTAATATATTATTCAAAGTAAAATTATGTCTCGGTTTTAATTTCTTTTGTAGATTAATAATGTTTAATTTTCTCTTTTTTAATTTCTCTAATCTTTTTTTTAAAAAAATCACAGTATGTTTTGATTGGATAATGAATTAATTTAAATTTTATAAAGGCTCAATGTACAATACTCTACCACATCCTATTACATTTATCCTTATATGATAGGAGTAATTAATTTGTCCAAGAATAATGAATTTTAATTTTTCAATAATAACTTCTATTCCAAAAATAGTGGGTTCGAGGGCATATTAGACTATTCAAAAAAGAAAAACACTTAAAAATGTAAATCATCATAACCCCTATTTACACTTTTATAAGAGTATAACTAAGAGAACGATCAACACAATTTTGCAGTCCTTTATTGGAACCTAAAAACGATCTTTACATGCAAAATCTTTTATTTGAATTTCTCTTTTTCGTTTTGTTCTCTCCCCGTATCCTAGTACATTAGTGTAATTTTTCTTAGGAAACCAAGAAAAAGAAAAAGATTCAACAAGAAATCATTTTTTTCTTCTGATATATAATATGAAATTTGCTCCACTTATTGCGTTAATATAATTAAAGCTATTACTAATGATAAGTCTCTTCTACAACTAGTATTAAATATATGGTTAATAAAAACAAATCTAAACCATTAATTAGGATATCTAATACATATGATAATAGTAAGGGTACATCGAGGGAAATGGGGATCAGGACATGTAACAAAAGGGACTATTTCTAGGGAAGAACACTCAAGTTCATTTTCACTCCATGCACAACAAAAATTTCAGCTAAGAGAAAGGGTAAAAATATAATTATTATGGCTATTATTCTTGTTCCAAAAATGTTGGCCGCATTTATCATTTCCAAGTGTAATTAGTTATTATTTTCCAATTTTATCCCTCTTCAATTAACAATAGTGCATTAAAGAACCTTATATTATTATTATTTTTATTTAGAGCGCTCAATTATCCTTATCAATAGGTCAGACTATATATTTGGTCTGAATTGTGCCTCAAGAGTCTAACTCTTTGAGAGACACTTAACCTAAAACTCTTTCAACATGAATGAAAGATTAAAAAGCCTTTTTCACTCCAATTTTTCTGAATTTAAAGCATTTTCTTGGTTTTGATGTGAAGCCATATTGTGGCTATTAATGGAGAGAGTAGTTCACCTCGATTTACCTCATTTACCCTTCTAGGTAAAATAAGCTCCTCAATAGCATATATATATAAGCGTAATTATGTGAAAGGTGGACCGAATGTTGACCGGGGAATCCACAAGCTGTAAAAAGGAATTGGTAACTTTGCTGAAAAGTGTGTTTTATAGAAGAGAAACCCACCAAAACGGTACTAATTTTTATAAATTTGATGGCAACTAATTCAGTGAATCCAACCCAGCGTTGGGTCTCTCTTTCTATAAAATGACTCAAATTTATATGAATTACTGAGTTGGATTAGGCTTCTTTGCTAGATTAATTATGGGATTGATGATATATTGAGGATTAAAAAAGAAATACAATTCACCATTCAAAATAGCTGTGAATTCAAGTCATTCAACAAAATTGAAACCAGTTTAATTTATCTATTTAGATATAAATTTGAGATCTACTATGTTTTTTAGTAGAAGAAAGGTGATAGACATACGTCTGATAATAACGAATAATATTTATTGAAACAATATATGAAATAGATGTACTTATACTTCCAACTCCGTCTTTACGAGGGGAAGCTTATCTACTCTAACTTTTGATATTTCATCTCTATATACTTGTCTTGGTGTGTTAAAACAATAATTTTGAAACAGGAAAACAAATTGCTGAGCTTGTTAAACAATTTTGAAATCTCCTAGCAATTACAAAATCTCATAGTCCGTCCACTCTGCCACATGGCTAAACCCTAGAAATTTTGTAGGTAGCAACAACTTCATTAATCTTCCTATTTTTAATTATAGGAAACTTACCAAGTCATTTTTTTTTTCTGCGAAACCGCTTGCGCTTTTCACCTACTATATCTATATGGGGGCAGTTAATTACTGGATTTAACTGGCAACCTATGGGACAGCTTATAGTGGTATTAAAATATCATTGGTTATGGGACAAAATCCAATTAATATCTTCAAGAAAAAAAATTATCTTAACTTTCAATTTTAGAAAAAAATTAGTAAATTGTTGGATTATGTTGTTTGGATTTCTTGAAAGAGAACCTTTGAGGGCAACCTATATATGTTAATCTCCGCTTTTGCCCTTGTCACACACTAGAGAGAGAGATACTTGCGTTTAAAAATTACTTAGAATGATCATTGATTAGTAGAGTTAATCTGGTTTGTTGAATGTTTATGTACTACACCATCCGTTTCAATTTTAGAAATCTTCATGCATATTAAGCTACTAATTAAATTGACTAGTTTGCCATTAATTAAATATTCTCTTCTCTCATGAGAAACAACAGTATAGGACACTACTATTATTTACTATACAAAATACCGTTGCTTTATTTTGAGGATAAATAAAGAAAAGAAAGTCGAAATTTTTGTTCAATAATACTTATTTTGCAACAGAATAAAATCTCTATAATATAACTTATATTGAAATGGAGGGAGTACTTAGATGGCAAGCATTTGTCGAGGTTTAGTTCATATGGAGGCTCCAAAGTAAAGCGTACAAGGCAAAACATTTGAAATATATGTATATTATAAATGTTTGAGCTATAACTTAAATTCTCTTTATAAACGTAACAAGCAATACTAATATAACAAAAAAGTCCTACATATAATTAGGACTACGTCTTGTCAATATCAATAAAACTTGTCCATATTAGAGATTTGCAATGCCAACAAAGAAATGCAAGTATGTATATTAGAGATATTTTTGACATTAACAAAGAAAATGGATATGAAATGAATAAAGACAAAAAATACAAAGAAAATGGACATGAAATGAGGAGTTGGTCTTCTGAGGTAATTAAGAAATGTCAAAGTACGTGCCCCCACAAACCCTAATCCTGCATGCATGTTGCGCCATGCATGGAGGAATGAGTCTACACTTACAATTGTCAACTGCAAAACTTGTATTCTTTTTCCAAATTGCATTCTTTTTAATATCTTCTTTTGAAAACAATTCCAGTGTGGTTGGAGTAGTTAAAGCTATGAGTATTCTGACTTTCATTAGGCCGGTCACCCATAAATTGGTCTATAGTTTTTAGGATAGTATTACAATTGCGGTCTGACTCTCCTATTTTTAATTCGTTGTAATATTTCTAGTAGTGTTCCATTTCTTTTGTCATATCGCAGGTCATTAATATCTATTGAGGTAATTTAAGTTGCGTTAGAAATTTGAAAGCGAAGGCTAAAACTTTTATGAAGAGCATGTAAGGCTGGTCATTTCAGATTTGCAAGGAAGAAAATTCAGTTTCTAATTCGAGTCAAATGTAGAACTAATTCAAGACTCCGCGTAGTTGGTGATAGTTCAAAAGATATTAAATTCTATCGGCCGACTTATGAGTGTCATAGGCTTAGCCGAAGAAAAATTTGTCCACTGCCTTCACTGGAAGGACATCGGCATTATGTTCAATGAACTTGTGGTCTAAAATGAGTACAAAACTTGTCTTAATTAAGATTCTTGATGTTCTAACATATGACCAATATATTATAATTACTACTTGATTAGCTACAGCCCTTCAACGCTATATCCAAATCAACTTGCATCCCCATGTGCCCTTGTGATTTACAGCTAATTTTGCTAGGTCTCAACCTATGAATTATGATATCCATTCTTGTCTATCGCATACTGGATCAACCTGGCATTTCAGTGTGAAAATAGTCTCAAATGTGCCATATCTTTGGAAGAGTTTCATGGATTCATCTAGAATGTCCAACAATATGTTTTACAAAATACAACTTTTGACAAGAACAAGCTCTGTTGATGAAAGCTTTGGTTGCCTGGCAATTATATAAGGTGGTGGTTCAAATTTTTTTTACTGTTACTGGAAAATCCACAAAAAGAAAAAAGAAAATCAAAGATAAAATGTTGAAAAAGGAAAAAGAAATGGTTCCTTTTCTACTAAAAACTTAATAGTACTCAATAATCAGGAAGGATAAAGATATTTTTTGGCAAAGATGGGGACAACGTAGTTAGTCAATTGGTCAGATGTACTCGGTCCGAGGTGATAAGGCCTGCTTTTGATTGGAATTCCATCATCCCATAAGATTGCAAATGGTCGATGGAGAATGTTAGATTAATATGTTTCAGAAATGAAGTTAAAATTTCAGTTGGTTGATCTACTATACCTATATATGCACAACCGGGAATGGAAGGTGTACAAAGTTCAAGATTTTGTACCTTGTGGCTGCAATGTGTGATGGTAGAGATGAAACCATAGCATGAATATAGCTATATATGATGCAAAAGTAGACAACTGATTAAACAGGAAGCCCATGGTTTCCCATTTCCAGAGTCCATAATTCTTGAATATTCATCATTTGATACTTTTGATTTATAATGAGACCTATATGTAATAGTGTCATCTCAAAGTTAGACTTGACAACTCCGTGAGGAATAAAATTCCAAATGGAATATTAAGAATGCAACATTTTCATTCTGCATACATTGCATTAGCAGTCCCATTGCACTTGTGGAAAGAAATTTATATATATATATATATATATATATATGGACAGAAGGATTTCTCCTTGGATCATGTGAAAGAATTTTCATCCGATACATGTATCGTGTTATATTAATTTTCATTTTAAATTAGTTTAACAAAGAAGAGAAATAAAATCTAATACTTGAATGAAATCATTATGTATTTTAATGCATCAAGATCGAAATGTTAGAAGATTGACCGAGAAGCCCAAATATAGCACGTATATACAAAAATGATTAATTACTCTTCTATCAACTAAGTAATCATCTTTCCTCCACTTATATAGTGGTCTATAACAGAATAGAATGATTGAATTTTCACTTATTGAGATGAGCACATTAATGATTATAAGAACTTTTTCTTCTATCCTTTTTCATTTAAGTAAAGTCTCTTTCTTTCTTCGTTCCAATTTCTCATGTGAAACCCTTCTTTACTTCTCAATGAATTATTTGTGAATATTCTTCTCCACTATACCTCTCTGTGTCCAGCAAAATGATCAACAACTAATAAGTTTATTATCAGAAACATGGTGTATGTGAATCTGAGCCAAAAAGATCTTGCCATCCCATCAGAGATAAATTGCAAAAGGCAGCTCAAGCAACTTTTCCTGCGATTGAACCCTTTCTTGGAAGGAAACTATTATTGTTCACAGAAAACCTAACATATTTTCCAGCCCACAGCATCATTTGGTGTCATTATTATCCTACTTTATCACAAACTGTCCTGTTAGTCAAAACAATCAAAAAAATGAATTACTGATCACTACATTCTCTAGGCCTTGGTCTCTGCAACTGTTCTTGTAGCTTTAGCAGCTAGCATAGAGAGCTTAGGAGTTCTTAATTAGACTTCCCTTTTCCAAAATACATAAAAGAAAATGCTTCTAACCATTATATATTAATTTTATATGTTACAGTTTCCCGTATAAGAAAGATCAAGCAAAAGAAAACCATTAGTATTAATTAAATTACATATAAAATAAGACAGCAATGCAATCTTTGTTTATATTAAAGAATAGTCATATTTTAATGTGTTAAATACTTATGCGAACACCTTATTATTACAACTATATAAATGTGCACAAACTCGTCATATACATTAGCCCATTCTGAAACTTGAAACTACCAAATGGGCTGCATGATTTACTATAATTTTCCAGAAATTGAGGAGGCAAAAGGCCATGGACTGTGACCTTGATTTGTGGTTGGTGACCTAAATCAAGAACATGAAGAGAGTGCTGCACTTGTATGAGGAGGCATATATTAGAGAATTATGCATGCAATTTTTATACAGATAAGCAACCTTGAAATGAAAATAATTTGTCTTTGCATATTTGGAAGGAACACTCTAAGCTATGTATGTATATATATATATATATATATATATATATATATATATATATATATATATATATATATATATATATATATATATATATATATATTATGTATGTATGTATTTGTGGGTCTATACTTGAAGAAAAAAAGGCACATCTTATGTTGCTGTTCAAGTCCTGCAGTACAAGGCAATTGCTAGAAAAACAACGGCTCTAACAACAAAAACTGCTTACAAAGTATAGCGGTTTCATATTTCACTTCTGGTGATTATAATTGACACTTTGATTTGCTTTGTCTCGATTTGATGGCTCGAAAATAACAGAAATGGGACTCAATCAACGCCACTGCTTCCTGATTAGACCACAGAAAATGCATATTTATTTTCTGGTGTTTTCATTTTTCACTTATTCTCTTTCTTTTTTCCTTTAATTTTTATTATGACAATGTATTTTTTCCTTTTTCTTTTTAGTAACTCCATCAATACCTATAATATTGATGAAGATGTGTAGTTAAATTACTCATTTCATTTAAAATTGAATGTACAAATTTGTAATACTTGTGAGATAATTTGGTTATAATAAAAAGAAGAAGAAAAAAAAAGACATGATGTAAATCAAAATGTAAATATCTATTTACTTTATTTTTTGGTTAAGACATAAATGTCGAGTGAAAGTTAATTAGAAAAAAAAAATGTCGAGTGAAAGTAAAAAGAGAGGGACCCTCCACATTAGCATTTCTCCTGCTCCCAGATTACAAGGGTTGAGAGGGAGAAAATATTTTAAAGAATATAAAGTGCATGAATGATCAGATTGATCCAATTTTTTTAATTTTAAAAATTAATTAAGAGGAAAAAAGATGGAAAAGTAAATTAAATAAATTTTCTCACTCTCTAGTCTTCACCTCCGTCTCCTTTTCCCCAAACGAATACTTTCTCTAAATAAAGTATTGGTCTCTCTTTTTTTGCAATTGTTCAAAAATAAATAAACATATTTCTCTCTGACTCCGATGATCATATCACGATATTCATATTTTATTAATATATGAGTCTTACTATTAATTATATTTAATTAATAAAAATATTATTATACTTTATTTATGATCAAATAATTTTTATTAATTTTATATTAAGTCAAAATAAGACTTTCAATTTTTAGTAGAAGGAGTAAAATATATAATCACGTACTATATATATATTGGAATAAAAGAAAGGGAAAGAAGAAAGAAAGAAACCCATTACATAAGGAACTTAAAAGCCAAACAAGGGCAATTATAAAAAAAATGTGAAGAATTCAAAAGTAGCAAAACTATTTTGAGGACAAGTGAAATATTCAACTTACAAATTTATATTTATTTAGAGGTCAAATGTTATTGGAATTTTAATTTGTAATGCTTTCAGTAGAAATCAAAGGCTTCAGCCACCACTTATATGTCCTTTACACCTCTTAGGCAATTGCAACACTCAATTTTGTTTAACAACTTGTGAAATCTGCACAAAAGGCAATTGGCAATTTATGATTCCATAGGAAGAAAAGTAAACAATAAATAGTTCCTCTCTGTAAAAATTCTAAAATGCCAATTAAACATCCTCTACCCTATAAATTTTAGACAAATTTATTTATTTTAGAGGAAACGTTGTAGTTGCATTAAATTCTTGCAAATATTTCACCTTACATATTCAAAAGAAAATTAGTAAGATAATAATTCAGTTAATTAAAAACATCTCTCTTGTATAAATCCGATTTACATTTCCCTCATCTATTGCCATAAAAATAGGAAAAAAAAAAGAAATATTCACCTTGTACATTTTAGAAAATGTTTCTATTCATGAGTTGAAGATTATTATCCTAAAGTTGATTTTTTCATAATCTAAGGTATTAAAATTGCTACTCTCGTAAAATATTGTTCGGCCAAAAGGCAGAAGCGTGTCTGACATGGCCAAGGGCAAAATTAGAAAATCCGTGATTTTTTTTTTGTTTTTCAGTTAGACAAAGCAAATTTAAAATTCTGGTAATGAATTAAAGGGTCAATTCTACATCATAATTACAACTAACATCATAATGATATCTTTGTATCTAGAGAAAACTACAAAGAAAAAAATTACGGAAGAGGGTTAGAGGGTTAATGATCTCTGCCTGTTATAGGACCTATTAATTTGAAGTTGACAACATAAGTTGGTCATACTTTTTCAGAATCAAATCTAAGAAATTGGATAACTTTTCTTGTAGAAAGCACGCTTCATGGTATATACAATGATTAATACTAGTGGAGAAGGGTTATATTTGAGATTAAGGAAGAACAGCTAGGAAATTTTCTTCAGAGATGTCAATGATTGTTTTCGATCTAAAGATTTTTGATAACTGTTCTTAAGCTTAGATCCTCCACCTAATAGCAAAACAGCATCATTAATATCAACAGAAAAATATCTCAAACCATACGACCCAACTCGGTGGTTCTGAAGAATGTTTAAGCATACAACGTTGTTGGAGAACAGAAACCCAGCAGAACAAACCAGATATCTATAAGCTAACAATAGCGATTTTAACCCTATGGCTGAGCAGGGATGTGAGAGAATAAAAGGTAGACAGTGCTGAAAATATGAAGAGAGCAGCAACGGGAGCCTCCTTGCTCTTCATCTTCTTGTCCGTATTCACTTATATGCCCGCGTTTAATTTCTCCGTTACAGAAAGTTCCGGCAAGTGTAACCCCGGGGAAGTTCTCTAAGAAAGGCGTGCTGTCAACATTAGGACGTCCAAAGAATGACTCACCACGACCGCAGCAAGTGAAGATGAGACCACCAAAGACTGATTCCTTGTTGCTTTTGCCAGTAGCAACTAAATCTTGTTTATCTAAATCCTCCTTGAGACATCTCAATTTCTCAGAAATATTATTGCAAGAAGACACTGCGATGTTAGAATCTGATGCATAGAATTGGAAGGAATCTCCGGTTCTGATACCAAGTTCATTGACAAAAAGGTACTCCTCGTCACCCCTAAAAAAATTTGTTCATCTTAAAAATGCACTTAATCTATAAACAAAAGAGTAATCAATATTGTCGCAAGCCCACTCATGAATCCAAATACATGGGTAAAAGCACTATAAATATTAGCTTTAGCAACCGCCTTAGGACATCTTGATAACATTCTTGGCAAAATAACATTCTCATCCCTGCCGTCCTGTTCTCACCTCCCTCATCCTACTTTTGGACCAATAAAAGAGAGAAAACTCCCAAAGTCCAAAACTGAATTTGTACATTTCTGTTTTGGAATGTCCTAAAATAAATATCCACCTTCCTAACATAAAACATGTTTTCTAATAAAACTTCCCCCACAAAATTAGCCTCCTTATTCAAGCTCCATTAACGTCTCCCTCCACTAACCTCCTTAATTATTAAGGGTGAAGTGGTAATTTGGATATTGTCGAATTCTCTCTCTTTCCCCCCCCCCTTTTTGGTGCAAAATCAGAGGGGTTATAACATACAAGAGTGGTTCATCTAATGCACTAAGTAATCTGCCATACACCAATCAGCTTCACTGAAACTACCACAAGGAGAAGTCCAAATACAAATATCATACATTTGTCAAGTAAATCATTTTCCCAGATTGAAGGTTCAAACGAAGTAAAACATAGAAGAAAATGCTTCCTTGGTCATAATATTGGTAGTGACCATGACATACAGAAATGAATGATTGGAAAAGCATGAAACAATCAGAACAATGGCTTGCTTACCCAAACACTTCATGGAATTCCAGGAATGTTTGCCATCTTACTTTCTCCAACCCAATGGAGCATTTTCGTCTTTTCTTAACTCCAATATACAGGCCTGTATATCGGACACGCTCTCCAATCTGTAACAAATTATTTTTTTAACAAAAACCCATATTCATTGAAATCAACTACTACTAATCAACAGAGAATAAATGTCAAAATTCAAGAGTACAACTAATCTATTCTGCATGTTATGATATCCTACAAAATGACGTCACTTTGATGCATTGCCCTGGTTCAGTAAGTTTGTGATCATGGACTAATCAATGAAATGGAAATAAACAATGGAAAACACGTAACAGTATGTTTCAGTTCACATATTTAACCAGGGCAAGAGATATCAGTTCTAGTGAGCAGTTCCATCTGAGCCCCTATAAGATGGCTCAAGTATAACAACCCAGGGTCACTGTGCTGAAAGGGTGTTGCTTAAAGACCCCTGTCAGATTAAACAATGATTTTGTGAGACCCAAGAACTTATTTTTCCTTCCAAAAGCAAAGAGAACGGTGGGGAAAGGCAGATAAGCAAGGCTCTTCCCACTACAGGACTTCGGACAGAATGGCCCTTAGAAGTACGTCAAATGAATATTATTTAGCAGATACTTGATTTACTATGGCTGAATTAGAAGAAGTAATTGATTTGCTTCAAAGAAGTTAGAAGTTAAAATCATTGTCAGAAATTAGGTCAAACTATATTATTAGGTATCTCAATTAGCTTCCAAAGGCGAAAAGTATCAGGATACCTCATTGTAGATATTATTTAAAATAGTCTGACCATCGAGATTCTCACGAACTCCTCCTCTTCTTGAGGTAAGCCATGTACAACACTCACTGTGTTTCTCTTTTACAGAAGCTGCCTTATATGTGGGACCCACAGGTGTCGTACCAGTTGATATTGCTACACGAAACTGAGTATCCCCAATGCCTGGAGCATTGTAATTGGAAAAGCTCATTGTAAAAGCTAATAATCTAAAGCATCAAAAGAAAAAGTAAATAACAACCAATATACTGGCGATAAACAAGGATACACTACATGATAATACAAAGAAACGCATATGCCAGTGGTACACATGGAGCAAACTAAATCTTCTAATGTGAAACAGAAATGTTAAGACAACAAGTGCACATTAAGAAAAGAAACTTAGTAATCCACTTATTCAGAATGATGAACCAGAAATAGAAATGATAAGAGTTTCTAGTACATCCACAAAAATTTTCAATGCCAAAACTATTTAAAGCATGATAACTTTAAAAAGGCTAAACTCTTTGGACATCTATGGCACAAAACCATAGTTGTACAAATTTTATTTGACTGAGATTAACTATAAAATCAATCCTCAAACAAATACATTCCATGGATTAAAAGCATAATTATGTGCCACAAGCTCAGATTGATGATGGAAATGGTTTCCTATTTTGAGTCACTAGCAAGATAAAGTATTTTTACAATTATGCAGCCGCATTGCTTCTGTTATATTCTCTAGGAGCCCCAAATGTCAGACAATCTGAGTAAGAGAATGTCTCCATTACTAAATCCTGGAGGAACAATTCAAAAAAATGATTAACATAATGAAAGGTGTCATGTAAAGATAACAAGGGATTCTTATTTACATGGTCAAATGCTAAGAAAGTAGTTCTCCCTTCCAATTGCCAGATGTTGGATGCACATTTATAAACAGAACAAATGAGCTTGTAGATCTATACTCTTGGATACAAGTACAAAGAAGAATAGAATACAAGAAATAGAAAATACTTCTCTCTTGAAAGGAAAATCCATTATAAGAAAACATGGTCGAGAGACATAGCTAGCACAACTGGAACGCAATCTGATAGAGCAGGATAAAATCAGGGAAATAAGCAAATTCTATTAACTTCTTAATAGCTGATTCAATTAACTATATTTACTTGTTAGTTGCTCCAATACTTATTTGGACATAAAGAGAAAAAGGAAAAAAAGTCATTCACTAAATGAGGAAACCCAATAAATCAGGCGCTTGGTTCAATTTTCCTAGTCTAGCTCAGAAAGGAAATCAGATTGAATTAACAAAAATCGTCCCAACGTCTTTGGTTAAATTTGTCAGGAATAGTTTCAAATATCTTTTATTTTTATTCTTCTTTTTCTTTTCCTTCCCCCCTTATGTTCTCTTTCACTGGAAAACTAACGTTAATATCCACCACCATAACCCTAATCTACTTGCCAGCAGTTCAGCAGAAAGGGGTTTGTAGGCCAAGTACCATTAAACTCCATTTTGATATGAAATAATAAAAATGGACTAGCTACCACCTCATTGAAACTAGCCCTCCAGCCTACTATCTAACAAGCTTAAACTTTGATAAGATCATTCCCACTGATCCTCTCAATCAACTAAACCTCACTTCAGTCTCAGATTTTGACAAAATTAGCTAAATGCTACAATCCTACACTTGTCATAACCTAAAATAGCTCTACCAAACCTTAAAAAGAAAACTGAAATTAAACAAGTTAAAGATGCTGCTTAAGTGACTGTTCAATGAATATATTAAAATTTTGCTTAAACTCATCCCACTACTACACCACTATAAATTAGTTGCAGCCACCATCAACAGGTAACAGGCTGTCGCAAGGGAGGGAAGAGCTTTTGGTGTCGCTTCCAGTCAAGAAGTGGTAAAGACTCATTATCACTAGCCAACATGCTTTTCTCACATGACCTTAGGGGAGGATGGAAAGAGCATGGTGCAGCTGCCAGCAAGGAAGAGGAGGAGGCAGAAGATAGTGAACAACAGAAGAGGATTAGGGGTGAAAACAAGAAAATTTCAAAATTTTGATTTTTTAACTGTTGGATTATCAGATAAGGAATCAACCAAAACTGCTCAATTAGAAGGGAATCACCATAAACAAGCAAGAAATATGGGGAAGGTTAAAAAATAAACATTGGCAAAGATGTAACTGGAGGCTGCTCTCCTCCTCCCAGCCAGGCAGTTCAAAGAAAAAAACCTAAAAAGATGCTCTTATGGGCAGAAGGTCATGATCATGATTCAGTGGATGCAAATTGGCCTGTCCACTGGGACAACAAGGTTGGCATACAATCAGCTTCTCTATGTTGTGGGAATCTATGCATTGGCATTTTAATTATTAACCAGCATTAAAATTTGGCAAAGTAATATCATAAAAGGTGAAACATTTGATCCAAACAGAATGCTTTCATGTCAACAACCTTAGTCCAGAAGAGCTTTTGTACAGGAACCATGGAAAGAATAAAGTACCAGCGGGTTTGTTTCTATCCTTCACAAACACGAGAGCCACGGCAGGCACGATATACTCTCGCCTCCTCCTGGCACGCCTTTGCCAATTGCTTCTGTATGAATATCGACCACCGCATTCTCCAACAATGACAGTTCCCAAAGGAAATGCATAATCTGCTAAAACCATAGATAAACCATGTGTAATATGTATTAAAGTTATTCCCTTTTTCTGATGCTAAAAAAAGCAATGTGGTCAAAACTTAGCTAGTTCTCAGAGCAGAAATTGCATTGAATGTTATACAACTAGAAGTTGTATGCACTACTCACCCATCTTTTGAAGAACAGGTTTCATGTCGGCCTTGAGATCCTATCATATCATTCATCTTACATGTGAGAAAAGCATTCAAGAATGATACCAACTTCAGTAAAGAAAAGTCACCTAAATGATCCAAAACCTATCTGATATGCCCTTTAATCACCTCCTACACAAATTCAAGCCTGACCTTTAAACCAAAGGTAATTTCTTCCTCCCTCTTTGCAATAGATAAACTTATGCAAATACTTCCATATAGCATGTGTGGACAATTAATCCTTGAATTATGTGGGGGCCCGTAAAATAGCTAGAGGGACAGCATTAGTAATAAGAGTGTCTCATGTGGGCATGTGGAAGCTTACAGGTACAATAAGGGATATTCAGTTACTCACCATAAAGAGAAGTGGTATTTCCTATTACATGAGACAATAATCAAATACTAGATATATAGGCAAAATCATAATCACATATACTTACAGCGAACAATATAATTCCAGAAGGAGATGTGGATCCTGAAATAGAAGAAGTGTACTCCCTTATATCCGTGACAAATTCATCACTCAAGAGGTGTTGAAGTTCCTAAAATTTTTTGCATGAGAGTTTATTATAATCAGAACAGGAACCCTGGAGATGAGGTTTTGATTATGCATGGGAAAAAATCCACAAGAATGAGGAAAAAGAATAAATTCATTTGCTGATAAATATGGATTCAAATCACATTTCAATATTTGCAAGATACTTGAGATCCCATGTTTGTTCTCAGACTTACCTCATCTCGGGATGACAAAGGGATTAGATTGGCCTTCACTCCGGGAAAATAACCAACAGTTAACAAAATTCCTCGATCTGATATAAGATCTTTACCATCATCACCAAAATCTTCATCATAGTCATCCTCTGTTGTTTCCCACATAATCTGCACACACATTTGTTGACCGCAAGAAACATTTCTAGTTTCAAAAAAGTATACAAACTATGCAAGTAATGATCAACTGGAAAACGACCAAAGCAGCGTGGCAGTGGATAATTTGTAAAGGCACAAATTGCAACAAAGCCAACAATACTAGTCGCATTCTACAGCAAGAAGTTAGACAGTTACCTCCTTGAATTCATCAGTTATCGCATCTCTTCCAATAATTCCATCTGTCGAGCATGTAATAACTGGAATTGCAGAGCCCAACCTTTTAATAATCTGCAAGATCATTAATTCTTAGAATGCCTCTAACTTACTTTTGTGTATTTGGATTCCATTTCTCTCTAGAATTCAGTTTGGGCCCACTTCTCCTCTCACAAACAATCTACTTTTATGATAATTTCCAACGCAAAAGTTCTCAAACCAAAACCCAAGCCAAATGCATGCGATGAAGAGCTCTGTATCTTTTGCTTCAGTCTTGCCTCACCCATTAAGGGGAACAAGGGAACATTCGCTCAAATAGTTAATAGTTATAGGGCCAACCAAGTTAACTTTTCAAAAGCATGAGGTATAGCTAAGAAAGGTATCCTCTGCATTGCAGAATGTACCTTGATATTAGATTCCTACACAGTGACGCGGGCTAGTTCATAATTGAGATAGCATCATCGTTCTAAAGTCAATCACCAATTCTTATGTTGTACCCCATGTAAAAAGTGAAACTAAAGTTCTCAGGTATACGTATCGCAGTTTAATATAGTGGCTTTAGAATTTCTACTTGTAGCAAGTTTTTACATCTTTTCCTTCCAACGGAATGCCCTTTACATTGTAATTTCTATTTGCCATTGTAATTTCCAATAAATGATCTTTATGCAGACTGGATTAACTACAACTCACACATAATCCCAGGTAATACTGAAGCATTATCTTACTAGGCGGTGGGCATCCGGGTAGAAGTTAGGGCCAACGTAAACCATGGCAAATTGAGGCCGAATTGGCTCCGAGAAAACCTTTTCAAACACTTCATTCACAGCCTCCTGCAACAAAATACAACCCAAAAGTCAGTGAAAGTACTAAAAAATCATCCACAATTCAGACGTAGATTGTACGTAGCATACTTGAAGGGATGGTTTGAGAGAGAGGGCGGAGGAGAGCTTGGGAGAAGAGAGGATTCGGGAGCATATCGAATTCCAGGAGCGGTTGACGCAAGCAGCAGAGGCGAATGATGACGCAGGAAGCCGAGAGAGGACGTTGTGGAGGAGGTCTGCGCCTATGGCGTCGTCGATGCTCATGCTGCCGCCACCGCTGCTGGCACCGGCGCCGCCGCTACCTCTACTGCTTCCTTCGCTCTGTTGAGTTGCCATTTCACTGGCTTCTCTGCAAAATTCTCAGGGGCACCTCGACAAGCGCTCAGGCATAGTTTGGTTAGGGGGAAAAGAGAGAAGTAAGAAGGGAAGGGGAGATAAAAGTACAAGTAAATAGTGTTTTACTTGGTTTGTTAGGAAGGGAAGAAGGCAGGAGAAAATATGGAGGGGAGAGCTCTTCCTTCATATTAGTAAAATTAATTTATTTAAAATTAAAAAAATTAAAAAGTATTTAATTTTTAAAAAATTATTATATTATTTATTTTTATTATTTATAATTAAAAATTTTAATAAAAAGATAAATTTATAAATATAATGCTTTTATTTCACTTTTCAGCATAATCAAATCAAGAGAAATATTTTTAAATTACTTCTATTTTGTATACTAAATAAAATTAAAATAAATATAAAATTATCTCCTACAAAAAATAATAGGTATATCTTTCTCTCCTTTGGCCCCCTTTTTCCTTCCCCTTCCCTCTCTCCTGGCGAACCAAACTAAGCCTAATTAATATATATATATGATAATTTAAGTATATATTAAATCTTTAAAAGTCTCTTTTTAAAAATTTTGCACCAATTATATATCATAAATATTTTTTAAAAGTTTAAAATTCTCTCATTTTAAAAATTGAAATTTATAAAATCTTTAAAAAATGAAAGAACCTTAAAGAACAAGAATTACATAAGAAAACTAAAAATCTAACAAAATCTGAATTATTTTAATTTTTTAACGTATATATATATAATCTTATAAGAAATTCAGAATCCTAAAAGAATTAGATTGACATAAAAAAGGAAAATTTTTAGATTTTATTAAATATGAAAAGAAATATTTAAAGTAAATAAATCTAAATTAGTGATGATAGTGCAAATTTATGGAGTAAAATTTTATAGGATCCGTTTAATGTGAAAAAATAAATCAAGCCCTTAAATTTTGTCTTAATTACATGGACGAGCCTTTTTATCTTGAAATTACACTAATGTCGGTTGAAATTCTATCACTTTACAACAAAATTTTCATGTTGTCTGAAAATATGGACATAAATGGCCCCTTTTTTTAATTGATTGGACCTAAAAGTTACTTGTTAAATATTTGTCTCAGTTTTGAAAATTTTGTCTTGAATTTTGTAAAAGTTAAATTATTTGTTAAAGAAAATGTAAATCCCACACTTGAAATTTAAGTTTTCTTTCGAAACTAAATATTGTCTAATCATATTCTAATTTTTTAATTTAGGAGTAGAAAAGGATAATATCGTTCCAAATATAAATAAATTGAATATAAGTTATGGTTTTTTATATTAAATTTTATTTTAGGAGGAGAAAGGATATTACAATTGAGATATAAAAAATTCCAATTTTCTTATTACAATTGAAATAATAACAATTCCTTTTCCTCAAAAAAAAAAAGGCCTACATTCTCCAATAAAAAGAAATCTCTGTATTAAACTATGTTTTCCATGCATAATTCATGTATACTCCCTCATTTCAAAATATAAGATCTTTTGATCATTTTAAAAATATTTGATCTTTTATAAATTTTAAAAATTCAATTTTTAAAATTACTCTCACCATAAATATGATTCATTCTTTCTTTATTATATTAGTAAAATTAGTTGAGAATATAATACAAAATATTTTTTATTTTCTTCTTCCATAATCTATGTAAAAATTAAGTCAAAAGACTTTATATTTTGAAACAGAATTAATAGTTCTTAGCTAAAAAATGTTCCAAGCGGATAATTGGCACAGATGTAGGGTATTTTCCTTTTTTATAAATAACACATATGTAAGGGTAAGAAAACCTTCAAAATTGTTAATTCAAACTTCGACTTGCCGTTCAAATAATAACCTAGGAGTGCCTAATTCGTAATTGAAAAAAAAAAAAGCCCTTCACACAGATCTACATGTCCCATTCTGGATGAAGCCAAGCATCGTTGTGTCTAGTAAGAATCAAATTCAAGACTTTTTTGATCTAGTGATAATTAAATGTAATAATTGAGTAATTATCTTATTCTATTATTTTGATTCTTTGAAATAGAATGATCTAATTTTATCAAAATTAATATTAAACTATTGATAGTGAAAAAATAATAAATCAATTGGTTAAAATTACTTTTTTCAAGGTAATTACCGCACAAGCACGTGCTATGGTGGCTTAGAGCTAAGAACTTCAAGCCTACAAAGGGGAATCTTCATGAATAGAAAAAGAAGACAACAATATACATCTAAAACTAAAAAGGACGATCATAGATTTTTTCCCCTTTTACAAAGACGACAATTGGAAATCAATATTTCTAATATGCGAAATTTATTATAAATTTTTTATTTTGAGTAATACTTGTCATTTTATAAAATATTTATTTTTACGAAACTAAATATAAAAATTTTAAACTCAAAATCTATCTACCTCCACCCTAAATTATAATTAGAGAAAGTAAGTCAAAATAGTTAATTGGTAGAGTACTCATATTTGATGCTCACTAGATGAGTTGGTTAAAAAGTAGTGCACACCTGTCTTGGAAAAAAAAAAGAAATATTAGGGAAAAATAGATTTTTTATTTTAATACTTGGAGCCAAGTGATAAACAAGGAGAGCTCATATCTAATCAAAAGTGGACCAAGAGAAGAACATATTTGTCATGCAATCAAAGTTTGCTTCGGCAGGATGATAATTGCTCTGGCAATATCACCGGCATAGCTAAATAGCCTAGGGTGGATATTGAAGAAGGTTCCTGTTTCAGATTTTTATTCAAACTTTTTTAAAAAAGTAATTTATACAAAACAAAATAGAAGTTATCAGTTCAAAATTAAATATTTTATTTTAACTTAATATACAAATTAAATAAATTAATATAACACTCTTATTTTAATAATTTGACTCCTATTTTTTGAATTTAAATCTCTTAATTTAAAAAATCAAAGAGATTAGTAATAGATTATTACATTTAATTCTCTTAAATTAAAAAAAATAGTAATAAAAATTTTAACTATTTTAAGAAAATAAATAATAAAATTTGAGTATTTTTTAAAAAATATATAAATATTTTAATTTCCATTAAAATAAGTAAAAACCATCATTAAATTTTAGACTCAAGCTTTATCCAGACACCATAGTGACATCTAAGCGAGATCTGATCAGACACCAAACTTAGAAGGAAATGAGACGTCCTTAATTTTTCAGGTAGCGAATTGGCACACAGCATTCAGCAGACGCACCTTGTACTCTGAAATTAGTTTCGTGTATTCTTTATTTTCCATTATACAAAGAACAAACCCTTATACTAGGCTCGCATGACATGAGGCGTTCCCTCCCAGCTGTTAATGCAAGTGCAAGAAAGAAACACAAAGCCAGTGGACAAACCTTGTAATGATGCTGTTCATCAAGTTATATCCTAATCTATTCACATACAAAGAATAACTGAACACCCTAAGTATCTGACCCCCTTTTTCTATCCCCGGTTCAGTTAACGCTCAAGATATTGTGACTAACATTTCTTGCCATGTATGATTCTTTTATACTCCTGGCAAAATTTTGTTGATTCTAAGCATTGTATCCATCATACAAAGCTGAAATATCCTACCATACTCTGTCACAGGTTTTCCGGAATATTTCTTTCTCTAAACTTTCAGAGAGGTTGGAGTTCTTGCTCTGGGAGAGCAGAATCTACAGGCTTGTATGAAACAACTGATAGTTGCTGCCGCCTCCTCCAAATAAACATTGCCCCAAAGATCAATAATCCAATTATCAATGCGGCAACAAATGCTATCAATACAACCAAATAATGTTGCTGCCACCATGTCCTGAATAAGTTTAGCAGATCTCAATATTAATTAGAAGTCTGATATCATGGATCAAGTCAGAAACAATGTGATTATAAGCGGAAGAAAACAGGAAATCATCCTCCTCGACGCCATAAATGCTCTGACTCTGATGTAGGTAGACTGCGACCGGTGGAGCTAGGGGAAAAGAATATAGTGAGAAGCAAATGAAAAATTAACTAGTTGACCAGCAGAAACACATACTTGAGTCAACAGCAAACCAAGCCAGACCAAAGAATCAATTGAACCTTTACTGTAGAAGAAATTTATACTTGATCTACCAAAAACCCTGTTTTGTAGAACTGGTTTGTGAAAAGACAGATGTCTACCATCCATCAGCAAATTATTTTCTTTTCTCCACATAATAAAAGATTCCAGTACATTGTCTTTCATTGGCACAGTTTATATACGTGCACAGATCAATGCTATTATTAGAAGTAAAATTGTTAGGGAGTATAAGATCTCATTTCGGGTTAAGTCCATATAAGTACCCCAAACTTTAGGGGTCCTGACAGTTGAGTACTCAATCATATCACTATGACAATTAAGTACCAAATTTGGATGGAGACTGTTAATTCAAACTGAAAACTTTATAGAATCTAGAAGAAAATTTCTTGGAAGTCAAACTACAAGGTAGTATAGTTATAATATATTTTTGTTTCTTTATCTTATTCTCTAAAATCAACTACTTTGCTCACAAAATTTGCAAAAAAATGTAGCAAAACATATCATGTGCATTATTCCAAGGGGTTGATGATCTAATATGCAAGAAAGAAAATATATAGGGAAGATTATACTAAGGAAGAACGAAAAGTTAAAACAAAGCATCACTAATATGCAAGCAAAGCATGAAGAGTAGGTGAGTTCAAACTCCAAATTGAAAGAGACAAATGAAAAGCTTCTTCTCGATATTGAGGATTTCTCTACACGTAGAAAATTGAAGAGAGTTTGGAGAGAGTGATGATATTTTTTTCTTCCTTCCCGTACTTTCTCATTATTGACTTCCCTCTAATCCTAACGGGCAAAACAGGATTTCCAATTTTTCTAAATTGAATTGAACACATTTGTAATAGGCCATGGATTTTCTGTCTAAATTAACAAATTCTATCCAAATTATGTACTTAATTGTCATAGTACTGGGATTAGATACTCAATTGTCAGAACCCCAAAGTTTTTCGTTTGAATTAACGGATTCCATCTAAATTTGGTACTTAATTGTCATAGTGACGGGGATAGGATACTCAATTGTCAGGACCCCCAAAGTTTGGGGTACTTATACGGACTTAACCCGCTCATTCATGCGAATGAATGATTTTGAAGTTAACATTTCATTTCTTTAATGTGCAGTTTAAGTCAGTGTTCTCAAGTGCCTTCTGCTTGTTTAGGGAGATATATTGTAAGATGAGCCATATGTCAATCCTAAGCTGAGTATTGTAGTGGATGAGAATGAATTTATCCCAATAATGTTTTCCAAATTGGTTTTGTTTCGCAGGCTACTGAATATGAGTATTTTCAAGTAATATTTGTGACCAAATTATTTTGTTTACAGAAACAAGAGAGAGCAGATGGAGAACTGTACCCAGAATATTGATGAGATTATCCTAAACACAGTCTGGGGGAACACAAAGACAGATTTGCATGATGGGCAAGTCCTTATGGCAAAATAGCTTTCACTACCATCCAGACCCAAATGGCCAAACACCAGCACCCCCATCCCACCCTCACAAATGGCTTTATGGTTCAAAGAGAGCAGCAATTCCAGAATTTCTAAATTGAACTCAGACATAAATAGAGCTTATTCCAACATTTCTAAATCGAAACTTTAACAGCCCCTGCATGTCCCCCTCCTCACAAACCTTCACAAATGGCTCGGTAGTTCAAAGAAAACACAATTCTAAAAGGTGATCTTAGACATGAATAGAGCTTATTCCAATTTCTAATTGAAAATCGCCCCCACATGCCCCCCTGCTCCCCCCCCCCCCAAAAAAAAAAGGGAAAAAAAAACACCCCTAGCAGGCCAACTTTTATCTCTCCTATGGACAACGATATGTTAAACAGAACATAATGCAAATCCACATTTATTAGACAAGATGAGTAAAGGGATCACAGTCCATATTCAAAATTAAGGATTTCATGCCTGGGTTTTGAATGAGATGCTATTATTTTCCATGAACCATTAATTCCCACTTCCCACAGCCAAAGAAATACGAACAGAAAAGGTAACAAATAAGAGGTGAAAAGAAAAATCAACAAGTTGAAAGAATAACATGTAAACAAAATACATGGAAACAAAGGAATCAGAAAGAAACCTACCGCCTTGGCAAGGCCTCAGTATTCCAGTCAAACATTTTGTAACTACCAAAGGTATCAGGAAGATGAAAATTATTTTCAGCCAACCGGGATACAATCTTCTGCAGAAATAATCATAGCAAGTATCCAATCATAACTTATAAGCTAAATTTTTGCATTTCCAGCAAGCAAATCGAATATGAAACAGCAGAATTACCGCTGCAGTTGTATTTGAGAAAAAATCAGCTGACCCTGCGGGAAAAATTGCCCATTTAGTGAGCGATTCATTTCCTTTGGATGTAAAGTTCATCAAGTGAACCTGCAATCATTCAACATAACATTGGAAACCACTAGAAAAATAAAGTTAATAACCAAGAAAAAACAGCCTTAATAGCAATCTTAATCCAGTCATGGCAAGTGAAGAAACATATCATTTCGATCCAAATTCTGTATCACAATCATGTAAGTTTTCTATTATCATGAATTGATCAACCTGTGATGTATCAACATCTAGCTCTTTTGCAATGGATTTGGAAAGTACTGAGATGTGAGGCTTCAAGTCAGTGTAATTGATGCTGAGCGACATATAAAATGTTATGAGACCAACTCCAGTCCCTCCTGCAAAGGATAAAAAATTAATCAGAACTCAACTACCTCCTTAACAAGTCAACTAAGACATCTCACACATTTCAGAATGCAAACTAATAACAAGCGATTCAAGGACATAGACCAACAGAAAACTAGAAGAAAATATTGCAAACCAGCCCATAATTACCAGAAGCTCATTCGCCACCCCCCCCCCCCCCTTGTAGATCATCAATGTTCATTACCGCATAAAAATATTTAATCATGTAAATACATAATCATTTAAGGATTATCTCACAAAATATTGATAAAATGATTAAAAGAAATTAGTTGATCCAAGTAAAGATTCCAGTCAAGAGGTGTGAAATTCACACTCCACCAACAATATGCAAAATGATGGGTCCAGGTGTAGATGATACTAATTTCAGTAAATAAATTTTAATAATTGCAGTTGAAGCAAGATATCAAGAGGACAAATTAAGCTTGAAAGAACCAAAGAAACTGATGAGCACAAAAACAAAAGATGATCATCAGTAGCTGGCTGATGTAATCTTAAAAATTCAAAAGTAATCATCCAAACTTGTTGAATTGATCAAAGGATTATCAAAGATTACTTACTTTAGGACATCCGACCTATATGAGCACTTTCAAAATATTTGGTGACTAAAGATCTATCTCCATTATGATGGCTCAAGGAAGTTTAATACAAATGCACAAAAGAGGATAAAGGGCAAGATCAAATTAACATCCTTCAGTAGTTCAAAACCCTTTATGGTACGTGTTACAGATTTTGTATGGATTCATTTCAAGATTATTGCTGCCACTATTTCCGTACTTAGGGCACTAGATGATTTGGACTTATAATGAGAGTGAAAATTTGACTTTGTACCAATATTAAATACAAAAAGTATGGTTAAAATTCAATTATTCTAGAGAACATGCTAGGCCTAGGCAAAAATTAACCAACAACTTTCTCCAAGGACGAGTTTAAAGCTCATGCTAAAGCATCAGAATATATTATTTTGGCAGTTAATATGTGAAGACTGCTCTACAAAAAAATTAACAAAATGATTCTGGTCCTAGAAGCTTGCTCTGGTCTAAAAGTATTTACAAACTCTAAACAAAAAATAAACATAAATTCTTGCAACACCCTGGAAGGAGTAATTTTAAGAGCCTAATTCTTGATTCAAATTTACACGCTGGAACACCTCCAATAGAATTTCTTAACTGAGAAAGCAATAATTGGATCAAAAAACAAAGAAACAAGGTTCCAAGAAAATTGGGTGCTATCCAACCTCAGAAACTAGGATAAAATAGATTCACAGAATGTCAGTAAGTATGCCTAACAAGCAAGCTAAACTTAATAATAGAAGGAAGATGGTCCATGAACCTGAAGCATTATAAACTGGAGGCTCACTGGGAGCCAATCCTGGAGCCACATCTTCAGTTGAGTTTGTATTATTCAACCCTAAGGGAACCGAAGGAGGCACATTAGATGCCTGAAGTCTGTTCCATAAGTCGGAACAATTTGTTTTCCAAAAACCAATCTTCTCATGTTCACGATCATATGTTACAAGAGTGTTGCGGACAACAATCCCTGTCAAAATGTTGAAAAAGTAAAAAACACTTTAGAATGATAGGTGACAAAGAAACAAAGAAATCCTTTAGTGAAATCAGCCCTTAATAATGACAGAAAAGAGTAGCAAATAATGTTCGGTGAGTTTAAGGACATGTCAGAGAATTATACCTCCTAGAAGAGTGGTTGGATCTTTTCCATTCTGAAATATTCCCAAGCAATATGCACCACGCACCTTTGAATGCTTTTGTTAACACCAAAAAATAAAAAAATAAAAAAGGGAAAAGGCAACATCCAGAATAGGGGAAAATCAGTCCAGGTATCTAAAAAAGGAATATTAGGAGCTATGAAAAAAAAACTAGAATATAGAAAAATGGAGCAGAGTATTGAGCAAGATATTTACCCGAAACAAATAATTTTCAGGCGACAGTGACAGCTTCTGTCCATTGCCAAATACCATCTCAACCAAAGGAAAAGTTTTCGAGAGTTGTGAAACATCACTGGTAAAAAAAAAAAAAAAAGCTATTTATTAAACACTTGGCCCAAAAGAGTTGCCAAATCTCTTAAATATTTCCATTTAAAAGAATACCTCCCAGCACCAGAGAAGCAGATGTCGTTATAACTTGGATCAGGGCCTTGGATCTCTTTGAGAGAATCAAGTTCTTTCATGATCTGCGTGAAAAAGTGCAAATAACTTCTCAGAATGCTAAGCTGCAAATCTTCTACATAAGATATTTTCAGCAGAATTATGTGGCTTTAGTTAAATCCCATAATGATTTTAAAACATGAAACTCGTGACTGTATTAAAAAATGCAGAAAATAGTTCTCGTAGTACTTCATAAATGTGCAAAACCCTTAGGCTGAAGGTAGATAGGTAAAATGCTTTTCCCCCAAAGAGTGGGGGCCTTCAAATTGTGGTCATATATGTTAAGAAACTGCATCCAAGGATACCATCATTTTAAAATAAAGACTTGTCATCTTCAATTATTAATCATCCAGCATGAACTGAGCATCCAGTGCTTCATGGAAAGGATGAAAAACTCATGCTTGGTGGGTGGAGAAAGGATAATTAGCACCAGAAGAGAATGAAAACAGAAGCCAACAGCTTTCGGTTCAGATGTTAAAAGGTTCAACCTTCAGCTTCACCTTTATTTCACATACTAAAACATAAAACTTAATGCACTAAAATGCAAGGGGGAAAAAAAGAAACTAATGCATTGATCTCATGCATGACAGCAGCTGAAGGAAGTAACAGATTAAGGTTCCTTATTCTGATTTTCGCAAACTGTCTATAAGTTGCTCAGACTTATGCAATAACATTAGCCCTAGGACCATCGAAACAGGCTGCTCTTCCAGGAAAAGTAAATCTTACTGCAGTCTTAAATGCCAAAAATGCTTCTTCTGGTAGGTAAGCATATGTGGTACCGCTGTCAAGCACAGTTCCATGCTTTCTGTCAAAAATCCGGTGATCTAAATGCAATGCCTTCCCAGCAACATGCATCTCCTTCAGCTCAATGTTGTAATATGGACTGTTGCCATCCCAATACTAGAGTAAATGTGTGAGATGTAACAAGTGCATTTGTTAGGAAACACCTAACATTCTGAAGATGTAAGAATAATATTTACATATATACCTGCGATTCGGATCTGAGCGGCTATAAACCATGTCCGGAGGGGCTGAAATTCCACCAAGAACCATTGCACCACCTCCTATATCCATTCCTCCATAACACAAGGAAAAGGAATCACTAATAACACGCTTATCAACAAGTTGATCAACAATACTGAGATCTCCACGACCCAATCCCATTATCCCATCAGCATGCTGGCTGTAGAGGTCACCAGTTTCCATAGTTTCACAACCAAATACTGCTCGTTGAGGCGCAAGTTCACTAAGGTTACCAAAAGACACTATATCCTCCCCAAGGATTCCGCTGCTGGAACTCATTTCTGCATATTGCCTCTCATAAGTACAATGCTCTCTCTCATTGTCACAGTTGCATGCAACATTGCATTTTACTGGGTGGTACGTGCTAGATAATTCTGGTTCAAACCGAGGATCCTAATATGTATTTACAAAACAAGAAATAAACTCAAAACATGGTTGCAATGTCAAAACAAAGCGCAAAATCTATGATGGTATTTGAAGCATTTAACCAATAGAAGAAAAATATAGAATTTTTAAACCCTGTTCTTTTGCATTAACCTTTTCTCAAAAAAATATCATGGGCTAAGTAATAATTCCAGGCATACATTCATATAGAGTATAAACTGTGGTCTATACGAAAACTCAGCCTATGTGAAATCTCATCATAGTCCAGAGCAATAAGAACCCAAAACTAAAATAACCCGAGATTAGATATTGCACTGGTAGTGCATTTTACTGGTTGATAGGTGCTAGATAATTCTGGCTGAAAACAAGGATTCTAATGTGCATTCTTACATGACAAAGAATCCCAAACAGTGTTAGAAATGTCAAAATAAAAACAAAAATATATGAATAGTATTCAAAGCTGTTAATAAATGGAAGAAAAACCTTGAATTCTCAAAATTTGTTGTCCTGAAGAAACCATTACTCAGAAAAATGATACGGGCCAAGTAATACGCCCAGGACATTTATTAATATGGACTATAAATTATTGCCATCTGACAACTTAGCCTATTTGAAATCTGATCTCATAGAACACAGCAACAAATATCCTGAAACAGAAATAACCCAAGACTATATGCAAGATGTTGTTGCATCCACAAAAAAATGGAACATTGACATTAAAAGGATTGACAACCAAATAGGATAAAAAGATCTATTGCTGGCCCATGTAATCTAGTTTCCTTTTCAAGGCAAATATGGGTCTCCTAAAGCCCCTTATTCGACAAACCACATGAATGGAAGAAGAATAGTTTTATCAACTAAAAGATTTCTTTAGTTGCAATTTCAGCGTTTATGTTTCATGATACTGATCAATTTCTTCCAGTGCTTCAAACTTTCCTTCTTTAGGATCAAAGGGTTTTCCTGCATGATATGTTGATATCGCTGTGCAGTTTGCCTTATGTTTATGTTGCAATCAGCTTTGTGCTAGAAATTGAACCTTGCTCCTAATTCTGCACAAGTACATGATGCGCCTACCCCTTTTATGCGCTTGTGATAATCCATTCATAGGTTAGTGTTTGTGGCTTCAATACCAATGCCCCAAATCACAATTAACAAGGAAACTATCCTTACATCATCTATACATATTAACGCACTAATTGCATTCCTGAATTTACATACACAACCTCGCATTAAAAAACAAGGAAATATGTAGTCATAGACACAGCTTTGCATGTTTAGAGAATTGAAAAGAAGTGTAACATATTTTGCAGGAAGGACTCAGCTTGATTTCCAGTTGGACACAAAAAGAATTTTCAACCATTGATCAAAGCCAATTGATCCATTATAAACTTAGAACTGGTTGAAAAAGGCCTCTCATTACGGAAAAATCTGTAAATGGTTACCTAAGTTAATCAATTTTAGCACTAAAGAAACCAACTTTGAACAAACATAAAAGCTTTTCTATAGTTTTCCATTTTTTGAGCTGAGAAATCGGCCATACAAATAAATATATAGGTGAGAAATCGGCCATACAAATAAATATATAGGTGAGAAAAAGGCAGGTTCACCTGATGCTTGCCACACTGTTCACAACTAGAACAAGGAACATAGGTAACAGTACTCCCGGTATCTACTATTAATGCAAATCTCTGCGGCGGTGTCCCGATCCACAGCCTTGTGGTATAATATCTGCATAAAATAAATCTCAATTACATTTACTGATACACACAGACAGCCATACATTTAAACAAAATTAAACCTCAACGGGATCGTCAAGGTCAATCACTAGTGAAGTAAGATAGACAAACCGACCCATTGAGCAGGAGATCGTCATGGAGAGACATGCGATAATTAGGCAGGCGACTCCGAAGATGTCGACGCGAACTCCGCATATCCCCGGCGGATGATTGGTTGAGCCGCGGAGGAGAACGGAAGAGCGGCAGCAGCATGGAGGTCTGCAGATTGGTTCCGCCATTACGGAGAATAAAGGTTTTGTTTAAATCCAGCTGAGAAATATCAAAACTGAAAACTCCATTGAAGAAATCAGAAACGACGACGGACAACAGGATCAGCACGGCGTTGGTCGCCGTCGCCGTCGCCGTGAAACGTGCCCCAGCCATTCGTTCGGCGATCTAAACTGATTACAACGCTACCTCTCTCTCTCTCTCTCTCTAACTCTTACTTTCTCTCTCTGCAGAACTACAGAGAGACTCGGAGTGCGGGGAGCAGTGCGGTTGCTGATGGGAAATGGGGACTCTGCAACCTCCGCGGAAGAGAAATGGAGGAAGGCGTTATGTGTTGACTTTTTTTTTTTTTTTAACTGTGAATCAGATCTGTGCTGCGGTCTTGCTTTTATTTGGATAAGAGAAATTGACAAGTTTAACCATCTAACTATTTTATTTATTTTATAATTGTTCATAAATTTTTTTATATTTTTTAGTTTCTATATTATTTTTTTTATTTTACGATTATTCTTAATTTTAGTTTTATTATTTTTAGACCACAAATTATTTTTTAAACTTAATAATCTTAATCATCTAATATATGATATAATCTAATCGTCATAAGAGTAAATAAGTTATCTTTAATAATTTTTCTTCCAAATAAAATAATATTCTCACGTCCATAAAAAATAGATGTGTATTTGAATTGAATTTTATTTAAAATTATAGATTAAAGACATTATAAGATAAATAAAAATGTATAGGATTAAAAATGATAAAATTAAATATTAAAAATAATTATAAAATAAATAAAATAGTTTGAGGACTAAACTTGACAATTTTTTATATATAATTTTGTATTAAATAAAATTTTTACAACAAATCTTCTTGCTTATGAGGTCTTATTTTAGTTATAAGAGTATGAGCTTTTCAACCATGAAGTTAAAAGTTTAATTTTTACACGATTTTATTATTCTCTTTTTATAGGAAAATAAATCTTCTTTATTATTCAAGAAAATTATTAAAATCATTTGATCTTCTTTATTTCTAGAAAGGAAGGATATTTTCTCATTCAATTTAGTTGTTTATATTCTTCTCACCATATAATCTTTTTCCTTGTGGAAAATAAATCTTCTTTATTATTCAAGAAAATTATTAAAATCATTGATCTTCTTTATTTCTAGAAAGGAAGGATATTTTCTCATTCAATTTAGTTGTTTATATTCTTCTCACCATATAATCTTTTTCCTTGTTTGGTTATTAGAAGACTAGAACATGCATAAATGGCCTAGAAAAATCTACAAAATATTAATATATGCGCATTCTAATTTTTTAAAATAAAAATTTTCTTATGTTTTTTGTTGAACTCAAACATTAATCGCCGTACTGTGAAATAATATTTGTGGAAAAGCTTGAAATTTGATTCTAAAAATGTAAATTCAAATATTACTGGCCAAATAAGTCTAATATGGTGATATTATTGATTATTCTAAAAGAATTTGAGGGAAAATAATCACTATAAATATTAGAGTATCAAGTCTTCCTCTAAGTTGGTTCCTATTCATAATAGGAGATTGCTAAATATATATTAATACATGACAATGTTTAACAATTTTAACAATTTATAATTATTTATAAAATAAAAAAGAAAAAATAAACAAAAAACAGAAAAAAAGAAAAGAAAAAGGGTGAGTGGCGACAAATCCACTCTTGAGAGTGTAGCGCCTAGGTTGGGTACCCAACCCTTTTTATTTATTTTTTATATTTTTCTCTATTTTATTTTTAAATAGTTATAATTTATAAAATAAATATCATATAAGTAATTTAGAAGATAAAATATCAATATTATATAAAAATATTCATGTATAAGTAAAATTGTAATGCGTTTAAGATATTATATATTCACTCGTCTAAAATTTTACTTTTTTAAAATAGTTATATAATTTATTTAAACTTTCACAAAAATTAGATAGTATTTAGTTTAAAATTTTTTATTTTGAATTTAATAAAATTGAATTCTTTGTAAAAAAAAATATGTAGGCCTTCCAACTAAAATTTTATATTGAGTTTCAATACTAATTTTTTTGAAATATTCCAAATTTGCACTGTAATTTAATCTTTATTACTTGATATTATTTATTTTTATTGCTATAACTATCTAAACTCGAACTCCAGTAGTTCTTGGATTATGAAGCTGAATTAAGTATGAAATTAAAAAAAAAAATACCAGTTTTCTAGAGTTGGAAGATGTAATGGACAATCATGTGTATTTTTATAGCTTTGGTTGGCGTTGATACTCAATCTTAAATATCATATCTGAAAGAGAGTGTTTCTTGGTATTTTGAAGCAGAATTCACTTTTTTAGACTAATACCACGTTTCATATGATGCAATGAGAAAAAATGAAATTTCTTTTCCATTTGAATCTCTTTCCACTCAAAATATAGTTTTTCATTCCTTGTCCCAACATAGGATAATTATTTCTCTTACGTATTTGTCAAAATTATTATTTAATATCATAATAGAATGAAATGATTTAAATATCCTATATAATAACAATATGACTAAACTATATGCATAATCCATAAAATCTTCCTTGAAAGGTCATTATATACCAAATATACTGTAAGAAATGACCATTTTCATAGACCAATTTTTATGAAGAATGTTTATCTTGGATATGAACTTGGCTCAATCAAAAACTCATGCTTTTTGTTTAAAACAATAACTTATTGTAATAAAGAAACTCCTCTAGTTTACATTTATCTTCCGTTACTTAGGTATTACACTAATTAATCCTAAATTTATATTATTATATGATTTTTAAAAATTTAATGACTTATCAAGATTTTGATCTATCAAACATTCCCTAAAACAAGCATTTGGTGAAGGATTAGGAAGATAAACTCCTACACTAATCCTATCCAATAAATATGGGATAATTGCTTATCTTAGCATTGATTCCAAGATAAAGTTGAAATTTAAATAAAATATTTGCATAAGATTGCAACTCTTTTAGGGCTAAGGATCCCTTGTTTTTTTTACCCTTTTCCTCGGGAAATAAGTCTACTTGGATCCTCTACAACATTTTTTGTAATATTTTCTTTCAAATTTCTTTTTTTTTAGAAAATTTTTATTTAGTATTTATTTTTATGATTTAAAATTTATTAATAAAAATATTGTAATAATAATGTTACATGAAGAACGTTTATAAAGGATACCAACTAAAGTAGACCAGGAAATCTAATTAATAACAATAGCGATCAGTTAATGATCCTATAGTTACTGCTGTGCTGTGGATGCATTAGAATGGTCATTCTTGTTGTTAGGTTTCCTTCAAAATTTTTGGTTTTGAACTTTCATATTTCAATGCAAAACATTAGTCCTTATTTTATGAAGCATGCATTTCTTTTTAATTTTTTGGGGTTTATATCTTCATGTGTATATTATATTATAGTTTCAGTCGTTATTTAATTTCTTTCTCATAATCCTATATTATATAAGAAGATTATTTAATAATTTGTTCATTCAGTAATTTTTTATTCCTCCTAATCCCAAGTAAATAGTAAAAGCTTATCTTTTTTTTTTTGATGGGTAAATACTTATCCTTGTATTTCATCCTCCAAGCCAGAAGATACATCAGTGGTCCAAGGGGAAGTACCCACCATGTCACAAAGCACTGCAGGGGGAAAGTAAGGGTGGGGAAAGGTGACCAGTGAAGGAAGTACATTTAGCCCATTGACCTAATTCATGAGCACTTTTGTTACAGTCCTAGGTACAAAACAAGTCTTCCAAGATTGGTGCCATAAGAGAAAATCCTTAGCCTCATCAACAATTGTCTTACCTGTCCAATATTGTTGACATTATTTATTATTAATTGTCAAGACAATATTTATCGAGTCTCCTTCCAAAATGGTCAAATTAATGTTATTTTCTTCTGCTATTACATGACAAAAGTAGCTACGATAGCCTCAGCAGTGAATGTAGTATTGACATAATCTCTTGAGACTCTTCCTTCAAGTATAATGCCTTCATGATAAGCAATTATCGTTTCACCTATCTTAATATGTTGTGATTATTATCATAAAAGCATACTATATTATTTTATCAAAAATCAAAGCAGCTCAAAAAAATATTTCAATTTCAACTTTCAATTCAACCTTAACTACTACCTATCTTTTTTTTAATACTTAAAGGACAGTATAAATTATACTGTTTATTTTTCTAATTTTAAGAAAAGTTAGGTAAGTAAGGAGGGCACTTCATATGCTAGGAAACACTACCACCTAAACATAACGAAGCCATCCTAGGAATAGATTTCCCATAGCTCGCAAACGCAAATGTTCATGCCTTGAATATCTCTTTACATTGCTAGTCCATCCTATTGTAGTATATATCAGAGGACTAGACCCCTATATATCTATTAAGGAAATCACCCACTTTCAGTAATTGCGTAACTTCAAATCTCACCGGCAATACTGCATGGAATGAACAATCCTCCTCACAAGAATAGCTCAAAATGATAGCCTGTACTCCCTCTGTCCCAAAATAAATATTCTATTATCACTTTTTATTTTTCTCAAGATAAATGCTCTATTTGTAATATTTTAAGAGAACTTTGATAAAGTTTTTGCTATTCTTATCATTTTTCTTACCACTACCTCAATTTCCAAATAGAGTTAGATTTATCTTTATCGTATAGTAATAATTTCTATGGAGTAAAAATGATATATTAGTCCTTTTGCTTTAAATTTTATAAACTCTAAGAGCTCTTGATCTACGTAAAAAGCTATAATAGAGCACTTATTTGAGAAGAAAGAAGTATAAACTAGAGGCACTGCGGGTGAACAACACTGAGAGCATCTTGGAGACTCTAGATTAGAGGTTCTCTTCCCTCATATAGTAGTTCAGCTTAATTGCTTCAAATTTCTTAGTTAACAGCAAATGTTTTATGAGATTTTCAATTATCATGAAAACCGTAGAGAGTTCAACAGATTTTGATATTAATTCTTCAGTATGAAGCTCATACTTTGTACCATTAAGATGTTGTTGTCCATTTGGGTTTCTTTAGGTCCCAAGGATTAACAAGATAAAAGGACACAATGAAGCAAGACGAGATGTCCAAAGTGTAAGTTGAAGAATGAAGTATTAGTAGACATAAGATCTAAAAGCAGCATAGTCTTCCTTATTGCAGAAGGAAAATGATTTATCTAATTTATGTCTGCATAATTGTTAGCAGATTACAACATTGTAACAGTATAATATTCTACAACAAACTGGTGTGACAGCTTTTGATGTTTTGCTTCCGTTGCAGACTGCCGGACATGGACAGAAATGGACAATCAATATCGAAAAGAAACATGAAGAGAACTGCCACAATAGCTAAAGTAATATTAGTTCAATTTTCAAGTAAAATGAATGAATAGGAAACATCACAAACTTCAAAAGGAAAAAAGAAAATGGGAAACAAAGGCCAGAAGATCTCTTTCAGAAAATAAAAAACAGTGACCATAGGAATAGCATCTTTCCTCTTACCCATTCTGAAAAGAAAGAAATACACACGAATTTGAACTATTTTGAAATGAGCTTCAGGCAAACCTATTCAGCTCCTCCACCGTCTCCAAAAAGAACTACATAGCAGAAACAGAAAAGTAATTTAACTTAGGTCCTCTACCATTCAGGTCCCAGGAGCCTCCAGGAAGACAAAGTAAATCTTTCAATTAGCCCATGTTGACATTCCCTGCAGCATTCATGGTTAAGTATCTGATCCTGTCTGCTCCTCACTCTCTTTCCCTCCCTCTGTCCCTTCATACTCCCCTCTACTTTTTTCTTTCTGGAAGGTATATATGTCTGAATTTTTCTTTTTCATCCTATACATTCTCATGATGTAATGTTCTGTAACCTCAATCACAAAACCTTGCTCTCAACCGTCGTAGTATAAATACAATTTTGTCCTTGCTGAACAAAAAGCATAGAAGGATATTAGATTTAGATGTCCTCTCTCGTCACAATGACTGTTAATTGTATGGCTCATCAAAAAGTAGCATAAGAGAATGGGTGATGATTTTGGTAGAATCTTCCAACAAAATCCACGTTCTATACATATCCCCATCATCCTTTGATGTATCAAAGGGGGGAACAGAAAAAGAGGAAAGACCTATCTTGTATTGAATGTTTTCCAGGATTTCAGGGATTTATTGAATGGTCTACTATTACTTGCAACTGGCAAAGGCAGGTATTCAGCAAATGAAAGCCAAGAAGTAAGGAAGAAAGAAGATAAGCTCAAACAGAAAATGCACCTTAAAGCTCTCTACCTTAATGGGTGGGTATGGGAACTCCGGCTTCGGCTGTCAGTCTTGCATAAGCTTGCTGCAATTTTTCAGTTACTGGTCCTACTCGACCATCACCAATTACACGCCCATCAATTTTGATAACCTGATATAGTTGATCCAAGAAAGTAACATCCTCTGAAAGGTGAGACAAGTGGTACTCACAAGAAAAAGGCACCTGATAACTATTAGTTTAGATAGCATTGAGCAATGAGAAAATCCATGCCAAGAATATGAAGAATCCGGATTGGTAAGTGGAAGTCCAAGCAAGATTGGATCTGATGTCTAAAATCAAACTTCTAGATTAGACAACAAATATTCTATAGTTGAATTTTCTTCTTTTTTCCTCCGGATATTGTGTTAGTCACCAACTGAACAACAAAAATCAGGACTCCTTTGGAGCATCTTCTTCATAGTGGTCCATAGATCATGCATGGTGATTGAGTGCGAAACCAAACACAAGTTATATTTTACAACAAAAGAACACCTGTTAATCCAGACTGACATGTCTAGAGAAAGCAACTCATAGGATGTCAGCATGTTTTGGAGATTTAGGAATGAATTTGAGTTTGTTTATAAAGCGATTTTACAGATGTATCCCGTTAAGCATGAGTTGCTTAAGTTTGGAGAACAGAGAAGATCTTGGAAAAATGTTGACATGCAGACTTACAAATGAAGGCTGATCAATGGCACTTTTAAAGGCTCAAAAAATTTTCACCAAAATTTAATAAAAAATTCCACATTTTATTAGCGTAATAAGCTTCATCTGAGGACATACTGGGCTGAGTTCTCCCATGGTTCCTGTTGTCCACACCTGCAGGGAAATACTTCTGGTTAACATTAATGATTGATACCAATTCAACAAAATTATGAATGAGGAAATTTTAAAAAACAATAAAGCAGAAAGAAAAAACCAATTTTAATACAAGCAGAGAATGCAGATCAATATCCATCAAGGGGTGACATTATGCATGTAAATCTTCACTTTCTGAAGTATCTTATGTAATTCTAGTAAGACAGAATTCTATTTAATTTTAGATGAAGAGGGGAAAGAAACACGGGCAACAGTCTCATTCACATAATTTCATTGTGTTTGGGGGTTTCTCATTAAAAGGAAGTATATAAGGGATTTCCGAGAATTGGGCAACAAGTTTCATGACATGTACCACTTATTAGAAAGAAAAAAGTTGGTGCAATTAATGTAAAAGGTACTACTAATTAGTGTTGGGGACATGGATTAGTAAAGTAGACCAAACTAGTTGTTGAGCGAAGATTGACTAGCTAATGTATAGGTATGGTCCCAAGATTTAATGACTTAAGCTTTTGGCAGAGTTGGAGGCATCCCATATATGGGGCCTGTAGATGGAGAAATTTATGCCTCACGATTCTATATCTTTTACAGCAAAACTACTATATGACATTTATAATGCAAGTTTCATCATAATCTGGAAGCAGCCATGCTTATTTTTGTTCCCTTGCCACAACCCCCCAGCCCCACCCCAATCCAAGAGAGAAGAAAACCAAAGAAAAACAACCTTAAAATCAGTTTCATGTGCTTAAAATAAACCTTATTGCAATTAGAAAGCTAACTTTAGTGGTCTCCTCATAACCACACCAATACGAGGACTCCAGACCTGAAAAGTAACTCCTATTGTAGGAAGCAATTTTATTTTACTATAATGCTGCCATGGCAGACAACAAGCTTAATATTGCATAATCCTAGAACAAAATAATATGCATGCATCTCTAAGAAAACATAATCTTTCACCCATGAAAAGCATTTCGAACAAGGTTGCCAACCAGGAAGAGTATTTATGATTATGATTTCTTATGCCCTTCAGTATTTAGTCTATTCTTTATTAGAATACTTATTTTCAATCATCAATTTGTCAGAGGTTCTAAACCTTTGAACATGAAAATACTATTTGAACACCTGAAAAATCAATGAAAACTTTCTGATTAAAATCAGGGAGAAAATTTTGAAATATTCCCTTAATATCAGCAGACACTATCAAGAAAGAAGAAGACCTCATCTGCAGTATGAAGTTCTGATAAGCTAATACGCCGCTCTTGTAAAACAAACTGCTCCTTTACCACAAGGTCCATCACCTGCAGTGTACCAATATAAGTGTCCAACCAAGGAAATGAGTAGCATCATATTTTTGTTAAAGGTTCCCAAGAAATCTTAAATGGTAAAAGCTAAATCTTGTAGCCACAAGAAAATACTAGTATTAGTTGAATCTGCTAGTCAAGAGGCTTTTTCCATTTAGTCACTGAAATTCATTGAGATGTCCTGCTACAACTCAAGATAATCCCTTGCACTTACTAACCTCGGCCAACTAATTTACCAGTGGGAGAGAAGAAGGCTAAATAAACTGGCTCTTTAAGCACTGTGGTCTAACTCTTAATCATGCAATCCGCAGATGTTATTAATTAAAAACTATTTCATCATTATAGACCAAAGGGTGCACACTGTCTCAATTTATCAGAAAGAGAGGAAATAATTTATATGTCGATTTTGTACTAGAAAGTTACATTGTCAGATGCCCAAACACAGCATTACATTTCCGCATTCCTTTTCAAAAAGAATCATTTCCAGATTTGCAATTCGTATCCTCTCTTAAAAGGAATAAGTGTTTAACTTCCAAAAAAGGAAGAGGATAAAATATAGTTAAGAGAATGATGACAAACAAGCAGAAATAGTTGTTTTGCTCCTGCTCATATTTGTGACAGTCATTTAGATTAGCTCAGAGTCGCATGCTGAATATCTTCGTCAATAAAGCAACTGTAGGAATGATGTAAAGCCATCAACCATGCGCATAAGCAAGCAGTGCCGGAAAGTATGACTAATGGAAGGTTAAGAGAATAGGTTGGTAGTATTATAAGAATGGACATTGGCCTTTTGGCTGCAAAGAGGAATAAAACTGAAGAGGATAAACATTATTTAATTAATCTGGTTGTAAGGGCATCATATTCCCTTAGGATAAAGGGAAACTATCTGGGGAAGTCTAAAAATATTCAGAGGAATTAGGTTCATAGCTGGCTCCAAGAGAAACGAAAGAAACGGGATGTCAGTGGAAAGAAGAGGAAAGAACTTTTGGTTATGTAGCAAACAAAAAAACTTGGATGCATCTAAAACTTACTGTTGCTCTTGTAAAAGTTTTGAATGTCTAGAACTTACTGTTGCTCGTGTTACCCCAGGAAGGCAGTAATCAGCATGAGGTGTCAAAACGCAGCCTTTCTTTACTAAGAACTGCAACAAGAAGATGAACAATGCTTAATCTGAATTAAGCAAAAGCTTTAATAGATGTTTAAAGGAAAGAGAATCTGAAAAAAAAATAGGGGATTTAGGACTTTGTTTTCTTTCTTTTTTGGCTGGATAGTGGATTCAGGACTTGCAAACAGTATAGCAACTCTTCAAGTGCAGGTTCGGACGAAAAAAAGAATCGTGTGCCTAATTTTTGCTCAGGCCCTTGCCAGCAGCTTAAACAGCTAAAACGAAATATCAGATATAGGGAATGAAGAACACAAAGGGAAAGAAACCAAGAAAACAAAAGGGGAAGAATGAAGTTCGCAGTATAGGAGCTGAGCTCTCAGGGCTGGAGGGGAACACCAAAGGACAAAAGGAAAATGAGGAGGAAAAATACAAAAAGTATAAAGAACAACATAGACAAGTAGCCAAGGAAGAAGCTTACAATGTTTGTGGCATTTGTTTCTGACACATAACCATCCTTATCTAGCATAACAGCATCATCAGCCATTGCGTTGTTCCCTTCTATCTGTGCCAAGATGAAAAAACAGTAATCAAGCTTTTCAATGTATCAATATGCATTAAAGAGTTCGAACATTCTAAAAGCTAATCAACAATAGAGAAGCACTATATCTGCTCTGTCCTCCTTTCTTAAAGGGCGAGTTTTTTATCTGTTTCTTTGATGTATAAATTAGACAATCATAGCTAGCAAACAGCTACGAATTTATGACAAAGAACACTTTGATCAACTAAAAGACAAAATAAAAGTCATGTCAGAGAAACATTAATCATATATAGGTTAACTTCTGGCAGAGACAATGTCCACAATGCTAACTCTAAATCATGTAAAACTTCTACCCAAATAGCAAAGTGAAAGGTTAACATGCTAAGAAATATTTATTGCAGAAGGCAAAAAACTGTCGTATGAGTTTCATTATTTTGACTGAAGAGCAAGCTGTATGCCACCATACAAGTCCATACCTTTGCAAGAATGTTGTTAAGAAGGTTGTTGTGGTGAATCTTAGAATCCAAATTCTGGAAAAGAACAGAAAGGGTCAAATTGATTGCTTAAGAAATAATAGTGCAGTAAGGTGATTCCTTAAACAGAATTTTGTATCAATGTTAGATGTAGCATGTGACACTCTTGCACATCCAATTTTGACTATCTCATTAGACTATGATAAATCTTCCTGGACCATAGCAACCCACATTCCAAGTTAACTCCTTAGGTTTGACCACGTTAAAAGTAAAGCACAAAGAGAAGAGAAAGGAAATGTACAAAAGTTTTGCATGCCATGCAGGATGACCACATTCAAGTGATCAGACAAATCTAAACAAATATCACTGGAACTAATCACCAACAAGGCGCAGAGAGTAGTTTTTTCCAGATTAAATGTCATCTTAAGTGCTAATTATTGGACAAGTTAGCTGAATGAGAGCATTGTGATATGCAAATTGCTGCAATAGAGAATGTTTTTCCTTTTATAATGATCTTCATATTCATTTTTTTCCTTTTTTTCCTTTTTTAATAATAATAAAATTTTTCAAATCTAAATTGGAATAAGGCTTCCAATTTTTTCAATAAACATGTTTTCAAGGGAACAAAATCACTACCTGAAACCACAGATTCATCTATTTCCTTTTTTTTTTTTTTAATTTCTCCCACTTTTCTACTGTAAGCTAGAACTAACTCATAGTCATCGTACAGCCCCATATCCGAAACAAGAAGACTATTTTCTGCTGACCTTAATTCAAAATTTTGATAATTTGCTGATTTTCCTCATAAATATGAAGAAATTACAGAGACCAACAAGCTTCTCTTGCTAATTGGTTCAATGTTTCAGCGAAAGAGATCCACAGGCCTGGAACCTGTTTCATTCACATGTCTAATACAAGCATCAATTAGAGTTGCCCTTTCTGGGGTCACTTTACAACTTTCGTTAAATGGAAGTACTTGTCAAAAGCTAAAGAAAGGAGAAACGAAAAAAAAAGATTATACAAAAAAGAAAAGCGAAAGAGAAGCAAATGCAAAAGTAAAAATGGATATAGAATCCTCACATTCGGTGAATTTCGACGTGTTGTAGCTGTCACCAAAGTTATTCCTCTTGTATTGTCATACACAGGTGGTTTCCATTCAGCAAGCACTGCAAAAATATGAACAAGGCAACATCATTACAATAGGCAATGTGCTACAATACATATCTCAGCAAAGCATACTTGTGAAACTTTCTCAAACATTAGGTAAGCCACAGCACTAAATGAAAATAAAGTTCTTGCATTTGAATAAATTTCTTAAATAGTTCTACTTTGTTCTTTTCAGGTACAAAAGGTACAACCTAGTCCAACTGGATTACAAACCATTGAAAATCTTATCTGTATTTTTAAGAAGACTTCAAGATACCAGAAATCTATGAGAAAATTGAGATTTAAAAGAATCACATGTTTCTAGGGATGCTATAATAGATGTCAAATAAGTTATAATCCACTTGGCAACAAAATAGAACTAGAAAATCTGTAGTTGGTCATGACATCTTCTTTAATAGAGTTAGCAGGTTGCCGGATTCTCATCATTGGAATCCGGCAGTGCTTGAAGCAACTCTAGCAAATTGCTTTTTCTACAGCACCAAAATCTCAAAGGTCTAGGGGCTGTTACCACTTTAAACTTATTGTCTTTCATAATTGTCTAAAATCTCTTACTTGCTCTTTGGTATAAAAGCGCATTAATAAGCACATCATTGGGAAGTAATCTTCACTAAACCACTTTTTTGAGTCGCAATTGGAAATTTTAGATGGAAGCATAGAGTTGCAGAAATCAAGAAGGAAAACTAGGAGGGTTATTATTTACACAGACAACTTAATGGAAATAAAGCAAGATGAAGAACCGCCCTTTTTTGGCTCTTTGATTGGTCCGCAAATGCTTCATGAAATGGCAGTCAAATTAGTTAATAATAGAAGAATAAATACCAGTTTTAGGATGATCCTTGACAAGGATAGCGTATTAATGACATAGCTTTGGTACATAAATCCTTAACTAATAAGCGGCAGAATAATGCACAAATCAAGATCCCTAGGAAAATTTAAACAAAATCATGTAATAGCTATAGCATTCAAAGATAAAACATTTGTGAAAAGCTATGACTACACCCACCTATTAAAGTACATCCATAAAGATTAAATGCTGGGCTCATTCCAGAGGTAACCTGGAGCACCAAAAAACAACCCAAATAAAAAAAAAAGGAAAAGAAAGAAAGGGAAGAGTAAGTTCTAAAAGGCTAATTCAACATGAGAACGATAAAACATTTTTCCCATTCAACGTAAGGGATGCCTCAAGTTAAAACAACTAATACATTTAACTGTGTGCCTCAGAGGTTATCAGTATACCATTGCTTCTTTTTCTGCAAAGAAAATTAAAGCTAGTAACAAAATTGTTGATCTAGCCTTACTCTGTAAATATTCCGGTCATCTGAGGTTTATTTGATTTGAAGAAAGAATCAAAGATTGTCTACTACACTGAAGAACCACTTAATTTTTAGTTCTAATGAGAGCTTGGAACCACTCAGCTGTTATTGACTGGAAGTACTAGCATACTATTTGTGTTTAACTAGCTATTTTTGCTCAAATGCTAAGATTGTTTTCCAGAGAAAGTAAAAAATGCCAAAGCTTTTGAAATCAACGTAAATTCCAAGTTCAAATACTTTTGAAATGCATGGCAAGTGGGCAAAAATCAACCTGGCATAACTTTCTTCGATCAATTAAAAACGTTAACGAGTGAGTTCAAGTTTGTATGCAAAATCACAAAATAGTACAAACTTACATGACCAAGATTCATGTAAACCCTCTTTATAACAAGAAGCTCTATTCTTCATAACACTTGACCCTCATTACATTCTTCCTCTCCTTCCTGCTCCACTGTTTCCTCAGGCTTTATACCATATCAAACACACTCACCCATCCTACGATTTTACTTTTGTGCTTGAGTGCTTAGACTTCTTAGCCAAAAGTGGCTTTCTGGTTTTTATTAAGTTCTATAACTAAAAAAAGATAAGAATTGATCTAAACGAACATATGTAGGACAATGTGGTGAAGTTTTCTTATATGTGCAATAAATCCTAGAATTCCCCAGAATTGTGTTTCAAGTACAAAATTGACTCCTATAGTTACACAATAAAGATTAGCTTGAGAAGAAGAGGTAAAAGAAACCTTCTTGCCACGGGTTAAGGTTAGTCGGATATGTGCATTATCAAACATTCCATTTGTTATGAGAGTCTTAAAGATGGCTTCCTTAACCTGCAAAACATCCATAATGAATTACACATGTAGAATAGAGATTTAAATACATCAACTAGCGTTGGTCAGGACATTGAATCGGTAATCAACTATTAATACAGCACAGCTTCAAGGTATCAGCGGATAATGAAACAAATGAGCATGACAAACCATCACCTCTTCACGAGTTGGAACATTGCTGAAAGCTAGAGCTTTCGCTGAATCAAATAACCTGGCAAAAAAATACAGTCATCACATTTACTTTAAAGCTGTTATTTTGCTAAACGTGAATCATTTCCTTTTCTAGGGAGTATTTGTTAACAGAAACAATGGAAATTATAAGTTAGACCAACTTACAAATAGGCAATAGCAATGGAGAACAATATAGTAACACTATTTCTTAAACAATACTAGTACAAGTTAACATCAAATATGTCAGACAATAAGATGTTTATAGGAACTCTCTGTTGATGATTTTGAGGGTGCAACATAAAATATTACCATTCTTCCGATTCCATGTCTACCCCATCTCCAACTTCTAATGAGTGAAGCACATTAGCAAATGAGATTTAAGGATTGTCATTGATTAAAGTTATTCTCCCAAATTCAATGCAGATTAACTTTCATTAGGAAAGGACTAGTAATAATAGTACTAGGTATAGAATGAGCAGACTTCTTAGATTTAATTTTGTGCCACGAATTCTTAGTCTCATCTTCAAAACTCATAGCTTTGTATATAATTTGACTTTACTTGTTTCCATCCAAAATCTATTTTCAGCATAACATATTTCATATATTTTAAACAAATATAATATTTCGTGGTGGGATGTCATCCAAGTATGATAAAAGTTCCTTAATTCCTTTTAACTACCTATCCAGGTGCTCCTCAAGCTTAAAAATCTTCCCATTATAAATGCGAAGTCCCTCCCATATTGCATCGCCACCTTGGACAACAGAATCAAAGACAGATACCTATAATGTTCAACAGTAAGGATTCTACTGTTAATTACAAGTAATTGCAAAACCTTTAATGTAATAATGGTTGTCCACTAGTATTCCAAACAAACACACTCCATTGAGATTGCTGATGGAGAAGTACCTTTGCATTCTCACGAGGCACAATTTCATCACCAACCCAAGCAAGCAGCTTCTCATTAGCAGGAACAGGAAGATTAGGATGAGGTAAAGCAGACTTCAGAGAAGAAATCGGCTTTACATGCCGTCTAAGCATGTTGTAGAAAGGCAAACTTTGCTCCAGCAAGTCATACAAAGCTAGTGGAAATTGCTAAAAGCAACCAGGAAGGTGGACTTAGAAAAGAGTTAGCAGCAGTTGCATATGAGGCTTTAACCATTCATCAGAAAGTAAACATTTTTCCGCAGAAATTGTCAGTGCTTCATGTAGGCTTTGATCATCTATTAGGAAGTATGAAATAAAGAACTTTAAATGCGTATATTGATGGAAAAGGAGAAAAAACTTTAAAGTATTCCCTCCGTTTCAAAATGTAAGTTATTTTAGAGGGAGGGAGTTTTCTTGCAATGTAAGTCATTTACACTTTTCAAGGAGTATTTATTACGACTTCTTCAATTCTTACCCCTCTACCTTTATTTCTCTCTCTTTCTCTCTATCTCTCTCTCCCTATTTATTAAGGACATAAAAGGTACTTTGTTTCAAGAGTCTCCTTGTTTTCAAAACCCTTAGATGGTCACAATAACACTCCATCCTCTCACTCAAGTGTATAAATTTCCAAACAAAGTAGATGAAAACTACCAAAAAAGTTAGAATCAACATCTTTCTTTCAATCAAGTGATGATTTCAGCATTAGATGTACTTTACTAAGGCAAAGGAGAACATACCGCAGGATACTTTCTCAGGGATGTAAATTCTGTTGACTTATGTACATTTACATACCACCATGGGGCCCACAACCCATCAATTGACTTTGGCCCAGCCTCCCATCTGCAAATACAAATTCCAAACATGCCAACTTTCAGGTGCTACAATTATCATGTGCAACCCTCTGTCTCTTATGTAAGGTGAGCCTAGTTTACCCACTCCTCCACAGTGGAAAAGAAAAGCTAAGAAAAGGAACATGGTCCCTATTTGAGTATGAGGTGGAATTCCGATTCTCTCCTTCCTCCACCCTCTTGATTATTCAGCAGGTGAGTTCAGAAATCTCCCATCAAGCATATAGGTAAGTTATTTCTGTTTAACCTTTTCAAAAATCTATATATATCATGTCATCATCCTTCTTAAACTGATTGCACACAATGAAACCTCCTTTTATTTGAATTTAAATTGACCCAAGTTTTTTAAGTCAAATGAGAATGCATGCATATAGAGATACAGTGACAGACTCAACTACACAAGATAGGGGACCTGGCCACCAGCCAACTTTTTTGACTTTTAGAGCAACGCTAGGATTTATTAGCCTCCACTGAACTTTTGACTAACTGTATGCCATCTTAGAAAATAGACATCATTCTGGAATTTGTAGAAAAGAAAATTGGGGTGCTCAATTCAGAATAATAGAAGTATTAGGCAGCCGTAAAACTTTGCCAACAGTAATGTTGTTCTCTCTCTTTTCTACATAAAACTTCTCTTTAGCATATGAAAACTTCTGCTGCTTTGCTGTGAGAGGAGATTCTTGAAATCTTTCATTTAGCAGTTTACTGCCATTCAGACAACGAAGCATCCTAGTATATGAGACTATAATTCTTTCTCCAAGGTGTTTCATAATCACTGTTGTGCTTAACCGATTGCTTTACTTCCCATGTGGATCTTCCTCCATTACCATCTTCCACTCAAAGTCTTATTGTTTTCCAGTTCCTTTCTAGTCTTATTGCTGGTACTTAGAACAGGTGCTCAATGCTAGGGAAGCTAACAATTGAAGGAGGTAGTGGAACTTGAACAAGAGAATTACACACCAAAGAGTGTATCCTGTCATAAATGCTGTGACACAAAACTAAAACATTGAGCATTGACACCATACTACACTCCACACTGATGGCCAAATTATATTCCCGGAAATTCCAATTTTCATTATGCTTTACATTTGTACTCTCCATATACGTTAATTAACCAAAATCTCATTAGTAGAGGTGTATCCTTGGCTAACTTATAATGTCCAAACTATGAAGTGCACGCAATTGCCAGCACATTACAGCTTGGCAAGGTTGTCAAATAATGAGCACTGTAGAAGGCATTCACTTCCTCAAAATACCAGTCCTGGGTCATAAAAGAAGGTATAAATATCAATTATGTGAAATTCAAAACTTTTCATTTGCTAGCTAGTGCCCTAGGCCAGTGGCTGAATGCCACTCTTTACCGAGTTGAAACCCTGCAATTTTCAATGCACTTCCTTGTTGTCTTAACTTTTGAAAGCCTGAATGAAACCCCAAGATTTCAGATACTACAACAGGGGAAAGTGCATTGATGCTTAACTTTTGTTACAAGTGTAAACAATTTACCCAGTATTTACCTTTCTTGAAGGACAAATTAACTGTAAAACTTCCTACATTTGACAGTTTAGAGGACGAAATTGTAATTTTTTGACATCATTACAACAATCTAATCTGTGTCACAAACTTTTCATACTGAATAAAAGGTCACCTAGCACTCTGCCGCATTGATCAAGAAGTAATCCTATACTACCTCAAATTTAGTGTTTAGAGCAGTTGGAGAGGCTAGTCCTTCATCACATTTTTTACTTACTTGAGCATAGAATCTTGAAAAGGAATCCCAAGATCTTCACAAAGACCATGTAAAACAGCCTGCAGAAGGACAAGCGAAACAAATTTTTTCTTAAAATGGGAGAAGACTCAGAATAAAAACTCTAGAATAGATAAATAGTAATATTAGTATCCCCAAAACGAATGAGCTGGAAGTAATTTTAGCATTCCCAAAACGAATGAGCTGGAAGTATCTAGCCTACCAATCCATAATGCTAAGCCAGTTTACATTAAAATTTTTTAACATACTATCCTAGGGAAGATTTCATGTAAAGCTGGAGAAGGAGAGCATGATAATAATACGTTTTGCTTTTCACAATACTAGTTACTCTATCTTTCTCTTTGACAAAACTGCCTTTTAGACTGCACTTACAAGTAGACCAACAGGGGCACTATTGATGGAGTTAAAAGCCCACAAGACTATGTGCTCAAATCTAAAAGGAGAAGCTTCTAAGAATAGCACCACTAGAGATGTTAGAATGCCCTACACTGGCAGACCTGCTATTTTACTTAAATCCAAACCTAAAGCTCACAAATTTTAAGAGCATGCCATCCCCAAACCTGACACAAATTTAATTCCTCTTTTAAAAACCAAGTTCACTTGTTTCAATTAACTGGTTACCGCTGAAACCCAAGTAGTCAGCCACAGCACTTAAAAGTTATATCTCACTCAAAGCCCAGGAAAAAAAAAAGTGGAGACCGACCTTATGAATTGCCAAGGTAGACATATGTTTAGATGGAAGATCCCAAAAGCTTTCGACATTAAGTAGTGGGATCGAACGTTCAGCTATGGATTATTTTCTGGAAGCAAAGTGCTTAAGGGCTTAAGTTAATAGATACAGAAAAAGAAATAGAAATGACCCTTTCACCAAACAGTTGACACTTACAATAAAAGAAAATAATGGCTTCATCTTACTCTGAAAGCCGTGCAAGGTAGGACCAAAATTTTAAGGGCTGAATATAACTCTATCAAGCTCAATTACAAAATCATTAAAATAATTCTGTCAGCACCTAAGGAGAATATTAGTGTGTTTGGTTCCTTATTGAGTCCATCATTAACTCCCTGAAAATTAGATTATCCTGAATATAACCACTTTCACCACTTAACAATGAAAGACAGAACAAAAAACCACATCGTTTAGAGTCTACTGCTACTATTCGATTAATCACTGGGAATGTCAAGAACAAAGAAGAAGAAATTTGGATCATAATGATGGCAGTCAAGAAGCCAAATTTAATACATACCGGAATAGAGAGAAGCACAAAATTTCAAAAAAAAATCAGGCTAACTGAAAATTCAATAGGACCTCAGGTGCTGCTTGAAGTTCTGCTGCATCAATGACAGGTGGGGGTTTTCCTGCTTCACATAGTTCACTGTATATGGAAACCAAGTCAGCCAAGCCCAGCTCAAGGAAGGATGGGGGCACAACCTTGTCAAACGATGGCTGACCACATCATGTAAAATACAAATAAGTACATAATGTAACAAAAAGAAATTGATTACAAGTACGAAATCAAGGCATTGTATACTTATATTGTTTGTTAAGCTTCATTTGAAGAACTTCGGTTAACAGTCTTGCCTTGTATTATCAGAAATAGTTCAAACATTAAAATCTACTGTTCAATAATGTAACTATAGCATATTTCAAGGACAAACTTACCAAAATCTGAAGAGGATTTCGAATTAGTATGAAGTGTTTTCCTTTCCTCATCAACTCGTCTGTCAAACCAGGCAGACGTTGTTTGGCCATATGCTAAAAGTCAGATGATGAGAAAATAGAAAAAAATTTAAAAAGAAAAGAAAAGGCATACCATAACAAGACTCTGAAAGAGTTCCAGAACCTTTAAGATGTTATCACAAAGAACAAAGACAAGCCCAAATATACCAAAACATAAGAATACAATTGCGAGATTCAAAACATTTGTGATATTCTCTTTTGAATTTATGATCAGTGATTCAAGTAGTGGCAGCTCATCAATGTTTTTTAATTCTATCAGTTCTAACTTTAAACAATCAATTACTCTTTAATCTGCACTCTTTCCTATGCCATTATCTTTCCAAGAATTATACATAAGAAGCATAGGTTGCGTAATACTAATTTCTTTGATTGTCTTCATGACTTTTTGACTTGCAATGGTTCCAAACTTACTAATGAGAAGTGAGAACCTGAGGAGAAAACTTGAAAGGACAAAAATTAGTACCTTTCCAGGGAAAAAGAAAGGCTAGATGAAACAAGAAGAAAGGAAGATAATTCTTAACTCAACAAAAGGTTGCTAGTGTGTCACTTCATTCATAAATACATAAAATGGTTCTTTGGGCTAACATGGGATGTCCAGATACAGGAGCTAATTACAGCTGTTTTTGCAGTTAGAACATAAACTAAAATTTCCAAATTCCTTTTGGATCAATCAGTTTTTATTATCCAGGATACAGGAACATCTTTCAATGTCAAAAAAGCAGGTTAAAACATGCACCAAAATTCAGACCATTAAAGCAAACAGACTTCCAGTACAAGGCTAAAGACCTTCTTACTGTGATAATATAATCTCTGCAGTGTTTTTCTTTGGGCTGCACATGAAAAATTTTGCTTAAAATAGAAGAGCCGTCTAGTGGTTGTAATTTGCACGCTAACTAGTATTTGATGGAACAATAATGCACTGTATAAAAACTGCAGCAAGATAATGGCCTTCAACATAAAGCTTCCCAAGTTCAATGATCTCATCAGATAACAAGAAAGTCATGGAGTAGTGCAACAAAATTTTAAAGGAGAAAGCAAACAATAATTGCTCGATCTTTGGAATAGAGATAATACCTTACAGTAGCGATACTTCTTTGCACCAGGCCCAAAGATGATTTCTTTGACCACCTTATTTCCATCAGATTCCTACTCATTTCAGAAAATTCACTAGCATATCAATGAGCAAGCCCTTAAATTTATTTGGTGCAAGCTAGCCAAATAAAGAAAGCAATGCACATATAGAGTTCATGACAGCCAAGATGTAAGAATAAGTAATCATTGCATAGCCAGCAAAAACAGAGTTGGCAGAATATGTTTTACTCAACCTAGTATAACCACATTTTCAATTGGTCCACACTGCTAAGCTTTAGACATTTGGTCACAGAAAGTAAATGAATTTCAAGATCAGCAGCTGCTTAGGCTGTGTTATTAGCCTACCGGTCTTAGATTTATAATGTTTGCTGTCTTATTCTTGGAAAACCATGTCAAAAATGAAGCAAAAAAATGTGAATTGCTAACTACCTCTCTGCAGCCTTATTCTGGTAGATGCCTGCAAACTTCTGAAAACCATCAATGATATCTTTCAAAAACCAAGTAAAGAGTTATAATGCAGTTCTTCTAAGTCTCCAGAAATATGTTAACCTATTTAAAGAAGTGATGAAGCAGAGTACCTAAAATAAACTTGCTAAGGACAAAGGTAAGATGTTTTGATATGCTACTCTATCCCAAATATATGTCATGATATATAAATTACTTTCCTCAAATTTAGTCCTTTCAGTATTAGAAGCAAGATTTCAACAATCAAAGGATTGTCTTCCCTAAATTCTTGAAGTTACCACTAGAGATAGACAACTTCTTAACATTCTTATCGTTGTTACAGCACTCCAATTCAATAGCACAAAGCACAGGTGACTCTAGTAGGAATACTTGTATATCCTAAAGGTTCAGTGTGCAGAAAATACTTTTCTTGTACTATTCACCATCATGCTAAGGAGTTTGTGTAAGAGTTATTAGAAGCAGGCCTTATTCTCTACCTCTTCCTCTTACAGAAGTTTACTCCTTCCTCACAATTTCTACTAATCAATTGTTAGAGTGGCGCCTATTAAATTATAAGACTTGAGAGTAAAACTTTAACCACAAATAATTCTTTAGAGTATAGAGGTAATTAATCTTGTGGACTAAGTGCCTCAAGCCAATATGGTCCCTTCAAAATTATTCAATGAATTTAATGAGCAGAAAGACCACGGATATATGTCAGATGCTCAATCTGTGCACAAACAAAAAAATACATGCTAGAAATTTGGAAAGAAAAAGCTACTTTCTCCAATAAATAGAGTAGCAAATGTGATAATCCATGTGGTAATATTTTCCATACCATTTTTGATAATAGTTCTTTGCTGTAGGGCCTTTCTATTCCTGTTACACGTAGGAAATTTGCATATAGTGGTTCATCAAGCACTTCTGTATCATTTCTCTGCACAAAAGGAAAGGAGTAAGTTAAATCAGCAACCAGAAAATATATTAAATGCTTCTCACTAAGAAATAGAGCATGCAATGCATTTGCAATTAAAACATTTTAATGTGGAAGTGTTGTTAGCAACTTTTAACAGGTTATTTAAAGTTACAGAACTGTAATCGGAATATGCTAACTGGTCACTAACATACATATGAATGTTATTACACTATTGAGTTGTTAGTTTATCATGTATCCGCTTTGATAATCCAATCCTGAAAATGTTTGCAGATGAACTTACTGATCCTTTAAGAATTCAGTTCTATTGCAAAATCAATCTCAGAAATGATGAACTTCATTAAGCAACAAGTGAAACACAATCTTTTAGACCATAGTGCAAATTGCCATAGAATCAAATAATACGTCGATGATAACTGACTCAACACTCCTTCAGTTCAGCAGTTGTACGTTGTAAACATCCAATCAAGTCCTTTCTTCTCCATCTTTCTCGAAAGGCAGAGTGGTTGACTCAACTAAATGTGTAACTATAATGATCAAGAAATTACGAATCAAAAGATTCAAACTTTAAGGCCAAATGAACAAACACTTCAAGACTTCAGATAGAGACTGATCATCCAAACATAACGAACTTACGCTAAATTTAACATCATTTGCCACTGGATGGGTTACGCTAAATCTAACATCATTTACCACTGGGGTGAAAACCCATTTCTCATCCACCACCAAAAAATTCAAATTCAAAATCAAGATTAAACAACGGTAACATACCTGAGAAAAAGAATACATGAGGCTGGTACTAAGGGACCTAGGCGCAGACCATTGGTGAATCACCTCAATTTCTTCCTCCATTTTCTCTTACACTCTACTCGGATTCTTGACAGTATTCTTCTGAGAAGCAGAAAAACGGGTTCTTGAAAATCCGTTCAGCCGTTGCAATCTTGTCCTTATCTTGATGTTGAAAATGGGTTCTTAGAGCATCTAGGGCGATTATGATGGGCATTTTTTATGTTTGTCAAATGTCGAATGTTGCATTTTGGTGCTGACTGTGATGTGACCGTGTTCATCGAACTGATAAATTTTGATGTACCGTCCTCTGGGAAAAACCTTTTTTACTAGTACAAATAATAATTAATTAAATACAGCGCAAAAGTTACGAGATCTATAGAAATATAAAAGAGAGTATCCATCCAAAAATCGAGGTTCCAACCTTTTGGTTAGATGTGTCAATTCATGTCACGGAGACTCGGACAATATTTCATGCTCTCAAAATTTTCAAACGATTCAATTTAATTTTGTGAGAAGCAGTAAATTTTTCTAGAAAAATTAGTTATACTTATCTTTTAATTATTATGACTTTTCTCTTATTAAAATTTTTTTATTTTAATATTTTATATATATAAATTTTTTAAATAATTATATCCTTCAAATTTTAAATATTACAATAATGTTCAACAAAAAAATTATGCTATAAGTTTGAATCATCATTTTTAATAATAATTTTTTTATTCATAACTTTTATTTTTTATATATTATTTAAATTATATAGATAAAATATCAATCAGTAATAAAATAGTATTTCTTTAACTTTTAAGTTATTTTTTTCTATTTCATCTCTGTCTAAGTAATGAATAGATAAAATTATCCTTAAAAATTATACACGTATTTGTAGCGTGACTCTCTCTACAGATTCATTTACAATATTTATAATTTGATAGATATAATTAGTTGAAAGAAGTTCATGTATATAAAAAGTTAAAATAAAAAATTTTTGTTAAAAAGAGAAAAGTCAAAATAGATGAAAGGCATGCACAGTTAATGTCTCATTTTTCTCACTCAAAATTTGTAATTTTAATACTATTTTAAATTATAATATTTAATAGTAAGATTAATCTGTTAAAATTTAAAATCTATCTCGTTCAGTTTAAGATATTACATATGATTGAGAATTTTATGATTAAAAATATTATAAAGAATGTTATATTAGGAGTATTGTAAATGATTCATTTTTCTTTTAATATTTTAGATTTGAGATAATATATGATACCTCCTCCAAGGTTTCGAAAATGTCACTAATCTCCCTCACACAGTCACACCTGTCTATTGTGTATGTAACATTATGTTTGGTTCCAAGGGGAGGGGGAGGGGGAGGGAGAGGGGGCAGTGACACTTTTTAGTTCTGTTGATGGAAAGTAAAAGCATTTACTCGAGCTCTTCATCTCCTAATTTATTTTCCTTCTCAACTAAATAAGGTGAATATAACCTATTCATCTCCTCATTTACTTCTTCTGCCCTTCTGCCCTTGTACTCCCTTCGCCCACCACAACCAAACAAAGTGGTTGTCATTAATCACTACATTAAGTCAAGAATCACTTCATAATAGTATACATAAAAGAAGATTGACTTTCAAATTAAGATCTACAGGTACCACAAAAAATTACTTGTCTTTTTCTAAAGAAAAAAGACAGCTCATGAGAAAAATTATTGATCTAAAATGTATATATAACTTTAGGATATATATATATATATATATTAAACATAAAACTTAACATGTAATTCCAAACCAATTTGTTTTTGCAACTTTAGATATAGAAGTTCTCTCATCAAGAAGATACATCAGACAAAAATTAGTATTACAAAAAAATTGTATACATAATATTGTTAATAAATAGTATAATAAATAAATTATATAAACTATTTATAATAATATATTAATCGAGTCCTGATCTGAAACATGATGTATCGAATCCTTACCCATTAGACAATGCTTTATCGGGTTTGGATTTAGGTAAATGAATATACCTCTTTATCCATACTTGGCCTTATCAGGTCAGAACTGGGTATGATTTGGGTTTCTATCCAGCCCATTGACAGGCCTAGTGGCAATATCGTTGGAAACCTTTTATTCCAAACTTAAATCAATTTATTCTGTCAAGAGTCAATTATTTGTTGCAAATATTTTTGTAAGCGCAGCTCTTTTTTGCAAGTTTTTTGAAGTCCTAACTTCTCAAATGGCGAATTTAGACTTTTTTTTTAATTTCTAAAACTTAAGATGGATGACCAATAAATTTTCCCTTCGGATGTATGGGTTTTGGCTGTAAAAGAAAATGCATAGACTTTTACAATTTTGTCCTCATTTTATAAAAGTTTTGAATATTGTTACTTTTTTTGTAATTGTGCCTTTCTTTTTTAAAAAACATTTTTTTGCCTACAATGTCATATTACCCTTCAAATATGGAAAATCTTATAAATGTTGCCTTTCAATTGCTAAAGAAAAATGGTAATTTTGAGACTATTATGTCACTTGAAAGATAATTTTTTTAGTACAAGAAAAAGCACAATATTGCTGAAAATGTAATTAAATTGATAATTTTGTAAAAGAATGGCGTGATTTACAAATATTACAATATTTGAATGGTAAAATTGGGAGTTTGTAAAAGTAAGGATACGATTGCAAGAAATTCAAACATATTAAGGACAAGATTTTCAGAGACCAAAGTTCAAACTGAAATTATTTTTACTATCCTAACATAAAATAGACTACTCCATAGAACTATGAGAAATAGTATCAATTATACTCCCTTAATTTAGAATTAAATATCATATTTTCACTTGGTAAAAAATTAAAGAAAGTAGTTTGACAATGAGTTAATTAGTATAATATTCTTATTAATTAAAAAGGTAGTAAATTTTAAATATTATTATGATAGTGAAGTTTAATTCTTCTAAATTAGTAAAATTAATTAATAAGATTAGTAGTAAATAAAACGGTATAGGAAAATGGACATTGATTTCGAACGTTTAAAAGAAAAATTTTGACATTAAATTTTAGACGAAGGAGTATTATTCACATTGTTGCAATGTTGCTTGGGTCATACTCAAAGTTATGGTTGAGAAAGTTGTGCGCATAATTATATAATGCCTGAGCTCAAGATCTCGTGTTATTTTATGGAAACAGATCGGGACTTTTAGAGATCAGTGGCGAAACTACATTGGAACAGGGCCTTGACACAACCAAGATTTTTTTAGGTTCCACTTGGATAGTATCTTCACCTGAAGTTACCTCTAAACGGGTTTGCAATATGGGGCTTGGATTGCGTCCTGGGTGAATCAGAGAAAAGGGACAGTTGACTATCGCTTCAGTATCAGCTTAAAATTGGCCCCTTAAAAATTTCAAAATTTTTCTAGGTGTTATGAATTTGTTGGCGCGCAGTCGTCGTCGCCACAACGAAATCGTAATACTAATGTAGATACTAATGTAGATAACTTAATATATAAACTACAATATAGAAAATAGGAAAAACTATAGAAAGAAAATAGAGAGAAAGAAGAGAAGTGCTTTATTGATTCTCTGAGAGTAAATCAATCAATGAATGAGTGTGTACAATATATCAGTCTAAAGCCCTATTTATAGGGTCCAGGGGTACATCTCAATAAGAAGAGGTAGAGGGTAATCAGAAGACAAATCCTATCACTAATAAAAGATATGATAAAACTCTCACATCTATCTTTTGGATAGTTGGAGTATCTTTATAACTCTGATATTGGATTACCTCTTTGATATCAGATAATGGACATCCACAATATTAATTTCATAACACTCCCCCTTGGATGTCCATTGCATAAGAGTATGCCTCGTTAAAACCTTAATAGATAAAAAACCCAGTGGAAAAAATTCTAGTGAAGGAAAATGAGTATACTATTCTTTATGCCATATTTATTCCCCCTGATGAGATAATCTTTTGAGATTTCTTAACCAATGCTTTCCAATCAAATGTTACAATTGGTAAGGTCTTAGTGAATAGATTTGTCAAATGATCAAATGATCAAATTCATTACACATTAATATCACGTCTCTTCTAGAGCTCGTGAGTAAAAAAATACTTTATCGTATCTCCTTAGATATATTTCAAACTTTATTATCATCCAACAATATAATTGGAATTCCTCCTTAGATGATATAGATTTATCTCGAATACATTAATCATGATCACACATATTCTCAACCAATATCATGAATTTTTATTTCTTCAACATGAGTTGAAGATGTGGCTGTTATAATCAACACATGCCTATAAATGTATGGTTTATGTGGATAATATAGGTAACTTATACCTTGCATATCCATCTCAATAGGAGTTGGATTTTCTTAATATTCGAGATAAACTATCTCAAAGAGATATCAAAAGGCAAGCTTAATGTCATTTCAAAATTCATTGGGTAGAGAAAAACCACAATAGATATCTACTTGCATGCAAACAGGTGTATTCATACACTCAATTGCAGAATTATGGTACTTCAAGACCAAATAGTTCTTCACAATAATAACCCAATGATCATTGATGTGTATGTCCATGTGAAACATCTTCAGGATGTTCAATATTGATAATAATACTTGCTCCTCTAAATTCTTCAAGAAAAATATCTTGATCATCAAATCATTTTCTCTTTTGAGGATTTTATCAAGAGATCAATTACGCTTCAAACGTTTATCAAAATCATATGACTATAGAATTCATATATTTGTCTTGCTGGGACATTCATGCAAATAAGAATATCTATAAATTGAATATTATATTGACTAACTCTACAGGAGTTAGACAAACAATCAATATGCACTTTTATGCAAATAAATAATATTTTAAACTTCCATTTCATTAATCATTGTGCATAGATCAAGATAATAAAAGTCATAAATGATATCCTATTTTAATTGATAATTTTCTCCCCATAATGTGGGGAACAGTAGACCAATCAATAGATTGTATAATGATGATATCTTTTGATAGCAAGTACAACTAAGTATATAATTTCTACATATATGGACATACTCGATCATTCTTTTAATAAAAATCACTAAGACAATCTCATTATGTTCTACAGGAATAATTATATGCTTCAAGCATATTGAGTCCATCAGAGACTTCAAATATAAGTATTATTATCAAATGATAATAAAGATAAACACATATGAAGTGTTATCATGCACTATTATATCCACCATTAGAAATATATTTCTTCGTTATCAATGCCAGGTCTTACGAAGAATTATACACCATAACTCATAATATTCACTTTCGTAGCTTACATTTTATAAGCAAAATTAATTGTTATCTCTTTGAGATTATACTTCAGGTGTATAATTTCTGATAGGAATATATGTACACTTCAAGTGTACTTGTGAATAGTTCAAACTTTTCATATTTCTCATGCGAACTTTATCATTTCGAGTCTACAGACGTCGATTTAGAAATCCTCATTCTGAATCAATATATTATGCGCATTAATTTCATTGACGTCATATACTCATTCAGTTCCAGTATTTCCCAATCATATTGAGATCTCATCATTGTCAAACTTTTCAGGTGCCTGAATTTCTTTTGGAAATAATATATTAATGATGTTTGGAGAAAAATTCTGCTGGAATTTAAATCTCCTCAACTTAACAGATATGATCATTTTAAGTCTTTGCTCCGGTGAGGAGTTTGTATCCTTGGAACTGATTTATCTACCACATTTCAGTTGTGTCTCAAATTTATTTGTAGTTGTAGATTATCCTTCAGGGATATCAAATATAATAGGAGCATTCTTTGCTGGATGTTGGTCAATTAATATACCTGGTTATATAAATTATCCTTTGAAATTCTGGTTCAAGATATCTTCTATGAGGATCAAAATAGAAGATTAAGATGAGACATATACTTATATATTTATCCAACCTCATACTTTCTCGTCTTTATGTTGGGGCAACATATTCAAAATACGAATCTCTCTCTTAAGATTTGTTCCCAATATATTTAATAATCTCTTTGAGAACCTATCTCATTACCTTTGTGGTGGAGTAACATAGTGCATCTCTAAATTTAAGATGAGATATATTTAGTTTTTGACCACAAACCAACTACTATGAGGAGAATCAAAATGTGTTGGCAAAATACGAAATAAGTGCTAATAGTTATGAACATTCTGCAGATTGTTCAATATTTATCTCAATACAACCAGTATTATTAGGACAAATTATGTCTTTGGGAGAATGTTAAAACTTGAGCTCATTGTCAATAAATTGTGCAAACTACATGTTGCAAAAACAAGAATATATATATGACTATTGTTGATGCATCAACTAATAATTTCTTCAATTCATCCCAAAATAACACATTCAACCCCAAATGATACTGGTAACTTTTAAATAAAATAAGTAGCACTTATAAATTCATCATATTACGAAACTTCCGGTTCCATAATAAATTCATAATCATTCTTTGTATTTTAATGATCCGGGATGGTCCAACCGGTCATGCCAACTAATAAATTATTTATCAGTAAACTTCAAGTTTACTCAATATTGCATCTCAATTTTATAATTCTATGCAATATAAAGAAGGAGAGATGAATAGTAGTATATATAATTGACATATATTTTATGTCATAATGGTAATGCATATGCCTCAAAAGTTCATTCATTCAATGTCTCGATATACTGATAATATAATCAATGTTCAAAAGTTTTACGAGACTATATGGAGAATGATGCATTACAACAATTGATCATTAGGTGAAGATCATGTAGCTCTTCTGGAGCTTTTAATCAATTAACTCTTATAGAGTTATTGATCAACTAGTTCTTCTGGAACTTTATATTTCGGACATATATTTTAAATTTTGTCCAAATAAATAACAAATATTGTTTAGACAAATTTGTATCTTCACCATTTTTGAATCAAAACAAACTAAAATAATATATAAATACTAAAATATAAGTCTATAGTATGAACACTTTTCAATAATAATCACAAGACGATAAAATAGAAAAGTAGCAATTTGATAATTCAAAATTTTGATTGATATTCAAAATGCTAAAAACTCTTTTTGGATATTCAAAAGAATTGGCTACATTCACATGTGTCATATCAATATTATCGATATAAGCATCATTACTATCAGTAGCATAATTCAGGGAAGTAAAGTAATATCAATAATTGAGATTCATAACATGTTTGACGTACTACATGTACGTGATAAATTTTCATCTTACATCAATAACATGTTAGAATTCTTACTTTCCCTTTTTCCTTCTCATTATTTTCTCACTTCTGGTGAGTATCTATTCATTGAGAATTTAATGAGTCATTCTTATAATATAAGAACAAAGTGTATTTTTACTAGCTGCAACCAAAATCTCATACATAAATATATTATAATTTCTAATGTCATTCGCTTCAGGGAATAGCATAAAAATATTTGGTCGAGCGGTAAAATATTTTATCCATAACTTATTTAGTTTCAGAAGATATAAATTCAAAATATTTCTAAAAAACTTCTTCTCGATATTGCTACTTCAGGAGCATGTTAGAGATATGAGAAAAGAAAAATCTTTTATACTGATAGTCATAAAATATTGTAGGCACACTTATAACAAATCATAACTAGCATTTATATAACAATCATCTTCTGGTGATTATATGTTTCATTCACAGTTTGCTAGTAATCAAGTGGCCTTGATGCTTTATGTTTCTTAAATGGTGTTTTCATGACCCAATATATCTAGATGCATATATATTCTGATCGCCATGATTATATAGATTATTCTTACTATATCCACGACTTCGAACATGATTACGACCTCTTCTAGGGTTATAACAATTAATTCTAATGTATTTACTCACAGATTTAAAATAAACTGTGCTTTCGGTAGAATGACCATCTTCTGGTGGTCAAATATTTCTTTTAGATAATTTCACCAAATAAGTGGATCTTTCATGATAAGATACTCCGGATTTAGATCTTCATAGAAATTATGGAGGAGAAAAATCATGGTTTTTATACGATTTTGAGATGATGATGCATTATTTTCAACAATGGTGTCTGCCAGACCTATTACATCTCAATAAATTTGAGCATCTAGTGTATATAACATATAGTTCGTTCTATAAATATCAAGAAAGGAAAAAACGAGTTTTGAAAAATTTTGCCATATGAATTCAAAGGTAGAAAAGAATACCTCATTTTTTTTCTTGATTAAGCTCTCAACTTTGGTGCCAGAGACTCGTACTGATAACATGTTATGAATTTGTTGGCGTGCAGTCGTCGTCGGCACAACGAAATCGTAATACTAATGTAGAGAACTTAATATATAAACTACAATATAGAAAATAGGAAAAACTGTAGAAAGAAAATAGAAAGAAATAAGAGAAGAGCTTTATTGATTCTATGAGAGTAAATCAATCAATGAATGAGTGTGTACAATACATCAGTCTAAAGCCCTATTTATAGGGTCCAGGGGTACATCTCAATAAGAAGAGCTAAAGGGTAATCAGAAGACAAATCCTATCACTAATAAAAGATATGATAGAACTCTCACATCTATCTTTTGGATAGTTAGAGTATCTTTATAACTTTGATATTGGATTACCTCTTTGATATCAGATAATGGACATCCACAATATTAATTTCATAACACTAGGAGTATTTTTCACATTTAAATTTGTGCATCTCAATATATATATATATATATATATATATATATATATATATATATATATATATATATATATATATATATATATATATAGTATTTGATGTTTTCTAATTGTGAAGTTGAAATGGTTAATCTTGATTAATGAGTCTTTTGGTTATTATAATAATTAATAATTATTATTTATCATTTTTCCACGATGACTACATTGATGGTTGACTTTTATTTCAGCCTCCTAATTTAGAATCTTGATTTCGTCACTATTAGAGATAATCATATCTCAATTTCCATGGATATCTTCCAAAAAAAAATATTAAATTAGAAGTTCTCAGGATTTTGATTTCCTATGGAGAAAACATACCCTTTGATAATAGCAAACGCCAATAATAGATTATATGCATAAAAAATTTGTGTTTTTTGAAACTCTTCGATTTTTCAATATTAATACATATTCAAAAACTGATAAAAGAAAGATGCACCATACATTCCGATCTTCCTCAACATATATATTATTTTTTGCTAACTTTACTTTCCAGTAAAAGTGCATCAACAATTATACACGCAGAAACAGACAGAAGGAAGAAGCTGAGTAGTTTCACAAACTCCAGTGCTGTTAGGAAATTGTTGCTCACACTCGTGTTGGCAGTAATCCGGGAGACAAAACTTTGGATCAATTTCCGTTTTGCAGGTCTTAGCATTGCTTGTCTGAGCCAGCATTAGCGTAACTGTGTATGAGATTCAAGAAAACATAACTTTAGGAAGAAATTCATCGAGGGCGATATTAACAAGTCAATGAAAGATGTAATTTTCTTGTGTATATATATGTAATGGGGCGAGAATTTAAATGATTAAAAGAGTTTATCGTTTTATATTAACAGTAAGATTTTATATGATATAAAATATTATAAGTTACAAATCTTATACTTGATGAATTTCTTCTTTGGAAAAGAAAATGGTTGCCTAGTACACTTCGATAAGATGAAGATATTTTAAAAAAAATTATAGAGAACTGACCTGAGAAAATGAAGATCGAAAAAAGCATGAAATGCAGATGATTAAACTTGGCCATAGTTTACTACTAAATCTCAAGAGGGCTTGTTGATTGCTTCTAACTGACTTCCAGCAGAGAAATATTTATGCTAGTTGGAGAAGCCATGGATATTGTTACCAAGGCAGATAAGCATCATTATATTTTAAACCAGTATATGGTGGAAAATCATATTATAATGTGACCAGTAACGTTCATTTGTGATCCAAAATAAGAAAAAATATTCATACTAAAAATGAAACAAAAAGTTTCTAAACCATATTAGGTGGCCCATTATAGGACGGGAAGAAATATTTTATCTTGTTGTTACATATAAGAAGAATCTTCATTTACTGAGAATCTCGTGATACATAACTTTCTTCTAAAAAAATCTCATATATTAATAACAAAAGATGGGAGACGACTCGATTGGTATGTTGCAATGGAATGAAACTTCTCTTTTCATTCTAAGACTTGATTTACAAAATTAAAGCAGAAAAGACCTTATCATATAAAAGACATTTAGGAAAAAGTGAGAAAGGTTTTGAGAAAAAGGTCTAAAGTTAAGACAAATTCTTAAAAGTTTGGTACCAAATTATGAGTTTTATGAATATTATTGTTCAAAATATTGTAGACTAATATGTTGGGATTGATATTCGGATTCTTCAATAAGAATATTAGATATTTTCAGGATTTTGAAATATAATCTCTGATTTCCTATGGAAAGAACGTACCCTTTGATAGTGTTCAAATTAGACAGTTATTTTGGTTCATTATTAATTTAATTTATGATTTTTTGTCTTTGAAAATGTTTTTGGTCCAATAATTTTTTAAGTAAAAATATTTACAAATATATATTAAAAAATTGTTTGGCAATCTATCTATTCTCGTTTTTTATAATATAATGTTCATTAAGAACTGATAAAAGAAAAGATGCACCATACACATGCTCTTCCTCATCATCATCCTCCTCCTCATCATCATCATCGATGCTAAATTTTACTCTTTCTTTTACTTGTTAGATGCCAATTTTTACTTGCTAGCAAAAGCCCATCAACAATTATATACGCAAAAACAAACTAAAGGAAGAAGCCGGGTTGGTTCACAATTTTTACAACTCAACATTGTAGCAGCGGTTCAAATAGGCTGAAGGATTAGTTGTTCTGCTGTCAGTTGTACACTTAATTGCTGACATTGTCATGATGAAATGCTCAAGAATTGGCCTTTTTTCCCTAGTTAAGGCTTGAAATGGAATTGCTGATCCAAATGCGAGATTGAGGCACTTTCAGTGCATTCACTTTCATTCTTGTCTGAAGATTATCGACCATCTAAGCTACACGATGAAGCTTCCGTCTAGAATTCTGGTTAGCTTTTGACGTGAAATACCATCAGGTTGGTCGCATTTGCAAATCATCTTTAGATGCAGTTTCCTTATTCCATTAATTAGTTGAAAGTAGAAAACTGTCTCAGAATTAGTTGCAATTTGGAGAGAAGTTTCAATAGATGGGCCGATAAGCGGAAAGAAAATGATTGGGGGCCCTGATCTTGAATTTATGTGGTTGATTTTCTTTTTAATTTTTTATCTATCATTAGAAGATCGAAGTGTGAATCTTTAAGATTTATTGGTAATTAATTCTTCTAACAAGTACAATTATTACCTTCTTAGACATTGTTAAGATTTACGATTATTTAGACAAATGCGTAGATTTACCCTACATATAAATAGATATTTTAAAAAGCCTGAATTTATTAGATTTATCCTAAATATATAGAATCTACTTCAAATATTATGACTCTGTGTATCATAATATATAGAAAATGAGAGGATCAGACTTGACAAGAAGACGAAATGTCAAGGAGAAAGAGAGTATGGGAAGAAAATTATTGAGAGGATTTTGTAGACTTGTCTTAGAGAAGATATGTAGAGTTTATAAGGAAAGATAGAAAAAACGAGTTCGAAAATATTCATAACATACGATAGATTGATTTTATTACCAAATTTAATAATGTGACAGGTAAAAGTTTTATTGATAAATTTATCATCTTTTCATAAAGCACACCTTAATCTTAATTTGTAGAAGCCTTTTATCCCTCATTTTTTGTCTCGAAGAACACGAACTTCATAATTGCTCTGACCCAATGGAGCCTTTTGCAGAAGCGGTAACCTTTCTCCTTTTTTTTTCTTTAAAAATAATTTCCAGTATATGTGTTAGTATGGAACTAATATTTACATAAGAGTTCTTTCATTTAAAGTTGGATCTTTCTTGGTACTCCGCTCCATGTTTTTCAATGCATGCTCACTTTGTGCAATGATTTCTAGTCTTGCATTCTGAGAATGAGCATTGATTGTGAAGCATGCAAGATGAAGGTGATCGAAGTGCTAAGCTCCATTATTGGTATATAAAGACTCTTTTTTCCCCTTCCATAACTAGACTTGGAAGAATCGGCTCACTCAATTTGTTCTATTTGTATTATAGGCGTCTACTCGGTCGACATTGATGCAAAGCAAGGAAGGGTAAAGGTATTTGGAGAGGTTGATCCAAATATACTTCTGAAGGCAATAGCAAGAACAGGGAGGCACGCGAAGCTGGAATGGGCAAAACTCAATCATCCCTTAGTAAACAGAACGTATCACGGTGACCTTCACGGTTCATACAATTACGGGTATAGCTCCGCCGCTGCATTAGAGGATGCCTATGGTTACGGACGGGCATTGCCTGGTTCTGCATGGCATGAAGGGCACCACGACCGCTACTATCCCAGGACAACGAGTTTGGCTTCGGATTATCCCTCCTATGGCACAATTGACAACTCAGATTACGGGCCGACGGCTCGGCATTTTCCGTCGTATCCGCCGCCCTTCTACAATCCATATCAAGATGAGTCCATCAATCGTTGCAATATAATGTGAGACAGTTGCGAGTAGCTAGTCTCTTTGAGCAGAAGAAATCACTAACGAGTAGCGACTTTGATACTTTCCCTTTCCTCATCTTTATAGATATTATGAATATTGAAAGTGGTTTTCTTTGTTTTTTGTTTCATGATTTTGGGATTTGAAGAGTAATAGAAGCTTGAACAAGTTGACCTGTTCATGACATACGAATATTTTAAATAAATATTTGTTGATTTGTATATTTTAATTATGAAACTATGTTGTTTTTCAAAGTAAAAGGAATTACTTTATATATTTTAATAATAAATCTTATTATATTATATGAATATGAATATAAATAATAATTCATGATGTAATACATCCATATTTCCATTTAATATGTTGTATATTCATGCTTCTTTTGAATATATTACGTAGATTTGTGGATCAATACATATATGTTCTATAGCTGCATGAGTTATTTATTGCTATTTTACCATCACTCTCAAGATATAACCCTGTGAACAAGAATCTAATACCATATCCCAAATCTATTGCTTTAAGCTGTTTGTTGGAGTCTGAGAAATTGATCCATCAAGGGTCTCAATATCTACAAGGTAAAGAGATGAAACAAAGATGAAGAAAGGTGGGGAATGACCTTAAAGGCCCTTTCGACGATGTTGTTAATATCGACTCATGGGAAAAGATAAGTATAAAGAATAATATAATGAGTATTAATAACAAGAAAGGATACTTCTATATATAAATGTCTTACTAAGTCCAATTCTTCTAGGATAAAAAATTATCATAATCTTTGTAGGATTTAGTATCCTGTTAGAGAAGGAAATACCTAAACAATTAAGATTTAGCATACCAATTCTTGAGCACAAGACAATTGGGTTTGAGTACTTTAAGGGCCCTTTGGACCGACTCCATCATATGCCCTCCTGAAATAAGAGGATAAACTGAGTAGAAATACGAGATTGTGACCTTAATCATCAATAGCAAAGGACCAATTGTCACTTCGTAAAAGTGTCTTTAATCATACTTGACTCTTGTCACAATTTTTCCCTTGATACATTCAACCAAGATCTCCTTGGACATCGTTCTCTCTCATGACGACCTCCGGTGATTCAGTAGTCTCTTTCTCTCGATAATTTCAATCGAGCACTTTTAGTGAGGTCGTAATCTCTTTCTCCTGATAATTTCAATCGGGCACTTCACTATAGCAAACTTATCCAAGTTCATTATCGATATCTCTTATTCGATATTTTCTTGTTGAAGCATACTCTTCACTTCTTGCTTATCATCTTTCCTTGCCCATTTTAAAGGCTTGAGCTTATATGCACTGGTGAAAAAATTTCTCTCAATTTTGAGGGCACCTAAATTGTTGCAAAATACTCCACCTAAGAGTTAATAATTTGATGAAACAAAACATGAATTAAGTTTTGAAACATAATATAATCTTTGAAGCTATTTGTGCAAAATGATAAAAATAAAGATGATAAAGAACTTCCTTGTGATTCTTTCCCCCCTTCTGATAATATAAAGACATTTATGGAAGACATGTCAACGTAATCTTTGAAATAACATCCCGACCACAAATTTTATCCCACTTATTTCTGTTTCAAGAACAATTTGGCTTTAATAGATAGCCCAATTGTAATAGAATTTCCTGGTTTCCAAATATTTCAAGTAAATAGTTTCTTATATGAAAATTCCACTAACTGTTGATAGACGTTTCTCGATCTTGAGAGCATGCCCCAATCACGAAATTGACTATGACTTTGAACTTATCCCAAAGTGCAAAGATTTGCTTAATTATAAAGACATATTCTGAAAATTTTAATTCAAATTGGCTTCTTCTCCACAATAGTTTATAGGAGTTTTAATCAAGATTCAAAAATAAAGATGAATTCCCAATAGTAGATAGGCAAGATATAGCATAAAAACTTCAAGATATCCAAATAAAATATTTGTGATAATATTCAATCCTCCTTGTGATGAGGATATCTTAATTGATCGGCCACACGAAAGAGAATATAAATTCGATATAACATAGATAAAATAACAAGTTTCTTTTGCTCATAGACAAATTCATAGAGGATGATTAGTGAATATAATCGAATGCTTTCTCAACTTCAACAAGGAAATTCCATCCAACTTAGAGGGATGAATTTTTGAGATACAAACATAAGCTGCCTAATTGTAATATCATTTGTGCTATTAGAGGCCCATGAGAGAATACTTGATTTTGTAAATAAACCCTTACTCTATGTGTTGAACATAATTTGAAAATTGATTCCTTCCTTTAGGTGAAGATAATGATTCTTCCAACATGTCATACGTCTTTGTTATTGACTCCAAAAATACAAATAACTCCAGATACTAAGCTGTAATTTTTTTATGACTGGTTTCAAGGACAGTAAAGTCTCGTATTGGCTGCTGATTTTGAGACCTCGCAACAAATGCCTCCTCAAAGTCTTCGCATCATGAGAATAAATAAATTTTGGTAAGATCCTTACCTTTTGATGTCATAGATGTTAAAAGATCAAGATAGTACATTCACAACTCTCATATGCATCAATTAATAATAATAACTCTCCCCTTTTACTCAAGATGAGAATATTGTATAATAAGCTAAATGCTGGTAGAAATCCCTTGAGAAAGACAACACAAAAAAATATCTTTTGATTATAAAGAAATTCATTGCCGACAATCTGCACAAGGTAAAATTCTTTAAAAAATAGCATCCTTCGAACCAAGACTAATTTAGGCCATTCGTACCTGGTGATCGGGGAAAAATAGTTTTACTAGCATCGCTAAAGGCTTGCAATCAAGTAATCATATTAAGATGTATATTTATTTTGTAATACAGGAAAGGAGTTTTAGACCATATCAACTCTATAATATTACTCCAAGTTAATCAAAATCTCATGCAAAGTATATATATATAAAGCAATGATTTAGAACTTAACTTCCAGATAAAATAATTTTGTTCTATGCCATAAAAACTATAACAAAGGAAGGAGGTAATTCAACAGATGTTACATGATTAATAGCTTTTACCAAACTTGGTCTTAAGATTCACCAATAACTACTTAGTGGTCAATCGTGTAAAAAGTAAACCTTTTATCCGAAAAAATTACAATCTTGAGCAAATTTCTTGAATTCGATGTCGTTTACTTTGGATAAGAAGGCTAGCTTATAAAAGTGGGCTCCACGGTGGGCTCCAATTGTTGGATTCAAGAAATCAATTCATTTAAGGTCTCAATATTTGTAAGGCAAAGAGACGAAAACAAAGCTGAAAAAAAGTGGGGAATGACTCCAAAGACTTTTCGATACTTGAGTTAGTATCTATTCATGAGAGAAGATAAGTATAAAGAAGAATATAATAAGTATAAAAGGCATTATCACAAGTATCAATAACAAGAATATGCATATATATATATATATATATATATATATATATATATATAAATATCTTATCAAGTTTTATAAAGAAACAGAATTCTTGTAGGATAATAAATTACCATAATCTTTGTAATATTTAGTATCTCGTGAGAGAAAGAAATCCTACATACTTAGAAATTTAACATATAGAACAAGACAATTAGGTTGGAGCACTATAAAAGCCTTTTGGACAGCCTCCAACACTGTTCTCCCGACAAATTTCAACATTAAGGAAATTTGGCTCACACAACCAACCCTATGACCACAACTAAGATCAGATGCACTTTATTAACTATACTTCCATACGAGATTACGACAAGGATATATTTAGATTTCGCTCAAACTTAAGGTGATTAGCGAGTAACATTATTTTGTGAAGGAATACAATAACCAGCAGAATATCTGCTAAATGAAAAAACACTTAATAGACTTCTTTTTCCTGTGGATGAGGGAGAGGAAAGGAAGAAGGATCCGGAATTTTATTCACAATAGAATTCGCAATTTCTTGAAAATTCTAGCTTTATATTTCTACCAGGAAATATAGTCAGAAGTACTCCTGAGTACAGAACTAAAGCCACAGCTACAGTGTAGGTGTAAGATACAGGAGCAAAGCAAGCCACTAAAAGTACAGACCAATAAGATCCCCTTACAAGAAGTTTGTTTGAGCAGAGATCATCTTCAGCCTTCCTGGCCTCGCCAGCAAGAGTTGAGCCCTCTTGTCATCTGACACTGCAGAATGCCGTCTCAATTGCTACAGTAGCTTCAATCCAGACTGCATTTGAGCCATAGGTTTCAATGACTCTGCTTCGGCAGTGGAATTCTGTGCCTTCACGATCGTGAACTTGGCCTTGGCTTATTGAGTCTTGGAAATTAATCCTCTATGAAAGAAGATCTTGTTCACTAAAGCTGCTCTCTCTCCACATGCCGCATAGCAGAAGCCAAGCAGTCTATTCCAAGAGTAAAATTTAAGTTCTTTTATCAATGAAAAACCACCTCTTAAGTGCTCTTTTGACTGCTACGCTGGGAATGCAGTCCATCAAGAAGAAGACTTCTGAAGGCTGTAAAATGTGGGAGGACGTTAAGTAAATGGATAAAAGGACTAGATACTTGAACACACACTTCTAGCCAAAGTTAAACCTTATCAAGAAGAGTTAAAAGGAAACTTTTGAGAAGGTAGGCTAAGCTTAGTTTTTAGTAAAACTATTCAGATCAAGTGATAAACAGTAGGTAAATGCTTCGGGAGACTGAAAGTCACTCCAGATAATATGTATAGGTTTTTTCCTGCAAAATAGAGAATGATTTAAGCGTTAGCAATTGTGAATTTTTACTATTAAAGATATAGAGTAACAAGGAACAAGCACCACATACATTGAAACAAAATCTAAGGCTGTCTATGAGGAGCATATATTCATGGATAGTATAAAATTATCAGTATAAGGTAGGGCAGCTTAACATCTTATAAGAAAAAAATGCCTTTTCAGTAAACTAGATAGAATAAGGAAGGTAAGCGTAATTAGTTGTTCATCTGAGTCTTGTATAAAATAAGATGTACAGGTGGTGTATCTGTAACAATATCTGGAATACGTTGAGGGGGTTCTAGAATCAAATATTGAAGAAGCTCACCATCATAGCTCACAAAAAATTCATCTGAGCATTAGCTTTTGTGTTGGATGCATTTTATCTTTTCCGACCCTCAATTGTTCTGGTTGTAGTGAAAAGAGATTCCATGCAGAACTCCAGGTATTTTGATTCCCTGTTATTAATAAAAAACAAGGGATGTTTAGAGATAACAATTTGATAACAAATTAGAATGCAGAATTTGAGATAAATTAGTATATTCAATAGATGGTGCACTTCATCAATGAGATAAGACCTCGAATACTTCTATTGCCAGCTCTAGAAATCAGCTTTGTGTTCATTCAAAGACCTGAACTTTGCAGTCCACTTGTTTGGTGCCTTGATAAATCATCAAAATCAGCAGGTTTGCTTTTCCATTCTCCTGCTTGCAGAAATATTTTATGAAACATATGAATGAGAGAAAATAAAAATGACAAAACAATTCCCCCCCCCCCCCCATGGTGTAATCAGTGCTTCTATAGAATTTCCATTTTTAGCACCTGATAACCCTACATGTAGCTGCTAATGAGAACAAAACAGGCTTCCACTAGCAAATTCCAACAAAATCCAACATTTGAACCTTGGCTTTGTTTATTTCATTGCAAATGCAATCTAACAGGAAACTATATCCTCTCAAATGGAATCCCATACCTTTAACAAGGGATGGGGGTTAAACTAATACAATGACAAATTCACCAACCGCAACTACAGCATATATTAACTTATTCTGTTTACTGCAGCCACTTTTGTGGCATTTGGAACTGCAGCACGTGAAGCATGCTATGCATGCAGAGAGGTATGAAATCACTGGAAGATATGACTAGCGGAATTGAGTTCAGAGATATGTATTCTCAAGAGACATTAGAAGTACAGCTAAAACAGAAAAGGTTCATATTGTACAAGATTTATTGCTTATACAATGACAAATTCACCAACCGCAACTTCAGCATAAATTAAGTTATTCTGTTTACTGCAGCATGTGAAGTATGCTATGCATACAGAGAGGTATGAAATCACTGGAAGATATGACTAGCAGAATTGAGTTCAGAGATATGCATTCTCAAGAGACATTAGAAGTACAGCTAAAACAGAAAAGGTCCATATTGTACAAGATTTATTGCTTAGGATGATTCAAGGCTTTCTATCCAACAATTATAAAATCAAGATTTCAACTGAATTACAGAATTTGCAGTTCATTCCAAATCAATCCAATTTTTGAACACCCTCCAACACCATAACAGGAAATTCACATCATGCTGGATGTAAAAAGCAAAATTTTGACACAAAATTGCACCTTTCGTCCTCTGTGCTTCATTAACAACTAAAACATAGATTACTAGAACCAAAACAACTCATTGAGACTTTTAAGCAGATGCCTAGCAGATCCCCCAAAAAACAAAAGGACTAAATTATTTGTGGAGGACCGTGGAGCAAAACAACCACAGCATGCATGAAGCCAAGAATTAAGAAACTTAAAAATGCTACTAATACTAACCAAGAAGCGGATGGAAACCAAATTTGAGCAAAATTTGCCACGAAACACGAGAAAACCTGCACAACATACAAACAACAATTTCCTATTAAAAATCCAAGAACAAAATTTGAAGACTGAGAATAACTCACAAGAAAACCTGCACAACATACAAACAACAATATCCTATTAAAAAATCCAGAACAAAATTAGAAGACTGAGAATAACTCACAGCAGCAATGCAAAGGAATTGAGGAAACCAAGATAAACAGTTAGGGAACAAATTTAAAATGAAGAATAAAACTGAAAAAGGAAAGGAAAAAAGGGAAAAAGAGGGCAAGAAAGGAACCCAAAGCTCCAGCAAACCCAGCACCCAAAGGAGGGGTTGTTGTCAGCAAAAGCAAAAGCAATAAAGCTAGCAGCAAAGAGAAAAAAAGAAGCAGAGGGACGGAAACCCATAATTGATCAACTGAAACACAACTTCGTAAAGGAATTTGCAGAATGGAGAACAGAGCAAGTGAAAAAATGCTGTTTGCGCTAAAACTGCCAAATGCTGCACATGCAAAGAAGGGGAAAAGAAGAGGAGGAAGGAGGGAAGCAGCCATGCTCATCAGAAGTAGAAGCCCACATGCTGAACCCAAGAACACAGAGGGACGACTAAGGGCAACATAGTAAATTTACAGACTCCAGAAAGAGAAGCTGGAAGACAAATTAGCCATAAGCACACTCCATCTTCTATCTTTACAAAGTACATACTCTTCAATGTTAACTTATGTTTCTTGTTTGAGGAATCATCATCATGAACGAATAGAATTTCTTGGGATGAAAAAACTGCTCAATTCAAGGTGTTTCTTTCTCTTTTTTCGAACATGTAAGATAAATTAAATTTGCATTTTGTGGTTAGACAAGACAATTAATTTCCAGATTTATTTATGACATCAGAATGATTTCAATCTATTCTCATGAAAAATTCACAGGCCTGATTTACGAACAAGCAGAGAATGAAATGCAAAGTATAGCCTTTGGTGCCCTGAAAATTTACCAAGGGAAAGTTCTTGTAGTTAAGCCCTGAAGACGATTTTTCTGCTCGAGAACATTCGTGCCCTTGTAGTTACAGAAACGCAATCTAACTTTCTTTTTCTCAATGTCTAATGCAGCTCCAGTTGAATCTCTGTATAGGTAAAGATCTTTCCTTCAAGAGCAATATATCATGTACAAGATGAGCCTCATGCAGTTTATTTTCTTCGCTCAATAGACGAATCAACCAATTGAGGTTATAGTAGCAAGGAGTATGTCCGTGTCCAAGCATATCTTCAAGCATCATTAGTGCATGGCCACTCAAATAATTAGCACAAAGAGAACCGAGCAGATTTTCGTAAGAATTATGAGAAGGAGAAAGACCTCTTTTCTGCATCATATGTGTTACAGATAAAGCATCCAAGAATCTTCCAGACCTGCAAAGGCCTCTTATCAACGTGTTATACAGGATTCTATCTGGAGTATAGCCACTTGCGCTCATTTCGTTGAACAACTGAACAGCACAGTCAGTTTCACCAAAGCGCATATGACCATCAATGAGAATGGTAAAAGTCACTTGATTGGGTAGCACTCCTTCTTTTTGCATAAGATCGAAATGACTGTATGCATCCTGCATCCTTTGTGCCCAACAAAACCCAGAAATCAGACAATTGTAGAGGTATAAGTTTGGCATATATGGAAGGTTTTGGATTTTCTGGATGAATTTCAATGCATGGAATTTCATCTCTCTTTGAGATCTTATTAAACCTTTCAATTCTTTATCCTCTGGCAGTAAGATTTGTTGATGGAGCAAATTGAATAACATTTCATTTGCCTTCTCAGACTTCTGTGAAGTGTACCGTTTCTCCCCAATGCACCTGATATTTCTACAAACACCACTAACCAGTGTAATGTAGGTAACCAGGTCTTTCTCAATCTGGCTTTTATCCATCAAATCATACAACCTAAAGGCAAATTCAAACTCACTCTTCCTCAAAAATTGGTTGATAAGAGAGGTGTACAAAGCAGTATTTGGCATGATACCCTCTTCCAGCATTCTATCAATGTACTGACAACCTTCTTCAGTCATATTTTTCTTGATCAACCCATTTATAAGTGCAGTATAAGAATGAGAACTTGGCCGTACACCATTTTCCAACATTTTCTCAAACAGTCTGTGAGCTTTGATAGCTTGTCCACTTTTTGAATAAGCATTTATCATTGTGGCATATAAAGTCTCATCTGGCTCAATATGAGCCTCTTGCATCCTATTGAACAATATCTCAGCCTCAAATGTTCTATGTTCCCTTCCCAAGTGGCCAATGATTGAGTCGTATATTTCAACACCAGGCCTTACTCCCTTTTCTTCCATTTGGTCCAGAATGTCAAATGCCGATGCAAAGTCCCCCAGTTTACATTGCTCGTCCGCCATTATTAGAAACGTTGATCGGTCCGGGACAAGTCCTTGACTTTGCATAACTCCAATTAGGGATTTAACATCCTCAACCAATCCTTCCTGATAAAGACACCTAATCAAGGCATTATAGGCAGAGAGTAAAGGCAAGAACCCATGATACACTATTTTATCAATGCAGCTTAATGCAGCATCAAGTTTTCCTCCACGGCACAAGGCGATCATATATATGCTAAAAGCCATTTCAGCCAAAGACGAGTCAATTGCCACAATTTTCTCAAGCAGATACTCAATCTCATGCATTATATCCCCTGTAGATTTAGAACTGTCTGCGGTTAAGCAAATCAGCAGGTCTATACCACAGCCATTTTCTGCAATCCCCCGAACAACAGTTAAAGCTAGCTGCATCTCAGATCCTTTTGGATGGTTCTTAATAAGGGTGAAAAAGAGCACATGGTCTGGAACAAGTCTATTATCTAGCATCATTTTATAGAGTTCATTTATTTCCTGTAATCTATTTTCCTTAAACAGTGCAGCAATTAAGACTGTGTAACAATGCACGTTGGGAGTCATATTGCATTTAACCATGTTATTCAAGAGAGTCAATCCACAGTCCACCTTTCGATCCTTACAATACTTGCTAATCATGATCTGGTAAGTAGCTATATCTGGCTCTAGCCCTGATTCTGCCATCATGTTATGCAACGCCCAAGCTTTATCAAACAAACCCAAGTTCAGAAATCCGTGAACCAATGTGTTAAATGTATAGTTATCTGGTTCACAACCCATTTTAAACATTCTCAGAAGTAACCTCAAAGCCATTTTCATTTTCTTTTTCCTGCAATACTCATAAATGAGAGAAGTGTAGATGACTTTATCCAGGTAAGAACCATAAGACTCCATTTCTGTACTGAACAACTCAGCCTCCTCAACCCGGCCCCTCTTACAAAGACCAAATATTAATGACTTGAACAGATTTACTGTTGGGGGCACCCCATTGTTGCACATGATATCAAACACATTCAGTGCCTCATCTAAATACCCCCTATGGCACAAATTTCTAACCAGACAACCATAACACCCAAAACTAAGCGAAACACCAGCATCACTGATCTTGACAAAGTAATCGTAGCCCTCCAATTCTCTACCTTCAACACAAAATTGCTTTATAAATGCACTGCAAGCCCCACTGCAAGGTACATACTTCATCCTAATTACCTTTTCAAAACATGATTTTGCTTCATCTAGTTTTCCTAATTCACAATAGCAAAAAATCATTGAATCCATCAAAGAAAAATCTATCTCGACACCCTCACTCAAAATATCATTTACATACAAATATTCTGCCAATTCGGCTTCACCAGAAACAACAAGCTTCCGAATTAGAAAACTATATTTAAACGAATCAATTTTCATACCTCTCAACCTGGCGGAATCAAATGTTGATATTACTTCAGACACTGATGAACATTGTGAAATTATTCTTGTAATAACTTTCTGAGCTAAGGAAAATAAACCCCGCCCAATAAGCCGCTCTGCTAATGAAAAACAGAGTTCTTTCTTGTCAGGGAGTGTTGCTGAAGTTGATGGAACTGAACGTTCCAGTGGCAGAGGACAAGAAATCAAGTATCTTCTTGGTCTTAAGGAAAAGAACATATTACAAGAAGCTGTTTTAAATCTTATCATTCTTGTTCGTTGCAGTAAGATTTGGGATGATAAATCAAAGGCGTTTCGCATAACCCATGTCAGAAAAATCGAAAAATGGTGGCTCCATCAACTGAAAATGTAAGCTATTAAGAGAACTACCATGAGAACTTCACATAAGTGAGATTTTCCCTGGGTGCGGATAAACCAGGACTGCACAATTTCCAGTCCCTTGTCGGGGCTGCTGTTTGCCATAGGGTTTTAGTCTGGTACGCGCGAAAGCCCTAAACCCTTCTGTCCGTGGCCCTCGTGGCGGGGAAGTTTGGATATCGGTTTACAACCCCAACCGGGTAACTGAACCCGAATGCATTCATTTGACATTTTAACTTCTGACAGGTGTGAATTTTTTAATTATTAATTCAATTCTTGTTGAATTCTTAAAGATTTAAAGCTATTTATCAAACAGTAGAACAAGTTACCTGAATTAGGAAATGTATAATTTTGTAAGGGTTAATTTCACTTTAGTGCCCTTAAAATTGAGTATTATATTTTTTAAAATTATCAATCAATAATCAAATTAGCTCGGTCAAATAATTTAAATTGTTGAAAAATATGAAAAAACTTTTATTCCCTTTACTTTTTTGTGGTTAATTTTACTTTAGTGCCTCAAAGTTAGAGGGTCTCTATCAATTGAATATTATGTCTTTTAAAATTACTAATTAAGGGATAAATCTCAGTCAACGTCTAAATAATTTGATCAAAAATAATTAAAATGATCAATTTACCCTTTAAATAAAAAATAAATTTTTTATCCTTTTAATAAACTAATTAATAAAAAATAATTTAATTTTTTAAAATAATTTATTAAATTCTTTCCTCAAAATTTCATCTTTATATCTTTTCTTCCTTTAATCACCACCCTATACTAGCAACAATAACTATCGTCGCCACTACTGTTTGAACCTACCATCCATCCCTATTGCAAAATATCTTTTAATGTCTCCCCTCTATCTTTTTATTTTTTGTCATTCCTCTTCCTACCACCAACCGACCTTCATAAATCTTGCTGCAACCACCAAAACCCTTGCTGCAGCAACTGTCACCAAATGCACCTCCAACAAATACACAAATCACCCAACATTCTAAACAACCCAAAAATATTTCTATAAATATAAATTAATAGTTGATCATTTTTGTATTAACCTATTAAAATTTTGGATAATTTCAATATTCTAAATAATACAAAATTCCTCATAAACAATCTAAGCAGTAGCAACGATGACTATTGCTGTTTGTCAAGGGTAGCGGTTGGAGGAAAGAAAGAGATAAACATGAAGTTTCAGAGAAAAAAATTAATAAATTATTTTAAAAAAATAAGTTGAATCTTCTTTTTTTATTGATTAGTGGAATAAAAGGATAAAATTAGAATTTCTATTTCTATTTAAAGGGTAAATCGATCTTTTAAGTATTTTTATCAAATTATTTGAACGTCGGTTAAAATTTAACCATTGATTGACAATTTAAAAAGATATAGTACTCAATTGACAACACCCTCTACTTTAGGGTACTAAATAAAATTAACCTTTTTTTAATTCTCAAATATGGATAAAGTTCTCGATACTTTTCTAAGTTTTTACATCACATAATTTGTCGATTTATAATTTTGTACTTTTCACTAAAATAGACTAAAATCAAAGGAAAATTAACCATTATTTCATCTAAAAATGGTTGTATTTTTTTAGTAATAAAAAAACTTATTAATTCGAATAACCTGCTAAGGCAGCAAAACAAACATTATGAGTACATTATAAACACAAACCTTAGAAGACAAGGTAAAACCTAGTTAAGCAAAAAAATGTGTTGAAACATTATCATTTCTACTAATATAAGAAATACAAAAAAAATTAAAGGATTTATCATTTAAACTTATCTAAAAATATTATGTCATATTTAAAATGTAGTTTTATAACTTAATAACTTTGAGTTGTTGATAAATAAATTGTTAATATTAATGCCATATTACGAATTTTATTTTTATTTATGACGTCATATTACAAGAGTTTTGAACTAAATTTTTCCTTAAATACGAGTTAGACTTCACCAGTGTAACTCTAATCGAATTCGAATTAATATTTCATATTTTTTGTTTTTTCTCTTATAAAAAATTAGATATAGATTGTGTTATATTAAGTCTAACTAATTTCAAGCTAACATAAATTCAATCATAGAGTTAGGGATGTTCATTTGGTTATTCGGTTCGGTTTTGGTGGGATATTTTAATTTTCGATTCGATTTTTTTTTAAAATTTACAAAATCGAACCGAATCAAATTTTTCAAAAAAATCGAACCGAATTATTTCAGTTTGATTCGGTTAAAATCAAAATTGAAGAAAAGAAAAAAGAACGCATTTCGGGAATACGTTCTTGAAGTAATTTTATTTTTAAAAAATTAATTTTTATCAAAGAATGCACTACCAAAATGAGTTCATATATAATTTTTTTTAAATTTAATTTTTTGATTCAGTTTTCAATTTAAGAATAAAAACTTAAAATTGAATCAAATTTAATCATAACTCAAAAAATTGAATCTAATCGAATAAAAAAATCAAACTTTCGGTTCGATTTTTCATGTTGCACCAAATAGAGTAGACAACGAAATTGGGAATTAGGGCTCACTTTCTTTAAGATGAAAAACGGAAATGGAGGTAAAGGTGAACATAATTCGGGAAAAGAAGAAGCTGGAACTCTGCAAGCAACAACCTAACTTCCAAATACAGATAAATGGGTATTTATATAAAACTGTTATGAAATTAATATTGTGGATGTCCATTATCTGATATCAAAGAGGTAATCTATTATCAAAGTTATAGATATACTCCAACTATCCAGAAGATAGATGAGAGAGTTCTATCATATCTTTGATTCGTGATAGGATTTGTCTTATGATTACCCTCAATCTCTTCTTATTGAGATGTATCCCTGGACCCTATAAATAGGGCTTTAGACTGATGTATTGTATACACTCATTTATTGATTGATTTATTTTTAGAGAATCAATAAATCTCTTGTGTTCTTTCTCTCTATTTTCTCTCTATAGTTTTTCCTATTATCTACATTATATTTTCTTTATTAAGTTCTCTATATTAGTATTACGATTTCGTTGTGCTGACGACGATTGCGCATCAATAAATTCATAACACGTTATCAGCACAAGTCTCTACCACCGAAGTTGAGAGCTTAATCAAGAGAAAAAAAAAGAGGTATTTTTCTACCTTTTGAATTCTCATGACAAACATTTTAAAACTCGTTTTTCTCTATTGATATTTATAGAAAGAATTATATGTCATAGACACTAGATGCTTAAATTTATCGAGATGTAATGGGTCTGGCAGACATCATTATTGAAAATAATGCATCATCATCTCAAAATCGTATAAAAGTCATGATTTTTCTCCGCCATAATTTCTATGAAGATCTAAAGGTGGAGTATATTACCATGAAAGATCCACTTATTTTATGAAAGGATCTAAAAGAAAGATTTGACCACAAAAAGATGGTCATTCTACCAAAAGCACAGTTTACTTTAAATATGTGAGTAAATTCATTAGAATTAATGGTTATGACCCTGGAAGAGGTCGTAATCATACTCGAAGTCATGAACATAAACACGGATATCAGAATATATATGCATCTAGATATATTGGGTCTTGAAGACACCATTTAAGAAATACAAAGCATCAAGGTCACTTGATTACTAACAAACTGTGAATGAAACATACAATCACCAGAAGATGATTATTATATAAATGTTAGTTATGATTTGTTATAAGTGTGCCTACAATATTTTATGTCTATCAGTATAAAAGAATTTTCTTTTCTCATATCTCTAACATTCTCCTGAAGTAGCAATATCGAGAAAAAGTTTTTTAGAAATATTTTTAATTTATACTTTCTGAAACTGAATGAGTCATTAATAAAATATATTGATGCTCGACCAAATGTTTTTATGACATTCCTTGAAGCGAATGACATTAGAAATTATAATATATTTATGTATGAGATTTTGGTCGCAACTAGCAGAAATACACTTTGTTCTTATACTATATGAATGACTCAATAAATTCCCAGTGAATAGATACTTACCAGAAGTGAGAAAATAATGAGAAGGAAAAAGAAAAAGTAAGAATTCTAACATGTTATTGATGCAATATGAAAGTTTATCACGTACATGTTATGAATCTCTATTAATTATTGATATTATTTTACTTCCATGAATTATGCTACTGATAGTAATGATGCTTGTGTTGATAATATTGATATGGCACATGTGAATGTAGTCAATTCTTTTGAATATCGAAAAAGAGTTTTTGGCATTTTAAATGTCAATCAAAATTTTGAATTATCAAATTGTTGGGAGCGAATCTCAAGTGAGAGATTTATATTTTGTTAATTTTGAATATATTGCCCCAACATAAAGAGGAGAAAGTATGAGGCTGGATAAATATATTAGTAAGTGTCTCATCTTGATCTTCTATTGTGATCCTCATAGAAGATACCTTGAACCAGAAGTTCAAAGGATAATTTATATGGCCAGGTATATTAATTGACCAACATCCAACAAAGAATGCTCCTATTATATTTGATATCCCTGAAGGATAATCTACCACTATAAATAAATTTGAGACACAACTGAAATATGGTAGATAAGTCAGTTCCAATGATACAAACTCCTTACCGGAGCAAATACTTAAGATGGTAATATATGTTAAGTTGAGGAGATTTAAATTCCAGCAGAATTTTTTTCTCAAACATGATTGATATATTATTTCCAAAAGAAATTCAGGTACTTGAAAAGTTTGACAATAATGAGATCTCAATATGATTGGGAAATACTGAAACTGCACGAGTATATGACGTCAATGATATTAATGTGCATAATATATTGATTCAGAATGAGAATTTCTGAATCGATGTCTGCAGACTCGAAATAATAAAGTTCGCATAAGAAATATGAAAAGTTCAAACTATTCACAAGTACATTTGAAGTGTATATGTATTTCCAGCAGGAATTATACACCACAAGTGTAATCCTAAAGAGATAGCAATTGATATTTAATTATAAAATGTGAACTACAAAAGTGAATATTTGCCATGAGTTATGGCGTATGATTCTTTGTAAGACCTGACACTGTTAACGAAGAAATATATTTTTAGAGGTGGATATGATAGTGTATGATAACACTTAATATGTGTCTATCTTTATTATCATTTGATAATAATACTTATATTTGAAGTCCCTGATAGACTCGATATGCTTGAAGCATATAATTGTTCTGTAGAACATATTGAGATTGTCTTAGTGAATTTTTATTAAAATAATGATCGAATATGTTCATATATATAGAAATTATATACGTAGTTGTACTTCTTATATGTATTTCTTTATCAAAATATATCCCCATTGTACAATCTATTGATTAGCCTAGTGTTCCCCACATTAGGGGGAGAAAATAATCAATTAAAAGAAGATATCATTTATGATTTTTATTATCTTGATCTATGCATAAGGATTAATGAACTGGAAGTTCAAAATATTATTTATTTGCATAAAATTGCATATTGATTGTTTGTCTAACTCATGTAGAGTTAATCAATGTAATATTTTACTTATAAATATCCTTATTTGGATAGATGTCCCAGTAGGACAAATATATAAATTATATAATCATATGATTTTGATACACGCCTGAAGCGTGATTGATCTCTTGATAAAATCCTCAAAAGAGAAAATGATTTGATGATCAAGATATTTTTCTTGAAGAATTTAGAAGAGCAAGTATTATTATCAATATTGAACATTCTGAAGATGTTTCACATAGACATAGCACATCAATGATCATTGGGTTATTATTGTAAGATCTATTATATCTATTAAAGGATAGTGAAGAACTATTTGGTCATGAAGTAGCATAACTCTATAATTTAGAGTATGAATACACTTGTTTATATGCAAGTAGATATTTATTGTAGTTCTTCTCTACCCAATGAATTTTGAGATGTCATTAAGCTTGCCTTTTGATATCTCATTGAGATAGTTTATCTCGAATATTGAGAAAATTCAACTCCTGTTAAGATGGATATGCAAGGTATAAGTTACCTAGATGATCCACATAAACCATGCATTTATAGCATGTGTTGATTATAACAACTACATATTTAACTCATATTGAAGAAATAGAAATTTATGATGTTGGTTGAGAATATGTGTGATCATGATTAATGTATTCGAGATAAATCTATATCCTCTAAGAAGAAATTCCAACTATATTGTTGGATGATAATAGAGTTTGTAATATATATAAGGAGATATGATAAAGTATATTTTTACTCACGAGTTCCAGAAGAGATGTGATATTAATGTGCATTGAATTTGATCATTTGATTATTTGACAAATCTATTCACTAAAATCTTACCAATTGTAACATTTGATTGGAAAGCATTGATTAAGAAATCTCAAAAGATTATCTCATCAGGGGGAGTAAATATGGCATAAAGAGTAATGTACTCTTTTTCCTTGACTAGAGTTTTTCCCACTGGGTTTTTTTATCTAGTAAGGTTTTAACGAGGCATACTCTTATGCAATGGACATCCAAGGGGGAGTGTTATGAAATTAATATTGTGGATGTCCATTATCTGATATCAAAGAGGTAATCTATTATCATAGTTATATATATACTCCAACTATCAAGAAGATAGATGGGAGAGTTCTATCATATATTTGATTTGTGATAGGATTTGTCTTATGATTACCTTCTATCTCTTCTTATTGAGATGTATTCCTGAACCATATAAATAGGGCTTTAGACTGATGTATTGTATACACTCATTCATTGATTGATTTACTTTTACAGAATCAATAAAGCTCTTGTGTTCTTTCTCTCTATAGTTTTTTTTATTATCTACATTATAGTTTTTTTATTAAGTTTTCTATATTAGTATTACGATTTCATTGTGCTGACGACGATTGCGCGTCAATAAATTCATAACAACAACCTAACATGGAATAACAAATCTCAGTCCTTGATTCCCAGGTTTGAATCCCAGCCATTCATGGTCTTTGACTTTAGCGTTCGAACCCCAGCTTCAGCAACTCCCCCTTTTTATTTTATTTATTCAACTGCATGTCAGTGACAGATTGCACTAAAGATTGGAAATTCTTTTTTCAAAAACAAAAAACACTATTTTCAATTCAAGTACGCCCTTAGAACTACAATTAGAAGGCAGTAGACCCTTTTAAGCATGTAAAAGTGTGCTCAAATTCTTTATATTGTTGGTTTCTACTACTCCATTAGAGTTGTGATCGCAAATCTTTGTCCCAAATCTACTAGCAAGAGAGTTCTTTGATTTATGGTGTGGTGAGTGAGCAGGGCCATGGCGATCCAGCAAGAACACGAGCTATTACACATTTCCGGGCTTTCTTCCCAGTATCTGCTATCCGCCTTTCATGCCATGGAACCCCCTGACGTCTTAATCTCCTTTGCCAGGTGAATTTTAGCTCTTATACTTTCCCGTTGTTCATCAAAGTAAGCGGAAGAATGTGGACTTGCTGATTGCTCAGTAGGTGTTCGACAAAAATACAGGGATATGGGCGGAGGTTCTATTGGGGAGAGGGTCCAGAGCTTCATTTGGAACCATTGTATCTGCAGAACAGTGCGTAATGCAATTATTCTTTAGCTTTTTAGTTCTTTGGTTTTTGCCTATTTTAAGTCTTAAAGAAAATATATTTCTGTTTAGGTGGGAGATGGAGAATGCAATGAACCTTACTTGAAAAGGTTTCTAAAGAAGCTTATTGCTGAAATTGAGTCCAAGGGAGATGTTGTCTTGGAGGAATTGTATGAGCATTATGTGTTTTATCTGACTTCTTTAAAGGTACGGAACAAGTTCTTCTGGACTTGTAATTGGTTTTTGTCAAAAAGTCTAATGATTATACTATAATGGGAGAGATTGTTAGGATGAAGATGTTTCAAAAGGGAACTCAAGTGTCGTGAAAAGAATTTCATTTCTTTTTCCTGAGGGTTAGTCTTCTTGTGTTTTAATTAATTGTCATTCAAAGACTTTATGCTTGAATTTTCCTATGATTATGTATTCAAGCGTTTGCTATTCTGTGTGCATGTAGAATGTTCTGGCCTCTCAAGTTGTCCAGAAGCAAAGAAACTGGACGTATCACTGAAAAGTTCACTTAACATGCTTGAAGGAGACACTGGGTATATAACTTCTTCTCCTTTCAATAAAACTTGCATGAAATATTTGTCTGGGATTAGAGCATATTGTAGTCGAACAGTGAAGGGACTCAAAGTACCATACTACACCGGTTATACTCTTAACAGTGTTAAATTCTACTATCTTTTCAATTTTTTTAGTAAATCAAAGGCTTTCTGTTCTTTGCATCCATATGCTTTATCATCAATACTTGACAGAATTTGTAATTACTACAAATTAAAATCTATTGGTGGCAGTAGAGATAAATTGAATCATGTGATTATTTTTACGAAATAATACTAATGCTGAAAGTGTTCATTTTTCTGCGTTATATGGGACTTTTACGACCTGAATTGTGTAGGGTGTCTGGTTTGCTAAGATGTACAGACTTTCAACAAAATTTTCAAATGCTGACCTCTATATATGGATGTGGAATCAATATGGTCCTGTAATAAATTTTCAAGGGTAAGGTGGATAGTAAATATAAATAGCCAGGAAGAACTAAATCCTTTTGCCAAGTGGAATTTGTACATTCAGTATGGATGGAGATGGTATCACCATTACAAGGATGACAATGGTCCATTTGCTATGAATTCTTTTCAAGTGTGGAAATGGCATATGAGTTTCTTATAATATTTTAGGATAAATCATGATGTTTAAAAATTGGATTTGGTCCTGGTTTTCTGTCAAAAAGCTTTTCTGATGGTTTGCTTAGGCTGAATGAAATTGAAACAAGAAACATACACAACATACTTCATTAAGGTTTGAAAAATATGAAATCCTCTCCAAGTGTACTATTTCAAAGAAATAAAATATTCCTTTCAAGAACAGTAAGTTCTGCTTTTTCTTGATCTGTCATGAATGTTGTAGTTGAAGCCCACATAGAAAATTTTAGTCTCTGTTTCTACTGATTTATTATGAGTTTACCAACTTATTACCTATAAATTTTTATTGCATGTTTTCAAAAGGTGTTCCATCTGGCCATCAAGCCTTTTCCTGTCAGAATTCATACTTTCTTTCCCAGAAATATTCTCGAACAAATTTTGTTTTGAGGTGAGATATGCTTTCCTGAATATGTTCAATATTCTCTTACTGACTCTATCTTGCTCTAAGTTATCTTGCCTGTAGATTCCGTTTCCATTTTGTTTCTTTAATTTTCTTGTTTCTCTTTTGGTATTAATACAATTTTTGCATGCTATTTGGTTGTCTGGCTGCATAAATAAGTGATAGGTCTTTTTATCCCATTACTAAATGGACAGGTTGGTTCAGGGGTTGGTTTGGTTGGCTTATGTCTGGCCCATGTGAATGCCTCTTCTGTAAGTCTCTTCTTCTCTCTGTGCTATAACTTTCTTCTCCCCCAACACCCCCCGCAGGTTGGGGGAGGGTTAGGGAAGGGTGAAGGGTTAAACAGGCATACGCATTCTGAAACATAAGATCTGTTTTGAATGATAGAAGACATTCTATTTAATGCTCTCTTGTCTTCGGAACATCAATTCACTTTGGAGTATTTTCTTTGACTTGACTCAGGTGATTCTGAGTGATGGTGACCTGTCCACCTTAGCCAATATGAAACTTAATTTGGAGTTGAATCTGCTGAGAAACAGAACTGAATTGTTAGAGCAGACAAAATATCCAAGTAGAGTAAGATTTTGATTCACTTTAGACTTTTGATTTCCATGGTGTGAAACTAGCTTAATCAGAAGCAAAATCATGGGAACTGATACATTTTGAATCTAAGGTCGAATGTATTTGTTTACCTTGGGAATGTGCAACAGAAGATGAGCTTCAAAGCTATGTGCCAGACATCATGTGAGTATTACTTCTTTTTTTGGGGGGTTCTCTAATTTGTTTGGCACATCTAATACTGTAATCAGTTATTTCTTGTCAAGGATTTTTAATAGAAAGATACTGGTGAAAACATAAAAGTTATAGCAGTATATGCTTTGCACTGAAAAATAAATTCTGTTAGGCTATTGTAATAGGAAATGCAGTTACTTTTTTATTTTTATTCTTTTTAGAGACTATTGCAGTCTTTCCTGCAGAAACCTGTTATGCATGTTCTAGAGGTAGTGGCCAGTGTGGTGCTGCAATTCCAGTGTTATTTCCAAACACAATAGAGTGTGGCCTAGAGTGTGGTGATTGCTTAGTGAAGGATAATAATTTGCCATATGCTATGTTTATCAGACACGAACAGGAAACAAAAATATGAGAGAGCTGACTGAATACTTTCATTTTTACATGTGACATTTAATTTATATCAAGAAAACAGTTTGGGATGCCTTAGTAGTTTGGTTCATATATTTGATCTTCATCTGGTATTAGCTTGACTTTTGTTAATTTAGCTAAATTTACTTTTGTTTTCATATCCATTGGATTAGGTTGGAACCAAAAGGCTCGTGTCAACTTGACTCAAATCATGATGTCCCATCTTTTTCTTTTTGTATATGTGTCAGACCAGTTGTCTGGTGTTTGATATGTAACAGAACGAAAACTTAGTATTTAGATGAATTTTAGATTGTCTCGGGCATATAATCAGGAAATGTTACAAATATGCCTGATAGCCAGCACCAGATCCTCTTTGTTTTCTATTGTTGAAATTTCTTGCTTCATCTTGATAGCACTAATCCTCAGTATTTTATTCCACAGTTTGGGAGCGGATGTTGTTTATGATCCTTCATGTCTTCCCCACCTTGTTCGGGTCCTTTCTGTTCTTCTCAAGGGTGGAACCTCAGAACCTATTCACCAGAATGCGAGTGGCGAGGAATGTAAACAATCAGATATCACATGCATCAAAAGTGAGGTTGCTAATCCTGGCTACAGCCCTGGTACCTGCCAAGAGAATGCAGAAAGTTATTGCACTTCATGTTTCTCAGATTCTGCCGTTGCTGCATCAAAGAAGGGACCTGTTGCATACATTGCATCTGTGATTCGCAATGTCGAGACATTCAACTATTTTCTTGAGCTAATGCAGCTGGCCAACCTTATTGTGAATGATATTACAGAAAAGATTAAGCCATTTAATTTACTTCCATATCTAAAATCATATCCACGATCTACAATCCGGATGTTTTATATTTCACAAGGATGCAGGTAATTTGTATTCTTTTGAAGCCTTATAAATAGATGTCTTATAAAAGATGTATTTGATGGATCTATATGATAGAATGATGCATGATTCATGATTGGCTTCTTACTATTTTGAATGAGAATTATTGACAGCGGGAGAGAAGCAATCTAGAGAAGAAGAATTTTCTGTATATAGATTGACTGAAGTTTAGGGCATGTTTTCACATAAACTACTCTCTTGAATAAAAATTAGTTCATTCGTAAAGTTGTTGTTATTGAATTTGTATGCCTCGAGTTTGATAGTTATTATGCGTGACTGTATCTAAAGTCATGCGTAGAAATGATGCCGGTTTATATTTGATCCTCGCTCAGATGCTAATTTGATCGAGCGTTTTGCTTATCTTTTAACTCGTACAGGCAAATTTTAGGTGGCAATTTGATAACAATTTTCTGATTTTTTCTGTTTCCACCTCAGGAATTGCGCAGATTAAAGTTTCTGCGCAATTAGACCTCTAAATTCAAACGAAAGCGTCTGCAGTCAGCCCAAAGTTTTTGAATCCTTATATTCAAGGTCGAATTCTCATATATTCGTTCTTTCCCAAATTCCAAGTCTAACATGAAAAATATGAGACTTGTAATGTTTTTAGCAGTGAATTCGTGTTAACAGTAGTGAATGTTGAATGAAATCTTCCTACCATCCATTCCTCTTGATAAAGAGATTCGACAAGAAGGCCCATTTCTTTATCATAGTTGGACCAACCTTTAGATATTAAATTTAATTAGTTGGCATTAATATTGCCAAGTTGTTATATTACAATGGGAGTATTATTGCTTCTCACGTAGAGAATCTAGATCTGGGTTCAATTCCTGCCAACCGGGTTCACATGTTTTCAAATTTTTTTTTTGGTAAAAGAGTACCACATTATTTATAGAGATTAGAGGAAAAATCTTGTACTATGCAAGAATCGAATTTCCAACCAGAGAATAAGCTCTATAAAAGGAGGATAAATTTTGCACTATGTAAGAATCGATTTCCCAACATCTGATCGTAGGCCTTAACACGTTATTAGTAGAGATTACATAATTGATAATTAACTATAACACAAACCTAAACAAAAGGAAGAAAATGAGCCCTATAAAAGGAGTGGATAAGCTGGGCATTATGCAGGAATCGAAGGCTTTAGCACTTGCCGTTAGAGTAAAGTCTCATGGGTCAAATATTTTCAGTTTTTCTTTTAATTTAGGGTTATGTTATTCGCACTTCTCTTTCAACTTCTTTGCTCTCTTTTCCCTCCTATTTTATTTTTAAATAAAAAGATTTTAATGCCCGTAGTTACTATAGTTCAAACATTGAGTAGAATTTTTTGAGTTTTTTTAAAATATTAGTGTCTTTTCCATTACAAAAGAGAAGAAAAGAGTGGAAAAATTAAAGGGGAATGTGAATATCAGTTTTTTTTCAATTTATTGCATTTTTGTCCATCCAGAGGGGAAAATTGTTTTAACCGAATCCAAATTAAAAAGACGCAGCGATGGATTACTTTTGTTTTTCCTCTTAATCATTCAAATGCATTTTTTAATGATATTTTCGGCCATCAGATTCCTTTTATTCAAATTGTATTTTAAAGAAAGAACAAAACAACACCAAGAAAACCTAAAATATTGTACGTCGTTAGTGAGATAACTTAGCAAATATTCTCGTACCATGCACAACGTTTTCATTGTATGGTTTTGAAAAAATATTAAGACAAAAAAAAAGGGCAAAGAATTGTATTTTATTTTGATAATTTAACAGTAAAATGTTGAATCCTTCTCTTGAAAAGAATAATTCAATGTCAAAATGTTAATCCTTCCTCCATTTCAATATAAATATCCTAATTCTTTTTTATCTGTCTCTTTTTTTAAAAAAAATATATACAAAAAGTTTCTAGGTGGAACTTTTCTCATATTTTTGAGCTCATGAAGAAAATTCCAAAGCTGAGACAACAACTCAAAGCCTCTATATACCACGCATGAAAGCTAGAAGCTATTTTTCTTCTCCTTCGGATTTTCGAGAGCGGACTTGGTTCGTTTTGGCGTGGAAATTCGTAGCCCCCTCCACTGAATTTTCATTTCTCAGGAGTAACTTCTAAAGCGTCAAGTCCGCACGCAACCCAATATAGTTTTTCATCTCAAATCTTACTTTTTCTCTCATAAAAAATTCTCTCTCTCGAAACCCAAGACAAAAAATCTCAAAACCAAACTCTATCCAATCACACCCTTAAAATTAGTAGATTTTGCTGTGAGAATTAAAAAAATAAATATGATATATTAGTTGATATAAAAGGATACACACAAAAAAGTGATATATATATATATATATATATATATATATATATATATATATATATATATATATATATATATATATATATATATATATATATATATATATATATATTAGACAAGTAATATAATACAAAATAACAAATAGAGAAAATCAGAAAAGGAAAAAAAATCAAGGCCCACACTTAAAATTTTGAGTTTAGTTTTGAAATGAGATGATGTCCAAATAGAGCCTTGATTTAACGACATCATATAAAGGAAAAAGAAAATACAAAAAAGAGTTGTCAAAGATAATCGTTCTAGAGATTCTATTTCTTTTGGTTGGCTGGTTTCCTTCAAGCCTCCAATGGCACTTCCAAGCAAAAAATGACTGATATTTTTTTATCAGCAGTTCGTTTGCTTTGCTTTTCCATTTATCTATGGTGCTTTTGTAAATCAATACAAATTTTTTACTTTAAATAACACTTCTTCTTTCATAAATAATTTACTGTTATGAAATTTAAAATATAAAATTTAAACCAAAACTTTATCAAATCTTATGTAAAAAAAATCTATTAAAAAAATAAAATATTGTAAATAGTGGGTATTCCTCTAGACAAAGACATCAGACCAGAAAGCTTATCTCTTTATTCTAGTTTGGACTAATTTTTAAATGTTAAATTTAATTAATTCGTAGTTGATATAGTCAATTTATTATGATACAATGGTACTATGCCTGCCTGTATTACATACTTGACTTAGATTTGATTCTTGGCAATAATATTTAGGGTGTGATTGAATAGAGTTTGATTTTAAGATTTTGTCTTGAATTTCGTAAAAATTAAATTGTTTGTGAGAAGAGATATATGTAACATACTTGAAATTTTAGATTTATTTTCCAATTTAGGGTATCTTTTCTTTAAAAAAAAAAAATCCGACCAGAAAGTTTATCTCTTAATTGTTACATTAAGTCGTTGTGGTGCAATGATTGTATACCTCTTTGTCCTGCAATTGATCCTGGTTTGCTGCCTGATATATTTTTTTGTCTTAAGTTATCCTTTCAAAGGGGTCAACTTTTAGAAATAATTATTGCTCTACCCCGTTTTATTCACATGATATATATTTTAAAATTGTGTAAATATATTATAAATTTATGTAAATAATATTATTTTGCACAGTAAAAGTATACATTGAGTGTAATATTTTGTGATTTTTTAAATTTTGCATTCTATTACCTTGAATTTTCAAACTCTAATTATATCAGTAATTTTTTAATCGGCCATCTCTAGTTGAGCATTTAATTACTTTGGCCACTGAAACATTCACATTTATGGATCATGAAGTCAAAATGTCATATTAAAATACAATCAAACCGTATAAATGATAGCTCAAACTTCAAACTTAGAGTAGTCCATACCTTTCCTTAAAACAACTAAATTGATTATAGAATAGAGCAAAAAAAAGAAAAAAAGAAGAAAAACTCAAAAACAGAAGTTGAATTAGAAAATTATAAAGTGGAGTACACCCACAATATAATGAAAAAACTACCACTGTTGTAAATATGCTTAACGACTTTGTTGACTATAGAAGAAAACCTTGAGAGGGCTATTGCTATTGCCATTACCAGAACCCTTAGAGAATCATTGTCATTTTTTGCCATGTTTTGAGTGCTTTTTTTCATGTGATCATCTAGTTACTCCAATATTGTCAAGATTTTTGGAAGATTAAAAATTATAATTCAAGAAAACTTTTGAAGTTTCCGTAAATATAAGGTTCTATAATGATGGAAAAATTAAATAAATTAATTCAAAGAAATATTTTGAGTTTCCAAAAACATGAAAAATTAAATAAACCTTTAATGTTCCCTTGATTAAGTAAACCTTTAAAGTTTGCAACATTAAACCATTGATGCTTAACTCAAATTTGAGTTTGTTAATGTAAATTTATTAGTGGATTTTCAGTTTTTATATTGTTAAATATATTATTTATACTTCTTCAGCTATTTCATGCTGAGATTACTATTTTTGTTACAAATATTATCACATTTGAACTTGAATTTAGGTATCAAGTTGCAATTTGATTGTCTCTTGAAATAATATGAAAGTTTAAAGTATGGTAAGAGTTTTTTAAAATATCAATGCAACTTAATGAATGAATTTCCAATCTTTTTTGCTTGATTTGTTAGTTTTTGTAGGAATTCTATAACTACATAAGTCTTCTTAACTAAATTCTTCAACTATAGTTATAAATTTTATACCAAGTGATATTAATTTTCTTCTATAAAAAGATATATATATATATATATATATATATATATATATATACATCTTAATACGTTTATGAGGAGTTAAATTTCTAGAATAATCATTTGGTTATCTCAACGTTTTGGTATTGAAATTTAGAATAATTGTTATATTTATTTCCTGAATTCTTCTTAAATGTTCCAAAAACTATTTAATTTTAACAAAATTAAGATAATTCAATGTCATTAATTCATGAAGGCCAGAAATCAATAAAGTATTAAGTATTACCTATAATACTTGTCACATTAAAATTTTAATTTAGCCTCTAATTATTCACTATGACATGCTATGGATTTAATTAATTGAAAATTGATACTATTTGACAGTTGATATTTGCCAAGTCGCGGTAGAATGCCCGCCTGTCAGTGAGGTCCTGAAGTCGCTCTGGTTGCCTGGTATTTGGCGCGAAATCTTCATTGCTCTTCACATTTCGAACCCTAATCCATACTTATCGACAAGTCTTTCTTTGTCTATGATTCTGCTTGACTGTATCTAGAATTGTTTGTAGAAATGATGTCGGTTTACGTTTGTTCCTCATTCAGATGTGCATTTGATCGAGTTTTAGTCTGCGTTTTGCTAATCTTGTAACTCTTATATGCAAATTTTAGGCGGCAATTCGATATCAATTTTCTGTTTATCTCTTTCCACCGCAGCAATGGCGAAGATTAAAGTCTGTGCGCTATTCAGACCTTTAAATTCGAAGGAAAGAGCTGATCGTGGAGATGGTGTCTGCATTCAGCTCAAAGATTCTGAATCCTTTATATTCAAGGTCGAATTCTCATATATTCGTTCTTTCCAAGTCTAACGTGGAAAATATATACTTATAATGTTTTCAGCAGCAAATTCATGTTATATAGTGTCGAACGTTTTTTGAAGTGAATGAAATTGTCTTACGAGTACAATATGCGATTGTTTTGGATGCGTGCTAGGATGAGAAAGCAGAGGAGTTCGAGTTTAGATTTGATAAAGTGTTTTATCCAGGTTCTGAGCAAGCTGACGTGTATGAGTTCCTTGCTTTGCCAATTGTGCACGGTAAAAAGTTGTAGTATAATTTTGTTTTCAATTCTTTTTCCTCTTTGTGTCAAGAGTTTTGGTGATTAAATTTATTTTTCCTTTTTTGTAGTTCATATACCGTGTAAGTGGTTAGCTATGGAAAAGAACCACCATAATTAGATTTATAATCTAGATCTTATTTTCATTATAGCTATTGTTGTTTCTGTAATGCTTTTTATGTGTATTGAAACATAAGAGAGTCAGTAAGATTTTTCCCCCCTAATTTTTTCATATTAAATTTCTGGAAAAAACAGGTGCTCTCAATGGAGTAAATGGAGCAATCATCACATATGGACAGGTTTTGTCACTGAGATATCACCTTTGTTTTCCTTAGCATTTTTTAGTGAGACGTGAAGTGTTCTGTGCCATGATATTCTGATTTTAGTATGATTTTGTTTGTCATGACTTAGGAAGGGAATTTATCTTTTAAATACTTATAGCTTACTTGTTACTTTTTCTTGATAATCGGCATAATAATATTTTGTGATACAAGACCAATCTTTATGCAGAATCCAAAATTCATCTTAAGATATATTTCAGCTCCTTTCAGAAAAGAAAAAATAGATATTTTAGCTACACGATATATAATGTACTAATCAAGCTAAATCCACTGCCAAAAGGCACAACAAAATGAGTTGTTAATGTACAATTAGATAAAATTCATCTATGGAGATGGCGTCTGCCAAAAGTTGATTACTAGTAATGGCTTATGATTTGGGAGCTAAAAAGGAACAGATGATTTGTGAATGCCACATTACATTTGTTCCCGCTATTCTACTGTCTTTTTTTTTCTTTAATTAACCAAATGAATTTCAGGTATACCTGTTATGGTTTCTTTCTTCTTTTTGGATTTTTTTTTAAGGAGGGGGGGGGGGGGATGTGATATTATCTACTTGGTGCTAAAATTTTAGTTCAGGATGGGATGGACATCATACTTTTGTTTGATCTCCTGTTATACACCAAATGAAATTCACGCAGGACCTTGTTATTAACATTTTGTCAAGTTTCTAGGTTCTAGTTAGACTTCACATATAGTTTCTGACAATAGGGCTGGAACAACTGACATTCATATGATATTACCGTTGACTGAGATCAATAAAAATTATTAACTGCTAACCCTCTGCAGAGTACTAATTTCAAAGTAGTTCAATTTAATTAGCTAATTAAATTATTATCTCACTCATCCAAAAAAAAAAAGAAAAAAACTTATTATCTCTCCGAGATCACTGAATTCGTAGATACTTCGCATCTTTGTCTTAGTTTCCTTATAAATTGGTTATTTAATTGATAAAATTTCATGCAATTCATTCCAGACAGGAGCAGGGAAGACGTATAGCATGGAGGTAAAGGACTGCTGGTCGTAGTATGCAAATGGGATAACTGTCTGCACATTAAGCTAGGAGAATCATTGGTTTTCCTTGACTTCAGGGATCTGGCATCATCAGCAGCGATGATAAGAAGGCAGGACTGCTACCAAGAGTGGTGAATGGGCTTTTTGAGGCCATTAAACTTTCAGATGAAGTGATTAATTATGTGATCAAGCTGTCAATGGTACTTGGGAAATACCTCGAAACAATTCTGCTTTGATGTTACTTGTGCATTTTGCCCACTGATTCTTATGCTTACAGGTTGAGATCTACCTGGATAGAGTAAGGTTGTTCACCTTAAGGGAGATTATCTAAACGATTGCCTGGTCCACACCTTAATTTGGATTATGTTATCCATGAAATATAATACATAACTGCTCTTGTTTGTTTCAGGGACCTGTTTGATTTATCAAAGGATAATATACAGATAAAGGAGAGTAAATTGCATGGAATAAACCTATCTGGAGTTACAGAGGTTTGCATGCCACCATTTCACTTCTTTTTCGATATTACTCACATCTAATCTTACTTCACATGATCCTTGTTGAATAGTAAAATGGATTGCATCATGCATTTACTCTGGTTTTATACTATATCACAGCTTATCTATTATTTAAAAAGAAAAAATGTGTGAAGGCTGCAATGCCTACTAGGCTTTTAATACTTTTTGGTACAGAAAAATGAGGACTGAGTTCTGTATACTGCCCGCACTAAATTCCTCTCAGAAAAGGATAAATTGTATAGTTTGGATAAAGCAAGCCTTGCTACTCTAATGGGATGCATGATGTGTGTAGCAAGAAGAAACCTTTATCTTAAATCTCTGATCTTTTCCCTTAAAGTTTTCAACCAAAAGAATAACCTAAAAGCATTTTTCTGCTTTACCATAGTTTTATTGATGCCATCTTTCGTCCTTTTCTAGTTTTGTAACTTTCTATCTTGATTAACTTCTCCCTCAATCGTTCTGTAATCTTAGATTCTGGAGCATCCATTTTCTGATTACTTTTCTTCCTTAACATATTAGTGTTACTAACTCTTCAGACGCATTATAGAATCTCTACATATCGAGAACATCAGTTCTTCTTCTGTCTGTTTTTCATTTTACAGGTTAACATTACCAACTCTGCAGAAGCATTACAATGTCTATGTGTAAGATGTCAATTATTTGTATATCTTCATTAGCTGTTAATACATTATAATTATTCACCAAGCATTTCCTATAGCAGAGTGGGATTGCAAACCGATCTGTTGGAGAAACCCGTATCCAAAAGCCAACTTTTTCAAGTCTTCTTTTTTTTTTTCTGTATACTAACTATCTTTTTCCTTTATTATTTTTTTGATGGAAATGAGACCTTAGACGTAAGAACTATTTATTTTTCATTTTTTCCTGTATAATAAATATTATGTTTCAGTTTAACAATTCTAGAAATGAATATGGCCAGCAGCAGAAGTCACTGCCTTTATATATTCACTGTCCACGAGGAACTGGCAAAGGATAAAAGGTGATCTTCAGTTAGTGTCTCCTTTTCAATTTTCTTTTGATGATTCAAGCAAACTGGCCTGAAGATGTTGAATTTTCTGAACAGGGGGAGATCTGGAAAGTTAATGCTTGTAGACTTAGCAGGCTCTGAGAAAGTTGAGAAAACTGGAGCTGAGGGGACAGTTCTTGAAGAAGCTAAGACCATCAACAAGTCCCTTTCAGTACTTGGAAAAGTGATAAATGCTTTGACTTCCAGTCAAGGAAAAACAAATCATATTCCTTACAGAGATTCTAAGCTCACTCGGATTCTACAGGATACTCTTGTTGGTTTCCTTCACTGAGCCAAATTTCTTTGTTGTGTACAAATTCTTTTTGAGGCTAACCAGCTTCCACTTTGCAGGGAGGTAACTCCCAAACAGGATTGCTCTGTTGCTGCTCGCCAAGCCCTTCAAATATTTTGGAGAGCCTGTCCACCCTCCGATTTGGTGCAAGGCCTGTCTCTATCTAACACTGACATTTTGTATTTTTTACTGGAAACTAATGGAAATTTTTAATTTTATTTACTTTTCAAGCGAAATTTATTCTCACCTTTGTTCTTCACTATTCACACTATTGAATGGAAATCAAAGATCAGTATATTTCTTGTACAGAGCACAGCATATAAAGGCATTCATAAATGTTGCCTGCCATGAAGACACATGCACCAAGAAGCATGATTTCGTATCTCTGAATATAGAGGAGTCTCGTGAGAGAATCTTTATCAAGGTTTGATCAATATCGTGCATTTTAGTTCTATCTTCTATGATTCTAGTCTCTAAGCAACCTTTTTTTTTTTTTTTTTTTTTTTTTTTTTTTTTTTGTATATGCAGTTGAGGGAGAGTTTGAAAGCTGAAGACGTTAGATTGTTAGAGGAGCTTTTTATAATAGAAGGAATTTTCTTTGATCCTAATTCTGTTGAAGAGGTTGAATCTGCATACGAAGATATCACATCAAAAACAATATCGTCGCTGCAAAATGCTGTGGAAGAACTGAGTATCCAGGTGAAGGAGGTAGGAATTAGATTGTTTTGGACTTTAGGTGCTTCTGTTTCTCTCATTTATTGTTAGGAAGGAATTAGAAGCTCACAAACACCAATAACATGTAGCACAGTTTCAACTGTTGAATACTTCAAAGAACATATCAGTATGGAATTAAATTTCCTTCTTCAAATTTTTTCACAGCTTAGAAGACAGAATACGAGCCTTAAGACCAGGTTAGAAGTTTCTGAAATATCCAACGTGCTGAAGAAAGAGGCAAAAGCAAGTACATGCTTTTTAAGTATGATTCCTTGCATCACTCTGATCGAGTCTTGGATCAGTTCATACTTCCACAAGTGAAGTCCTAGATCCATAGCTACTAATCAAATGATTGCTGGATGTATGTGCGCGGAAGTCTATTTTCTGTATAGGATCTTTGATGTATATATTTGTAGATAACCTTCCTAAATCTTTGTCAAGGACAAAATATTGGACAAATCTGAGACTATAGAGTTGGTATTTTAATTGCTTTATTGTTGCTGTTTGAAGCTTTAACGTTCTTCCAGCTAGTTTTGGTTGGTTGTTTGCAATTTCTGGTACAGAGACAGGAAATAGACATAAAGAAGTTCAGCTTGATTGGCAATGAAGCATACTATTCCTTTTCATCTTCTTTTGTGAATTGAAATTGATGTCTACGTATACGTCTTTCTTCATGGTGTGTGTTGGAGACTTATTGATTTGATGTAAGGAAAAGCTGTTGATGGTGAATGAAATTGCTAGTTGAACCAGAAACCTGCTTGATTTTGATGCAAGGAAAAGCTGTTGAGGTTAGTCCCCTTTTTCCCCCCTTTTTATTCATTTCCCTTTATTTTCTTTTTGAGATTATTATATTTGATTTTGAATTTGATTATATGCAGTAAAAATTTAACTATTTGTAACTTATTTCTTTTTCTACTTAACCTCTTCTCTCTCATTATCTCTTTATAATTTACTAAAATTAATAATCATCACATTAAATCAGTTTATACAGTGCAATCAAATAAAAAATTACACTGAACTCATTTGATTTTGAGATAAAAAACTCAATATATCTATGTGTAGCATATAAAAGGTAATTAAAAAAGAACTACAAAATTATTCTATTTTTAATCTAATCAAAATTCAAAATGCTATAGTGAAGTTATTTTTCTTTTTTATTTTATTAAGAGAACTAATCTAAATCCTAAACTACATATTAAACTTACTGTTAATAAACCTAATCTATAGTTACTAATACAAACCCTAACGAATGAATCAATTCACTCATTCACCCCCAAGTCCATCCATCAAAAGGAAAAAAAATTCACCCCCAAGTCTCGCCCTGAACGTTAGAACCATTAGGTTATGTACCCTTCAAACTTCAACCTGACTGACAGAACCAATCGTCAGCTCCGAGCCTCGAATGCCAGGAAAGACTTCTTGGTCTTATTGATTTGTTTGAAGAATGACTGTTCTTGGTACTCTCGAACATTCTTGTATTCTTTCCATTAAATGTTTTGTGAAGTTTATTAAATTAAATGTGTTGCTTACAACTAAAATGCATTATTAATTGACACAAAATATTAATATTATTATATAAAAATATTAATATTTACATTAATATTGTAATTTCACAAAAGTTCTAATAATTATTCACAGAAATGTAAACAATTGTACACTAGACAATTTTCTCTTTTGAATAACTTAAATACACCTTAAGTATTTAAATATTTGTGAATAAATATTTAAAGTGAAGTCTGAAAAAATTACAGAGTTATTATTATATAGAAAAATATTAATTTTTATATTACTCTATAATTTTACAGATATTTTAATAATTATTCGTAAAAGTGTAAATAATTATTCACTATATATTTTTCTCTTTTGAATCACTTAAGTATTCAAAAAAATCATAAAATTATTATTCGAACATTTGTAAATCAGTATTTGACATGGAGTTTGAAAAACTCACAATGTTATTATTATACAAAAAAATTTTAATATTTTTATATCAACATAAATATGAAATTCTTATGTTTGAAATTACATCAAATTTTATGGAAAAACCTATTGAAGATATCATGAACAAGTCAAATAAATAAAAGAGAGCATGAGAAACAAGTGAATGATACTTGAATTATCTTTATCAATTGGCATGATTGTGAGAAATTGAATGAATTTTATGGTTTTGTTTCACAAAAGAAGGAGAATGCTCAATAATGCTTGATCCATCTTGGCTCCAATAAGAAGTTAAAATATGTAAACAAGCTTGCTTCCTTTGAAACAAAAGTTATAGAACTTATATTTGTTACAATAGTAGCAACTAAGTTGGTTTCATTTCACTTTATCTTCTTGCATTTGAAATCTCTTCATATGTAGTTAGTGAAATAAAACCAACTTAGTTGCTACTATTGTAACAAATATAAATTCTATAACTTTTAATAGAACAATATTGTTCTTCTCAATATAATAACATTACTCTTTTCGTAGTAAGATTCATATAGATTATATTGATTGTAATAAAATTAAATGTGTTACTGGTTGTTGAATGTTACAAATTAAATAAAGTACTACTTCAATGTTTTATGAATATATATATATTTTAAAAAATGTTGTACTGTGGTGGGGGATTGTGGAGATTTTTATACCCAATTCTCTGGTTAGCTCAGTCCCTAATTCCCTGCTTGGGCTGAGCTGCGGCTGAGGCTAAGGATGGGGAAGTTTGAGTGGCCCCATTGCCATTCCAACATGCCATTCATTTATTTTAAGAAACTAATGCCACTGTTTTAACCAAGAGTCAAACTTAATGTTTCTTTCATTTCATACTATTATATATAATATAAAAATTAATCATTTCAACAAAAATTTTTTTCAAGTGGGTGAGTTTGGTCACTTTTAACTAAACTCACCTAGGAGTTTCCAAAAAAAGTGGCAAAACTCACCTGTTTTTTTGAATATTTTTTATTAAATATTATTAATATAATTAGTAAATTTTATATAATTTATAAATGATAACGATTATCAAACGCATTAACTTACAAAGCTTTACAAAAGAAGTATTGTATTGTTATGAAATAAAACTTAAATAAAAATTTTAAGCTTATTAAACTTTCTCATACTACTTACATGCTGAAGTAAAAGTTAAAATGTTATAAAAAAATAGCTGCTAAATTTTTTTTAAAAAAAGCTACATAGATACATATATTATATATTATTATTGTAAATATAAACATTAAAAAATAATTTTTACAGTTAATAATAATAATAACAAGGAGATATTATACATCTTTAAAACTAATATTATTTAAAATACGTATGCAAAATATATATGTTCGACCAATTTTTAGTTTTAACATGATTTAATACAAAATAGAAATTTTATAATAATTAATTATTAGATCTGTAAAATTGATACATTGTGAAAATCAGTATATTCCAATTGAACTAATTAGCATATTTTTTTAATTCTATTCTACACATAAATCGAGTATTGATCCTTGATTATCCACTACTTCTTACCAGTAAAAAAAGTTTCACCCTAAGGGTTCTATGCAACTTGCAACTTGTAAGTTGTGCTAAAAACTGGCACAAGTTGCACGCAACTTGCATAAAAAATTATTTTAATTGCAACTTGCATAAAAAATTATTTCAAATTGTAATTGACATGAGTCAGAAACTAGGTTAGTTGTAACTTACGCCGATAGCAGTAATGTATATAAATTTTAAAACTAATTTCAGGTGTAAGTCAGCTGTAACTTGTGCCAGTGGCTAGCACAACTGCACTGCAGTTGTAATTCTTTTTAAAAATTAATCGTTTTAAGGTTGATTTTCATAATATTTATATGCACAAACATATAAAATAGATATAATTTAAAAAACTAATCTTTTATTATACAAATACTATTTTTGATATATCTAAATTTTAGTGTTTTGAATATTTGAATGAAATTTTAAAAATTTAAAAGTTAAAAATAAATAATAATTTATAAAAAATAAATAATAAAAATATTTTTGACTAATATTAAAAAAAATTATATATAGTTGCCCTTTTATTTTCTTATTCTTAACTGGCTGACCTGTGAAAAAACCTACAAAGTTGAAAAATTTACGCTCAAGATTTCCTCTGCAATAAAAAGAAAATAAACCCCTGAAGAAGTACCCAACCAACTCTGGGACGATGAAGTTTCGGTATGCCATGGTTTGCTCTTCCAATCAGAACCGCAGCATGGAAGCTCACTCGCTGCTCAAGAGAGAGGGCCTAGACGTCTCCTCTTATGGTACCGGTCAACACGTGAAGCTTCCAGGTCCTTCTCTTCGGGAACCCAACGTCTATGACTTCGGCACCCCCTACAAGCAAATGTTCGACGATCTCCGCCGCAAAGACCCTGAATTGTATGTAATTTATTATAGTTTTGTGTTTGTAATTTATTTAATTTCTGTATAGCAGAAGGATTTTCTTTTCATGCTCGCCACTTAACTAATTCTTTTTCCTGAGTCACTTTGTATTAATTAGTATTTCTCTTTCTTTTTCATTATTTATTTTCTTTTTGTTGTTAATTTCTTCAGTGGAGTGTTATAGCTGTACTTCGAATATAGGATTTAGATGAAAATGTTATTTGGCTATTGTACATTTCTGTTTGATTTTGTACTGAGTTTTGAGGTTTGGCTAATTCTATAGATACAAGCGAAATGGAATATTGCCAATGCTGAAGCGTAATATAGCTGTAAAACTGGCACCTCAGAGATGGCAAGAGAATGCGGCTGACGGCATCTTTGATTTTGTGCTTACCTTTGAAGAGAAAGTCTTTGACATGGTTGTTGAAGGTTGGTATGTCCGCTGCACGAATTTGGTCAGTTTTACTCGTGATTTCCAACAGTGTGTGATGTAATTCTGTATGTACTTACATTATTAACTTGAATTGTCAAACTTTACCTATTCAAATTATGTGAGTGGACTATTATCTCTGTCAATGATTTCAAAATTTTTTCCCATTTCATTCTTCTCATTCAAGGTCCATTAGCTGTTGCAGTTTTTTTAAAGTCAAAAGTTTATTTGAAGTGATTTGGCCATGCTGGGAGGATAACTCCCCTAACTGAATTAAAATTTTATATAACATTTTGAACAAAAGTTTATTTGAAATTGCTGTCCCTTCATTGGCCTCTTGAATTTTAAAGGCCTAAAAGTGGAGGAGATGATCGCATTATATCTAGTGTTGCTTTGATTCGATCATTTAAGTCATGCTTCATTAATTTTGTCCTATAGATGTTTCAGAGATAGCCCTATGCTTTTGTATAACAACTTAAGCTAGTACTTACAATTACAATGAAGGACTAGTCTTAATTATTTATCCCTTTGACGCAGGCACAATTTTCCATTTTGCATAGTCAATTGATTGATGTTAGCTGTCTTGCTATAGATTCCCAATATATTAGTCAATCCAAATGTTGAACTATTGTATATTTGTTTCTTTACAATTGTACTCGAACACAAGCTTGATTTGGACTTGATTACGATTCTTCATGGTCTTATGAGCTCCTTATCAAGGCAAATACTAAAATTTTTTGAGTTCAATTTTCTTGGCATTTTCTTTTTGGTTATATTCTATTGAATAAAGCTCTATAGCATATTTTTCTGGTTGGAGGTACATGTTCATTTTGAATTTTCTTCCACTGAATGTTTTACTGAAAGCTGCTTTATAAACACCCCAGAGTTCTAGTAGATTTAGTAGCACTGTTTTCTTTGAATCATATTCATGAGTAACGGTCGTTATGTCTAACTGGAGATGTACTACTTATGTGAGTGCTTGTTTATGCACTATTAGTAATTTTTCTAGCTTTCGATGCAGTAAAGAAGGCTGATTGAGTAGGAAACATTAGTTACAATTTATCAGTGGTTGCTTGTTTGGATATTTAAGTATTATTTTCATGAAAATATGATGATGTGGTCGTTATTAATCATTAGAGAAGTATCATATGCAGTTAGGAGAAAGGCTGATTGTACTGTGTAGAATAAAGTACTGTAGTATGGCACATTGAATATTTAGGAATTATGAATTCTGAATCTTTTGAACCTTTAGAGAGAGATATGCCAATAAAGCAAGATAGAGGACTCCTTCTCCTTAGGAAGAAAGAAAAGAAGAGTTCAAAAAGCATAGTCTATTTGGAATGGTTCTATATGTTCATATTCTGTTCTGAATCATATCAGGAGATGAAGTCATATGGGGCGAAGTTTGAATGGAGAAGTTTTCATTTTGAAAAATCATTAGGACAGAAGCTCTTTATTTCAAGCATTTGAGAGAAAAAATGAAACAGGAATTGGAGCATTTGCACTGTCGATCTGAATGGAAACTGCTTTTCTTTTTTCTTTTTTTGGTAGGGACAAATCTGAAAGTGAAGAAACAGAAATTTATAGCCCTTGTTTCTATTTGAAGACCAAGAGAATTTCTGACTTTTATTGAATTGGACTGACCCAAATGCAGCCCAAACTTTGCCGAATATCTGTAATTCCTCATCATAGTTTGCTTATAGAATATGAAAGTGCTGGTCACTGTGTGAGCTCCATTATCATGGAAATACTTGATGATGACCAGCTTAAGTTGCTTATTATTATTTTTTTTGAGTGGTGTGTTTAAAACTAATTGTTATTCTTGTTGGTCAGTTACTCTAGTTGGCTCTAGGGTTTGCTACCAGATTTTAGCATGAAAAATATAATAGCATTTTCTTAATCCTTTTCCCATCACATAAATTTTCCTAACTTGTTTATAGATACAAGGGCGCTAGATCTTTGCTTCGGATTTTATGTCACCTCTTTGCGTGTTTGGTAACATTTTGGCTATGATTTTACACTTGCAACATATTCTCAAGCAGGCTGTGACGCTTACCGAAAACTTCATGATGGTATTCACATTGCCAACTTCATTTTATTATTTCTTTCTCATCACATTGTGTGTCTTTTGATGCCAGATCTCCACACTAGGAATCATGTTTTCATGAAGCCTGTTCTAGTGATAAACTTGGAAGTAAAAGATAACCACGAGGAGGCTGCAATAGGAGCAAAGCTTGCTTTACTTTTGTGCATGGAGGTATATTCTTGATTATTTGTGGCCCACGTTTTATACTTACTCTGTTAGACCTCAATATTTTGTCTTTTCATAGTAGCTTACCAGTCCTTGTTTTACTTGTTTTTGACTAAAATAGTGTCATGCGCTGAATTCTTTTCTTCGTATGGCCAGTTCTGTCTCTTTTGGCTCAAAAAGTGATTTCCAGTCTGTTTTCAGATTTAAATTTTAAAGTTTCACATAGCTTTTGTCTTGCATCTTTGTTTTCTTTGCATGTTTGTTGAATAAGGATTGGGAACATCTCTCCCCTTGAAAAGTTTCGCTTATTCAAATGCTGACTTCATTTGGTTTTTATTATGATTGGTTGATTATCCTATTGATAATCAGCATTTTTCCTGCAGTTTTCTCTTTTTGTTGCCTTTGCATGCTTCATCATGACCTATTCCCTAAAACTTTCTTTGAAAAATTTTGAATTTTTTTCCTGTTTGAAAATTTGTTTTAGAATGGAAAAATTGGTTTGTTTTACAGGGAAGAGGTGGGGCGCAATGTATAAGTAGAAAAAAGTTCATTGGTTCGCAGAATGAAAACTAATCCAAATGCACCCACTTGTTAAAAAATATTGAAAAGAATAATAGGAAGAAGAAATGATTGGTTGTGCAAACTTTCCAAGTTGAAGCTTGTTGACCATGAGCTTGGTGCTTGGTGCATCCTTTCATTTTCCTTGCTTTCTCTTTCATTTTATTTTCTCCTTAATAATTGATCTGTTTGCACTCTGTAAGTGAATGAGCTAATAACTTAATGTAAATAGGCAGTCTTCATGAGCTTTAATGATGCAGCCCAAATGAAGAGGAACAATTTTGTTGCCCGCTCTTGTCCCCTAAAATGGGGTTTTTAAATTAGAAAACATGATAAATCTCTTACATTCCTTATCAAACAAGGATTAGGAAATGCCTCTAGTTCTACTTCTCCTACTTGAGTATAGTGGAGTGTCTTTTCTGCCCTGTTTTATATGGGTTAGTGATGCCAGGATCCTTTAATTTTAACACCAAAACAATAGAATTTCTGTACGTAGTAGATTTTATTGCTTTGTCTGAGGGTTTGAGAGGATAATTTAGGCTTCTGATAAGATTAGTAAGTCTAAAGCCAGGAAGATAGGAAGGCTTGTCAGAATAAGAAGGTGGTGAAGAAAGGGATAGCAGCTTTTTTAAAAAGTATTCTTCAACTAGCTGATGCAGCACTCTTTAAGGTTGAGTGTTTGGCTGATATGTTGTTGGTTTAACTTATAAGCAGTGATGGAATTATATGAGAGAAAAGGGTTTAATTTTAGAAGAACAGAGAGAATATAGCGCAGGGAAGGATGTAGCAAAGAATAGAGGAGAAAGAGGCAAAAACTTACAACAAATAAGATCTTTTTCATCCCACAATAATCACCTCCTTCTAGAGCTGTTACAATGTCATATATAGACATCAAATCTAGAAGCAAAACCATTTCAAAACTTACTGATAAATAATTAGAATCCAGGAAACTTAGAAGCCAAATTATAGGTGGGCTTCCAAATCCTCTTTGTCTTCTTTTGCATTTTACATCAGTTAGGAAACTAATATATAGGTGAGTGAGAGGTGGGAGGGGTGGCGGGATGAGATGTGTACCAAGTTTTCAGAAGTATTTCTTTGTCTTCTCAGTGCTGGATCAAAAACTATTGAAGATGTACCTTGTGTTGCTAAATAAGATTCTTCATTTCAGTTTGGCAGTATCGATTTGCCAAGTTTATCACAATTTTGTGTGTGGCATGTGAATTATGATATTCCTAACAGAGACTTACCCACTTTTTTATTTTAGTACTCAATTTTCTATAGATAAAACTATTGACCTTAATGACTAATACTCCTGTCCCAACTGAATGAATGTGCACGTTTCCCTTCTTGGGTGGTCTGAAATTAAATGTCTGCTTTCTTCAGATGAACCTTCTTTAAATTTTAATACCATTAACACAAAAGAATTGAAGTTATTCTACTAACATAATGGATCCCATAATATTTAATCAAGGATAAGGTGGCTGAAGGCTCTTTGAAATTTTTTTGCTATGTCGAATATGGGCATTCAATTGTTATGCTAATTATATCAGTGACAGTAGTATTCTTTTGTTTCTTAATTTCAATGAAACGCGTAAAACTGATGAGGCACTTGGATTTTGAATTTTGTTTGGAAACTTTTACTCTTTGAGATATAAAATGTGATAAAACTTCAGAATAACATGTGAAGATCTGTGTGTTAAATCGAAAAGTATAAAAAATTGCAGCTTTATAAACATAAACAACCTACAGTTAAATACGCAATGAATTTTCAACTTAGTAGAAGAGATAAAAACTAATGCAGAGCTAACCTTGAAGAGAAGGAGATCATTTAAAAATTTCTTCTGGAATGTGACCATAATTGGACAAGGAGAGCTATGCCTCAATAGAAGACAGATTAAGACTTTTGGAATATCTGGAATGGTAAACTGATACATTATCACCACCTTACAACTTTTTGGTTCTGAAAGAACACAAAGAAATTCGACAAGAATATTGTTCAATGTGCATTAACAAACTTACCTTTCTGAAGTTGTTGATATGCTTTGAAAGGCTTAAAAGACTCATTAATTAGGAAAGGCTCTTTCCAGAATTTGATAAGATGGCCATTTCCAAGCCTCTGAAAATGCCCTTATGAAGAGTCATCTGACACTACTTTAAGTATATAATAATTAGCAATTGCTGGATCAGTAGTAGTTTTCCCGTTATTGAGGATATTTCTGACACAAGTGTCCTTCAATACGTCATCTTTGGAACTTGGATACTTTGAACCCACCTTAGCGAAAACTGCCTCATTAATTCAGTTGAAACACGTGAATTCCAATTCCATCTGTGTTTTAGGCTGCAAAGCATGTTACAGGCTACATATGCAAATGTTCCAGTGCCACTCATTGTATTCTAGCTTGACGAGATGCTGCTTTACTGAACAGTACAAGGTCATCAGTAAGAAAAAGAGTGACAAATTTTTAGGCCCTTCATTTGTCACAAACTGGTTTCAATCTCACTTATTTTAACAGTTTAGTTGATCAGGCCCCCTAGTCTCTCCATGCAAACCGTACAAAGATAGAAGAGCCTCTCCAACTTAATTGGGACTTTTCTCTGTCCATTCTTCCAGTTGTCTAGTCTTGATCAATTTGTAGTCCTGGCTCCTCTTCAATTCTTAATTCCTCTTATAGTTGCTCTGGTATGTGATAGTTCTTACTGTTCTTGAGTTGGCCTCAATATCTATGTCATTGCATATGCTTGTGATCATCTCTAATTTCATTTCGTATCCGTAAGTCTAGCCCTCTTGTGGCTGTGGAAATATTTTGGTGAGATTCTGATAGAAAAGCCAGAATACGTGAAATCAAATAAACGAGAATATTGAAAGGCACTCAAGATTTTTGTGAAGACCAAGAAATACTTCGTTTCCCAAGGAAAAATTGTGAGGATAATTGTTATTCTTCTCAATAGCCTTTAGCTCAAGGTACTACTCTCTTGCCCAGCTACCCCAATACCACCTGGGTACACCTCTACTTGTTTGCACAGAAGATGTTAACAAGCCTGTGTGTGTAGGGACTAAGCTTTTCTTAACTAGAAGAATAATTTCCCATTTCTAATACTTCTTAAATTCTGACCAACTTCAAAATTCTACTTAGGAATGTAAGGTGAACCCAACGGATTCAAGGTGCTCCTGTCTTGTCAAGTATAATGACTTTCGGATGGATCTAAGTGGCATTGTATATAACCATCATATGACCAGCTGTTTGAGAAACACCAACCATAGTTTAGTGCAAGCTGATATCTTGAAATATTCTTTTGGTTATACTGGAAAACTCACATTCCGAAGTATTAAAATTTTCCCTTTAAATAAGAACAATTACTGTAATTCTTTTCACAAAGCAGTAATTCATGCAACATGGGTGTGAGATTGATTTATTCTTGGAAAATGGATTATGTTTCTTTGCTTTTAGATATTGTGGTATAGAAAGCATCCCGGTACCTCAAAACTACTCTGAAATTATGTCAAATTTAGGAAATTGGGAATCTTCATGATAATAAATTCATGACGGCCATATTTTTTTCATTTTGTACTCATGATTTATTTTATACTTTTTTTGCTTTCTTCCTCTTTGTTGATGGATATTGTAATCATCTTTTATTTGCATATTGTGTGTTTTAGTGCAAAAAAGGTGAAGCTGGTGCACATCTTGAGCTAAGTTGCTTTATTTTCCTCGAATATTTTCTGCCAATAAATCCCCTACATAGGTTTGCTATAAGTGCATGTAGTACTAACAACAGACTTTTATTCAGCTGGTACTATGTTTGTTCTTTTCAAGTTCTCCTTTGATATATTTTTCCTTCAGTGATTTGGTTCTTATTGTAATCTTTGCTCGCAGCTTGACGAAACTGAGAGTTGGGAGGACTCAATAGATAGTATTATCTCCAACTTCGAAAATAAACATCGGAGAAAGCTTCTTTACAGCGTTTCCTTTTATTGATTTCTTCATCTATTAGGAGGAGGATTCCTCCTCATCTCAAACAAGTTTTGATCTGCTGCCAGGTGCCGGGCCAAAAGGAGAAGAACTTTATTCCCAGGATTTCTGGAAATGCTTAAGGTGTTAAAAGCTCTCAGGTGTTTCTCAGTGGTATTTTGCATGCTCCGGAATCATGCTTCTTGAGTAATTTGTAAAGAACATAATAACTAGACTAGTCTGTGAGCAGGAGGAGGGTGTATAAACCGTGAATAGAACGTAGGATTATGCTCATCTTTTCTTTTGCTATAACTTTTACTGTTTACGGAGTTGTTTTCTCTTGTCCATAGAACCGCCTACTTGTTGCAAAAAAGAATTATCCGTTGAAACAATTCCCTTTTCTTTGGAGCATGACACAGTTCCTGGACAACTTTTTGTGCCATAAAGTATTTATTTTTTTTGGCAAATTCCATCTTTTATGGTTTTATCCATCAATTTCTTGGTGATCGTTTAGACTTGAGAGCAATCTCTAGGTCTAGGCCTTGATTAGCTCAAGGATGTTTGTGAAGAAAAGTACTAGAGAGGCTGGATTGGGAGGAGAGAAATCGGGCAGGAAGGATTAATTACAAAAAACACCCCTTACTTTTAGCCTATTATCAATTGAATTCCTGTATCTTTAATTTTGACAATCAAATATCCAATTTAGTGTTTTGCCTATAAAGTAACAGTAAATTGAATTTTTAAATTTTTTTTAAAAGATACAAATTTCCTCTTTCCACAGACGCCCTTAATTTTTTTCTTTGATTAATTTTCAAAGATTATCACTAATATTCAAACCCTAAATCTTCTTTTCCAATCTACCAAGGAAACACTACCACCGCGGCGGCCTATTCTATTGCCACCATCTTACCCAGTCTTTTTTTCTCTCTCCCTCTCCTGCCACCACCACTGGCTCGCCTCTCAAATCCCATTCTTACTTCAACCCGCCATCCTCCCGTCGTCTCTATTGCCATTTTCTCGTTGTTCTTTCTTTACAAAGGTCTAAACAATTATTTTCTGCACAGTTTTCTTTCTTGAATTATTAAAGTGTTTAAAAAAATTACAAAGTTATTATTCGAATATTTCTGAATAAGCATTCAGAGTGGAGTTAAAAAAAAATCACAAAGTTACTCTTACGCAACATAATGGTAATATTTACATCAATTTTATGTTGTCATAGTGATGAATAATTATTTATAGATGTTTGAATTATTATTCACAATACAATTTTTTCTCTTGAATAATTAGTCTTTAAAATAATAAAAATCATGACTCAAAATATTGAGAATCATTATAGGAGAAATCAAAGTAGAGATGGCTGTTTCTAAAATAATAATAAAAAAGTCTACAACTAAAATTTTTCATTATCAAAATCATTTTTTAAGTCACGATAATTAACATAAAGCAATTCATAATCGATTCTTTCAATTCACATTGTCTTAAATAATTATTCACTATTAAATAAATAATTATTCGCTGCTCGTCGATCGAATCTAAATATTGTTTCATTCAATTTTAAAATCAACCCAAACAGCTATTCCATATACCACTAAAATCCTGTTAAGAGAAGGATTATGTTCAACTTTAAAAATCCTCAATTTTCCAAGATCAATAATACATTTTCAAACCTGAAAAAAACATCCCCAATTTTCCAAGATCAATTATTCATTTTCAAACCTGCAAAAAACATTTACAAAAGGATTTTTACTCAATTAAAATGGTCAAAAAATAATTATTTAAAAAATATCAAGATAAAACAAAAACTATAAACATATCTTACTTCAGAAATATGAAATGTATTATACAACTTTCACCACTGAAAAAAATATCGACATTTTTTTACGTCTGATCCAATATCTTATATTGGCTCCTAGTCTTCATCAAGTTTTGAAACTATTCATGGACTTTGATTTTGAACTCGTTGTTGTCTATCCATGGCAAATCATTTTTCAGCATTTATGTAACATACATATAGCAATGGCATAGATAATAGCAAAAGAAGAGAGAGAGCGATAGAAAATCAGATTTGAGAGAGAGAGATAGAGAAAGAGAGATTTGATTCAGATTTTGAGTTTTGTTTGAGTTTGAGCGAGAGTTAAATTTTTTTTTGAATTTCAAAATTACTTTGATCATTCTCAATCATTGTATCAAAAAGATGTAGCTTGTGGCAGCTGGGTGCTACAAGTGATCGCATGTTCGACTCCCGCTTTGGGATCCCTATGGGACATTCACAGCTGCGGAGCCTGACCAGGCTCTGGTCCGGATTAGTCTCCAGTGGGAGGATACCTGGCGGGAAACCGAAAAAAAAGATGTAGATTCAACGTCTAAAAAATAAATTCTGCACGTAGTGAGAAAATAAAACTTTGCACTATAGCAGAATCGAGGTGACCCAAGTTCATTACATTGAGTAAATCTATTAATTGTTTTCATCTGTTCTTGAGATTTTAGCATTTTATGATCACAGATAATTGCTTTTGTGTCAATTAATAATGCGTTTTATTTGTAAGCAACACATTTAATTTAATCGACTTTACAAAACATTTAGTGGAACGAATTCAAGAATGTTCGAGAGTACCAAGAATAGTCATTCTTCAAACAAATCAATAAGACCAAGAAGTCTTTCGTGCCATTGGAGGCTCGGAGCTGACGATTGGTTCTGTCATTTAGGTTGAAGTTTGAAGGGTACATTGATGCTTGAAACCTAATGGTTCTAACGTTCAGAGCGAGACTTGGGAGTGAATTTTTTTTCCTTTTGATGGATGGACTTGGGGGTGAATGAGTGAATTGATTCATTCGTTAGGGTTTGTATTAGTAACTATAGATTAGGTTTAATAACAGTAAGTTTAATATGTAGTTTAGGATTTAGCTTAGTTATCTTAATAAAATAAAAAGAAAAATAACTTCACTATAGCATTTTGAATTTTGATTAGATTAGAGTTAGAATAGTTCTTTAGTTCTTTTTTAATATTTCAAAATCAAGAGAGCCCGACGTAAATTCATTGCTCATTAAATTATATAACTCGATCTAATATGATACTCATTAATTTTAATAAAATTATAGGGAGAGAATGAGAGAGAAGAGATGTGATAGAAAGATAAAGAAGTTGAAAAATATTTAATTTTTAAACAATATATATATATATATATATATATATATATATATATATATATATATATATATATATATATATAAATGTATATACTAATGATGTTCCTTTTCTATTATGATTATGGCGTAAAACTCACTTAAATAGGGGATGAAACTTATATCTAATGTATGTTTGTAAAATACGACTACTTAATCATAATGAGATTGAGAGTGTGATTGGGAACCATTACATTCTAAAATTAAATTCAAAATTTTAAGTGTAAGACCCACATATCTTCTTATAAATAATTTAATTTTTACGAAATTTAAAATGAAAATCTTAAAATTAATGATACCCTGGTAGTAACTAAATTTGTAGAATACTTTATATTAGATAAAAATTTCTCGAATCAATGGTTATTGGGCATATATAATCTTCTTTTTTCCTTGTTTTCTTTACAATAGTTTAAAAATAGAAAAGTATAATGAAAACAACACTACAAATAATCAAACTACCCTTAGGGAAGTTTGGATGTAGACATCACAAACTCACTACTTTTAACAGTCAATTTCAATACTTTTTATGTTTAAGTCGGGCCGTGCTACAGTGCAGAATGTACGGCTTGTCAGTACGTACTGCACTGAAGCACGGACCAGATTGGGTGCTGCACGTGCGGCAAAAACCCCACGTGCAGCACCCTAAGATTGGCCGTTTAAGTCACGTGAAGTTCCAGTGTTGCACCTGGAGTTGTGCAGCACGTGCAGCACCGAATATGGACCGTTGGATCAAGAATCTGCATGAAAATCTAATCCAATTATTTATATTTTTTGACTCATGTAAGTATTTTTTTTATATAAAATTTAGTAAATTTTCGCAACCTCTGCAGATACGTCCTGCAAAACAGGACGTGCAGCATAACCGGACGCGTTTAAGTCTGCCTCTTTTAGCATTGGTCGAGGTTAAGACGTTTAACCATCATCTGAACTCCTCAAAAGAAGGGAAAAAAGGAAGAAAAAGGAAAAAGCTACCATCTGAGCTTGTACTTTCTCTATAACCAACACACAAGCAAACGCCTCCTTAAAAGTGTCCTCACACTTCACTTCAATACTCCGTTCAATACTACTACCAAATCACCACCTAAATTAAGGTCTACGGATTCCCATGCAGTAAGACAAGCAAAATGGGTCTCCTGGGTTTCCCTTACAAGCAATTTAGCAAAAGTTTGTCCGACGTCTGACAATCATTAAATGCATGCAACGCTATTTCTAAGAAAATGGGGATGTGGATTGAATTTAGAGGCACTCTTTTTTTGACTGAATTATTGTCTTGTCACATTGGAATTTTATGTAAATCATATGAAATGATGTTTTCCTTCTCAAAAGGGCTCTATTTCTCTAGCACTTGTGGGATTATTTTTATTTCAAGGTGAGGAAATAACATATAGCTTAGGCAAACAAGGGTAAAGAGACAAAAATAGGTTAGATAGATTTCTCTATTCCCTTGTGAAGGAATGATCATTCTTCTCGTTACTTGAAGACAAATGTCTATACTTTCTTGTGACTTGAAGAATTTGGAATAGTGCTTTGCCTCATCGGTGATCTCTAAAGAAAGAGAAAAATGTTACCACTGGTGGAAGCAAAAGGAACACAATGGATTTGCTTATACAGTGGAACTGAAACAGGTCCCAGTTTCTTCCTTCCACCACTGCCAACCAACTCCCCCCACCAAGGCTCCCCAGAAAAGGAAATTCCATTTCAAATTTGCCACAAACATTTTTTTGTTGTTGTGGGACTTGAGTAGTTTCTAGCATATTAGTATGTTAATTTTATCTACGTACTCTTTAGTGTATACTTAAATATTACATTTCTGTATATACAATTGAATCACATATACACAAGTATACATAATACATAACAAGATTTTATGTAAAAAATTATGATGTTAATTGAAGGATGAATTAGAAGACCACTAACCTACACAAGAAACGAACTCTTCTTAAACAGTGTGGAATAGTTTTATCCTGATAGCTTTTTAATTTGTATATTTATTATGGAAGTTATATAACCACCAATAAAGGCAATTCATGTGGGGAAAATGTCAATTCATTATTCCATATGAATTGCCTTTATTGATGGTTATATAACTTATCTGATAAATACAATTTACAAAAGCTACAACAATAAAACTACTCGGTAGTGTAAGTATATAAGAGGAAGACTAAAAATAAAATACTATGCGACGGAGTAGAACACCAAAAAAAAAGTCAACAAGGATAAATTAAGAAATACCACAAATTTATTTGGTGGATGATTAGAGATTGAGTTCACTTGTGTACAATTGTTTTTCCTTAAACTTAGAGAATTCATATCACGACCGATGCTCCATAATCACAACAAATCTATCCATACATAATTATTTTCTTCTTATTAAAAACATGTAGTTGTAGTCAATGATTGATCATTCTAACTAAGGTCTTAAATATATAGGAATACCTGGTCTGTTAAATGGTACCAAGAGTCCAAGACTTCGAGAAGACATAGGAAAACATGGTGACATTTAAAAGAAATATCTAATGATTTTTATTTGAAAAGGAAAACAAAACTAAATACAACACATGACAGAAACATATTGCGGTTTTTACATATATCTGAAAGTGAAATTGATTTTAAATATCACTAAAGAAATGTCCCACTACTAGTTGTATCATTAAATTTTATTTTTAACTTTCTAAACTACTGAACAATTTTTGTGTCTCTTTTTATATCACTCTATAATATTTTTAACTTTTTATGCCACTAAATAACTTTTATATATCCTTTTATACTATTGAATAATATATTTCTTTATAGTTGTGGAGTAGTATAAAAAAAGATATGAAAATTATTCAGTAGTATAAAAAGTTAAAAATACTATAGCGTGACATAATAAAAGATATAAAATTATTCAGTGATACGAAAATTAAAAATACAGTTTAATAATACTATGAGCAATAATGCATTTCTTTAGTATCATTTAAAGCCAATTTGCGTATCTAAAATTATCTTAATATTTATTTTAAAACCAATAAAGTATTTTCTTTAAAAAAATTTAAACATTTTATTATTTTTTTCTTTAATGGATTAAACAAGTTTTACCTACTTATAAAACCATAATAATATCATTGTATCATATCAAGTAATTCAGTAAGCATCTTATATTTCCATGAGCTTGAAGATTAATTTGAATCTTAAGGGGTAAAAAAATTTTTAAAATTGAGAATTCTTCTATTTTCAGGCTTCCTCAAACTTGAAGGAAACTTTGAATGCGAACAAAAGCTATCCTACCAGCCGTCCATTGAAGCTGATAGCTTATATAAGGTCAAAGGAGCTGCATCTACTATTGGACATGGCTCCCAAGACTTCCATTCTCCAAATTTTCGCCTTAATTTCGATTTCCCTTCATGCTGCCACCGCCATTGATTTCAATTACCCTGCAGTTTTCAACTTTGGTGATTCAAATTCTGATACAGGAGGACTAGTTGCCGGGCTTGGTGATCGTCTTGATCCGCCAAATGGACAGAATTACTTCAAGAAACCATCCGGGAGGTATTGCGATGGACGTTTGATCATCGATTTCCTAAGTAAGATCTCGACCTTTTGCTGAAATTGATGATTTCTTCATGACAATGTTCACTTTTTCGGCCTTTTACTTGTTTCTTTACCTGTTCTTTTGTTTCTTGTAGTGGATGCAATGGAACTTCCATTTCTAAACCCTTATTTGGATGCCATTGGTGCTCCAAGCTTCAGAAAAGGCTGCAATTTTGCAGCTGCTGCTTCCACCATTCTTCCAGCAACAGCATCTTCTATTAGTCCATTTTCATTCAACAGACAAGTGGATCAGTTCTTCAGATTCAAGGCCCGAGTTCTCGAACTTCTGGCTAAATGTAGGCTGTTTTTTGGACAAAGCAGAACTCGGAGATGTTTTTCAACAAACTTATAATAAATAGTGGTTGGTTTCTTTGCAGCTAAGAGAAATGACAAGTACATCCCAGCTGCTGATTATTTCCAAAAGGGCCTTTACATGTTTGATATAGGCCAGAATGATCTTGCTGGTGCCTTTTACTCAAAGACATTCGATCAAATTCTTGCATCTATTCCAACAATCTTAGCAGAATTTGAAGATGGCATTAAGGTTGTTAGCAGTTGTATACGTATAATGTATTAATTTTTTTTCTTTTCGTTTGCAGAAAATAGTCATTAAATTTTTGGTGTGACATATCTTCTTTGCAGGAATTATATGATCAGGGGGCAAGAAATTTTTGGATTCATAACACAGGACCTCTAGGTTGCTTACCTCAGAATATTGCAAAATTTGGAACTGATCCATCTAAGCTGGATGAGCTTGGATGTGTGAGCACACACAACCAGGCTTCAAGACTTCTAAATCTGCAGCTTTATGCACTCTGCAAGAAGTTTCAAGGCAATTATACAGATACAAATGTTACACATGTTGATGTTTTCTCAATCAAATGGAATCTCATCGCGAATTATTCTAAATACGGTTAGTATGTCAATCTATTGCGCATTCTGGGAAGTCAGTTTATTTCCTTGATGCAGCATAAATATTTTTAAATTTTGACATCACATCAGTGAATTTCCAGTTGAGATTCAGAGCATCCACAGTTCTTTTTTTTTTTTTCTTTCAAGTCTTTTTACATCTTAAGAAAGGGAAATAGAATATCCTTTCTAGTATATCTAATTAATAATATTTTCTATCCTGGATAGAATGAAAATTGTGAGTGAAGGAACTATAAGTTCAATCACTGAAACTTCGTTTTCAAGGGATTCAAATAGTGGTTATGCCAAAATCTTTTTGATGTATCCATACCAGCTTAGGAACCTTGGTCCATGAAGTGTATGATGCTATAATTTTCATCATGAGGGTTTGAGTATTCTTCAACAGTAAGCAACTTGCATTAGGTTTAGCTGGGTTTTACTCCAGTCATGCCATTAGAAATTCACATGTATCAAGAATTAAATTTTAGGAAGCAGCTCCTTTTGAAGAATCTAAGAAGCTTTGTCTATACCAGTCTCTTTAAATATTTTAGAGTTTGATAAAACAGGAGAAAAATTTAGGTACACTAGTAGTTTTTGAAAATTCTAACAGCAACATTCCCTCTATCGTGTCGAAGGGTTTCACTAATAGTTATTAACATAAGTTAAAAAGTTGGTCAAATTTTAGAAATTCTAAGAATAAAAGAAATAGAAAAAGAAAAAAATTGCCATGAAAAACTCTTTCTGAAGTAATAAACAAAAACAATTAACCTTTTGATAATATTGACTTGCAGGATTTGAACAAACTACAATGGCTTGTTGTGGTTATGGAGGGCCACCACTGAACTATGACAGCAGAGTTGCTTGTGGCCAAACCAAAATTGTGAATGGGACTTCAATCACAGCTAAAGGGTGCAATGATTCAAGTGAATATATAAACTGGGATGGGATTCATTACACTGAGGCTGCAAATAAGTTTGTTGCATCCCAAATTCTCACTGGAAAATATTCTGATCCACCTTTTGCTGATCAGATGCCCTTCTTACTTAAGCTCAAGTTTTGAGGGAAGCAGTGTGTTTATCACTTCTGTTTTTTTTTAATATTCTTTCTGTTTCTTGGACATCCCACTAATATTTATTGGTAACCAAATGGTCCAAATCTACTGATGATTTAACTCTGATTATGTCTTCTCAGTATCCTCTCTCACACATACACATTTTGGGTGAAGGGGGGCAGGGCATGCACATTATTTCAAAAGTCAAGGGGTTGAGAGACTCATTACATTGTTAAACAAATCTCGAGAAATAAGGGATATGGAGATGTGTACTTCTAAAATGGAATTGTTACCTCGATATCAATTTCTAAACAAATATGCATCAACAATATATTCAATGCCAATTAAAAATTCCATTTCCATCCACTGCTTGAAAGTTATCGTGAATTTGATGTTCTTAAACATTTGTACAGTTTTATTATTATTTTTCAACTTAAGAATTGAGGTTTAGATATATAAATACATTTCATTTCTTGGAGACATATGCATAATATTGTGCCATTGGAACAACAAAGGCAATCACTGGTAAACCTCCAACAACAAGTGTGAATTGCCCTCTTTTCTCGTCCGTCTCCTCCCTGGTTTTGAAGTTGGATTCTCTTTTGTTATCTTTGAATTTTGGCCCTCCTGGGTCTGGAAGACCATCAATGGCAGCAACTAGACGCGTAGCAGTGGAGTACAGTGCTTCATTATACTTTTCTTCAGTTGCTAGTACTGTAGAAGAGAAAGAAAACATCATAATTACCAAGAGCTAAAACATTTTTGAACAAATCTAACTGCTGGATGCAATCTGAAAACATTTTTGAACAAACCAAAATGCTGGATGTGAGCTGAAAACAGTCTATAATACTAAATGATAACTTGCGAGAGTGCAGATTTTTCCATACAATGACACAGTATGGAACCAAACATAGTAGAACCAAAATGATACTATTGTTAGCCCAGTTAACGTCCTTCCTCTCTACTATTCCAATTTGCTTAGATCTGCAAAATTATCAGGTCCGCAAGTATAAAGATTCCTAGACTTCTCCTCTGGAAACACCATTTGTTCCAATAAAACTTCATTAAAACTCTAGTTCAACCAACTGCTTTCTTCCTCTATCTTTAAAAATTATACCATGTTAAGAGTGCAAACAAATTAGGGTTGTTGAAATGTTTCCCAATAAATAATCTGTGTGTAAATAAAATGGCAAACAAAAAGCAGTTTCATAGTTTCATAACACATGAGTTTATTCTTGTGTACAACTCATGCCACTAAATAAGTTTTTGGAAAGCATGAACACCGTGTAGTAAAAAATGTCTACAGAAAGGAAATTCTCAAACGAAAGCTAATGCTAAATAAGTATTCCTCTGCATTGTATTGGGGTTCTCACACTACTTTGTGATGGTTACGAAATGTATGAGAAGCATAGAATCTGTGCTTCCAATAGAGTACTTCCTAAATGTGGAGAAAGGGAAGAAGGGAAGAATGAAAGAAACGCTTCCTTCTGGAAAATATTGCTTATGCTGATTCATGATTAATAAATCAATTCAAAAATATGATCTTCACTTCAGTACGGCAGAACAAAAGTTAGCGAGTCTGCAAGTCAAAATCTTATCAGAAATGTTGTTAGGGACAACATGTATTAGCAAAAAAGAAGAAAAAGTAAGATGGTCTTAATTTGACACCTTCTAAGTCCGCTAGTTGCCTACTAAGCAACAATCAGATTATGTCTAAATAACCTTTCAAGCTTAATCAGGATGATGATACATACTGTTACCGGTTTATCTCATAGAATCAGATCTTTTTAAGTATTTGAACACACATCTTTTTGTTTCCAGTACATTCTGGAGTTAAAGCCTCTGGCTTTTCTGAAAATTTATCAAGAAACCACAAGCATACTTGTTAGAAGGTACACAAAATTCTGAACTTATCGAATTATCTGTACTAAAATTTTAAAACGGAAGACAGCAGCAGTGATTGGAGACTATTCGGAGGAAATAGCCATTGTAACAATAATAAAGATTACAACAACAGGATGGAGCTATTACCTGGAAGGTTCTCTGATACAGAGGAATCAAGTACAGTATCACCGACAGCCTTGACAAATTCGGGTCCTCCTGTTATTGCCCCTTCCTTTTGGCTGGTAACAAGCACGACTATACCCTTATTATTTCCCTCTTCAACCGAGGGATACCATCGTTCTAACACTTGGTCGGCATACTCAAATGCATCAGCTTTACTCTTTAATCAAAGAAGCAATAAACTTCAGAATAATCACCCGAGTAAGCCTTTCAATTAACGTAGAAAAATTCATAAAAGAGAAAAGAACTCACAGTGAGCTTCCGGACAGTGACAAAGTTAATGTGGTAGCCCTTTCTTGATTCAAGATCCGATAATAGCCTCTTCAAGTCAGACTTTGTCACTCTGCTAAGTACTCCTGCATCATCAACCACATATGATTCCTTTGGAGGACCTTCACTCAGAACATCAAATTCCGATGCTAATGCAGAATGAGTAGGTAGGATTGGGCTGTAATTGAGTGCTAGGGAGATTGCTAGAGCTGCAAGACCATGTTGGACATGGGAAAACCAACTTGTGGGCGCTGAAAAAGATTGTTTAACAGATTGATCTGGTTGTTTCTTGATGTTAGAGCAAACAGTTTTTGTGAGAGCGAGTGAACTTGGTCTGGATTGAAGGTTGGAACTTTTGACGTTGAATAGGGGACACAAAGAATGAGGGGAGAGAATGGTTTCCATGAGAAGAAGAAACAAGAGCAGATCAAAATAAAAAAGTGTAGGATGTGATCAGAGAGAAGAATTTGGACATGGGAAGTGTTGTTCTTCTCAAGATTTTCTTTTTCACTTTTCTATTTGGGGTCTGATATTGGTGGCTTGGATAGTTTCTTTTGGATTGTTTGGCTAGATTTTGATTTCGAATGTGGATAACGTCTCACATCCATGGAAAATGTTGGGGCGTTTTGGTCCAAGAACAAGATTTTTGGCGGGTACTCATAAAATCAAATGAAAAATCTTAAAAATATATTTTTAGACAAAGACTTTTCCACTTGAGGTATTATTTTTATTTAGTGAAATTTTTTCTTCTTTATTAAATTTATTTTTTAATAGTGTATCACTTTTTGTTAAAAAAGATTTTGTATGATGATTTACTAATTAATAAAATATCGATAGAAATAATTTAGTAATCTTAATTTTTAAATACATGATTAATTAAGAATTTTTATGCTATTTAAAATATTTAATGAAATTTTGCATAACTTTTAAAAACTTTCAAAATTGTTGGATTTATAGAAAAATATAAATTTAAAATTTTATGTAAATGAATATTCTTTTTTTGGTGTGAGAGATGTATTTTTATGAGATAAAATTTTTATATATAAAAATATTTCTTGAATTTGAACAAATTGATTAGGATATGCCCATTAACACCTCAATGATTCAAAGAATACCTGACTATCAGGTCAGATAAGCGCCCTTTCCCCTGCTGTCCCCCACATTATCTATTTCTCCCATTGTCAGCCATGAGTCCCATCTCATGTCTGCTCTCTCATGGCATTGTTCACTATCTTGAACTCCTTTTCTCCGCATCCTCCAAAACCCTCTCAAAATCCCTTCTCAAACCCTCAGATCAATTCGATTTTACCTAACAATTCATCAAGACGACTTCTGATTTTCACTTCCTCCATTTCGCTGAGCTCTTTTGCCCTTCAATGGCCAGAAGTTCCCATATCTTCTCTTGCTGATTCACCGTCATCATCATCATCTTCTTCTTCCTTTCTGTCTGGCATTGCCAACACCAAGTCTTGGTTTCAATTCTATGGTGATGGGTTTGCCATCCGTGTCCCGCCCCAATTCGAGGACATCATGGAACCTGAGGTTTGCTCCTTTTCTTCTTTGAACCCTTCTTCCATTTTTAGATGAAGATGCCAACTTTACGTGGTCCTTTGCTAATTTATCAATAATCTTCGGATTACCATGCTTTCATTTTGTGTGTAATGTGAATTATGTATGGATTTATCCATAAGGTGAGGTTAGTCATTAAACCAAAAAGAAGGAAGATGATTCTTATTTGCATGTGAGGTCTTTATTGAAAAAATCTGAGTAAAATGCTTTTGGGACCTTTGTACTTGTAACAAACGGAATTGGAGATTTGGATTCTTTGACATTACTCTTCTTGAATTGGATTCTCTTCATCACGAGCTGCAGATAGGCAGATTCTCCTATGTGCAAGCTACTGACTTCTGCTTGTAACATGTTTGATTTTTTTCCATTCCCCTCTTTTTCTTTCATTTTCTTTTGTTACTGAAATTCGAACCTGTATAGATCACGCCATACCTTTAGCTATATGGGAAATATTTCTACCTTCTACGCTGTTCAAATGCTTAGAACCAGTAGACTTCATTGACTGAAGTGAAATGTAAAATGAACTATATCAAACAGGAACGCTGAAGGCCTGGTTATATTTAAAAATGTTAAGGTTCTGTTGTTCTACAACAACTCAAAATGTACCTATCATTCAAGCAATACACTTTCGTATAACTAGAATTACTTCTAACTAGCTTTCTGACAACGTAACATATAGTTGATACAGGATACTATAATGAAATTTAGTATCAAAATTCCCTAAAATTCAGCAGATTTTGGATTTAGAATGATTGAGAAAAGCTTGGGATTAGTTTAATCTTGGAAGGAGAGCATCTACAGTTCCAAGAATGTGACTAGAATAGCTGCTGGAATTGTAAACAAAAAATCAGGAAAGGAACTTGGAATGTGTGGAAAATTTTTTTATAGGAAATCCCAACAAGATATCACAGGATTAGTCCCGCAGGTAGAATTGCTTCCAATTGCAAAAGACTAATTCTCTAGTGAAATTTATGTGGACTCCTTTAAGTAACCTACTTTGGCCAATTATTTATCTAGACAATTACTGAATATGATCATCAAACTGTTCCTAGTTTATCCAGGCTAAAAGATCTAAAAATTACTTATTTACAGGAAATTTAGACATTGCTACATTTTTGTAAATTTTAACATGACATTGATGAATAAACAAATACATTGAGTTGAAATGAACTACAGCCTAGATTATGATCCAAAAAGGATCTGTCTACCCTGCAATTTAACTTAGAACTGTTTAGAGTTTTCATCAGGGTAGACCTCAACTTTTGTTGTTAAAGTGAGGGTTGACAAACTGGAAACAGAACCAATTTGGCAGAACAGAGAGCCAACTATCCATCCAATGATCCAACAGGCTAGCATACTGGTTTTCCTTTGGACCCTTAATCTAGCCCTTTTTTATTTACATTCTGCAGGTTGTGCACGCTAAGTCTTGGACTAATAATTCACTGCTGATGAATCATCTGAGTACAATAAGAATACTTCTAATGATGAAAGCAGGCAATGTTGGATAGTCTATAAAGGATTGTCAAATCTCCCATATTTAGATTATGACTAGTCTAGACTAGTAGAAATGGTTAGGACTTAAGTTCTGAGGTTCAGTGGCAATATATACTTTTCTGTGATCTGTACTCTTTTTACAATTGGGATTGGTGCAAGTTAACCTGTAATTTATCAAAATCTAACTCTCTATGTGCATAGGGGAAATTTCTCCCATCTATTGTTTTACTCTGATATTGGTTTGATTCTTACCTTTAATCTTTGTTGTTCTTTTTGCACTATATTGTGTAGTTAAAGGATTGTGAATCAATGTAGTGAATAAGTTCATGTATTCAGTTAGCCGATTCAAGTTGTATTTATTGGGAGGCTGATAATAGCATCTTGCTTGTCAATTAAACAGTAGGATAGATTTCGATTGAGTGAATTAAGGCATAAAAAGTTGAGATTTTGAAACTAAGGGCAGATAATATCGACAAGAGAGTTCTAGGATTTTACTTGACGGATGATTCCTGCAACTTTTGTTTATTTATTTTCCTCCAGATTGAATGTGCTGGAGTTCTCCAAATTAGTAATAGATGATTGTTTTGAAGATATCTTGATACTTAAATATATAGAACTACTAAGCATGCAGGTTAATGAAATTGATTGATACCTTAAGTGCTAAAACATATGGTAATGCACAAGTTTCACATGCTTTAGGGCTGTTTCTTTCTCACTTTCGTGGTCAGCTTAATTTGTTCAAGTATATATCTAATTCTTGAGCTCTATAGGATTACAATGCTGGATTATCTCTATATGGAGATAAGGCGAAGCCGAAGACCTTTGCTGCACGATTTGCATCTGTAGATGGGTAAACATGCTAATACTTAATGTTATGAATTTTCGGGGCTTTACTACTTTTCTTGGTTTTGCCTTTTCTTTTCATGAAGTCCTTTTTGAGAGAACTATGATCTCACCACAAAATAGCCAGAAACAAGGTTTTTCCTGTGAAATCCAAGTCATTGTTGTCTGATCATCCTTGAACCAGAAATGGATTTCCATTCATGTCTAAGAAAAAGTAGATTTTAAGTTATGCTTGATTGAAAACATTATGGACCAAGAATTGTGACCTCTTTTAAGTTTTTATGTTATTTCTATCATCCACATGGAGCTTAAACCATCTGCAGCCCTACATCAAGTAACTTATTGTTATTTCTATCATCTACACGGAGCTTAAACCATCTGCAGCCTTACATCAAGTAACTTATAAACAACTTATCTCTTCCTTCTAGATTGTATACATTTGCTCCTTTTTTGATTCCTCACCTTGCTTCATGTTAAAATTTGGAAATTGGCATGTTGTTGTATATTGGACATGAAAAGTGTTAAAAATTGTTGCTATGTTTAAGTATATAACTTCTTGGAAATTTTATGTAACATATTCTCATTGACTTGGGGAAATAATTAGTGAAAGAAATGGGTAAAATTTAGTTGGTGAATTGAAGAAATGAAGCTTATGCTGAGATTGTCAAGAGTCAGGATTATCTAATAGTTTACAAGTGGATTGTCATTGGTTTCTAATCCACAAGTAGTGCCTTTGCCTGATATTGGGGAAGCACTAGTAGGTATTGGACATGATAATCATCTCCTGTTTCATTAATTTGCATCGTCATGCTCAATATAGAAAATTATTCTCAGCTTCCAAATCCTTTGTCAATGAATCTGCTTTATCCTTCTCTATGTTCCATTTTTTACAACTTTGCAATGTTCATTATTTTTAGTTTATTCAAAAAGATGTATGAGTTTTAATCCATCAATTACAGCCGCCAGAAAGGTAGACATCAGAACCTGTTTGTTCAGCTTCTTGGGATTACAAAGTGTTTCTTTCAGCCCATGTTTTGTCATTTCACTTTATCATCTGATCTTTTACCTTTAATAGTATTATCATGATAACAATCTCATAATTGCTGAAGGCACTGAAATTGCTGCACTATTTTGTTGCCTTGAGAATGGTTTTCATGATTAAAAATTTGTATAAGATTCTTAATATCAGTGTCTTTGGTGGATATATTTTCCACCACTTTACCTGGCGGTGATTTTAATGTTCCATTCCAGAAGATGATCCGTGAGCAACAGCTGTGTCTAACTATTTTGGCATGGAAGTCAAATTAGGAAAAGGAAATATGGAATTTGATGATAATCTCCAGCATGAAAAATACAGAATGATATTTTCGTTGGCAGTCATCATCATCAATGACTGATCTACTCTAGCTTGATATCTCTCTGTCCAGTGCAAGGCTTTCTGTCGGTTCTGTGCTTCTACTTCTGCTCTTGCTCATAAAACCATGGTTAAACATAAATAGCCATGCAAAAATGTTATAGGGCGATTCAAAATCAAAATAACTTTAACCTTGGAAAGAAGATATAAGGCAGAAATTTTTCTGGCATTCTACTCCTTGTTAGATGATTTGAGTGTTTCTCTTTCTTTCATGTTCCAAGATCTAGTTGGCTTTGGCTTGTTTTTAGAAAATCAAGCTGTTCCCTTGGGTGCTTATTTTTAACTTTTAGAGGACCTTTTGAAGTCTTTGAAGAATAGAAGGATTGTGTCTTAAGAATTATGGTTTTGTTATCAGTTACTTTATTATCAGCAAATTTCATATCCCTAACCGCCTTATCTTTCTAGCCTTGCCTTCTGGATCTAGTCCTAATATGCAAATTTCTTTCCTTAGTAATTATAGCACTATTGCCTTCATTGGTAACTAATTCAATGTGTTTTGCCTGTGATTCAGATCTGAAGTTTTAAGTGTTGTCATTCGTCCATCTAATCAACTCAAGATCACCTTCTTAGAGGTTTGTGAAGTGCAAATGTTGTATATACTTCTACTCTGTTTCTATAAGCACAAATTTCTAAAGAGTAATACTAACTCCGGTAATAGCAGAGAAGGAGCAGCCTCTTACTACTTTTTGTTTGTGTGCCTCCATTTTTTTAATTTGATCAAGATAGCAAAAATCTCCAATATGAAAAAAGAAGTATCTTATGACTCTATAACTAGGATGCTGGTTAACTCTGCTTTTATTCATCTTGCTGTTTTGTGTAAATTTCTGTGCTTCTTTCTTAGTTGCAATCTCCATGTGAACATGCTAAATTCTGAAAAGGCCATCATTCATATCAAATCTTGTGGTTGAAGAACTTAATTTTCCATTCCTTGGGTAAGTCAGGCACTGATGTATAAGTTTCTTGTAAAGCAATGAAGAAAAATTAGAAAAAAGGATAGCAAGACAAAAATCACTACAATACCCATCGGGAGCATTTGAAGTTTGAGACTGGAGAGTAACTACTTATGTTGCTTGACCAGACCACGACTAGAAAACTGCATAACTTCTGGTGTTAAAGTATATGCTCTAGATCTGTTGTGGAAGTGCAATGAGATATAGATTGGTTAGTAAGATTTGCTTTTTCTGTCTTTATGCCTTGCTAGATACTGTGGTTTGGAGGGTTCAAGTGCTCTTTTTGCCTCAGTATAAGCATGATTACACCTAGATTTGCATGATATTGAAAAGTTGAAAGTGAATGTGTATCAAGTGAAATGTAAGTGGGAGTATACAATGACAACTTCTGGGCACTCATGCCTGATCGTGAGACTGCTTGTTGATTGTTGAAAAATTATTTACTTAGTTTTTGACTTGTCAATGATTTATATTTTTTTTAGATTTTATATGTGAATCACTCTGTTCTCTTAACAAACAGCTGCATCAAATGAGGTGGTAGTTATGCCTGATCCATCTTTTACTGAATTTAGTGAATCTTACTAAAAGATTCATATCATCCACCTTGACCAATCTTCCAAATTGTATTCAAACAGTTTTTCTTTTTCTTTTCTGCTGCAATGTGTTGAGCATGGTGCTCTTTTTGATTGCTGAAAGGATCTGGTTGATATAAATTAATGGATCACCCAATTTAATCCTCTATTAAACTTGCTTCATACTAAAATTCAGAAAATATGTTCAGCTATTCATTTATTGTGACTGGTTTCATAATAATTTGAACAGGCCCAGGATATTACTGATCTGGGTTCCTTAAAAGAGGCAGCTAAGATTTTTGTTCCAGGTTTCAATTTTTTATTTCCTCAGGAAAGCATTCTCTAATTTCAAAGTTTATTTATTGGTTTTTGCTATACTTTCTTCAATTCTTTTTTGTTGCTTTCAATAAATGACTCATTAGTTTTCAGATCCGTTGTCAAATCCCTGACAACCCCTGACATAGGACCTTTGCAGGCGGAGCTACCCTTTATTCAGCAAGAACAATAAAAATCAAGGAAGATGAAGGTTTTAGGTATATACATGCTAAAATTTTTATACAGTTTTTGAGAGCAAATATTGGTAGAAATTGCAAGTTGCTGTCTGGTTCTGCCATTCATTAAGATATTAAACTATAATGTTGGACCAGAATATTTAAAATTAAGATATCGAACTGTAATGTTGGACAAGAATATTAAAACTATCATGGCAAATGTGGATCCCATCAGCCATATACAGTATTGTGTCCCATATCTCTAATAATTTCAAACTTCAAAAATAGGTGGGAAGTATGGATCAAAATTTCACCTTCAAGTGACTGGTGCTTATTTTGGAGAATGTTGAAAATAATCGACTTTGTCTGATTATATAATTCGTTTATTTTTTTTATGTATTTGTTTATTTATTTATTTTTTGAACAGTTTTGTGATATCAAACAGGATAATGATCGATGCTAATGCAAAAACATAAATCTTGATATCCCAGTGCTTTTCTGCATTTCAATAGAAATTGTATCGTCTCCACTATCATCTGATGACCTTCAATTAAGTCTTAATAGTGTTTCTTTAGAAACTAACCTTAGTTTTGTTTCAGGCGTGCATATATTTAATGAAACAATAAAAGAGACTAACCAGCAAAACTCTCATATGGTTAGAACACAAGAATTGCAGATTGACAGCTGAGAATGTGATCAAGTTTCACTTTAGTAACCATCATGAAACCCTGTTATATCAACCTATTATTTCATATAATTTCTTTCTTCTTTCTTTTCCACCAAAAGATGCCTAACAGCATAAGCATCCAATAAATGACCGTGTTCTGCTATTCTGTATAACTTAATTTCTTTATCACACTGGATTTTGTGGATTCAATCATTGCAGGACATACTACTTCTATGAGTTTGGTAGAGATGAGCAACATTTTGCACTCGTAGCCGCTGTTAATAGTGGAAAAGTATGTAATTTTGTATAATGGCTGTGTCTCCCACCTGCTTTTTTAATTGCTCTTGCATATTAGGCTGAGTAGAACCTCTGGTTGCTCTAGTTCTCATTTGTGGTTACCTGCTTCAGAAACTCCTGAATTATTGATTAAAATATAATGCCATATTGAATTTGAAATTTCTAGTTTCACTGTATTTTTTTCTTTCTTTTTTCCCCCTGATAAATTACTGTATGTTTTTTCAATTAGTCAGGGTGGATATTCATTTCATCAGAACTCTTTTCAAATATCAGGCATTTATTGCTGGAGCTGCTGCACCAAAATACAAGTGGGAGGATGATGGCGTGAAGCTTCGTTCTGCTGCTGTCTCTCTTACAGTCCTATAATCTGGTTCTTGGAGTTTATTTAGTAGGTTTATTCTCTATCATGTCAGCAAGCTGTGACCTTACAAGTGACATACACTTGCTCTTACATTTTCAGATAGCAGTATCCTAGAGTGAACATGTAGCAGTTGGAACATTTTATATGTTCAACTAGAGTTCTTAAGAAGATGGCAGATATTGCTTTCATCACTTTGATTGAAGCAGCTGAGAATCAGAAACCGACAAAGAAGACCAAGTTTGAGCTGCTTAGATTTTGCTAGTTCAGTTGGCATTTCGTGTGGTTTCCTATATGTGCAATGAGTTATTAACATGTTTGATATATTATTGTCTTTTTACCTTTTTGAAAGTAGGATGAATTTCAATTTTCTGCATCATAGAAAATGGGTGAAAAGAGGACCTGTTCCTATTTTGGAAGGAACCAAAATTTATGTTCACTTCCTCCTTTTTGACCAGAAATTTTATCCACTTCCTCTTAAAGTACAATTGTCACTTTCTTATTAGTGTTTAACAGTGTAACAATAAAGACACGTCTTTATGCTTAAACAAATAAAGATGTGCTCCTAAGACTTGGTGCCGACTTTGCATTACATTTTGTGAATCAAGAAAGAGAAGCTGATTTTGCAGCATATTTTCCTAGTAATTCTCTATTGTTGGTTTCCCACCTGTATGCTCTGCAAGTTTGGTTGGTTAAGTTTTCAGGGATTTGATGAGCTAATTAATGAAGATATTCAATCTTGCTTATCTTCTTGACAGTTTTTAGATTTTCATTTTCCCTTCCCTAGATTATTCTTCTTGTTAAGGACGTGACCTGTAGAATTGAGCACGGGGGGACCAAAAAGGACACCACTTTCAGAAGTTACTACTGTACCCTGAAGACACTAACATGCAGAAGTACATTGACAGAACCCCTTTATAGGTTTTCCTTTTTTTTACTTTTCCCTTCTGTTTGCATTTTATTGGTTAAATTTGATGCATAATAGTTCATTTCTTCGTACCAAATTCTTTACATTTTTGTAGTGAATGCATCAAAATCCTGTTTGCTTTAGTAGACGTGTATTGACAAAAGTTGATAAGAGAGAGTTAATTCTTGATGTTGATGAGTGATGAAAGAGGACCTGAAACGTTGGTTTCTTCTTTGTGAGAACTTTCCAGTCTTTTCAATTTTGTGTAGAAGGTAAATCTAAGATTTCCATCATTTGAAGATGTTGCATCTTTGGGTTCTGTAAGCAGGGTTGGAAAGTAACCCTTAGGCGTGATTTCTCCGGTTTTGGAAGTAATTCTATGGAGTTCATAATGGAAATGTTTTATGTATTCAGCCAAAAAAAAAAAAAGTCTTCTGCTATACGCAACTTCCATGTCGAAAAACCCTTGGTTTATTGACTAAAGTTTTCACCTGGCTTGCATCAACACAACTGAGATGTATAACTTGCAGAGCACAGTAGTTAGGATCTATCTTGCTGAAATATGCGTCCAGATCTATGCTTGAACTTGTCATTCTATTACTGAATTAATGAACAGCATTTTATGTGTGATTCTCAATTTTTCTATTTAGAATTGAATCGAATATCTTATTATTTATTTAAACTTTCTATTCGTTTAGAAAGAGAACCATGCTTTTCAATTTCGGATGGAGTAGTGTACAACATAATCTAAGAAGGGAAGTCAAGATTCTTTTACATAGACATGTTTCAAAGTTTGTAAATCCATATCCATCTAATGAAATTACTCTTTCGTATAACACATTTTCTTTGAACGAGGCAGCAACATCTGGCCATAGAAGCAGCCAACCAGCAAAAAGGCAAACAAGAAAAGAAGTATATGTATATCGAGTGTGCCCTGACTCAAACTTTACCGTTGGAGGATCAATATATATGTCCAGTTACGAAACTTTATTCCAGCTTGTTTTTTTTTTTTTTTTTTGGCTGAATGATTCCAGCTCAAATTCATTGGCCAAGTAAACTTCTGGATATAAAGCTTGGGTTATGCCTCTCTGCTCTTCGACAAAGTATACCTGGTATTACCTGGCTCGACAGAAGATTTCTTGGTAATCAAATTGACGTTATCATTATCTTCTCTCAATCAAAGACAAGACAAATTAGTCTCTTATCAAGAAGTCTCAAAGCAAGCATTGAATTTGCTTTTGGGGCAGTAGTGTCGCTATTGCTTTTGATTTTTGGTGTTCCGGTGGCCCTCTAACTTTGGACTACCTTCCATAAGGTGTATCAGCTCGTCAATAGCATCGCATGTTGCTGTACTTCATAACATAATTTTCAGAGGTGCAGTAGAATATCAGATTGGTCTGGCATTGTTGTATTGCACCAATCTGAAAAAGATCAAAATGGGCACGGGAAGTTACTGTGTAGAAATTAGAAACTTTTCACATGCTGATGATGGGTGTCTGAATCTTGATTAAGGGCCAAGGCCAACCAACTGCTCACCAATAATTGATTGTGACTAGACCAGAATGCACTCCGTGTCGTTCTTGGACACATGGCATGGCAATGTTATTCATGGGGCTGGAAGAAAAAAACAAACAAGATCCAAGAAAAAGAAAGCTTGCTAGCCTAGATAATACTGAGTTAGATTTTCAAACACTGGCCTTTGCTATTTGCCAAGGAAAATTATGAACTGGACCTTCTGCTTCTGTTCTAAGTCTCCAGCTCTATAGTCAATCTCTGCCCCTGCCAACTACCAGTCTTCTCTTGCCTTATCAGTCGAAGTTTTCATACCATGTTTCTCATACGGGTCAGTGCAGGATTTGCACTATATTTATTTACAAGCTATGATATCTCCATTCTCGTATATGCCACCAACCAATTTTCAGTTTCAAGTCCTCCCATCTATTCTGTGAATGCATTGTACTGAGAAGCATTAGGAAAATGTCCATTTCCGCCGTGCTGCCAATCATACATTCAATAACCGCCTACACTGCTCTCAACAAAACTGTTGTTGTCTCTGTTACCATCTTTGTTGCTCTACTTTGCGTATGCATACTGATAGGCCACCTGCTAGAGAAAAACCGGTGGACCAATGAATCTATTATCTCACTTCTTCTGGTCAGTGAATTCTGCTCCTTTCCCTATATGGTAAGGTCTTTTTATAAGATGCATATTCGATATAGTCGTGTTATCTTGTGAATTGTATTAGGGATTGGCTACTGGAGCTATCGTACTGGTAGCGAGTAAAGGCCAGAACTCCCAAATCCTATCCTTCAATGAAGATCTGTTCTTCATCTATCTGCTGCCTCCAATCATTTTCAATGCTGGGTAAGAGCTTGCATATCTCTTTGTATGGCTTTAGCTTTATACTTGAAGATTGAGTTGTGAAGATATTGTTATTATGTCTGATTTAATTAATTATTACCATAGCAGATTGCTTTTGACAAAGTCACTATTAGTTTTTAAGATATTCTACTACTCCTGCTGGATTTTAGCTCTGCTTTTGATGTTGCAGCCCAAGGATCTGCTTCTTGAAGAAAATCTTACACGAACCTAATAAACTTATGGATCTTAGTTTTTTGTTTTGGCATTGTTGCCAGTTTCCAGGTCAAGAAAAAACAATTTTTCAAGAACTTCTCAATTATACTGTTATTTGGTGTATTTGGTACCATTATATCCTTCAGCCTTATAACAGCGGGTAAGATCCTCCGTCTCTGGCTAATTTTGTTGTTTCTTTATATTCCAAATTCGGCACTCCCTCCATCCCAAAATTAATGGTTTCTATTCCTCGATATTGCCATTTTATCTATTAAGGAATTATGTGGAACGCATTGCCCACAATAGCCCTGTTTTTCTGCACGATGCAACACCAATGACTTACTGTTAAAATTCATGGTCAGAAAAGATGCTTTCCCTTCTAATTGCTAGCTTTGAGATAATGTGGCAGTTCAACTATACAGTTCTTGTGTTTCTTAAATTCCACACCAGTCAAATTTATGACATTTATGGAACTACTTTTCATAATAAAGTAAGTACAACATGCCATAGAGGCCTATTTGAATTCTATCTCAACTCCATAGTTCAAGAGATCAAGAGTTCGATGGTTGATTCATCTCCCCCTTCTTGAGATCAAAACAAAAGACAAAGAGAAACAATACAAATCTCATTCTTGAAGAATGAGAACCTTCCTTGATAATTCAGGAATCAAGAAATTAATACATGATAGTGGATTAGAGTTCAATCTTGACTTTGCAAGAGTGTTTCATTTATTATTCCTTTTTCGACAACAGTCCCTTTCTCCTAGCTCTTTCATACTGCCTCCATCTGGAATTGAATTTCCAGTTTTCTATACATAAACAATAGGAAACTGGATATTCAGTTCCAGACGGGAGGAGTATTTTCAGGACTTATTAGTATATCACTTATGTTGTAAATCTATTTCTTCCTAAAGAAAGAGAGAAAGGTTACTAATAGTTTTGAGGAAAATCTGCAGGTTCCTTTCTTCTATTCAGGAGGATTGGTGTTAAAACACTTGGTATTAAAGATTATCTAGGTAATTCTTTTAAATGAAAATAGCTTCCATTGTATATGTTACTCCTCTATTCTTCTACTGATTTCCCTGGCACTGCATGCCTGCAGCCATTGGTGCCATATTGTCTGCAACAGATTCAGTTTGCACGTTGCAGGTGCAATTTTATAACTCAATTCACTCTCATAAGACATTAGATCCAATTACAAACTGTTTCTTTGTTACAGGTTCTTAGTCAGGACCAAACACCTTTCCTCTACAGCGTTGTATTTGGAGAGGGGGTGGTGAATGATGCAACCTCTATTGTTCTTTTCAACTCAGTGCAATCACTTGACTTCAGTGACCTCAACGTCTTGACAACTTTAAAATTATTGGGGAAATTCCTTTACCTTTATTTAACGAGTACTGCCATTGGTATAGCTGTAAGTATGCATTGCCATTACCATTCACATTTTAACTTATAATCATTGAAGAATCCTTTGGTACTTAAGAATATAAAGGATGCATTCTCATGTTATTATAGATAATTGACATGCTTAATTTTCTTGAAATGCATATCAGTTCATTAGCCATCCGAAACATAGATTCTTGCAACATTTCAACATTTTACTTACATAGAAATAAGCACATCATTTCATCGGAGTAAGGCATATCAAATTGCTCTCTAAAATTCTATTTGTTGCTTTTTTTTATTCTTTTAAATAAGCTTATTCAAGATTCATTAATTTAACTTGTATTGACAAACGCAAGAAACTCTAAATATTATTGTTGAAGAGAATAAAATATATTCGGTAGAATGTCATTTTTCCCTAGCCATGGCTAGAATCCCCATAAAAATTTATTTTTCACTGTTCAGTGCTTTGTTGTCCCATATTAACCAGCTTGTAATTCCGTCTTAGGTGGGACTCTTAAGTGCTTTTGGGATAAAGACATTTTACTTTGGGAGGTAAATTATCATTATTATTTCGTACACTTCAAACAGTTTTGTAGTATCTTTCCATGCATTTTATTGCATCAGAAACTTTCCCTTAAGCATAGAAAGAATGTGATTTTCTCCTCAAAAAGAAAAAGAACAAATGTCATTTTGCAAATACCAAATTAGATAAGAATTTTCTTCCCATCCAAGGATCCTAAACACTGAAACATTTTATCCATCTTCACTTACTCTCTATTGAAAAATATTAGCGGTCATATCTTGATGATGGAAAGCAAATAATGATATTAGCAAGTACCTCTTTTTCTTTTTTAAAATTGAACAACGATAAGTGTTTTTAATTTAGAACAACTGTTGATAATATATTTAATAAACATGAAGTATTATCTATATTCAATAACTTTAAAAATATATGATTCTAACAAGTTATCATTTTGAATGATAGACATTCCACAGATCGAGAAGTAGCTATTATGTTACTCATGGCATATCTATCCTACATGTTGGCAGAGGTACCAAATTATAAATACATGGAATAATGTTATTTTGATCCTCTTAATGTGCTAGCAATTTATTAGTATAATTAGGAAGCAATGATTTTGCAAGATATTGTTAACATGAAACATGGCTCATTTTGTGATACGTTAACTACTATTCTTTTCCAAGTGCTTATTTATAAGAAGGAAAAAGTGTTTGAATTTCAAAACTAATGTAACAATACCCATTAAAACTTAAGACAACATAGTTATGATATCTTGGATGGAATGTTGTAGATGAGTTCTTGAACACCTAAAAGTTTATTTTTTCTTTTTAATATTTAACTTGCAGTTGTTATCTCTAAGTGGAATATTGACAATTTTCTTCTGTGGTATTGTCATGTCACATTACACATGGCATAATGTTACTGAAAGCTCGCGAGTAACAACTAGGTGAGAAGATACGCCTTACAGTATTTTCTACAATATACTTTTATTTTCTCTCTTAATACTCTTTAAAATTATTCTAATTATAAAAAATTATTTTAACAAGAGGTAACCTCATCAATTATGTCTAGAAACTAATGTTTAGTGCAATAATGGTACATCACCTTCAAGAATACTAGTATAGTGAGAAAAAAGAAAAGCCATTAGCATGATGAACCAATTGTGTCGAAACTCTTCTTCTTCTTCTTCTTCTTCTTCTTCTTCTTCTCTCTCTCTCTCTTTTAAAGACAAGAACTCTTCTTCTCTTGACTTGAAAGAAAGTAGTGTATATTCTCTTAACTTATTCTCTTTTTTCCCTATTATAAAAATTATTTTAATTATTCTTTTACAATCAATTCAATTAAAGTCTTTTTTACCTACTTTGTGCTTATTTAATTATCCGTTACCATTTGTTTTATTAAGTTTTATTAAGCTCAAGAGAAAAACAGAGAACAAAGAAGAAATTAAATTTGATTATAAGAAGCTTTTACTTTTAAAGTTGGGTTTATCTTTCAGACACGCATTTGCTACAATGTCGTTCATAGCGGAAACTTTTATATTCCTTTATGTTGGAATGGATGCATTGGACATTCAAAAATGGAGATCAAGTGATGCAAGGTAAAAGTGATGAACCCTATATTTCACTTGAATTAATGATTTTGGATATGTTTGAATAAGATTTTGAAAGCAACTTCAATGTCGAATTAAATATGTAGAAAAAGGTTATATAGATTTGAAAGCAAAATATGATCAAAGATTAGAATCCTAAGGTACCATAAGATAATAATCTTATTGAAAAGAATTGCAGAAAGAAACAAAAAATAGAAAACACATGAAAGACGAGAGAAATGCCATACACGTCTTATAAATTATTTGTAAAAATTAGGTCATCAAAGCGTAGTTTGGTTTATAAGAAGGGAAGAGAAGGGAGAGGAGAGAAATACTTCATTTAGAGAAGCATCTATTTTTACCTTATTCTAGTTTGGTTTAAGGGAGAAGAGGAGAGAAATACTTCATTTAGAGAAGCATCTATTTTTACCTTATTCTAGTTTGGTTTAAGGGAGAAGAGGAGGGGAGAGAGAAAAATTACTTAATACTCATCTTTCTCTCTCTTTTTAGTTTTATATTAAAATAGGGCCCAAACTTTTCATTAGTTTATTCTAGTGTGTATTTAAAACATTTGATCTCCTAGAATTATGACAAAAAATGTATTTTAACTATTCTTTTGTAAAATTTGTTTTATTGAAGAAATTTATAATTAATTCATCTTCAATCATTGTTCCAGTGCAGGAATCTCAGTTGCAATTAGTTCAACTATGTTTGCTCTTGTTTTGGTAGGAAGGGCTGCCTTTGTATTTCCTATATCTAATATTTTGAATTGCACTAAAGGAGCGAATGCAAAGATCGGACTGAAAAGACAGGTGATTAACTATGTATAGATCTCAAATAGGATGAATTAATGTTTTTCTTCTTTATTTAACTAATGTTATACCATGTCAGTTTATTGTATGGTGGGCAGGATTGATGAGAGGTGCAGTTACTATTGCCTTGTCTTACAATCAGGTATATAATCAGAACCCTCAACGTCTTTATAAGATCTGAAATTACGTTGATAACTAATTAAAAAATAAATTTAACATTTCAGTTTTCAAAATATGGGCAATCATGGCCACCAGAGCGAGCTCTAATGATAACCTCTATCATCATTGTCGTACTATTTAGTACCCTAGTGAGTTTGAATGATAATATCTTAAAGATTTATAAAATTTATCATGATAATTTCATAGTTATAATACTTTCTTTCTTGAATGTCTTTGACAGGTTTGTGGTTCTATAACAAAACCTTTGATTGAGGTGATACTACTAAGAAATAACAAACCGCTATCCTCAGATACAACAGAATTTGATAGCTTAGAAGATCTGAGACTTTCGCTTGTAGAAAATGAAAACCCAGTAGAGACTAGTAATAGTCAAGAAGCAAGAAGAAATAGTTTGGTGTTATGGATGAGACATCCTACGTTTACGGTTCATCATTTATGGAGAAGATTTGATGATAGGGTTATGAGACCAATTTTTGGTGGACGGGGGTTTGTACCTTTTGTACAAGGTTCATCACCTAGTCTACTAAATGGAATTTGATCAAAATTGAAACTCTTGTTTGCAAAAAAAAAAAAAAAAAAAAAAGAAGAACAAAATAGAAACTAGCGATAGAGATTGAAACAAGGCACTATTTTTTATTTTAAAATGTATTTCTTATGGCTTTTATTTTTTAAAGTTGTAGTAATTGGTGTTGTAAGGTTCACATAAAAGTTATTTGTAATCATATGATCCTTTTTGTTTTGAAGAAGAAATTAATTCTTTTGTAGCATTAGATGGATAATGAGCATACTTTCAAAATAAGACATTATTTATTTGTTGTAAGAAAATTTCGTGTTGAACTTTAATTTAAACTATAGTGTACTGATTGTAAAATTATAAATATAAATATGCAATAATTGTGAATGTGTTTTTTACTATGAGAGTTCACAGTTATGAATCTTTAATCATGAGAAATTACAACATAAAGAAAATAAATTCTTGTGTATAAATTTTCAATGGTTTCTTGATATCTTGTTTAAGTTTGTCCTTTAACTAGTAGATGACTTCAATTAAGAAGACAAATAGTTGTAAGGCTATACGTTCTTCTAAAGATTTATAGAAGTCATAAAATCATCATCATATTAAAGAAGGGAGATGTGTGATTTGGGGCTTCTTCTGGTAAGTAGTTTGGAATAAAAAAAGTACGAGTGAATACGATGAACTATACGCAAAATATCTTATTCGATAAATAATATGTAATTCTTATTAATTGTTAAAAAAAATTGCCTTCATAACTACATTCTAACTACTTTTCTATAACAACCTTGGTTTAGTCTACAATCCCTTTTATCTTCCTCACCATCATTATGTATAAAGAGTCTCTCCTTGAAGTTGCTTTTGAAGATGAGAATTGAGAAATATAGAACATTTTATCTATATTTAATGATATCCACTTTTTTCCAAAAAGAAAAAATACTTAAGTTAGTATTAATGTACCTAGGAAACATAATAGATGGAATTGTGATAAATTAAGTTATTGATAAAAACTTTAGTTTTTTCATTAAAAAAATATAAAGTTTTAAGTTTCACTATTTTTTATTTTTTACTATAATCATAAAAAACGTGTGTGTAGCAATTGTCGTCCAAATTGAGTTACACATTTAATATTAATTTTACTAATTGATGATCTCCGCAATGAGTAGAGATTAAAGTGGCATATGAGACTTTTTATTTTAAACTTAGAGTTAAAAAATAAATAAATACATGGACTATATACAGTATGAAAACTAATTTTTTTAAAAAATTTTCTCTCTCTCTCTCCCCCCCCCCCCCTCTTCCTCAACTACAAAATGGACTTTTGCCAGGTCTTGGAGGAAGTTGGCATGGACTTCTACTAGGTATAGACGGAAGTCGAGGTGGATCGCCAAGACCTACCGAAAGTTGATGACTTCAGCCAAGACTTGATGGAAGTCCACATGGACTTCCGCTAAGACCAAGCGGAAACGGATATGAACTTCTGTAAGGTCTTGGCGAACGTTATACAAATGTTAAAAATTATAATTTTTAGTTGATTTTTAGAGTTTTTAATTAAAAATTAAGATAATCCTTTATACAATAGCTAGTCATTGTGTTGTTTTGGCCGATTTGATGCTTTATCTGCTAAATTTACAGTTTAGGAAGGGAGAGGGAGAGAGAGAAGTAAAAAATCTTAAGAAAATAATTAATTTTCACACTATATATAGTCTAAAAAAATTGTATATAATTGTAACCTAAATAAAAGGTATACTTTAACAAAAAAATAAAAAAATAAGAAAATTAATATAACATATTCCTACTAAATTTCATATGATCCTTTCATTTCTTCTTCCTCAATGACATTTAACAACATTGAAAGGGTGCTATTGATTTCTCTTTAAAAAAGAACTTGAAGCAAATTCTTGTAATTTAATTAACTTAAAATCGACTAAAATTCTAGGTCAAAATTTCTCACAACCTCTTCTTTCTTGGAAACGTTTTTCTAGCACAACTTTTTGTCCCAAGATTCAAAAAAAAAAAAAAGAATAGTTTCTTTAGGGGTAAAAGGGAAAAGAAAACCTTCATTGTTATTTTCTGCTAAATCATATACATACACATGCACATGTTTATGTGCAAATTCAAATACCTAAAATGATATCAACATATATATGCTTTTGTAAAAGAAAAACATAAGCATATGTTAATGCAATTGGAAGACAATTAGTATTATTTATTATTTGTCTAAAATGTTAAGTAATAGTTACTAGTATTTATAATTTTTTACTCCTTCATTCATTGGGACGAAATTAGGAGCAAAAAATGGTCTGCGGGATCTTCCCTGTTGGCAAGTGATGTCTCTCTCACAAGTACCATTGTTAAAACGGACTTAAGTCCGCGGGTCAGCCTGCGGGCTAAGTAAAATGGACAGATATGGACCTAACAATTATAAGTTCGTTTTAACGCGGGTTTTTTTGGCCCGCTCCGTTTAGCCCACGGGCCAGAACAGAACGGACACGGGTTAGCTTGTTTTTCTTTTTAATTTTTTTTAAAAGTTCAAAACGATGTTATTTTGATATTTTTTAAAATATAAAAAAATATTTTTTCAAAACGACATCGTTTTGCTATTTTTTTACAAAACAATATCATTTTGTAAAATCCGCAGGCTGGCCCGTTTAACCCGCGGACTGGCTATCGCGGGTTACAAACTGGAGATTTTCAGCCCGCCAGCTAAACGAACCATCCCGTATCAATCCGTTTCACTATTTAACCTGCTCGGGCAGAGCGGGCCGGCCCGTTTGATACTACTACTCATGTTCGATTTCAATTTCGAGTTAGGTATTAGTAAATATTTATATATTCTATTTAAAAAAAAAAAAACCAATAACGTTGGGAACCTGAAAGTTAAGACCATGCTAAAGGCGTTACCGCGATGTTCTCTATAGTTTCTTCCTTAAACCCTTCTTTTTGAAAGCCAAAACCTCTCGCCTTCTCTTTCTCTGTGAAGGAGATCAAACTTATACATGGCTCTGAGAAGTTCTCAAGCAATTCGAAACCTCTATGGAAAGATTGAAGTTCGAGAAATTTCTAATTTGTAAGTCCGTTTTATTGATGAAAAATGCAAAGAAAAGAGATTCAGTGAGGCTGAATTTCAACTGCTAATCTGGGTTCAGGGAGTGATTTCTAGGCTGGTTTTTGCAGGCTCGGAATCTCAAGAAGCTGTTCGAATATCACTTCAAATGGGAGATTTTACATGCACAACAATGTCGACTCATTCATAACTAAAAGTATTTCTAGAATTAGTTATAGATTCTATGTAAAGGTGTTTGGATTTCGTCTAATTGGTTTGCTTTCTTGATCCGAAATGGGTTACAAGTAGATTGAATGAACTAAATGAATTTCTATTTTCCTCCTCTACCGTGAAAGAATTCTTCTGGGTTGTGCTCTATAATTCAAAAGACACTGTTTTGAAATAGTTTTGGATGTTTGAAGATCACAGTTCTTCCTATTTTGATGGGTTATCTTCGCATTTCAATTTCCTGTTATTTGTGGTACAATATAGATTTTATACTCTTCAGCATTTATAGTGCTCTAAAATAATGGCTTTTACAAATTTCAACTTGCACAAGAATCTGTGAAGTGAACCTATTTTTCAGTTTGAGTAATATTATAGACAGAACTATTATTCTGTTATCATGCGTATTGGTTCAAAAGCACCTGTTGACATATTCAAATAGAAGTATTTTAAAGACTTTAATTTTCAATTTTATCAGATTCCAGATGCTGGAGTTGTTCAACTTATTTGTACAGAGGACATTTCATGCATCCATGGCCTAATACATGTATGCTTACTCCACAAATTGGTGCAGCTGCCTTTCTTCCTTTCCTTTTTAGGATTTATTTTATGGTTGGCATTGTTTCTTATGTAAGAAATTGTGGTCTGATATGTTTCGTTTCTGATCGTGCTCTGATGTGAGTTTTCACAAGGTTCTCATAGAAGCATGTCATCTTCTGTAAATAAGAACTCTAGTGGACTTCCTTGGACTTCAGGAGATAAATACATTTTTCAAACCAAAGTGGTGAGTTTGTTAAAATATAAAAAGTGGTTCATTGAACCATTTCATTGATTTTCTTTCTATCTAATCTCTTACTGGAGCTTCTAATCCTAACATCTTCAAATATATATTTTTCTTTGTTCAACATTTAACTATCTCCTCTCCTGCTTTCTGCCTATCGTTCTGTGTCTACCACCATAGATTTATGAAATATTGTGAATATCCTATTCAGATTGCTACCTTTCTTAATAAATTCTACGGCTAATTTTCTCCTTACCAAGCATCTAAATTCTTGCATATAGGCACCCAAATTCCCACATTTGGATTATGTTAGATTGGTTACAACACAGGCAAAAGCCCCACCTCAAGTGCGACGTATGGTATGACAGTTGATCTTTCAAATTATTGACTAATACATTGTGTGTCTAAATGGCCATTATTTTGTTGTTTAGCATTCAGTGCAAAACAGTATTTTGCTCAAAGCTTGTAAAAGAATAAGATTATAACGCCTTCAGAATTGAGAGATAATGCTACTTTATGTACTTAAGGGTTTTTGGGCAGGAAATCTAGAGGCAAGGCCTAGTTTTGCTTGGAATGAAATGGTTGTGTGCTTAATTTAACGTATATTAAGTACTTTATTTGGTTCTTTTGATTCTCTTCCTTTACTTGATATTGGTATTTTTCTTTTATTTTAAATGATTCAAAATTCAAAATGGTATTCCATTTGTGATTTAATTGGTTTTGAATGCTGTAGGATTTAGATTTAGGAGGCACCATTTAAGAAAGGATGACGGGATTATATGAGAGGGAGACACTTAGAGGAGATTATATATTGGTAATGCATGGACTTACAAGGTTTCTAGAAGACATTCTAGCGAAGTTATACTTTATGCTTTTTCTATTTAGCAGTTAAATTTCACATGCTCTATTTAATATAACTCTAGCAGTTTAGTTTCTTTTCTCGAGTTACACTCAGTATCTTGTAAGCATAGAAAATTATGAATCATCTAAGATTCTGAGAAAATATAAACTGGACTTCAAGAACGTGCTTTCTAAGGTATTTTAGTGGTTAATTATGCATTGATGAAGCTTATGGAACACCAGAGCTGAATTACGTATATGTAATTCATTCATCTCCCTGTTCCACAAATATAAATGTTAGTCAGCATTGCAAGTAAACTGGAAACAAATAAAAAAAAAAAGTTATAGTAGGAATGCTACACCAGCATATCATGACCTCCTGGAAGCTAGTTTGAATCAGCATAACCTAACTCATATAGATTTCTTTTTCTTTCTCTATTAGATATATGAATTATGAATATATTGCAAACTCCGGAGTGCACTTTTTGCCTTCACAAAAACTGAAAAGAACTTCACAGGGTTTAGTCTATAGGAAACTCGCAAGAGGTTTTACTTTGGTTAGACATGGGAATTTCCTACAATTCTTAGGCAGGCACTCATCATTTATTATTGGAGACATTGAGCAATGATCGATAGCTATTTTGTAATTTCTGTCTTCAACTATATCTTAATGAAGCACCCACGTTTCATGTAGGTTTTCTCCATTTAGTTATTTGGGTTTACATTTCTTAAAAGGGTATATATTGTATAGGAAAGTTCTCTCAACTCATCATTTTGACACTTCTCAGAGGTCTTTCTTCCAAATTGACATAACTCATCATTGGGTGTATAGATATGGTAACATGAATAATGATATGATTCCTCAAGGAAATACTAGAAACTCTATATAACAAAATATTGTTGTTCACAGTTACTGTTTTTTAATAGATTGACACAGAAGTTTTATCCCAGCTGCTTTTGTAAATGGTTCTAGTTTGGGACTGATTTATGTGGTAAAGAACAAATGGAAAGTTGGAATTGGCTACTCATATAGATAGTTCTTATTTAGCTTTGCTTTAAGTGCCAAAGAACTCTGAAGGCAGTATAATAGATGTACTGGCACTAGATATGTAACTTGGCCAAACTTGCAAGTATGCAGGGAGCACTTAAGGTATCCATGCTGAGTCCTGGCTTTGTGTATGAGCCATATGCCCCTCGTGAAAAGTTTCCTTTCTGGAAGAGGTTGGTACTACTTGCTGGACTGCTAGATGCTCATATGACCAGTTATGCAATTTTACTCGAATTAGCATTGATATTGATTGTCATATTTAACTATAAATATCATAGCGATGTATTACATATGCAAGTATTCATATTGCAAGTTTTATTTGTGTTTCCAAGTGATATAGTTCTTATTTAGCTCCATTTTTAGTGCTGTATCCTGCTTTACGCATTACATGTCAGTATCTCAAAATGTCTTCCGTTCTTTTTAATTTTCTGTTTATTCTTATACTTAAAACCAGAAAGACAAAATAAAAGAATGTTTAACTTTCTCATAATAGGATGTCAAGAAAGAATATAAAAGAGTGGAGCCGTAGGACTGCTTATGTCTGGATTAGTTCTATAGGTTTTAATCCCCAGCAATGTCACACCTGTTACATCAGATAAGAATTTTAGACTGAATGTTTTTCACCTTAGGTATCTTTTGGTATTTTTTCTATTTAAACCTTCAGAAATCTACTAAATTGCATAGTTAATGTTTGGAATGCTCTGAAAGTTTAAATCATATCCCGAGGTTGAGATCCAATTAATGTACACTTTCATCATTCTGCAGCATGCAAAATTATTCCCAGTTATGGATGCGTATCTTCTTGGCCATTCTTAATTGTTTGGTGTTGTACCAGGTGGTTTACGAGAAGTGGATGGAGAAGAACAAAAGAGGATATAATCATGGAGGTAAACAATCTTTTCCTTATTGTTGCCCACTGGTGGAAAAGTTATGGCTTTTTTTTTTTTTTTTTGCTGGTGTGGGACTAAGTTGATTTGTTTTGGAAAAAAGATTACTTAGATTTGTCAGTCTTGTTTCAAGTTTCCCAATCTTGAGCAAGGAAGCTAGTAACATGGGATTCTATGGGTTGTGTATTATACCTTCTGCTGTATAAAGGTTTGCCTGTTTTTTTTTTTTTGTTTTTGTGGTTAGTAAAGTTATTCCCTTGGGTTGTGACACAATGTTTGCAGCTCAAAAGTGCATATGCCATTGCTAAGCTGCGGAAATCTGGTTATTCGAAGCAGAAGTTTTATGGGGAGGCTGTCAATCTGTACAAAGAGGTTACTTATTTGTTATTTATCTATTTATCAAGGAATTACATAGCAATTAAATTTTGGCACATTAATTCTGATGGATAATTTATACTTATCATTTTTGTTCCTCATAGATAAGCACACATATGGCAAATGGCGAGAAAACATCATTGAGGAAATTAGTTACAGAAAAAATGTATTCTGTAAGTCTTTTTGTTTGGATATCTATATTAGGGAAAATGGCCATTTTGTTTCCCAAAGTTACGATCTCGTAATCGCTTGTTTCCAAAAGTTTTTTTCAGCCATTATGGTCCCAAAAGATTTTACATGTGTCTTAAGTAATTCGACCACCACTTTCAGCTACTAATGCCGACCAATAAAGAGCACGACTCATGCATGTGCTAACTTTCTTAGGGCAAAATAGTACATGTACGTCTGTTTTCCTCTTGTGGAGCTCATATAGTCAAATTTTTTAAAGTTTTCTCTATTCCAAAATAGGACTGTGTGCACTATACGAGCCAACAATTAGAGAGAAACTACATAAATGGACTATTTTACCCTTAGAAGAGTCGTGCTCTTTATTGGTTAGAATTAGTGGCTTAGAGTGGTGGTCATACTACTTAAGATATGTGTAAAATCTTTTAGAACCATAATGGCTGGAAAAAAACTTTTGGGACCAAGTGATTACGAGGCCGTAACTTTGGGGACCAAAATGGCCATTTTCCCTTTGTATTAATAAATTTAAACCTGTTCCGCTGCTCCCTAGTTGGATCTACTCAGTGGTTACTGAATATTTGTCTTCAAGCTTCCAAGTTTTATCTCTTTGGTTCCTTTTTTCTATTGATTAATAGGCCCTTAAGAATGAAACAAAGCAAAGAGAATCAAGATGGAGCAGAATGTACTGGGAACTAATAGAACCAGTTGTTAAGATACGAACTCTACGTGCTCGACTGGCAAGTCTCTTTCGGAACTAAATGTGCAATATAACTTTTCTGTACCAATATTTGTTTTGTTTTATATTGTCTCCAAAAGGAAATACAGATACTAAAACTGCGGAAACATGATGTGTTCTAATAAGCATGCATGCATACACGGTAACTTGTGAATTCATTTTATTCGACCTAGAGATTATTATAACTGACATTTCTGGAGGAAATTATTATGCTTCATTTCCTTTTGCAGATTGGGGTTGATCGTGATGACCTCAGTAAAGTATTCGTGCAGCTTACAATTGAGTTTCTGACTAAACAGGTAAATTTAATTTTGGGATTATGTCTTTGATGTGTTTCTCAGCAATTGAACTACTATATCATATTGGATTATGATCTTTATTGCGCTGACGTAGCTACAGTTTCTTGTGATTGTGTTAATAAATGCTTATATGAACTGGGTGGGGTTTAATTTCATACGCTGAAACCAGTTTTCCTTCCTATCATGTTTGAGATCCCTTTTCTAACGATCTTTTGATTGAAGAGAAGTTGAGAGTAGAAAGTTAATTGAGTTCTCTGGCGGCTTATCAGAACAATTAGGAATTGCTGCTAGTTGAAGAACAGGTGCAATGAACAGAAAGTTGAATATAAGGGCGATTTGTCAGGTCAAGGAAGAAATGAATATAGAGGTCGAAAGGCAAAAGCAAAACTAAAACCTGATAACAGAATCTAGGACAGGACAGTTAGATTTTAGGTATCTCTGTTGTTACTTTTATCACTTGGGAATACTAAATGGCTGAAAATGTTGAACTCCCAGACATAACACATCTCCTGAAATATTTTTATCGAAATTTATAACTTAGTGTCTGGATGGACAAATTTAAATTCACTAAAGTTATGCAAATGTTTGTGTTCAATCGCATTTGATTTCTTCCCTGCTGGAAAGGATTCCTAGACCTCCTTAGTTGCTGCTGAGAGACCCCTCAGCATCATGTAGCACCAAAGAAGGTTAAGAGACAACCTCTTTGATGACTAACCTAAGGATATAATAGAGAAAGGGTGCTCAGAGAGACAGGTAAACCACCTGAAGAGAATAGAGTTGTATATTGCCAGAGAGAGAAAAACAGGATTGATATGGCAACTTGTGGAAAAAAGGAGCTGTCACTTCTTTCTTTTTTCTTTCTTTCCTTTCTGTTGCCATTTCATCTTTTTAATTTTATACATAGGTTGTGTATTTGCAATTTTTTTAAAAAATTTTTGGAATAACAGAGGATTTTTGAAATTCAGTAGATGGAGATTCAGGTCATTGTCAATTTGTCATACATCTGTCTGCAGCACCTTGTAACAATTTCTTGGAACCATACTTCTAGGCCCCCTCCCACACACACCCCTCTCCCTTATGAAAGGAAGGAAAAAGAATAAAGAAACAATAACTAAAATGCCCGTAGATTAAATAGTCCCTATCAGCAGTAGGTTTAGCATAATACCTTGTTAAATCCTTTATAACTAACCATGACATACCATTAGAAAATTCATATTTATCTCCTCGAGTGTTGCTTCTCTTTTATATGTTTTACTTTCTTGGTTACTCGTGTTTGTGCATTCCTTATGTCTTTGATGGTTTTGCAGAAGTTTGAGGCATATGATTCAAGTGGAGCTGTTATAGCTGGAGACAAGGATAAGGAGGTAGGTCTGAAATGTCAATTCTCCCAACTGTTGCTTTTCCTTCTCTCTGCTGTAATTCTAATCTTGATTTCCTCTTGATTTTGCTTTTTTTTTCCCTAAATAAATTCTTCAGAGTATTTTATTATTTAATGCAAGTTTAAGATTTGGTGCACATGCAACGAATCATATAATTTTGTTGCTGAAGCAAGAAATTGGTTGATTATGGTCTCTATATGTCTGAGATAAATGATCTGGATACGTAAATAAACATAGTGCATATTGAATAATAGTGCCTGAATAAGTTTATGATGATAATATGCTGTAAAGATTACACAACTATGAAACATCAACTTGCAGATACATTGTCCAAATTGCAGCTACTTCGTTAAGTTGTTTGTTTGATTGCAAAACCATTTCAATTCTACTACTTTCTGGGTTCGCAGTTATGCCAGCCATGCGATGCTTATGCTAGTGAGCTTCACTTCTTTGGAATCATAGTTTACTTTCTTGATTCTTCTCTTTTTATTCAGGTCCTTGTTCGTGAGATATGGGTTTTTGAGAAATCTCTCTTCCACCCTGGAGCATATTGGCGCCTCTGTGGACGAATCAATACATAGATTGTTCCCTAGAAAAGTGAAATAGGATTAATCAATACCTGATCAGATTATTCTATGGGGAAACACAAAATTTGTTGACTGTTAGCTTTTTTTTTCCCTCTTTAATAATGCCCTTTTTTGTGTGGCAGTTAGTGTTTCTTAGTAAGAAAATTAGTTTGAACACTTGCTGCCATTTCAACTTTAGAATGTATGGTTTATTATCTAATGCAGATCTTGAAAAATATGGTAAATTTAAAAACTATGACAGGATAAGATTCCTTGATTTTTTTGATAGTGGTGTCCTTGAAATTGTCTAAATTGGTTAAGCTTGTAAGCAACTTAATGTATGCTGAAAAAGCTTGAGAATCATACTCATCTTGTGGTTGATTTTTCTCAGTTTCTAAGGAAAGAACAGAGTTCCTGAAACCATAAGACTCTTTTTACCTGTCGTGTGGTTTAGACTTTAGAATCTCTCTTGAGCAAGAAAACTGCCTCTTCTTTGGGTTCCAAGTGCGTTTGCACAGATATAAAGCTCTCCTGAAAGCTAAGGGCAGAAATGGACCAAGTAGTTACCAATTCCCAAAACCCTGCGATTTGCCACAGGCTTCTCTTCTATGTCCTGCCTGCATATTGTTCTGTCTACATAGCCCTGGCCATTTGCAGCAGACTTTTTGACTTCAGAGCCAGTGCCGCTACATCCCTGGCAACACAAAGCCTCTTGCTCAGGTGCTGGGAAGGCCTTCTTGACCATGGTTTATTCATTCTTCGAAGGATACATGATGCCATCACGCGAGTTCTTGTAGCACAAGCAGCCAAGCCTATCACCTTGGGGAGTTTCAAGGACCGTGGGCCAATTGAAATGACAGATTTCGATGCATCCCAATCAACAAATGGAATTGTGACGATGAATGATCAAAATACGCAGTTGGCCCCTCATGAAGATCCTTCTGCAGAGAAGGATTATCAAACCAACAATGATGAAAATCAAGCCAAAAGAGTGGATGAATATGTTGAATTAGGGAAGTCAAATATTCTTGCTGATTTCCTTAGCAGACCACCCAAACCCATATCTTCCTTCAGTATTCCTTGTCTTGCTCCCTTTGACCTTTCACATCTTCCTCTTGAAGTTATTGAAATCATTATTGATTCCACCCTACCCCTTCGCAGCTCCCTCAACTACAAACTTTTCCACAGACTTCTCCTCCGGAATCAAGGAACCTCTGTTTTCCGAGGAATTGCCAACAACCCTGAAAAACCCTATTTCACTCTCTTCCATATTTGTGATCTTTGGAATTTACCCAAAATAGCCTTTTGTTATTTTTGGTATCTTTTAGAAGCTCATAAAATTGCTTTTGTTTTTAATGCTTCGAACCTATTTTCTTATTTTTGGAGTTGTGATAATAGTCGAGACCTTCCACCACAAAGACTTATCATGTTCAAAATGCTCAAATGGTTTCTCACTCCAGCAGGATGGTTTCAATTTCTATGTGGCAGATTAAATAAATATGTTGTTATATGCCTTCACAGACCTGTTCTTAATCTTCATGTAGCCAGTTCCAGTACCAGGCCAAATCAATATCCCAGACTATACCATTTTCCAACAGAAGAAATACTAGGATGGTATTCTTTCAACATTGCTACACCCAGGATCCAAAGGCTCCATCCAGATGTCAGAAATGATATTCTTACGCATATGGCAATTAAGAATAATGATGTCACTTATGGAATAGATGACCTCCTTTTCGAGCCTTTCATGAGTATTCCCCTTTATCCTCAATGGAAAAATCATCCATATCATGCTGAAGTTTTGATCTTCCTTGAAGCTCACCTCGATCTACACTATTATGATGAACAAGGCCGACGCTCACTCCTATACGCGGATCCAGACAGCTCAGATGATGATGAGCGTTTTGACGAGCCATGGATGCTCCACAACAGCTCAGATTATGACAAAAATGCTGAAGACCACAGCTCATAAGGCATAAAGCAGATTCCTCTATAATCGCTTCACGTGAAAGCTTTTGTTTGTGTGTAATAATTCAATGACAGATGTTCATGTCTTATAACATCAGTATACTTTTGGTGTGCTTTTCTTTTATTGGCTGAACATGTGACCTAGCCATTATTTTCTCTCTATGAAATCTGAATTTGAGATCAACACTGGCGTATTTCACTTATAAAAAGGCCATTACTCCTCTCTTCTTTGACAGAGAAGAGTGGAGGAAGTTTGGAAGATTCAGTGTGAAATAAAATTTGTTTCGAAAATTAGTCTTTACCCTAGAGTTCTTTCTAGTTTCCCTTAAGCTTTCTGTTGCTGTATAGTATATAGAAGGTGTAGCTTACTGCTCAAATGAGTTCACCTAGCCTTCACGTACAAAACAACTATGGTTGTGTATATGTTTTCTATTGTTTAAGTTCAATGTTTTAAGAGTTGTTTTCAGTATGTTTTCAGTTGGTATCAGTATGTTTTCAATATGATTGTGTATAAGTTTTTTATTGTTTAAGTTCAGTGTTTTCAGTTGGTATCAAAGTCATGGCCGAGTAAATATCTTGATTAGATTTGAGGAATCTTTGCTGGGGAAAATATATTTCATCTAAAGTATGAACTCTTGTTCTCTTATGATTAGTAACACTACTCAATCGGCTTTGACCAGTATGCTATATAATATCACAGTTGCCACTTCGTTGGATCCACTGTGAACAATTACATTGGAAAACTGAGCCTTTGGATTGAGTAACTGAACACTTAAGAGAAAATTATGTTCATACAGAGCAAAGGTATAATATACCACGAACTCCTATAAGAGGGCCTAAGTCAAGCAATGAGGGCTCTTTATGTGGCCATAAGTCAGGGTAAGGTGCTATATAATGCTTGATTTCAGTTTATCAAAATAAAAAATTATTACCCTTAGCTTTGTTCCCAGATCTAGTCTCTCTTTCTGTTATGGCATCATCCTCTTCTTCTAGTTTGGTTTCTCTTCTTGATCTACCTAGGACAACCTCTAAGCGTCTTTCTAATATCTATGAATTAGATTATGTTTCCAAAGATATTAAGTACCCTCTCTCTAGTTATCTCATTGTAAATCCTTATCATATTTAGCAAAATCTAACAATAGTGTTGGGGTAAAATTCAAACAAGTCTTTGGCAAATCCTCCATGGTTACTACAAAGGACTTTGTGCAAGCTTCTCATTTCTCCACCCACAATTAACTGCAGCCATAGAAGAACAATATATGACCTTGTAGATTCCTGTAGAATTCCCAACTACATGGCTCAAAGAAGGTTATTCTCACATTCATTTTGGAGCTATTAGATTGGCACTCACTCTCCACTCCAAGAAGGGACTTCTGATGATTTCTTCGATTGCATTGTTGGATTCCAGGTTTAAAAAATATGAACATGCAATTATTGGTACGATTCAAACCACTCTCAATACTGGAACTATTTTTGTAACCTTATTTCCCAACTTCACTATGCTCCTTGATGATCCCTCACTTTCTACAACCTTTAAAGTCTAGATCCAAATCTCAGGTCACGAATTCGAAAATACCTTTATAGCAACCTTTCACTACCAGATGGCCTATCGAATTCAAAACCATGCCTTGGACCTCCCATTACCACCACAATTACAAAATGGTAAAGTCGTTTTTCTCACTGTCGATTCTTCTCAAACTCCCCATTGTACCTTTGTTCCCAGGCAGATACCCAAAGAACAACTATAGCTCTTACTTCCTACCTCTTGGACTACTAGTATGAAAAACACCGTGCCCAACTTGCTAAACCCATCCAAGTTACTGAACCCACATTTACCTCTAAGGCTGATGAAACTATTGAAATCAGATTCCCAGGAAGGAATGAAGTTTCTACAGTGTTTCCTACAAAATTTTCTTTGATGAATGATGCTTGGTCAACCTTAAACATTCCAGTGGTCCAATTTGCTTCTGATGGATCTCCAATTCTTGAACAAAATGATGCAGATTGTCATAATTGGTTTGATGTTTGCTCTTGCTCCTCATGTCTCAATTCTCTCTAAGATGAAGAAACTTTTGTGTCCAAATCTTGAAAGCCTAAATCTTCTTCACAAAAACTTCTCCAATCCATATGTGAAATTGGTGATCCCTCTGTAGTTCTCCTTGGTGATCCAAGTGGTCGAGAATTTGACTACTATGTACAATATGGTGCTGCAGACCCCTCTTACCCTTTAGATACATCAACACACCCAAAAAACCCATATGTTCCTCTCCCTTGTTTCTTGATGGAACAATCTTCCTCACTTTCTAATTATGATACCTTATTCCCTCCACTCACAACTTTTGAAAAGGATAATCACAAACACAGTTGGAAGATAAAGTTTTCAACTTCCTTGGATGAAAGATGACAACCAAAATATGTCTCCGCAGCTGAAAATGCAGTCGCCCAAAATCAGGCACTCCACAAGATTCTTTGTAATCAGAAAACTCTAAAATCTCAGGTTTCCTCAAATACTTCTGGCGTTGGATCTTTAGTACAGAATATTTCAGAAGTACGAAACAAGATTGAAAATCTTCATCAACAATTGTCCTATTCGGTTCGTTACACCATAGAATGGTTTCCCCAAATGGCAAAGCTTCATTTTGAAAAGAAATTTCTCCAACACCAACTTCATTACCTTGAAACCCAATACCACTCTCTAGAAGACCAGTCACAAACCAATTTAGTTTTCCCTCCTTACTTTCCCCAACTACCACCTAAAACCATATTACTGCACCTCACACCACCTTCTCTCATCTCTACATCTACACAACTTATTCGCTTTCCCTTGCATTATGAAAAGATCTACCGCATCACAAGCGAAAATCTACTACCCCCATACACCAACAACTACTCCAACTTCTTCATTTCCTTTACCTTCTTCTCCCATTACAACATCTTCTATCTCTACACCAGTCACAACATTATCTCTCCCCACATATCCCGTAGTAGGTACCTCTTCAAAACAACCAATTTCTCCAAATTAATTGTTTCTATATAACTCCTAAATAATTATAATTTAAATGTCAAAAACTATCACAATGATAATAATGCATTTCAAAAAAAATTTTATCAAAGGGCATTTTAGGCATTCAAAAAAGGAAGAAACAAAACAAGTTTAAATCCCCATGATCCCTATCCCACTATTCTATTCTAATATTGGATTTTTTTAACTTTTCAAATATATATATTTTTTAAATTTCAAAAACAAATAATCAAGTTATGATTTGAAAGGTATATATACTAATTTAATAATTTTAATTACAAAAACAAAAAAAAATTAATAATTATTTATGACAATAAAGTCTTTCTATTTAATACTCTCTTTTAGTAACATACTTTTCTCGTTAATTCTTTATTTTATCTTTATTAAAACTAACTTACAACTAATTTCTCCAAATTAGTTGTTTCTATGTAACTCCTAAATAATTATCATTTAAATGTCAAAAACTATCACAATGACAATAATACATTTTAAAAAATAAAAAAATAATTTTATCAAATGCATTTTAGGGCATTCAAAAAAGGAAGAAACAAAACAAGTTTAAATCCCCATGACCGCTATCCCACTATTCTAATATTGGATTTTTTTTACTTTTCAAATATATATATATTTTTAAATTTCAAATCTTGTCTATTGATTTTGTAAATTTGTAAACAAATAAGCAAGTTATGATTTGAGAGATATATATACTAATTTAATAATTTTAATTATAAAAAAAGAAAAAATTAATAATTATTTATGACAATAAAGTCTGTCTATTTAATACTCTCTTTTAGTAACTTATTTTTCTCTTTAATTCTTTATTTTATCTTTATTAAAACTAACTTACAACCAATTTTCCCAAATTAATTGTTTCTATGTAACTCCTAAATAATTATCATTTAAATGTCAAAAACTATCACAATGACAATAATGCATTTAAAAAAAATAAAAAAATAATTTTATCGAATGGCATTTTATGGCATTATTCTATTCCAATATTGGATTTTTTAACTTTTCAAATATATATTTTTTTAAAATTTCAAATCTTGTCTATTGATTTTGTAAATTTGTAAACAAATAATCAAGTTATGATTTGAGAGGTATATATACTAATTTAATAATTTCAATTATAAAAAAGAAAATAATAATAATTATTTATGACAATAAAGTCTTTCTATTTAATACTCTCTTTTAGTAACTTACTTTTCTTTTTAATTCTTTATTTTATCTTTATTAAAACTAACTTACAACTATTTTTTCCAAATTAATTGTTTCTATGTAATTCCTAAATAATTATCATTTAAATATCAAAAACTATAACAATGACAATAATGCATTTCAAAAAATAAAAAAAATAATTTTATCAAAGGGCATTTTAGGGCATTCAAAAAAGGAAGAAACAAAACAAGTTTAAATCCTCATGACCCCTATCTATACTTTTAGTATAGTATAGATATAGATAGATATATAAGAGGTTAGAACAAGTTCGCAAAAAAATGAGACTTGTTATCAACTATCATTATTTGAACAATTTTTTGCAGGATGATAAGTTTCCACTTCCTTAGAGAAACACTCTTATTCAATATCTTGTTGATGCAAAAATATTTTCAAATTTTGATCTCAAAGCAAGATTTTGGCAACTTAGAATTGCACCAGAAGACATATTTAAAACTGTATTTTGTATCAAGAATTATCATTATCATTAGACTGTTGTGCCTTTTGGTTTGAAAGTAGCTCCTCCTTATTTCCAGAAGGCCATGACATATATTTTTGAACCTCTGATCCCAAATGTCATGATTTACATTGATGACATTTTACTGTTTTCCAAAGACATGAAATCACACTTGACATTACTTACTCGATTCCATTAAATTGTTCAAAAATATAGAATCATGCTTTCAGAAAAGAAAAAAATTTTGGGAACAACTAAAATTGATTTCTTGGGAATGAAATTCTTTGATGTACAATATGTTCCACAACCACACATTGCTAAAAAATTTCAGGATTTACCAGACAAGATCCTCTCTATGCAACAGTTGAAAAAATTTCTTGGAATTATCAACTATATCAGCAATTTCATCCAACAAATTGCTCAATTAAGATCCCTCCTCTCTGCTAGTCTCAAGAAGGATCCCCCACCTTGGACAGATTCACATACAACAACAATCATAAAGCTAAAAGAAATTGCCAAGACATTACCCCTGTCTAGATACCATCTACAAGTACTTGCATTTTTAAGACAAATGCATCTGGGAAACATTAATGGAAAGAGACTTATTTGTGGATACCAGACTAGACTGTTCAATCCTTCAGAAAAATATTAACTCCACTTTCAAGGAAATATTGGTAGTAAAAAGAGGAATTGAGAAATTTAAATTTTTCCTAGTCAGTCATAAATTCATTGTTGAAACTAACATGTCCTCCTTTTCCAGAATGATTCATTTCATGCAAAAAATTATTCCAAATGCTCAACTTCTCAGATAGCAACAATGATTTTCCAATTATACTTTCACTGTCAAACACATCCTAGGGAAGTCAAATATTCATCCAAATTTCCTTTGCATACCACCCAAACTTATATCGTCCTTCAGTATCTCTTGTCTTGCTCCCTTTGACCTGTCTCATCTTCCTCTTGAAGTCATTGAAATCATTCTTGATTCCACCCTACCCCTCTGTAGCTCCCTCAACTACAAACTTTTTCATAGACTCCTTCTCCAGAAACACAGAACCTATATTTTCCTAGGAATAGCCAACAAACCTGAAAAATCTTATTTCACTCTCTTCCATATTTGTGATCTTTGAAATTTACCCAAATTAGCCCTTTGTTATTTTTGGTATCTTTTAAAAGCTCATAAAATTGCTTTTGTTTTCAATGCTTCGAACCTAATTTCTTATTTTTGGAGTTGTGATAATAGCCGAGACCTTCCACCACAAAGACTTATCATGTTCAAAATGCTTAAATGGTTTCTCACTCCAGCAGGATGGTTTCGATTTCTATGTGGCAGATTAAATAAATATGTTGTCCTTTTTTCCGCACATGCGGATGAGTTTTACACCGTTAGATTGGATAATATTTGTTGTCTTTTAATCCAACAGTTAGGAAGCACCAGGGGCATTTTGGACTGAACAAAGAGTTTGTTTGAAATTTGAAAAGCCACTATTACTCGACACCCTGCTGTTTCTCTCTTCGCACTGAAAGTAAGTACGCATCGGTTAACGCGAACACTGCTTCATCGAGCCGACAGCTTTTTGAGTGAATAATTATTCACTTAAAACCGATCGTTTCATTGAAGTCGATAGCTTTTTCGAGTGAATAATTATTCACTCTGAAAAACTGACTGTTCGTTTCCCAGGGATTGGAAGAGTTCAATGCAGAAATACTGTTCAGTTAGGGCACCGGATAAGACTTACCAATCATTCACTTCACTTTTACACAAATGAATAGTTATTCTATCACCGCTCAATTTCTCTCCAATTCTCGCAAAGCTTCTTCTCTCTTCTCCGTCCTTCAACGATTATCGGGACATGGGTCCTCAAAGATTTCAAGTTAAGTCACGCCTACAACCGATTGTGGACGTTAATCGTGCACTGCAGATGGATTCTCGGGGCAAGAAGAAGACAGACGCGATTAATTCCACCTGGTTTTTGGAGGCTCGGTCGAATTAAACTTGATGGCCATAAAAGCAGAGATGGTAGAACACCTCTCGTCGAAGTTATGACCCCCACAAGAGAGGTTTTCCCTCTTGAGAATGCTCGAGACTCTCAAAATAATGAGAGAGCGACGTTCGGGTGTGGTATGGGTTTCGAGCCTCCGGCCAAGAAATTGATTCGACCAACTTGGCAATCAAGTCCAAAAGGGTTAGGGGCTTTGCCAAGGCTATCGGTCTGTCACCGTCGCCCAAGAATCACGTCTCTATTGAGGAGATCCGGGAAGCAATTTCCCGACCAAACTTGCCCAGTCGGAGGTTTTTGCCAAGTCTGTACATTCTCTTGGCACTAGGGACCATTTTGGTCCCAAAATCATCTTCAAAGCTTGACCTGGGTGTATATTGCCCCATTCTAGAAGACTTAGAATTTGCGAAGGTGTTTAACTGGCCACGACATATACTCCAGTTTCTGCACAGCAGTTTGGGCAAGTTTGTGTCAAAAATGTCTAGTAGTTGGCCAGACGGCAATATGCATCTCCTCCTGGTAAAAAGGATAATATGGGTTATGAGTGAATAATATGCATCTCTTTCTTAGGAGTGAATAATTATTCGCTTAAGAGAGAATGACTAAGTGAATAGTCATTCACTCTTGAGCGAATAATTATTCACTTCAGAGTACCAGTCATTCACTCTTGAGCGAATAATTATTCACTTCAGAGTACCAATCATTCACTCTTGAGCGAATAATTATTCACGTCAGAGTGACCAATCATCCACTCTTAAGCGAATAATTATTCTCTTCAGAGTGACCAATCATCCACTTTCTTAGCTGAATAATTATTCTCTTCAGAGTGACCAATCATCCACTCTTAAGCGAATAATTATTCAATTAATATGACTACTCTTGATTATTCACATTATTCACTTAATATGACTACTCTTGATTGCAGCTGTGCTACTTACAAAAAGTGTCTGGCACGCCGAAGGATGTCCAATGCACTTGCGGTCAGTGGGATCGCCGAGAAGCGTCCCCGAGTGCATGGGATGGCTGCAGGGCGGAGACTTGGGGACAGGGGGTGCTAAGAAATGTGCGAAAAGTCCGAGATTTACAGAGCTAGGAGGGCGGCTGCCCCGAGGGAGCTTGATCGGATTGATGATGAGCCGAGAGAGCTATCCGACGCGGAAGTAACGCCCGGATAATCGGCTCAGTCGAGCTACCAAAGTGCTCGAGAATGTAGATGAGGGCCGAGGCTGCGCAATACGTAGTCGGGGCGAGGGGGCTCATTGAGTTGGCAATGGTTGTCCATGGTCATGAGGCAGCTGAGGCGATCGTCGAACCCGTTGTCCCGGGATCGGGAAGAGCCCTGGCGACGCACATGCTAGAAGCAGAGCCGATCACTCCCCTCCGACCTAGTGTACACAAGAAGCCAAGAACCCGTAGCGAGCGGCAAAAAAAACCACCAACCCCACAAGAATAAACTTTGGTAATTAGGATTCGAGTGTTGAGCTGAATAATTATTCATTCGAGAGCGTAAATTATTCAAGAAACTCGTATCGTTATCTTTAGCGAATAGTCATTCATTGAATGACTATTCTTGTGGAGAATAATTGCTTAAGTTTTCACTTTGTACATTGATCAAAGAGAATTCGCATAGTGAATAATTATTCGCTTAATAATGGATATTCTTAGTTGTGCGCTATGAGATATTCATTCTTTTGTCTCTCTGTCTTCTATCGGATGTTGCTGGGGATCGAGACTCGTTTACGCACTACGGATGAACCCGCCGAATCGAGTGGAGGCAGCCCAAGCGAGCCGCCGCCCTAGCCGCGGCGACTAATAAAACCCCGCCATTTCTCGCGATCTCCCTTTTGTTAGTAGGTCCCAGCGAATCCATTTGCCCTCATTGCAGAAGAGACCCAACTCGTTGATTATGCTCGGCTCAGCACGGCTCCAAATGGAAAGGAGTAAGGATATTTTTCTTTTAGGCGAATAATTATTCACTCTTACTTTGTAAATTCGTGGTCAATTATTCGAGCATTCGAGCTAATAATTATTCTCTCATGTTGATTATTCGTTGCTTTGTGAAGTGCCGATATTTTGTTGAGGACGGGATCCCAAGCAACTCAACAGAGTAGAGGTTCGTGGCTGCCGGTCCCAGCAAAATTTTCTTACCGCACGACTATTGACTCATATGCACACTATCTAAACCGCCAAAGCAGGCTTACTGGTGGTGTGATGCGTCGATTTTGCTTCACAACCACAATAGGGGTATGCCATTGTACTTAATGGTTTGTATTTGGTGAGAAGCTTTCGCTTTGTTAAAAAATTTTCTTTTCTTTCGTAAATGGGTCGAAAGTGTCGTCGTAACTCCCGCGAGGGAGCCTTCGTCGAAGAAATGGAGGCCGAGGTCGAGGGCATTTTATCCGGCCTTAATTACTTGCCGTGGTTTTGACTCATCTGCACTCGTGACTACGTGAGTACGCTTTAAATTCGGGAGCTGAATAGTTATTCACTCTGTGTTAAATAGTAGCCATTCACATGCAGAGCGAATAGTTATTCAATTATTTGACTATTTATTACGCCTTCTTGTATGAATAATTAGATATTCACTCGTTGCTCTCATTTGGTTGCGGTTGCGTGTAGTATTTCTTCCCTATAATCGAGGGGACCACTTTTACTTGTACGCGATAGATGTGGGGACAAGTCGTTTCCTCTGCCTCGAACAAGCATACCCTCGCCAGGTCAAATTTCCGTGAGACGCACCAACGACTTAGTAACCGGGTGCTCACATATTTCACCACGTGGTACGGTATATGGGGGAAGACGGGAAGTTGATTGGCAGAAGTTCATTTGGGATGTCCCTCGAAGTGCAGTTCAACCCGACATACACGACTATGGGGGTTTTTTTGTGCTCGGACAATGGAATCATGGGGTTGGTCACTTGCCGCAGAAAGTGTTATGCTACCCGGCCGAGACCGAAAAATATCAACGCCGGCGAAGACAGATTGTGGCGCAGCTCGCTGGGTCGGGAGGAGAATGAATTACTCGAGGATATCCCTAAGGCAGCTGATACATGGAGCGGTTGTGAATAGTTATTGCTGGTTATTAGTTAGTCGGGGATGATTCAATGTACAAAAACATTTACTATACATAAACTTTGATCGTAAATGGCTAAGTTTTTTATTTTATCAACTCGTGATGAATAAATATTCACCAAACGGGAATATCAGTATACATGGCTAGGGTAACATCGACGTAGTTATTCGATTCGGACAATCCATTTCGCATTCTTTTTGAACAAGGCCTTTCTCTTCGCCATGCAACTCGCTCTTGGATACTCCCTGAGCCTTTTCCGCGATCTATTTGGGTTATTTTCGGGTTTGATTGCCTTGCCAAGCACTACGGCCGTCCCTCGCATCTCGGGTTGATGTTGTGGATCTAACATGTCAACAAAGAATAAAATTATTATTCACTTCATGGATAACGGAAATTAAAAAATCAAAGAGCGAATAATTATTCGCTCTACGATGCAGACTCGAAAGGAATCCACGAGCGAATAATTATTCGCTCTTACAGTCGGCACTGAAGGGAATCCACGAGCAAATAATTATTCGCTCTTACAGTCGATACTGTAGGGAATCAAAGAGCGAATAATTATTCCCTCTGCAGATCGGGTATCTGTAGGGAATCCGAGAGAGAATAATTATTCGCTCTACAATCGAGCATCGTAGGGAATCCGAGAGAGAATAATTATTCGCCTACTTCTGGTCAGATCTGTAGGGAATCCAAGAGCGAATAATTATTCTCTCTTACAGTCGGTACTGTAGGGAATCCGAGAGAGAATAATTATTCACTCTTACATGTCAGATCGTGAGAAATCCAAGAGCGAATAATTATTCTCTCTACAGTCGGTCATCGAAGGGAATCCAAGAGCTGAATAATTATTCTCTACAGATCAGATCTGAAGGGAATCCGAGAGAGAATAATTATTCGCTCTTACAATGCGACTCGTAGGGAATCCGAGAGAGAATAATTATTCGCTCTTACAGATCAGATCTTGAAGGGAATCCAAGAGCGAATAATTATTCTCTCTTACTGATCAGTCTTGAAGGGAATCCGAGAGAGAATAATTATTCGCTCTTACAATGTCGTATCGTAGGGAATCCGAGAGAGAATAATTATTCACTCTTACTGATCAGATCTGTAGGGAATCCAGAGAGAATAATTATTCTCTCTTACGATCAGACTCGAAGGGAATCAGAGAGCGAATAATTATTCACTCACCCAATCGTGCAAGAAAAAAATTCTAATAGAGTAATCGACCTTGTGCTGTGAGAGACGTCCGTCTTTTCGGAAGGTGATGCGCATGGGACCGGATGAGAGGAGTAATTTAGATCGCTTTGCATAAATCATCCATTGCCCGATCAACAAAGCATTGTATGCGTTGTCCTTCATGCGACGGCGGTTGCCAACAAAACCATCTTAGATGCCAAGAATGGCGTAACGCTTCACCGTACTCGGGAGGGTTCTTTTTCGCCAAGGCTGGACGGAAGGTCTAGCTGATTCTTTACGCTTTCTTGTCCATCTTTTAATTATGTAATGGTTCTGAATCGATCTGAACTTTTGGTTGCCCAAAGAGCCAAGAACGCCCATAACCTTTAATACATAGTGCAGTAGTAGACCCAAGGTTTCATACGATTTGACGACTACACTTGAGAATGGCATGGTTAGAATCCGAGTCATTAACGAGAACAATCCTCATATCAACTTTATTTCCATCAGTAAGTGTCTTATAAACATTGTACGCCGACATACAATCCTCATTCTTCTCGGTACATGGCTCCATCAAATACTCGAAAGTCCCACTGGTATTGTTCATGGAACATTGCAAAAAGGTTAGGAGTATAAACCTCGACTGCACTCCGCGCCAGTAATGTAGGAGAATTGGTTATTCGCTAACTTGTCTCGAGCTTGAAAATCATTTATCTTCTCAGATGTCTTCCTATGTTCAACCATCCCGGTTGAAATGGGTGAAAAACTCGAACGAGGTTGTGATCTGCTGCAGTGAAGTGTCTCGATTAAATCTGTTGCACGACTCGCTCAATCAGCGTGACAAGATGCTCGCCGTGAAATGCCGTCTAACCCAAACAACCCGACCACTGTACTTTGAAAACCGTGAATCCTCTCTAGCCATCTATGGGGTCCGTTCGGAAAGCATTCAGCCGATCATCTTTGCCCAAACAAAGTCAAAATCGGGTTCGTGCTTTCACGTCGTACATTAAATAAAAAAAATAATATGCAAAGTCTGATGTGTATAGTTTGGCCAAATTCTTTTGCGCATTCTCGCTTTATGTGCCAGTGCAAAGAGCATGGAACGTGGTAGGAGTGCAATTTTGATGGCGGCAGCATAGCAGGGATCTCGATCCGTAAATATAGTAGTGAGTGCTTTGCCCGACATGCATCTAAGGAATGACTTGAACAACCACTCAAACGATTCTATTGTCTCATCATATAATAGGGCCGCCCGAAGATGCAACTCGGGTGGTGATGGTTGAAACCAACAAAGAGAGTCGGTAGAGTCAAGGATAAATTATTCGGAGTGAATAATTATTCGCTTCATATGGCACAACGGGAAAAAAATTTTAGAGTGAATAATTATTCGCTTTTTTGTGGATCATGAACCATGAAGCGAATAAATATTCACTCGAAAAGTTTCATGGTCATGCAATATGGAGAGAATAATTATTCGCTTCATGGATTCTCCTGAGTGAATAGTCATTCACTTCATAAGTGCATGAGCATGAAACTTTCGAGAGTGAATAATTATTCACTTTCACAAAGTGCATGATATTCGCTTCGAGAGCGAATAGTTATTCACTTCATATTGCATGACTATGAAACTTTTAAAGCGAATAATTATTCACTTCATCTTGCATGAGCAGAGAACTTTTAGAGTGAATAATTATTCGCCTCATGTGCATGATCATTATCTAAGAGTGAATAATTATGCGCATCAGCCCAAACACCATTTTTTTCCATATAAATAACCTGGGACATGTAAGAGTGTGGTATGTTACCAATGGGTCTATAATTTTTATTTGTTCCGTATGTTGTATCAAATGTGATGGAATCCCCGAAGAAGTTGTAGTCCATCTTTATTCTTCCGTCACCCTCAAAATATATTTGCAATCATCTCTCATGCTGCCGACTCTCAATGTCAGTAGTAAAAAAGAGGGATTGCGATATGCTTCTCCGCGAAAATGTTCCCTGCAACGCCGTGGCTTTCCCCAAGCCTCATAGCCTTCTGTCTTCGCCTTGTAAGATGGTTCTGAGGTCCGAGGAAAGAAAACCCGAGCTTTGCTTGCCGCCGACTGCCATTGACATCACTTCGTATGAAGACCTCAATCGGATTCTAGCATCTTCATTCAATTCAGCCTACAACTCCCCGAATCGCACTCACTCTGCGATTCGACCTTAGCATATAGGAAAACTCTTTTGGGTGTAGATCGTGGTTATGGTCTCATAAACCAACCTCGTAATAACGTATACACCTCGAGTCCCGATCCAGTCCCCATTTTGATGTTTGCTGACATCCAGCTTCTCCTCGCTTCTTCAGCGCAGAGCAAAGGTGTAGCTTCAACGTGGCTAATCGGGTGTTTTTCTCATTCTTGGGGTCTAGTTTGTCGCCCTTCCTAAATCCTTCTTTGTTACACACATACTTCATGTACCGAACTATCGAGGTCTTGATTTTATGTTTCCTCTCGTAGTTTATTCGTGTGGCAAACCCACGCAGTGAGCATATTCGGGTGTAAAATTCACGAGCCTCCCCTACTGCTCGAACTCCCGCTTTCTTGAGTTCTTCAACGTTGTCTGGAAAATATGCACCAAATAATTATTCATTTGCATGTGAACGAGTATACATAATGTAAGAGTGAATAATTATTCACGTATTTGCTTTACCAATGGGGAGAGGAGAGCCGCTTGATGTTCAACGACTGATTCCACTAGGATCTCATTCTCAATGACGTTGTGATTCGGGGATCGAGCATCATTCGTTTCTTTTTTGGCCATGCAAAGGAAAATAAGAAAAACATAACCAACTTATTTAATGCATCCAAGGAAACAAAGAAAATACCTGCATTGAATCCATCCGAAATGCAGATTTCTTGGCCAAGATAAGCGTTCTTGGCTTTAAGAGAGGAAAAATAACACCGGAGAAAGATGAAAATGGAAGAATGGCAGCCCAGAATGGAAGAGATGGGATATTTAGCCGAGAGTTGGTAGAAACAGTAATATGACATTTGTCCTTCTTGATCTGATAGTTTTAGGTGGGACTTGAAAAATAATTTTGGCTCCAAAATACCCCTGGTCTCTCACAGCCATCGGATCAAAAATTTCTGATCTAATGGCTGTGGAGGGCAGCCCGCACATGCTGAAAAAAGGTATGGTCAGCATATTAACTTCTCCGCTTAATCTTCATATAGTCAGTTCCAGTACAAGGCCAGATTAGTCTTCCAGACTATACCAGTTTCCAACAAAAGAAATACTAGGATAATATTCTTTCAACATTGCTACACCCAGGATCCAAAGGCTCCACCCAGATATCAGAAATGATATTCTTATACATATGGCAATTAAGAATAATGATGTCACTTCTGGAATAGATGACCTCCTTTTCGAGCCTTTCAAGAGTATTCCCTTTTATCCTCAATGGCAGAGTCATCCATATCATACTGAAGTTGATCTTCCTTGAAGTTCACCTCGATCTACACCATTATGATGAACAAGGCCGACGCTCACTCCTGTACACGGACCAGACAACTCAGATGATGATGAGCCTTTCGACGAGTCATGGATGGCCCACAACAGCTCATATTATGATAGTGATGCTGTAGACCACAGCTCAAAAGACATAAAGCAAATTCCTCTATAACCGTTCCACGTGAAAGTTTTTTTTTTTTTTTTGTGTAATGATTCAGCAACAGATGTTCATGTCTTATAACATCAGTATGCTTTTAAGTGTGATTTTCTTCTTTTGGCAGAACATGAGACCTAGCCATTATTTTCTTTCTCTCTGAAATCTAGATTTGAGATCCGCACTGGTATATTTCGCTTATAAAAAGGCCACTACTCTCTTCTTCGGCAAAGAAGAGTGAGAGATGTTTGGAAGATTCAGTGTGAAATAAAATTTAAATCGAAAATCAGCCTTTACCTAGAGCTCTTTCTGGTTTTCCTAAACCTTCCTGATGCTCTATAGTATATAAAATGTGTAGTTTGCTGCTCATATGTGTTCATCCAGCCTTCACATACGAAACAACAATGATTTTATATAAGTTTTGTGTTGTTTAAGTTCAGTGCTTTCAGAGTTGTTTTCAGTTGATATCAGTATGTTTTCAGTTAGAATGCTCACTGAGTCAGCCGATTACCCTGAAGATGAGAGAGAGGTCTCAGAGGTTAAAACTAGTGCAGATGATGTTGTTCATTCTTCTTCTTCAATTGTTCAGGAGAAAGGTGATGAAGAGGAGCAGCAAGAGAAAGTACCTAAACCAAATGTGATGCAGAAAGCAAGAGCTCCTAAGAAGATGGTTAGCATAAATGAGAATGTAGAAATTTTCCCAACATGTAAGAATAAGAGAATGACTTCAAGAGAATGGTCATTAGCAATTGAAAGTCTGGGTGAAGAATCGAAACCTCTGAAGTCAATTCTGAAGAAGGGTGGTTCTAAGCTTAATAATGGCTAGGACAAGAAGGAAAACCAATTGTGCAAAATTACAGTCATTTTTTATACAGTAGAAGAATCAAATAACTATTTATACATACTTCTTCATGTCACCAACTTATGATGGCGTGATCTTAAAACTAAATAGATCACTCTTAAGAGAGACCAAAAAGAAAAAAAATAAAAAAATAAAAAAAGAAAAAAAATGTAGCTAGCAAAGCACAATTCTTCAACTTCTGTTATGTATTTGTGCTGGCCTAATAGAAAATGTTATTTTTAAAATTAAACTCTTCTAATGATCTTTTGATTGAAGAGAAGTTGAGAGTTGAAAGTTAACAGAGTTCTCTGGTGGCTTATCAGAACAATTAGGAATTGCTGCTAGTTGAAGAACAGGTGCAATGAACAGAAAGTTGAATATAAGGGCGATTTGTCAGGTCAAGGACGAAAAGAATATAGAGGTCAAAAGGCGAAAGCAAAACTAAAATCTGATAACAGAATCTAGGACAGGACAGTTAGATTTTACGTATCTCTGTTGTTACTTCTATCACTTGGGAATACCAAATGGCCGAAAATTTTGAACTCCCAGACATGGCACATCTCCTGAAATAGTTTTATCGAAATTTATAACTTAATGTCTGGATGGACAAATTTAAATCCACTAAAGTTATGCAAATGTTTGTGTTAAATCGCATTTGATTTCTTCCCTGCTGGAAAGGATTCCTAGACCTCCTTAGTTGCTGCTGAGAGACCCCTCAGCATCATGTAGCACAAAAGAAGGTTAAGAGACAACCTCTTTGATGACTAACCTAAAGATATAATACAGAAAGGGCGCTCAGAGAGACAGGTAAACAACCTGAAGAGAATAGAGTTGTATATTGCCAGGGAGAGAAAAACAGGATCGATATGGCAACTTGAGGAAAAAAGGAGCTGTCACTTCTTTTTTTTTTCTTTCTTTCCTTTCTGTTGCCATTTCATATTTTAAATTTTGTACATATGTTGTGTATTTGCAATTTTTTTTTTATTTTTGGAATAACAGAGGATTTTTGAAATTCAGTAGATAGAGTTTCAGGTCATTGTCATACCTGTGTCTGCAGCACCTTGTAACAATTTCTTGGAACCATACTTCTAGGCCGCCTCCCACACCCTTCTCCCCCCTCTTAAGAAAGGAAGGAAAAAGAGTAAAGAAACAATAACTAAATAGCCCCTAGATTAAATAGTGCCATTTAGCAAAGCACAATTCTTCAACTTCTGTTATGTATTTGTGCTGGCCTAATAGAAAATGTTATTTTTAAAATTAAACTCTTCTAATGATCTTTTGATTGAAGAGAAGTTGAGAGTAGAAAGTTAATTGAGTTCTCTGGCGGCTTATCAGAACAATTAGGAATTGCTGCTAGTTGAAGAACAGGTGCAATGAACAGAAAGTTGAATATAAGGGCGATTTGTCAGGTCAAGGAAGAAATGAATATAGAGGTCGAAAGGCAAAAGCAAAACTAAAACCTGATAACAGAATCTAGGACAGGACAGTTAGATTTTAGGTATCTCTGTTGTTACTTTTATCACTTGGGAATACTAAATGGCTGAAAATGTTGAACTCCCAGACATAACACATCTCCTGAAATATTTTTATCGAAATTTATAACTTAGTGTCTGGATGGACAAATTTAAATTCACTAAAGTTATGCAAATGTTTGTGTTCAATCGCATTTGATTTCTTCCCTGCTGGAAAGGATTCCTAGACCTCCTTAGTTGCTGCTGAGAGACCCCTCAGCATCATGTAGCACCAAAGAAGGTTAAGAGACAACCTCTTTGATGACTAACCTAAGGATATAATAGAGAAAGGGTGCTCAGAGAGACAGGTAAACCACCTGAAGAGAATAGAGTTGTATATTGCCAGGGAGAGAAAAACAGGATTGATATGGCAACTTGTGGAAAAAAGGAGCTGTCACTTCTTTCTTTTTTCTTTCTTTCCTTTCTGTTGCCATTTCATCTTTTTAATTTTATACATAGGTTGTGTATTTGCAATTTTTTTTAAAAATTTTTGGAATAACAGAGGATTTTTGAAATTCAGTAGATGGAGATTCATGTCATTGTCAATTTGTCATACATCTGTCTGCAGCACCTTGTAACAATTTCTTGGAACCATACTTCTAGGCCCCCTCCCACACACACCCCTCTCCCTTATGAAAGGAAGGAAAAAGAATAAAGAAACAATAACTAAAATGCCCGTAGATTAAATAGTCCCTATCAGCAGTAGGTTTAGCATAATACCTTGTTAAATCCTTTATAACTAACCATGACATACCATTAGAAAATTCATATTTATCTCCTCGAGTGTTGCTTCTCTTTTATATGTTTTACTTTCTTGGTTACTCGTGTTTGTGCATTCCTTATGTCTTTGATGGTTTTGCAGAAGTTTGAGGCATATGATTCAAGTGGAGCTGTTATAGCTGGAGACAAGGATAAGGAGGTAGGTCTGAAATGTCAATTCTCCCAACTGTTGCTTTTCCTTCTCTCTGCTGTAATTCTAATCTTGATTTCCTCTTGATTTTGCTTTTTTTTTTCCCTAAATAAATTCTTCAGAGTATTTTATTATTTAATGCAAGTTTAAGATTTGGTGCACATGCAACGAATCATATAATTTTGTTGCTGAAGCAAGAAATTGGTTGATTATGGTCTCTATATGTCTGAGATAAATGATCTGGATACGTAAATAAACATAGTGCATATTGAATAATAGTGCCTGAATAAGTTTATGATGATAATATGCTGTAAAGATTACACAACTATGAAACATCAACTTGCAGATACATTGTCCAAATTGCAGCTACTTCGTTAAGTTGTTTGTTTGATTGCAAAACCATTTCAATTCTACTACTTTCTGGGTTCGCAGTTATGCCAGCCATGCGATGCTTATGCTAGTGAGCTTCACTTCTTTGGAATCATAGTTTACTTTCTTGATTCTTCTCTTTTTATTCAGGTCCTTGTTCGTGAGATATGGGTTTTTGAGAAATCTCTCTTCCACCCTGGAGCATATTGGCGCCTCTGAGGACGAATCAATACATAGATTGTTCCCTAGAAAAGTGAAATAGGATTAATCAATACCTGATCAGATTATTCTATGGGGAAACACAAAATTTGTTGACTGTTAGCTTTTTTTTTTCCCTCTTTAATAATGCCCTTTTTTGTGTGGCAGTTAGTGTTTCTTAGTTAGAAAATTAGTTTGAACACTTGCTGCCATTTCAACTTTAGAATGTATGGTTTATTATCTAATGCAGATCTTGAAAAATATGGTAAATTTAAAAACTATGACAGGATAAGATTCCTTGATTTTTTTGATAGTGGTGTCCTTGAAATTGTCTAAATTGGTTAAGCTTGTAAGCAACTTAATGTATGCTGAAAAAGCTTGAGAATCATACTCATCTTGTGGTTGATTTTTCTCAGTTTCTAAGGAAAGAACAGAGTTCCTGAAACCATAAGACTCTTTTTACCTGTCGTGTGGTTTAGACTTTAGAATCTCTCTTGAGCAAGAAAACTGCCTCTTCTTTGGGTTCCAAGTGCGTTTGCACAGATATAAAGCTCTCCTGAAAGCTAAGGGCAGAAATGGACCAAGTAGTTACCAATTCCCAAAACCCTGCGATTTGCCACAGGCTTCTCTTCTATGTCCTGCCTGCATATTGTTCTGTCTACATAGCCCTGGCCATTTGCAGCAGACTTTTTGACTTCAGAGCCAGTGCCGCTACATCCCTGGCAACACAAAGCCTCTTGCTCAGGTGCTGGGAAGGCCTTCTTGACCATGGTTTATTCATTCTTCGAAGGATACATGATGCCATCACGCGAGTTCTTGTAGCACAAGCAGCCAAGCCTATCACCTTGGGGAGTTTCAAGGACCGTGGGCCAATTGAAATGACAGATTTCGATGCATCCCAATCAATAAATGGAATTGTGACGATGAATGATCAAAATACGCAGTTGGCCCCTCATGAAGATCCTTCTGCAGAGAAGGATTATCAAACCAACAATGATGAAAATCAAGCCAAAAGAGTGGATGATTCAGCTAGAATGCTCACTGAGTCAGCTTCGAGTTTCGATTACCCTGAAGATGAGAGAGAGATCTCAGAGGTTAAAACTAGGGCAGATGATGTTGTTCATCCTTCTCCTTCAGTTGTTCAGGAGAAAGGTGATGAAGAGGAGGAGCAAGAGAAAGTACCTAAACCAAATGTGATGCAGAAAGCAAGAGCTCCTGAGAAGATGGTTAGCATAAATGAGAATGTAGAAATATTCCCAACATGTAAGAATAAGAGAATGACTTCAAGACAATGGTCATTAGCAATTGAAAGTCTGGGTGAAGAATCAAAACCTCTGAAGTCAATTCTGAAGAAGGGTTCTAAGCTCAATAATGGATAGGACAAGAAGGAAAACCAATTGTTCAAAATTACAGTCATTTTTTATACAGAAGAAGAATCAAATAACTATTTGTACATAATTCTTCATGGCGTGATCTTAAAACTATATAGATCACTCTAAGAGAGACCAAAAAGAAAAAAAAGGAAAAAAAAGAAAAACAAAATGTAGCTAGCACTGATACTGCTAGCAATGCATAATTCTTCAACTTCTGTTATGTATTTGTGCTTGCCTAATAGAAAATTTTATTTTTAAAATTTAAAATCTTCTATCCAATCAAATTCACCACTCTATTTTTTAATAAAATAAGGTAATACGTAATGCTTGAATATTATACGGAAAATAATTATTAATACTTATCTTTTTCTTTAATAAATGAAGGGATAATCTAATTGAAAATTATATTTTCTCTGTTTCAAAATATATATTTTAATTTCTTTTTAGATCTGTTTTGAAATATTGTTCTCTTGTCATATAAAGCGTTCATTTATTATCTCTTTTTTCTAAATTTAAAATTGTCTTCAATTAACTATTTAAATACTTTTATTTTTTATTACTATTAATTTTCTATCAAATATTTAGACCATCAATATCTAATATTAAATTTAACTTTAAAAAATTAATAAAAATTTTTAAATAAAAACATTTTAAATATTTACTTAATTTTTAATAAAATTTATTAAAACGTTAAATTAAATTAAAATATATTTTTTGAAACGAAGTAACCTATTACGTGGTGCACTCAAATGGGACATTCTCCCTTCTCCTGCTATGGGAGTTTGACTCCACAACCGCAAGAACTTGAACCAAAAAAACAAAAAAACAAAAAAAAAAGAAAGAAGAAATGGTGAATTGGCTATCTCCGGCATATACCAAGCGAAGTATTTTAAAAAGATAATCTGAAATTGAGAAATGGGTGGATACTATGGGCGTATTTGGATTGAATTTTTTGTTTGAGTTAAGTTGTATTAAAATAATAAAAGTGAATTGTCTATGAGAAAATGAATGGAGTCGAAAATGAAAAATTAAGAAAAATAAATTTTTTAATAATCAAAACAAAAAATAGTTAGTATTTCTTATTTATAATAACTGATTTAGTTTTTAAACTATTATCTTACTAGTGTAAAAGCTCATACTATGCTTGAGAGTAAAATTTTAAATAACAAATAATAATTATTTTGAAATGATAGTTATAATACTAAAAAATATCATATACATAATTTATTTTATTCTATCATTAAAAATATTGTAAAATAATAAAATTTATATTTTTAATGGTTATATTACACTATATGAGCTATTGATTTTCTCCTTTCCTGTCAATAGTTTGTATTTAATGTAATGATTTTTATTTTGAAAAAAAATTACTTAAGCTTTGTATCAAAGAATCATATAAATTGACCAATATCTCTAGAATTTAACCTATAAAAAGAGAATTGTGCAAAAAACTCTTAAAAAGGTATCTTTGAAGATAAGAAAATATATTTATATGTTCTATATTAATAATTAGAGAAAATCTATGATTAAAATTAAACAATACTGACTATTTTGCATAGAAATAATAATAGGATGGTGTCATTATGTTCAAATTATTAGGCTTTAGAAAAATATTTAGAAAAAATAAAAGAGAAACTTTAAGAAAGAAAGTTCAACTTTAGTTTTCTATTAAGATATGGTATGAAATCAATACTTACTCTTTTCTGAAGAACTCTCTTAATTCATCAATTGGATGTACCCCTTGAAAACTAAATATGTTTTGAATATTTAGCAAATACCTCTGACAAAATAATTAGAAATAAGTTTAAGTTGTTTAATCAATCTATGAAAACTTCTAGAATTTTTTTTCTCTTTCTTGCAAGACATTGGTAGAAGCAAAAATGTCATAAAATAATGCTATCTTGTTAACTTGGCCTTACAATACTAAACCAAAAACCACATGAGCATTAAGAAACAAAAAAGTGAAAAGAATTTAAAGGAAGAAAAGAAATCAAACTACTTTTATTAGAGTCATACGACTCTTTTTTATTTTCCTATAGGGTCAATATTACTTTGTCAATCCATCCACCATCAAAGATTGCTTCAAAGCATTCCTTTTTGTTTAAAACCCTAAATTTCATGAAAAAGAAAACAAAAATTCAACTCATGCATTTGAAAATAAATTTAGAATAGAATATAGTTTTTATTTCCTTATAACTTTGACTTACACTTTAAGTCTGAGTCTCGTCCCATGAGAAAAGAAAAAGAACAAAAGATAATGAACAACAACTAGAATAAAAAGGGCCTTAGAAAAGGCATAATTAACAAACAGAAAACTAATTATAGGTTTAGGTGAGATGATAAGTATAAAAAATTGACCTTGAAAGTTTGTTTCAAAAATTGCAAAAAATGTTGAATGATCAAAATCAAAGAGAAAAAATTATATGAATCTTCAATTTTGAAATAGACTTCTAGTTTTAGTTACTTTGACTTATGGTCAATAAAATTCAATGTGAAACATATAACATATACAACGAAGATTACAAATTTCTGATTCTTGAAGCATTTGTCCAACGAAACTCCAAGCCAGAAATTATAAATTAAAAAAAGATCGGCAAAGCAATAATTTGATATTGGGAAAAAACTAGAAAATCTAAGAATTGATGTGAAAGAAATTTAAACAATAAAGTACCTGAATATTTAATTGGATTAAGGAAAAACTAAATTTTCAAAAAAAGTACACACAAATTTACACCCTTCGTTCATTTTTTTCACATTATAAAGGAAAAAAATAGTAGAGTACGCTTATTAGTATAGAAGAAATTAGTACAATAATAATAATAAAGATAAAATATGAAGAATTACCTTGAAAGAGAAGACCAGAAGAATTGTAAGGAGTGAATAAGGAAAGAAAAATTGTAAATCAAATTTGGGTTTGGGAGAAAGTAAGAAAGTTATATATATATATATATATATAATCATAACTCGTTTTCTTTTCACTTGGGAATAAAATATTGGCATTTATGTTGAATGATTGAAATTGCTGTAAAATAGAGGTGGGAGGTCTAACGAGAGTATCTAATTCAAAGTAAACAATACTCCTCCTAATCTGTGAGGGCAGCCAAATGGCATAGCCGCCATGATGATAAGAGCCATTTTGTATTTTGCACTAAGAAAAGGTTGAATGGGACCTGCATATTCATCTGGGCTATCTGCCTCCCTGTACTCTTCCGGTTGCACTTGTTTCACTCTCAGTTGTCCTACCAATTCAGAAGTCACTGCTTTTTCTCACAAATCAACATCAAATTTGGTTTCTTTCAATCCGAGCACTAAATTCTTGCAGACCCTTATTCAGAAACTAGCCAAAAACGCCGTTGTACAACCGGCCTTGTCTTTGAGTTTCAAGTGCGGTAGAGTTGAAGGGATGGAGGCGCAAAAAGAGGAGGACTTTGTGAAGCCCGCTTTTGATCCTCGCAGTATTGAACCAGAATTGCTTCAGCAGATGAATTATGATGCCCTTGTTTGGTGTTCTCTTCATGGCCTTCTTGTTGGAGATAGAAATTCACAGGTCAATAATTAACCAGTTTTACTTGGCTATTATTTTTTTATGGGGCTTTGGTTACTCGTTTAGAAAAGACATTCAGAGACTGAATGGAAGATAGGTCATTGAATTGTAAGTACTTCAAAAGTAGACGTGTACATTAACGGGGATTAGAGAAAAATGACCATGAAGATTAGGCTAAACTTTATTGTCCCTCTAGTAGAAAGCGCTAAGATGAAAAATATTGCAGAAGAACTCTTGTTGTAATCTACATATTGATAGAAATGTACGTGTCCATATAATATGTTCATAAAGCAGTTATCCTTGGAAATGTTAAATATTAGTTTTCTTTTATGGCAGAAAAGTTTAGACAATAAATTTGTCTTCTTGTGCGAGGTTATTTGTATACTAATCTTATAGAATTGGAGGGGCAGTTGATTTTTTCTGTATTCGATGGACGTAGGATTTGAGTTGTGACATGTAGAATAGGTATTCCAATTATGTATTTTCTACTTATCAGTCTTATCTGTGCGCACTCTACATAGAAGTTTAATGACTTTTTCTCATTTTCCGAAGTTGAATTGATACTTTGTATTGATGAATCATCCCAACTTAGTGCTATAATGATTCAGTTGTATAATAGCAAACAGAAAGTAGCTTTTATTGATTTTTATGTTTGGTTATTTCAAATAATTGCAGAAATCAGGAAAGGTCCCTGGTGTAGGAATGGTTCATGCCCCAGTTTCACTGTTGCCTATGTCATTTCCTTCAAGTTACTGGAAACAAGCTTGTGACATGGGTCCTATTTTCAATGAACTTGTTGATCGTGTGAGTTTGGATGGGAAATTTCTACAGGAGTCACTGTCAGGGTAACTTCCTCAACTCTTATGTTTTCACTCTAGCTCCTAGACTTGTGGAGTTAACTATAAATTATTCAGAATAGAATATGCATCTTTCAAAACTTGGCCCTCAGGTAACTTTTTATCGGAATGTAGGTTTGGACTGGGAGACTGAAACTGCTATGAATTGAATACTGTCGCCAATTAATTGTAATCAACTTGATAGACATTTGATCAAAACTCTCTGTTGCAGAACATTTATGTTATCATTCTTTAAATTATCGAATTGCAACGGATGCTCTTATTGGACGTACAGTCGTTTGGAAACTATGCTGCTTACACTAGTATATTGATATTCGGGAGTTCTTTTGATATGCGTAACTCTATTGTTCATGCAGTCTTCTAGCATTTGCTCCCTGAGATGTATCGTATGGGAGTCCTTTGTGTTATATTAGGCTGATCGGTTTTAGTCACTGGTTTTTGTTCCTATTCATAATGTAACTTGTGCATATCACTTCTGATTAACTTAGTCCTGCATCATAAATTTCATAGACTGAATGGCTGATATAGTAAAAATGAGAAAAATGAATAAAAGGAAAAGTATAGTCTACACAGAAAGTAAACAAATTAAAAGTATCTTTTCTGTTATCAGCAATTATTTCAGAGCAATTGAAACAATTACAAATAGATTTATGTATAAATTGAAATAAGTGCTATATGAATTCCATCAAGGATTTTGTATCCACATAGATCATACAAGATATCATATTAATTTATATCAAGACTCTATCTTTGTTCTATATTATGCATTTAGATTGATGAACCAAGAATCTCCATAATGTAATTTTAAGAATAATGGTTAACTGTTACATTTGTTACTCAAGTTTTGGCATATGTTTGTGGATTCAATTGAACTTAATGAAGCTCCATCATATTTTTCATCATCTAATGCATGGGCTTTAATTCTTTGCAGCTATATATACCAATTTGTTCTTCATTTGCTCCCCTCTCTCTAGGCTCGTTTTCAAGAGAACTTCAGAAATCATGTCTGAATAGATATTCTTTTCCTTTTTGAAATGCAGGACAAAGAAAGTGGATGCTTTTACTTCTAGACTATTAGATATTCATGCCAAGATGTTAGAAATCAATAAGACAGAGGTTTGCCTTTCATATCACTCAATTTAGATGCATAATGTAACTATTATTGGTGGTTTAACTCACTTTAATTATAGCATGAGATCTTATGTTTTGTCTGTCAGTGTTATGTATTTTTTTAAAGTTAGTGTTTGAGTCAACTTCAAGATAAGTGATCTCAGTTCATATCAGATTCTTTTGGGACTTGTGTTGAAGATGTACCTTTTGCCTTAGTCTTCAATGCGATAAAAAGAACGGACAGTTTCTTTGTAATATGGTTCTTGAATCAGCTGACTTGTTCATTTTGTCCCTTCAAAGTAAACAATGTTAAGAACCTACTCGATACAAAATAGTAGTTGAAACTGGATTTTCTTTGGTGTTAGAAAATAGACCAATTCTCTTTTAAATGCTACTGTAGGAAATACGCTTGGGATTACACCGTTCAGATTATATGTTGGATGAACAGACTAAATTACTTCTTCAGATAGAGCTCAACACAATATCATCATCTTTTCCTGGGCTGAGTTGTCTTGTCAGTGAGCTTCACAGGTGATAAGGATTTAGCCATTTTAAAGTAATTTTTTCTCACTGGTATTCAGGTTGTTTGCATCCCCCTTTTTGTTCTTTGTGTGTATGTGCACGTGCATGCCTGAAACCATAACGCATATTGAAAGGATAGTGTGTCAAACATGATGTGGCAATGCGACTGTTAGATTGCAATTAGATGGCTCACAGTTGAGTTTCTTGTGGATTCAGCTCATATTTGGCCAGAGCTTTCTGCTTCATTTGTTCCCTAATCTGCTATTCGGGAGACAAAAGAAGGTTCATCTGGTTGACTGTTTGGGATACTATTTTGGTGTGACCATGCCATTAATAGTTATCAACGGAAAACTTATCTGGTTTTATGAATAATGTGTATATGTAAAAGTCCGAATTGATTCTTTTTTTGGGATTATTGCCACAGAAATCCTGCATCTAAACAATTCAGTTTCATATATCCTTAGATGTATTCATCTAATTCATGCACTTATTGCTATACCCAACTAAATGCTTATGAAAAGTTTCACTGTATGAAATCTGCCATACTTATGATTTAGAATGGACATGTTTAGTGGATGGGATTTTGTTAAACAAAAATGTTTTATGATTTTTAATTGAGATTTTTTAAGATATTGCACTGGATATTAGATTTTGTTAAACAGAAAGCTTTATCAGTCTCTAATTTGAGATTCTTTAATATATTGCACAGGATGTTGCTTCATCAATTTAAAGAACAACTCTCTTTAGATCCACAGAGGGTTCCCAGAAATGATGCTGTTAATGGCTTTGCTGAAGCATTAGCTAAAGCATGGTCCGAGTATAATAACCCAAGGTAAATGACTCGATTGGATATTGTTGCTTAAAGTTTCATGCTGCAATTTTAAGTTGATTTAGTACTAACTAAAACTTGCAGTACAGGGCTGTGATTATGGTTGTGGTTCAACCTGAAGAACGCAATATGTATGACCAACATTGGCTGTCTACTGTTTTGAAGGAAAGATATCCTTTTCCTATATTTTCGATGAGTTACTTTCATGGTTTCCTTGTGCATAGGGGATCCTTATTAGTCTGTAGTGTACATAAATGGGTAAGGATAAAAGCTTGAAAACTTAGATGTTCTCATCTCTATGTTGGTGATCTGTTTCTTCTTGGATACTCTATGTAACCTGTTTATCCATCTAGGATGGGTTGTCTTTTTTGGTTTCCTTCTTTACATAGGAAAGAAATTCCTTAACTTGCTAACACACATCAAGTGAGAACTATTCGGAAGACATTGACTGAAATAAATGCAGAAGGGGAACTTCTTGCAGATGGAACACTTCTTGTGTAAGTGTCCTTTGGAAAAGGACTAGAACTTTAAACATTTAATGTAATTCTTTGTATAATGCTAAATGCTTTGTGATTGTAGGGGTGGGGAAACTGTGGCAGTCATCTGCTTCAGAGCTGGGTACACCCCTACTGATTATCCTTCAGAATTGGTGAGTAAGTATGCTCAATGGTTGAACTTCTTGCAGTAGGCTTTAATTTGTGATATTTAATTCCAAATCTTTTTGTCTGCTATTTGTGATGCAAGTTTAAGAGGGTATTAGTGAATATTTCAAATCCTTGAAATCAATTGTATGAAAGCCATGTAGCTCTAACCCACTTTATGGCCTGATTATGCAAAAAACTATTGCATAAAACTATCTTCCAATACTGAACATCTGGTATTGGCAGTTTTCTTATACCAGGCACGGGTAGATGACTTTTAGGATATCACCTAATTGAAAAGTTGTCTTTTAGATTAAAAATGTATCATAATTTTTAGTCATTCTTATAGTTTGATCAACGACTCATAGCCAAGTTGAGTTAGTAGTTTTGGCTTCTTTCATGTATATATATTATGATATTGAACTGGTAGGCGCTATCAGTTATTGCTCATTCTATGAGCAAATTGATTTTTCTACCTTTCTTATTGGTGTTTTTCTTTTTCTGTTACCTTTTTTTTTTTTTTTTGAGTTTTATTTGGTAGGAATGGAGAGCTAGGCTACTAATGGAGCAGTCCTCTGCAATAAAGTGCCCTTCTATTTCATATCATTTAGCTGGTACTAAGAAGATTCAGCAAGAACTGGCAAAACCGGATGTACTTGAAAGGTATAGCTCCCCAGTGAACTCTGTAATTTGGTTTCCTTGTGCCTGTGTATAACACATAGAAATATGGTTTGTACAATCAAGACAAAGAGACATACAGTTTTGATTCTAATGAACCATTACTTTATTTTCTAGTTCACCTTTTTCTTTGTTTGGTTGGGGGGCATGATCTAGCGACATGTATTTATAAATTTGACAACACTAGGCAATATTTTCAATTTAGATGATGTGCATCCCTAATCTATATGAAGGAATCACTTAGGTTTGAAGAGAGGACCTTCTCATCTTTTTGGGACTGGAAAAATATATATAACATGTAAACCATAATTTAGACTTGCTATCGCTGTTATACAAACCTCATGGAAATGATTAGCTTTCTTTGCACCCTTGAAGGCCACCCCTAAAACTAAAAATCTCTTCTGCTGTATGAGCAGGTTTCTTGATAATAAAGATGACATTGCAAAAGTTCGAAGATGCTTTGCGGGTTTGTGGAGTCTGGATGAATCCGAGATTATTAAGGATGCAATTGAGAGGCCTGGACTCTACGTCATGAAACCGCAAAGAGAAGGAGGAGGTATCACTTTTTGACTGTTATCAGTAAATTACTTTTAATATTAGTATTCTGAGTAGTGGTCTTGCTTTTGGACGTTCATTTGCTTAGGGAACAATATCTATGGTGATGATGTGAAGGAGAACCTCTTGAGATTGCAGCAGTCGGGCAATGAAGAAAATGCAGCCTACATCCTTATGCAGAGAATATTCCCAGCTATTTCTCCTGCAATTTTGATGCGAGATGGTGTTTCTTATAAAGATCAAACCATATCAGAACTTGGGGTATATGGTGCTTATTTGAGGTAGTAATTGTTTTAAATTAAATTGTGCAACTCTAGTAAGTTGCTCGTTCTTCAGCATGCCTCCACCAGGGACCATTAAAACAAATTCCTCAAAAGTCACGCAATTCACCCTTCTAACATTTTCAGTCTCCTTTTCAATATTGAATTGGTTAGAGATAAGCATTAGAATTCCAAAAGTAAACCTTGCATGGTTATTAAGTAAGGCACCATAAAAATTCCCTCTTTCGTATCATCTATGTAGAAAGATATTATTTTTTGCTGATCTCTGTTGCGGTTTTAAATTCAAATCTTCCAACATCACATGCAGGCACTTGAGTTATCACGTGAGAATTATTAACCGTATTGACTTTGGCACTTTTCTCTTGGATTTGAACGTGCAGGAATAAGACAAAAATCATCATGAATGACCAGTGCGGTTATTTGATGCGTACCAAAGTGTCTTCATCAAATGAGGGTGGAGTTGCAGCTGGCTTTGCAGTTTTGGATAGTATTTACCTGGTTTGATCAAGATATTTTTTTACCAAGAAAAAATAATGACACTTCCAATTCAAGTCTAAATGTCAAACATGTACAATTAGTGATGTAATCGCTAATGATATCATTTCTGGAAGATTCTCCTGTTCTTGAGCTGCCTTGAATATTATGCTTCTGGAGTATTATCTTCCTTTACCTTGCTGTGGTTTTGTTGATTTCACAGAGACACTAAAACCAGCAAGATTGTTGATGGAAGATTCTATCTTGCTGTTGTCAATGTGTACTGTGTCTGATGGTTTAGCTCCCATTTTATGAATGAGTTTCTCTATCATAACTTCTTAACAATGAGATTTGTGGTTTCTTTTTCTTTTACTGCTTTTTCGTTCACTTGGACAAAAATCCGCTCAATTTGATGTGTTTTTTGAAGGGAAAGAGAAAGAGGGGGGGAGAGAGAGAGAGAGAGACTGTTTTAAATATCTTTGGCTAATGAGTTTGGGGCTTACATGAATTAGGAATTTTGGAGAGTTAAGAGTTCACTATATTTTTCTTTTTTTCTCCTTAATCACTTTGTGGAGTTGTAATAAATAAAAAGTCAATTCAATGATTTTTTCTTGGGCTTACAATATGGGCTTTTTGAGGAAGTGCACACTTAATGAATTCTTTTATCTTCCCTCTGTATGGAGTTACAATCCTTTTTTTTCTTTTTTTTTTTTCATTTCCAGTCTCCATCATTCTTGTTTATCTGATCCATAATGAGACATGCAAGGAAGATTTTCATTTTTTCCCCTTTCTCAGAGGAATGAAGATTTACTTTCATAAAATAAGTTCCCTTAATTTTTTTTTTTCAAAAAAAGTTTTCAGGAAAAAGTTGGCAGGAAAGAGCTATTACAACATAGAAAATATATTTCAAGTAAACTTAAAATAAAAAATACACAAAAGAACAAATTTGTAGAAAACCTAAACCAAGCAGATCATTAAGAAGACACTACCATACTAAAACTCCTCTTCTCATTAGAACTTTCAATTGGATCGGGTTGACCCGAGTCAGGCTCGTTCGGCCCGTTTAATTGAGAATTCGGGTTGATCTTTTCAACCAGAATAATATTTTCAGACGAGCTCAGGTAAGTTCAATTCAATTTTAACCCAATCTGTAATATATATATATATATATATATATATATATATATATATATATATATATATAATATTATTGTTATTATATTATTAAAAATACTATTATTCTATAAAAAATTTTAAAAATCACGTTATGACCTATCTGAGCCCGAACTCGACCCGAAAGGGTCGAATCCGAACTCACATTTACCCGCCCCGATATCAATCGGGACGAACTCGAACTTAACAAAACCCAACTCACTTAACCCGATTGACAATTCTACTTCTCATTTAGTAATCAAAATTTCCTGCTGTAATTCACCAATATGCACAGTGAAAGCTTCTCTTAATAAACAAGAATGTATTTCTTAGCCACTGATTAGGATGCTTAAAAAAACATGTAGCGGAATCTATGAAATTGATGAACCTAATTAATCTAACCAATAAAGCAAAACCAAAAGGCTAGCCTAAAAAAACTTTTCCCATATTCACAACTCTGAAACTACCTCTATATTGAACTACCAAATACATTACTAATTTCAGCAAAGAAAATAAAAAAATGCATCAGTTGCCGCTACATGCTTTCATCCTCCCATCCAAATTCACGCGCTCGTTGCTGCCAGAGTGCAGAAAGCTTGAGCTCTTTTGCCAATTCTGCTTCAGCTCTTTCCCTGGCCTCTTCACAAACTTGCACTCCTGTATTGCATTTTTCAGATTCTTTTTGGTACTTTGAAGATGTTTGCTTGGCATCCACAATTGTTTGCTGGATGCTATCCAACTGATTACGTGTTACATCTTTGTGTAGGTTAATTTCCTCTGATAGAAGAGTTATAAGATCCTTCTTCATTTCCTCTTTCATCTCAGGATTATTCTTAGCACAATCTGCAGGGGCAGCAAATAGCAACATCGTTATGAAACAAAACTATCTCAAGAAAAAATACAAATTTCAGCAGTTTCTATCTATATTCTGATGTGTGGACTCATGGTTACTTATTCTTTCTCCAATCTCAATGTTACTACTGTACCACAGAACTGCTCTTTTCCATAGTATTTATTGGCATTTAACTTGGGTAAATCATGGTCAATCTAGATTTCTGATGTGTGGTTTAATTCCAATTGGAATAATAAGCCACAATTTTCCCTTTCAGTCCCTTATACCGAAGGTGTTTTAGTTGTCATTCAACACCAAAAACAGGAAATCAAAGATGGTTTCCTTGGTATTGTTTTTACAAGTAGAATGTTGCTGAAACTGTTTTGTTGTACGACAAAACATTTGAAAGACAAAGCAGTAGTTTTGAGTTCAGCAAAACAAGTATAGGCCCACAGGCTGTGTGTTTATTTTGAGTCTTTGACCTCCTTGATCTCAGATCAAACCAGTGGTCATTTACATTCTTGACAAGTTTTCACAAAGTAAACAAACGTGCCTCCTAAATCTCTTTCTTGCTTAGGCAATCAACTATCCAGTCCCCTAGACAGGAAACTGACAGCTAAACTTATATGAATAAGTGGTATTTTTTCTTTTGAAGTAAATTTAACAACTGACAAAACGATAATAAAATTCAAGTTTAAGAAAAACCAGATGTCTCAAACGTTACAGAAGATAAACTAACCTGAAAACGAGCTGTTAAAAATATCTGAAAGTGACAAGCAAGCAAAATGATAGAGGTCAGTTAATACCAGCAGTAGACTTAAGAATGATGAGAGAATACAAGAATAAACTGCAATTTTATCAGTCATGAAAAAGGCTGGACTTCTAGACTATTAGTCAACAAGCTGGAACTTTTAGAACATAAGTCAACAAGATAAAATATTTCAAAACTGATGGAAAGAACAAATATAGCAATTAGCATTCCTTCAAAGAATATTTCATTCTACAGAAGTTCACATATGCATTTCAACTTTGATGTGGTATTGGACTATTTCTTTCCCTGCTTTATATCTCTGCATCAGGGGTATCATTGTTTAGTTGGTATTCAACAGTCAGCATCAACAAATTTCCTAAGACATATTAGGTTAAATCGACATTCTAAAAGAAACATTGCAGCCCTTAAAAAGGGGAGGAAAAAGAAAAAGAAACATTATAGAGATTTGTTTCAACCAATGCCTATCTTAAAGAGGTAAAAGTATCTACATAATTCCTTCCTCTGGAAATTGTTTTCTTCTTTCTTCCAACTAAGAAGTTTTAGCCATAATAATCCCACTAAATGAATAAGGAACAGGGCACATTAGAAAAGAGAAATAATCTGGAAATATTTTCCTCCTAGCCTTTGCAGCCAAAACTCTTGCGCATCATGACTCTCTCCAATTTGTTCTCATCCACAGTTCATCATTTTCTGGAATCATGCAACCATCTATGTTTAGCAAAAGGATATGAAAGCAGACATCTCTTTCTAAGTCAATCCACCTAGATATGAGAAACCGTCCCAGGAATAAATTGTAGTGTATGATTTCTCAAAGAGAAGTGGATAAAACCATTCTCTATCCACAAAGCCATCAATTTTGGAATAGTTGATAACAAGAAAATTCTGTGATGTTATTGAGACTCAATTTCTGATCCATAGGTTCTCAGCCCAGCTCCAATCTTCAGCCAAATTCATCTTAGTCTATTCTCATAAACTCATGCATTTTAAGCTTTATTTGCCCTAGTTCCTGATCAAATTTTCTTTATATGAGTAAACTACTAATATAAGGAAAAAACTAATCCAACCCTGACTTGCGACTAAGGCTTGTTTGCTGTTGTTGTTGATGAGTAAACTAATTTCATCTACTCCCTGTTAAGCAAATTGGATGTTACCTGCATAGGATAAGCAAAATAAAAGACATAAGACTTCTTGACCACTTGACTATATAGATGTATTGTTTTCCCCTTTTTCTCTATTTCCTGTGTGGGATAGGGTGTTCAGTTGATGAAACTTGCTCAACTTAAAATAATCACATAGAATGGCACTTTGTAAGACAAGTGTCAAAAAGCATATAAATCTTAAAAACCTCGAGTAAAATTCTTTGCATTCTAACCGCAATGTCAAACAAATCCAAAAACATAAACACTCGTATAAATAACCCAAGAACATAGAGAACTAACTCAACTTTAGACAGCACAAGAACATAGAAGAAACAAAAGGTGCAAATTTTCCCTATATTCTGAGAGTACCAGGGCAGAAGAATTATAACTCACCTAAAGGCAAGGCAATGGAGTCCATTTCTGGCAAGCAATCACAAGAACATCTAGGACACGAGGAGGTTATAACAGTAGTTTTCACCATACTAGCCGCCCGGTGGAAAGTAGTCTCCTTTCTCTTGGGATGCTTAGGATACGAGTGTTTCCCCACAATGTAGACGCACGAGAGGCAAGCCACTATGATCAACAATAACCTTATCCTAGAAGTACCCAACCTCTTCTTTGACGAGTGAGCCATAAAAATCTCCTAAATTTCGGGAAAAAAATCAAATGCTAACTTTTCTGAGTACAGCAGCTGAAGAGGAAAAGGCCCAAGTGGCATTTACAGGAAAGAGTGGCAAGACCCAAGATTAAACATCAAAAATCCATTTGGAGTACCTGACCGAGAGTATCAGAACTAGCACTCGAACCCAAATTTAACCTCAAACATTTGAAAACTGCCACTGCCAGACCAGTACGAAGAATGCGACAGCTCTACCAATGCTTGAAGTCTGTGTATATATATTTGACCCAACACGAAAATTATAACTAAAAGTCTCTTGTCCCCTAGTTTCTCTTGTCTGCAGCTCTCATGGTGGAAGAATTCAAGTTGAAATCAATTAGTTTAAAGAGTTAAGGATTGAAGAATCCTTTATCAAATAAAAATCTTGTTTCTCGTCGTTTTCAGGAAGAAAGGAACGCAACCTGGATCCACAAAATTCGAGATTTATAGTAAGAATCTAGCTAAAGATGCAGCATTTGGATTTGGATTTGGATTTGGGGCAGTGCAAAGATTGTTACAGAAACAAAGAGAAAGATTCGGTTGTGGCAGCGTGATGCAAAAAGTCTCTTGCGAAAAAGTCCCCTTAAGTGACAAAGACACATTAATCCAAACTCTTTTTTCTTTTTGATTCGAGTTGGATTTATTGGGTTGGTGATTGGGCCAATCCGACAGCAGCACATGGCTTTGAATTTTCTCTCTTTCCCCGACCCCACCATGGCCCCCACCCGCGCAACTCTCTCTTTCTTGTACAAAAAAGCATTATCAAAGCAACAATTAAGGCTAGTTAGATTGGATTATGTTTGGAATTAAATTATATTAAAATTTAAAAATAAATTATTTATAAAAGGTGAAATTTAAAGTAAAAAAATAAAAAAATTTTAAATTTAAAAATTAATTTAAATATATTCTTAATAATTAAATAAAAAAGTAATAAATAACTAAATATGTTTATTAAGTGTTCTTTTTGTATTCTTGAGCGATTATTCCTCCTTAAGTATTTATTTATATTAATCAAACAAATTGTTTTCGAAAATATGATTTTGCATCATTTTTTCCTTTTTTTGGAAATTATTACTCAATCTTTGTGGCAAAAGTTTTGCTTCAATATTTCATAAGTTGCACTTTTCTTAGAATTACCAATCTTTAATTTTTGCAATATGAAGAATGGTAGTGAATTGTATGTTCTTATTTGTTACAAGGGTGTGTTTGGCTTAATTTATTGGTATACAACAAAAAGCAATGCTATATCGCAAAAAGAAATATATATTTTTATTCTAAGATTAAAGATTTAAAACATTAGCAATAAAAGCCATACACTCTTCCTTAAAAAAAAGAAGTATTTTCATTAAAAATGATAAAAAGATAAATTTAAGTGAACAATGTGCAGCATAATAATTATATTTCTTTCTTTTGATTAACACATTAACAGAGTTTTGATTTTGTCTATGACGTATATATATATATAATAATTTTACTTCAGCATATAGTCATATGACATTTTATCTCACATATGTTACCAAACAACTATTCTATGTAACATCCTTCACATATATACTATTACACTTCATTAATAAATCGCTAATAATACTTACGAATAATCATAATATTATTATTTTATTAAAAAGAATAAATCATTTGTTCGAATATGATAAGCATAACTCAATGATAAAAACACTTTTCATAAACCAGAATGTCTTAAATTCGAACCACAAAGACTGTAACTGAATGATAGAAGCACTCTTCATAAATTGAAAGGTCTTAAATTCGAACCACCTCGATATTTTTTTTTAAAAAAAAAATCTCCCTCCAACAATCACTTCATCTCGCCATCATCTTCTTTAGCATCATCAGCATAAGTGTCAAAGAAAAATTTAAGATAGGATGGCATTCTCTCATTCCAATCACCTCCATGAGCTCTAAGCTTTTGATCTTCTATCATTTCAGCTGAGAGTCCCCAAGATCTCAAAGTTTCTTCATCATGATGGACGGCTAAGCTGTATTCTCCACTTGGTCCCATTTGCATCACTCTAATCTCACAATTTTTGGGACTCTTGAGAGACTCAAATTGCTCAACTGTCCACTTGAACCATTTCATCAGAAAAAATCGAATTGTCAATCCATGAGAGACTATCACAATGTTTACTTCATCTGAAGGATCATTGGAAATCCTCTTCATGTGTATGTCCCTGTGTAGAGATTCAAGGAAACCTGCATTTTTTTTAAACAGTTATATATGATTGACTTTATCTACACAGATAATCATGATTTTTCGACATTTAGTTTTTTTTTTAGGTGAAGTATCTCTCTTGTCTTTTCCTTTTTTTTTTGGGGGAAAAATCAATATTATTATAAGAGAAAAGAGATGAGTATACAAGAAAGATATATAACTAATGCATTGCCTCAGTCTGATTTAGTTAATTTTCGAGAATTACAAGACAATTTTTTGAAAATTTCTTAGACATTTTTATGAAATTTAATGAAGACTCAGTAGTCTAATAATAAAAAATTACCAATGAAGCAACTTGCTTATATCTCATATTGGTTGGTCAATTATTGACAAGTCATCATTGACTTAGCAGGTGTACAATTGACTTTTTCTATTTGTTTGCCACCTTTGACCATTCTTTTTATTTTTTATTTTTTGGGTGGGGGAAGACCAGCCAGTTTTATTCTTGCTTCATGAGTAAGTGAAAATCAAAATTATAGATGTAATCTATAAATAGATTTTCAGAAAGTGCTACCCAATCCCTTTTCTTTTATATAACTATGAAAAGAATATTAATATACACTTAGGGTGAGATTGGATAGTGTTTTAATTTGAAATTTTTTATCTTGAGTTTCGAGAGAGAAAGTTTTTTATGAGAAAAAAATAAGACTTATAATGAGAAATTTGTATTGAATTTTATAACAAAATACAATTCAAATATACTCTTAGAATCTTTTTCTCGATAAGAGTATTTCAAAACTAAATATAAAATTTTAAGTATGAGATCAACATCTTTTCTCACAAACAATTTAACTTTTACGAAATTCAAAACAAAAATTTCAAAACTAAACTCTATACAATCACACCATCAAAACCAAACTCTATACAATCACACCCTAAAAGAAATACAAAATTTTCTAATACTGTGTTTTCTCTTAATATATTGATTCAATAATTTCTTAAATGCATGCATTATTTTGAACAAAATATGGCTAATGAAAAATATTAAATATTCAAGAGAGAAAGAAATTTTTTTAACGAAAGGGGAGGGGGAAAAAAAAGAGAACTTACTTGAGACCCTATCATAAACATCAGCTCCAGATTCACCTTCAGGAAATCTATAGAAAAACCGCCCAAATTCGTTTCTAATTTTCTTGAGCTGCCTCATCTTATCATAATCCTGAAAATTCCCGAAATCTTGTTCCCTCACCTTGCACTCCTCCCGCGCGCCAATGATTCGATTCTCAGGAAATGACCGCCCGATCCCCTTCAGAGTCCCCTTGGTTCGCTCGTACGGCGAGACGTAGAAGTACACCTTCCAGTTACCGCACTTCCCGTTCTCGGAAACCACGTTCTGGATCTTCAAACCGGCCTGCTTCGCCTCCTCATCTCCCCGTTCTGTTAACGGAATTCTGTGGTCGGCTATTAGGCCGTAGATCTTCTCGTCGGTGTTTCCTTGGCTCTCGCCGTGCCGGACCAATATTATACGCTTTGGCATGACAATATTTGACATTACACCGCCATTGCTGGCGGCGACGGTGTTCTCATTAGCGTCGCCCATTGTTAATTCTTCTGAACTCAACTCGTTTTTGCAGAGAGAATAATATATTGAATTTTGGCTTCGGCTACGGCCGTGGCTCTGGCAGCTTTATATAAACCTGTGGGGTGTGGGCTTGGAAAGGGAAAGTGAAAAGAAGCTGCCATTTTTGGTTTAGTTTATTTGACATGTTTGTATAACTAAAATGACTAGTTGCAAGCATGGGGACAGATGGAGATGGGAACAAAAGGATGTTCTCTTGGCTTTTGAATTTACCATGACGGGAGAAACGGATAAGGGAAGTTGAAACCTCTCCTGTCTGAGTTCTAACAGCCACACAGAGGAGGTTGATTGTTACCATTGGAAGGACTACGATTTTTGGAATTTGGGAGGAAGATGGAGAGTTTTTGTAACGTTACCTCTTAGGTGATTAATTGCCGCCTCTATCTTATTTATAAATGACATTCTTATTATATTGAATGTCATAAAATATTTGATATTTTTTATAAAAAAATATTTTAATATATTATATTCTATCAATCAATTATTAAACTCATTATATATTATTTTTATATATTTATATTTGATCTAAAGTATTTGTTAGTTCATATATTTCGTATTTTTTATTTTATAATATTATTTTTATAATACAATTCAAATTAAATTTTACGTACAGTCAAATACTATCAAAAGAAAGAGAACGAAGAGAGTATAATGTAAATGTTTCGTTTTTTCTAAAGTATATGGTACGAAGATGCTTATACAAAGGCTCTACTTAAAAAGAGTTTGGTTTCAAAATTAAACCTAAAATTTTAAGTGTGGGATCCATATTTCCTCTCACAAATAATTTAACTTTTACGAAATCCAAAATAAAAATCTCAAAACTAAACTCTATCCAATCACACCCAAAATATGGATTAATGGTTCAGCAAAATCAAATTAATTGGAAGAGAAGCAAAGGTAATTAGGATCATATTTCTGCATATTTTGCGTTGTTCTTTTCATATTGAATGTCAAAGTGAAGATACTATTCCATCTAACTTAGTCTAGAAGACATTTACTTTGAAATTAGAATTGTTGAAAGATAGAAAACTGTTGAGACAAAAGGTTGAAGTTCTAGAACTCAATATTCTTTTCCTTTACGCCTTTGCAGCTTACAATTTTGGTTGTTTGCATCTTTTAGACTTTTTCTACCTCACAAGCAAAGAAATTAATTAAGAATGGGACTAGAAAAGAAATGTAAGGAAGCAATCAATTTTCATATTACTATATTTGTGGTAACAAAAGATGAATTAGGTGTGAAACATCCGGAAAGAACCATATAAGTTCATCATGTATTACTTAAAAAATGAAGTAATAGCATACTCTTTTTATCAAATTAAGAAGATTTGAGTTCAATGATTATGTATTATTTAGATTCTGTCGTTTGCACGTCACATATGTATTGAATTATGTTTCTCAACCTTTTTTCTCGTAATATTAAATATTTTATTAACAAAAAAGAAAAAGATTTGATTTTAATGTGTCTTTTCTAGTTGTCAATTTATAATAGTTCAAATGCTTATTATTGAATGTGGGATCTATTTCAAAATTTTTTTGGTAAATAATTTAACTTTTATAAAATTTAAAATAGAGATAAAAGGGTTGGGGCTGAGGCCCGGGGTTGATCAAACTTCTATGAAACCGAGAAAGCAAGAAAAAAAAAAAAAATGGCACCGGCCATAGCAAAGGGAATCAAGTAACTAATATATACAAAGTGCTTTTGTATATATTACGTGTGAAAGTATAGGTTTCATATTATCAAGAAAGTGAGAGGTGCAAGTCATCATCATCAAAGTCACTTGTGAAATGCATGGATTCTATTTTATCACATACCAACAGATTTGGGTTGATTTCACACTTCCTTTTTATTTATTTACTCCTTGATCCCAATCAATCCAAGTCATAAAGAAAGCCAATGGAGGAAAAAATATTGAATCACGTGTCCTTTAAAAAATAAGAAAAATTGTGAGTTACAAATATAAAAAAAACAAGGTTGCAAATATTAATCCTCACCATAAATATATCTTTTCCTATTTTTCTTTTGTAATAATAAATTTTTTGTTCAATGAGAAGAGGGAAAAGACAATTATAACGTGTCTTCTTCGCATAGGTTTGTCATTGATGTCCCATAAAAGGAAGGTGATGAAATGCTTTTGTATCTACATGTAAAAATATGATTCAAAACTACCAAAAAAAAAAAAAAAAGAAAGGATAAAAGGCTTGTAATCATAACAAAATCACTTGTGATATATGCATGGAGATGTTGGTCTAGTCTAAGAACATATTTAGGTTGATTTTATACCACCTTTTTGAATTTTTTCCCCTAACACCTTGAAGGAGGAAATTACACTAACATTTAATTTTGGATATTTTTATACCAAATTAAAAATAAAAATAATTTTTCTAGAAAATCTTATAGAACTATAACATAGCAAGGGGAGAAATTTTGAAGACTTGCCTCATAAGTATTGAATCTAAATTCTTCCTCTCTGTAAAAAAGATGTTTAACTGAGCTATTATTTTAACTCTTTATGGAATCAAAGTTATAGTGAAACAAATGTGTATGTACTTATTCCCTTTGGTCAATAGGGGATTTCCCCAGCCTGCAATTTTATAATCAAAGAAGGAGTCCTCTATTGACCAAAGGGATAAGTACATACACACAAATGGTATTGGAATGTATGCTTTTTGTTTATCTTAATCTTCGAAGGTAACTACTACCTCTATCCCATTTCTTTTGATAATATTTGATCAGGTATATAATTTTATATAAAATTTTAAATTATATTATAAAAATAATATAATATAATAAAAAATAAAAAACATATGAGTCAGTAAATATTTTATATTAAAGGTGATATTGGATAGTGTTTTGTTTTGAAATTTTCTGTCTTGAGTTTCGGGAGAAATAATTTTTTGTGAGAAAAAAATAAGACTTAGGGTGAGAAATTTGCATTGGGTTCCGTAGCGAAACCAAATCCAAATACACCATAAATATATATATAAGTAATATACAGTGAGCTTAGTAATTTATTAATAGTATATAATATATTAAAATATTATAATTTATAAAAATTATCAATTATTTTAAAATATCTTAACATAGAAGGTTATTTCTGAGAGGGAGTATTATTTATGCCTTCAACCAAGGGAAAAAAAAAGAAAAAAGAAGGCTAAGCAACATTACTATTTAAATCCTTTATTGCAATAGTATCTGACTGATATTATTGTAAGACATTTGGCGCGCGATTGTTTTGAACGAAGACCATTTGCAGCTCTCCACGTCATAAATACCTGGCAGTCATGAACAGGCGATGCTTCCATACAGCGGCGGAGCTTCTGAATTATTTGAGGGGTTAAAAGTCAAATACTTAAAAAGCGCGCGTACAATTTAAAAATTAATAGAATTCATATTTTTTTTAAATTATAACACATATTTAAGTAATTAAACAAGTTTAAAGAAAAAATAACATAAAAACTTATAAAATTTTCACATATATTCAGTCATCTATCTGATATTTCTTAGAAAAAAGTTAGACAATTCTCTTTTGGTGTATTTAGATAGAGTTTATATTTAAGATTTTTTATTTTAAATTTTATAAAAGTAAATTATTAGTGTTTAAATAATATTTATGAAAATATACAAAATTAAATATTTTAAATTTTAAAATAATTTTAATTAAGATCTAACTTAATTAACATTATTAACCTTTAATTATACTTAATTATTAATTTGTAGAAATTTAGTTTTTTCAGTTTGGCTTGGTCCAAATCAAAATTGAATTGAAGTTTAATTTAGAGATGAAAAATTAAATTTTTTCTTATTTAAAATTTGAAAAAATCAAACAGAAATCTAAATTAAATTTTAGTTTGGTTCAGTATTTAAATTTTTTTAAAGCAATACATACTTCTAAGAGAATAAAATTCAAAATAAAAAATTTATATTGAGTTGTATGATTATTAGTGTCAATATGGGGTTTAAGTTCGCGAGCTGGTTCAGATGGACGTGCTTGTACTTAGTAAGTTCAAACATGTTTTAACACGGGCTCTTTTAATTTGCAGACTTACGTAGGCCGAAGCGGGCCATACGCGAGCCAATTCGTATTTTTAAATTTTTTTAAAGATAACATAAAACGACGTTGTTTTACATCTTCTCCTCTTTTATTCATCAATTCTTTCTTTTTTGTTAATATTTCTTTTTAAATATTTAATTATTTTACTATTATTTACTTTTTTATTTTATTTTTTAAACATAAAATGTATTTACTATTTAAAAATTAAAATTTAATATAATTTATATATAAAAAAGTATTGATCCGTGAAATAACTATAACGGGCCATAAACTAAGAATTTTTCAAACATACATAAAAACAGACCAGTGTGCTCAGTCCTATTTTAAGAATAAGCTGTGACAGATCAACCGAATCAAAACGGATCGACTCTTTGACACCACTATGTATGATCAACCACTCCGAACAAAATGCAACCTAAGAATTGTCAAACTATTGTGGGGTCCATATTCAAAACTTTTTATCAAATTTCTTTTATGGGGCCTATGGCGCCCTTTCGCGCTTAAAAGCTCGCCACAGCCTATTTATATCCCACAAGGCTACTTTAAGGAAAATATAATATTATTTTTATTTTAAAAAATATAAGATTTTTGATGATTTTTTTACATAAATTAAAAAATAAAAATAAAGAGATATATTTCTTATTATATTTATAATTAATTCTACTAATATAATAGATAATAAGAGAATCTATATATATAGTAAATGTAACTTTAGAAAAATAATTCTTAAAATTTATAAAAAGTCAAATATTTTGAGAAGAAAGAAAATAACTAAAATGCTTTAATATTTTAAAACAGTGGGAGTAAAATTTTATTTTATTTATATTTTTGGGTTCTTAAAATTTTTTTGCCATTTTGACCTTGAAACTAATCGTTTGTAATTTTAAGGTATCTAAACATTCTAATTATCAGCCATTTTGGACAATATGAATGCATCTACGTTTAGGTTTAAAATCACTTGTCTCACTTTCTGTTTCATTCTCTATTCTATTTATAATAAATTATCACTAGTTATATTTTTTAAAAAAAGATTTCTCTTTTTTCAATAAGTTCTATATTTTTTTAAAAAATAAAATGATATGTGGTAATTTAATAACTATATGACAGAGAATGGAAGAGTTATGATTCATTTGGATTGTATTTCTTCTAACCAAACACAATTGAATCCCACTTCTCATCTTATAAAAAATTTATTTTTAAAAAACTCAAGATAAAATATCTTCTAACCAATCACGATCCAAATACACACCCTTAAACTCTTATCTCTATTTAATATTTATTACTAAAATAATATCTGTATTCGTGTAGGACTGTAACTTACACATTTAGATCCATCTTATTTGACCATCTTCCCATCCCTACTAATACACTTATAATTTAGTGATAAGTACCTTATATTTTGATCTAATATCAAATTAATTATTTGTAACTATAAAAGATTCCCTTAGGGTAGACCAATTACCTTATATATATATTCATGTATGAGATAATTCATAGATGAAAATCTCGCTAATTAATGACAAAGTAATAGTATTAATTTAAAAGCACGTTTATATACTTAAATAATATTTGTAATTCCTACATAATAACGGGGTGCTTTTAGAATAGGAACTCCTCATATATATTCTTTGTATGGATGTTAATTTAATTGGCAATATATACTACTATACTTGTATAGTTCCAAAATGGATAATCTTCCCCTTTATGCCTCTGAAAATACCTGCGCATTCTCATGTGCTTCGTCACGTATTCAAGAGAAATTGCAAAAAAAGCCCATCAGAAGCGTTTGCAAAAGTACAACCTTCCTAGCTTGATATCAAAGCATTTTAGCTCATGAAAATTGACAAAAGGGACACAGAAGACCAGAGAAATATGCAACTTTTGGTTATCTAACATTTTACAATATGAAAGTACATTAGCTACAAGGAGATATAAAGCATCAAGATTGCAGACAATTCAGTAGTATATTCCTATATCACCACTTTCGTATGGTAGCTTAGCAGCAGTGGCAAAACTAATCAAAGAATTATTGTTTTTCAGCTTCCTCATCTGTCTCAGGTAGACTATCAAAAAATGCATCAACATACCAAGGACACTTATCATTCCAATCGCCTCTGATTGCATTTGCGCGCCACTTTTGGTCGGATATCATTTCTGGGGAAAGGCCCCATTCCAGCATCTCTTCATCCGAGTGATGGACTGCCAGGCTATATTCTCCACCGTAGCCTAATTGCATGACTCGAAATTCACAGTTTCCTAAATTGTTTAGGTATTCGAACTGCTCTACTGTCCACTTGAACCACTTCATGAGAAAGACTCGAATAGCTAGGCCATGGGATATGATTACAAGATTTAAGTCATCAGTAGCATTCTTTTGAAGTCTGTTCATGTCTATATCCCGCCATAGAGACTCCAAGAAACCTGAAAGATCGAAATATGCATTTTCGTTATTAGTACTAAAGGAATCTGTAACGAGAATTCTCTTAAGAAATAACTTCATCTGTTCTTAACAGAAGTGCACGAAATCTAAAGCAGTTGATTAAGATAAATAAGGAGACTGCTATATGAGAAGTTAAGAGGTAAACCAAAAATTTTGACTTTAATCGACCAGGGTCAACAAACGAAAGGTCAGCACTTATGTCTTGATGTTGTCTTGATTAAATGAAAGCTCTTACTATCAAGCTCAAGAAATTAAAGTTGAGCGAAAGGAAGAACAAGGAAAAAGAAAAAAAAAAAAAAGAGGATAGGGAATTTGACAGAAATATTTCAAGGTCAGAACAATTTTTAAGGAACAAAAAGTAGACAAGCCACAAGTTTCTTTCTATCAATTAACCTCTAACCTAATGCATATCAGAAAGCAGTTGAAAATGACATCATAATACACAGTCAGTAATTATGACAAACCTACACTTATCAAATTTGAACTACATAACTTAAGAAAGAATTAGAAGGAAAAAAGGCCTTCCACGCCGGAAGAGGTTGCTCATATGTAATGGTAATAAATACCCACAGGAAAGGTCAATTTGCTCTGCTGTTCTAATGGTTAAACTCCATAAAACTCTTCAAATGCAAGGACTAATAGGATGGCACATCTGAACGAATAATTGAGAAGTTGCTAGTACAATTCTTCACTAGTTACTGCTACTAATCTAAGTGGCCAAGCAAACCACAAGACTAAATCATCTCAGGAATGTAGGATAAGGATGAAGAAGAAAGATCAGAATGGGAAAACAGTAAGGAAGTCAAACAGATAGATCAGTTATAGAGAGGGCCAATGAGAAGAAGCAAGTAGACAAACAGAGAAGATATAAGCCAGAAAGCTTTTTCTGCATGAAAAAATCAGTAAAATAGTTGATGGGGAGAGAAAAGAACTGAAGCAAACTCATCAGAGGAAAAAAGGGGAAAAAAGAAGGCAAATTTATAACTTGAAATTGAGGATGCTTCAATTTATTTCACTGGGAAAATATTGAACGCTATTCCAATTATTTTGAGTTTATTGAGATGCCAAAATAAGAGTATAGGACAGTATACAATGGCCTATCAAGATTAATTATTTTGAGTTCAGTGAGATATCGAAATAGAAGAATAGGACAGTATAGGATGACCTATCACAAAATAATTTTTAAGATCAAACTATGCAAACAGCATGGAACATTTGAAACTTTCAATGATGCTAGCCTAAGACCAATGTTAGGTCAGGGTCGTCACAGACACACCTAATTAACAACCCAAGTTTCTTATTGTTCCGGCCTTTTCTCATTTTAGTCCTGCAGAACTGAATTCACTAACTTCTTGGTGATAATGTAACTTACAGCTAGATCAAGATCAATAACAATTTAGTAACAACTTAGGAAAGCATAACATGGTCTAACATCTACAAGCAAATAAGCTACTGCTTCAGTAACAAAGCATCACAAGCCAATCAAAACCAATTGATAGCATAAGCTTCATTATCAATCAACAGAAAGCCCAGCAGTAATGCAAAAGACCCCCATCAAGCAAGGCCTTGTTCCAATATTTTAGTGGTTGACATCATTGTGTCAACACAAAAGCCGAAGATTAGAAAGAAAAAGACAAATGCAGAAAAATATCCACAAAAAAACCAGACACCAAGGGAACAATTGCAGATAGTATGTTTCTTCCTCTCTCAGGAGCAACACAAAAAGTATAAGAAAAATCTGTGAGCCATACCATTATATCTATTTCAGAAACACAGGTCTACAAGAAATTACCAAATTTTACTGGATGATCTGTATAATGATAACATCTTAGTTAACTTCATATGATAACTCATATAGACTGCATAACAGAGAATTTATGCTAAATCTCCCAGCCAACTTCTGTGCTACTGATGTATCAAGTGTAATGGTTGGTATTAAAGTTTATGATGTATTACCTCATTACAACAACAACAACAACAACCAAGCTTTAGTCCCAATTGAGGCGGTTACATGAACCAAAGAAATGATTACATGTGGCCACCAACATGAATACATTCTTTCCGTTTCTTTCTATCCAAGGGCATACTGTCATCCAAATCTAACAAATCACCTTTAATTACTTCTGTCCAGATCTTCCTCAGTAAATAGGAAAATAAACAAGGATCACAGGATGAGAAAAATGAAAGGAGAAGAAGAACTCAACAATGAGAGATCACTTGAATTTCCAATTACTCTTTTTCCTATCTCTGTCCAACAACCTATCATAACTGCTTATTGTTTGCAACTCTTTAAAATGCACAGGCATTCACAGTCTCATATCTATCTATTAAAATTCATTTGATGCAATACAACAGAACATTTATGGATTTTCCATCTCATAAAAGGGTAAGAATTATTTTGAAGACGACATGAAGCCACATGGTACACAAATACAGTGGCAAAATATGCTAATATTGAAGCAACAAGACTTCCTGATCCTCTTCTCACCATCATAGAAAAAGGAACTGAAATGAGAGGCAATGTGAAGAGAATATTTGATCAGATCTCAATAGTTTTGTCAAATCATAGTGTCTATATAATAACCTCACAATCAGATGTTCAAATTAGAGATAAACCAAAAGAGGGACAAAGACATGAATTGCAGATAAAGAATCAACAGCCCCAATAAACTCAGTCAAACATTATGAGATGCTTCCCTCCAGCTTTTCTCTAGATTACATAATCCATAGCGGATTTTTTTTATAATTAAATTAGAAAATCGCCTTCAGGATAAATTTTATGAGACACCCACTATTTTCTAGCTTACGCATACAAGTTTGTGAACTGTCTCTAATCTGTCAATGTAGAGTTGGTAACAATGGCAATACATGCTCGAGAACAAAATGTTATTTTAGAAAAAGTTTGAGCACAACAATACCTAATTACCCATTTATATAAGAAGAGAAGTCTATTCTAGTTAGCATACATATCAACTTACAAGTACAAAATTTTGCAGAGTAACTATGAATTCACAATATTTTCCAGCAAAATAATGTAAATCCACAATACCAATAAAGAGCAAAGTACCAGACAAAATAATATAGCACCTATACAAATGCATATGGATGCAAGCTACATGCTAAAATCCCACCTTTTTTGTTTTATTTTATGTATCAGTTAGCACTTGCTATGATTAAACTGTATGATGCACAAGATTTTCAAAGGAAAATGAATACAAAAATACAAAGACAAATATGAAAAGGTCAGAAATAAGGGTGCAACACATGAATTTTTAAGGTTTTCACCTATTAGAAATATAGAATTTTTCTAAACTTAAACATGAACAATGTAGTTTCATTCTGATCATTAGAAGAAGCCATTAAAAGGCCCATGAACAACTAGAGCATAAAAGAACTTTTAACCTCATGTGAACGTGGAAAAAAAGGATAAACACCATATTGGTCCCTAATGTTTTTTTGTTTGGCGGCATTAGTCCCCATTGATTTATTATAACTTTTTAAGTCCCTAATATAAAATCGAGCCAAATTTATGGTCCTTTTGCCACCAGATTGTGTGAAAAAGATAACACATTCAAACTACGCAAACATTATAGTTGTTGTCCTTGTTCATCAACCACTGAAAAGTATTAGAAGTCAAAAGACAAGGTATTCAAGACAATCTTGATTCTGATCTTGATAACTGCCCTTGATTTATGACACTTTAATTAAGAGCAGAGAAAATTACTTTATTGGAGGGTACAATACCAATAGCAAATTTATACCTATGCCTGCCAGTGTTATGCTTGAGAAACAACTATGGTGCGAGGTCATGTAAACAATCTGGATTTGCATCCACATGGATGGATAAAGAGTCTATCTATTGCCGAAAGGAACCATCATCAGATGTTAAAAAAAAGGTTAATTTTTTATACAGATTTATAGCAATCATGTTTAAAGAAGTCCACTGTCCTATATGGGGGAAGACAATGATCACCAATACAATTTAGATTGAATTTTAGAACAAGGGAGTCATGGCTTGTAGAACTACATAATCATAGGCTTCCATGTACAGAAGAGTTTGCAGTTTTGCACCAATCTAAGTGCAGTATGACTGAGATATCATTCGCTGTAAATAGACAGCATTAATTTCTATGCTCCAATAACTATTTCATGTTATATAATTGAATAAATTAAAGTTCTAACCTACCAAGAATCTTATTCTGAAGAAATTTTCGGCCAACAGCAATTTCAGTCTTACAATATGACTATTAGAGCAATTTAAATACTTTATTTTACATGATGTCTCTGTGCAAATACTAATTTATGCATTATACAAAAGCTTTCATTGAGTCCATCAGTCCCACAAATATGACATGGACATCCTCAATAAATTCTAAAAACTATTGAATTAGAAAGAATGGAACTTCAATAGTTAGCATAAATTCTCAAGAAATAATTCATTTTTAGGACTTTCTTTTCATGATTCCATCATTTTCAGCAACAATTACGTAAATCTATTCTGTAGAAACAAGGGACAGAAAAGAAATACAATCTCACTATTAGCATAATTCTCAAGAGTAATTCCTTTTAGCCACTTCTTTCCGTGCTCCCATATGTGACTCTCAATCATTGTGATTGTCTATATTTCTTCCCAAAAGAATTGCATCCCGCTGCCTTAAAAGAGTGTAATATTTCACGTTTTGTATGACAAAAACAAGACCAAGTCAGTAAATCTACTGAAAATTTTAAACTAGGTACTAGCTTCAGTTCTCAATTTCTCCTCTAGTCCTTGGGAACTGCTTATACAATTCCAAGTTAATAAACAGAATTGGCCCATATTAATCCTGTAAACGGTTGACTAGTTATTCCCTGCCAATAAAGCAAAAACAATAAACAGAATTGGCCCATACTAATCCTGTAAACGGTTGACTAGTTATTCCCTGCCAATAAAGCAAAAACAATAAACAGAATTGGCCCATATTAATCCTGTAAACGGTTGACTAGTTATTCCCTGCCAATAAAGCAAAAACTTGTTACTTATTACTTTCCATAGGAACATTAAATTTTTTATATGATATTGTCACTATGCATTCTTCTATTCTATCCACTAAAAATCAACGTAAAAGGAATGATTTTCTAATAGAAAGAAAAAACATAGATTAATAAAGTAGACTCCCAATTCTAAATTCCACGAACTCGGCCATCTAACTAACCCTACAGTCATGGAAAAACTCAAACATCACCTATCTTATTGGTTCAAATGCCTCTGGCAGTGAACAGTAAAACACTCATGACAACCATCAAGGTCCAAAAGAATGACAAACAATGTATTCCAAAACCGCAAAATAACAAGGACTTTATGCACTATTAAGAGGTACTTCTTTTGAGAAAGATAAGGGGAAAAAAACGCAAAAAGTTATCTTGATGATAACACTGGCGAATAAATATCACCATGAAGAACAAAGTAGAAGTCCAAAACAACAATCAACTAGAAAAAAAATCTACTTACTGGAGACCCTGTCGTACACATCAGCCGCAGATTCACCTTCTGGGAACCGATAAAAGAACCTTCCGAACCTCTCTCTAGTCTCTTTTATAACCTTCATTCTTTCAGCCACTTGAAAGTTCCCAAAATCTTGTTCTCTAATTCTACACTCCTCGCGGGCTCCAATGATTCGCCATCTTGCAAATGCCCGGCCCATCTCCCGGAGCGTAGAGCGCGTGCGATCATAAGGGGACACATAAAAGTACACTTTCCAATTCTGAGAAGTGCCCTTGTCAGAAACCACATGCCTAACCCGAGTCCCCGCTTTCTTGGCTTGCTCCATGCCCAATGGAGTTAAGGGGATTTTGTGATCCGGGGTTAATGTGTACGCTGCGTCATCTTTGTTCCCCTGGCTCTCGCCATGCCGCACTAGTATTATTCTCTTCGGTAGGCACTTCTGATACTGCTGGTGACCACGATGCTGGTTTTGCTGCAATTGGGCATCACCATTGGTGTTGCTAATCATTTTTTCATGGGAAAATTTATGTTTGAACCATTTGAACAACTGCATTTTTTCTGCTTCATATGTGTGATTCAGGCTATTGTTTATATAGGGAAAAGAAAGATTTCAATGATGATCACCCGGAGATGGTGAGCTGTTGGAAATTGAGCCGTAATCTTGGTGGGTTTTTCTTGCGAGGGATTTGAATTTCGTTCTGATTTCAGTTGTGCGAAGGGAATCAATTGAATTTGGAGCGGAAGAAAAAGGAAGAACCTCCGAATGCACAATCTATCTGACCTTTGAATGGGTGAAAACTGAACAAGGGTATACGATAGGCAGTTTTTGCACCGATACGAACAGAAAAGTCCATTGAAAAAATTAAAGCAAAATAAAATACTTAAAATAAGTACTAAACAACCTAGTTTCAATTTATCTCTATTTTTATTAAGGTAGGCAAATTAAGGTTTTAAATTTTTTTTATAAAATTAAATAAAAAGACTACAAATTAACACATCAGATATTCTCCCACATCCCACATCGGTTAGAGACCAGCATATATAATTCAGAATGAGAAGATTTTAGTTCAAAATGAAATAATGACGAGGGATACAAACTACAAAGAGGAAAAAAATAAATATATTATAAAAAATAAACGATTGACAAGTATTTTGAAATTAAAAAATAATAATTATTTTAAAATAAATAGAATATTTTGATGATTGAACAAATTTTATGAATAATATAATTCTTTGATTACTTCTTTTGTTTAAGATTGATCTTCCAAAGATATCGTGCTTTGCATGGCTAGGCAATCTTTAATTAAGAAAAATGTAATATCTATGAAATTTATATTTACTATATCTTTGCTTTATCTAACAATAAATATCAACATTTAAACTAATATTTTGAAGTTGAATTATTTTTAAGAATATTAAAAGTATAAAGATGAGTAAAACTTTTTAATTTTCTCCTCTGCCCTTTCCCATCTTTTTTCCCTTGAAAAAAGTCATCTTCCCCGTATGAAAAAGAAGAAAAATTATATTATGAGTAAATTTTGGATGTTCCCATTCTCCTTGCGGCTTGCCCACATTATATATCTCAAAAGAAAAGGCTAACCAATTAATTTGTAAAAGAACTTAAATTAATTAAAAAATGCAATATGAAATGACAAAAGAAATTTATTTTTTTGAACTATAACATATTATATTTGTTAGAAAAAGTTCGTCATAACAATTTTATAATTCGCCACAAAAAAAAAAAAAATCGAAACTAGGAGAAGTGTGTACCTTATAATCAGAAGAGGGAGACATACCAACAAATGAAGTTCTTCGTCTCCGTTATTTCATCTCCATCTCTCTCAAAATTTTCAATTCTGACTTCTGCCAAGGAATGCCGCCAATACCCAATAGGAAGAAACTTGCAACAAGGAAAAGAGAAATATTCTTCACAAACGTCCATCTGATCATCGCAGTAATCTTAAGAAATGCAAGGGTTTAGTCCTCAACAGCAGAATTTCTCCTTGTTATGGAGAGAGGCTCTGCTTGTGGAGACAGCCAAAGCATGCATTCCACAAGTTCATGAGCACAAAAGACCAAGTTCCTTGTCCCACACAAAGCAGGAAACAAGCTCTCCCTCTTCTTTTCAATTGCAATATTTACCTCATCCAATAATAGACAGTATAAGGCTACAGTTCTGAAGTATCCAAGAAATCTTGCCAGTTGATCGAGCTCAGCATCAACCTTCCAATGTTAAAAGTCCAGCTGTACTTTCACCGTATCTGAAGCATGCAGCAAAAGCTTCGGCAGAGTTTTGGCTTGGAAAGTAGAAGAGCAAGAGCACTAATCTCGACCTCTTCTAGATCGTCCAACATGCCTAGCCAACGTGCCAAGTATCTATCAGAGTAATGAAAACCAGTACGATGATCATATTTATCATTTAAACTAGTGAAATAACTTTTGTACTTTTTCTCACTTTATAATTATTAAATTTATTAAGTTTATTCCTCATTTTGCAAAACCAAGATCCAGAATTCTTCAAAAACTTCCCTCTAATTACCCATACTTCCTTTAATACTTCACCTGCGCATACTTGCAATCAAAAGAACAAGTGCAGATCAGATTCTATACTCATTGGACATCTAGGATAACCTGAAAATCCTTCCATCCTAGCCTTCAAATTCTGTCTTGTTGCATGAGCACCTGAAAAGATTTCCCATAGACACATCCTCATCTTATGTGGTACTTGCAACTTCCATATTTGCCGCCATTCTAAATCTTTTCCAACATTCAAAGAACCCCCCTTCCTCACCCTCCCAGTGTTGCAAAAATTTAACCCTCACATGAAACATGATAAGCAGACTTCACTGAAAATACACCATTTTTTGAATAATGCCATAGTGACCTATCATCCATTAAATTTTCTGCCAAATGAATTTTCAAAATTGCTTCTACATCCCTTGACAACAGCCATCTCAACACCTCCTCCTTCGATTGCATCCTATCCTCATCAATAAGATCAGATACCTTTAACATGTTCGCTAGAAACAAATTAGATGTAACAATCTTAAACTCTTAAGGCTCAGGTGTCCATCTCTCACCCCAGATCTTAATAGATTGCCCATTTCTGACCCTCCATCTGACCCCCTCTTTAAGCAAACCCCTTCCTTGGACGCTTACCTAATCTAACTGACAGAAAATCTGTATTCTGATGATATTTGCCTTGTAAATATTGTGCCACCATGGAGTTCGAACATGTCAACCTGGCTTTGCTAACATTGGAAAGTTAAAAACCTCCAAGTTCCTAAACCCTAACCCCCCATTCTCCTTCCTCCTACACATGTAATCCCAACTCCCACGAGCCAAGGGCATCTTGTGATCAGAACTTTCCACCAAGAGTTCCTTTCTATTGCAGTGATCTCATCTAACAATGTCTTAGGCAGCAAAAGAAGAGACATGACATAAGTTGGTATGGCCTTCAACTGCTTTCATCCGAACTTCCTTTCCAGCTTGAGATGAAAGCTTCTCTTCTCTTTCCACCCCTTACGCCTTCTTCCATACACTTTCCGAATATAAGAAAAGATTTTCCTCTTTGATGTGCCAATTATGTACGGAAGTCCTAGATATTTTTATTCCCCTTGCAAAACTGATATCAGGGCGGGCCTACATACATACATACATACATACATATATATATCTCATTTATAAGAAAAAATTGCTGCTTGCTATTTATGTATAAGGTGTCATATGTATTAATATATATAGATATATGTATATCACAATTCTTTTAAAGTGACAAACATATTTTGTTTTGATTTCTTTTTATTTTATTTTTATTTAAAAATAATTATAGCATATAACATAGTGTAAAATTATGGGTGATATTAGATAGTGTTTTGTTTAGAAATTACGAGAGAGAATTTTTTATAAGAGAAAAATAGGACCCATGGTGAGAAAACCAAATACACGTTATGAATTACACACTCTAACTATTATTAGTCATTATTACTCAACTTAAATATTATGTGATTGGGTAGATTTGGTTTTGAATTTTATAAAAGTTAAATTATTTATAAAAAGATATATAAGTCTTATATTTAAAATTTTAAATTTAATTTTATAATAAAATTCTTCTCAAGTAGAGCATCAAGTTAACGTTGTATTAGTTTACATTTTACTTAATATTTTAATAATAAACTAATACTTTATTATTTAAAGACGGGTTACCATCTTATTTTGTTAATGATGAAATCTTGTCTATAAAATATTTCTCTTTTTTCCTAAAAAATGGTATAATATAATTATATATTTATAAACACACAAGTCTACTGTGTCCCCTATTTCTATCTTCGTATTTGGCCTTACAAAGGTTCAATCATGCACCCGCATGAGTGATACTCCGTTGTCTCTGCCAATGATATTCTCCTTTGTGAAGCTAACAGAAGACTTTGGATGTTGATCTTCTTGCCTGATAGTTGTTGACACATCCGACTGCAGCACTATTCCTTCCATAGGTAATACTACACCCCCTTTTCTCTTCGAATCAAAGTTGAATTAGGTCTTCAGAAGTAAACGAAGCTGGTGAGGCTGAATCTGATCCGTCGATCAAATTTAAAATTTAATTTGACGAACTAGATTTTTTACTCTTTAAATATATTTTTTTAAAATTTTTTTATAAATTTTTATAATTATCGGATTAGAGATCTAATCTAACGAATCAAATTCAGTGTAGCACATACGGATAATTCATACGTGTAGTACTGTAGCCGAGCCCGTAACAATGAGGTATTCACAGTGATAGATTTTAAGTTTCATTTACGTCTCCCATCTCTTGATGTATTAAAAAAATAAATTAAAATGAGATGAATATATATAAGGTTAAATTAAAAATACTTCATCAAATTAAGGTTAAAATTGACTCTTAATTTTGACTTGAAGTCAAAATTTGTGGCTCCTCCAATAAATATGAGAGATCTAACACTCTATACACAATCTCTTCAAAAAATTTGCATTTTAGAAAAATATGTTGATCTATCATAATTTATATAAATTGAAATATAAATAAAATAATTAAAAACTTATCTTGAAATAAGTGTTTATACTCATTAGTCAACTTTGTTATTCAAAAAAATTTCAACTCTTATTTCCTTTTCACTCTTTATGGGTTAGTAATTTTTAGCTTTTGCAACTTTTTTTTGTTTTATTTCGCCTCTTATTGTATGTTTGACATTTAAGACTCTACCATTAAGAAAATAAAACCATTTTTAAATTTAACAATTTAAAAAAACAAGAAAAAAAAAGCCTGTGCAATATGAAGGAAAATATTAGTTTTTTTTTAATTTTTACACAGAAATTTGATTCTCCTCAAACATGATCAGTACAAAAATGGCAAAGCACATTTCATATATAATGTGACATTAACCATCCTTCGCATGTGAGAAACCAGATATCATACTTGGTCTAAGTTCCAAAGTCCAGAAATCCTTTTGCATTCCATTTCCTGAAAGCGGATAAATGAGACGAACCAATTTTAAACACTTGTCAATAGACCGCCACTGAGAATTTCTAGGCGTAGAAAAAGGAACAAACTGAGGTGAATGTATTTTCTTGACAATGTCGAATCATTTAACGGAAATTTGTTGGGTGACAACTTATTTTCTAGCACGACAACTTCGTTTAAGTGTTGGCAGAGGATGGCAAAGGTAGTAGCAAACCCCTGAAGAGTTTTCCAAGAGGTATACTCCTCTAGTTTGAGATTATCTTGAAAACAAGGAATTTGGGACAATCCGCTGTCCCGTGTCGGATTTTGGGAAATGTAAATGAAGTTCTTGTCCTGAAGTTGTGACCTTTGCAATTTTAGTTGTACTTCTTTCAGGGTTCTATGGAGAACTGGTGTCAATTTTGATAGCACTGGTTCTGGTCTTGTGATCGTCGTCTTTGTTGTGTCTGATACAAAAAAGAGGAGAAGAACATACTCCCGATGGCGGGGTTTTGGAATAAGACAAGGGCTTTGTTCAGAAAAAACCTCATATATCAGTAAATCTACAGTGAATTATATCATTTCTTTTTCTCTTACGTAATTCAATTCCGATTCTGATTATGCTTACATCACATCTATCCCATGTAGATCTCGGTTATGTGTGGGAACGTGACAACACTTGATCATCATTTTACTTTTGATCGTTGAAGATGCATTAAGAAGTTGAAAGTTGTTTCTAGAATCCAATTTTCTGGAAGCTCTTGCTTCGTGGAGGATGTTTCTAATTATTGTCTGCTTAGTTCTCCTTTTTTGAATTTCAGAAACGGCATCTGCGACGAAATGTATCGATCATTCTGTTCCCAGCTATCCTCTTTTTGTTGCTTGGTTTGCTCCGGCATTACGCAAAGGAGGGTCCACAAATTGAACCTGAACAATTGCCTCCCTAGTTGGAAGTACCTGCTAAGGAGTATGGAGCCGTGAAAACAGAAATATGCCATTTAAGGACTTGCCAGATGAATCTTGCAGGGAGAAGGGTTCATGTCCAGCCATTGTACTTATAACCGGGAATAATAGAGTTCTTGGAGAAAGTATTACATCATTTTATCCACATTTTTTCTTATTTTCCGAGATTTCAACCCCAGCCCCCCAAACGAGGATGTGTTTTCGGTATTCATGTTTTGAGATGAAATCATTTGCAAATTGTTGAGTTAATTGAACTCTTGATGGTCTGTACTGGTAGGTGTGGCTGGATATATGTTCCCGAAATCTTCCAGTCAGAATTCCTCTTCCGGTGTGAAGCAGCATATGGCGTTTTCGTAAGTTTTGCTTTGCTTTGTTCTAATATTTACTTATTACAGGCAGAAACTTGTTTCCATACAGTCGGCTAGTTGCATACGCTGTCCCTGAATTTGATTGGTTTTGCACTGAATTTGCTGTTAATGGGTACAAAAACATTCCAGGGGACAAGTGACCCTACTTCACTGGAGGATTCACAGCTCTATCATATCCAATCTCAGTGCCTGCTGAACTCTACTTATGAAAATGGTATGATTGTTATATATGTTAGATTGAAATTGCAGCTGATTTCCTATTTGAATCCACAGTAGTTTTGCCACTTGTAGCGATTGTTATAGGTATTTATGTGATTGAATATTGAGGTACACCTCTTCTCAGTGGAGAACATTATTATACCTTTTCCTTTTTCCTTTCATGGGCTTACAAACTCCCTATTAAGATTTAAAATGTCTGCATTTTCACTGCTCTCCTTCTGCTAGTCTCTCAAATTTGCATGCTTCTTTGTATCTGCCAATGGAAAATATCTTGGTACTTATGTGACCTCTGAACAAATATTTCCTTCTTTGTAATTCAGTTGGTAAGTTCAGGGCTAGATGTTTTGAAGGATTGCCTTTGTGGTGCAATAACGACAGAGAGATCAATGATGTACTGTTTCGAGGCTACATGGATGGGAATGGCAAGGGAGAAAGAAAGGAGTTAATAGCTGGTATTTTCCATTCTATATTTTTAATTGCCTTTTACGTTTTGAAGTTTGCTGAAACAAATATGTCCACGAAACTTGAATTACTTTGGGCATTCTTTTTACCATGTTCAGTTCTTAAATTCCAAGAACTAAACATTATCGGAAGCTAAAATGTTAAAATCCAGAAAATAGAAGTATGATTGAGAAGAAACTTTAGTAGTGAACCTTTCCCATCTTTTTAATTGCAAAAACCATAGAATATCTGCAGTATATGAAAACTTACTTTCTGATTCCTGGAAGTCACTGCTAACCTCTGCCACATAGAATTATCTATCCTAGTACCATTGATCAACCATATCTAGAAGTGGGAGTTAGATTTCTTTACTATTTTATGTTTTCATCTCCTATCTCTATTAGAGACATAAATTTTTCTTTGAGTTTGTGCCGATTTTTATTTAGCAAGAAAGTAGATTAGAAAGAAGCAGTTTTAACTTTAGATGGAAGAAGGGATATATATTGTTGCAATTTCTGCTCCTTGGAGAAAAGTATGTTCACGGTCTTGATTTTCAATTGCTTCAAGGTTTCAAATTAGTTTGGAGGAAGATCCACTTTTTCTGTTGATTGCAGAAGTATGGCCATGCAATGAAGGAATATGTAATTTTTTCTCTTCGCTAAATGTGATTTTACCGGCTAAGCTTTAGCTTTCACATTGACAAAGACTCCCTGAAAGCATAAACCTTTCTCTAATCCATATTCTTGAGCTTTTGTGTGTGTGTTTTTCTAAATTATTCTTATTGCTAAGCTGGTATATCCTTGAAGCATTAATTGAATAATTGTAGATTGACATGTATCCATATACCATGGCCCTTAATTTCTTTTGGAAACAGGTCTGGAATGCTTACCTCCAGTTTTTGCTGGGACCTTCTGTCAAAATGATCTTTGAATTCCTGGGGGAGATGGTCATACCTGGCATTGCTAACTTAGCAGGTGTGGCGTCATTACTTGGTGAATATCTCTTCATGTTGGGTTTTCTACAATTCTTCCCAGTAAGCATATACCCCATGCATCTCTTTAAACTAAAGCAATATATGTGCATAAGTTCTAATACAAATTGATGTACTGACTGATATCATTTCTAAGTTAGAAGCATACTCTTTATTCAGGTTGTCTTCTAGGTAGTAAGTAGTACATGCTTCAAGCACTTTGAACAGTGACAGTGATATTTTCATTTTCCTTCCAAATTTATGCTTTATGCTTGGGGCTAATGATGTTAAATCCATAATATCCTCAATATTATTCCTCCTCATTTGCTGATTTTAGTTAAAGGGTGGGGGGTGGGGGCAGGAATGGAGAAACATGAGGTTTCAAGAAAATTTATTGCAGTTTCTTGTCTTAAAATAGCATGAAAGGAAATACCTAATCTTTTATGTTCCTATGCAATTAATTTTACATGATATTCAAGAGCAGGGTGCCAGGAAAACAGAAACAGGACTTACGTCGAAGCTTTGGCCCATATTCTTGCCCGCTAAAATACCAGAGAAAGCCTAACTTTGGTTTAGCCTATTTGGCTGGCTTGTTCTAGATGTCCATATTTTGACCAGAAACCTCCACCTCCTTGCCCAACTTAATGGGTTCAGAACAATTCAACAGGAATTAGCTAAACTGCAATTCTTTACATATTTGATTGCTCTCTTCTGTTATTATCCTAGGGAACTTTTCAAAGAAAATTGTGCTTATAGATTTCCTAGCTTTCTGTATCTCCGCTATTAATAAACTCATGCTGTCTTTGCTTCCAGTAAATGTAAGAGAAAAAAACTTCTTATAAACATTCTAATGTAGATGCTAATAGATGAGGAGGAATAAGTGATGGTCTCATGATGAAATATCATAATAATGGTAACTTCATATTTTTCTGCATTTGTTGTTTTCAGCAAAGAATTGCTCAGCTCTTTCCAGACTTCGTGCTAACTGTGTTCTAATAACTTAAAATGGTCACTGTCAAGAGTCAAATGAACTTGGGGATGCTAACATCGGAAGTGCCATAGCAATCCTAAGGGATTATAGTTTTTCATTCAGCCAAAATGATAACATTCTTTATTCTTGGAAAACCTTCTTGGCACAACTTAAATGAAAATGTTTTTTTTTTAAATTTTACACGTTTGGTTTTTTTCTCCCATATAGGTCATAGAATCATTGATGGTTTATGAGAAGCAACAGCAGTTGAGAATCATGATGAGAATGCATGGCCTTGACGATTGTTCATAGTGGTTGAACGTGTACCTGTATTTTCTCGTCATGTGTTCAATCTACATGCTTTGTTTCATCGGATTTGGTTCCCTTGCATTTAAAATAATATTTCCGTCATCCTTTTTATCATTATGCAGTTGTACAAGATGCATCACTCACTATAACCTCATTTGCAGTTTTATCCTTCCTCAGATTGAACTCCTATCGTGTCCAATTTTTGTACTATTTTGACCATGTAAACTTGTTGATTGCTTCAGCATTTCTTCTCAGTGGGTTCTTTTCAAATGCAAAGAGTGCTTCAGGTTCACAGCTTGTTGAATTGATATTATAAGTGATATAAAGCAATCTTATTTTATTTAGACTAACATGTCTTTAAGCCTTGGCATCACAGTTGTTGCCTACATGATAGTCTAGGGGACTTGGATTTTGGGTTTGCTTCTTTTTGAGCCCTTGATTAAAGACAGTTCATTTCCAAGTAAGTTGGTGTGAAATTGCTCCAGTTTCTTTTTTGGTTATACGTAATGGCAGTGTCTCTTAATGCCTCTCTATTTTTCTTTCCACCTCTGACAATGATTTCGAAATTTGATTGTATCTTTTTCCCTCCATAACTTTTATCATTCAACTTTGTTAAATGCTCATAAATTCCTATTCTTGACACCTAGTTTTTCTGCCATTTATTTTCAGAAGGATATTTATAAACCTTGTTGTACCTCATGAAGTACATATTATTGTAAACGGTTTGCTACAGGCTGCTCCTTTCATATGGCTACTTCCAGATTAATTACCTTAAAATAAAAAGCTTTTATGTAAAAAATGATATTTTTGTTAATGTTACTTGTACTAAAATATTAGTTCATATGCTTTGGGGTTATAGACTGGGAAGAGAAGCAAAGTATTGACTCATTCCTCTTGTTAAAGATCTGGATAAATATATCTATCTTATTTTCATCCTTGGGAACCAAATTGTTTAGAATAAGAAAGCAGTTGGATTGCCAATGCTTGTTTAGGAAACTAGTTTTAGAGAGGGAATTTTTTGTTAGTTGTCAAGATAATTGTATACAATTTGTCTTGAACATATTCAGATAACTCCATGGCAAAGTCAGGGCATGTCTAGATGACTTCATAATTTGATACCTCTAATCTGAAAGGAATATTAAAATTTGGATGATGAGCTATGTTATATCAACTGGCTAGGAATGCTTGCAAATTTCATTTCCTTTCTCCCTTTTCCTATATTTAACAGGTTGTAATATACATAAGTAGACGGTTTCAGGACTGTGGCTTATACTCCCTCCGTTCTGGAATAATTGTCAATTTCGGACAAGGCACCCAGATTAAAGATTTGTTGAAATTAATGAAAAGATAATACATAATGACTTAAGTAACCTTATTTAATGAGAATAATACTTAAAAGTAACAAATGCACTGTTTAAGATGATTAAGGGTTAAGTAGGAATGAGAGTAATAAATACACTATTGATTTACCAGATTGACAAATATTTTGAAATGACGAAAATAGACAGAATTGACAATTATTTTGAAATAGAGGTAGTATACATTAGGGCTACTATGACATCTAAAGGTGGTCATCTCTAATGTCTAATAATTCTGCAAAAAGAGAAGTCCATGATTTTAGTTAATTGTGCAAGCATACTTAAGCAGGAACCTAGGTTTCTTCAAAATGATAATTCTGCAGTTTTCTCAAGGATTCTCTAAGGTTGTAAAGATCAATTGATTCTTAACAGTTGTATCTTGCTATATGATTAATTATTATAATCCATTTTGTTGAGTCCTTATGTTTACCCTAGCTTCTGGTAATTGTACCTTGAGTACTTCCATGGTCGTAGTCTATGTCTTAACAATGAATGAAAAGTTGAGTTGTATTTGTTGCAGGAGTGTGGCTTATTGTCCTGGAGCTTTTCCCTGGTTTCTCTGTGCAACAGGCATTATATGAGTTCTCAAAATATGGAACTACTGCATTTAAGATGGGGACATATGGGATGCGATGGCAAATTCTGAGTGATAGTGCTAGTGGATTGAGAGAGGTTCTAATAATAATGTCAGCGGAACGGTTGATATTTCTTATGCGGGATACTAAGTTGATCAAGTCCTGTCATCAGGAAGTGGATCTTGAAGAAGTCTTCTACTTTTCTTTCCAGGCTCTCAGAAGAGGCCTTTGCTTAAGAAACCTCATTTACGACACCAGAAATCTCAGGTTCTCGTTCTATTGGATAAACAGGATGTTGATCAAGAGGTAATCCCAATTGTGATTTGCTTTCTGTTCTAGACCTGAACATTGTTATTATTTGATGGAACTCAATAAACAGAATATGAAGCTGAGTGGCAAAAGAAAAGGAGAAAATTATTTTTACCATCTCAAAGTCCACAAGGAGAACAGGAGTATTAATGCTTCCAAAATCCTAAAGTAGTTGATAAAATCAACATTGTATTGCTTGCTGTATACTGAAGAATCATTATGTACCAGTTACCTAATACAGTGTTGTTTGGTTGGGAATTCGATAGTATTTATCTGTCTTGCTTGGATGTCACGTTGATGCCTATCCTGTTACCTCATTTAATTTGCTCGTCTAGACAGAGAAGGTCGAGGGGAGTTAGTTAATGGACAGATGCAAACTATCTCATCATCTCCCACAACCTGAGAAAAACATATTCAGCTCAGGGTGGGAATCCTGAGAAGCATGCAGTCAAGGGATTATATTTAGCTGTCTCTCGTGGGGAATGTTTTGGCCTTCTGGGTCCAAATGGTGCTGGCAAAACTTCTATCGTTAGCATGGTCAGTATAAGAGTGTCGGTAAATAATATGCTGCAATTTTTTATTTCTATGCTGATATATGAGGAATCTTTCGTATGTCATCCTCATGATTTATTTCTTCCCTTAATCATTTTTCCATAATGAACAGATGTCTGGGCTAACAGACCCGAGCTCTGGGACTGCTTACATTGAGGGTCTGGATTTGAGGCCCCAAATGAAGGAAATCCACTGCAGCATGGGAGTTTGCCCAGAGGACAAGTACAATATATCTTTCCTCTGGAATTTTATTTCCATTTCTTTCCTTTTTGAAAAATTAGCAAGCATTTTGCTCACCATATCCTGTGTCCTGGATAATCATAAAGCTTGCTCTGGGATTCACTGACCGGAGGAGAATGTATTTCTATGGTAGTCTTAAAAATCTCAGAGGCCAAACCTTAAGACAAGTAAGCCAACAAATCCTGCTCCTGATTAACCATGGTATGATCTCTCTATTAGTTAATCCAATAATGAATCAACAAATGGATAGAGAACTGAAGATGAATTGCTTTTTGAAAGTATCTCACTTCCTTGGGTTGCTGTAAAATGAGTGTGTGTCATGATTTTCATTGTTTCTTTGCTGTACAACTTCAAATAGGAAGTTGAAGATACATTTAGAAGTGTCAATCTGCTTCAAGAGGAAAGTGCCAGCAAGCAAGCTGGGAAATACAGTGGAGGAATGGAAAGAAGATTGAGCATTGCAATATCATTGATCAGGAAGCCCAAGGTATAACATCCTTTTCACTGCATATTGTTGCTTATGGCTTTGAAATAACATCCATCACTATCCTTTTGAACATTTTCAGGTTGTGTATACGGATGAACCCAGCACTGGCCTAGACCCAGCTTCAACAGACCTGCTTTGGGATGTTATAAAGAAAGCCAAACAAGATAGAGCAATCATTCTTACAAGTACACTATTCTTCTGTCTTTTTTACGTCCATAATCTGTCTTAAATGTTTGCATCTCATACTTATGAGTACTTTAACTGTATTTCTCTTTCTGGCTTTGCCTGGTTTGGTTTTCCATACTTTGTTTCTTCCCTTTCTCCCTTATAAAGAAACAATCATAACTTGTTGGAAGTTGGTTACAAGAAACTGCCTTTTCCAAGATCTAATTGTTTACTGCCTCAAGATTCAGTATAAGCTCCAACTCTGCTCCTTTTTCTTTTGCTGTTTGGCAGTATTCGAATGGAAATTTGTTAAGAAATGCATGTTTCCATTGAAAAGCTGAGTGATACTCCATTGCCATTCTGTCCTCAGCGCATTCAATGGAGGAAGCAGAGCTCCTCTGTGACCGAACTGGTATTTTCGTGGATGGGAACCTTCAATGAGATTGTTTTTTTCTAGGATGCATTAAGCACTCTATTTGCTAATTCAAAGTCTGACTTGCCTGACATTCTTGATGAAATAACAGCTTAAAGAAACATATGGAGGGACATATACTTTCACCATGACTACATCCCCCGAGTATGAAAGAAACGTGGAAGCCTTGGCCAATCGCCTCACCCAAATGCCAAGAAAATATACCATAAAGCCGGAACTCAGAAGTTCGAACTCCCCGAAAATGAGGTGCATCTGTTTGAGGTTTTCCGGGCAGTAATGGATGAAAGAAGAGGTTCAATGTTGAGGCATGGGAGATTTATTGCTGGGACTACTTTGGAGGATGTTGTGAAGGTTGCACAAGCATCCATTGCTTAATCAATGACTGATGAGTGGGTGCTACATTAAGAATTGCATAAGCTTTCTCTATCATTTTGTGTCATATGTAAATGATTCAGTACCCTGCATATGAATATGCAATTAAAAGAATTGGATGTCAATATGGCATTTCTTTTGAAATTCTGAAAAGGTAAAGTGTTTTTTTTTTTAATGGTTCATTTCATCATTTTGCTTTATTGTTTGAAAAGCACATATGCCTGGAATGTGTGTGGAATGGGATTGATGAGGCATTACCTGCCAAGGAGAAAGGTTTTTGTATAGTAAGTGTAATTGAGCCTGTTTATGAACGTAAATATTTTCACGACTCATGTCAGTCCATATTTTGAAAATAAAATAATCTCAACTCGATGCCTGCATTTTTTAATTTATTTTAGTAAATATACCGTGCAATTATTCTGACTTGAATTACTCTCTGTAGGAAGAAAATATCGAAAAAAACCTCAAAAGGTTAATAGAAGATTAGTCTTTTGAAAATTTTGGGCAAATATAACTATAAAAAAGCATTGATTGGAACAAGAATTTTCTAAATACAACGATTACAATAAAGTACTCACCAAAGGAAAGATAGCTTAGGTATCCGCATGGTAGCTCAGTTAGTTCCCGAGTGTTAAATTGAGAACAATGACTTAGGATCGAATCTTGACAGTCGCGGTGTGGAGGTTATACTCATAGGCTTCTTGTGAGCACAAAGTATTAATTTTCTCACCTATAGAATCATTGACTTATCATGATTTACTCTTTCACAAAAGTCAGGAATGTGGGTGTCCTATAGGCGAGGGAATCGCCTTCTGGAAACAAGCGAAGGTAGCTTAGGCCATTCATGAGTAAAGCACATCTCAAAAGACGAACCATCTCTCGGACGCCTTTTGTCTACCAAAATATTCAACAAATTTTCTATTTTTTTTGTCTCTAAAAATTCTAAAATTGAGTAAATTTGTTCAAAATTAATATACAATGAATTAGTAAAAAATATCAACCTTGTTTGTCAAAATAATACAAAAATTCCTTACTTGCAATATATCTAACAATGAATGAGCATTTTTCATTCTATTTTCCTGGATATATGAGGAGGAAAGGAATGCAAATAGTAAGAGAATAGCCTAAAAACTCATGGTATACATAGGCATACTTACTATATACTTTGAAAGAAATATAACGATAGAAAAAATGGTGTACTCCCTCTGTCTCAAGATATTGGGCATTTTATTTTTTTGTGCATAGATTAAAACTGAAAAAATAAGATTTTTTAATTATATTCTTAACTAATTCAATTTATTTTTAATTAATATGAGAGAGAACAAAAGTATTATATTTTTATATGAAGATAAAAAATAATCCTTAAAATTGACAAAAAAGCTAAATATTTTGAGAAGTAAAAAAATAACCAAAAGGTCTTTTATTTCTAAACAAAGGGAATATGGTAGTATTTTATAACCAACTTATATACTTTCTCCATTCAAAAGCCTTGAAATATTTAACCTTTTATAACTTTTAAGGATTATTTTTATAAAGTTACCTTCACCATAAATATATTTTTCTCATTTTCTCTTATATTAATGAAATTAGCTAAAATTATAATACAAAATACACCATATTTTTTTCTTTCTTAATTTATGTAAAAAACTTAAAATATATTATATTTTGAAACGGAAGAAGTATTATTTTTAATTGTTATATGAAAGTATATAGAATCCTTTTAAGGGGAAAAAATTGAGGAATTCCTCTCTGCATTTATATTACAATTACTTTTTGTAATGCTTTTAATACAACTAGTCGATATGTCCGAGTGGTTAAGGAGACAGACTTGAAATCTGTTGGGCTTCGCCCGCGCAGGTTCGAACCCTGCTGTCGACGCTATGCATTATTGCTATATATTTTACTTTTTGACATTATTATTCCTTTTGGATGAAATTTTACATTATTATTTAAAAATTCTTTCTTTTCAGCATAAAAATATTTAAAAAGTTCTTGTTTGTTATTCTCTCTATTTCAAATATAAAATATTTTGACACATTTTATATAGATTAATAAATAATAACATAAAAATTCGATTATATTATTACAAAGTTAATTTATCATCCACTACTATAAGAGAGAATAAATAAGTTATATTTATAAATAAAAATAACTCTAAAAAATAATCTTTTAAAATTTGTAAAAAATTAAATATTTTAAATAAAAAATGTCCAAAAATCTCATATTTTAAAATAGAGAAAATAAAAGAAAAGAGAAGGAAAGCAAAAAGTTTGAGTTTTTATTTGTATTTTAATGAACAATACCACTAATTTAAATAATTTAAACTTTACGAATATATACATCCCACACTAGTCTTTTTAATTAACTGGTTAAGGTCTCCCGCATGTGGGGACCAGTCAGTGATTGAATTAGTGAGCTTGTGGACATAATGATTTTGATAAAATTTTATGTATATATTATAAATTATTAATTGAAAAAAATTAAATAAAAATAAATTAAAGAAAAATAGATTGAAATTATAACTTTAATAGTAAATTTTAATATAATGTGTTGTTTAGATCTAAATAATGGGATGATATGTAAAAATATTTTAGAATATTGTATTTTAATTTTACAAGTGATAAATTGAATATAGTAGCAAGAATTTAGTATTTAACCTGATTCTTCTTCACATTCATTGATGTCAACCTTGTTTATATGTAGGGATTGATCAGTGATCTTATGAGCATATGGTTAAAATTTGTATGTATAATATGATCAAATGGAATCAAATATTAGAATAAAAATTTATTTGCTATTTTCTAAAATGAAACAAAGAGCAAGACAAAATAATATCATTTACAATTAAGTTTAATTATGGCTAAAAAGTAATTAAAATAAAATTATTTACCACAAAGAGAAAAATAGGATCAAAATTTTATTAAATTATTTATTATTTCAATTTATTAAAAATTTATGTATCACTAAAAGACAAAAAATAAATAAAATTACTCTTTCAAAAAAGAAAAGTTACATTCTTCTAATCTATTGTGTATATTCTATAACAAAAGTGACTTGGTGAAATAATTTATTGGATTCTCGAATTAGATTAGCCATCATCTTTTTTAGATTCTAGAATTAACCATTTTCTTTTTTGAATTCTATAATTAGCCATCTTGCTTTGCTTTTGGATTCTAGAATTATCTAAGAAAAAAAAGACAAGAAAATCTTTAATAGAACACACATATTACTTCAATTGTCATTTTTAGATTAGTCATTAGTCATTATCTTTTTTAGATTCTAGAATGAACTATTTTATTTTTGAATTCTAGAATTAGGTATGTTCCATTTCTATTGAATTCTAGAATTAACCAAGCATGAAAAGAAAAAGAAAAGAAAACTTTTAATGGAACGTACATATGACTATGATTATTATTTTTATTTTTGTGAATTTGATTTAATTATACATTGATAAAAAAAATTTAAAAAGTACCAAGCATTTTTAATAAAAATAAATAAATTAGCAATTGAATTTAAATAATTTTGAATTGACTAAATAGAAAATAAAAATAAAATAATAATAAACGTATTATCGTAATACACCTATAATGAACACGTTACGATAATGCTTTCACTATTACTAAAAATGCAGCAAAAGTGCAAAGGATTAACAGTTGAACGCATTATCGTAATGTGTCCATCGTGATGCATTACGATAATGGATTCTTATGTCACAGAAATTAAAATTAAAAAAAGAAAACGCATAATAAAAATGCGATGAATGACAATAAAAACTCATCATTAAGATATTACTTAAATAAAATTAAAATAATAATTTATTTATAATCAAATTATTTTTACTAGCTTTTATGCTAATTAAATCAAAATAAAAGATTAAATTTTGAATAGGGATACTGTTAACCCATCATCTTTTAAAGCCTTGAGTTCCTGCTTCCATTTCCCTTTTCGTGATGTAGTGTCAGCTTCACGATGCGTCTTTCTCAATCCCTTTTGGATGTCAATTCAGTATCTGCATATTAAGTCCTAAACTCAAAAGGGCTAAAACAACGTGCAATTCAAGTCAAAAGCTAAGGGTTGATTGGAGGCAAAAACTCATTCATTCACAATGATCCACCTGTTCTCTTTCAACAAGAATCTCATGACCCCTTTGGCCTAATTCAGTGTATTTGAATTTGATGTGGTTTAAAATTTAATGTAATTAAATCTAATTTTTTATAAATTTTAAGATAAAAATTTTAAATTGAAACTCAATTCAAAAATACTCATATCAAACAAATATATTTAGTATATATATATTTCAATAAATAGATACATATATATTAATAACACATTTATACTTTCAGGTACATGCATTATGCATATTAAAATTTTCATCCACAAATATTTTTTAAATTACAGAACAATTTACGATCAAAGTTTATACTATCAAAGTTGACACTTTCTATAAAAAAAATATTTTAATATATTTTATATTATTAATTAACTACTAATCTTATTATGTATTATTTTTATATATTTAAATTTGACATAAAGTATCCGCTGACCTACATATTTTTTACTTTGTATTATACTATATTACTTTTATAATATAATTTAAACTTTTGCATAAAATTCTGTGTCCGGTCAAATATTATCAAATGAAATAAAACGAAGTGAGTATATATTATCAGCAAAGATTATAGAACGAGGAAATATTTATATTTGTTCCAAGACATTAATTGCTCATTGATATAGAGTATCACTTAAAAATAAATGTACGGTCCTTATTCAATTCAATTAACAAAATTTTGTGGGCAAGCACATGATTTGAGTATACAACTGCAAGGATCCATACACCTTAGTCTAACAAAGTTGCATGATGTTGTGGTTTCGTTGTAACTGAAACTTCTAATTATGGCAAGAACAACTATTAATGTATAAATTTTTCCTCTCGTTATCTTTTTTAGGATAACATAAGAGATTCCTTCTCTCTCAATCTCTCACAGACACACACGTACATAACAGAGAAGAGATGAGGCTGCAGAGTGCAGAGAGAGTCTGCAGACAAAATCCTCCATTTTCAATCTTTACGAGACTTCAAGCAGAGGCTCATAAGAGACTGCTCTGTTATTTCTGTTTGGATCCGAACCCAGAGGAACAGGAAACACATCAATGGCTCCCTCCGCCCCCCCCCCTCTCTCTCTCTCTCTCCTGGGCTAACTGAATTTAGCAGAAACTAGACAGTAGTTTCTTGAAGGAACATTGTTGCCTTTTCACTGGTTCACTGAGGATTATTGTATATTCACCTGATTGCCACGAAATGCTGCCTCCAAACATGTTGGTGTTGGCCATGGTGCGGGTGGCGGCTCACCTGCTCATTGCATCTCCTGAAAGCATCCCCGCCACCGCCTGCAGGAAACTGCCACCCCTGGACCCTCTCTAATTCCTCCTCCTTTTCTTTCACTTCCTCCTCAGTGATTTCCTCAGTGGTCTCTAGTTGCACTTTTTCTTCGACCTTTTCCTGGATGATGCCTTTTTGAATATCTTGCATTTCTTCTTCTTCTTGTGTTTCTTCTTGTATATCTTCATCCTGATCATCTTCATCACGAATGAGATGCAGCCTTAGCCGCCCATCTTGCCGGGAGGCACGGAGAATTTCCTGCCGACCAAGCTTCACCTCAGTCAGTTTCAACCTTCCATCTCCTCTCACCGGGCGAAGGAAGAACGTCGGCCTACCATCTTGGCTCAGCGACGATAACGGTGGTGGGAACTTCTTGACCTCTTTCTTCACATCTTTTCCTCTCAATCTTGAATAAGCAATCGGCTCTTTTTTCGAACACAACAACTCAACAATGCTATTCATACTCTCAATCCTATCATCAACCCTCCTCTCATCAGAACTCTCAAAACCCAAACTCTCTGTACACGGCATGAGCCCATCAACATTTCCCCCAACATCATCTATAAAACCAATTCCACCGGGGTCCCTTTTTGTACTAGACAAAATACCATTGATACCACTGGAAACCTTGATCATCATATTCATCATTATACTGGTTTCTTGACGCCAAAGAACACAATCACTACTGGAGCTGGTTTTTCTTAATTTGATAATTCTACTGGTGGTGGGAGTTCACTGTTCTATTGCCAATGACACACGAAAAGGCCTAGCAAAGAGTGGACACTTTCTTATATATATAGGACTTAGTCATATATATTCTCTCTCTATATATATATATACATATATATAGAAATGGAAGCATGAAGAGGATGAGGGTATTAATAATATCCTCACACCAAAGATAAAGGAGGAAGAGGAGGCGGTAAACGCAGGGCGGCTGGGTAGGAGTGGGGGTCGGTAGGGGATATGGCTATGGTGGGAAGAGTGCCAACGAGACAGAGGAAAGGTGACACTGGGAATGAGCTGGATGATTAGGAGAGGAATTGGTGTCCGGGTCCCGCGAAGAAGATGGGGTTAAGAGTTGAGAGTTAGCTCTCTCACTCCTCTTTCCTTTTGGTATGGTTTGGTTTCCTGTAGATCAGATCTGCCTTTCCTCTTCCACATTTCCATCCCATCCTCATCTTTTCTTTCTGTTTTTGTGTGCCCTTTTGCCCTTTAGGATCCAGCAAGAATCCAATATATATATTAATGATTTCTTTTTCTTTTTGTTGGGAAAAAAATTGTGGAAAATATGAGTTGATTGAATATAATTTTGCATGTTGTTCTAATAAGCGAGACCCATGTAAATATTTATATAAATATTTATAGTAGAATTTGTAAAATTTTTGAAAAAAATATACGTTTATGATAGAATACATACATATATTCATTACATATTAAAGAAAATCTCAACTGTATACATTTATTTTCCTTTAAGAGTTAGAAGGTATGGGACAATATCAACAACCAACTTTGCCTTCTAAGGAGAGATTTGTGAAGATAAGTTTCCTATTTTTGAATTTTTCCTCTGGGGAATTGCATTTCTAGATACTAATCTAAGCGGTGAGTTTAACAGGATTGTCCCGCCATTTTTGGGGGTGGGATAAAAAAAATGAAAAGAAAAGAAAAGAAAAATCCTCCAATCTCTTAGATGATGTGAAGTATTTCCTAATGGCATGTAGGACTATCAATTGGCGAGCCCGTCCCGTCTAATTTGTGGGTTCGGGCTGAAAACATCAGCCTGAATAATATTCGGGCTGAATTCGAGCTGAGATAATCTCAAATTGATTTCAATCCGATGCATAAAAATTATATATAAAAATATATATTTATATGTATATATTTTTTTAATTATATAATAATAATATTTTTAATAATATTAAAAATATTATTATTATATAAAATTTTAAAAAATTATATTAGGGCCAGTCCGAACCTGACCCGAAAGGGTCGAGTTTGGGCTCACATTCTCCTAACTCGATGTCAGTCGAGCCGAACTCAGACTTGGCAAAACCCACCTCACTCAACCCGATTGACAGGCCTAATGGCATGCATTAGATGGATCAAAATTATTTATTATTTTCTTAAAATAAAACATTAATTATACCTTCAATCAAAAAAATATTTATTAATTAAATATTTTTATTTTTTTCCAAAATTATTTACTATTTTATGAAACAACACACATGACATGACGGTGCCACTTTGGTAAAGGGCTGGCCTGTGACTGTGATGTGATGTCAAGATTTATCAATAATTACCAATCAACACATATTCACGAAGTTTTTTTCCATTTTGAGGTCACCATTGAATCATTGCAAGGGGATTGTGCTATTTTTGTTTGGTTCATCATGCAATCAATCGAGTGGAAAATTAAAGCGGAGCACATAAGAGAAAGATGGGCAAGACCAAAATAGACTCATACTCTCACACTATCTAGGTAATTACTGACTGCAAGGGGAGGTGTGAATTGCTTCTCAATTCTACTCTGAGTCTAATATGGTCTGTGTCTTCCCTTCCTCGTGTAATTATCTATAAAAAAAAGAGTGGAAAATTAAAGCTGGTCAACACCAATTAGGCAACTTTGGCATCCCATATATTTGCTCGTGTTTCTCTATAATCAGAAGAAAATGGAACACCGTTCAAATTATTCGCATTATTGCAACAAAAAACGCGTGGCACCAAAACCACATTATTGTATTTTTCCCGAAAATTTTCATCACGTGAATAAAATTTAAAAAGACGGTGGGAATATTTTTTTAAAAAAATTATAAAAGGTAGAAAATCGTCAAGATGTGGTAGCTTCGGGTGTATTTGGATTGAGTTTCGTTACGTAACTCAATATAAATTTTTTACTTTAAATTTTATTTTTTTTTACAAAAAATTATCTCTTCTTAAACTGAAGATAAAAAATCTCAAAACAAAATAGTATCAAATCACACCCTTCATGTGTGATGCAGGTTGTTGACCATAAACAATTTTGTGATAAAGTTTGTTGTTCTTTCATCTTTAATATAGAATAATTTTATAAAATTAATTAAAATTCAATAAAATCATCATACGTCTAATAAGAAAAGAATAAATAGTAATTTTTTGAAACTTTATTATTATTGTTCTTTGTTTAAATTACAAAAAAAATCATTAATTTCCGTCTCTTCTTTCTTAAAACTTATTGATTTAGCAAATTATTTAGCATCAATAATAAACAATTTATTATTTAAATAATTTTAATTTTTAAATATTTTCTGCTAATGTACTAAGAAAATAATAATTAGAATCATGTACAAGTTGCGATCTTTTCAAATAAAGGAGTAAAATAGAAATAAATCTTGATGAGTTCTGGACACATACGGATAGCATCCTGTATTGACCAGAAATCATTGGCTGCGTTGACTGTGGCTTCCGCATTTAATGGTGGGCACCGTTGAATATGACATGTCTTTGAAGGAGAGCGTATTCTAGGAGCGTCCACTTGGAGGCACTTTCTTAGATATTTTTTATTAGGAGGGTTTATTTTTTCTTTTTTTTTTTGGGATGACAATTTTTGTGAGGTTTTGGAACCTTGAAAACCATTGTTATTGCCCTGGCAGCAAAGCAATCCAAGTCTCTCAAATTCTATCACAAGAAAGAAAAAAAATAATAAAAAAAGTTTGCAATCGAACAAAAATGAAGCTTTCAACCCATTGTATATGTTTCATCGATATTTTAGGTGAGATTAGATAGTATTTTAATTTAAAATTTTTTATTTTAAATTTCGTGAAATAGAATTGTTTGTGAGAGAAGAAGTGAGATTGAATGTAAAAAATTTATGTAGCGGGATGTTGGACAAAATATCAATAAAAAAAGAAAATAAAATATTGATTCTCTCATCCATATTTTTAGATTTTAAGTAGAGGTGTAAATTATACGAAGATATTTATTAAATGAAAGAATTTATGAGTTTGAAATACGTTTTTGAAAGTATGAGAGTTAAATTTTATTTTTTTAAAAAAATGAGATCTATATTTTTCATATAATGAAAAAAATAATAATTCTCGACATTTTCAAGAGTGGCCGTCTGGGAAGAAGAGTTTCTGGCTGTGGGAAGGCGGAGGGGTAGGGGGCAGTGTAGTGTGTGGGATTGATGTTCAGCGGTGGTTAATTCATGGTTTTCAACTTCTATTCTTAGAAGTTTGAGTTCAAAAGCATGTTGAACAAAGTCTTTCAATTTAATGTACGGAAAAACTGGGATTCGGATGACTAAGGTGATAATGTTCTCTATTGATGTGATCTAACAGTACTTTTTTGCTATAAAATATACTTACCATACTACAAAGTATTAGCCCAAGTAATACTTGGTTACATGATTAAAGATGAGGATGATAGCTCTGATGATTTTTTGTATGGCTAAATTATGCATTTTCTGTTACTTTTAGTAGGCCTTATTCTTTTTTATTCTTTTGGTTTCAATTTTGGAAACAATTTTGACTCCTCTTGTTAGATTGTTAGTCGTATAATGCCCTAATTTAGCATGTCAATTTAAAGTTTCTATCTTCTTTTTATAGACTGAGACGTTGACATGACAAAGCATCTCCTAGGATGTCTTTTTTTTTTATTTAATAAACGAGTGAGCTTGAATATGATAGATCAATTAACTCCTCATTATTAAATAATCAAGTTTATGTATTAAAATGAATAATTAGTGCTTAACATTAGCCCCTCCTCATAGTAGTATCACCAAAATTTAAATGAAGAGAGACCTAATCAGTCAGATTAGTATAATGGCCTGACAATTCAAACTAATATTTTTTTACGAACCGTCACTACTAGACCCGCAAACTAAACAGGTCAATCTGTCGACTTAGGCTTTTTTTGATATTATGCTTTTTTGTTTTTTTTTCTTTTTATCATATTTGAGTATATAAATTTATGATTAAGATATAAAAGATCTTTGGTCAATCACTAATATTTTAAAAATAAAAATTAAATTAAATTATTTAAAAATAAAATAAAAAAATACCCATTATATATTTTTAAATTTATATAAAAAATATTAAAATATATTATATTTTGAACAGACGGAGTATAAGACTTGGATCCGGAGCTAATACTTGTTAATCATGCCCATGCCCCAATTTTGGGATATTTGGGAGGTACCTTGTCTCCTCGGGTCAACAAAATAATAAATCTTATGATTTATATTCCCATCCTCTAATATATTATAAATAAATAAATACGAACAAGGTACTCAATAGGTGGTCACATATGTGTCAAATCCTAAAGATGCCATGACGGAGCTAATAGAATATTTTGTTGAATGTGAGCAAATTATTCTCAGGACCTCTGGTAGGCCCAGAAAAGAAATTAATTAGGCATGTTAATTTCCTTTAAAAGTCAACAAAATATTCTCGTCATATTGGAATGTCAATATGCAGTATTAATATTTAAAATCATTTGTCTTTTACGTTTACGCTTCCACAACCATGAAAAAAGTTCTTAATGCAGATTAGTTTTATATTTGTATGTTAGAAATTTTTTAGTATCTTAATAATTACTCACCTATTAATAAATAGAGTAAATGCGAATGAAACTGTCAAAATAAAAAGGTACTATTATATAAAAATGTTTCTATATACAGTTAAAATTTTCTTTTTTAATTATTCATTCATTAGATTTATTTATATTCTTTCAAATATTTCGAACACTAAAACTAAGATTTATAAAAAGAAACTACTTCAAATTTGAGAAAAATAAAACAAGTTTCTCAAACTACATCAACTTTTTCATTTTTGTGTATATAAACATTATGAAAATATACCTTAAAAAGACAGATTTTCCAAAATTTTTGGGGGTGGGGTGTGTTCTACATAATTCACCATGCATTTATGCCATGCATGGGTAGAACTCGCGATAGAAATTTAAAAAATTAAAACAATTCATATGTTGATATTTTTTGAGTTTTTATTTTAAAGCTTAGTTTGGTACACAAAAGGGGAGGGGGAGGGGGAGGGGAACATATACTTTATCTAGGGGAAGTATTTCTTTTTACCTTCTTTTTGTTTGGTATGAGAGAAAGGAGGGTGGGAGGGAAAGAGGAGAGGAAAGAGAATTATTGCATAATTTTATATTTTTTTATTACTTATTCTCTATTCTATTTAATATTTTAAGTTAAAAACTAAGGTCAAACGTATCATTCATAAACTCAACTTATTTTCTCTATCCTAATCCCTCCAATTTGGAGGGAAAAAAATGCTAATGTAGAGGGAGAGTAGTACTCCCTCCTCATTTACTTTCCATTTATTTCTCACTCTAACTAAATGACGTAAATGAGGCATTTGAGTCCACATTAACCTTTCCTCCTCATTTACTTCCACATTACATCCCAACCAAACTAAGTCTAAAATCAAGAGATTCTGTTATAGAATCACTACTATTTGCATCACATTGTCCTATTTAATGTTATTCGTTGAATTTGTAGTTTACGGACGGAGGGAGGGAGAGGGGGGGAGAGAGATTTCTTTTAAAAAATAATTATTTTAAAAAAATTATATATAGTAAACAGAAAATAAAATTATTCCACCATATATTGACATACTTGTAATATGCAAGATTTCTCCAATAGATCCACAAAAAAATTCATTTCTTAATTAAAAACTACGAATAAATTTTAGAAAGAATTATGATAGTAACCTTAAAGTTTGTTCAAAAGATATAATAAATTTTTTTGTTTGAAAACTACAAATTTACTCTTTAAATTACAAATTATATAATATTTTAATTATGCCTTTAATTAAATACTGGTTGACTGATGAAATTTTATATGAATTAATTTAAAATTTTAAAATTATTCTTCCATGATTTATGAAAGTAATTATATTATCCATGATATACATTTTTTATTAAAATATCATCATACTTTATTAAAATTTTATTTTATAAAAGTATAATGTGGATAACATAAAGTATGAAGATATTTTAACAAAATAAAAATATATTATTGAAGATAAATAACTTTCACAAGTTTTGAAAGAGCACCTTTGAATTTTTAGATCAATTTTACAAGAGACTCATCAATAAATTATTAATTCATATTGTAGGGAATAAATTATTATGTAGTTTGTGATTTAAAAATAAATTTGTAATTTTATAATAACTTAAATGGTAAATTTATAGTTTTCTAAATAAGCAGGTTTGTTACATAGTTTGGACAATACTCAAAAGTACTATTGTAATTTTTGTAAATATTAAATCAAATGGAAGGCACAATCACCTTAACAAGCATCTCAACTAGAAGAATCAATCTCGAATGAAAATGCTATATTATTAAAAAATAAAACATAAAATAAAAAGTGAAAACGTTGTATTCTACGAGATTTTCTTTATGAATATTTGTATATATAATACAATCATTTCTAATTAAGATTGCCATTACATGATATTACAAGTAGTGGGAGATTCATCTGTTTACAAGGTAGATCAGAACCGCACAGAGCAAAGATCGAGAACACAAAAGCCGACACAAAGGCATGCAGAATATCTATGGCGCTGATCTTGAACTTGGAGAATTCATCCATGTCTTCTAGTAATCCTGATCTTGTTGTTCTACAGTAACTTCCGCAGTTGAAAACGTATAAACCCCTGAAGGTGGCTATACTTTTTTGAGTTATTTGGTTAATTCTTAAGTATATATGTACCCGTAATTCAAACAAATGTTTGAGAAATAGTAAATTAAAAAGATTTATCTAGCAAAGTATCAATCTTAAGGATTAACATAAAATTTTGTTTGTTGAAACTATTTTCTGTCTTATTTTATTTGACATTTTTATTGGGACGTTTTAAAATAATTGATATTTTTCATAAAAAAATATTTTAATATATTTTATACTATCAATCAACTACTAACTACACTATATACTATTTTTATATATTTATATTTGATATAAAATCCCTACATGCTCACATATTTCTTTTACTTTTTATTATAATATATTATTTTTATAATATAATTTAAATTTTTGTATAAAACTTTGTGTCCAATCAAATACTGTCACATGAAATGAAATGAGACGGAGGAGTAACATTTAGAGGGTGCTGCCCTTCCATACAAAACTCTTTCCAGTATACAATTTGGAGCTGAATTTTCTGCTCCAAAACCTTAAAAAAGATGGGAAAATTTATCCACATCATATTTTCATGCCTATTTTATCTTTCCCTGGTAAACAAAACCATGGATGTTTGAATTTCTTCTAGCGTACGTCCTTTGGTCTCAGGAACAAGCTTAGCAACAAAGAGAATAGTTAAGCCACTAATGATCGAAAACATGAAGAACGTTCCTGAAACAAGAGAGAAATAGTAATTTTCCCATGAAGTTCGCGTTATTGAAGTGTTGAAGATGAATAATCTAAGAAGAAGAGCATCACCTTCAGAAGAGATCCACTGTGTCAGGAAATTGAATGAATATGAAACAATCCAAGAACCAAGCCAGTTGATTACTGTCACAAGACTTCCAGCTAGCCCTTTGACATTGATGGGAAATATCTGAAAGAAAACTGTAAATGTTACCCAATTAGGTCATGGAACCTTTTGTGAACTGAACATCAATGGCATTCGTACCTCTGACATTATAACCCACGGAATGGCTCCCAGGCCTACCGAGAAAGATCCTGAAAATATCTGATGGAAGTATGGAATGAAGGAAGTTTACCAACCTTCTGTGAGTGAGTACATAAAGCCTGGCACAAAAGGGACTGAATTTACCAGTATACCAAGAAATGCCAGAAAGGGACTGGACTTCCATACTTGAATGTCCTGTTTCGTGCAAATGCATTCATTCATAACAAAACGAAGACAAACTCAAATTTGTGCTTACAATTTCTTGCTTATGTTCATTTAACCTATCCTTTCACCAAGTTTGTCATAATCTGTATATAAATTAATGAATTAAATAAGGGGAGAAAACGCATCATTGTAGCAGAACCTGTAACAAGAATGACAATGCTATTAAGAAACAACCCAAGCATGTTCCAGCTGTGGAAACCTGCATTGGTAATAGATTTAATGGGAGTAAATCTTTATCCATTATGCAGTTTGTGATGAAATACTGCAGTTTTTAGTTTTACCATAAGCAGTGGTCTTCTTCCTGATTTATCCATCAAAACAGTGCCCACGACTTGCATTGGGACCTGCAGAAGGATGAAATGTAGGAAATCTATGGAGCAGAATGGAATAAATTGAGTATAGAAGAAGAGTTCAAGAACCTGAATAACAACCATCGCCAAAGTACCGGTGCTGCTTGAAGAACCTGTCACATCCCCAGTTACTAAAGTATTCTTGGTCTTTCTAACCATCAGCAGGGAAAACCAAAGGCAAAAGGAGCTTACAGACCAGCTGACTCAAAAATAGCACTTGCATAATATGCAATGGCGTTGACGCCCCCAAATTGTTGCAATACCATTAGCCCCACTCCTACCTGAATAATTTGGATTGAAACATATTGACCACTTCCATTTAATAATTTGAATATATATGACAACAAAGTAGTGACAATCCTTACGATAAGTGCATGTGCATATTTAAGCTGGAATAACTCAATCAGCCTAGTATCTGAGATTCGCCGAAGTGTTTCTGTATAATCCTGCAAATAAATCACATATCTTTAATTGATTTTCTGTCAAATAAGAAGTCCAAGAGATGAAACTTCAGATAGACTTGAGTCTGAAGATCACTCGAATTTCTGCAGCTTCTTCCGAAATGTTAGCATCGTTCCCCCTAAGGCGCTGCAGAGAAGTTTCACAATCTCTCCAGCGGTCAATCTTAGCCTGCACAAAGTCCGGTACAAGTCTATTTTTACAATAGTTGCATGATTAAATTGACCAGTAAATGAGAAAAAGAGTTTTTGAAAGGTTGGAGAAAACTGTATTTTCTCCATCATATATCTCTCTAGAAAATGCAGCACTTAGTATATGAGCATGATTATAACTGGTCTTACAACATCCTCTTAACTAGATTTTGTTTAGACTTACCAGCCACCTTGGAGACTCTGGAATGAAGAACAGGCCAATTAGCTGTAGTAGACAGGCAACAACTCCTGAAATGACATTGATTGTAACCTATTGTTAACCGAGGAGCAATTCCTACAGCCAGCTGAAAGTAAGGATAAATGAGTTACCAAGGAGGGCCAAGGTGCGCCAGGAAAGGAAATTTCCAATGACATACATAACTGATACCCCAATGCATATCATCAGCTGAAGTATCACCAGCAATTACCATCAGAAACTGTAAAAAATAAGATTTTCATAAAATCAACTTTATTTTACCTGATTGGCTGCAGTAAATGCTCCTCGAGATTTGCAGGGGTTATTTCTGCTATATATACAGGTACCTATTTCAAAGCCAGAAATTTAAGCACATCCCAACTCTATAATATTAGGTACGGGAAATAAAAGATGAACTGCAAAATTTGTCTAGTTACCGCATATGAAATAACCCCAATTCCATATCCTACCGAAAACCGTCCAATGTCAAGCAACAAAGCACTCTGTAAATAACCAAAAACAGTACCAGAGATTAATCTGAAACAAATATATATTTTAACTATACAAATGCTTAGAATTAATACTTATGATAAAATCAGCAGATTATGAATCTATTCAAATAGTAAGATCAGTGACAGAATGACAACAGTTGGACATACGCAAAATCTGGAAGGAGCATAATCTTTTTGCTCACAATGCAGGTGGAGCTGGGTTTCAAGTTATAAACTGTTGGACAAACATGGAGTTATTTTTACTAAATATCTCCTTGATTATTTGCATGAGCATCTGATTCAACTTCAAAATGCAATGGGCACTGGGAAACTGAGCACACAAATGATAAAGTACCTTCGCAAATAGAATTGCCAGCCATCCTATGACACAAAATATTTCTGCAAACCCCAGGACCTGCATTATTAGGTAAATGCAAATCTTTTTTGCTAATTACATGAGATCACAATACCCGGAAGTGGGTCCTTTTTTCTTCAAACCACGAGATCACCATTATGGAAACTGGTCTTTTTATCTTTAAAAGAAAAAAGAAATATTTTCCATTTTTAACTCGACTCCTAAAATTTTTTTAAAATAATATATTAATAAATTATTATTTTTAAACCATGGTTAGAATTTTATTTGAAAAAAAATATATCTATCTTTATTATTTATAATTTTTGATAGTTACCTTTGATTAATAAATTGATACTAATTTGTTATATCAGAATAAAGAAATATTTACACCAAACGAAAAGATAGAAAAAAAAAAAGTTTCTAGAAATAACCATCATAATAAAATATTTATAAGATATGAATAATGTAATAGTAATTACAGTTTTGAGTAACAATCATTTTTCTTCTGACAAATGGTACATTCTTCATCACATGCCAATATTCTTCTTACTCTTCTTCTTTCCCATATTTCAAGACTTCTTTTTGGTCTGGAATGGGATCTATATTTCAAGATTTCTGTGGTCTACACAGACAAGTTTATTTTTTTCCTTTTTAGAGAAACCTGTTACTGGAGCAGTGTCATGGATGCTTGAATTTCTTCCAAGGTTCGTCCCTTCGTTTCAGGCACCAACTTTACAACAAATACAATGATTAAACAACACACGGCTGCAAATACAAAGAACACTCCTGGCAGAAGAATGTAGCATGCCATTAGATGAGCTGCATAAAGATGCACGTATTTTGGCTGACAGGCACTCGAAAGAGGAATAAGGCATTACCTGCTGAGCTCCATTGGAATAAGAAGTTAAAAGCATAAGTGACAATCCAGGAACTAAGCCAGTTGCCCAATGTCACGAGACTGCCGCCTGCACCTTTTATGTTTATGGGGAAGATCTGAAGTTCAAACAATTCTACTGGTCAAGATGCAGTCTTACTATTATACTTTATGGTTAGTTATCTCATGAGGTTTCCAGGTCCTACCTCAGACATGATTACCCAGGGAGTACCGCCCATTCCAGCTGAAAAGGATCCTGAGTATATCTGGATATTTGACAAAACAAAACCACATATAGCATTACTATTATACAGTCATTTAGTATTTTCAAAATCTCAGCTCCGTTCATGATTTTGTTGAGAGGAAATCATATGAGAAGTCTGTATATCTGCTATGTATGGATATGGCCAGCATAACATAAGCAACGCATGAAATATCAGGAACTACAAAAATGGCATCACCATGGAAATCTAAAGAAAGTCCAATGGAACTTCATAAAACAAAAGGTGAAAACTATAGAGTCACAACTCCTTTCTTTATTAAGGGCCTCAATATACAACTGGAGTGTTCTAATCTAAGAATAGTTTCATAAATTCAATTTAATGATTAACTTCAAATTCCTGGAGGCCTCCATATATGGATATGGTGGTATTTCTTAATTTTAATTTAACAGATGTTAGGGTTCGTGCAAAAAGCCAACCACTTCAAGGTAATAATATTACTAACTAGACTCAATAAATAGTAACAAGAAATGCTTTATCAAGAACCAGATGAACTGTAAAACCAAGCATTTCTATCAACTTACCATTAATCCTGTGAATGCCATTGTGGGAGCAATCTTCTGCCAGTGAGTAAAATTCTGTTGATATGAAGTGATAAATGGGATTACCTATTTTTATTAGACCTTTTCAAAACATTATACGAAATGAAAGAGCAAGGAAAACTCATCTTTAATACCTTAAAAAAAAATCCTAATCCGGTTATTATGCATCCTGTACATGATCCAGCAGCAGTTACCTATAACAGAAGCATGTCAATTTAGGGATCGACAATGTTGAAAAGTAATGAAGGCACACAGGTAGAAATTTACCATCAGAAGTGTACGTCGTCCAAGTTTGTCCATTAGGAGTACACTAAGAGCAGCAGATGGAAGCTGAAAATAATGAACATTTTTTCAGATATTCAAAACAACATCTCTCTGTCAGACACTACACCTGAAAACAGTAAGCAACCTGGATAACAGCCATAGCTGTGGAGCCAATGCCAGCAGAGAAACCTGGTCAAGGCATTTGTCAGTTCCTTTATCCTCAGCCTTAATTTGAACCAACTACTTAAAAAGACTCAATAATTATATAACTAATATAACTAATAAACCATTATGGCTTACCAGCTGCTTTAAAGATTGAACCAGCAAACGATGACACTCCATCAGTCCCTCCAAATTGCACCAGAATCATTAACCCCAAACCAACCTAGTAAAACAAGCCTTGCGCTTAAGAGTCCAAAAAAAATCAAATTGCATAATTAGGAATTTTCCTAAGACGTACAATTAGTGGATGAGCATATTTTCTGTCAAACAAGTCAAAGTATCGAGACTGTGGGAGTTTCCGAATCATCATTGTATAATCCTGTCAACAATGGAAGGTGTCAAATAAATGTCAACATATGATATAACAGAAATGAAAATAAGATCTTACTTTAATTTCAGCTGCTTCCGAATAAATATCATCATTTTTACCCCTCAGAAACCGTAGAGATGCTTCTACCTCTGCCTCTTTACCAATCTTTGCCTGCAAACTTGTACATTTATGAGATCCCTCACAGGTTTAAGGAAAAATGAAAACATAATAGAAATGATCATTCACGGAGCACTCTAGTAAATTCATAAAGTATTTAACATCCTCTATAATATTCTATATGAAAGTTGTTATATCTGCTTTATAGCTTAGGCCCCAAAGCCCCAAACTGACATGATTCAATCAGAAAACTGGTGAATTAGGATTTCAATTTAACTCACCAGCCATCTAGGGGACTCAGGTATGAAGACTAATCCTACCACATGGACGAGACAAGGTAGAGCACCTGAATGGATAAACCAAATGAAATCAATTAAAATTTAGAATTAAATAATGTGAAACTGTATAAAAGAATCGCGTGAGAGCCAATTCTTACCAACAATGGCCAACATGCGCCATGCCATGAAATTGCCAATAAAAAACATCAGTGAAAAGCCAATAGTTACTGTGAACTGTAAATATGCATTGCAAGTTAACAAACATAAACAGCTGAATTCTGCTAATCCAAATAAAGAATATATATTTCATGTACCGTAATAATAGCTGCAAATGAGCCTCGAATGTGTTTAGGAGTAATCTCTGCTACATATATAGGTGCCTGGTTTACAACATTCATGTGTTCATTTAAGGAGTTTTCTAATGTTTAAACCAAAAAGGGGCAAGATTCTTTACAAACTCTTACGACATAACAATGAAGACCAGCTCCAATGCCCATTGACAGTCTTCCAATGTCAAGCCACAAAGCATTCTTCAAACAACTAGAATGTTAGCAACATACCTCAAAAATATAAACTACTTCTGCATTGAACAAATCCATTGAACTGAAGGATTAACTTTCAAAATAAAAATATACAAAAGGAAAAATAGCATACTGAATACCAATAAGATTTTGTTTTTAATTTTATTTTACAGTTTAAGAAGAATTATGCATTCATTATTGGTTTAGCTTTACACTTTTTTAATCTTCCTTCACTCAACAGCTTGTCTACGATATGGTACCAACTCATGGTAAAGGCAGAACTAATTTGTTAAGGAAGCAACTTTTCCATCAGATATAGCACTGGTACTGGAAATGGTCCTTGTTTAATATTTCTTCCTCTCTTCAACCAAAGCTAGTATGGACGCTTAATTTGTTGGAAACAGAAAATACTTACAGTAGAAGAATACTGATACAGAAGGTACACAAGAACCCATATATTAAACTAAAGCCATATATTGCATATGTATTTCATAAACAGATTTCTAATCACTGTTTGATATAATAGTATCCTTTCGGGGAAGTATAAATCTGTAATATATGATCTCAATTTCAGTTATCATACTGGAGTAGGTTATATTTATTTTGTAGTAATATTGTAACACTTCAAAGAACTCATGCTGCATTTTTACTGGATTATATCTATTGAAAGATGTGAATAATGAACTTTTGTGCAGATTACATATTCTCTTTTGCATTCAAATGTAAGTTATGTTTATTTGATATAAAACTCTCTTCAGAGTCTCCATCAATTGACAATATCATTTATGGAGTTTGATATTCTATAAGAAACGAAAGAATAGACCAGACCAAGTAGATTTTCCAGAGATACTAAATCATACTGAATTGTTACGTGATAAAGTTAGAATACCTTTCCAAAAATTATTAAAATCCATCCCATCAGGAAGAATATTTCCAGAAGCCACATTGTCTGCATTATAAATCAAACAAAATTAAAAAAGATGAAACAGATTCACAGTTTTAAAACTGATAATTTTAACTAAGCCCTATCAACATAAGACTGAATAGAAAACTTACAATTTTGCGGCCAACAATATCTGCTACCCTACCACTTACTAGGGCACCAATCATTCCCCCAAATGTCAAGATTGAACCAAAGACCGAGTACTTCAGAGCAAGAAAAAGTGAAAAGTAAGAATATAACCTTGGAAAATAAAATAACTTGAAAAAAAAATTCTTTGACTCCATTTATAATTCACATAACTTAGTTCATAATAAAAAGAAAAAAAATCAAATAATGCGGTTAATAAGCTGAAGAGGTATAGATTTCCTTCAAGTCCATTATTGAGAACTCTTGAATAGCTGATCGGAAGCAACCCAAGAACAGCTTTCTATAGTTATTATCTGTTTATAATTGTATTACTAATCAAACCCAAGAAATTTAACTCTACAAGCCAGCAGTAGAAAGCCAATATTGAATGTCAACAAGAGGGTTGTAAAGGTTTGCTTCCCTTCCAGTGTCCACTGGTCAACAAAGTTAGAACAGCATGGACAAACATCTCTTCTACGATTTGAACAAGTTGAGACGCTCAGGGGTTGGGGTGTGTTAAATTGAGATGATTCCCATGCCAGGTTCCAATAAACTTGGTTGATTAGTCCTTTGGCAGGAATAAGGAAAAAGGGAACTATAAATCAGAACATACTTTGGCAGCTAATTTTGGTGGTTCAACTTGATAGTCCTTTCAGCACCAATACATAGGCTATTTTTAATTTAGGTGCTAGATAATGGCCATTATAAATACTAAAATAAGGAAAAAGCTCTGAGAAATCTGAACTTACTTCTGCAATAGATAGCCCAAGATCATCCATGATACCTGACTCAGCTGGAGAAGAATATCCAACCTGCAAAAATCAAGTTACATTAACACCATTGCACCATAATGGCTTTACTGTGAACCTAATGCTTTATCACTTTTGAAGCAAATTGCACCTCAAATTTCAAATTCAAATAAGAAAAGGCTCAAAATTCCTAATTTCCTGAAAATTGGAATATGAATGACAACAAATGGATTTATAAATCTTTTTTTCTGAAAAATCTTGAAACTTTTGCTGAACAGACATTTTCCATAAATATCTTCAAAATATTTTGGCATGCACTTTCTGCATAATCAAGCATCACCCAAATTATTGAAGTTTTCTACCAGCATTCAGGTTCTCTCCCTTGCTTTATTTTCCGACAACACACTTAACTACTGTATGAAAGTTTTTGCCTCAATTACATTGCTCTTAGAACTTACAGCAAATCCATAGGATAAGGAACCACACGCAGCAACAAAAGTACTGAAAACAACAGCAGGTGTTACAGAGGAGGGGTTTTGAATTCTGATGTCCTCGCTGCTGGCAGACAGTAATTCTTCTTCAATTCCTCCCATCTCTTACTATGTTCTGAAGGGTTAGGAAAAGCTATTAGAAGTAGTTGCAACTAATTCAATCAGCGAAACATACGCCAGAGCATAAGATGTGACTGAAGCAGCTGAACACTTAATAGGACAGACCGCCTTTCCTGTAGAGCCAATTATGCTTCTGAGAAGTTACAAAAATACCATTGATCAGATGAATTCTTGGGAATCAGATTAATAAACTACCAAGACCTCATTTGATATCTAAGACTCCTTACTTCAAATTGTATTCCATGGATCTCTGGCATCACATCAGGAACACAAATGCACGGCTAGGACGCATAAATATCTGACCCTGATGCAGCAAAATGTAGAGGTATTTTCTTTCTTTTATTACATGCAGGTATCGTCCATACTTAAAAAAAAACACCATAATAATAAAGGGATTCTTTTCTTTTCAGGATCTTAATGCGGTTCAGCTTCAGATTGTGCAAAATAATCAAATAGGGGATGTCAAGATTCAACAGAAATTGAAGAGAAAACAGAAACTGTTCTTCTACATGATGAACTCTTTGAATTGATTAGACTTCGTTTTCATCAGTTTTAGTCTGGTCAATTAGCTGACAATTTACGCAAATTCCCAAGCCAAATTGGCTCAACAACAAATACTCACCCCAGAAACTCACCAACAAATTCAAGCATAGAGGGTTAGAAGCCACATAAACTAGCTTCCTTCTCGAGTGAATTTCAATGCTAGACAACGGAGATTACAGATTAAAACATAATTCATGTCATAAAGAAAACACACTGCCCCGTATCCAGGAAAGCATTTCAAATTACTTACCATTTTTAGTTGACAAAGAACACACAAAAATCAACAAGAACACAAAAAGACAAGGACGGCAATAGGACGAATGCTACCTCGCATGCATCAGTCCACCAAACCATTTGCACGATTCCTTCAAAAAACAACTTTCAAGAAAGTAAACTTAAGAAGAACCCATGTAAAATCACAACTGCTATAAATAATCAGACAAATATCTCTATGCCAGCATATACACTACATGTATTTATTTGCATGGGCAGCACAAACGCACCGTTGCCGGACTTTGATGGTTGCAGTCGTCCCTCAAAGGCCACAGCTAGAAGAATAATCAAGAAAACGGTTAATGAAGAAGAAGGGGACCACCTTAACTAAGGCAAGTGGATTGAAGCGTCTTTTGGAGGCATTAATATACTGAAACCTTTTGGGAAAGTAATGAAACAAAAGCATCTTTAGTCATACTACTGTTGTCCGTTATCTTGAGCCAATTGCAGAAGCAGCAGGGAGAACAATCAATGGAATATAAAAACGGGTAAGGACACACAAACATCAATCATGGGGATTTGAAAATAGTTTTGGCTTAATGTCCAAACGAAAGATAGTACCAAGTTTGTAGGACCAATTTCTGAGTGAATGTCTGGTCCCTTACTAGACAAAACCTGTGGTAGATATCTTTATTTATTGTCTTATTAATAGTATAGTATTTTTGTATTTTAAAAAAATTAAAAAAATTCATTCACATTCTAAAATGTTAATTTAAAATTTAATATCTTTTGCAAGAGTAATCTTTAATCTAAAAAAATTCAAACAGAAAAGCAACCCATTATTTGAAAAATTGAATTGAAGGTAGATACTGAATTTTAGCATATTAAAATTTAAGCAGTAATACGTGGAGATGAATATAAATATTATTTTATGAGATTGTTTAGTTTTATCACATTATCTTAGCATATTAAAATTTAAGTAGTAATAATGATATTAGGCTAAAAATGTTACATGTTATATTTCAATCGTCTTGTGCATGCCTATAAGGATAAAATATATGCAGAAAGATAAAATAATTTTTAATAAAATAAGTTTCTCTTCGAAACGATAGACTACATTAATACATTACACCATTAAAACAATATAAATATTAAATGCATGACAGTTTTACTAATACAAGATGATTTTTTAAATTATTTTTACATTTTGTCTTTCAAATACTGTATAAGATTTCAATAATTATTTTATTTATTTATTAATAATTGTTTCATAGTAAGGTCTAATAAACAGTCAAGATTCATCATTTCTTTCAAATTGTATCGATATTGAGTTTATCACTTATTTTAAATTCTAAAAAATCAAAAGAGAAAAATTAGATCTTAAAAATTATAGTTGATTGTAATCAAATTTTACACTAATTTTTAAGTCATTGTAGTTGAATTATGATTTTAAATCTTAATATAAAATATTTAAAAAACATAAAAGCAAAATTTAATAAATTAATATTTATTAAAAATAATTTTATTATTTTTAAAAATTAAACAAAAAAGTTCCCCTCCCCCAAGTTTTTTTCCTTTTTTATGTTTAATTATCAAAAGCTATCATGCATTAGTATAATCATTCTGTATTGAGTAATTCTCTTTTTTTCTTTTTGTTTCTTTTTTCTGCTTAATCTTTTAAAAAATTATAAAAGTTTTAAATTGTAAAAAAATTATCCTGCATTAGTAAAATCGTCATGTATTAAGTAATCCTTTAAAATAATGGTTCAATTTTAAAATTATTATCTTGAAATTAAATAAAGTTGCACACTTATTATTCCAATATCAAAGATAAAGTACTTCTTTTGTTTCATACTTAATAATAATTTTAATTTTCTCTTTAGTCTTTTTCAAAATAGTTGTCCTATTAATTTATGATTTTTTTTCAAATCTACCCTTGATTCTAATCATCTAGTTAAATGTATTAATTTTTCAAAGCCTTATTGCCCATATTAAAACACCAAAACGGAAATTAATTTATACTTTTTCAAAAGAAAAATCGTTGACTTTTCAAATTAGAAGGAAGAATTGGTTCGTAGCCTTTTTAATGTTGGTAGCATCTAAGAAATTAAATAGGGTCATTTATGACATTTTATCTTTTTTTTTTTGGAAATTTCCTAAAATATTAATTTTTGTAAAAAATAAAAATAGGACTCTTATTATGGAATGAAAGGAGTAGTCAATTAATATTTTAAAGTATAAAAGGTAGTGCTTTGATAATTAATTTTATAGCTTTCTCAATCAGACTAATCCTAAGCCATCTTCTCTTCCTTGTTTTATTCTATGGATTTGACAAGTTTGTCTCTCCTAGTAGACGGAAGATGCAATAACAATAACAAAGTGTCCAAAATGTCATATAATTTCAAAAATTTCAAATAAATATCAATTTAAATGAGAGAGAAAATTTAAAAAAAATAAATATTTTTTGCATTATATATAATTTTTAAAAAATTATATATAAAAATAACATAAAATTATCAAAATAAAATTATATCATGATGTATTGAATTGAATATTTTATCTATATATTTTTTATTATTAAATAAATAATTATTAAAATATTAATAAATTATTATCTTATCAAAATAAAACTACTCAATTACGTCAGCATTGCCGAGAAGTCAATGTGATTAAGATTTTAACGATTCTTAATTCATACATAAACACAAGATGCAAGAAAAACAATAGAGCACGCAACCTAGGCTTGCCCAACTGGAGAAACAGGTTCTGATGTTCTAATACATCATTTTGGTAACTTAATACACTCCTTATTATAATATATAATTTTTTAAATTTTTATTTTTTAAAGTTTAAAATTTATCTTTTTTTATTTAAGATATATAAAAAATTTATATTTTAGAGTGTTATACGGATTGGTACATAAAAGTATTATAAAGAATTCTATCAGAAAGAAGCATAGTACTATTTACCCAAAATAATTAATTTGAATTCACGGTAGGTAATTCACTGGGAAAGAAAAAGAAAAAATGGCTCAGAAAAGCAAAAGGAAAAATCTTTTTAAACACGCTGACTGATTGCAGGTGTATTTAGGTTGGATTTCGTTATGAAACTCAATGCAAATCTTCTTTGGGTTTCACTTTTTTCTTTCACAAAATATTCTCTCTCGAAAAATTAAGGCAAAAAATTTTAAAATAAAATATTATTTAGATAATATTTTATTTCAAAAATAAATTCAAAATTTTAAATATGAGTTTCACATATTCTCTCATAAATAATTTAATTTTTACAAAAATTAAAATAAAAATATCAAAATCAAAATCTATTATCTAATCATACTCTTAACTTACTGGAAAAGAAAAAAAGAAAAAGTAGTTTAGAAAAGGAAAGTTTTTTAAGAAAATTATATATTATTACAAAAAAGTATAGGGAAAGAAAAAAGAAATAAAACTCATAGTAAAAGATAACCCGGCACTTTGTGGAAATAAGACTCCATATGAAAGGCTAATTCCATAAAGGATTAGAAGAAGAAAATTTGTGATTGGATTTTATTGGATAGGATTAAAAAAAAAAAAGAAAGTACATGAATACAAGAAGTGTCATCCCTTTTTTTTTTTTTTTTTCTGGGTAAAGAAGTGTCATCCCACTTGTGAAGATTAGAGCTACAAACCCTATTATAAATGATACTATGAAGGATAAGATAAGCCATTGATGTCTGATGATGCATGAAACTTTGGCTCAATGCCCCACTGCTTATAGATTTTTCTTTTCTTTTTGTGTCATTGCGAATTCAAAAAAAAAAAGAAATATTAGTTATTAAAAGAAAAACGAGGTCTGTATGTTCTGTAATAATTTTTAATTTTTAATTTTTTCATTTACAGAGCAGATATCTTCCCTTAAGGTTTATCGCACCGTTTTATACTAATTTAATAATTAAATATATTAATTAAAAATATTTTTATATTTTAAAATATAAAAAGTAAGATTAGATAGTGTTTTGTTTTGAGATTTTTTATTTTAAATTTTTTAAAAAATAATTTTTATAAGAAAAAAAATAAGATTCAAGTAAAAAGAATTTTATAGTGGAATTAAATTTAAATATAATAAAAAATTTTAATTTTAATAAAAAGAACACAAAGAATTAAATATTTTAAAAAATAAATAAAAATTTTTATATTTTGAAAAAGAGGGAGTAAAAGAAGTCGACATAATCATCGGTGACGACGGAATTTGTTTTCTACACCAGCAAGGCACCAACATTATTGGTTCCTTAAAACCAAAAAAGGAGAAAAAAGGAATTCCTGGAAAGTGACTCTACAACTGCTCTGCGGAGAAGATCCGCAGGGATGACCACTCCTTTTTTATGAATAAATTATTCGCTCTCTATTTTGTGGGCTTCCTTTTCGGATTTATTTTATTTCATTTCCATAGACGGAGAAGGCCGGAAGCGAATAGTTGAAGTATGAATACCAATTGAATAAGAATCTCAGTGGCGTTTCCGTCATTTTTATTACGTATAAAATTAAATTTTAATTATTTAATTATAATTAGACGATCAAAATAATTATTTAAAATTTTTATTTTAATTATTCGATTACTTTCTTTACATGTTAAAAAAATAAATGTAAAATTAAATCTTTACACGTTATCCAAGGTAGAGGCCGCTGTCGCGCCCTCCGCCCCCCTTACGTTTCCAGAATCTCTGCATTTCAGGAGTTTGAGTTTTTTTTTTTCTTTTTAACCTTACATCTCATATTATAAAAATTTTATATTGAGTTTCGTTTCGTTACCCAATTCAAATACACTCTTAACCACATATTCATTTTCACATGAGTAACCCATAGGACTATTTTAAAATTTTAATTTGTGCATCTTAATCCAATGCTTTTTTTTTATAGTATTTGAAGTGTTAAGGAAACTTCTTACCGGAGAATAATAACTAGTTTCAAACTACATGTTCTAATAAATTAGTTGGATATAAAAAGATTATATATATATATTTATTTATTTATATTTAAAATAAATTAAAATACATTTTTTGAAACAAAAAGTATTCGAAAAGGAATATAGGGAAGTCGAAAAGACTTGGGGCATCCGTCAGGTGTGATGTCCATCACACTCCACCGTCCATGTCTTGAATAATTTTGACAGCAAAGTTTAGGCAAGTGAAAAGACAAGATTTTCGTACAATTTATGAAACTTATGAATATATTAAGGTGAATTCTCTTGGGTCAAGAGTGCACAAACATGTTGAATAGAAACTGCATACTCATTTCATATGCCGTTGTAATATTTATGGTTTAAAATCTTCTAATACAATATTGTTAAATGGCATAACATGGAATCATTTAATTACTCTAAACCCATTAATTTTGCTTAATCCAATAATATTAACCTAATATGGTGTAATTTAATTTGTATATTAACTAATGTATTAAAAGATCTAAAGCCAATATCCGCAAGTGAAAAAGTTAAAAAAATCATTTTTAACGAGTTGTTTCTTTGTAACTTTCATCCGAAATTAAATATTTATCTTTTTGTACAAAGTGAACATTCAATTTCAGATAAAAAGAGTAATATTTTTTTTATCTAAAATTGAATGTTATATTTCTATTCATTTTAAATTAAAAAAAAAGAATATTCAGTTTCCGAGCAAAGTAGTAGAAGCCAACCAAATAGAAAAGCAAGAAGAACTTTCATTTCAAATAAACAATATTCTTCGGCTTTCGGTTGAATTAACCTGAGATTTTCCGCGTTGAGCCCGATAAAATAGAGCAATAAGTAAAGGTCAAGCCCAGTTAGGCTTGGCCCACTTCTCGCCCAGCCCAGTGCATCTTTATATTGTAGGCGATCACATATTGATAAAAATAAATTTTGAATTTTCTTGTTTCAGTTAATTTATCTTAAGGTTCAAATTTTACTTCAGAAAAAAGAATCTTTTCATCAACCTGTGAACTATTTAAAAGATTTTCACTTATGGTCCTCCTTTTTTTCTTATAAAGAATTCACTTCAAAATTTTCAAAGCAGAAAAACAAAATAGTCACCTTTGCAATACAGCCCCCTAAAGACTGCACTGTTTACATTTAGAAATAATAGGCCCAAAACAAATTCATCTGTTATCCTGTGAATCTTCTGATAAGATAAATGCTTTTAAAAAACGAAAGTGAAATGGTTTTGTAGTAACAATTCTTTATTGCTACATAGGGCTAATAATTTTCTGCAGATGTCAAAGGTGTTGTTGGTTCCACAAGTCTTGTATTTCTTCAAGACTTAGCCCCTTTGTCTCAGGCAACATCTTTGCAACAAAAAGAAGAAGCAACCCACAAATAAAGGCAAATATGAAAAATACACCTGGAACACATGGAAAATACAGGTATAGCAAGTTACTGTATTGCTCCTAAGTAACAGAGATAAACATTAAAGAATGCAGTTGTATGCAAATGGGTGCATGCCGAGAGGAGAAGAGGGGAGTACCTGCTGAGCTCCAAGTAAACAAGAAGTTAAATGCATAGGACACTATCCAAGAGCTGAAACAGTTTGCAAAAACCGCAATACTTCCCGCAGTTCCCTTGATGTTGATAGGAAAAATCTAACGTGGAATAACTTATTTGAGACTAAGGCATATTGTCTTATGGAGGGTCTTGCTGTATTGTATATAAAGAAAAGGAGATGCACATAGCATGTTGCAAACCTCGGAGAAGATAACAGATGGTAAACCCGCACCAAAAGCAAAAGATGCAAAATAGATCTGGTTACGCAAGGGAAATTACATTAGTTTGCTTTTATCAGGAAACACAATGTTTTGAACGTTTTCAATAAAATAATTTTAAAGCTTTTTAATTTAATATTTAGTTCTGAACAGGACAGAAATCACAAGCGTTTAGTTTTTAATATGCAGAGTAATTACCAGATTTAAAATATTCTCAAGCCTTCTCAGACTGTTGAGAATATGGTAACAGACAGTTGTGGCTTGAACACATGCAGAGAGGATAGATACAAAGAAATTGTTACATGGGGAGGTCTTATTCTCTTAAACTTACAAGCATGCTCACAAGCACAAGTATAGGAGTGAGATCCTTCCCCAGCTGCAAGTGCTGCTCAGTCGGTTACAAGAAAATAAGGAGACTTAGTTCTATATGAACAATAAGACAAGAATATAGAAAGCAGTGCTAATAGATTTACAAACAAGAAAACCTGTAAAATAAATGCCAATCCTGCAAGAGCACCTCCCAAGCAAGCTCCAGCGAGATCAATCTGTATTAGATTTTCCTCACAAGTGTAAATTCAAGTTTCCGGAATTTCTTTTTCGTTTTTTAAAAAAATCTTAGAAACTTAATAAGACCAGCTAGCATTCTAAGCATTAGAAGTAATCTTCGTCCAAACTTATCCATCAAAAGGACACCCAAAACTGAGAATGGAACCTGAACAAAATTTAGTAATATCACAAAACAATTTGTGCCTATATGTAATGCTCGTGCCCTGAATAGTACCTGAACCAAAGCAATAGTTGAAGTTGCTAAGCTGACTGAACAACCTGTCATCAAATCAAGCTCAAATGACCTAACTACTTAATCAGCTTCTTTTTCTGTACAACTGAATAGCAGGAAAATTGAAGAAAGGGGAAAGCGAAAGAAAAGTTCTTTTTTCTTTCCAAACAAAAAACACCCATATAAACAAAGTTTACAGAAGAATGAATAGTACAGATTCACAATTTTACCAGCTGCTGCAAATATTGAGCTTGCATAAAATAGAATTCCATTAATGCCTCCCCAAGGTAACAGTAAAGATAGCCCGATTCCAACCTGAAGCCAATTGTAAGTCAACAGGGAGATAGAGCAAGGTAAGAATGAAAGCATTCCCAGCTCAGAGTTTGAAGATCTTACAATTAGAGGACGGGCATATCTCCTCTCAAGCAATTGTTCTAATCCAGATCTTGGTTGCTCTTGAAATGGCCTTGTTGAATCCTGTGCATACACAACTTGTTAATTTCTGCAGCTATGTTAAAAAAAATGGACAACATGCATATTTCTTAATTCTTTAAACTTCAATCTAATAACCATTGCATCTTATAAATAGAAAGTATAGTAGTTACCAGTATCTGAGCTGCTTCTCTTGAGATATCAGTATCTTTACCTCTAAGCAGTTGAAGACTTGCTACAAACTCTTTTTTCCGCCCAACTTGTGCCTGAAGATAAATTAACAGCAGATAAGTGTTAGGAATTGTCTAACGTCTTCCAAACTCCACATTAGTATGATATTGTTCGCTTTGGGCTTGTCTAACATCTCCTAAACTCCACATTAGTATGATATTGTCCGCTCTGGGCAAAGCCCTCACGGATTTGTTTTTGGGTATCTCCCAAAAGGCCTCATACTAATGGAGTTATCTTTAATCTTATATTTAGACAACTCTTCCATCAAATTTTCCATGTGGGACTTAGTTTGCATCCCAACAATAAGCACATGTATATCCTAAGAAAATTTTCACCCATATCATACACATGCTTAATTGATATGTATCTGAATAATAAAAGTAGTATGAGCAAGTAAGCAATACCTATTGAAACAGTATTCATGATGTGCTATTTAACTTATAGATTGTGATTTGTTCATCAGTGGTCCTTTGACCTTCATCTTCTATTAGCGTTATATACCTCCTCTGACTATGCAATAAACGCCCAATCTAATTTTCTCTGACAATTTGCATACACAGCAGAAGAGAAGACTAGACACTACTCCACGTAGAGAACAAGAGAAGACAATTTAAATAGATCACACCAAACAGACAGACAGAGAACAGATTATTTTCAAATAGAACCCACCAACCATCTCGGAGACTCCGGAATGAATAGTACACCAAAAAACTGTATGAGACATGGAACAGTTCCTGGAGAAACGAAAACAAGAAAACAATAGTATATTGAGGATTAGAGCTGGGCAAAGCACAAGAACATAGCAAGTGGCAGATAAGAAAGAGCAAAATTTTACCAATTAAAGCGAGATACGCCAAGAAACAATATTGCCAATGAAGAACATCAGTACGACACCACCACATACAAATAACTGTCATTTTACATGGTAATCTTAGACAAGAAAGAGATAGCATCCCAACTACAAATATGAATTTTCAGTTTGTTACCTGGATTGCCATAGCGAATCCTCCCCGAAAATCCTTTGGTGCGATTTCAGCAACATAGACAACAGACTTTTCGCCGCAAAACAATTTAGTGCATTAATATAAAAGTGGTTAGAAAGTGGAAAGAAACTAAATTTGCTTACCACATAAAGCTGAAGACCACTGCTAAATCCCAACAACAATCTTCCAAGATCAAGCCACCAAACATCCTATCACATTAGGAGTCTGATTATAATTCTTTCCTTAGAAATTTGGTAGTAAAATAAGAAGCTGAACTTGCATGATCAAGGATAAATTCTATTTTGATAACAACCATCTTACAGTTCATTCCATCGTGTAATCTTTCTTCATTTTGTGAAAGTTTCAGAGTCCTCGATAGGCCCTATCAACTATGTAAGATAAGGTTTGCACCTTATATTTGTGCCAAAGAAGATTTATAAGAAAAATACTTTATCATATGCCGTTCTAGTGAACTTTAAGTCAGTTCCTAGCAAAGGACAAGCTTTATCGTGTGAAATACTGAAAGTAACATACATATGGACAGTTACATTGAATGATGAGACCAACATAAATGAAAACTGACTTTCTGTATTATAATGAAAAGTGAGATAAAGGAGAAAAAACCTTTGCAAAAACTATTCCGAGCCACCCCAGAATGAAAAATAATTGAAGGAATAATGTGGCCTGTATTGCAAAAGCCAATTAAGATATAGCCAGTTAGAAATTACTTAGAACAACAACAACAACAGCAACAAAAACAATAATAGTTATAGTTAATGATGTACTTACTCCTCTTCGTCCAATAAAGTCAGCTATTTTGCCACTTATTATTGCTCCTAACATTGATCCAAATGTCAACAATGACCCAAAAAGTGAATACTGGGAAAAAAAAGGAAAAAGAAAATGGGAAAGAATCAGCTAAAAAAGATAAATAACATCTGCAACTAGATGATATCAGGCTGCTGTCTGCATATTACCATAACCAGATGATATTAATGCTTCTGTGTGCATCCTTCATAAAATATCACAAGGTACGGTCATGTAGCAATGAGCAAATCTATTTCTTAGTTGCCATCGAACAAACAAATCAAAGTATACTTTCTTGCATGTAAGGTCTTGACAGCAACAATCATATGGCTTCTTACGGAACTAATTGCGTATGACATGCATACTCACTGGGCAATTACAATTTATTGCAAGAAAATGGAAATAACATCAATACTTCCATAAATAGAACAATAATTAATGGGTTATTCAACTTACAAAGATGAGAGATAGCACTCTGCAACCTTAATTTTATCAAAAATATTTAATTCAGCAATTTGATTAAATCTTTTATCAGTGTTCAAAAATTTTCTGAGAATGTATCAATTCACGGTAATGCTTTTATTGGAAAAGGATTGATATACTTCAACACAGTAGTTTTGATTTTATTTTCTGTTCTAAGTCATATGGATTATTAAATAGAATATAAAACTTAGGTGACTTTTCTCTTTAATAGGTTATAGAGAATGTGGCAACTATTTTATTTGCAAAATTTATAAAATATAGTAATAATTTGACTACTGAAAGTGTAGTTATCTGTAAATTCTAACTCAAGATTCCATCTTAGCCACATAGGCCATGAGTCTCCTTTCTCAAATGGTATACATTTATAGCTGTGCCACACAGACATAAGTAATATGTTTGTGCTTATTTCAGCCTTTGATTAGCTTTTATTGATTATTATTTCGATCTACATAACTCTTTTTTTTTTTTTTTTTTTTTTTTTGCTTTCCTTTTCTTTCTTCTTTTCTTTGGGGAAGTGTGAAATTCTTCCTTTCTCCTGATTGTTGCACTAGATCTCAATAGCATAAGAATTGCTAATTCTAATAAAGCAAGTTGTTTGGATGCTACATTGTATGTATCTTGGCATGAACCACGAGCAATAGTTGGCGCCTACTAATTCAAAGATCTGAGCTAATCAGAGAAACAATAAGTAGATTGGAACCCACCTCAGCAGTTGACATGTGCAAGTCATGTATGATTCCAGACTGAGCAGGAGACGAATATCCAGACTAAAAAAAAAATACCACAGACAAATAAATAGTCAAAGAACAAAAACTTACATGCAAAAAACCGTGGGGACAATTCTGGGAACATCTCATGTTGCTCTAAAGAAGAGAGTGAAAGTGAAAGTGAAAGTGAACGAATGATTGTTATAGAACACTCATTCATAATTGAGTTCTAATAAAAAAGTCTTCACAATTCGTTTTAAAGAGCGTGTATAATTTGTCATTTGATTAAAAATTTCTGCTTTTATTTCCAATTTAAGTGACACCCAAGATACATGAAATTGCTAATCAAGATGCACCAAATAACAAACCAATTTGGTTTCTCGAAATCCAAGTACTTATGCCACATTCTACCTCTCTCTCAATCATGAGCCGTCCTGGTGGGGATCCATCGGAGCAAAAATGCTATGCAAATGAGATACAAGGTATGTGATGGTTAAGAGTGTGGGGTTGCTTACCTTTGCCCAACCACTCAAATTTACCTAACTCAATTGGGTTTTGCTGCAATTTGGAGTTGGCTCAATTGGAGTTGGTTGATTTGCTTCAATTACCACTCCATTTGCCGGCTGAACATTTTGTGCGGGGAATTGCCTATAAATAGGCAACTCCTGCATCACACAATTAAGGGAGCAAAAAAACGGAGATCAAGCCAAGTCTCTTCATTTTCTTTCTTCTCATATTCTCTACTTCTTATTTTAAATATTTTTCTTTCGAAGAGAATTATTATTTGGACTATTTGTCTTGTTAGTCCAGATAAATATTTTGTACTTCCTACAAATTTTATAGTGGAAATTTTGGCTCTCTCGCCGGTGATTTTTTTACCTCTATTTATGAAGGATTTTTTCCACCTAAAAATCTTGTTGTCATTTTACTGTCATTCTTAATTTCTCATAATCTTTGGTTGAATTTATCTCGCTTCCGCACTCTGTATCCCTACAAACTGGTATCAGAGCTCAAAAAATTCAACTGAGATTTTTTATAATGTCGACAAAATTTGATATTGAGAAATTTGACGGTAAAATTAGTTTCCCTATTTGGCGAGTCCAGATGCAAGCCGTTCTCACCCAGAATGGTTTAAAGAAAGTTCTTGCGGTAAAATCGAAGAAGCCAGAAGCTATAAAGGAGGAAGATTGGAATGAGATGGATGAAAAGACATTGTCCATAATCCAGTTATGTTTGTCCCGTGAAGTGTTGCGAGAAGTCATCAACGAGAAAACTGCATCAGGTATATGGAATAAATTGGAGTCTTTATACATGATCAAAAGTCTTGCAAATAAACTCCGTTTAAAGGAACGACTTTTTACTCTCCGTATGTCTGAAGGTACTCCCGTCCAATCTCACCTTGATGAATTTAATTCTATTATTATTGATTTGGAGAATTTGGATGTTAAAGTTGACGATGAGGATAAAGCTGTTCTACTTATTGTTTCTCTACCACCCTCATATCGACACTTCAAATAAATTATGTTGTATGGTAATTATATTACCCTGTCTTTTGATGATGTCAAGTCTCACCTACTATCCAAAGAAAATTTTAATTTTGAAATTCATTCTGAAAGTTCGGGTGAAGGATTAGTAGTAAGAGGGAGGAACCAGGAAAGAGGTAGTAACGGTAAAAATAAGTCCAGATCAAAGTCTAGAGGTAAAAACTCTAAGTATTGCTGTTATTGCAAGAAAAAGGGACACGAAATCTCTGAATGCTTTAAATTGAAAAATAAGCAAGATAGAGAAAATAAGGGTAAAGGAAAACAACGCGAAAAATCTGCCGAAGCTAGTATTGTTGAGACCGAATCTGATGGGGATTGTTTTGTAGCTGCCGACACTGAACAAAGGTCTAGAAATGAATGGATTCTTGATTATGGTTGTACTTTTCACATGTCTCCTAACAGAGATTGGTTTACCACTTATGAACCGGTTAATGGTGGTCTTGTCCTGATGGGCAACGATGCTCAATGCAAAGTTGTCGGTAAATGTACAATTAAAATCAAGACAAATGATGGAGTTGTTAGAACCTTGACTGGTGTCCGACATGTCCCCGATTTGAAACGGAATCTCATTTCCCTAGGCACCCTAGAATCTCTTGGGTGTAAATACTCAGCTGAAGGTGGAGTTCTTAAAGTGTCCAAAGGAGCTCTTGTGATATTAAAAGCAAATCGATCTGGTAGTTTGTATGTGCTGCAGGGTTTAACTGTTACAGGTTCTGCAGCTGTTGCCTCATCTGACAAGGATAACACCAAATTGTGGCATTACAAACTGGGTCACATGAGTGAGAAGGAAATTCAAATCCTCAAGAAGAATGGTCATCTTGATAACCACTGTACTGACAAGGTTAATTTCTGCGAACATTGCATTTTTGGTAAGCAGAAAAAGGTTAGCTTTTCAAAAGCCAATCATAGAACCAAAGGTACATTGGATTACATTCATTCGGATCTTTGGGGTCCGTCAAAAATCCATTCCAAAGGTAAATGTCATTACATATTGACAATTATTGATGATTTCTCAAGGAAACTCTGGGTTTATTTTCTTAAACAAAAGAGTGAAGCATTTTCAATCTTTAAAGAGTGGAAAATTTTAATTGAGAACCAGACAGGCAAGAAAATCAAAAGGCTAAGGACCGATAATGGCCTTGAGTTTTGCTCAAATGAATTCAATGATTTCTGCAAGAAAGAAGGTATTGCAAGACATCTCACCATTCTAGGTACTCCACAACAGAATGGAGTTGCAGAAAGGATGAACAGAACTATCTTGGAGAAAGTTCGTTGCATGCTCTCTCATTCAGGTTTGGAGAAATATTTTTGGGCTGAAGCAGCTTCGACGGCATGTTATTTGATAAACCGCTCCCCCAACAGAGCAATTGGCTGCAAAATTTCAGAAGAAGTTTGGTCAGGTAACCCTGTTGATTATTCTAATCTTAGATTATTTGGGTGTCCTGCTTATTCACATGTAAACGAGGGAAAATTGGAGCCTCGTGCAAAGAAGTGTATTTTCTTAGATTATGGTCAAGGGGTCAAAGGCTATCGCTTATATAACCCTAAAACTGGCAAATCATTCCATAGTCGAGATGTAATCTTTAATGAAAATGCTATGCTATCTTCTGGGAAGAATACTATTGATATAGGTGATCAGGAGGATGTTCCAAAGAAGGTGGAGTTTGAGGTTGAAGCTCCCGTTTTGAAGGAAGATGTTCCTCATTCCTCCACATCTGAACAAGATCACGCTACTACAATTGATGATATCATTGAACACATGAGTCTACGACAACTGCATCCACCACAACGACGAGGTTTGCCACAACCGTGGTGTATGGCTCAGGAACTTCCAGCACAGAGACCGAGAAAACCGACTCAAAGACTAGTTGCAGAATCTGTTAACATTGCTTATGCATTAGTTGCTGCACAAGAGATAGGAGACAATGATGAACCAAAAAATTATTCTGAAGCTATCTCTAGTGACAATTCAACAAAATGGATTGATGCAATGCAAGAAGAGGTCGAGAGTCTTCATAAGAATGAAACTTGGGATCTGGTGAAATTACCTAAAGGCAAACGAGTCATTAGATGCAAGTGGATCTTTAAGAGAAAAGAAGGCATCACCGGTGTTGAGAATGTAAGGTACAAAGTAAGATTTGTTGTCAGAGGTTTTGATCAATAGGAAGGTATTGACTTTAATGAAGTATTTTCTCCTGTTGTTCGTCATACTTTAATTCGTATATTACTTGCTCTAGTTACCTTGTATGATTTGGAGCTGGAACAGTTAGATGTGAAAACTGCTTTTCTCCATGGTAATCTTGAGGAAGAGATTTATATCCAGCAGTCGGAGGGGTTTGTTGTTCCTGGAAAGGAGGACCATGTATGTCGTCTCAAAAAGTCTCTTTATGGTTTGAAGCAATCACCGAGACAATGGTATAAGAGGCTTGATTCTTTTATGGTTAAACATGGCTACTCCAGAAGTAGTTATGATAATTGCGTCTATTTTCAGAAGACATTTGATGGGTCATTCATATACTTACTACTCTATGTTGATGATATGTTGATTGCTGCAAAATATAAATATCTTGTTAACATGTTAAAGGCCCAGCTCAGCAGTGAATTTGATATGAAAGATTTAGGTCCTGCCAAGAAGATTCTTGGAATGGAGATTAGCATGAATCGTCAAGCCGGTAAACTTTTCTTATCACAAAAGAAGTATGTTATGAAGATGCTTGACAGATTTGGAATGAAGGTTTGCAAAACTGTTAGTACTCCATTAGCTGCTCATTTCAAATTGTCACCTGAGCAGTGTCATCAATCAGAGGAGGACAAGAGACGCATGTCATATGTCCCGTACTCAAATGCAGTTGGAAGCCTTATGTATGCTATGGTATGTACCAGACCTGATTTAGCTTATGCCGTTAGTGTTGTTAGCAGATTCATGCACAATCCAGGCAAGCAACATTGGGAAGCTGTCAAATGGATCTTTCGTTATTTGAAGGGCTCTGCCGATATTGGTTTGGTATTTGATAGACAAAGAGCTGATCCCGGAGACGTAGTTGGTTATGTTGACGCTGACTACGGTGGTGATTTAGATCGGAGAATGTCACTTTCAGCCTATATTTTTACACTTTGTGGTTCTGCTATCAGTTGGTATTCTTCACTCCAAGCTATTGCGGCTTTATCTACCACTGAAGCAGAGTATATTGCTGTCACTGAAGGAGTAAAAGAGGCTATTTGGTTACAAGGCTTGGTAAGTGAACTTGGTCTACAGCAAGACATTCTTGTTGTGTTCTGTGTTGTTGTGTTCTGTGACAGTCAGAGTGCTGTTCACTTGACCAGAAACAGCAAGCATCATTCAAAGACCAAACATATTGATATTAAGCACCACTTTATCCGAGATATTGTTGCTGCAAGAAATATTACAGTCGAAAAAATTCATACAGCTGAAAATCCTGCAGACATGTTAACCAAGCCACTTCCAACAGCTAAGTTCGATTATTGTATGTACTTAGCTGGTATAATTCATAATTGCTCAACTTTGCCCAACCACTCAAACTTACCTAACCCAATTGGGTTTTGCTGCAATTTGGAGTTGGCTGCAATTGGAGTTGGTTGACTTGCTTCAATTACCACTCCATTTGTCGGCTGAATATTTTGTGCTGGAGTTGCCTATAAATAGGCAACTCCTGCATCACACAATTAAGGGAGCAAAAAAATGGAGATTAAGCCAAGTCTCTTCATTTTCTTTCTTCTCATATTCTCTACTTCTTGTTTTGAATATTTTTCTTTCGTAGAGAATTATTATTTGGGTTATTTGTCTTGTTAGTCCAGATAAATATTTTGTACTCCCTACAAATTTTATAGTTTAAATTTTGGCTCTCTCGCCGGTGGTTTTTTACCTCTATTTACGGAGGATTTTTTCCACCTAAAAATCTTGTTGTCATTTTACTGTCATTCTTAATTTTTCATAATCTTTGGTTGAATTTATCTCGCTTTCGCACTCTGTATTCCTACAAAGAGTATCAGAGATGGAGAAGGAGAGAGGGCCAAGAGTGGGACTTTTTGCTCTTCTGTAATTTCCAAAAGGAAAGCGGAGGAAGGGAAGAAGAAGTGAAGCGGCGGCATCAGGCACAGAGGACAGAAGCCCGGTGGTTGCAAGTGGTTGGCGGGCGCGGGAAGTTGGAAGAGAGAGAATGGGGGGTTTCGGACTTTGGATTTTCGTTTGCTTGGAAAAACCTTTTCTTTCTTTCTTTTGATTGGGTAGTAATTTACCTTTTTCAGAAAATTAACCATTTTTATTCTCAATTTTTTTTACGGTTAAGGTCTCCTACGAATATTCTTGATGTTTTTAATTCTTAAAGATTTCCTTTTCTGATTGATCTAGTTTTTCATAAATATTTTTAATTTTTAATTTTTAAATTTTTTTGTTAGACCTTTTTTTATTCTCACAAAACTTTAGCAAACTATTCCGAATTCATACATTATGACAAAATGGTTAAAGAAGAAAAAAATATAAAAGACAAAAGAGTAGAGTGTATTTGGATTGCTTTCGTTATAGAATTCAATGCAAAATTTTCACTTTTAATCACATTATTTTTCATGAAATCGAAGATAAAAAATATCAAATCAAAATATTATACAATTCCACCATTAAAAAGTATTTATAAAAAATAGTGGAAGAAAAACTTTGAGGACGAAACGAATAAATATATTTCTAGTGGTGGATATAACAGTGCAGATATCACTTAATATATGTTATCTTTTTTATATTAGATAATGATACATATATTTGAAGTCCCTGTTGAACTTGATATGCTTGAAGCATATAATTGTTCATGTAGAACATAATGAGATTGTCTTAGTAAATTTTTATTAAAATAATGATCGATTATGTCTATATATATAGAAATTAAATACTTAGTTGTACTTGCTATCAGAATATATTCTTATTGTACAATCTATTGATTGACTTAGTGTTCCCCACATTAGGGGGAGAAAATCATCAATTAAAAGAGGATATCATTTATGACCTTCATTATCTTGATCTATGCATAAGCATTAATGAACTGGAAGTTCAAAATGTTGTTTATTTGTATAAAATTACAAATTGATTATTTGACTGACTTCTGTAGAGTTAGTCAATATGAAATTTTAGCTATAGATATTCTTATTTGAATAAATGTCCCAGCTGGATAAATATATGAATTCTATAGTCATATGATTTTAATACATGCTTGAAGCATGATTGATTTCTTGATTTTGAAAATAAAATTCTCAAAAGAGAAAAGATTTCATGATCAAGATATTTTTCTTGAAGAATTTAGAGGAACAAGTATTATGATCAATATTTTTGTTTTGATTGAACATCCTGAAGATGTTTCACATGGACATAGCATATCAATGGTTTTTGGGTTATTATAGTGAGATCCTTTATATCTATTAAAAGATATTGAAGAACTATTTAGTCGTAAAGTACCATAATTCTACAATTGAGTGCATGAATACACTTGCTTGCGTGCAAGTAGATATCTATTGTGATTCTTCTCTCAATGAATTTTAAAATGGCATTAAACATGCCTTTTGATATCTCCTTGAGATAGTTTACCTTGTATATTGAGCAAAATCTAACTCATGTTGAGATGGATATACAAGGTATAAGTTACCTATATAATCCACATAAACCATGCATTTATAGACATTTGTTAATTATAACAGTCACATCTCCAACTCATGTTGAAGAAATAGAAATTTATGATGTTGGTTGAGAATATGTGTGATCATAATTAATGTATTCGAGATAAATCTATATCATCTAAGAAGGAATTCCAAATATATTGTTTGATGATAATAAAGTTTAGAATATATCTAAAGAAATAAAATAAAATATATTTTTACTCATGAGCTCCAAAAGAGATGTGATATTTATGTGCATTGAATTTGATCATTTGTTTATTTGACAAATCTATTCACTAAGACCTTACCAATTGCAACATTTAATTGGAAAGTATTTGTTAAGAAATCTCAAAAGATTATCTCATTAGGGGGAGTAAATATGGCATAAAGAGTAGTGTACTCTTTTTCCTTCACTAGAGTTTTTTCCACTGTATTTTTTTATCTAGTAAGGTTTTAACGAGACATACTCTTATGCAATAGACATCCAAGAGGGAGTGTATGAAATTAATATAGTGGATGTCCATTATCTGATATCAAAGAGGTAATCCAATATCAGAGTTATAGAGATACTCCAACTATCCAGAAGATAGATGGGAAGTTCTATCATATCTTTGATTCGTGATAGGATTTGTCTTCTAATTACCCTCTACCTCTTCTTATTGAGATGTACCAATGAATAGGGGTGTGCATATTTCGGAGAAAATTTACACACCGAACCGAACCGAATAATAATTCAGTTTTCGGTTTGGATATTAGGGATATAATTTCGGGTTCGGTTCGGGTTCGGGCTGAGGACACTCAGCCCGAACCCGAACCGAAACCGATATTTTGAAAAAAAAAATTTTTTTGCCCCTTAAACCTAAACCCTAACAGACCTATTTTTCTTCTTATCTGCCCTCTTGTCTGAGAAAAAGAAGGAAGCATCGTCCCCCCAAACCCATTCCGAGAGAGAAAATCCATGGCCACTCTATCGAGCTTCTCCTCTCCTCCACCCTTCCCAAACTCTAACCCTAACTCCAAATTCGTAGCTCCAAAGCTTCAAAAGTATTTAGACCAGCAAGTGCAAGAGCAACAGAAATTGGGTCTGCCGGAGAGCGGAGGAGCCTGCAAGGTATTGCTTTGGCTTGTGGGGTTTTCGGGATTTGGACCAAGTTTCATAGTCAAGAGGGTATTGTGGCTAATTTCTACAGTTTGCACTCATGGATGGGTCTTATTTGTATCTCCTTGTTCGGGGCTCAGGTATTTCCTATTCCCAGTTCTAAATCAGCATCAATTTGCTTTTCTTTCAATAAGTAATTCAATCTCCCTTGCAAGGATTCATACATTTTCTTTCTCTTTTTTGTTTTTAAAACTGAATATGAAAATTACTGTTCTCCATGACCAGATAAACTGATTGATTGCTATGACATTGTTAATTTATATGATTTATGTCATTTTCAGATATTTATTATGGTATTGTCTATCCTAACTTTTGTTGGATGCCAATTCGATAATTTATATCATATTCAAATTATAAAGCTACTGACTTTGTTATATCTAATGTTTGTATGCTTCCATCAGTACCTTCTTGCATCAGCTTTCCTAAAATGATATTTCCATGCACTGGATGCCTATGCCTATTTATTGTTGTATCAAAGGTATGATTTTCTGTGTTGGTCCTCATGATAAGTTAGAGAGTAGCCAAGTCATAAAGTCACTTGAGGTTTGCGTGTGGGACAGTGGGAGCAAACAAAAGGAGATGTGTTGAAGAGATGCAAGGAGTCTATGATTGTGAACAGTTTAGTGACTTGGATTGGCTCTGTTTAGGATTTGGATAATTCGGTTTTATCCAAACTGAATTTTCTCCAAACCGAAATAATTCGGTTTGAATGCTTACTAGGTTTGGTTCGGTTTTTGAAAAAAATTTAAAAAATCGATTTTTCTCTAAATAGTAAACTCGATTTTTCTCCAAACCGACTATATGAACACCCCTACCAATGAACCCTATAAATAGGGCTTTAGACTGATGTATTGTACACACTCATTCATTCATTGATTTACTCTCAGAGAATCAATAAAGCTCTTGTGTTCTTTCTCTCTATTTTCTCTCTATAGTTTTTCATATTCTATATATTGTAGTTTCTTTATTAAGTTCTCTACATTAATATTACGATTTCGTTGTACCGACGGCTACTACGCGCCAACAAATTCAGAATAGATTTCATTTTTTTAAAAAAAAATTCTTACGAAACTTAAAAAGCCTCGTAATTCTTTCTTCATTGTGCGAAAATAATTATTTTTTTACCAAAAAGGTTATTTTTGTAAAATACTCCTTATATAGTATAAGAAATAACAAGAAATAGGTGTGTTAATGGATACTCAAATCTAAATATATAAAAATAATAATTAATTGATAATATAAAATATATTAAAATATTTTTTATAAAAGTATTAATTATTTTAAGACATCATAATAATATAATAAGAATATCAAATAAAATAGAACCGATGAAATAATATTTTTAACACAATTTAATTTTCACTATTCTTCAAAATCCCAAATAAAAAAAAAGAGCACTTTTCTTATTTTCCAATCCAAAACTTCCAAACAACATTCCCAAGAAATCACTTCATCTTTTTTTTTTCCCCCTCTTACCTTATAACTTAAAATTTCTGTTATTTTTCTTTTCTGGTCTGATCTCCCAAACTAGGCCTTAAGATTTCACAAGCTTTTCCACACCAAGAAAATAAACATAAGAGGAAAATGAGAGGAAAGCACTCAAAGCAGAAAATATCATCTAATTATCATACTTTGAGTGGCACTTACAGCACAGCCAAATGCGAAAGACCCACAAATTGCAATGAAGCTGCTGAAAACCACTGCAAATGTGGCCTTGGAGGCGCTACCCGTTCCACCACCACCCTGCCCACTTCCGCAGCTGTCGTTTTTCTGCAGCAGGCCATCTTCTTCCATAGTTCTGGTTCTGCTTCACTCCTCGGATGAGTGAAGGAGAAAGAGATGAACATTCTTCCTTATGTGCACAAAGCAGCTGAAAAGTACAGCATGGGTAAGGGCCCAACGAGGTGGGGGCAACACATGCAGCAACTAAGTGCCACGTAGCAGCTGGCAATTTTCTTTTCTTATTTAAAATGTCTGTTTTTTTACTAATTTTAAAAATAAATTTTTAAATTTATTTCAACAATAATTCTCTTTTTCTCTCATATTAAATATATTAGCGAGAAATTTTGGGTGAAAATGAATTAAATTTTATAATTTTTTGAACCCGTAATCCTTGTTAAATAAGTCAAAAGGCCTTTTATTATGAAATAAAGGGATGGTAATAAATTAATTTTATTCTATTTCAATCTCACTTAATAAAGAAAAAAACTATTAAGGATATTTTAAATATTTTTACTCATAAATGTTAGGAGTATTGTCTTTTGGATTTTTAGTTTTTGTACATGAATCTAATACAACTTATATTTTTTTAAAAAAGCAAGAATACTTTTTAATTTATTAAAAACTAAATACTCTTTTATGATGAAAATGTGTTATATCTTAATGAAAAACTTTATGGTGGTAGCTGTGTAACTAGTCAGTATCTCATAAGTTATACTCTATCCAATCACATAAAGTCACGTGTACTGTGGGTCCTTGTATTGATGAATGAGTAAGTGATAATGGTAGGACCTACAGTATACGTGGCTTCATGTGATTGGACAGAGTATAACTTATGAGATGATGACTAGTTATACATCTACCACCATAAAGTTTATTTATCTTAATAGAACTAGTATTTTGTCACACACAAAATATTTTTCTTTATTCTTGATATTTTAAGAGTCTTTTTTTTAAAAAAATGAGAAATTTTATTTCATATCTGTTAAAACAACAACAGAAATTACATAAGGAGTTGTTTTTATCTATACATTAAATGACAAAGAAAGTTTAATCATAATCTTCTAAAATACGAGTCAAATACTCAATAAAAAAAATCTTTTTATAAATTTTAAGAAGTAAAAAATTTTAAGTTACAAGCATTAGTTATGGTGGAATCTCAATTGACCCAAATAAATAAATGATCTTTATGGTACTAAAGGGACATGTCTTAATTTGATAAAAACAAGCATGTGTGTCCTTACATGAGTCATGACAATGATGATGGAGACTGGAAATGAGGGGAAGATAGAGAAGAGGTTCGGTGTAGGGCTGTCAATTATACCCATTTAATCGGATTCGAACTCGACCCGATAACTTCGGGTCCATAACAATAGTCATACACATTTACCCGGACCCGGACCCGATAATATATCTTCTAAACGAGTACGGGTACGGTACACAAAGTTCTGGACCCGATTACCCGATTAAATTTTGAATAATAAATATTTTATATATTTAAATTTTTTATAACCGTTAGATGTGTTTGATCAACGGTCAATTATTTATATATTTATATCAAAATATCTAATCAGGTCTACCCAGACCAGGCCCGAGACCCTATAGGGTAGGGTACAGGTCCATCTTATTTGGACCCGTCGTGTAATCGGGCCAGATCTGGTACCCATATGGGCAATCGAGTCCGGGTCCGAGTCCAGGAGAGGGTGTCCCGGACCCGTTTACACCCCTAGTTCGGTGATGGTGAAAAGGAATTCGTCCACGAACCACATATTGTATGAGTTAATGTAAATGAGAATTTTCATTTTTCTTTTTTTTTGAGTTTGGTTTGAAAATTTCTGAAAAAGTCATGTTTCTACTCAATATTTTTCTTGCAATAATTCCAGAAAAAATAATTAAAAAAAAAGTGGAGTTGTAGTTGAAATTGTGAAGTAGGTGAAGTCAGAGGACAAAAGTTTCCCAACAATCAAATCCCAAAAAAAAAATGAAAATCTTCCATCAGTATTCATTCATTATAGGAAAAATTCATTAATGAGAATGCAATTGTTATTGGACTCTGGTCCTCCATCTCCCTATCTTTACAAGTCTCTCCCTTCACAATTCTTTCTCAGTTTTTCACCTTTCTATTATCCCCAGTATTTGTAATTTGTAAAATTAAGAAAAAATAGAAACTAAGAATGTATTTATTTTTCTTGATTTTACCTTTTATTTTTTATTACTCCACTGTAATTAGATTTCAATTGTATAAGCTGGTAAGACCACTTTAATGTTGATTCCAAGATATTCTGGAAAACCAATTGTGAATTCTCTTCACCAACTATATTGTCTGAAAATGTTACATATTCTACTGCACTTAGAAATAATAGGCCCCAAAACAAAGTCATCTATTATGATGTGAATCTTCTGATAAGTGCACTCAAATACTGGAAGTGAAGTATGCTTTTACAATAACAATTATTTATTGCTGTATAAAGAGAATAATTTTCTGCAGATGTCAATGGAGTTGTTGGTTCCATAAGGCCTGTATTTCTTCCAGACTTAGCCCCTTTGTCTCAGGCAACATCTTTGCAACAAAAAGAATAAGCAACCCACAAACAACAGCAAATATGAAGAATACTCCTGGACCAGATGAGAAATGCAGGTAGAGAAAGTTGTCACTGCATTGCTCACATTTATACAAAGAACTGTATATATATGTGCACATGTAGAGAAGAAGAGAGGGGATTACCTGCTGAGCTCCAAGTAAACAAAAAGTTAAATGCATAGGAGACTATCCATGAGCTGAAACAGTTAACAAAAAGTGCAATACTTCCGGCAGTTCCCTTGATGTTAGCAGGAAAGATCTAACATGGAATAGTATATTATAGAGGTTTAGTCTTTATCAAGTGTTCTGCGCGGGATCTAGGAAAGGAAATAGTAGTAGAATTTTGCAAACCTCGGAGATGATCACATATGGTAAACCAGCCCCAAAAGCAAAAAATGCGAAATAGATCTGGTTGCAGAATGGAAAGAAACTATATTAGCTTGCACTTATAGTAACACAATGTTGAATAAGATAAAATTTGAAGATTTACGAAATATTCTGATTTTGAATTTAGTTCTGAACTGGGCAGAAATGACACTCATTTAGCTTTTAACATGCAGAGTACTGTCCATATTTAACAAAATTTCCAAAGCCTTGTCATCCTGTCAAGAATATGATTAACAACAACCTGTTGTGATTTGAACATGCAAATTGTTACTACAGAGGGGTTTCATTCGCTTAAACTTACAATCATGCTCACAAGCTCAAGTAAGGGAGTTATGCTCTTTCCCAGGTCCGAGGGCTGCTCAATGTTTAACCAGAAAATAAGAAGTTTAGTTCTGCACACAAAAAATAAAACAAGAGAATACAAAATAGTACTAATATGTATGAACAAGAAAACCTGCAAAATAAATGCCAATCCTGCAAGAGCACTTCCCAAGCAAACTCCAGCCAGATCAATCTACAGTAGATTTTCTTCACAAGTATAAGTTCAAGTGTTTGGAATTTCTAAAAGGAAAAAAAGGAAAGCTTGAAACTGAAAGAGAATAACAATCATTCTAACCATTAGAAGTGATCTTCGTCCAAATTTATCTGTCAAAAGGACTCCTAACACTGAGAATGGTATCTGCACAAATGAAGCAACATTACCAACAATTTGTTTCAGTCAAACTTGTACAAAAAGTCCTGCTAATGCCTCGCATAGTACCTGAATCAAAGCAAGAGTTATAGCTGCTATGCTAACTGTGCAACCTGTCAATGTTAAAACTCAATCTATTAGGAATGAACTTCTTTTTCATTTGCAGAGAATTAATTCTACAAGCACAAGCTCCTGATTTTACCAGCTGCTGCAGATATTGAGCTTGCATAAAATATAACTGCACTACCGCCTCCCCATGGCAGAAGTAAAGATAGCCCTATTCCAACCTGTAGCAATTTGGAAGTATATAGAGAGATCAAATCGTGGTTGAGTAACCGTAGATTGTCATAGTTACAAGCTTACAACGAGTGGATGAGCATATCTTCGATCAAGCAACTGTACAAATCCTGATCTTGTTGGCTCTTCAAATGGTCTTGTGGAGTTCTGTGGAGATAAAATTAGTTAATTTCACCTGCTACGCATAACCAAAATGACAACGGGCATATTGTCCATCTTTTAATTTTCATTCCAGTTACTGATGCACTTTGTAAGATAGGAAGTTAAGAATTACCAGTATCTCAACTGCTTCTTGAGAGATATCAGTATCTTTACCTCTAAGCTGTTGAAGACTTACTTCTAACTCTCTTATTCGCCAACATTTTGCCTGCAAATCATTGCACAGACAACTAAGTAAACATATACCCATCCTAGTTTCCTTGAGGAAAGATAAACTTGCTTAAGTACCATTAGCTACAGGGTTAAAATCATTTGAAATATGTAAATTAAGGAAAGTTAAGCCCTTCAGCAAAAATTCAGTTGAAAGATATGGTAGGTATAGTAGTTTTCTTCATTCTTTTGGTTATATATCCTTTCAAAACCACTCCTAATACCAATTTCTTCAACTAATAGCTAGAAAATTTGCCCAAGAGCAAAGGTTCAATATTCTGAGGTTCTGTTCCCACAAATTCTAGGGAATGACATTATGGCAAGAGAAAGCACTAGTCATTCAGTCCTCAGTCAGTCCTTCATAATGGTATGTCATCAATTGTTCATCACTGATATTTTTTCAGCTTCATCTTTTCTTTCTTTTGAGCTCCTACGACTATGTAATCAACCTCTACCCAGACCCCCCCCCCTTCTTTTTCTGAATAAGCATACACATCAGAAGGAAGGAAACCATAATCAACATCCATTTACACACCGACAGACAGTCTCTTTACTAATAGAACATACCAACCACAAAAACAGACAACAGAATCTTTTGAAATAGAACGCACCAACCATCTCGGAGACTCTGGAATGAACAGTACCCCAATAGCCTGTATAAGACATGGTACAGTTCCTGGGAAGAAAAGAAAAAACAAAAAAAGATTGCATAATGCACGTTGAAAAGTAGGGAAACTATGAGAACGTAGCAAATGGATGAAAATAAATATCAAAATTTACCAATTAAAGCGAGAATACGCCAGGAAATGGCATTTCCAGAGGAGTACATTAGTACGACACCACCACATACCATTAACTGTTGATTTGAAAGGTAAATACAGGTAAGGAAGAGATTTCATACTAGCTACAAATATGATTTTCAGTTCAATACCTGGCCTGCTGAAGTGAATCCTCCCCGAAAATCCTTTTTTGTAATCTCAGCAACATATATGACGGACTTTCACAGCAGAAAAACAAGTGCATTTCAAATACAAGACTGATAAAAATTGGGAAAGAAATATGCTGAGTTTGCTTACCACATAAGCCTGTAGCCCATTGCTAAATCCCAATAACAATCTTCCCATGTTAAGCCACCACACATCCTATCATGATCACATAGGGAGTTGAATATTTTCTGATTCAGGTTGTGGTTTTCTTGTAAAACTTTGTGCTAAAGTAAGATGTTGTATCTTGTATGATTTCTGATAAATTCTAGAGAAAAACCATTTCAAAGCTAATATTTCAAAAAGAAAAAAAAACTAGATTCATTTTATATTGATATGCCACGCATCCAAGCTTATTGTTTATCAGATGTTTCTTTATTTTGTGGAAGTGTTGAAGCCCTCTATAGGGCCTATTGAGTTTCTTAAGAAAAATTTTGCATCATTAACTTTCGCAGAGACGATTCATAAGAGTATTACTTTAAGGTACGCTATGGCGCATCATATGTTTCAGATCAGTGTGATTATTGAGCTTTATGGTGTGAACTCATGATATTAATATCTAGTGTATGTATGTACATTTGCCATAAAGCTAAACTGATTCTCAATGTTAGGAAGGATATTGAGATAAAGAAGAGAAACCTGTGTAAAAGTTATTGCTAGCCACCCTGCGATGTAAAATAGCTGAATGAGCAACATTGCCTGCATATCAGCAGCCAATTAGGAGATTAATACTTGTTATAATCAGATTAATGACTTCTTCTACGATAAAAACATGATTTTACATGTCAATAAATAAACTTACTCCTCTTCGACCAATGATGTCAGCAACTTTGGCACTTATGATTGCTCCAAACATCGACCCAAATGTCAGCAATGACCCAAAAAGTGAATACTGGGAAAGAATGAAAAAGGAGGGAAGATGAGATGTAGCTACTAGGACAATGGAATGTTTTACAACAAAATGGAAATACAGATCATTGTTCACATAAATAGCAATTGCATCCACTGGCTATTGAACATCTAAAAGATGAGAAGTGAAAATTTGAAACCTAATTTTCTTTGGAAATCTTAATACAGAGATAATCTAGTCTTTCATCCCTATTTAACAATTCCCAAGATTGTACCGAGTTTGCAGCAAATGATATAAATATAGAGTCAGAAATGTGTTTTAGTCTTTATTTATTTCTAATCCATGCAGATTATGAACTGTAGTAGAAACAAGTTTAGATAAGTCTTTTACTTCCCAGAAACAAAATCTCATTTTTCTTCGTTCGTGCTAACCCACAAACCAAGTTAAGCAGAGAAACAAAGCAATAGGAACGTACTCACCTCTGCAGTAGAGATGTCCAAATCACGCATGATTCTAGACTGAGCAGGAGATGAATATCCAATCTGAAGAGATATCGAAGAGCCATAAAAGCAGTTATAAGACAAGAAACTACGTACAAGCCAGAAATAAAAGGCCAAGACTCTTATATTCCACTTCCACTTTACTTTGTCATCCAGCCCTTAATAGTGGAGGACAAAATTCTGGCACCAATTTGTGTTCTAAATAATTGAGGAGTTTTAGAAGAGATGAATCGTGCTTGGAATAGAAAACCCATCCATAATTGCACTGTCATCAAAGTTCTCCATCATTCATGTATTTTTTCTTGTAGAAACGATGTTCACAATTGTCTTTTGATTCATATTCTCCTTTTTGCTTCAATCTACCATACCCGATTATATGAATTTCATTCTCAAGTAGACCGATATCCTAATCAAGACGCCACAAATGAGAAACCTCTTGGAATTCTCAAGTACTTGCACCAGTTCGAACTCTTTGTTCATGTCTCTCTCAATCAATAGTCGTCCCAAAGTAAAAGTGGCATGCAGAGAATGAATGCAGGGAGCCTGAGGGTGCTCAGAAATAAGGCTTTAGCATCAAAGACGAAAGAAGGACAGGGGCAGGAAGGTGAGACCGGTGGAGAAAATGCACCGGCCAAAGCACCTAGAAGAGAAATGGCGGCATCTTCTTCTAGTAGCCGAAGAAGAAGAGACCGCCGGTGGTGGCAACGATTGTCCAGCATGCCCTGTGGCCGGGGGACTTCTAAAAGGTCAATCCGGTCCACGGCCATATATGCGAACCCGGACTCACAACAAGGCTCCACGTACCTTCTCTCTCCTTTTTTTTTTTTTTCCTGGGGAGTTAGAAAATAGAGAAAATCTGTTAATTTTGAAATGAAGAAGGCACTTACGGTACATCCGCATGCGAAAGAACTACAAAGCGCAATGAAGCTGCTGAAAACCAGTGCAAATGGTTCTCTGGAGGCGGTGGAGTCCTTTCCACCACCGCAGCATCTGCTCCCACGACGGTCCTGCAGCAGCCCTTCTTCCATGGTACTCGACCGCTGTTAACTAGCTAGATAGAGAGCTAAATTCTTCACAATTTGCACGAGCGACAGCAAGCAAAGTAGAATGTGCCTGCAGCACTTGCGGTCCCTCCTGCGTCATTGTCAGAATGGGTGTCGGCTGCAGCCTCCCTCCGGCGTATTCGTTCATAGATGGAACACAACTTTCATCTTGGGTGAATATAAAAAAAAAACTTTGAAAATATTGAAAGCAAAATTTAAAAAGCATACCCGCCCCTAGTTCTGCCCTTAGGCGTATTATTTTCCATGAAACGGGACAGAGCTTGGCCATGAGGCCCATGACTGGTGCAGGCGGTGGGTATAGGAGAACCTGCATGTTGACATGCATGCAGAGATTCTTTTGTTAGCCTTTACTTGGTTTTTGAGGAAGGCATGCTTTAAAAATTTGCAAATTCGTAGGAGGTAGAATATAAATACATTATACATGAAGAGTAAGCTCTTAACGAAGATTGATTTTACGCGAATATTCTCCCTCATGGAATGGGAGGCTGGATTGGATTTAAATATGATAATTTTTATTTTGAAAATCGTAAAAGTATATTATTTATGAGAGATAGATGTGAGATCAAAAGTAAAAATTTTTTGGAATGAAAGTTAAAATTTAGTAGTGATTGAGCTTATGCTATACATTTAATTGTACAACAAATATTATTTTGACAATGATTTTTCAATGGCAATGTCATGCAGGACAATGATTAGAGAAGGACAAGAAAGAGAGGGTTGATAATTGAGGAAAAGAGAATGGAAAGCTAAAATAATTAAACGTCTTTTTCATTTCCGAGGAAAGGGTAGTTAGGTTTCAAGTTTGAAAATCTTGCATTATTTTGAATGAAATATGTGATTAGATTAAGTAGTAATAATTTTATTTAAAAATTTAATATTGTTATTTCTAATTTCATTTACGTTTATTTATTTATTTCAAGATAAGTGCCAGTTCGATTTGGTTGAACACAAAACTTTAAAAAAAATACTAGTTTGAGTACATTTCCACAAAATTAGTAAGATAAATACAATCAAGTTGATATAAAGTATTCAAAGAGGCTTTAGAGAATGCAGTGTGGGGATATCATTTTTATTCATGAAACTGGTGCTCTGCGTATGGCTTTTCTTTTCATTATTATTGTATTGGTTCTTGGGTTTTGCAGCTTTTTTGGGAAAGTTCACCAATCAGGCGGAGGCTAATAAGTATCTCTTGGGCTGTCAAAAGTAAAAATTTTATAGTGATAATTATGTAATTTATTATTATTTAATAAATTATATTCAATTCAATTATATGAAGTCACGTGTACTGTAAGTTTCTGTATTGATAAATGAGTAAGTGATAATAGTAGGACCTATAGTATACATGACTTTATATGATTGGATAGAATATAACTTATAAGATACTGACTAGTTATATAGCTAACACCATAAAATTTTTCATCTAAAAGTGTGTATTACTATTTCCGGTCATTGAAACTATAAGCGAAGTCGATGAGATTCCAAATCCGCAACTGTCGAATATATATTAGAAAAGTGATGATTACAGAATTGCAAATGGGCATTTCTGCCAAGTTGAATCGAATCCACCAAGTTTGCCAATTGTCATCTTCTTCTTTAGCAAATGGACTTTCAATTGACTTATCAAAAAAAATTTAACAAAAAAGGACTTTCATTTGAAACACGTACTAGTTATGGAGGTTTTGACTGGCGATTTTTGTTCAGCGTTACCACATCGCTTTTATTGTAAGATTAAAAGCCAAATCTTTTACTCTTATTATGGAATTGTCAATTCTTTCACCAAAAAACAAAAAAAAAGGAGAAATTATTAGTTCTATAAAGTTATAGTATACATCTCCAATTTTGTTTCTTGACGGAGCTCTGCTTCCTGCCTGAGTGGTGTGGTTCGGAGGTCCTTAAGCCCAAGCTCTGCTTGCTGAGCCGCGAGCTTCTTGAGCTTGAGCCCAGGGTCGTGCGCTCTGAGCTTGGGCTTAGGGTTTTCTTGGTTAAACGTTACATATAACTTTTCTACCTTTTTATTGGAATCGAAATTTCTCAACCTCAAACTAAACCTACTTTACTTAATCTCGCTGGGAGATTGGGGCTAATCAAAGCAAAACAAGAAAGGAAGATCAACAAACAAATCGTTGATGTCAGGGGATAATGTCAACGAGAATGGAGGAGCGGAAAGTCGGTGTTTTGAGTGATAGGAAGGATTATTGGTCGTTAGGGGGGAATTATCAATTTATCGTGAAAGTAACGAGCAAGAGGTTTAGCAAAAATGGGGTCCCAGAAAGGTCATTGACAAGAGAATGTTTCTTATTTTGGAACTCGCTGGACTTTCAGACCATTGTTTGATGGCCTGCCAATGGTAATAAATATACATACTAAATGCTTTGAGGTTAATGGACAAAAAAAGAAATACAAACATCCTATGCCTATACATTGGTAATAATAGAGACTCACGCTGCCTTTGTTGGCCATGTTGCTTGGGCTGACATGATGATTCCCACAATCACACCAAACAGTCCAAGTGCACTGCCAAAAATCTCGATCACAAGGATCTTAACAAAAAGTGACGAGTTTTGCGCATCAGATAAGGCACAGCTGCTTCCAATTACTCCCACACATAACCTTCGTCAAAGAAACCAATCAAAAATAAGAAAAGAATCAGAACGGCTCCTCAGTAATCTCATAAAATTCAAGCCATATGGTATCATGTGTTCACGCGATTAACGGAAAACACAAGCTCACCCGCAAACAAGATTTGCAAAGCCCACAATTATGCCTGAAGCAAAGATTGAGTAGCCTGCTCTGAGCGATTCAGCAGCATGGATCTGTGAGGGAGGCACGCTCTCTAGCTTTGTTTGTAGGATGATAGCCACGATGACCCCATAAATAGCCACAGCCTCACAGAATATTACACTGAACAGACAACAGAAGTTATATGAGCTTGAAGCAGTGAATGATTCAATTTTCATACCAATGTGCATATGCAATTCCAACAATGAAAATTTTAATTGGAACAATGAGAACAACAATATATTTCATACCAAACATGAGAAAGAAATAACTCAAAGCCCGAACCCAAAAAACTACAGATCTTCAAAACATAAGAAGCAGATCCCATGACCAACTTGCAACATGCACGTTTTCAAAAAGACAGTACAAAAAACATATTAGTAACAGCAATACCACATAAAGATCAATTTGATTGGAGGTTGGAGCGGGGCCTATTATGAAGATTTAACTTATCTGTAAACTGCAAAAATGAGTAATTGCAAATATATTGAAATTCTCAACGACAAGATGCTTTTGAAGTCAATTAGTGGTTCATTTGACTCAAGCAAAATGCACCCCGAAGTATTTGAGGCTGCCACCCACTATTTTGCAAGCAGTTCATCCACAATAGTGTCTCTATTCAGCAGGAACTACCAAGTTATGAGGACAACACCAGTGATGTGATGCTGCAAATAGATGTGTTTAATCTGGTTTTAAAAGTTGTCCAAGCTTGAATTATCTTCTTTTTCTCTTTGCAGACATGCTTGTAGAAGCAGTATCTTTTTCCCAGAATGATAAGGTTAGTTGATTTTACCATGCTTATGTACTTTCCTGAAATGCTCAGATTGGTTTAACTAAATGATATAGGATTATGGTTTATATCACAGAAAAACTAGAAATCAGCAGTCATCTTCTTCCCTTCAAGCCAAATGCTGATAATTGGACACTTCGAGCATACCAAGGAAAAACCTGGGCTAGAAGGCTCTTCCTCTGTCCATTTATTAAGAAATGCGCCATCATATATAACAGGGTCAAAACACAAATTTTAAACTATTAAAGCAAGATTAGTAGGATGAATCTGCCCAAAGGCTCTTACCGATGAGTTTCTGTGAACAGAATTCAAAAATACAGTACCCAACAGGCTTAATGACCTCAATTTTGCTAAAGAATTAGAAAGTGGCAGAGAGAAATATGTTTTTACACCATAAGATTGATAAACAATGAGAATCATGATCATCTACACTTTAAATGACAGTCAATGACATTCTCTAAAGATGTCCAAAACAGTATGCCACGTAGCTTATTTATCCTCTAAATTTGCATTTTTCTTCATTAAAGTAGAGAAGAGAGCATACTTTCGTCAGCATCACTTGCTATGTATCTTGACCAGTTATATAAATACATCCTCTAAGAACATAAACTAATCTACTTACTGCTCTTGTTCTACAACAATGACAGCAAAACCAATCATTTGAACGCCAGTTGCAGAGCTCCTTCTTTAAAGCGGGAACAATACATAATCCCAGAAGAAGCTCCACTGGAAATCAAAGTTAGTCCTAAAGCGTAGAAATTCATGCAAAAAAACATGTCTACACAGAAATTCGAGAGCTTTTACGGGGACAGGGTGCATATTGCATATTGTTGTACAGCAGAAGAGATTCAGCTAAGGAAAGAATAAACAAAAATAATGTTCTGTAAAAAAATGGTCTGTATGTTGCTAGAATTCGATAAAGGGAGGTTGATGAGGGGCTAATTCTTATTGTGCAACAAGACAACTGATTCGAATTCACTAAAATTCAAGTGAAGAAATGAATCAGAGAAGAAAATTTACATAAAGCATACAACTCATATCCTCCCAATTCCAAGCAAAAAGACAAATCACTTTGCAGTTCAGTAGTTGGTAAGAGCAGAATACCTGATAAGATTTTTGGATGTTATACGGGGAGCTTTAATTGCAGCACCAATCAAACTACTTCCAGTTATGTATATTCCCCTAATATCAATTGTCAAAAAATAAGGTAAAATCAACAATGCAAGAAATTTAAAGCACCAAAGCTTTAATCCCATATTAGAACGAAACCCTAGAGAAATCTAAAGGATAAGGCCGGAGGGACACACAAAGCGAGAGATGCATACCAAGCAGCACCGAGAACGGAAACGCCTATAGCGATTGCAATTCCGATGGCAGCGAAGGTATAGGGAGAGATCTGAACCAACGCTCGCGACCACGAGCTGGCAGAAGACACCATGGTTCTGAAGTTCCAATCAAATCTGATTCAGAAATCAAGAGATTTGTTCGGTGATGCCATTTTCAACCAAAACAACAACCCAAAGGTTTACGAAAAAGCAATCAGAGGACGCACTAACACAGCCAATCCAAAAAATTCCAGCAAAAAAGCCGCACCAAAAAATGAAGCTCTGATCTAGAGTACAATTTAAGGGAACAAAGAACGAATTTACCATAGATGAATTACCTGAAAATTGAGAGCTTCAGAAATTTCTTGCGCGCACAGAAGTCAAATCTAACCTTCTTCTCTAGGAATCTGGAAAAAGAAACAGAGGAGAGACTGTTTCTGGTAGCACTGATGTTATTGGAAGTCGTAAAAACAGAGAATTGAAGCAACTAGTAACAATTCAAGCCGGGAGACTGTGTAGTAAAAGGAAGAGTCTTGAGGGGTTAGGAAGTAGGAGAACAAAGACAGAAGACAGCAGCCGAGAGAGGACCACAGACACAGAGAATAGAAGCCCTTTTTTTTTGGTTGGATCAATTTTCTTTTCCTTAAAACTCCTCAAATCGATGCGCAGACAGAAGACTGAAGAGAGAAGGGAAGCTCGGCAAAATAAATTTATTTTCTCTATAAGTTTCTTTGTGAAGTATGGGAATAGTGGAGAGTGGGAATAGTGGATAGGGGTGGGCAAAAACCGGTCCGAACCGAAAACCGAACCGAAATCGAACCGTTTTTCACATTTCGGTTCGGTTTTATATTTAAACGGTTCGGTTCGGTTCGGTTTTTAGGATTTATTTAAATTTTGGTTCGTTTTCGGTTGAAATCATCAAACCGAAAATCGAACCGAAAACCAATTTTTGGTAATTATGGCTCACTGTCCTCTACATTAAGCTGTTAATTTGGTAATTTTTTTGTGCATTATGACTCACTGTCTTAATTATTTCATTGCTCTAATTTGGAACTTTTTTTGTGAGGTTTTTTTTCGGTGTTTCTTTGCTCTAATTTTACATATTTTTTGTGAGATTTTTTTTTTCGGTTTGGAGCTGAACCGAACCTAACCGAACCAGTTTAGTTCGGTTTGGTTCGGTTCGGTTTTAGTCATAAAACGGTTTGGTTCGGTTCTTATTTTTTAAAAAAAAAACGAACCGAAAACCGAATAGTAAAACCGAAAACCGAACCAAAAACCGATTGGCCACCCCTAATAGTGGAGAGTGGTAAAGTCGTACTTAAAAAATTAAAATGCATATTTTACCATATAATAAATTTTAATCGTATTCTGATTGTATTTGTTTATGAAACTCGATATAAATTTTTTATTTTAGTTTATATTTTTTCACAGATAATTTATTTTTACGAAACTCAGGGTGGGATTAGATAGTGTTTTGATTTAATATTTTGTCCTATGTTTCGTATGAGAGAATTATTTGTGAGAGAAAAAGTAAAACTAAAAATAAAAAATTTGTATTGAGTTATGTAGCGAGATGTTATCTAAATATATTCAAAATAAAAAATTTTACGCCAAAATACTATTTAATCATGTCGTATGTATTTGGTTCATGTGACATTGTTAAAGACATGCTAAGTCTCATCCATATCAAATATGTTAGAATTAGATGACAAATCTCCCTCTTGGCTTATAATGCTTTGATCTTTCTTCGTCTCTCAAAATTATGTAATTGCAAATACTCTTTCAATTGAAAAAAAAAAGGGTTTATGGTTAACAACAATCCCAGTTCTTCAACAAAAAACTGAAAAGAAACACCCAAAAAAAAAAAAGGGGTCACTGTTGTTTCTAGATTTTTTTAAAAAAAAATTAATTTCTACTGGTGATTTTCTAAAATTATCAAAATTTTGTTTAATCACATATCCCTATTATAATATACGAGATGCTAATTTCATTGCCAAAAGACATAAAGTAAAATTTGTCAAATAATGTCATAAAGTTGTAATTTAATTATTTAGAAAGAAAGAAAGATTAATATAGGTTAGAAGTGAATATATATGTATGCATCTTTTTCTTCATTAACTATTCATTCCTTATCAAATTTACAAGTGCGTCAATTGCTTTCTTCTTTTCTTTTCTCCAAAATATTCTCTTTGGTGTGCAATTTTAGTGGTGGGAGTGTGAGAAAGTAAGGCTGGAAATTCTAAACTTGGAATTGAACCTCAGCTATAAAGCAACCAAGGTCTTCTATGATACCAGAATGTGATGCATGTGCTGCCTGCAAAGAGCTATATTCCAGTGTTAAAAGAATGTTCCTTTATTGAAATGTAGAGGCTATACAACATTTTCCTTCCTTGCTCTTTATGGTCTGTTCACATATTATAGTTTAACATTTCTTTAACCAAATCATGAGAATCCAAACCTTTTCTTTTTCTTCTATAAATCTTTTACAGCATCAATTGGAAAGCAATGCTTCAATTTCTTCCAGAGTCCGACCCTTTGTCTCAGGCAAAATCTTCGCGACGAACACGAATGTCAAAGAACAAACACCAGCAAATATAGAGAATATTCCTGGTAGTAGCAAACTAAGTTGTTAAAAGACTCTACAGACAAAGCTTATGTTCTTGCACAACATGCACGAACATAAACTGAGGCACACTGGTGTTGCACACAGCAGGGTGAAGAATCGCCTTACCTGTTGCGCTCCATTGGAACGCGAAGTTAAATGTAAATGTTGTAACCCAAGATAAGAACCAGTTGAAAAGTGTTATCAGGCTTCCAGCCAAGGCCTTAACATTTACCGGAAGTATCTGAAAAAGGGGAAACATAAAACGGTTAAAATTTTATCGCGATGTTCAGCTAATTTCCCCACTCTCTATAGTGTAAACAACCTACCTCTGACAGGATTATCCATTGACTGCCGCTCATTCCTGCTGTGAAAGTAGCTGAAAATATCTGTTATTGAGTTCAGGCCAAGTTAAACACTTTGAATTTGTAAATCTCAGATTGAAATGGGATGGGAGGCGGGGTAGCAAATTTTGAGGTTCTAAATGACAAACAATATGAATTGAGCATTTAGCTAAAACATGGTAACAAAAGAAAAATAGTTATACCAACAATGAAGAAAACCTCCTAGAGCTAACAGAATACAAAATAGCCACTTAATCTTGTACGTTACTTATCAAAAAAAAAAAAAAAACTTAATCTTGTATGGTGGATAAACATGTACTAAGTAACGGAATCTTGCATGGTGGATAAACATGTATTAAGTAGCGGATCTTGGATTTTTCTGCACATTACCAGCACACCAGGAAGGACCAATGCAGCAGATATTTCCTTGCTTTTCTGAAGATCCTGAATGGAGCACATTTTTTCAATCTTATGAGATATCTTAAGTTTACAAATTAATCTTTAGAACAGGAACTATGAAGATCTGATTTTGCAATATCCTTTGAACTTTAAAGGTACCTTTAGAAGGAAAGAAAGTGCAATAATAATGTTTCCCAAGCATGTTCCAGCAGCAGATATCTGCAATTCTTCAATACTCAATGTCTGTTTCCCATATAAAAACTAGAACCTTAGCAAAAGGATAAATGAAGCTTGCATAATTCCTACCAACCACAATGGCCGCCTGCCCCATTTATCGGTTAAAACTACTCCAATGATGGCAAATACAAGCTGTAAAGTAATACGTTTCTGAATTAGCCATCGTTTTATCACCAACAAAACATTAGTAGAAATTTTGATGTTAGACAGACCTGATTGATAGACAGTGCAGTACTTCCAACCTTAGAAGAACAACCTACCATAAAAATGTTTCCATCCAAAAGCTCATTGATTACTCAGATTTAAGATTTCAGGTCCTTTTAATCAATTTCAGCACAACTATGACAGGTGTTCTCGCTTACCTGCGGCTTCAAATATTGAGCTTGCATAAGATCCTACTGCATAGGCTCCTCCAAATTGTACGAGTACCGTTGAGCCAACTGCAAGCTAATGCAAGCCAAGAAGTAGATGATTTCTAATGGCATTGAGAAACTTAAATCAGTTTATAAGATGACTTCTAATGGTATTGAGAAACTTCAATTGGTGCTTACCATCATTGCAGGAGCATATTTCCTATCAAACAATTCCAGAAAGTTAAGTTTCGAATGATGTCTGGAGGCTTCCATAGAATCCTGCGGTCAAGCCATCAATTCAAGCAAAGAAACAGGATGCACAAGTAATTGTTCCTATAAAATATCAACTGAAAATTACTCTGATTTGATTTGCTTCCTGAGATATATCTGCATTGACACCTCTTAGCTGTTGTAGAGCTGATTCAAATCTTTTTTCTTGACCAACAAATGCCTGAGATAACAAATGCTAAATCAGAATGTACTGTTACTTTTCAAAGATATTCTTTTAACTTTTATGGTTAATCTAAGGAAGTATAATCCAAAGAAAATCCCAGAAAAAGAAGAGAGAGAAACCTACCAACCATCTAGGAGATTCAGGTATGAAGAACAAGCCTAAAACTTGCAGCACACATGGAACAATTCCTGAAAATATATGCGATGCCTAATTGCTTGAGTGCAATTCATTTAGACGATTATGAAGAATGAAGAGGCCTTTTAAGTTACCTATTACAGCCAAGATCCGCCAATCAATGAGATTTCCGACGAAATACATCAGTGACATTGCAACAGTGGCCATGAACTGCACCAATCCAAATCCATTTCCATATTTGTCAAAATTTTATCTACTTTCTCAGCGAGTTAGATACACAAAACTGATGGAAACAAAAACCCTACACGGTGAAAGGAGCAAGTTTAACAATGTATGTCTATGATGATGCTGGTTTACCTCATTTGCAAATGTACAAGCCCCTCGAATGCTCTTTGGAGCAATTTCCCCAATATATACGGGTGCCTGTTTCGCAAGTCAATTCAAGTATAATCCATTATTAGACCCTAAACAAAGCCTCAAGAATGATCCAAACAAATGATTGGGAAATCTGCTATTATTACCACAAAACATTGGAGCCCAATTCCAATTCCCAGTAAAAATTTCCCCAGATCAAGCAACCAAGCTGCCTGCAGTTAAGAAATTGACCCACATTATAGTAATCAATGTGAAGAATGCACGCACTTGACTAGAATTTTGATTGGATCGTCATTTTTGCATCACTGGTGAAGGTCTAGAAAAGAACCCTCTTCCAAACTGTGGATGCAGAAATTCTTGAATACAAAAAAGAATCAGGGAGACAATTTTCCAAGAGTAGGAACTAAGCTGAATGTACGCGTAGTAACAAACCTTGGCAAAAACTATGGACAACCATCCAAGAATGCAAAATAGTTCAATCAACCACATTGTCTGCATTTTATTATTGTAAAATCTGTTAATTTATGTACTAAAAACCAGAAGAGGAAAAACTGGAAAGCCAAAGAAAAAAAGGCATGAACTTACACCCTTTCTACCAATGAAATCGGCTAATTTACCAGAAAATAATGCGCCAATCATACTCCCAATGGAACTTATGGAACCAAAAACAGAGTACTGCAAGAGGAATGAATCATAAATCAAAATACAGCCCACAGATTGATATTCCATTTTAATAATAAGTGAACTTGAATGGGTGTATATATAAAAGCATTGATTAAACAAAAAACATAAAAATTAAGAAGAGCATTAGAACTCAATCCAAATACAATTCAACTTTTCTTTTACAATGGGCTCTACGCTTTCTTTTATAAAAGTAATTTTTCACTGTCAATTTCAACCCATGTACTTATAACTTAATTCCATCTTTCGATTTTCAAGGTTTGAAAGTCGAGATATGAAGCCAGCAAGATGAATGCAGGACTGATTCTTATAGAATTATGGTTATCATTTGGTGTTTTAGACTAAACCCTCGAAGAATAGGATTTCAACTGTGTCAAGTCCAATACTACTTAATCCAATGTAAAATCAACTCGCTATTGAGATAATATTCAATAGCTTAATAAGACTTCTAAATATCGTGTCTCGTGGGAAGACACTATCTATCAAGCTCAAGCGATAGAAGTACTTTTTACTAAGTAAAAAATTCGAACAACACTTCCTTAAAAAGAAGGGTAATGTATTTTGCGTTAATTAAATTCAATTGAGCAATACATAATTTAATTAGCAAGTGGTACAGTGCTGTATTTTAACTTACAAATTCTTTTATTTATGTTTTATAGATTAAGAATATTTTTATCCTGCAAATAACTCTGTAAAGTATATTTATAAAAAAAAATTAAAAACTCTATAAAATGATGTTTCAATTAAGTGTCATATTTTATGTAACTCTCAAATAATTATTATTAAATTAAAAATATCAAAAGATCTTAAAATAATATACGTCTCAATCTCTCTCCTAAAATACTAAGTTTCTATAACTCATTTGGATCTTTAATATTTCCCGTTATTTTACACTGTTTGTGCTTCTTTAATACGACTCCATGCATGTTGGCCACTCCGCGTAAGTCTACAGCTCACTCCATGCAATACGACGACGCACAAAGATGCTTCCAGCATGGCAGCACCGAGAAGTACTTTTTTTCTTTTTTAAAAAAAATTGCGAAAATATTAAAAATAAGGATTACGACTGAAGATTAATTTTTTTAAAGGATAAAAAGCAGAAGAAACAGCTTGAGCTTAAAGTGAGAGCAGTGTGGAGAAAAATGAGAGAGAGGGAGTTTTAAGGTGAGAAAGATTATGAAAATATGGCAGAGATAATTTGAAAAAAAATTAGTGTATTTGGATTAAGATTAATTGTAGAACTAAAAATAAAATTTTTACTTTATATCTCATTTTTTTGATAAATAAATTATTTTTAAAAAATTAAAGATAAAAATTTTAAAATAAAATTATATCAAATACATAATGTTATATTTAGTATTAAGGCTGTTTTATTTAGCAAAATTTCTTCATTTTTCATTGTGATGGTAAATTGAAGCTGGGCTGGGTTGGCTTGAGTACTATTGAAATGAAATGACTAGTCAATAATTTTTCTATATTTCATGGCAAGAAATATATCTAAGAATGATACGTAAATTGAATCTTAAACCTCTGATTTAGCTACAAAGGTGTGTTGAGCTGTGTTTCAAGGGCTTTAGACAAACTTTTAGGGAATTATTAGTCTAAACATTTCGAGGTATGGAATCATTTGACATTCGTGAGAGAAGGAGTAAAATTTTTGTATTTTATTTTTATTGGTTTAAATTATTATTTAGGATTTTTTATCATAAGAAAATTTCAAAAAAAATTATTATTTATTTTTATGTTTAGTGGGCCCTGATTCTCTAAGTGATCTAAGTACACTCCTAACTATGTATTCTCGAACATGGTTTCAAACTTGTAAGAACAATACATTCGAGATTGGGCTCTCAAAAACAAATGTCCATATTCATAATTCACCATTTTTTTCCCATTTTTTCTGCTTCTTTCATGAGAATCTATAATCTTTTTAATTTCTCAGAAAAAAGGAAAATATGCCGCGTACAAGTTTCAGAACGCTTCTACTGTAAAGCCAATTCAAATGGAAAAAACAGGAGATGGGGTGGGGATTTTTTTTGTTGGTAGTGTGTGTGTTTGGGGGGATGAAGAATGAATGTTAACCTGGGGCAGAGAGAGTCCGAGGTCTTTGATGATACCAGCTTCAGCAGATGACGTGAACGCTGCCTGAAAACAAAAGTTTCTGTTACATTACCGACCAGTCCATCAACCTGAGCTTCTAAATGATATCTTCTAGTCAAGAAAAGACTAGCAGTTTTTAGTTTCTCTTCACCAAATTTCTCTCCCAATATCCTATTGATAATCCATTGATCAACATTTCTAATGAAAAATAAATTCAGATATAGTTGAATCAGAGCTAAAGCAACAGCTCAATGTTGAAAAATGGGACTCCATATCTATATCCAATCAAGGGAGGATCCAAGAACTTGAAATATATTGTGCGGCCGAAATATATTGTGAACCAATTTATGCTAGATTGACTTTTCATTAAAAAAATTGAAGTATATATATATATATATATATATATATATATATATATATATATATATATATATATATATAAGAATAAAAAATATAAAATATTTACACTTTACCTCTAAAATAATCATTTAACTCTTTCTCAAATTTATAAAACTAATATATTATTATCATCTGTATTATTAAAAATTAATTTATTTCTTCTCTTACACAATATATAGATATTTTAAAAATATATACTTTTCACTCCTGAAAATATTCTTTTCCCAAGATTTTTCTTATTATTATTTATTAGTGTCACTTTCGTCCCAATATTGAGTGTAAGAATAGAAAATCTTGTTAAAATATTGGTTATACTCGACTGAAAGCAACTTAAATAAAAACTAAATTATCTAAATCGGAGCTCAACCCATTACAGTGGATAAAGTTCTCCGGCGATAGCGGAACCTCCGCCAAGGGAATAGAGGTAGCAAATCAAAGGAAAGGAGATACAGATATATATATATATATATACTTACCGCGTAGCCATTGTTGAAGGAGCCGAGGACAGCAACAAAGGTGCTGAAGATCACAATAGCAGTGACAGGAGAAGGAGGATCTTCACTTTGGATTTCTTCAACCAAAGCTCTCTCCGGTATCAGCTGTTCTTCCATGTCTATACTCCCCATATCAGACACCGCTCTCTAGCTGTAGCTTTCTTCTTCCTTCCCCCGCCTTCGGTTTCTTGAGTGTTGAGCTAAACTCTTCCCTCACCAACCAGAATGCACAAATTATATTTTATTGCCAAGATTAATGCAGGAAGAAGCAGAGTTTCACCATGACGACGTTCCTTTCGCTTATCACTGTTGATTTCAGCCGAAATGTTAGGTTGAAATATTTGACTTTGGCTTAACTTAGAAATCCCACGTGGATGGTTTTGAGTTTGGGGAGGTTTTGGAGGGTTATAAATTTAGCCCTCCTCCTCCTAGATTCATCCCAAACACTATATTCTTCTCCCACTATAAATAAAAGCAAGATGTTTTAGTGGTACTCAGAGATTAGGCAAAATTTTTACCGAATTCTGTTATCAAATTTTTTTGGGTGTGTTATTTCCTTATCTCTTTTATTCCGTATTTATTTATTGTTATTATTATTTTTATTATAGTATTCAATATTATTTGTTAGGTATATTCTTAGTGTTTTGTATTTTTCAATTCACTAGAATTTTGTTTTAAAGGGAATTATTACCCGAAATTCTTAACAAGTGGTATCAGAGCCGAAGGTTCGTCCTTGGCTTGTTTGTTTGGGTATTGTAGCTTTAATTATCTAGGAAAATTTTGTCTAATGAGGTTGGTATTTAAGCGGTCCACTTGTGACTCTCCAATCTTTCCTGAAAAGTTTATTGAAATAATTTTTGGTACAATACGTAATGTCTTTTGAAATATTGAATACTATATTAGTTCTGTAATGACATCTACTTCAGTTTCCTCTTCATCATGGTAGAGGATTCCAATGTCTAGTTTGAAATTAGCAGTAGAAATATTTGATGGTACTGGCCATTTCGGCATGTAGCAAGGGGAAGTCTTGGACTCCCTTTTCCAGCAGGGTCTTGATATTGCAATTGCAGAAGAGAAACCGGAAGATGTGGTAGATAAGGATTGGAATATTATGAATCGGTTGGCATGCGGAACAATTCGGTCGTGCCTGTCCAGGGAGCAGAAGTATGCTTTCAAGAACGAGACTTCTGCGCACAAATTGTGGAAAGCATTGGAGGACAAATTTCTGAAGAAAAGTGGTCAGAATAAGCTCCTTATGAAGAAGAGGCTGTTCCGATTTGATTACCGACCAGGTACAACTATGAATGAACACATTACTATGTTTAATCAATTAGTTGCAGACCTGTTAAATTTAGATATAAAATTTGAGGATGAAGATTTGGCTTTGATGTTATTATCATCTCTTCCCGATGAATTTGAACATTTAGAAACTACGTTACTTCATGGGAAGATGAATGTGTCGTTAGATGATGTATGTTCTGATTTATATAGTCATGAATTGAGAAAGTAGGATAAGATGAAAACCAAATCAACATCAGAAGAAGCATTGGTGGCAAGAGGTCGTCAGCAAAGCCAGTCAAAGGGGAGGAGAGGAAGGTCCAAGTCAAAAGGTCGCGTCGTTGCCAAAGATGAGTGTGCTTTTTGTCATGAGAAATGGCACTGGAAGAAAGACTGTCCAAAGCTGAAGAAGAAAGGGAAGACTACGCAAGACGCAAATGTTGCAGAATACAAGAGTGATGCAGAATCAGAAATTTCTCTTGTGGTTTCACCTACAACATCACATCCAGATGAATGGATATTGGATTCAGGTTGTACCTATCATATGTGTCCCATTCGGGAGTGGTTTTTTGAATTTCAGGAATTCGATGGCGGGGTTGTCTACATGGGTAATGATAATCCATGTAAAACAACCGGGATAGGTTCAATCAAGTTGCGAAATCATGATGGATCCACCAGAATTTTGCGGGATGTGCGGTACGTGCCAAAGTTGAAGAATAATCTCATCTCATTGGGGGCCTTAGAATCAAAGGGCCTAGTTGTGACGATGCGAGATGGAGTTCTTAAAGCAACTTCAGGAGTGCTGGTGATGTTGAAAGGCGCAAGGAAGAATAATCTGTATTACTACCAAGGTAGTACAGTGGTGGGGACAGTAGCAGCGACAACTTCAAGTAGCAAGAAGGATGCTGAAGCAACGAAGCTGTGGCATATGCGTTTGGGACACGCTGGTGAGAAATCCTTGCAAATTCTTGCCAAGCAGAGATTGTTAAAAGGTACGAAGACTTGCAAATTAGAATTTTGTGAGTATTGTGTTTTGGGAAAACAACGAAGAGTTAAATTTGGCACTGCAATCCACAATACCAAGGGCATTTTGGATTATGTGCACTCGGATGTGTGGGGACCTGTCAAGACTCCGTCAATCAGTGGTAGGCATTATTTTGTCACTTTTGTTGATGATTTTTCCAGAAGAGTTTGGGTGTTTACTATGAAGAACAAGGATGATGTGCTTGGAGTTTTCCTTAAGTGGAAAGCTGAAGTTGAAAATCAGACAGGGAGGAAGATCAAGGTTCTCCGAACAGATAATGGTGGAGAATACAAGAACGATCCATTCCTGAATGTATGATAAGATTGTGGCATAAGGCTGCACTTCACAGTCAAAAAAACACCGCAGCAGAATGGGGTGTCAGAGCGTATGAACATGACACTGGTGGAGAAAGTTCGTTGTATGCTATCTAATGCTGCGCTAGGCAGAAAATTTTGGGCTGAGGTAATAACATATGCTCAACATCTCGTCAATCGTTTGTCATCATCTGCTATAGAGGGAAAAACTCCTTTAGATGTATGGTCTGAAAAACCTGTTACTGATTATGATACTTTGCGTGTTTTTAGTTTTACTGCATATTATCATGTGAATGAATCAAAGTTGGATCCACGGGCAAAGAAGACTCTATTTATGGGCTTCAATGCTGGAGTTAAGGGATATCGTTTATGGTGTCTAGAGGCAAAGAAGACGATAATCAGTAGGGATGTTACCTTTGATGAATCTGCCATGTTGCATAAGGTAAATCCAGAAGGGGTTGATGGCATTCCGCAACAGGTGGAGTGTATTTCGAAGCAGGTGGAGTTGGAGCAGACAGTGATAATTCCAGCAAATAGCACCACTAGTGACTCTCCGAGGGCAGAAGAAGAGTTAGAAGAAAAAGAGGTTTTGGCCCAAGAACCTCTACAGCAATCGGAGCCAATTGCCGTTAGAAGAACAAGACGAGAGATTCAAAAACCTGCTCGTTTTACTGACATGGTAGCTTATGCACTTCCAGTTATTGATGATGTTTCATCCACCTATCCAGAAGCCATCCAAAATTCAGAAAGTGGCAGATGGGCAGGTGCAATGGAAGAAGAAATACAATCTCTCGAGAAGAACAAGACGTGGAAGCTGACACAACTACCCAAGGGCAAGAAGGCTATTAGATGCAAATGGGTATTTGCGAAGAAAGATGGATTTCCTGATAAAGATGAGATGCGTTATAAGGCAAGATTGGTGGCTAAAGCCTACGCTCAGAAGGAGGGAATTGATTATAATGAGGTATTTTCTCCAGTTGTTAAACATTCATCCATTAGAATTTTGTTGGCCTTGGTAGCGCAGATGAATTTGGAGCTAGCTCAACTTGATGTGAAGACCGCGTTCCTGCACGGTGATTTGAAGGAGGAAATCTATATGACTCAGCCAGATTGATACAAGGTTGTTGGTAAGAAAAATTGGGTTTGTAAACTAAGTAAATCATTGTACGGATTGAAACAATCTCCGAGACAATGGTACAAGCGATTTGACAGTTTTATGAAGGGTCAGAAGTACACAAGGAGCAAATACGATCATTAGTGTGTATTTACGCGAGCTTCAAGATGGTTCTTACATTTACTTACTCTTATATGTTGATGATATGTTGATAAAGCAGATGAGCCAAGTTGAGATTGACAGATTGAAGGCTCAACTGAGTAAAGAGTTTGAGATGAAGGATTTGGGGGAAGCCAAAAAGATTCTCGGCATGGAGATAAACAGGGACAGAGAGAGAGGCAAGCTTTGGCTGACACAAAAGTAGTATTTGAAGAAGGTATTACAGCGTTTTGGTATGCATGAAGATACAAAATCTGTAAGTACCCCACTTGCCCCTCATTTGAAACTTAGTAGCCAGTTATCTCCAACAACAGATGAAGAGCGAGAATACATGGCGAAAGTCCCATATGCAAATGCAGTTGGAAGCTTGATGTATGCAATGGTATGTACGAGACCGGATATTTCACAAGTCGTTAGTGTTGTGGGAGCGTGTACATGCATGATCCGAGCGAGTGTCATTGGCTAGTCGTGAAATGGATTCTACTAGTTCTTAAAAATTATGCGATGTTTGGTTTTAGAATTTGAGCGAGATGAATCACTTGGTCATTGTGTAGTTGGATATTGTGATTCTGATTATGCAGGTGATTTGGATAAGCGACGGTCTACAACTGGCTATTTGTTCACTTTAACAAAAGCACCAGTTAGTTAGAAGTCTACCTTGCAATCAACGTTGGCTTTGTCTACAACGGAGGCAGAGTATATGACGATTACAGAGGCTGTAAAGAAAGCAATCTGGCTTCATGGGTTGCTTAAAGACTTGGGAGTTGGTCAGAAACAACTTTAGGTTTATTCTGACAGTCAGAGTGCTATTCACTTAGCAAAGAATCAAGTCTTTCATGCACGGACGAAGCACATTGATGTTCGTTATCACTTTGTACGGGAAATTCTGGAAGAAGAAGAGATAGTTCTCCAGAAGATTCACACGGCGGAGAATCCTGCAGATATGTTGACCAATTACGGGGATATCCAGTACTTGACAGACACGATGTAGTTGAAGTAGTCGTGCTGAATGTCGAATATGACCATTTATACAATTCATTAGTTTAATCATACCAAGTTTATTATGTAGTCGATAACGATAAGCTTTAGCACCTGCTCGTATTTTAATACTTCCACCAAGCATATGTTGGATATATCGTAGTAGTGGTAGATCTTCAAGTCCCATAGTAATTTCAAGAGAAGTGTGGTTACAAGAGCCAAGTTTGAACACTGTTTAAACTTGGTTAATATTTTGCATGTTTGAGTTGGCGCAAATTTGGAAGCACCACGAGGACTGTTTTTATTTTTCGTTTGAGAAGATTTGTATTTGGTGGAATTTGAAATTAAGCCAATGTGGAGATTTGTTGATTTCGACCGAAAATGTTAGAGTCGAAATATTTGACTTTGGCTTAACTTAGGAATCCCACATGGATGGTTTTGAGTTTGGGGGAGGTTTTGGAGGGTTATAAATTTAGCCCTCCTCCTCCTATTAGATTCATCTCAAACACTATATTTTTCTCCCACTATAAATAAAAGCGGGCTGCTTTAGTGGTGCTCAGAGACTAGGCAAAATTTTTGCCGAACTCTGTTATCAAATTTTTCCAGGTGTGTTCTTTCCTTATCTCTTTTATTCCGTATTTATTTATTATTATTATTTTTCTGATTATAGTATTTAATATTATTTGTCAGGTATATTTTTAATGTTTTGTATTTTTCAATTCACTAGAATTTTATTTTAGAGGGAATTATTATCTGAAATTTCCAACAATCACTACCTTTTAAGCATATATATTTCAGGGAGAAGAAAGCTAGATGACCTATAAAAGTCAGAGATCATTTTGCAATATTATTAGCGTGTGCTACTTTGCAAATCTTATCAACGTAATTGGCAGACATTTTCTCAAAAAAAAAAAAGAAAAAGGTAGTTGGTTTACAGGTGTAAGAGTTTTGCCCTTAGAAATTATAATGGCGGACGATATTGTCAGAACAATGTCCTTCCTGCCGGAGCAATTTTTACTCAATTGACAAAATTAACCCCTCGTGCAACTGCTCTTTCCTATCAAATCTTTCATCCATCTTTTATCTTCTCTCTTTCCTCTAACCTCTACTTTTGGGGGCTTCGAAAATTTCTTTGTAAGTAGGTGTGGAGATCGTTGTTTTTGCCCATAATCAATCGATTGAACTTGGTCGTCTTGTCACAAGGCTCAGCTCATAGGGGCGGTGAGCGTGTAGAGTAGGATTCTATTTTTATTTATAAGAGAAAAATAAAATTTAAAGTAAAAAATGAGAATTTTTTGAGTTTAAAACTTAATCCAGGCTCATCTCTAAAACAGAGGTTAGTGGCAAAAATAGGTTAATTCGTAATGTGGAGGAGAGAAGAAGGTTGACTGTTCAACTAGTCTAAGGAAAAAGAGAAAAAAAAAAGAAGAAAATTTGATTCTAAATGTCAATGAAGAAATGCATTACTGTTGGTAGTGTCATTAATTATTATTTTTAACTTTTTATATTATTTAACAATTTTTGCTTCTTTTTTATATCATTCTACAATATTTTTTATTTTTTATCTACAGAACAACATTCATATTTTTTTTATACTACTCTACAACTACAACGAAATATATTATTCAATGATATAAAAAGAGATAAGAAAGTTGTGAAGTCATATAAAAAGATATACAAAAAATATTCAATAGTATAAAAAATAAAAATAAAATTTAACGACACGGCTAGAGATAAAATATTTTTTTAGTGACATTTAGAATCAATTTTTTTTAAAAAAATCATATAATTTTTTTAGGTACCTGGTCCACTTTTGGATCCATTCTCGTCATTAGTAGCTAGTTATCTTTCGTTTATAATCTCAGAACTCTTTCCAAAAGATGAACCCAATATAAAAAATGAGATAAATTATGTAAATCTAAAATTACTCGTCGTCATTATTATTTCAAAATAGTCTTCATAGTAATTTTGTGTTTAGAGAAAGAAATAGCTTTATTATTTATTTGATTTACTGCAAATCATATAAAATTTATAACTTTACAAGAACTAAGGAAAAACTTTAAAGGAATTAAAAAAATTAAATTACTAAATATAATTACTTAAATCATATTAATAAGTGTCAAAAATACAGATTAAAAAAATCTTATTTAATAAATTGATCGCGTTTGAAGATATTTTATACTGAGATAGATCAGTGAGATCCCTGTGATCATTAGATAATGAAAAAAACTGTCCTATCATAAAGCAGGAACGTGTTCTAAATGACTCCACCTAATTATTGAAAGACTTTTAATGGGATCTGGGATTGGATAACGTGTTTTATTTTGATAGTGTTTGATTTTAAATTTAAAAAAAAAATTAAATATAAGACTCATATCTCTTTTTATAAATAATTTAACTTTTAAAAAATTCAAGATAAAAATTTCAAAATTAAATCATATCTAATCACACTAAATTTTATGAGTGAGAGAGATTTTTTTAAAAAAATATATTATTAAAGTAAAAAAATTTTATTAAATTTCATAATAAAATCCAATCTAAATATACACTTCTCTTTGAACGTGAAGGGTACTTCTTGGATTGATTCCCACGTGGGATTATAAAAATTGGTAACTTGCGTGAATCGTCATCCTCGATTTGAATTTTATTTTTTACTCAGGTTCGGAGAAAAATTGATTGTTGATTGATGGATGTGTTTATTTATATATTAGCTAGATTTCATATTAAATTATTTTGCTTATTGATCAAATTATTATGTATGTATATTAGAGTTTTTACTTAGTTTGGCGTTATTTTTATAAAATATTATTTTTTCGTTTATCTAAATAATTAGTCAAGATATAATATATCGATCATATTTTTATAATGATTGAAATTTTTTATTTTTGTAAATAAAATAAATTTGATTAATTAAATATTTTTTTAACTTTATATAAAATTAAAGAGAGTAATTTAACTATAAAAAAATATTATCATATTTTTATTAATTAAAAAAATTAATAATAAAGTCTATATATTAATAAAAATTATATTCTTTAAATCAAGAGAGTAAAAGATATAAGTGGTGAAGTTGACTTAGTAAAACTTACTATTATTAGTAAAAATTTAAATATAATATATAATTATTTTAAAATTTAAATATTTAATTTTATTATAAATATATACATCTAATTATGAACATAAAAAGTATTAAAATAATTTTTACATTTATTTTTTTAGCTATAACGCCTTGCGGCGTTATTCCCTTTGGCACGAAACCTAAGTGCCTTCTTTACATTTTCTGGTATCTGTTTCCAAAGTCAACCTGTATATTTTTTTCTTTTCTTTGTTGGCCCATTTCTCCTTTTTAAAAACAAATCCTTGGATATACCTAACAATGTTAAAGATGAACTTGGACAAGATTTAGTTTCAAAAATAAATTTAAAATTTTAAATATAAAACTTACATATCTTTTCATAAATAATTTAACTTTTACGAATTTTAAGATAAAAATTTTAAAACTAAACCCTATCCAATCACACCCTAATACTATCTTGATAATTTTCTAGCGTTGTTGTTAGATATATATCAAGAAAAACAACAATAACACTATCTTAAAATTTTGTACCAAAAAATAAATCCTTAGATGTAACAATATTTATAAACATCATATATAAGAAAATTATTATTTTTTAAGAACGTACAATCATATTTCACTCGCCATAAATTTTTAAGATAATATTATTTTTTTTGCCAAATAAGATAGCATTGTTGTTAATATTTTAATACAAAGATTAACGTTGGACTAGATTTTATTGTCAAATAATGTCGAATCACATGAGACTTTAAGTAGTTTCCTTTTTCCTTTAATTTCTTTCTTTTTTTCCCAGTATAAACAAAAAAGGAGATCCATTCAGTAGCCCATTTTTCTCCGAAAATATCTACGATACCCTCAAAGAAATGCAGGGTACCCTTTGGGAGAAAGGGGCTTGTGAGAGCTAAGAGAGGTAGCTTGGTAAAAAATTTTATAGTGGTAGCTGTGTAAATAGTCAGCATCTCATAAGTTATACTTTATCTAATCATATAAAGTCACGTGTATTGTGGGTCTCTATATTGATGAATAAGTAAGTGATAATAGTAAAACCTATAATATACATAATTTTATATAATTGGATAAAGTATAACTTATAAAATATTATTAGTTATGCAACTGCCACTTTTTCCAACTTGGTAGACCTATCATAAGTACCGCTAGGAGTCCCACAGGATATTGGTCCCCAACAGAATGGAAATAAAAGTGCGTTTCAAAGGCGGATCCAACGCGCTCTTCAAATAGGTGTTCATTCGGTTTGTTTGATTTTGTAAAATTTTTATAAAAATTAAATTGAGTAGAATTATCTCTAAAATTGAATCAAATTAAATCAAAATAAATTAATTTAGTTTAGTTTGATTCAGTTTCAAACTAAATTTTAAGAACTTAGTAAAAAATTAAGGAGAATTATAAATAAAAAATAATAAAATATTTTTTATAAAAAAAATATTTTAAATTTTTATTTTAAATTTGAGATAAAAAATTTTAGATAAAAAATAAAATCAAACTAAAATATTAAAAAATTAAATTAAATTAAATTAAAATAAATTTAAATTTTAAATTTGAATCGAATAATGATCATCAATTTAACCCTCTTCAACTACTTTAGGAAGAAAAAGAAAAGGAAAAATATATGGGCTGACTCTGATTCTCTGAACAACAGCACATGCTAGAAAATGTAAAGAAGGCACTTTAAGACTTAACGCTTGTACCCATCTTCCTTGCCCTGCCAAAGGCAACAACGCCAGTACCTATGGGGTTACAGCTCACGAACATATACCACCATCGCGTCATAGCTGTGGCTATAAAACGTCACTCCCACAAAAAAATTACTATTTTCAAAAAACGACGCCAAATTAAGTAAAAATCGAAGATTGATAAGTGTAACTTTCCTTTTTTTAATAATATTTACAACTCTTCAATTTTTCATTTTCAATCTTTCTCTCTTTCTATTCTTTCTCAAAATAAGTTTTTATAAAGTTTTAGAGCGTATTTAGATTGAATTCTTATTTGAGTTGAGTTATATTAAGAATCATAAAAGTAAATTATTTGTGAAAGAAGAAGTGATGCCTAAAATAAAAAATAAAAAAATTTAAATTAAAAATCAATCCAAATTAGCCCTTAACTTTTGGGATTAAGATTGAAGAATGAGCAACGAATCACACTCAAACTATTTGAATGTTTTAATAAAAAATCGATAAAAATTCTCAAAAAAATTTTGTTGTGTCTAAATCTATCCCTAGAAGAAAATACTTCAAAGTCATACTGAGTTACTTGCCGGATGCTTGTATCCCCACTGGACCGCTCTGTTCTCTCTTCTCTCTGCTATGTCTCTGCGTCTATATCTGATATTTGCAATCTGGCTGGATCGGAGCTCTAGCACCTGCTAGAGCTCCGATCCTAGCTAGATTCTGTCTCTATATAATGCTCTTTCTTCTCTATCTTTTCTTTTCTTTCTCAACTACTCTCTACTCCTCTTTGCTCCTCCTTACTATCCGATCTCTCTCTGCCCGAAAATCACTTTCTCTCCACCTTTTCTCTATCTTCTATTTTCTTCTTCGGCCAGATCTGGTACTGGCCTTGTCCAGAGACCATATCTCGGTCGGATCTCTGTATCTGTATCTCTTCTCCGGCCACCGGAATTGACCGGTGACTGGAACTTGACTAGATTTTCTTCATTATCTTTACTATTTTTATATTTTTTCTGCTACTGTTGGTCGGTCTCCTCTTCTCCGGCCAGATCTGACCACCAGTCTTGGTTGGCTATTGGAGCTCAACTAGTTTTTTGTCATTTTACTTCTTGTTCCTTTGGTTAACTCCTACGCCATATTTTGATGTCAAATCACGTTAGATTTTTTCTACACAACTTCCATCAAGATCTAAGTTGCGCGAACGAGACTTTGGAGAAATTTATTTAACCGAATTTAATCTAGGTCCTCTTTCAGTATTTTACATCTTTTCTAAATAATTTTTAAAACTATTAATACGTTCATAATTTTTTTAATTATTATCTTTTACGACAAAGGTAGATACTGAACTTTGTTTGTTTCGGTGTTTCAAGGATCGAGATACAGTTGAAGCGAAGAAGATTGAATTATATTTGTATATTTTTTTACTAGTATTAGTAATTTTATATTTTTTTCACTTTAAGTATTTAAGGTATATGATATTTTTTATTATCATAATTTTTAAATTATTGTGTAATTTTTATTTTTTTTATATCGAATTATCTTTGTCTTTCAGTTATTAAAATAAGAATTTAATAATTATTTAGTTATAATGATTTATGATTATTTTTATTAATTAATAGATAATTTATTATTAAAAAAATACTTCGGGAACCGTGGACCACGGAGGCCCTCTTAGGGGACTGTGTATATGCCCTCGGGTTGACCTCTGGGTGGCCTAGACATGGACGCCCATGATGGCTCTCACGGGTTCTAAGCTAAGATGGTGCTCAGCCCCAGAGAGCCCTCTCAGCTCTCAGGGCCACTAATAGTAGCCCCTGACCGGGATTTTAAAATCCAACCCGGGACCGCGGAAGGGTCCCCAGAGATGTTGCTCGGGTTGGCCGACAACTCTTTTAATATTTTGAAATCTGTCAATTTTAACCGATTTCAGTGAAACTTCTAATAAAAATGATGAAATGGCAAGTGTAGAGTAAAATTTTAACATTACTTCGCACAAATTTAAAGTCAAATTTTGAAATCTTAAAAATCTAGAAATGAGTTAAAGAATAAAAGGAGTTTATGTTTATAAAATTAAAGGATTATAAATAAAAAAATAAAAAATTACATTTATTAACCCCGTAAAAACCCTGTATTTTAGCTAGCTTTATTTCTCGGGTTACTTCATTGACTTCTTCAAGGAACTCCTCTTCGTCCCCCTTTTATTTGTCTTATGTGCCCAAGAATTTTGGTGATGTCTACAAGAGCTAAAACTAAAATCCTGACTTGTAGCTAAAACAGATAAAAATTGTCCTCAAGTAGATGTACCCCCGCATAAGCCTTCATTTGAATAGTATTTGCCTAATCAAATATATAATTAAGTTTCACTTTTTCTTTAATAAAAAATTTACTTTCACGAAATTAAGATCAAAATTCTCCCAACCAAATACAATTCAAATACACCTATAATATTATAAAGTGATTTATACCTTTAACAATAAGGAATAAGAACGTTCATAAAAACACAAAAGGCTAATCATTATCCCTAAATTTAATTATTAGGGTCCACATAGGAGTATCAATTGGAAAGCATTGCTTCAATTTCTTCTAGAGTCCGACCCTTTGTCTCAGGCAAAAACTTCACAATAAACACCAGAGTCAAGGCACAAACAACAGCAAATATAAAGAATGTCCCTGTTAGTAGCAACAAAGTTGTTAGAATCCACAGGCAGTTCTATGTTCTTGCACAGTGTGCACAACCATTAACAAGGTGGCATTACAGGAGAAGGATTTTGTACCTGTTGCGCTCCATTGGAACACAAAGTTAAATGTAAATGTTGTAAGCCAAGATAAGAACCAGTTGAAAACTGTGATCAGGCTTCCAGCTAAGGCCTTGATGTTTGTGGGAAGTATCTGAACAGAAAAAAAGTTTAATTTAATTTTTTTAAACAAATTTTCAACTCACTTTTCGCCTTCTTTCTAGTATGAGCAACCTACCTCTGACAGGATTATCTCTTGACTACAAGTCATGCCGGCTGTGAAAGTAGCTGAAAATATCTGGTTGGAAATTGTAGGGTTCAGGCCAAGTTGAGCACTTTGAAGATGTTGAATCTCAAAACAATGACACAGGTTTTAAATGACAAAACAAGATGAATGCTCAAGAAATCCTCCGACTGCTAACAGAACATAGTAGTAAGGGATCTTTGATGTTCGTGCACATTACCAGCATACCGGGAAGCACTAATGCAGCTGATATTTCCTTGCTTTCATGAAAATCCTGAATGCAGCACATGTTTTCAATCTTGTGAGACATCTCAAGTTTGCAAAATAATCTTTAGAATAAGAATTTTCAAGATCTAACTCAATTACATATCCTTTAAACTTCAAAGATACCTTTAGAAGAAAAGCTAGTGCAATAAGAATGTTACCGAAGCACGTTCCAGCAGCAGAAATCTGCAAATTCTTCAATACTCAATTCTCTGATTGCCCATACAAAAACAAAAAACTGAGCTAGACTACGGAAAGGGATAAATCAAAGTTTCAAAACTCCTACCAGCCACAATGGCCGCCTACCACACGTATCAGTTAAGAGTACTCCAACAATGGCAGATACTAGCTGCAAATTAAAATTTTTCAGTGTTAGACATGGTTGTTATCATCAACAAAAGATTATTAGAAATTTTCGAGCTAGACAGACCTGAATGATAGCAAGTGCAGTAGTTCCAACCTTAGCAGAACTACCTGCCATACAAAATTTCCATCCAAAATCTTATTGATTAGTTTGTTCTAGTTTACACAAGTATGACAAGCAGATTCATTTACCTGCAGCTTTAAATATTGAGCTTGCATAAGATCCTATTGCATAGGCTCCTCCGAATTGTACAAGTATGGTTGAGCCAACTGAAAGCTGATGCAAGCCGAAAAGTAAGATGACTTCTTATGGTATTGGGAAATTAGAATGAATGTACACTTACAATTACTGCAGGAGCATATTTCCTATCAAACAATTCCTTAAAGTTGAGTTTTGAATGATGTCTGGAGGCCTCCATAGATCCCTTTTATCGATCCATCAGTTAAAGGGGAAAAAGAAAAAAATAGAACACACGAATAACTGTTCCTAAAAATAATGAACTGAAAGTTACTCTGATTTCATTTGCTTCCTCAGATATATCTGCATTGACACCCCTTAGCTGTTGTAGAGCTGATTCAAAATTTTTTTCTTGACCAACAAATGCCTGAGTAATAAATGTTAAGTCAGAATATGGTGTTACTTTTCAGAAATATTGTTAACATTTGTTGTTAGACTAAGGAAATATATCATCTGTTAACCAAAGAAAAATCCAGAAAAAGAAGAAACTTACCAACCATCTTGGAGATTCAGGTATGAAGAACAAGCCTAAAACTTGCAGCAAACATGGAACAACTCCTGAAACACAAGCCATGACTAATTGTTTGAGTGAAACTCTATATCTAGACAAAAGTGAACACTGAAGCAACCACATGAGTTACCTATTGCAGCCAAGATCCGCCAAGCAATGAGATTTCCGACGAAGTACATTACTGACATTGCAAGAGTCGACATCAACTAGACCAATTCAAACCCATTTCCAACTTTGTCAAGTAATGTACTTTCTCCCTTAGTTCGATACAGAATACTGATAAAAAATGAAAAATGTCCACTCTAAAAGCTTCAAATTTTACGACAGAGATCTATGTTGATTTTGATTTACCTCAGTTGCAAATACACATGCTCCTCGAATGCTCCTTGGAGCAATTTCCCCAATATATACCGGTGCCTGTTTTGCAAGTCAATTCAATTATAATCCACTATTAGATCCCAAAGAAAACCATATGAAGGATCCCGATAGATGGTTGGAAAATGCAGGTCCTGCTATATTACCACGAAAAATTGGAGCCCAATTCCAATTCCTAGCGAAAATCTCCCTAAGTCAAGCAACCAAGCTGCCTGCAAACAAGAAATTGCCTACCTTACTAATTAATTTGAAATGAAGCCAGAAATGCATGCCCTTAACTTGAATTTTGTCATTTTTCTTCCTTTGATCTTTGTTTTTGTATCACTTACGAATGTCTAAAAAGGAACCCTCTACCAAATTGTAGCTTCAAAACTTCTTGACTACAAAGAAGTATTTGGCAGACAATTGAAGCTGAATTATTATATAAAATTAATCAAGGATGAATAGATGAGTACTAACAAACCTTGGCAAAAACTATGCACAGCCAACCAAGTATGCAAAATAGCTCAATCAGCCACATTGTCTGCATTTTGTTATTGTGAAATCTGTTAGCTTAGGTACTAAAAATCAGAAGAGGAACTTACACCCTTTCTACCAATGAAATCAGCTAATTTGCCAGAAAATAATGCACCAATCATACTCCCAATCGAACTTATGGAACCAAAAAAAGAGTACTGTAAGAAGAATGAATCATAACTCAAATTGCGGCCACAGGTTCGATATCCCATTTCAGTAGTAAGTGAACTTGAACGAAAACAGAGAAACATGTAAAGGAAGAACAAGCACAGTTAGGTTGATTCAATGTTTCGATTTTCCAAGGTTCAGAAAAATCAAGATATGAAGCCAGCAAGATCAGTACACTAAATCCTTGAAGTATAGGATTTCAACCGCTGCAAATTCAGCCCTGCACATCACATCACATGGTTAGCGATGCATAACGAGTACTGCATTGTGAATCAACTCGCGCGAACAATCTTCCAGACTCTCTCTTTCTTTCCTTTCTCTCTCGAGAACCTATTCTCTGCAGATCTTGTCCGATTTTGACCAATGCCTTCCTTTCCTACATCTCCTTTTGTCTTGAAACAAGCCAAAATAGTTTTCTTCTTGGTTTCTTGGCTATAGCAATGGCTCTCTGACATGTTTTCTGTTTGATTTTCTTCTTTTTCAAGAGGATTTTTCTGTTACTCGTTTCAAGATTATTAATTCGCCTAGCAAAGCATAACCCACTCGGAAAAATAACCTTTCAATAAAAATAGTGTGATTTGTGTAGTTACATTGATGTCATTCAAATTCTCTTGAACGGATTGAAAACAAAACAAGGTGTTAACGAGGCAAAACGTATCTTTTCTATGTGTGTTTATGCAGAGTTAACACAATCCATAATATTATAGGCTATACCATTATAGGCTATACAAAGAAAAAAATTACTTCTTCTGTCTTAATATAATAGTCATTGTAAAATTTTATTTTGTTACAAAATAAAATTTTAACTTTTTTATTTACTTTTATAATAAAATAATAAAATTTTATCTAGTAAATTATACTACTAGTTTTCTATGTAGTTTCTTATGAAGAGAGAGAGAGTATTTAATTAAAAGCAAACTAATTAATTTAATTAGTATCTTAATATGTGTAGAAAATTTTAAAATGATACTTAAATTGAAATAGAGAAAATATTTGTTTTGATTGTAAGAAGAAAAGGTTGTAGTAAGATATTAGGAGGGTTGAGAGTCGGGGTTTTTTTTAATACATTGACTTCGTTACCGTGTTGATTAGGTCTTTTTTAATTACTTATTAAATCAGTATCTTGTTAATTTAACGATTGATAATTAATATATTATAAATAATTATTTATTAAAAAAAATAATTATTGTATATGGTGAATAGTTCTAAAAAGTAATTATTCATCACATATGAATTCTAATAAAATTAATAAAATATCAATTCACCAGCAGTAAATATATTTAACACGTATTCAAATAATCTTGATCAGCGGCATAACCAAAGTGGTGAATATTTTGGCCTCGGGCGGGGGCCGGGTGGTGGTGGTGGGGTGGTGGTGGTGGGGCGAGCTGAAGAATGAATATTATAACCTGGGGTAGAGACAGTCCAAGCTCTTTCATAATACCAGCCTCGGCAGATGATGTAAACGCTGCCTGCAAACAACCAGTCCATCAACGTGAGCATCTCATCCTACTTAAACGATATCTTCAAGTAATAAAACTAGCTGTTTTTTTTTTTTTTTTGTTTACTAGCAAGTCGTATGTTGTAAAAAAAATATAATATTTATAAAGTTTCACTTACTTACCGCATACCCATTATTGAAGTTGCCGAGGACAGCAACACAGGTGCTGAAGATCACAATAGGAATGACATGAGAAGGAGGATTATCACTTTGGTTTTCATGATCAACCAAAGCTCTCTCTGTTATCAACTCTTCTAATTCCATGTCTATGCTTCCCATGTCAGAGTCTTGATGAAGCTGCTCTCTACTCTCTAGCTTTGGCTTTCTTCTCCCTCCCGAGTAGTGAACTAACCTCGTTCTTCACCCAAGCAGACGACAACTGTCACTGCCAACATTGTTGTAGGAAATGGAGAAGTAGAGTTTCATTGCCAAAGCATTCCCTTGGTAGATTATGACCTTTTAAGCACATTGGAAAGTGATATATAGAGGAAAAAGTTAGCTGAGATTAAGAGATTGAAAAGTGATAGAGGAGAAAGAAAGTGAAAGGAAAGTGAGAGAGGAGAAAGTTAGTTGATGGTAAGAGAAGGATTTAGGGCTATAACAGTTAATATTGGTGATTGATCCGTTATTAAATATATTAATATTTTTCATTAGTTATATTGTACATCAAATAAAATAAAATATGATAATTTCAAAGACAACATATTTATCAGCTATATATTCTTTCATTTGAGAAGACAATTTAATGTTTGATTTTGCAAAAAAAAAAAAGACAAATTAAATAATTAAATTTTGGTGAGAAAGAGAGTATTAGCTACGATATTTTTTAAAGAAAAAAAACAAAAAAAAAGTAGTGGGGGCAACAGATATAGTATATTTTAGCATGACTTATAATTTCAACGAGTGGTCCATTGGCTTTGTACTGAAAAATTAATTAATATGCCATGTGTTTGTGGACAGTGGAGAGATATAATTTTAAAAAAAAATCATAATGCAAATAAATGGTGAATCTTGCAAATTTCCCCAAATATTTCTAATATTTGAAATATCTAAAAATTAAAAATTTAGAACCCATGAGTATGAGTAAAATTTTCTTGATAAATAATTAAATACACAACTGTAGAGATGCAAAAATCTTCACAAAATGTACATCAATTAAGGAAAAAATGTACTATCAGTTGTGCATCTTTGTTGGTAAATGCACAACCGTTTTCAAAAGTTGTGCATGCATTAATATTATATGCACACTAAAGTTGTAGTGACTTGTGTGCATGAATAAAACGTAGGCATAAAACTACAATGGATGCTTAGCACAGATTTCTTTATAATACTTTTCCCATATAGGATGGGACATCACATTCGGAGACTTCCCAGCATCTTTAGTGCAGGACCAACTAGAGGTATGAGGTGACCTTGATTGAATAATGTCACGTTTCATCAGAATATGTAACTCATCATTTTAAAATATTTATGATTAACTATTTAATAAGTATTCTTCATATACTAAAATAAATGTTCTACTAGTAAGTCAGAATGTGTGACTCATGATTTGAAAATATTTATGATTAATTATTTAGTAATTGTTCTCGCTATACTAAAATAAATATTTTAAATTGACCGAATATTTAAACTCATGCTCATATACATCTTTATTTACTTATATTTTTCCTATATGGGATAGGGTATCACAGTCAGATTAAATAGAATTTAAATTTAAAATTTTTTATTGTGAATTCTATAAAAATAAATTTCTTATGAGATAAAAAGTAAGTCTCAAAATGAATAAAATACACCCTTGATCTTGTTTTCTGGAAATTCAATTATTTCATTGCATATTTGTTTTGACAATACATACAACTTATTATTATTATTATTATTATTATTATTATTATTTGCATTATTATTTGCATTATTATTATTATTATTATTTGCATTACCTAAGAAGCTGGAAACTTCTATTTACAACTGGAAAAACTAACAAGAAAACAGAAATTATACAACAACAAAAAGATCAGAAATTCTGGAGTTGAAACTCCTTCTGTAAGCTACACATCACGTGCCATCTCTCTTACTCTTCCATTTTCTACCTCAAGGAATTGCTACCTAACCTAAAGTGAGAAGGAGTTCATAATTTTAACTACAAAATCATCAGTGTCCACTTTTCTTTGAAGAGGACCTCAGAGAAGCATGAATCTCCTCGAGGCTTCTGCCTTTTGTTTCAGGGATCATCTTGAAGATGAAAATGATGGCGAGTACACAAATTAACGCATAAACGAGAAATGTACCTGAGAAACACACAAAAAAAAAAAAAATATTCTACTTAGCTCATAGTCTCAGCATGATTTTATTCTTTTAAGATAAAAGCGAAAGAAAAAAAATTAAAAATATAATCGACACTCGTTGATATAAAAATTTTAAAACATCTTTTCATTATTATTTAAATAAGTACTCAACGATTCAACCAATAATTAAAATAGTTTTTTCAGTAAGTTATCCTTAACAAGTAGAGGGGTATGGGGTGCTTGTTTCCATTTGCACAAAATAAATTGATTTCAACTTTAGCCAAAAGCTAATTTTGACCTTTTTTTTCTTGTTCTTTTCGTTTTCTTCATATATTTATTTTAGATTGAACATGAAGAGTTACCAACTTACCGTATGTGCTCCATAGCATTAGAAAGTTGAATGAGAAAGATACAGCCCAAGATCCAAACCAATTCATTAATGTTACTAAACCTCCTCCCATCCCCTTCACATGCAGAGGGAAAACCTGCAGAAAATAAAACACAATACTTAAAGATTTAAAAGAAATTTGAAGAAATTTTCAGAATAAGAAACTCATGAATTCTCACAAAATACATGCAGAATTTGCACTAACCTCACTCATAATAAGCCAAGGACCTGCACCCATCCCTATTGAAAAGAAGAATATATAAATCTGCACAGAATATAAAATAATTAAAGTTCATAATAATCATTTTTGTGATATTCCAAATTATAATTGAAGAAAAATAAATAAATTAAATAAACTATTTTATTGGTTTGATTCTTGAAGACAACAAACAATAAGGTTCTTTGTCTAGGGAGGATTACCAGTACACCAACTACAGCAAGGTAGGGTACCCAATTGGTTGCCAAATCATAGTTCTGGTACAAGAATAGAAATATTACTTAATTAAAATAATAATTATGAAATTTAATATCAGTGATCATGAACTAAATATACCTGTAAAAGGAAGGATAATGCTATCAACAGATTGCCCAGAAGCAATCCAGAAGCAGACATCTGAAAAATTGTCACAGAAATTGAAAATTAATTAAAAGATTTTTCTCATATATTTTTTTTAGGCTTTCAATTCAAAAGATTTTAATTCTAAACCAAATACTTACCAGTAAGAGGGGTCTTCTCCCAGCTTTATCCATGAACATTGCAGCTACTGCAGTCATGACCACCTAAAGAAGAAAAATGCTTGTTATTGCATATAGAATATCGAGTTCTCAAGAAAATTTTGAAGAGGCAACTTATTTTCATAGGGGAGAAAGAGCATGAACCTGTAGAGCTGAATAGGCTATGCTACCGATATGGGGATGAAAACCTAATAAATAAGTAATTAAAAAGACCAATTAGCTAATACTTATAATTTTTTGAATTTTATGTTCGATTACAATATAAAATGCAATACTAAAAATGATGTGGTAGATCATATAAACCTGCTGATTTGAATATTTTGCCCGCATAAAACACGATACTGTTGATTCCCACAAATTGCTGAAAGGCCATTAATCCTACTGCGATCTGTTTCGAAACAACGATAATATATAGTGAAGATAATAATGATTTACAATTATGAACCAGAGAAAGAAGGTTCAAAATGCTTACAATGGTTGCATTGCGATTTGCATCATCAAACAAATTTTTTATTGTGACTTTGGGAAGTTGTTGTAGGGCTGCTATATTTGCCTAACAATGTAAAAAACACAAAGAACCCAAACTTCTTCAACAATTCAAACGTAACAAGCAAAAAACGAAACACGAAAATTCCTACATATTAAACAAAAAAAAAAAAAAGGAAGAAAACATTCCTTTTCATGAGAATTATGCTAGAAATTCGAAGTTCTTGAATTTGAAAGCCATATGTGTATATATACCTTTATTTCATTAGCTTCTTTTGAAATATCAGCTTTTGATCCTCGTAGTATTCGTAAAGCAGCTTCGAACTCTTCTTCTCGTCCAGAAATAGCCTGCAACAGTAGATTTGAGTGGTTTCAATCAAGAAGCATCGTTTCCACTTGAAGTTCACAAAGAAGAATAACAAATTAGGAAAATTTGAGCTATTCTCGTTACCAGCCATCTTGGAGATTCTGGGATGATAAATAGACCCAAAAATAAAAGCAGACATGGGATAATTCCTGGAAGTGGAACCAAATTTAAAGTCTGTGAATAAGTTATATAGTCACAAAATCCTTTTTTTTTTTTTTTTTTGTGAACAAGTTATATGTAGTCTCAAAGAAATATTCATCCTTAGTTATTATAACCTAGTAAATGATGAAAATTACAAAGGTTACATGAAACATGTTCAGTATTGCTAAAATTTCTACCAACTAAAGCCAGTATCCTCCATCCCACAAATGCACCAATAGTGTAGCACGCGGCCAATCCAATGACTATAAGGAGCTGCAAATCAGTAAAAACCATGAAAATCAGAAGAAGCATTAATAAATATTCTGTAAAATATAACTTATAATGCAATATTTGAACCAAAAGCAAATGTTGAATTATCGAATTAAGAGAGACTTTAAATTCCTAACATAATGTTCTAATTCTTCGATACCTGATTCGTAGATGCAAGCATTCCTCGAAGTCTGACTGGTGTTATCTCACTAATGAAGACAGGAACCTAAGGAAATCAACAAAGGGAAATTTTTGTATTATTGCAGTAATTAACATTAGTCTTTTGTTCAAATTAGTGGTAGAGATTCATGGAAGAAGAACAAGTGTTTTTGGGCTTACCACGTAAGAAATTATGCCAATGCCGTAGCCAACAAGAAATCTCCCCAAATATAGCAATACAGTTGACTAAAAAAAATAAAGAGATGTATAAATGCAAAGATTCAAATTATATGTTTTAAAGATTTTCAAAATGATCAAATTTCACTTTTTCTCCATTTTGATTGGCTATCAAAATGAAATTTTTTTACTTTTTATTCGGAAGTTATTATAAATCCTACATTTTTTTTCTCATAAAGGTCAACTCTGGATTGTATAAAAAAATTTAAAAATAAAATATAAAATAGATTCAAACGCAAATAGTTTATTTTTGTGTTTGAAACACTAACCATAGCTAAGGAGATTGCTAGCCATCCGCCAATGCAAATTATTGATGACAATCTCATGGCCTGCTCAAGCAAAGAAATTAGCTTTTATTTCATTCGAGTAATAATTAGCCTAAAATAATCTCTCCAAATAGACTTTCTGACTATTTTCTTCTTTTCCCCTAAAAATTACCACTTTTTTAATTTTAGAAAAAAGGTGAAAGAATTGGTTTCTATTTTTAAGGTCTTACCCCTTTACGACCTAAGTAATCTGTGATTCGACCGGAAGTGACAGCCCCAAGCATTGCCCCAATTGTAAGTATGGATCCAAAAATTGAATACTGCATTCAAAAGAAGTAATTAAGATATTAGGAGATAACAAATGAGGGTTAAGAATGATTAATTGAGGTTTACCTCTGAATAAGATAGTTTCAGCTGTCCCATTATTGGATACTGAACTGGCGATGAATATCCGACCTACATGCATCAATGGAATATTTCATAAATAGAAATGGGCCAATCATGCGTTGTAAATCTTGAAAAACTTTTATAGAGACAAAGGTAAATTTTATAAGGATTTTTTTTTGAAATTTCTTAATTAAAAGAAATAAAAAGTTTCTAAAATTTTGTAAAGAGGTATATATATTGCACGCCCATTTATAAAATAAAAAAATTTAATATTAAACTAGTCTATTGACCAAGAAATATGGTTAAAACAATTAAATAAGATCACAGAAAAATATGAAAAAAAATATAATGTGAGAATCACTAAATTAATTTATTACTATTAAATTTTCTCACAACACACTTAAGGCCTCGGTGTTTGAGCATAAGTGAAACAAATAAACAGATGTTCGAATAAGGAGCCTTAAAGAACAAAATCAAAAGGAAAACATATTCACGAAGACTTACGGAGGTTCCAAAAGCAAAGGAGCCACAAACAGCGACAGCTGTACTCACGAGAACCATAAACATAGCATCGTCGTTTTTCTCTTTCTTTAGTAACGGCACCGTTAATACTTCTCTCCCGTCTCTAGCTTTCTCGACGTCCGACATGGCAGCCATTTTTCTCCAGACTTTTCTACTTCTATATCTTTTTTTTTTCTGTTTAAGAATTTACCAACGTAGATACCCCAGAAAAAAAAAACTATTCCTACAATTAAGATTCAATCTTACAAAATCTGTTCTTGGACATCCTACCTATGTAATGCATCCTTTCTCTTTCTCAGAATACAGATGAAATCTATATATATTGTTGAGAGATGAATAGCAAGAAATTAGGAGATACCACTGAGTTTCACGTTAGTGGTACAGACTGGGAAAATACGTAATTAATGGATAAAAATAAAATTTATCCTTTTCCCTTGGAAACCAGTAAAATTTTTGTTACAAATTGGTGATCCTAATTTTCTTGTCCAAATGCGAAATTAGTGGCTTAAAGAATGAAAGGAAAGGACTTTTGGTCTCGAGTTTTACTGGCAATTTTATAGTACATATAGGGATTATTACCATTCTTGTCCGTGTATATTTAAAAGGAGTAGGAAGGTTAATTCAAGGTTATATGGTATTCTAATAGATAATATTAAGTACTTAGCAAAAAAATAATAATAATGTGAAGTGGATAAAATTAGAATACTAGGATTCTTTAAAGTATGTTAGATAATAGAATTGGCTTTTATTCTATAGTACATCATATAGTTTATGTTAAATCAAACAGTTTAGAGCAGTTAATAAGTGTACTGTTAATGCCAATTTAAGGTCACGCCATATTAGGTAAGGCCTTTTCATTTCTAAGAATTAGACTTTACAGGTGCAGCTCAACATGATGCGCACCTTTGATACATACCATATTTTTTAGATGAATAAATAACAATTAAATCTGTAAAAATTACTATTTTGGTACTTCTTCAATAAAACTTAATTATCAATTTTAATAGTTTAGATTCCAAATTTACCAAAATTGTTTACTTGAATAAGTATGTCCCTCAAAGCTCATGAAAGGAAATGAAGGGAATACCTATCAATATAAAAACAGCAAGGCATATTCTGCGAGTAGTATGTTTAAAGTCTGCAATTTTAGAAAGTTTCTTTTGCTCAAAAAGCAACTTTTCCCCCAACTTTTGACGAAATTTGTTCAGTCTTAGTTTTACTACTTTACCTAATATGGTGCATCATTTTTACTTGATCAAGTGAGTTGGCCGTAACATGAGGATTATACGTTGTGTGGATGGAAGAAGAACATGTACGTTATACCGTAAAGACTTCATAACTCAATAAATTAATTAAGAGAAAATGATCAATTTCATCTCTAAAGTTAGAGACTCGTTATCTTTTGTTTCTACAAATTTCTTTTTTATCATTTAAAAATTTTAAATATTTTACGCACTGCAAAAAGTCACTACAAACGTCACTACCTTGCTAGACTTTTGTCAAAAACTAGAATGTATTGAGTATATGGCATCTCTATGAAGACATATATTTGTCTAATCAATATTAAAAAAATTTGAAAAAAAGTCTATTTTGTATTAAAAGTTAGCCATTGGTAATAGATTAGTTTTTCAAGTTCCCTATGTTGTTTGAACAAATATACCATCACATAAATGTTATATGCTTAGTGCATACTGTTTTCCGCCGAAAGTTCATTAAAGAGACAAGGAGAGTGGTGATGGGGTTAATTTGGCAGTGCATAAAATGTAAATGTTAGAAAATAATTTATGGGATCAAATTAAGTTTATAAATTGACTAATTTTCCTTTATTTTGACTTCAGCACTTTTAACTTTTCTTCAAAGAGAAAAAAAAGAGTCTGACTATGAAGTTTGAAAGGTAATTAGAGATGAAGGGCACATGTAATTTTCTTGTTTTCATAGAATTAGAAAATGGCACATAACATAAAAGAATTTCACCTAAAAATAATCATGTCACTGAGGTCACATAATATTTTGGCAAAATCTTTGTAAGGGAGATCAAGTAAAGTAGCCTATCATTTCTCTATGGCAAGCTACTAACGCTTCCTTTTGCTCCTTCCTTCTAAATTCACACTCATAACAAACTAAACTGTAACCAAAAAAGGAATTAACTAAAATTACAAATCAAACCCCCATTTTCTCTTAATGAGAAGGCCTCAAAGAAGCATGAATCTCTTCTAGTGTTCGACCTTTTGTCTCTGGAACCATCTTGAAGATGAAGATAATGGAAAACAGACATATAATTGCATCAAGAAAAAATGTACCTGAAAAACGAGAAACAAAAGCATGTCGTAATTCGATAATATTGTAATCATAATCTTTAATCTTTCCAAAAATAACAGTAGAAACTGATATTAACTTACCGCTTTTACTCCATAAGATAAGAAAGTTAAATGAGAAAGACACAGCCCAAGCACCAAACCAATTCATTAATGTCACCAAACCTCCTCCCATCCCCTTCACATGCAAAGGATATACCTGTGTGGAACAAAAAGAAAACATCCAAATAAATAATAAAAGACTTATACTAATTTTCAGGAATTTTTTAAAAGAAAGTGTATATATATATAATGCATTATGCACCTCAGCCATTATAACCCAGGGACCTGCCCCCATCCCTATGGAGAAGGATCCAATATAGGCCTGCATTTAATACATATTCAAGTTCAAAAATAGAATTATCAATGATGCAAATTTGTATAGGGCCAGGTATATTTTCTTCAACAATTCATTGCGGCTGAATTTTTTTCCGTTGAAAATATTTCGAAATATTGTGGTCCGATTAGGCTAAAAGAGAATGAGCATCTAAAATAACATGATTACGTACCAGAACACCAATCACTGCAAGGAAAGGAGAAACAGTTGTTGCCATAGCACGGGCCTGGTAAGAATGAAATTGAACTGTGAGAAAGAAATTCATCAGCAAACCCCCTCGCCGACCCTCCCCCCCCACCCACACAAAAAAAGAAAAAAAAAGAAAAGAGAGAGAGAGGACTACGTCAAAGAGAGCAAACCTTAAAAAGGAAAGACAGGGCAATTAGTATACTGCCCATCAGCAAGCCACAAGCAGATGTCTAAGAGATGGGGAAAAAAAACTTTGTTTCAGTGAGAAGTATATTTTGCTAATTTTTATTTTCTTGACAAAGAAAATTATGAATTCAGATAAATTCATAATTTAGTTAATTAGTACCAATAGCCATATATACCAGTAAAATGGGTCTTCTTCCACTTCTATCGATCAACATTGCACCGATTCCAGTCACAACAACCTAAAAGAGACACACATATTTACTATTTTAAGTATTTAAGATTCGCAATTTAAATGGTAAAAAAAAAGAACATGTTACTTTAAACGGCTAAACTAGAGATTTTGAGCAAATTTTCATTATATAATTAGTTTACGAAATTGAAACTTGTAATAGTTATCGCTCTTTATAAACCAATCATCTTCGAAATCTAATAGAAAAGGGAACTGCCTAAACAACACAATAAATTCATATGGAAATGCCCCTATGTAAACACAACATTGATGAGAAGAGCGAGTTGAAACCTGCAGAATTGCATAACTTATACTACCAATTCTGGGATCAAAACCTGATTAAGAAAAAAAATTTGTTAATTAGTAATAATAATAAAGTATATTGATGGATGAATATATATATATATATATACAAACCTGCTTGCATGAAGATACTATTGGAATAAAACACGATTCCGTTGATTCCCACAAATTGTTGAAATGCCATTAATCCTACAGATATCTGTTAAGAACAAAAGCATAATTTATGAATGGATTTGAGCAATATACTTCAACACAGAAAATTTTAGTCCTGTTGAAAAGCAGAGTAGATGCTTACGAAGACTGCAGGGCGATTGGATTCATCAAACAAATTCAGAACTGTGACTTTGGGCATCTCCTGAAGAGAAACTATATATTCCTGTGACATTATTTGAAATAAAATAAAATTGAAAATTAGAACTGATCCTAAACAATTCTCGATGGTTCTAGAATATTTTTCTAGGCATTATTAGTGAAGATTAATGAAATGAAATATGTATACTTTGATGTCGTTGACTTCTTTAGAAATATCAGCATTTGGTCCTCGAAGTTTTCTTAGAGCAGCTTCGGACTGTCCAGGCTGTCCATAAACCGCCTGCAGCAGAAGAAATATTGTTGTCCGTTTGAGGTTATGCTAAGTAGGAATTTAGAACTTTGTTCGTTAAAATGTAAAGAATTTTCGAGAATTTTAAGAATTTGGAAATGAAGGTTAATTACCAGCCATCTTGGAGATTCAGGGATCAAAAAGAGGCCTAAGAATAGAACCACACATGGAATAATTCCTGCAGGTATACAGAAAACAGTTCATTTAGATAGTGTTTGGTCCAACCAAATACACAATTGAATCTCACTTCTCATTCTTTTAAAACCTCAATTTCACGGAATCTAAAATAGAAACTCTCTCAACCAGACACAATTCAAATGTTATTTATATATTCTCCTGTTATTCATTCACAAATCATCTTGTGAGCCAAACTTTTTTCGTTTTTTTTCTCTTTCACTTTGAATGGTTCTATTTATGTGGAAAATAACCACGTCAAGCATTACACAAACTCCAAACGTTTGATAAACTTAGTATATTTGGTAGTATTGTCAAAATTATTTATTAACCAAATATTTTAATACGTACCACTTAAAGCTAGTACCCTCCATGTCACATACGTGCCAATACCGTAGAAAACTGATATTCCAATAACAATAAAAAGCTGCAAATAAAATTGAGGACCAATATAAGATTCCAATGCATGGAAAATGATGAGATAATTCAGCTGATGATACCTACGATATAGAAGAAAAATACTCAAACTTGGGAAATAATTTGGAGGGCTAATCATTTGGATTAAGTTTTGCAAAAATATTTCTAAGCTGCTTTAATTTTTTCCTACATTAATGGCTTTGCTGTTTCTCCTACCTGATTTAAGGATGCAAGCGCTCCTCGAAGTTTGCTTGGCGTTATCTCGCCGATGAAAAGCGGAACCTAAATCCAATCATAAACATAATCAAAGCTTTAATTTTGAGAGGATGAGAATTTATATAAAAATATTAAAAATTATTGTAGGGGGCGGCTGCTTCTCCCCGCCCTTCTTGGTGCCGTCCGTGTAAAATGTGTAATACATGCTCTAAAATTTTCATGTTACATGGGAGAAAAAATTAGGGCTCACCACATAAGAAAGAGTGCCACTGCTGTACCCTGTTAGGAATCTGCCCAAATAGAGCAATCCTGCTCCCTTCTTCAAGAGAGGGATGCACAGAGAGAGTTTAGGCGAGACAATTTAATTAATAAATTACATAGCAAAATATTGATACTCCCTCCATTTAGAATTAAATGTCTTATTTTGATTTGATAAAAAAATTAAGAAAAGTTGTTTGATTATATAATTAAATTACTACAATATTCTTATTAATGAAAGAAAATAGCAGTGAGATCTATATGCTAGTAGAGCTCATCTCTTAAATCAAGAGATTTGAAGATGTTAGTTATGGATCATATCAATACTCTTAAATTAAAGAGATTACTAGTAGAAGTTCATATAAAATATATAATTTTTTTTAAAAAAATAGACATTCGATTCTGAATATTTTAAAATAGCAATTTGAACATTCAATTTTTCGAACGGAAGAAGTATCATTTATGAAGGTAAAGACTATGCAAACCTTAGCAAAGTAGATAGCCAGCCATCCAACGGTGCAGACTATTGATGAAAGTCTCATGGCCTGTCATCAACGCCAGATTGGTGATTTTGATAGAAGGACAACTTGCATAAATATTTATTAAAATAAACTCATATTCACGGATCAAATTCACATGTGTGGTGATGGCATCAAAATATTGATAAACTCTTTGTAGATAAAAAAAAATACATTATAAGTTGTAAAATTTAAAAATATATAATATTTTAAATTTTTTTTATCTACAATGATCTGTTTCAGGATAGAATGATTCTAAATGGGGAAACGAATTTTGTAGGGGGCAAAAGAGGTACTTAATTTTCAAGAAAATAATACTAACTTTTATTTATTTTATGGTAACTAAGTTAGTAAAAAGGGAGTTTCAGTAAATAAAGGAGTAGTAAAAAGTGATAGCTCCTGGTAGTTTAATGATAACTTATTTGAACAAAAGTGATAAATTTACCGAAGAAGAAATAAGATTCAAACTCACCATATAACAAAATTTAAAAAATTACTATTGGGATTCAACGTTACCTAAAGGCTTAAAACTTACTATTTTTGACTAATTACCATCAATTAGTATCCACGCAGCATTGCAACATTATCCAATAAAAAGAGCATCATTGAAAAAAAAGGGAAAAAGAAGATATAAAAAATATTTGCTTGCACTCTTACCCCTTTCCGGCCTAAGAAATCAGATATCCTACCACAAGTGATAGCTCCTAACATGGCTCCAATTGTTAAAATGGAACCAACAACTGAAAACTGCATAATTAGATGCAAAATCTTGATTAATTCATAGTGATACATATCACGATAATATAACTTTCTACGTAGATCATCATAATATTATTGAAGGATTCAGAGCCAAAAAAAAAAAAAAACAGAAATACCTGAGAATAGGATAGATTAAGTTCCTTCATGATAGGTTCTTGCGCTGGTGATGAATATCCCATCTATATATACAATCATCAAGATCATAAGGTGAAAATGGCATGCAGCACTACTATCCACTCCCACCAAAGACAAAACAGAAAAAAAGTTGCAGAAAACAATCGATCTGCAGAATGTGGATAATGTATATATAACATTGCAGAGAGACTTACAGAAGTTCCAAATGAAAAAGATCCGCAAACCGAAATCAATGTGCTGAGATAAACCATAAAAAGCCTGGAATCATCATCTTTTTCCTGCAGAAGGGGCACCTTTCCTGCATCTTTTTCTCGATTTTTCTCGATTTCTCCACGGCCACCCATTTTGATCTACTGGCTTCTTCTCTTCTTTTCAAGAATTCTGCAACAGAATTTACCAAAAGCTTAAAAGATGATGGTGAAGAAGATATATGAATCTGATCCAAATCTTTTCTACTAATCAACATATTTCCTTACCAGTTGAAGAAATGCTAGTAGGCTGCTGGGAATGTTGAGATAAACATCACACTGATCCAAGAGTTCAAATAGGGAAACGTATAATTATAAGATAAATAGTAAACAGCACATATATATATATATATATATATATATATATAAGTACTAGTATGGAATCATTCAAGTATGGAAAGGTATAATTAGACCCGGTTTTAAAGATGGCATGTTTTAGGGTTTTCATAACTCAATACAAATTTTCACTTTGAATCACACTTTTTAAATAAAAAATTTACTTTTACGAAATTAAAAATAAAAATTTTAAATACAAACTCTATCCATCCTGTTCTAAATATTTATATCTCGAGCAATGATTACTGTACCTATCAAAAGTTTAAAATACTTAAAGTAGATTTAGTTTTCTCTTTCACGAATTATACGCATTATATACTTATTTTCCCGTTCATAAAATTGAAACTTTCTAAATTTTTTCGTTTTTTTTATTGTTATATTTTTTCAGAAAACATAACTTACAATTCACATAATATAGCTAACTAAAGTTATGATTTAGAAATGCCATATTTGACAGAATTTTCCACTATTTCCTACTTCCACTTGTGCATTATTTGAACCGAATATGATTCTGTTTACGAACAAATGGGGCTTTCGAAATGGTATATTTCTTTGTCTTTTTGGGGGTTGATTTTGGTGGCTGCTGAACCCTAGTCTATGATCCCATCCACAGATCAAATTCACGTGGTCAAGAAGACTAGATCGTATGCTCGGAGATTTTAAATTTGATGAGAAACTCATCCACAGATCAAATTCACGTGGTATGATCTAATAGTGACCTGTCTCCCATTCATATAAGACTCAGTTTGAGTTGGCTAACATGGAAGAATAAAGATGGGATAATTTATTTATCCACGAAAGGATAAAAGATAGAGTTGAATTTTGTTTTATAATCCAGTGTTTTTTTTTTAAAAAAAAACTTGTACCCTCCAAAACACATATCTATATAGATTATATATGGTAGTTTAAAATTTTAATTTTTTTAGATATCGTTTGGTTGATAATAAGACAAAGTAATGTCTAGAAATTTAAATTTAAATAAAGTAAATTTACGAATTTTGATTCTAAGTAGATTAATTACTATGTTTGGATAATCTACAAATTGGTGAGGAAATTTTGTTAAATGTGTAAAATAAATAAAATATAAATATGTATTATATTCCTTTAACTTGATATTCCTCCTAATACACATTCTTAGATAAAAAATTATCTTCATAAAATTTTAGAATTCTAATATGAATAAAAATTAACATTTTACTTTTTATAAAATTAAATAATTTGTCAAAAGTTTAAGAATTTTGTTTTAGATAATAATATTTGTGAGTTGTATAATCACAATACAAAACTTAGACTATAAGTTTGTAGTTAATTTATAAAAGTTTTAAGTTTTTATATTTTTTTTAAAAATAAAATGTGAAGATATATAATTTTAATTTAAAAATAATTATACTTGGTAGGTGAGAGAAGAGAAAAGGATGATTGAGAAGGAAGATAAAAAATAAAAAAGGAGAGAACAAAAGATGCAATATGAAAAAATTGTCTATTAAATTTAATTTTTTGTTTTCCTTTTTATAAGATTTATTGGGATAGGAATCACAATACCATCTCTATATAAGGATTCACTTTCTTAATATTCTTCATTTATTTTTTCAAATCTTCCTTTTCCAAAACATAAATAAGGAAACAAATATAGGAATTTAAAAATTAAAAATATGATTACTTTCTTTATTCATCTTCCTTAGACAATCAAACCAGACCTTAGGGTTTTCTTTTTCCTTATATTGTGATAGATTTTATACGATTTGTAATAAATTTGAGTTTTATATATGTATATATATATATTGTGTTTTGAAAATAGATATTAGAAAATCACATTATCTAATTATAAAGATCATTTTTATCCAGTTATCATCTTATCATGATATCATTATCTTGCTACTAACTGATAACTTCACGTCCAAGTCCAAATTGAAATAGCATTAAAGTTAGGAAGATCTTGAGCGAATAACATGGTCGTTAACTAATAACTAACTACTTTTCTCTTCCAAAAAACGGAAAAGAAAATTTTGCTAATTTTTTTCCAATAATTTATTCCTCCGGAATCCGGATGAATGGAAACTAGATATTGATCAATAGCGGATGGATGGTAATACGTAAATAATTTCCAAAATTAAATGATAGTTGCTGTCATCATATAATGATCATGGGGAGTTATAAGTTCGTTCATTTGTTTACTTCTTTTTCTTTTTCTTTTTCTTTTTGCTGAATTTTTTGTTTACCTTTTTAATATATAGTTTAAATCTTTTCCCCACCAATATAAGAAAGAATTTAAAAATTTATAAAACTTTTTAAAAAATAAAAGAACTTTTAAGAAAAATAGAATAATTTTAAGACGCGTGACAGTTTAAGAATAACGAAGTGACAGTTTAAGAATAACAAAGGGATTTAGAAGAAAGGGTATTGAGTGTCTTTTAATACATTTGAGAATGGGCACCAAATGTGGACCGAATTTAATATTTTGACTGTTAAGGATCATTTTCTATGAACTCAACCATTAGCTTACTACAATTATCAAAAAAAAAAAAAAACCATTAGCTTACTATGATTATGGCAAGTTTCTGTTATATTATTTTATTCCAAAATTTTAAGCAATTTATGACAGATGACTGAAAATATATTGATTTTACACAAATATTTTAGATTAAAGGCTTAACGATAAGTTAGAGGACTCTACACTTTCCTTATTAGGGTTATTAAAGTTATTAAAGTTATTAAATAAATTAGCTGCAAAATAGATTATTAAAGTTAAGCATTAGTCAAAGATTCCAATAGTAGCCCCTAAAAAATGTTATTAAAGTCAAACATTACACCTTCAACTACATTTTCTTTGGTCAAACAAGGGCATTTGGGACTCCTGAGAGGCAATTTTCTTGGCCATATAAGAGAAACTACATGGAGAACTCAAGAGCTCTCTGAATCAAGAATTGTATGTATGGATCGATATAAGAACTTCACTACCCAAAAACCTCTGATTTAAAATATTAATTTCAGATTTCTTACAAGCCAGCAATTGCATGTAATAATAGTGTAAGATTTCACAATTAATAATACTGTCAGCATTAAAGTTCATAACAACTAAGATTAGAAGTCTGGGAAAGCCAGAACATTCCAGCATCAGAAATTTTGATTAATCTCCCTTATGCCACTCCATTCTTTCACTCGATCCTCGGATTTTAGAGCCTGCATCAATAATCCATCTATAAATATCGTAATCAGCTTACTCTATGAATTGAAGATCAAGGGTGAAATCATGTTCCTATTTGTTTGCATTTGGCTTACTCTATATGCTCAAAGGAAGCTGAGAATCTAAGCTATGGAACTCTTTCATTTTTCTTGTAGCTTGCAAATCATGTTCATGAACTCACATGCTTGTATACTTCCCATGCATTTGGATAGAGAGTTTATCATGCTTCTCACTTCAACAAGTGAAAAAAGAAAAGAATTGAAAAACCAATCTTACCTCTTTACGCCAATTTTCCTGCAAGATTATGATCGACAAGGTAATTGTCTGAAGCAAATAACCAGAAAGCATTGCCCACCAGATTCCCTGGACTCCAAGTTTGAATTTAAAACCAAGCAAGGCTGCAATTGGAAGACTAACCACATAGTAGCAACAAATATTAACCAAGGAGAATTTCAGTTGCCATCCAGCGCCAACAGCAACCCCTGCATTTCCAGAAAATCTCATTATTGGGCATGTTTTATTTCATCAGAGATGCATAGATCAACAGGAGCTAGCACACCTTGGAGAACTGGCTGGATACTGTTCAGAAATACAGTGGTGCCAAGAAGGTAACCCAACTTAGATGTCTCCTTGATGACATCTGGTTTGTTGCTGAAGATCAGTGGAAATTGGTTCTCACTGGCCACTATCATAGCTGTACAAACAAGTCCTATCATGGCAGATGTCACAGCGTTGACTACTACTGCAAATTTTGCTGCTTCTGGTTTTCCAGCTCCCAATTCATTTGATACTCTAACACTGCAAATGTTGAGCTATCATTAAAGAACAGAAGAATATAGGAAAGAAGAGGGAGAATATAAATATGACTTCCAAGATCATATTTGGTGGATAAGTTCCTTACCTGACTGCTGCATTGAACCCCAAGGCAACCATCATCACCCAACTTTCCAAGTTCATGCTGCCAGATCCAGGGAGATTGTAAGGAAATACAGGAGTCAATTTTCTAATCTATCTATATTCACAAGAATAGGTATCCATAGAAGGTACTCATAAACTAACCAGATCGAGACAGCATCAACTGCATTTGTCGAGTCCTTTATGCCTCCTACCATGAGTATTATTGCTGTAAAATACCATAGTTCAAAACTGCTGGAAAAGCATTTGATTAACATCATTACTTCCAAAGGAAAAGAGAATTTGCTAATGCAGTCAATACGTACCATATCATTATTGCCGAGGCAAGTGAAAGCCTAACAAATCTAGCCAGTGACTTGAAAGCCAGAAAGGAAAAACCAGTCCATGCATCTGGAAAAAATCCAAAGGTTACATAGACTAGTTGAGCTACAACCAAAAGCCACCACGAGATGTTACCAGCCATTGCAGCACCAAATAGACCTTGCCCAAACTTTATGATAAGAAGCCAACTTAGTAAGACATGGATGGCCAATGATACCACAGACATGACAGTCATGACCCAAATTTTACTTTGAGATTGGAGAAACTTTTGTATAGGGAAATTCAAGGCATATGCAAAAATTTGAGGTATAACTTGCGATGCATATTTTCCGGCAAGGGCAGAGATGTGCTTGTCTTGGTGTAAAGTCTTTAGTATTGGTGAGGTAAAGATGTAAATAGGTGTCAGGAACAGAGCTGTTATTACAGTGATGATCCAGGACCTCTGCAAGTAGATTCCAAGCATGTTGAACTGTGAAGCTCCAACTGCTTGACCACAAAGTGTTTCAAGTGCGCTTCCCATTCCTAACTGGTAGGAGAATGTTAAAAAAGCAACAAATTTTACTATCACAAATTCTTCAAAAATGATACTTTGATTCAATTTACATTCAAACATTCATTGCAATTTGCAAATATGATTACTCGTATGTTATAGCATTGTATAATATTGTCAAACATGGATGAATATATGTATCGGAACAAGATAGAATATATGGTAGATGATGAAACATACCATTGCCCCATAGACTAAGTTGCCTACTACATTCTGAACCTCTGAAACTGCTGCAAGTTCCACATTTCCTAGATGCCCAACGAAGGCAGCCGTTACAAACTCAAAAGAGAATTGAGAAACTACAGTAAGGATAGCTGGTGCAGCTATGTTCCAGGTCTTTTTTGACTCATCATACCATTTCTTCTTTGGTGATATCTCTCTTTCCTGTAAATATTGATTCACGTCCATTGAAGCTAGTTTTGGCTTCACCTTCTCTTGCCACAGGAACCAGTGTTGGAGCTACAAAAGAAATCCAAATACGTTGTCAATACAATTTCTAGTGTTCAAGATATATATTCCTAGATCAATCAAGTGCAGGAACGGATAGGGTTTTACATGATCACAAGAAACAATCCTTCAAAACAAATGAAACAGAACCCTTCTTCAAGAATTGAATGTCCAAGGACTAAGACAAATATGCATGCTGAAGAGAATGCATGCATATTTATCTTAGTCCTTTTGCTATTTTAGAATTCTCTTCAAGAAATTGATTGAGACGATGCTCAATGCCCCATATACTCCAAAAGGCTATAGTTTTCTCATCAAATTCAAAATTATCCAAAACCATTACGCATCAAAGAGCAAACTCACCTCTCAATCACATTCTTGGAAGTTAGGGAATGTGCACGACACAAAAGACCCTAATCTATTGGGAAGAAGTTAGAGCTCAATAGAATTCTTATACCTCTTGGATTTTGGAAGAGGGCAAACCATAATCCGGTTGTTGAAATATCAGCGGCTAATCCTCCAAACTTCAAGTATGTCTTAAACATTCTTTGTGTGAATTTATTGGGAAAGAAATTGTTAATCATGGACACAGTTTCTTGAGGGCCAGAGTTGTCTGTAAAGGAAGAGGTGAGACCAAAATAAAAATTTTCACTTGGTTTCAAAATTCACGAATAACTTATTTAAGGACTTGAGCCATGGGCATAGTTTAAGCACTCTTTATTTGAAGTTCTGATACGCCGAAGAATGTGAATGTGTAGTTAAGATCATTCAAAGAGTTTGAGTCTTATTGCAAATACACAAGGGGTACGATGGAATATATGCATTTATATTAAAGTATCAGAAATTCTCTTTCTAGATGAGGAAGAATTGTTGATTAATTAGGAGACCTACTAAATGCAGCAAACAAATTCTTAAATTAACAAATATCCTCTAAACTGTCCCTCTCGTTCTTGCTTATAGCTCTCTCTAAAAAAACTCCCTCTAATTTCTCTCTAAACTAAAACTCTCTCCGCTTCATATCTCAAAGAAAAAAGCATTAGAAAAACTCAAGCAATTCAACGGGAAAAAATAAAATAATTCAAGAAAAAAAATACAGAGCATTTAAAGAAAGGGGGGAGGGGAACACAGCCTGCACAACAACGGACTGACACAATAGAGATGTGGAGTATTTTGTTTTAAAAATTACAGCTAAGGAGACAAAACAAGGTACACTAGAACAATTACAAATGCCAAATTAATAATCTCTGTAGCTTCCTCCAAAAAAATGAGACTCAACAATCAGAACCCCAGTTTAAGGCTTCTTGTAATTGAGACTGAGATGCCAGAAGCAACTTACCAAAATTTTGTGCAAGCCGTAACATTTAGAGGTCAATACAACGGCGAGCATTTTCTTTAGCTGATGAGATGGAGTGATTAAGGGGAAATAGCTACATCCTCGTTTTCACATAAACGTGCGTCGCATAGAATAAATAAATAAACCCTAACATACAAAATCTGCAAATGATCATGCTGTTGCTTTATTCTTAGCAAACTTCTCTAGTGATTTTGGCAGTTCAGTTTCTTCCATGCAACGTTTCCACTTCTTCTTGGACAATTCTTCCTGTTTTGTTTCTCACTGCAAGAAAGGCTCTCAGCTTTTGCTATTGCTTCCTGCTTTATCTTCACTCTCTTGCTCGGCTTGCTTCTACTTCTCGTTTTATTCTTGAAAGAAATATTCTTGGCAGCAGCAACTGCAGCTTCCATCTCAGCTTCTGTCGTCAGTCTAGTTGGCTTTTCTTTCTTCCTTGTAGGCTTTACTGAGCCCATCTTTGTTGGACCCGACATGATTGTTTCTGGAAAGAGTTTGTCAAGAAGAGAACAGACATCCGTCTTTCTCTGTCCTTTAGATGTTTCAAATGGATTTGCTAATCCAAGTGCCATAGCAGGGGTATCCAGGTCCAGGAATTAAGATAGAAGACCAACCCATCGAAAGCCCTATGCCCAACACATCTTCCTATTTGGTAACCCCTTTCACTATGGAGTGACTCGTGTAATAGCTATAGCTCTGAGAATCAGATAGATCTCCAAAAGCTTGTACAAAAGATCCAGTTGCTACAGCAAGCAAACCTTTCAGACTGAAATCCAACATTTTTGCACAAAATCCAATGAAATTCATGAATAGCAAAACAGATAAGCATAAGAATATCAAAATCATCTTTCTTGATAGGATATTTGATGTAAACAAGATGATGGGGATGCATACAAAAAAATTGAGCTTAGTGCATCTCTATCTCAAACGGATCAGCATGGTTTCATCAGATGCAAAAATCCTTAATACAAAGACATACAAAGAACTTGATAATTTGTTTTTCTCAGAATGTAGAAAAGCAAGATAATGAAGTGTCTTGTATCAGTGAAATGTCTGAGATGACATGAGATTCTCAAATAATCCATCATTCACTTCAAATGAAAAAAGAAGCAATAAGAATGAGGTACATGGAGTATAAATCTACATAAGAGCATATTCAATATTGTAAGATGAGATAGAAATTAAGGAATAATTTTGAACTTTAGAACGGACATCTATACTTAAGAATTTCCTTCTTCATTCCTGCAACTCTCACCTTGCCCTCTCCATATCCTGAACCCCTATATTTTAGTACACATTATCTGCATGAAAGTTCTCATGTTTATAGCCTTTTTTAATTGCATCTAGTGTTATAATCTAAAGTGCTTCACATAAGAATATCCCTAGACATTAGAGTCCAAGATATCTGCTACACCATTTTTAATCAGAAAAGGTATCTAAAGATTACTTCAGCAAAGGAATAAGAATCACTAAGGCTAGATGTGTTAAGCTGGTAAGATGACATATACTGATTCCTTGAGCTCAATATATCTACTTCCTGGGCAACCACCACTTGCTTAACCCTCCACGTCTTCTCTATACCTTCAGCCTCCAAATAGCTGTGAGGACCCTCACTAGGCACGAGCCGCTGACAGAATATTCCCACACATTAACGTGTACTCCATCCAACATTTTCATTCTACTTCTTATAGAACTTTGAACAACTTAACCGTAAATTGAAACTCTTTTCCCTCTTGACAAGGAGGGAGGATGAAAATCTTTCTTATAATACTTACCTCGAATAAGAAGAATAACAATTACATATAGAAAATCACGTGCTATTGATCATGGGAAAAGAAAGAGGAAATAGAACTGCAACGACAGAATTACCTTCTCAATTTTAGCAGCTGCTTTTGCTGACTTTCCACCCTTTATCTTTCTATCATATAAAGTCTGCAAACATATAACAAGATGAGAAAAACTAGAGGCAGAGACAAACAGCATGCGTAAATCTATTAATAGTAATTTCATACCTCCAAATTACCATCTTCACCTCTAAGGTACTTTTTTCCTTTCACTTCCATCTCCTCATCGTTATCCAGCAAATCAGAATTCCAATTCACTCAGTGGATACAGACTCAAATAACATATAAAGAGGACACTATTAATCCATAGATTTGATAACGAATTGCAAGAATACCAGAACTTGGCAATCTGCAGTTCATGGTTCAAAGTTTCTGCCCAGACAACTTCGAACCAGTTCCCACCGCACCGGAACGACACAGTGTGAGCCCCTTTACAGAGAGGTGACAAGGGCGCCGGCAACTCTGGGACTAAATAACTGATTGAGACTCGCCAAGCCAGCCTGAGTTACCGACGAGCCAATTAAATCCATTAAGGAAAGGGAAAAAGAGGGAAAAACTCTGGTAATGGTAAAGGAAAGAAGACAAAATGCGAGCAGAATTTCGCAAAGTTACAAGAATGAATAGGTGAAAATAGCTTCCTTCCTCTGACGTCCCTCACAATACCAAAACAACAAACCGATGGAAATCAAAAAGACAACCTTCAAATTACGCAGAGAATAAGTATCAATGATCAAGACCATTCGCCGAGCTACTTCCATCGGAATCAAATAATCCGTTGTGTTCTCTTACCATTCAACTTTCCGGCCGTTACGTTCAACGTGCCGGCAGACACAGTGGTCGCCGGTGATTACCGATAGATGCAGCAATCTGGCGAGAAAACGTTTCTGCTGCAGACCTGGCCTGTTAAGTCGTGACGTTATGCTGAGGTCCGTCCGGTCGAGAGAGAGATCGGCAGGCCTACAATAACTCCACCCATAATAAAAAATGATTCACGCCCAGTCCACGGACTGGGATAAAAAATACGAATGAAATAGTCCCGAGAAGAGGAAATAGAGTCCAATAAAGGATTAATTCCAAAAACACCCCTGTGCTCTTTGTCAATTATCAATTCAATACGTTTAATTTTCACAATCAAATACTCATTTTTAGGACCGTCGCCCTATTCGGCCCTGAAATTTAAGGGCCGAGCTTTTTTCGAGTTAAAACTAAGTTGGGACTCGAGCTTAATATTGAGCCCAAACATGTTTTTGGCTCGCCTCTAGTATCTATATATAATAAATATAATTATTATTATTACATATTGATAATTTATTAATATAATAGTAATAGTTTGTGTATAATATTATATTTTAAATTTTATAGATTAAAATTATTTATTTATTTGTATAAATAATTTTATTTATGTATTATTTTTTAAGAATTTGATATATCAAATTTTTATTTCAAACTTTATAATTATAATTTATAAAATTAATATGTATATAAGTTAACAAATATTTTCCTCATATTTTTTAAAAAGAGTGAGTAAGGACTTCAAAGATTTATAATTTTACGTAGTTCTATTTTCTTTTTTTAAAATGATTTTGAATTCTATATATTTGTGTATATCGATAATATTATAATCACAATAAACTAACTTCATCTCATAACAAATATTTATCTGTACTTGTGCCTATACTTATTAATATAGATAATTTTTTGTACTAGATATAAATCAACCTTATTATTTATAGTATATGTCAAAGAATATATTGCTATTATATTTGTTATAATACATTTCTATCTTGGTATGTTAATGTTATTATAATAGTTCATATTATTAACTTCTTTTTTAATTATTTTATTTGATATATCAAAACAATATTAATGAGCTTTATTTTTTATCATATAAAAATAATTGTAATTTGTGTATAATTATATTTTTGTTGATAAAATTTGTTTGTAAAAAAAGATGCTATGATAACTAATGATTTAATTATTTATAAAAACATATGCTTTATATGTTTATACACACAAGCATTTATATTTTTCTTCATTAGTCAACTTAAATTTAAAAAGATAAAAAAATTAATACTTATATTTCTTTTATTTTATTATTTAATAATTTATACATATATCTAATTATTTAATATTTATATCACCTAAAGCATATAATTCTTTTAAAACTTATATCTAATATTCATATTATTTTTATTACTTAATAATAATTAGTATATTATTATTATTTTAAAAAGATAAAATAAAAAATACTTTTAAACTAATCCGAGCCTAGCCAAAGAGCCCGTGTTAACTGAGCTCGAGCTCAACATTGTTGAGCCCGTTTGGGCCGAGCTCGGGCTCGGGCTCAGTATATCTTATCTCAAATTGAGTTCGGACTTAATTAAATTGACTTACATAATCCGAGGCCTACTCATTTTATGGTTCCATCCAAATTTTTCTAATGATTACATAAAATGTCCTAAATGCCCCTTTGATTTTTCATGAAATACCGCAGATTCTTCTAGAAAATATTTTTTAAATAATTTCATACTCTACATATCATAATTAAATTATAAACAGATATTTACTAATTAATTACTTTGCAAGAAGAAAAGCCATGGAGAATCGTAGAGAAAATAGGTAGTGGGATTTGAGAGGAAGCAGCGCCATAGGGAAAGCGCAGGGTGAATGGGGGCGGTGGCAAGGAGGAAGCAGCGGTGGCGATAGTGGAAGGGGAAGAGTGATGGAAGAGCTGGGTTGTAGTTGGAGGTTTTGGGAGTGTGCTGCGAGGAGAACGAGGCGGATAAGATGGGGAAAGCGGCGGCAGAAGGAAAGGGGTAGAGAAAATGGGCTGCAACGCTGGCTTGGGAAGAAGGAAGAACGAGAAGATGGCGACAGGAAGGCCAACAGATGGCGGCAAAGAGGGGAGGAGTGGTGGAGAGAGAACTGGAGAAAATAGAGATGGTGGTGATAAGATGGTGAGAGGATGGTGGGGGGAGTAAATGGGTATGAGGGGTGAGCCGCTGGAGGCGGCAAGAGAGGGGAGAGAAGGAAAGCCTGGGGAGTAGTGCTGTCCAACGGGCCGGCCCGTGCGGGCTGGTCGAAAAAACGGGCCAAAACGGCCGGTCCGTTTGTCCCGCGGGCTGGGAACTCCCAGTCCGCGGCCCGTGTTAGTTAGCCCGCGGGTTAAACGGGACGGCCCGCGTGCTAATCAAAACGACGTCGTTTTGAGGAAAAAATAGCAAAACGATGTCGTTTTGAAAAAAAATATATTTTTTAATTTTTTTTAAATCTCAAAACGATGTCGTTTTTTAGTAAAAAAATTTTTAAAAAAATAAAAAGAAAAAACGGGCTGACCCGCGTCCGGCCCGCGCCGGCCCGCGAGCTAAACGGACCGGGCCAAAAAAGCCCGCGATTAAACGGGCCTAATTATACCTAACCCAAATCCGTCGAAACGGGCCAGCCTGCGGGCTGAAGCCCGTTTTGACAGCACTACTGGGGAGGAGCAACTGTGGTGGCGGTACGATTTTGTCTTTTGAAAAAATAATAAAAGAAAAAAATTAAGGGCATATCAGGAAAGAAGAAATTTGTATCTTTAAAAAAAATTAAGAAATTCAATTTACGGTTACTTTATAGACAAAACCTAAATTAGGCATTTTATTGTCAAAATTAAGAATTTTTACCAAGTAGATTTAATTTTTTCAAAAGTAGACTAAAATGACTTGGAGTGTATTTAGATTACGTTCGTTGGGAGAGATTTTGTTTTGGATTCTATAAAAGTAAATTTTTTGTGAAATAAGATGCGATACTCAATTGTATATTTGATTAAAAGAAACACAATTCAAATAGAATATTAATATTAAGGTGTTATTTTCATAATGTCTTTTAGTTTGACGTCATTAATAACATCTTTTCTTTAGACATTATTACTTAAAAAGTAATAATGCTTTATCACTTTGAGTATTTCCAATGCAATATTGATATATCTTTTCCTTTTCAATGTTCTTTATATATTGTAATGACTTTCTTATTTATGTCAAAGCTAAATTCCAAGTGAAATACAATGTGGTTGTTATTGGACCATTCACTCTTTATGTTTTCAATCCACCTTATTAAAAGAATGGAAATTTCAATCTATTAATCTGGTAAACCCTTTGACATGTGGCATCTAACTGGAGAGTCTTTTCATTCTCTCTCTTTTTTTTTTTTTTGGAAGTCTTTTTGTTCTTTTTTTTTTTTTTTTGGTCCTGGGATTAATTAGTGACAATTCTTTGTTACTTCTTTTTCCCTGCTAAATTTATTCTAATGCTTTTCCTCCAAAAAAAAACTATTGCTTCTTAGCACTAAGCAATATAATTATTTAAAACTAACAAATTATTTAGTGGTGGCGGAGATAGTAAATCAAGTTAATAATTTTTTAATTTATTAAATTTAATGAAATTTGTAATTAATTTTCTTACCAAATCACCATGTTAATTAATTATTCAATAAATGCAATAGCACTTAATGCATCCCCCATTTACGATTTCTCTTATTCTTTGCCGTATCAATTTGGTTTTATAGTAGTTGGTTAGGCATTTTTTTTGTTAGATTAGTTGTTTAGGGTTTGAGAGAAACTTCAGATAACAGTAGGCTAGTGTGGTTGCCTTGATACCATTACAAACAGCCAAGTTTTCCTTAGTAGTCTTTCGCTCAAACACTGTAAATCGAATGATGAGGTATTCAAGAACGTTTGATTTTCCTTTAGAGATGGTAATCAATGTACTTACGTCTTTTTCTTTGGCGTTATCATTTTTTAAGTAATAATTCTAAAAAGAAAAGTGATATTTTTTTTATCATTAAATCTAATATAATTAATAACGTCTTTTGATTTGACACCAAACTAAAAAACGTTATGACCATATGTGAAACACAACCCTAATCTCAAGCCATTTTAGTCTACTTTTAGAACAATTGGGCCATACTTAGTAAAAACCCCAAAATTAAAGGTACTTGTATCCGATTGACAATTAACAAAGTACAGGGTGTTTGTGGAATTAACCCTGCATTAAAACATCAAATCCTGAGACAAATAAGGGATGGCGGCATGCCGCCAACATTTTTTAAATATTTTTATGTAATATTAATTTTTAAATTTCTAGTCATGTTTTTTAAAAGTTTGCTTCTATAATATTTTTTAGAATTCTTTTATATAGATTATCGTTCCTTCAAAATTAAGTTTCTAGTTCAGCTTGTGATTAAACTTGAGATTTTTTATTCGATAAAGAGTATTTTACTAACTGAACTAGTAACTTAATTCAACCTAAATATAAATTTGTTTGTGCTTTTTTTGTAAATTTCAGCTGTGATTTTTGGTTTTTCCAGTATACTTGTTAATTATAGGAGAAGAAATAAGTTGTAGTGTTCTCTTCCATTTCATGCAAGCTAACTCGAGAAAAAAATTACTTCATATTTTATGTGCTGACTATTGGAGCTGTATTTGTGGCCTAAGAATTATTACCTCTTGAAAGATCTTTCCCTGCTCATGAGCATTAATGTCAATCTTTTCTTACTCAAATAAGTAGAAGTCATAATGGTAAATCTAGTTTGCTTAGATGGTTTTGAAGCATTGGATAGGTGTTGTATATCCTATAGAACACATAGACCATCATAGATTCCACTTTTGTAAGGGTTTACTTGGATAACGTTTTTTGGGCAGCCCATTTAGAAACGAGATGTGTTTCTTGCCAACGGCCCTTTGGGCTACGTCTGAGGCCAAGATTCGTTCCGTAGTCAGACTTCGACGTGGCTGAACGGGTCTCGAAACGGCCTTCCCAGAAGACCCAATAACCCGCTCCGTGCTGCAACGGTCACTGCGCGTGTGCCTTACGCCTACAATTAAAGGAATGGCATTAACAACTCTCACCGAACATCAACGATTCCGAGAGACGATTTCAGATGCGAAGTTATGATGCGCTCAACTACCATCGTACAAGCTGAGCTTCAAAAGAGAGAAGCGTTTCAGATGGATTGTCAGCTACGTTCTATCAACGGTTCAGAGTGTGTGAACGCGGACCCAAACAGAGGAGCAGGTTGTTCAGAGTTATTCACTGCCGTTGCAGAAATTCGGGTTAGTAACTGAAGCTTTCTTATCTTTGGTAAGATTTCGGTCCTTTTTTTACAGTGGAGGTATTTGAGAGGCTTTTCCGATGGTAAGAGTATTCCTAGGCATGAAGATGCAGACAATTCGTCGAACTTTTGCATGTTAACTACTATTGATTTTCTTCGCTTGACTGTATTAGGGCGAATATGTGCATCTGGGCTATTCTTTATTTTCATTTTCCGAAGTCATCGCATCTTCTCTGAAGCTCGTTAAAAGGCCAACCTGCTCAGAAATTACCTATTTGGGGCGAACCGTTTGCTAATCAGCAACCCCGCCTCTACTGTATTTTGTCAAACGAGTCATTATCTTTTTCTCAAGGGGCCTTGTTTGACTTGGTTTTGCTAAACATGACAGCCTGCTTTATGTTTCAATATTTGCGCAGTTTTAGGATCAAGGCTTCATTCATAGTTATATTTCACATTTCAACAGCTTTGCAATTAGGTTCCCGACTGTAGGCATATGAGTGGTTCTTGCAGTTTTCATCATACCTAGTTCAGAGAGCAGAATGCTATCTTACACCTGGAGAAAGCACAACCGACTTGTTCTTAAATGGTTGGTAGTTACACTATCATCCCTTGCATTCTTGTACTTGCGTTTTGCTTCCCATGGAACTTGTTGATTTTTCCCCCTATGCATCTGCATTTATACCTCTCAGTAAATAGTTGATGCATTCAAAATTACAGTTTTCTCGACAAGTGCATAGGTCATGCTAGTCCTAGGTAATCATGACTGTGTGAAATGAGTAGAATGACCAATTTTTTCAGCCGGGAACTTCCACAAACCACTTTCAGATATTATTAAATTATTATCCCCTGATGTGAGCCTTTCTACGCAGTTCAGTCACAACATCCTTGCTTGCGTTATATGACAATTCGCACATCAACAGATTTTTTCCCATTTGTTGCTGTAAAACATTATGCTTTTATGTATTCCTACTGAGCCCCTTGCATTTCAGGTCCATTGCATCAAGATATTTTTCTGTAAGGTTCATGCAATGGATGAGGGGGCGGGATATTATCAATTAGAATAAAAATATTTTAGAATTAGCTTGGGGAGGCTGCTATTGTAATTGAGGATTACACCTGCAGTGTCTATTCAACATTCTTTTAAATGCACAGTATTGTGTGTGATGGTTATTTATAAGGTTTTGCTTATTTTGATTGATTGTATAGCCACGCAAGGCGATGACCCTGTAAACTGTTTTAATTCAACTAACTTTGCATTTCTTCATTTAGTTGCTGTCTGTAGATTTTATTGTTTGGCAGATGTTTTCTGTTTTTTTTTACACTCCACTGTTGCGCTCGCAACAACCCCCAAAAAATACTAAGTTGTTGACAATGAGGGGTTGGGTTGAGATAGGTTGTATGTTGCGGCTGGGCCATTCGGTTTCTTGAACATCATGTTCTCATGTAGCAAAGGAACTTGTTAAAGCTAATTTGATGGAGGCAATCAATTTTTTTGGTTGTGTTTAATTGCAAAAAAACTCACAAATGTCAGATTCTTCCTGTTACTGTAGCATAATAGGCAGTAGCAATGTGCATTTTGTTCCCATTCTGCTGGAAATGCACTTGAATGCTCACCTTGAAGTCAAATACACTTTGTCAGGCATGGATCACTTTGTCTAAAACTTTACATAAGAATATTCATAAGGTTACAGTGCATTTTTAGCATAGCTAGGATGCCTTCCAGTTTGGAGTTTTCTTAATCAAGCCACTTGTTATCTGTGGCGTTAGTGGTGTCCGATGTGTTTTTTGCAACTTAGTAAGGTGAAGTTATTTTTGAAAAAAAAAATAGAGTAACATGTATCCAATGCTGGAGGTGGTACTTATCTCAATTTCCTCTTCCTTTTTGTATAGTCTGTAGGTAACTTTGTGGACCTTTTCAAATGCCAGATTTCAAATTTCAGCCTGTAGATTGTTGTTGTTCTTGGGATGGCGGACATCTACTAATTATGTATGAAAGAAATTAAGTATTTAGGCTTCCCTATTTCAGCACGTATACAAACTGATTTCGGTTAATCTTGAACTTCCATGTTGCGCATATTTTTCCAGCTTTAGCAAACTGACTTTGACATGCTAGTTAATTGTGCGCTACTTGTTTACAAAACAATTCTCCTGAGTTGGTGTTGTATATGTGATTTTTATGTTTAATATTTTGTGTCTATTTCATGGCAGAGATTCTTGGAACAACCTGTGTTCTGTACTATCGTAAATGTGATTTGGAGTGGTTTTGCGATACCTTTCTAACAACTCCTACTGTTTGCCATCAGGATAACTTATATCACCCCGATCCTCCCAAAATTAATATAATCTCCCACCGTAACGACAAGGTTACTATCACTTTTAATATCATAACTCCTTTTTTACTTTTTGCTCCTACCTATTCAGTTACTAATGTTGTGCCAATTTTCCACTTTTTAGGCCGTCCAGGTAGAAGTGGTGCCCTCAGACGTTGACGATCGTCGCAGTTCAACTGACTCCAACCACTTACCTACTCCACCTCGCAAGCGCCGACGACAGTGGAAGGCAACAGCTAATAACCTACTTTTAGTGATGTTTAACTGCTTGTGCTTCATTCTTGCACATTCCTATACTGACCATGCTCATTATGAATATAATGTGTGGATCTGCAATAAAACTTGGGAGGAGGCTTTGACAAAGTTTGATTTTTTCTGTAAACCCTTTTTTGTGTAATTTGCTGCCATGGAACTCGATATGAATGCTTATGTTCTATGTGTGAAAATAATAAATCCAACGAGAACTTGGTCCAACCAAAATTCATTGTATGCAAGCGAGTTATAAACCTAGTTTGCCAAAGTTTGCCAATGGGGGCCAGAATCACTTTGAAGGCCATCTTTTTTCATACACTGAAAACCTCTACCTTTTGCTTGCGTTGTTCATTGGAATTCTTGTTTCCTCTTTTAATGTGATCTTCATTTGGGATGATTCGCATATCACTTCTTCAGATGGAAGAAATGGGCAGCCAGCAGGCCACTTCATTTGAGGCAAATGATATGTGGCCACTGCAGCTAGAGAACATGTTCTTGAACATTTGTTCGCGCGTGAAGCAGGAGAACGGAATGTGGTCCGGCGGGGGCTTCACAACTGAGGGATGGAAAGAGGTTGTCACCGAGTGGGTGAACATAACTGGCCGAAACTACAACAAAGATCAGTTGTATGGAAAGTACAGCCGGATGAGAAGAGAATATGGGACCATGAAATGGCTGCTAGAGGACCAAACGGGCTGCGGTTGGGATGCTATGACGGGCACCATAACAGCCAGTGAAGAGACTTGGGATCGCTTAATTCGGGTAACGCGTCTCTTCCGAGAACCTATGCTTCGCAGTAAATGCTATTTTGTAATGTTGTATCGAGAACCATTTTTATATGATTCCATCTATGTTCCTACGACTTTTATTAAGATTTTCGCTTACTATTATTTTCGGAAGGGGGCAGAAAATATTTACTGTGATGCTCAATTCGCCGCCTTTGCAATTCTTCAATGTTCTCTCACTTGATCACACCGTGCATTCTTGCTTTGATTTAGTCCCCCACCCCTTCGAAGTACTTTTATGTAGCCAACTGCCCAAAAAGTTTTCTTTGATCCGTTTCCTATTACGACACGCTACTTTCTGCTCACGGGAGGCTGCACCGAATGTGCACCTGCATATGCTTGCTGTAATTGTGTTATGCATTGTGTTAACTTCTGGTCAATCGTTGTAGATGAAAGCTGACGCCAAACAGTTTCGGTTCAAAGGTCTTCCTAACTATGACCTTATGAAGAGGGTGTTCTTCAATTCCGTTGCTCGCGGCTGCTTCGCCCGTTCGTCAATGCAGGGGCCAATGACAGTGGAAGAGGAGATGAGGGTGAAGCAACAACACGAGAACACAGCGAATGTTCTTCCTTTCCCGGACCTAGAATTTCTGGGAAGCCCTCGGGCAGCCTCTTCAGGGCAGAAACGCAAAGCGAGTTGTGGTAGTCATTTGAATAAGGGAAAAAGCTCCGGAAGTAGCTACAAATCTGACATGGACGAAGGCTGGGCTAGCGTTGTTAACAGTTGGAGGCGCATAGAGGAGCTTCGAGCGGAAGACCGAGAGAACAGAATTCTAGCGAAGAAAGGGAAGAGAGCAGCTGATGACGCCTACGATATCCCTCAGTGCATTGAGGTTCTCAACCGCGACTTCAAAGACCTCTCTCACGAAGAGTACGACATTGTTGCGGACAGTTTCTACAGTGGTGAGCCGTGGCGAAAACGATGGCTGTCGATGCCACCAGATAGAAGGGCATGGACCGTACACAACAAGATATTGCGGCCCACAGCAGAGAGCGCCAAGGACACTGAACCTAAGGCTGCCGAATGAATTTTAGCGCTGAAGCACACTTAATCTATTCCAATCTCCTGGATGACTGTACTATTCTGATAGGACAAAGCTTTTATGTGTATATTATAAGCGGGCATACATATTTTCTGTGTTGTATGCATGCTCTCTTCGCAAACAATTCCAGTAACTGTTCCTGAACTATGGAATACTTGTTTGTCTGTAACTTTTGTTAAATTTGGGTTAGTTTAAGAATTCTGGAAGACCTTAAACAAATGCTTCTTTTGTCTTTAGTTAACTTTTGTTTGCCCTTCTGATCTCATTTGTGAAGGCAATTTTTCTGTTATTGGAATTTTGTAATAGGACAAACGCATATTGATGTGTCATTAATACATATATAAGAAGGTCCTCCTGATCTGATCAAACCATTTTGCAGGAATTGCCTTGCAGATGATTTACAAAGCAAGGGACAACTTTGATTTAGACAGAAGCCGCAGGCTGGGAGTGATTCTGCCAGATTTGAAGGTGAGGGGTACTGATGAGATAAAGGAGGAGAAAGAAAAGGTATGTTTGGATAGTGTTAAAGGTGACAGAACAGGAGAAAGTATATTGCTTTTTCTGGCTTTTGTCTTCTCAAGTTTTTTTAGGCTAATTACTTTTGAAAGGAAAATGGGTCACTTGGGGCTTTCTTTATTTTTACCCTGCAGTTCACATGTCAATTGGACGGTAGTGGATGTCGCTGGCCTCAATTCTCTCAATTCCAAGAAAATTGTTGAGCAGAACATAGTTGGGGTTAAATAACTCCGTCAGTACAGGGGCCAATACTGGTATGATGATGACTTCAAATTTGACTTTTTTTATTTGGAGATTATGTTTCACAAGAGACATGCAATTTTATTCCTACTGTCTCATCATACTAAAATAATTAGGATATACTGATTGAATTTATGGTTATGGGCTATCTCTAGTGAAAAACTGTATCAGAGTAAGAAGGATTCCAGAGGTACAGTATCAGCCAGGCACCAACATATTATAGGTACACTATCAACCAGGCTTAAACATATTTTCGTGATGATCTTTTTGCCCTTCAGGCAAACTTGTAACTATTTACTATCTAGGTAGAACAACATGCACTAAATAGAGTGAACCAACGTCAAAATCACAAGCATGAATTTTGACAATGTATGTTGCGAAAACCAAGGCAATGTTGCAGTATTCCTACTACTTTTAGCTGTATTAGAAACAATAATAGCAAAACAAGCAACTAAAAGTGGACCAAACTCAAGTGGGGCAATCAAATGCATTATTGCAGCATCTACACTTTTCTGCTATAATCCTTTTTGCAATTTCTTTTTTCATCTTTTCAGTAATGGAATCTGCAGATTGTGAGTTGATAAGTATCCACTGTTCAATCATCACGCCAGTATTGTCATAATCTTTTGATCTCAATCGTGCTTAAAAAATATTCTATGTATTTTTGGTTGATGATGAATTAATGGGACCATTGTAATGATGACTTCAATTTGATTTTTTCGTTTTGGAGATTATGCATCACAAGAGACATGCAATTTTATTCCTATTGTCCCGTTTATGTTGTTTGTGATTGCTAATTGTTAACTAATTACTTGTAGTCCCTCAAAAGTAACCCTCTAACCGTAACTGCTTTGAGGACTTTGGCACACGTATCTTGATTGCTGTAGCTTTGTTCTAGTTTGAACGCGTATCTTGATTGTCCTGCAGCTATGCATTTCCATTTGCCTGACCCCTTTCGTTACCTTGTTGTCCTTGGCATGAAGCAGTTTTGTGTTTATTGCTGATACTGCAGCTGATTAGCCCCTGTGCAAACACTGATCAATGTGAACTTCTGATTATACACTGATTTGCTACATTATCAACGTGGTGATTTATGGAGCATGTTTTTGTTTCTCTCACGCACTGTGTTGGAAGACCTTTCTGTGTTTATATGACAATTTGCAGATGCGCCAAAGTTGAATAGAGGTAGGCTTGGCAGAAAGTGATTCATGAGTCCATTATTTTTTTCTGAGCAAGGCTTTGGTCACATTAGTTTCTTTTTTACATTGCATGCACCATGTGCAGGTCTTGTCACAACCGTATGTTTTTGTCGGCAAGCTATTCAGTTTTGTGCAATTTATGGCATGCCTGTAGTATTTGAGCCACTAAATAGAGTGATCAGGTAGGAGACGCCTGATAGATGGGTAAGAAAGCAGCATATGTTGTCTTCAATGGCCGAAAGACTGGTGTTATTGTAGAGTGGGCAGAGTGTCATGCCTCTGTCACTGGATATCCTGCAAACTCCTACAAGGGCTTTGCATCCATCCACGAGGCACAAAACGCTTGGGCAATTCACAACTCCAATGCCGGACAGCAAGGGAGTTGTTCCGAAGTATGCACGGCTCATTTGAAGACACCAGTGGGGGAACCTGCCGCCGAACGGGACAAACTTTGCAGGCACTTATGTGGTGCTGGTGATCCTGCACAGATGCCTCCGCCACCACCAACTAGGTGGACGAAGAAGAGCAGATCAGATATGTAATAGAACCCGTGTTTTTTGCGGGCTATTGTAACTGTTCCTTGGCTGAAGTATATATGTATAAAAATAATTTTTCTTTCCTTCATTGGCCACAAATTATTAAAATGATTTGAAAAGGCAAATCAATTGTAATGTTGCGGCCAAGTGGTCAGACATATGAGTACAATAGAAAACAAAAAGAAATGTCAATTATTGTATTTCCAACAATGGTTTCAATGCCTGAAGTCCACATGTTACCTTGCTACGCAGAGATTCTGAGGGGCCATGACTACCTCACTTTCTCTTGCTTTGAATGTTGTAATAATAGAATTGTTTTTTATCATTGTTGTCCATATACCTGCTGGTCACCAACCTATGTCCCATATCGCAATCAACAATTGCACGCCTCTATATGGCTCCCACATCAGTAACGAGTCAATTTGTACAGCCAAAAAACACACTATTGCGAATGCACTTTCTGGAGGAAAACAGTGTTGCTCATTTTTTTATTCTACTGGTGCACGCCAATATGAAAGGCTGAAAAAGGTTATTTGGTGATTCGATTCTGTATTATATAATGCCTTCATTGTTAATTGTTGAGCACAATTGCTGAAAGGAACATGCCTATATTTTTTCTCACACAAAAAGGCAGACCGATTTTTTTGTTACTGTAACATGGCGGAACTAGGTGAGCATTCCATGAATCTGCATGCTGGAGATGCATCAGAAACAGAGGAAACAAGCTCCAGTGAGGATGAACACGACGAGCAAAGAATGACGATGATGATGGTAATGAGCTACAAGAACTTTAACAGAAGGCGAGCGGAAAAATTACCATGCCGCATGTCTATCCTACAGGGACCTATGTGGGTTGACGAACTCCTCAATGGGCATCCGACGAGAATTTGGGAAAATCTGCACCTAGGTAAGGAACCATTCATGCAGTTATGCAATGTGCTAGTTGCTGCAGGTCACTGGGTTGATGTGCCCCAACAAAGAGTTGATGTGCGGGAAAGTCTAGCAATTTTTTTACATGTTGTGACGAGGAATAACAAGCACAGCGATGAAGCCGAAAGGTTCCAACATTCTAGCGAGACAATTTCCCGACATGTGAAGAAAATGTCGAACTGCTTGTATGCGATGGCACCGTACTACATAAAGCCTGGGAACATTTCCGTTCCACATCCAAAGATAATCAACAATGATAAACATTTTTCGTGGTTCATGGTAAGAAGGGAAATGGCAATTAGACAAATGCAGCTGATATTTCTGACCACACAACGTTGACATCTCCATTTTTAAATTTTGCACAGTTCAGAGTAGAAAAATCTTTCTATGATTGCGGTCTCACGAGAAACATTGTTGTTTGGCATATTTAGGATTATATTGGGGCAATAGATGGAACGCATATTTCAGCTTACGCGAAGGGATCGACAAAGGAGACGTATAGGAATAGGAAGTCTAATATTTCACAAAATGTAATCGCTGCATGTGACCACGATATGAAGTTCGTCTTCGTTTACGCCGGTTGGGAAGGGAGTGCACACGATTCAAGAATTCTTTTCGATGCAACCACTAAGGAAACCGCGAGCTTTCCTACCCCCCTGAAGGTATTTTCCGGTTCTGTTCAAATATCTATTTTTTGTAATGTGTTATGTTGCGCAGTAGTGACGTATATTCTGGATCAGCAACAGTAACACATGGATTATGTGATAGGAAAATACTATCTTGTCGATGCCTGATTTGCAAATCAGCCCGGTTTTCTCGCACCGTTCAAGGGCGAGAGGTACCACAACAGTGACTTCGCAGGAGTTCGACATTTTCGCGGTGCACGAGAATTGTTTAACCGACGACATTCTTCTATAAGAAATGTCATAGAGCGAACGTTCGGAGTCTTGAAAAAGCGGTATCCAATTTTATCCGAGAGAATGCCGCCGTATAACATGGCGAGACAAATCGCGATTATTGTCGCGTGTTGCGTAGTCCACAACTTTATCCGGATGAGTGACACGAACGATCCCTTATTTATAGAGATTCAAAATGAAGTTGCAAATTCAGGCATCCCGGATGAATCGTCGGGTCACGGTTTCGGACATTACATGGATAGTAGAGCATCGCAAGCTTGTACGGCAGAACAGCTCCGACAGTGGTCATATTTCAGGGATTCGCTTGCTGAATCGCTTTGGGAGAACTACATCTCAGGAGGTGTTCAGTCAGCCATTTGATACAGTGGTATTTGTATTGCAACAATATTCAATTAATATTCAATTACGCCATTTGTTCTCGCGCGAGTTACCAAGCTTAAAGGATAGGGTAGGAAAAAATATGTTGTAAAAATATTCTCCTTTGGTCTACTATCAACCACTTACCAACAACTACCTTATCGTGGGCTAAGGAAATGAATATTGTAGTTGCTGTTGCTCACGAGAATTGTCCGAATATTTTATTGAACATTGCTTTGATCAATTCGGTGGCAGAAGTGCAGATCCAATAAACTCTTAAACCCTTTGTAGATGACAAATACAATGGGCCAAACACACCGTGCTTTCTTGTAAATTATGTTGAGGGGCCTTATTTGAATGAGCTGTGCACATCAACTCACAGTGTTTGCATAGTTAGAGCTTCGCCCAAACGCACCAAATTCGTTGACCCACGCGCATGTGAGGGCTTAATTGGGCTGTCCTGGCTTGCAACAAAACGGGTTTGCCCAAATTTTGTTGGACAAACCTTTCTATCAAATCAGAATTTTGGAGACAAAATGTTCAGACAAGGTTTGTGGCGCCAGTTTGCAAACCAAACTGAAACTTCAGATTTGAGACGGTTTCCAATCAAGGCCTAAATCAGCTAAGCTATATGAAAGAGAAGGTGAGGAATGATGGACTTACCGATCAAGAAACCAATCCATTAGTTCTTTGACAGTAATAATTGAAATGTTGGACTATGGTGTTAGAAGTGGACAGGTAATATAATGGTTCCATTATTATTACATCAAAATTCTTGAAGTTGCAATGACTTGGCGAACTCTGGCCTCCAGCAATGTTCTTGTGATTCCCAGAATCAACCAGTTGTGTTCAGTTAAGATTGGATACCTTCCAAGGTCAAATTTGCAAATGTAATAGCAGTGGGCATGTGTTCTATAGAAGACTATAACAATAGATGATGTTCTAATGAAGAATACATGAAATGTTTAATGGATATTTTCCTCATTTTTCCTATTATCTAAAACAGAAAAATCCATTTCATGTCAGTGCTGATCAACTGAGTCCAATTAGGTGCTTCTAATTGTTGATCTCTGTATGCCAATGATTTCTTCCAAAGTTGGAAATGGAGGATCTGGAGTTGAAGGAGATGTATCAATGTTGGCCGGGCGTATAATGAAGGATGAACAGAAAGAATAGCTGCAATGACAAATTTTTCCATTTCATCTGAACGGTCTTGATCGGCCATGCCTTCTTCAACAACATCAATAGCTCGTCCATCCCTCACGAGTGACCATGCCCAATCTGTGAGAAGTAGAATTTGGCCATTACTATATGTCAGAACAGCTTTTTTCCCACTCAAGAGCTCAAGGAGTACAACTCCAAAGCCATATACATCACTCTTCTTTGTTAGTTGGCCATACAAGGCATATTCTGGGGATACATAGCCAAGGGTACCAGCAACCCTTGTGCTAAAATGTGATAATCCATCTGGTGTGAACTTTGCCAGGCCAAAGTCTGCTAGTTTTGGCTCAAAAGACTTGTCCAGAAGTATATTGCTTGCTTTGACATCTCTATGGATAATAGCAGGTTCTGCGCCATTATGTAAATAAGCTAAACCATGAGCAATTCCTAGAGCAATCTTTCTCCGAATAGGCCAGGTGAGCTTTTCTGCCTTTGACCCAAAGAGATGATCTCCTAGGCTTCCGTTGCACAAGAAATCACACACGATTATTCGCTGGTGGCCTTCTAACGGTGTTGTTGTTAGGAATTGTCTAACATTGCCTAAACTACACATTAGTATGATATTGTCCGCTTTGGGCTAAACCCTCACGGATTTATTTTTGGGTATCTCCCAAAAGGCTTCATACTAATGGAGTTATCTTGAATCTTATATTTAGACAACTTTTCCATTAATTTTTCCATGTGGGACTTAGTTTGCATCCCAACAATCCTCCCCTCAAACTAATGATCACACAGGTCATGACCTCTCCTTCAGAGGTAATCCATTTGATCTGCCAACCATCTTGCACCGCCGCTACCAACCAGCGGGACACGCCGCCTGACCACTACATTATCAGGAAGACTTTCGACACAAGGCATCAACCGCAGATCTCCAACGAGAGGGGCTTCCCATACAGTGCCACGTCACCCAGACGAACCATCGGCTCTGATACCACTTGTTAGGAATTGTCTAACATTGTCTAAACTCCACATTAGTATGATATTGTCCGCTTTGGGCGAAACCCTCATCGATTTATTTTTGGGTATCTCCCAAAAGGCCTCATACTAATGGAGTTATCTTGAATCTTATATTTAGACTACTCTTCCATTAATTTTTCCATGTGGGACTTAGTTTGCATCCCAACAGTTGTTGCAGTACAATAGCCCCTTGGTGCAAGAATATTTACGTGCCTAATGCTTGCAATGACTTCTGCTTCATGTTTGAAGTTTGCATCCCCGGCAACTGAACAATTCTTGAACCTTTTCAGTGCTACCACAGAGCCATTGGCTAAAACTCCTCTGTACACATTCCCATATCCACCTTTCCCAATCAGGTTCTGGAAGGAGAAATTCCTCGTAGCTTGTTTTAATTCTTCAATGTCAAACTTGATCAAAGTGGCACTTTTATATAGTAATTCAAAACCAGAAGCTCTGGATTCCAGCATATCACCAAGATGCTCTTTCCTCTTCCTCTTCATGTTCTGCTGCCTCCAAACAAGGCAAACCGCTGTATTGACCACCAGGAATCCAATGACAGCACCTATGACCACTCCTAGAATCCCAGGTTTATGCCTTTTAGCAGTTCTTGATGAACCAGAAGCGTAGTCGATAGAAAACAAACATTTGATGGTGCCCAGATTAGTTGGTCCAAACTGATTAGCAAAAGCAGCAGCATACATAATGGGATAACCATCGCAATCTGATACAGCACCACTTTCAGAGCTACTAAAATAGGCTGCTTCAATGTTCTTCACAATGGCAACACAGGGGGCACAAGAAGAATCATCCTTCAGGGATTGATTGCAAAGATGGATGACTTGCTGCAGCTGGGATTCAGGTACTAAGGTCTCAAACTGTTGCTTTGTCGAAATATTCCTGCAACTATAAGAAATCCATTGAGTCTGAAGCCCACAAGTGATCTTATTTCAAAATATGGAATGTACTTATGGACAATAGACTGGTAGATATCCCAACAAGAGTAAGATGCATCAGGAGGAATGGTAAAGTATTCTGAATTGCGAAGGTGTTCTGATCGAGCAATACGAAAACCGTCAAGAATGTACTGACACATGGATTGAACACCAAGAAACTGAAGCTGGTTTGGATTTTCTATAGCTAGTTGATCAAGCTTAGTCAAATTCAATGGACAAATAGCATCAGCTGCCAGTATTCTATGTAAGATTTCATCCCCACTAGATGGAGAAGAAGTAGACAAAGATCCCTCAAGTGATCCGAGAAAGATCAATAGAAACATGAACATTTGCTGTTGATAGTGAAAGGTTTCCTATGAAGAAAAACTCAATAGAAAGTAGAAACCAAGGATTCTGCTTTCTCTGTTTTTGGTGACAGATGTACGCTGCTGCCTATTTGCCTTTATCTGATTCTTGTTTCAGTAACTTTAGTTTGCAAATGAAAACTCTTCTAGTTCCCACTGATTGATGGTATCTGCTGCCTGTTCCAAGTCAAGTTATTTCTTTTTTGTACTGATATTTGGGACCCCTAGAGTGGACGGACAAAGGCTTGTTCTCCACACAATTGCTAGACTGATTCAAGAACATGCTTATGGTCAGACATTTGTAGCCCTTCATCACTTTCATCAAGGGGATACTATTTTCTTGTTTCGAAAGCAGTGGAGTTGACAAAGTGTTAGACGTATAGTCTCAATTTTCCGTCTAAAGTGAGAAATATTGACTGGAGTTTGATGCTCATATCACAACCACGTTTGTGACATTTGACAATGCAATTTCGTTATTAATGTTAGAGACCAGATGAAATTAACAATGACATTTCAATTTCCGGTACAATGCCGCAAAAGACCAATGTCATTGTTGGAGAAGTCAACTATCTACTCCACCCCCCGCCCAGTGCCGTCTTGAACCTCCACCCACAATTGGGGGGAAGAGCACATTTCTAATATAAAACTCATCTACACTAGAAACAACAGCCACAGATACCGTGGCATGACGCTCAAATCAAATATTAGTTTTCTATGACTTCATGCTAGAGAAGATCACGCCTTTCCCTCCACTTCTTCTCGGCAAAGTCTATCATCAATCTGTACGTGATGAAAAGTGTAGATGATCAATATTATGATTTAAATTTCCGTAATAAAATACTTTACTCACATAATTTTTTATGTTTTGGAAAAATAAAATAAGAATATATTTTATTCTTCGTTATTTTACAGCAGTTTATTGAGATTAGTAATTGATTGTGCGAAACTATTCGACTGTGGAGGGCGAAGTGTTGCAATTCTGCAAAATTGATTGCACTGTCTTGCCAATCATCTTTATTCCGTGCCACACTTTTGTGTCTTTCCTCACCTATAATCATCGAATAAACCTGGTTCGATCATAAACTGATGGACTTTTTCTTCTTCTTGTTTCCTGTTCAATACATTAGTAATGTTGCAAGTGCATCCTTGGCACTTATACAAAGGAATCCTCTAGTAGTTGTTCAATTCATCCCTTAATTTTTTTCGGCTTTCCGTAATAGGCCATCACACTTTGGCCTTGTTGTCTACAGTTGGATATTGCAGCCTTGATTTCTTGTATTCTCGGACCATTAGCAATGGAAAATCTTTGCCAGCGATTGTCCCACAAATACTTTGCCAAGTCAGTGTAAGTAATTTGTGAATGAAGATTAGGCTCGATAGTGTTGAATATCCATGAAACTACCATTGAGATCTGCTAGTTGCATGATCGATCCATCTATGAATCCAAGCTTCTTCTAGGCACGCAAAGAAGTCGTAATTGCTGCTCCCCATTCGTCAAAATTTTCTTCACGCAATTGTACGTGAGTTATTAATCTACCCCCGGGATTATCTGTGTAAAAACCTCTCTTCTTTACCTGAGGAACTCATCTTCAGTAAGCTTCGTGCTATTCTATGATGGCTGTAATACCATGTTAAAAGACAAGTGAATTTTGAGGGAAAAAACTGTCTATTCATTGCTGCCAAAATGTAGAATTTATACATGCCTGTAAAAACCCCTAATCACACTTCCTAAACCTAACCAAATACAAACTCTAGTTACCTTACTCTGACTAAACATATCTACAAAATAGTACGAAGTGATTAACAAAGATCACCAAATATACAAATCAATTACTAATCTCAATATAGTCGAACATACTTAGTCTTAGGGCACGTTTTTTATTACTTAAAATAAGCTGTTTATATTTTTTTAGATGAAAGTTATTTTTAAATTATTTTCAACTACTTATTTACTTTTGATTTTAGTTTAAATAAATTGTAAAAAGCTAGTTTTGAAAAATACCAAGGGATGCTTTTTAAAATAGTTTTTGCTTATTAAAATTATTAAAAATAAAAATTTTATTTTAATTTTATTAAGTATAATTTTTATAAAAATAATTATTTATCAGCTGCTTAAAAAAAGCTTCATTAAATCAAGTAAAGTCATTGTTGTATTCATATATTGTATACTAAATTTTAAGAGAGACGTGTTAAAAGAAAAACTTCATTAAGCTAATTAATACATGCGTCTTCTACTCCTTTGAAACTCCAAAAGAAAATTTAGAATTCCTTCTCTACAATTTGTAATTATTGTCTAAAAGTAAATATAGAATAATTTTAAACTTAACAGTAAGTTGTTAAAATAATTACTTTTAGGAGAAATGATAAACCGCCCCCCCAAATCTTGTATTCTGAATCCACCCTCAGGCTGAAGCCGTAGAAAAAGAATAATTTGGCTTAAGGAAACATGGCAGAGTTGCCTCTTATCTTTGAAAATATTTATATTATCCAGCTCCTTAGAGAATGAACACCTTCACAAAATCGGGTCTGGTTACTGTGCTGCACGTCCTTTTTTGCAGGACGTGCAGGACTCATCCATGGCCGTCGGATTAGATCTCGAATCTGATCCGACGACTAAGAAAATTTATCAAATTGTTTTTAAAAAATACATATAAAGATAAAAAATTAAGTCCGTTGGATCAGATAGATTTGATCTTGCACGTCCTGAAAAAGGACGTGCAGGACCTAAATCAAATTACACAAAACCTTGTATTACATGCATTTGATATTCCACCTTCTAAATGTTACTCAGCCTCCATTTCAAAATCTAAGGCTTTATTATTCTTTTCTCCTTTCTTATAAATTATAATGATTACATCCTCCATTTCAAAATGTAAGGCTTTATTATTCTTTTCTCCTTTCTTATAAATTATAATGATTACGCTTTTACGAGTTTTAAAAATTATTTTTTTAAAATGACCTTTAATATAAATATAAATTTCTTATTTTTTATTATATTAGTAAAATTATATTTTGATAATCTACAAATTGCCATGCAAATGAATTGGGAATAAAGGATATTCGCTAGTATAAAATCACATGGCAAACCATAAGAGTGTGCATTATGTAGAAAAAATTTAAAAATCGAAACTAAATTTAATTCGATTTTTGGGTTGATTTTTCCAAATTTTAGTTTGGAGAAATTTTAATTTTTCATCTCCAAATTAAAATTCGGTTCGGTTTAAATTTGAACCAAGTCAAACCAAAAAGAAACTGAATTTTTTTCAAATTAATAATAAGAATAATTGAAGGTTAATAACTCTAGTTAAGTTAGATCTTAATTAAGATTATTTAAAATTTGTAAATACTTAATATTATATATATTTCACAAACACTATTAGAAGACTAATAACTCAAACTCAATTATATTTTAATTAAAATTATTTTAAAATTTAAAATACTTAATTTTGTATGTTTTCACAAACACTATTTGAAGATTAATAACTTAAACAAAGTTAGAATATAATCAATGTTATTTTAAAATTTAAAATTTTAATTTCATATATTTTGATTTTTAAAATATCTTAATTTAGAGAAAATATAGTTTGAAGGTAAATTAGATTTAGTTTGATTTTAAAAAATATATAAAAAATTAATTTCTATCCAAATAATAAAACTAAAATTTTTTCAAATGATGAACAACCCTATCAAACCATCCTCGTAAGTTTCTTACTTCTCTGGATGCAACATTTTTGAGAACTCAAATTCAAGCGCAATGTTTAATTATGGTGCATGTAAAGAGAAAATGTAATATTTCTGTTTATATTTAGCTAATTTGGCTATTGGCTCTCAGGTTTGGTTGAATGAGGTGTTTGACTATACATTTTGGCTACGGTGTTGCACGTTTTATAACTTAATCTCAACCGTTAGATCAGATGAGTGATCTAATTCAACGACTGTCCTCTAAAGGTATTTTAAAAAAAATTAAAAAAACTAATGCAGAATCTGATCCAATGACTGTGATCTGGTCTGCATGTCCTTTTTTTCAGGGCATGCAAGATCGTAGCTGAACTGGTGACTATGTTCTAGCAGTTGTTACTAGATGTTTCTTATTAATGAAACTTTTCTTTAGTTTAAAAAAGGAAAACACAAAATGCAACATTTTAACACATAAACTGAGTAGTTTTATTTTGGTAAACTAATAATTTATTAGCATCTCAATACTTGTGAATGAAATATCCAATTCAAAATATAATAGGATGGTTTTATTTTGATAGTTCCAATCACGTATACTATTTCTATTGATAGGTAAGTCACTAATGGAATACCAATAAGTTACTAACCTCCTCAAACTATTTCTAGGATTTTTTTGAGATTTTGTAATTTGATTTTACAAGAGATAGGGATATGAATTTTAACGCAATGCCTATCATTTCATAAAAGTACTCTTAAGTCCTATTAACTAATTAGTTACAATATTCAATAAAATCCATTTTATATACGCTCAACTAAGTTATTGTTTATTGTGAATATTTGTATTCAAGAATTACTTACAAATAAAGATATTCGAAAAATTAACCTAAAAAGAAAATATAATAAAGGAAACCATATATAATTAATAGAGAGCCATTTTTGGTTGCAGATGATCAAGTCTTCCAACTATAAAACGTCGGCAAACTCAATCTGTGTTTGGATATCTGTCTCTTCATTGCTACTATTCCGTAGAGGACCCAATTGTTTGATGTGTTTGAACAAAGGGTGGCAAAGAGTATCGGCCAATTATTGCCTGATATTCACAACATATTAACCCCAATCAAACACATCACTCTCTGCATCAATACAAGGCTTGCAACAAACTTGTGTCGGGCAGGTTTTGTGGTGGAGATTTTCCTTTTTCTTATGTCAATAGGAGAAATACTGTTATCCATTCGGACAAGATTGAATAAAATTATTAGACAAATCATATGTAGCATAAAGTGTACAAAATCTTGCTGAATCTTATTACCTTACTGTTACATATTTTTAGATGTAAGGTCTACTAAAAGTCTAATATGAGGCTTGCGATATTCATTTTTTTATACAATTCTATGTAGATATACACTATTTTCTAAAAATCATATACAATTTCGTGAATATAGTACAAATTCACTTTATCTGTCTTTAGTAAAATATATTATTTGCGTATATTTATTAAATAAATAATAAGAATAATTATATATGGTAATGTGAATAAAAATAAAATATGATTTAAATCACTCTCACCGTCAAACAGGTGTTTAGAGAACTAGGAGGGAGTGAGTACCACCCTTCGCACATCCAACCACAGGCAAATCTTTAGACCAAATAAACCATCCTGGAGAATTTATTCCTGGGTTCAAGTAACGTAGCATGGCACGTCTGGTCTCATTAACCAAAATGATCAACTTGGATTATATGTCCGTCGGCGGGATCCATCTATTGATGAAAAGACAAAGAACCAAAGCTCGTTGAAAAAGGAAAAAGAAAAAAGATATTGCAATTGGTTTAGGGATATGCTTGGAATGTATCTCAGCTCATTAAGACTGATTTTGATTAATAAATTGTTTTTTACCTTCAAAATAAATTATTTTTTGCTGTGAAAATCAAGCATTTTTGAACAATTTATGGCATATCATATCATAGGAGAAATGCCACTAGATCCAAGTGATATGCATCAACTATGAGAGTCTCAACAATTAATTATGAGTCCTAAAATGCTTATGATAGCATAACATATTTATTATTACTATCAATTACTTGGTATATATGATAAATAGCTAATAAAGAGATATAACAAGAGTTACGCTCATTGACTAATCTCATTAATTATAAAAATAAAAATTACTGATAACATCTTATCTGACTAATGTAAAATGATCTACCAATCACACAATTTATTAACTACATATTTAATGATTTATCTGACTAATAAGAGACGTTCAATTAGTCAAGTGATACAATAACTACAAATAATTAGCTCTCCTTTCATACCACTAACATCTTATACTGGTAATTAACTTTGCTATCACTTTAAGCTCTCAAAAGCAAAACACCAAATTCATAAGAAGGTTACAATTAGCACTCTATCCTTTTGCACCAAATGTTTAATTAACCTTCATTTTGAAGATGAAACAAAGCCTGTAGAGGACAACATGATATTACTCAGCAAAAAAGACCATTAGGTATAATTATCAATTTTCATCGAATTACGTGGAAGTCACGAAAAATTGTTTAATAAGAGCATCATTTGAAAGTGGTTTTTTGCCAAGATGACAAAATATATTCAAGATTCTGATGTACTATTTATTCTTAATTATTTTTCTTGCGTTTGGAACCTATGCAACCAGACAGAGAAACATTCTCCACCCACCGAAGTATTTTCTTTCTCTAGTTTTCTTTTTCCTCGTCTTTTGTTAGCTATCAATATCATATCAACAATACCTCGGATAACTTGTAGGAACATGTTGTGACGAAGGTTCTTTTCTACTCTAGAAGATTAGGAACAATCTAATAATAATAATCACAATTACAATGATGAAGTTTTTGTTTAATGGGGTTCAACCAAAAAAAAAGAAAAATAAAATAATAACAAGCAAGTAGCTAATTTGGTTATGAAATATTTCTTAGTTCATAACAAGCAAAGGTTACAAAATAAACACAATCCGCTCCATAATGTATGAAAATAAAAAAAATTATTTCGATTCAACTTAATTTCTTCGGCAATGTCTTTCTAACTACTCCACTTTCTCCTTCTAAAATTATATATCTACTTTTCTGCTCATTTTGTATAGAAAAATAATCATTTCATTTCAAATAAAAAGAGATTTTTAAAAAATATTCTTCGACTACTTAGAATTATGTATATATGCAGTTTGTAAATTACTCATTTTATAAACATTTAACCAAAGAAGAAAAAAGAGGATTAAGATCACCAAATCTTCCCCACCAACTTTCACTCCTTTCTCATTTCTTGTTCAATTCTTTTCTCTGTGGAATACCGAGACTAACCAAAATTTTCCCTTTCATTAATACCGAAAATTTGTTCGAAATAATATCATATGAGTCTCTATAATCATGTGTATTATAATTTAGTATCTTGCAGCATGTAATAAAATTAAATATGAGAAATATTTGATTCAAACTCAAGATTTTGGTCATATGTGTGGTGACATTTCCCACAAAGGCAACAAATATTTTATTACAAGTGAAACCTACCATTACAACTTTACAAGTGAATCTTTAAAATTTTATCGAAGGACACATCCGCTCCCTCCATTGAACTTTTGGTTTGCTGTTGAATAATTGGTAAGCCGACAATATAATGTGTATTTGGATTGGTTCCGCTACGAACTCAATGTAAATTTCTCACTTAGATTTTATTTTTTTCCACAAAAAATTTTTTCTCCCGAAACTTAAGATAAAAAATTTTAAAATAAAACACTATCCAATCTCACCCTGTTTCCAAAGTTATGAATAAGTTACACTCAAATTTTTATAGTTTTTAATTAATATAATCCTCAAATATTTTATAAATTCTTAAAATGGTTTCGTCACTATCCTTTTCAAAGACTTTGGTTGAGGAGCATGTGCAATTTTATAATTTTTATGAGGATATATTTACCTTATTAATATTTAAAAAATTCAGAAAAATAACATATTTGATCTTCAAAATTAAGAACTAATCATGTTTTGATTTCCTAAGTTGTTTTCTCAACTTTATAATTATAAAACATTTTATACACTACCTAAATTGTGTCGGCCACTATTTTCCTTCATACTCTCCGACCGAAAACAAGCACGCCCCAGTCCCGTGGCTCTTTTAAGTCAAGAGTCCAACTAAACTCGTGTTCGAAAATGGAACAATTTGGAACCTTCATGACTCAAAGTATCCGCATAATTGATATGAAATAGTTGTTGTCATGCTCTTCTTCTGCATGGCGATGGATGCATTGTTGGTGATGTTGGTATTCTTCTTCTTTTTGGATTTCTTAGGAATGAATTGGCGCTTGAGAATGTGGGTCAGGGTTGTAAAATGTGAGAGAAAGGAGAAGAGATGAAAGGAAGGAACATCTGTTTGAGGCTTTTGTTTTCTGTTAGAAAGTGTGGCAGAGGCTAATGATGAAACCATTTAGATTGCAGGTAAAATGTTCAGAAACTATAAAGGATCAAAAAATTTTGTGAGACCAAAACGTCAGAGCCGCTCACTTTGGGACCAAATATTACCATTTTCATTTTCCTTCGAATATTTTGGCGGTATAATATAACTCCAACGTTCACTTGTAGGCCTTCAAGAATTGAAAGAAGGGCACCAAGTTGAAGCTCACGGCTTAGAGTACAAGTCGGAGCTCAGCATTTATGCTGTTTTTGCTCTCTCTCCATCTGTCCCATTCCCTACGGACCATATTTTTGTAGTAAAACTACATGTTTTTCAAGGGTCCTTTTCTCCTTCTTTTTCTCATTTTACACTCTGTGTCTCTATGTGAGAGAGGCAAAAGAATCCATATCAAAGTTATTTGAATGATAGTTACATTGATGGAAGAACACTAGTTAAATTGCAATGCTATATAAGCACAGCCCATTTAGATTCTTTATGAAACGTGTTGAAAATTTTGATAATTAATGAGGCCCTGTTTCTAACATTTATAATTCACAACGCCCCTCTTGAATTCACTGTCCCTTCTTCTTCTTCTTGTTTCTTCTTCACATGATCATTATCTTTTGTGGTTTGTCTCCTCTCTTCCTTTACAATTTCATGGAACGGAATCATGGCCCTGAACCACTACTCTGTCCTCCAAAGTAAGTTCCTTTTGTTCTGTTGCTTGTTGCAGTTTTTGCAAATGGGATTTTGTTTATGTTTTATTGATTTATATCTTCACTTTGTGTGTTGTAAGCCTATGATTTGTGTTTGAATAACTAGGCCCGATGTTTTCTTCTTCTTCATTTGAGAGCAAAAACCTGGTCTGGCTTAGTTAATGCATTTGCCTCTTAGTGGGCGTGATTTTGGAGGTATCTGGCTGCATTGTATTTGGGCTTTGCTTTCCTGCTCTTCTTTGAGTTGTTCATTTATTTTGGATTCTCGGGCGGTTTTTAGAAAATAATGACAATTTGCCTTATTTCCTATCCCAAAATTTAAATTGGAAAGAACTCGGTTACTTCAAGCTCATTCTTGATGTTTGGTATTTCAAATTTCTGAAAGGTTGGTTCTGCAGATTCTTCTGTAGCTTAAGCACCCAAAGTTAGTTTTCAAGATTGCCTATGGTGTTAATCTGATGTTTTCATGCATGCTTGAAGCCTTTTCAAGTAGCTTTGCATGAGAATTCTCTGTAAATTATTTTCCTTTTTTCATTTGGAATGTCTTTGCAGCTTTATATTTCGTCTAAATCTCAGTATCCTTTTGCCATGATCAAACCCTTGGTAAAGAATTTGCCTAACTCCTTTGCTGAAGTGTATCCATGGTTAACGATAGAGAATTCACTAAGACTGATTCTAAACCTTTTTTTTTCCCCCTTCGTTTTTGTTTCTTTTTTTGGGTGCCTGATTCTCTTCTTAATTATGCACTCTTTTTCCTTTTTCTTTTATGAGATGGTTGACAAACTTACACCTGTTCTTCTACCTTATAAGATCAGCTTGGCTTGTATGCTCTGCTGTTTCAAGGATTCTCCAAAGCTAAGGTTTAGCACTTCCATTTAAAAACCTCACTTCAAGTTGTTGTTCCTGTCCTAATCGGTTTCTTTCTTAATTCATGATGAGTGTATCCAAATGCATTTGATTAGTTCCTCTTTGTTGGACAATATATCTAGAGATAAGGAGATGTATTGATTATTGTGATCAGTAGTAATACTTTAGGGTTCTATATCAGGACAAGTTGAAAAATGCAAATGCATATGGTAATTAAGCAGTCTTCTGTGATCTATAGCACAGTGTTTGTGAATTGTACCTTGTTATTCTTATTTTCCTGGAAACAGATCTAGATCTAGATTTCACTTGATAATTGTCCGGATTTATGCTGAATATTCAACTATATGTTTTTGGATAAGTGGAAAATAAGCAGTATGACATTCCTGAAAGCAATTATTGCTTTCCTTAAATACATTCTCCTGTGATCATGTTGTGTCTAACCATTAGTTAATGCTAAGACACTATATTAGATTGCAGATTATATGTTTCTGTAAGACGGAAAATAACTGTATCTTTTTGTCTTTGAGGTGATAAAGCTGTAAGGTATTTATCTGTATGGAGTGATAGCTAGCAAGTCTGTTTAACTTGAGTTCTGATCTAATGTTATATATTTTTCATTTCTTTGAAGTGCATGTTTTAATTGATACATCCCCTCTTCGGAGGCTTCTTGGAAGTTTCTCAGCAAAGCTAGTTTCTGGAAGAAAAAAAATGATTTCGTGATTTATCTTTAATTTTTTTCTGTAATTTTGAGCAATAGTTTTCCATCAATCTATTATTAGATGGACATAGGAAAATCTGGTCAATTTTGTCTCTAAATTATTTATTTTTCAATTTTAACACTCAATGGCATCTTAACATTCAAGATTAGTCAGAGAGAAACTCTAGAAAACTAGAGGTTATGTCATGCATGTTTTCTTTTTAGCATCAAGATTCTTATCAGAGCTTTCGTAGTTTTCAAGAGAAATCTGAAATTTACAGCCCAGAATTATACCCTGTAGTTCGGGCATACAGACATGGATCTCCTTCATGTTCCTTTGGACATCATTGGGAATCAAGTTTGTAGTTGTTTTAGAAAGAAAAAACAACAAAGAAATTGTGGTTCTTGCATGCAAAGCCCACAAGCATTTTCTTTTCTCCTGAACATCTTTTCCTACTGTAAATAATGTAACCGCATATCAGGATGAATCTGATTTTTTTTTTTTTTTTTGTCCATCTTGTATCACCATTTTCAACTTGTGCTGAACTTCTTCTTTTGTCACTGCATTAAATTCGTCTCTTTTTGTTATTTTGTTGCTTTTGATTCTCAGATACTCTTTATCAGCTCTCTTTCTGTCTGCTTATAGTGACTTGCAGTCCATGTCTTAGCTACAGATGCAAAATGTATAAGCTTGTTTGACTTCAAAATAGCTGAAGTAGTTATATTTACTTGGCTGTTCTTGTGTAGAACTGCTGGGGGCCTGAGCGCCAGTTCAGAGAGAAACTTACAAAGTAAAGGTTCCATGGGAGGAAGCAAAAAACTAGCTTGTCTCTTTCCTTTCTCAGGTTCTGTTCAAGGTAACATGACAATATGTTTTTCTGTCAAGCCCCTGAAGATCATATTTTACTTGTTCTTTCTCCCATCATGTGCATATAGGTTATGTTCATCACTAGCAATTAACTTTTGCTGTAGATTTGAGGCGTTTCGAATTTCAGAAGGCGAAAAATGATGAGTCCTCCCCCAGAGGAGTTCTAGAAGCATTCGCTCATGGTTTGGTGAATCAACCACCTTCTCCTAAAGCTCAATCCTCAGATCCTGAAAAACACATATCACATTCACATGAACCTCATCACTGGCAAAGATTCTGGAAACATTTGAAGGGACCTAAAATAAGTAGGTTACCCTCTTTTCCTCCTCTTGCTGTGCCAAAGATATCAAGAAGAAAGTGTATGAGCTCAAGAGAACATGTCGAAAATTTATGCCCCATCAAATCTGCTTGGAAGAATTTCACTTTATCAGACCTTCGCTCTGCAACCAACAACTTTAGCCAAGGTCTGGATTTGCTTTTGCCCTCATAACAGAAATATGTCCGCGTATCATCCTTTACCTACTCCAATTTCCTAATGTGCTAAAACTGCTGCATATGATAGTGGCGGTGTTAACAGGCTGGTTTATGCCTTTTTTCTTTTTATGTGATGCAGAAAATTTGATTGGTAAAGGTGGGTATGCTGAGGTTTACAAGGGTTGTTTGCCCAATGGGCAGCTTGTAGCAATAAAACGGCTCAACAAAGGTACATCCGAAGATCAGACAATAAGTTTCTTATCTGAGATTGGCATTATAGCACACGTAGACCATCGTAATACAGCTAAGATGGTTGGCTATGGGGTTGAAGGAGGGACATACCTTGTTCTTCAGTTGTCTTCTCTAGGAAGTCTAGGATCTCTCCTTCGTGGTTAGTTTCACATTTTCTTGACTTATATTTTCATATTTAGCTTGGGTAACATTATATTGTCTTTGAACAATATGCTTTGCGATTCCATTTATTCTTCAGGCTCAAAGGAAACATTGAATTGGGACGTTAGGTATAAGATTATACTGGGGACAACCAATGGCTTACTTTATCTGCATGAAAATTGCCAAAGGCGAATCATTCACAGAGATATCAAAGCTGATAATATCCTACTGACAGACGACTTTGAGCCTCAGGTACATGTGTCCTTTTGAACCTATTCAAAAGAAAAATATATTTGTGCTGATTGCTGTGGGAACTTGCAGTATATAGGTAACCATAGCTACCATTTATCTATTGAAACAATGTCATTAGTTTAAAGCCATTCTTGGAGCTTCCATTTACCAATAATCCGTGAGTTTTATTATGACTGCATTTCCTCTACACTAAGATTTGGCAAGTCCTTTCTTATGCTTTCTCAACTATTCAGTTTGAGGATATTTTTAGCATATAATGTATCCAACAAAATATTGTATCTGAAAAGGACAACTAACCAAGCCAAAAGTGTACAATAAAATTAAGAGCCGAAACATTAAAACTGGTTGTTCCCTTGCAAAGAGAGTTAATTTGCCAATGTGCAGAGAACCCGATAATGAAGCAAATGAACGAAAGAACAAAGAATAATGTACTAAATGGAATTCAAAGGTTTTTTGTATGTATTTCCTTTGTTATTGTGTTGATGATCATAACAACATCTACAAGAGAGATGCATTACATCAGTCAGAGTGATTAAAGTTGGATTATGAACTTAACCTTTATGCTAGCTATATTTGGTATCTCCTCCGATTGTCTTAATCAGTAGCCTTATTCTATTGGCATCACTTAAGTGGTTCGCCTAAGAGGCATACACTAAACATAGCACTATTTGGCATTTGCATCTTTCTCTGAGAACACCTGAAAGTTAGTTCAAACTCCTAACATTAAACAGCTTAAACCTGAACTTAGACTTAGGTCAAGTCACCAAGTCTCGATCTGTAACTTCTAGTGTTACTTCTTTTAAGTCTAGAATTTGCATGAAAGTGATGTTTTCCATCCAGGAAAATGAATGGATGATTTTTAGTTATGCTGGCCATTATATTTTGCTCTTATTCCATTTCTTTACTAAACATTTCTGGTTAAGTGCAGTTGTTGACTATTGCTCTTTTCCTATAAATAAGGAAATCTGAGTAGAACGGAGAGACTATAAATTGGATGAGTATCTGACACTTCTTAGCAAACAACTGATTGTTTCAAAGTTGAATGAAGGATGTCTTCTCGTGTTAGCTCCTTCACATTTTCTGTGAGGAAAAAAAAACTGTGCACTTAAACTCACAGCATGCACTTCAGAATCAGTGTCATTGAAAAATTTAGATGTGCACTTCAATCAATTTTTTCAGATATAAGTGGGCAGATTGGTTCTAAAGCAAGACACTGGTACTAGAGACGATTTTGACATTAAATAGGGGGAAGGCCCCAGCAAATCAAAGTTTAGGACAAAAGTCTTGAATAGAAATTTGTCGATGAGGTTAATAATCAATTGGTTGTTCAGTTGAAGGTTCTTGCTGCAAATGCATCCCGACATGGTGAGGTGACAGATGAGACATATATTGAAAAGTAATACAATTAAGTAGGAACTAGGACATAAATATCAGCTGATTAGACATTACTATTTCAATGTTACACCATGGCACAATTCGTTATAGTAACTATTATGTATGTGTCATGGCATTCAACTAGGTGGTTAACTGTGTGCATACTAATTAATCAAACTAGTTAAAATTCCTTAGATCACCCTGTAGTACAGCTAATGTTATGGCTATTATGTATTTTCATGGCCTTTGATTCTTCACAAGCTTGAAGTTCTTAGTTTCTGAGGACTTACACCTTAAACAAGAGCCATGCTTCTCCATCATATGTAGATTTTCAATCCTCTTTATTATTCAGATAACTTTTTTGGCTTATGTGACTGACTAGTCAATACAGGTATGCTTATCCAGATTAACCACTCTATTAAGTACAGCTTTCAGACTATACTTATCTCAGCAAGGACTTTGAGTCCATCCAGAAGGCAGTGCAAAGTTTGCATCATAACAGAGTGAAGAGAATGGTGATGATTACAGAAAAAGAAATTAGAACTAGTTAACTAAGAATTTCCATAAGTGCAAAGAGAACCAGAAGAGCAAGTGGTATTTAAGGCATAAGGGACTGGTTGCTACACATAGGACATTGAACCAAAAAGTATAGAGGATAGCATTTATTGTCACAAGGATTTGCTTCACTTACATGTCCTGCTTGTGTCTACATCCTTAAGTACCTATAGACTATGCATCATGCTTTTAGCAGTTTTTACCAGCAAACTATTGATTATGACCTCAATACTGCATGAACTTCTTTAGTCTATCATCTTTCCATGCCAGCAAACTATTCCATTTCTATTATAATTGCAAGAGCATTAAAAAATACTGATCAATTATTAACCAACATAACAATTATTCCTTTCAAGAATTTACCTATGAAATACGTTGTCTCTGTTCAGTTAGAATTGTAACCTTTTTCATTTTTGTGGCTGCCAGTGGAATAATAACAACGTGACATGCTGAAGCAAATGGACTTCATTCACCATGGAGAATGAGTTCTTTTACTAGTTTGTGTTTTCATTGAACAAGAACAATCTACTTCTGTATGGTTTTGAATCTTGCATGTTGACAGGTTTAGTAGTTGAGCGGATATTGATTGTTTTAGTTCTTGTCTTGGTTCCATTTGTGAAAAGTTGGGGGGGCAGGATTTTTACATAACACAGAACTAATGACTTTTCTGTGGAAGTCTATGAAATAGATCCTCAAAAGCAATCTGGTGCCTTGGCTCTGACGTAAAAGATGCCATTTTTAGATCCAAGTCAACTCTTCCAGAAACCTGAAGATACTTGAGAACTGGAAGGCTCCGCATCCTTGTACTTTGGTAGTCATCATATGCTTGCAGGCTGGGACCTGGAAAAGTCACAGTAGAGATTATTTAGGTGGTTATAACACAAGGCGTCCAGGAATTTTTTTCACTTTATAGGCTCTTTATTCTCAGCATTGTGTTGGAAATAAGAAAGACTATTAAGGGTTTTATATGATGAGGTTTGCAGAAAAACCTCATTGTTTTTTACTCGAACCTTCTATAGTGTTGCTTTTTCTGGTCCTTCGCCTGTGAAAACGGATCAGTGCCAGCACCATATGCAGATATTGTATAATGTACTTTTTAGGCAACCCTATGGAAAACGTCCTTCTTCAGGATCATTAGTGAAAACAATTTTGTTAGGTTACCTACAACTAGCTTATTTTGAGTCTTATTTATTTCTCAGTATATTTATTTGTTGCCAGATCACTAAGCTAGTTAATTTACTCCAGATTTGCGACTTTGGCCTTGCAAAGTGGCTGCCAAACCAGTTGACTCATCATAATGTGTCGAAGTTCGAAGGAACATTCGGGTTCGTAAGCATTGTGGTCTGATTTAAAAGTTCAAAAAGTTTAGATCGCTATGTGGATCATTATGCATTTTTCATGATTGACAGGTATTTTGCTCCAGAGTACTTCATGCATGGAATTGTGGATGAGAAAACTGATGTATTTGCTTTTGGAGTGTTACTTTTAGAAATCATAACTGGGAGGCAAGCCCTGGATGAATCACAAACTAGCCTTGTGCTTTGGGTAATTCTTCTGCAGTAAGGTATTCCTATTAGCCTCCATATATTCATTTCAAATTTCCTTGCTTACTATTTCTGTTGAATTGCAGGCAAAGCCTTTGCTCAAGAACAATGATCTCAAGGAACTGGTTGACCATTCTCTTGGTAATAATTATAACACAGAAGAGATGGGTCGTGTAGTTTTGGCTGCCTCATTGTGCATAGAAGATAATCCAATTTTGCGTCCTCGAATGTGTCAGGCAAGTATTTTCCCTTTTTATTTTCTCAAATAAGATGCTTTCCCCCCTCCTGTTTCCCCAACTAAGATCTCATAAGGGCGCCTAAGATGAAAGACTAAAAACTTTTTCATGCAAATTTAGAAGAAAAAAAAATGCTTCAGCAGAGTCTTCAAGTTCTATCTCTAAATCAACTGCTCTTGCTTCCATAGTCATTCCTATCCTCCTCTGTTTAGATAAAAGAGAAAGAAAAGAAGATGCATCCTCATATTACAAACATTAATCGCAGAATAAAATTCTGCAGACACAATTTATACAGTGTTGAAACTTCATGGCTGAATTTATGTTTGAGCATAAGAATAGACATCTGGCCACTTCAGTTAGTCCATTTGTTGTCTAGATTTATGGTTTTGCCATCAGATGCTCATTCCTAATTATTTGCTTTTCTCATCCAAATATCCGAATGTCATTGATATTCTGTTTTCAAACCAATAAGAAATCTTGAAAATACTAAAAAGATTTAAAAGAAATATTGGAAATATTTGAAAGACCCATAATAAAAAGAAATATTGGAAGAATCTCTTTTGAATGGATTAGCATGGCATGAAAGCAGAAAGCAAAACGAGTATGACTAGTTTCTGCTAGAAAAGAATGAAGCATAAGGAAATCTAGCAGAAAGCATACCATGTTGAATGCCTAAATCTTATTATGAGCAACATATTCCGTGATTCTCATGTATATTACAAGAAGGAATCACTTCAGAGATAAACTTACTTTTTCTTGGCAAGTAACTATTTTATGTTTCTTTTTTATCTATTTGGAGTTGGGCAGTGACAAGTAGGAAGAGTGAAAACTGCGGCATTATATATTTTCCCTTTGTTCCTTCCTCTGCAACATCATTGTTAATCGCGGATGTGTGAAACCATACTCATCCGGTTTCTAGATCTTGATATTTGCTTCTCACAAAGTTTTGCTTGCATGCTGCTTGCTAATTGCTCTTCATTTCCTCTCTCTCTCTCTCTCTCGTGTATGTCTGGGCGTGGTAGATGGTTCATCTAACCTGTGCGAGTCACATGTTATACTACAAAAGTGATAGTAGGCAAATCAGAAAGGACGAATCATCCAGCCAAATGAAGAGATCACCAACATTTCACTTGTTGCAGGTTGTAGAAGTGCTAAGAAGTGGTAACGGTGGGTCAGAATGCCCCAGAGAACATCCTAAGAGAGTTGTTCGAAGAACATACTCAGAAGAACTATTGGATGCAGAGGAGTACAATTCGACAAAGCATTTAAACGAACTCGGTCAAAAACTTAAAGAACTTGCATCAAATCCCTGAGGGCAAGTACATTTCCAGAAAAGCAATTGTACATAGTTTTATGCAGAAATTTTGAGATTTTCCAAGAAGCATTTTGAATATTACCGGCTTCTTCTTCCTTGTTTCTTCTTAAATGGCATTGAAAGCACCAAGAAATTGATCCAATGCCCAGTGAAACCGATGAACGGCTTGCAAATATTCTAATATGTATATATGTTTTTTTTATATATGTGTGTAGCTATCAGCTCCCACGAAATCTCTAGTAGCTTACTTCTGATGATCAGCCTGAAATTCTCTTCTCCCAAAACTGCTGTTTCTGCTTTTGATATCTTGTTCAATTTTATCATCTTGCTTGCCTTCTTCTGTCTTGGTATAGATTCTAGTTTGGATCTTCATCATCTGATGGAAAGTGCTGAATATTTTCACCGTGGAGAATGAGCATCATTCACCTGAGAAATTGAACAAATAAATTAGTAATTCATCATGTACCGCTGATTAGTTGAATCTTGATTTTTCATGTCCAGATTTGCAGGGGCTTGCGGTAGATAATTTTGAGTCTCCATGTCTCTCTATTTTAATTTTCTTCCATGTTTGACATGTATGATCATATTTAGAATTTAACATACTTATAAAACTTTCATTAATTGATATGTGAAAAGCATTCCCATGATTGAGTTGCATGGATTGATATTTAGTTGATATGTGATAAACGAGAAGATACATTGAATTCTCTTTTATTAGGAAGCACAAAATGTTTATTTTAAATTTTATTTTTCTTTTCAAAAATAATTTTATAAAATTTAAATTCAAAATTTAACTCAATATCTCTCTCTAATATATTAAAATAAAAAATAAAAATCCGTCTAAATAGACCTTTATCCTTGGGCTTGGCACATCAAGAGTCCTCGAAATTAATTGGAGTAGGAAACAAAATCTTGCAATGACGCGTCCTCTCTCTTCCTAACCGACCTTCTGTCAATAACTTCTTTCCCGTCTGTTTTCACCTTCTCCGCCCAAGATGAAACTCTGTGGTCGGTTGGAGTTCCCATCTTGGTCGGAAAAGTCTATTTTATATATTTATTTTTGTTTGTTAAATTATTTTTTATAAATTATTTTAATTCTTCTTTTTTAAAATTTTTTTGACCAAATCTATAATCTATAAACATTTTTCTCTTCGATCTCTTCCGGTCAATATTTGTTTCTTTTTTTAACAATCGGATAAAATTTAGACATCTTCTCAATTTCAAGAAAATTTATATATCCAAACCGCTTTTAGTGGATTAAGTTGTTGTTGAGTTTTATGAGTTAATCAAATTCATTTCGGTTTGATTAGGTGCAGACATTATTTTTTTTAGTTTATGTAAAATAAATTATCAGTTATCAGATTTTAATCCAACGGTTAAAAATTCATACGTTAAAAATAACTATTTTAATTGGAATAATTAGGAGAATAATTATTCGTATATTGAAAGAATAATTATTCATTTCATAATAAATAATTATTTCACTTGAATAATTATTCTCAATTTGTGAGTTTTTAACTATTTAATCAAAATTTAACTATTGAGATTTAGTCTTCATAAATTAAAAAAAAATAGTATGCACCTAGCCAAATCGAATTCATCCTGCCTATTTTCTTTTATTTAGTACAACTACATACTTATCTATACTATACTAAAAGTATGGATAGGGGTCATGAGGATTTAAACTTGTTTTGTTTCTTCCTTTTTTGAATGCCCTAAAATGCCCTTTGATAAAATTATTTTTTTATTTTTTGAAATGCATTATTGTCATTGTGATAGTTTTTTATATTTAAATGATAATTATTTAGGAATTACATAGAAACAATTAATTTAGAAAAATTAGTTGTAAGTTAGTTTAAATAAAGATAAAATAAAGAATTAAAAAGAAAAGTAAGTTACTAAAAGAGAGTATTAAATAAAAAGACTTTATTGTCATAAATAATTATTATTATTTTCTTTTTTATAATTGAAATTATTAAATTAGTATATATACCTCTCAAATCATAACTTGATTATTTGTTTACAAATTTACAAAATCAATAGACAAGATTTGAAATTTTAAAAAATATATATATTTGAAAAGTTAAAAAAATCCAATATTGGAATAGAATAATGCCATAAAATGCCATTCGATAAAATTATTTTTTTTATTTTTTTGAAATGCATTATTGTCATTGTGATAGTTTTTGACATTTAAATGATAATTATTTAGGAGTTACATAGAAACAATTAATTTGGAGAAATTGGTTAGAAACAATTAATTTGGAAAAATTGGTTGTAAGTTAGTTTTAATAAAGATAAAATAAAGAATTAAAGAGAAAAATAAGTTACTAAAAGAGAGTATTAAATAGACAGACTTTATTGTCATAAATAGTTATTAATTTTTTTCTTTTTTTATAATTAAAATTATTAAATTAGTATATATCTCTCTCAAATCATCACTTGCTTATTTGTTTACAAATTTACAAAATCAATAGACTAGATTTGAAATTTAAAAATATATATATATTTGAAAAGTAAAAAAAATCCAATATTAGAATAGTGGGATAGCGGTCATGGGGATTTAAACTTGTTTTGTTTCTTCCTTTTTTGAATGCCCTAAAATGCCTTTGATAAAATTATTTTTTTATTTTTTTGAAATGCATTATTGTCATTGTGATAGTTTTTGACATTTAAATGATAATTATTTAGGAGTTACATAGAAACAACTAATTTGGAGAAATTAGTTGTAAGTTAGTTTTAATAAAGATAAAATAAAGAATTAACGAGAAAAGTATGTTACTAAAAGAGAGTATTAAATAGAAAGACTTTATTGCCATAAATAATTATTAATTTTTTTGTTTTTGTAATTAAAATTATTAAATTAGTATATATACCTTTCAAATCATAACTTGATTATTTGTTTACAAATTTACAAAATCAATAGACAAGATTTGAAATTTAAAAAATAAATATATTTGAAAAGTTAAAAAAATCCAATATTAGAATAGAATAGTGGGATAGGGATCGTGGGGATTTAAACTTGTTTTGTTTCTTCTTTTTTGAATGCCTAAAATGCCCTTTGATAATTTTTTTTTGAAATGCATTATTATCATTGTGATAGTTTTTGACATTTAAATGATAATTATTTAGGAGTTACATAGAAACAATTAATTTGGATAAATTGGTTGTAAGTTAGTTTTAATAAATATAAAATAAAGGATTAAAGAGAAAAGTAAGTTACTAAAAGAGAGTATTAAATAAAAAGACTTTATTGTCATAAATAATTATTAAATTTTTTCTTTTTGTAATTAAAATTATTAAATTAGTATATGTAGCTCTCAAATCATAACTTGATTATTTGTTTACAAATTTATAAAATTAATAGACAATATTTGAAATTTAAAAAATATTTTTATTTTTGAAAAGTTAAAAAAATCCAATATTAGAATAGAATAGTGGGATAGGGGTCATGGGGATTTAAACTTGTTTTGTTTCTTCCTTTTTTGATTGCCCTAAAATGCCCTTTGATAAAATTATTTTTTTATTTTTTGAAATGAATTATTGTCATTGTGATAGTTTTTTATATTTAAATGATAATTATTTAGGAATTACATAGAAACAATTAATTTGGAGAAATTAGTTGTAAGTTAGTTTTAATAAAGATAAAATAAAGAATTAAAAAGAAAAGTAAGTTACTAAAAGAGAGTATTAAATAGAAAGACTTTATTGTCATAAATAATTATTATTATTTTCTTTTTTATAATTGAAATTATTAAATTAGTATATATACCTCTCAAATCATAACTTGATTATTTGTTTACAAATTTACAAAATCAATAGACAAGATTTGAAATTTTAAAAAAATATGTATTTGAAAAGTTAAAAAAATCCAATATTGGAATAGAATAATGCCATAAAATGCCATTCGATAAAATTATTTTTTATTTTTTTGAAATGCATTATTGTCATTGTGATAGTTTTTGACATTTAAATGATAATTATTTAGGAGTTACATAGAAACAAATAATTTGGAGAAATTGGTTGTAAGTTAGTTTTAATAAAGATAAAATAAAGAATTAAAGAGAAAAATAAGTTACTAAAAGAGAGTATTAAATAGACAGACTTTATTGTCATAAATAGTTATTAATTTTTTTCTTTTTTTATAATTAAAATTATTAAATTAGTATATATCTCTCTCAAATCATCACTTGCTTATTTGTTTACAAATTTACAAAATCAATAGACTAGATTTGAAATTTAAAAATATATATATATTTGAAAAGTAAAAAAAATCCAATATTAGAATAGTGGGATAGCGGTCATGGGGATTTAAACTTGTTTTGTTTCTTCCTTTTTTGAATGCCCTAAAATGCCTTTGATAAAATTATTTTCTTATTTTTTTGAAATGCATTATTGTCATTGTGATAGTTTTTTACATTTAAATGATAATTATTTAGGAGTTACATAGAAACAACTAATTTGGAGAAATTAGTTGTAAGTTAAATAGAAAGACCTTATTGTCATAAATAATTATTAATTTTTTTCTTTTTTGTAATTAAAATTATTAAATTAGTATATATACCTCTCAAATTATAACTTGATTATTTGTTTACAAATTTACAAAATCAATAGACAAGATTTGAGAATTTCAAAAAAATATATTTGAAAAGTTAAAATAATCCAATATTAGAATAGAATAGTGATAGTGATGGTAGGTTAGATATGATCTATACTACACTAAAAGTATAGATATAGGTCATAAAAATTAAAATTTGATGTTTCTTTTTCATTTTTTGAAATGCATTTTTGTTATTTTGATAGTTTTTTACATTTAAATGGTAATTATTAGGAGTTACATAGAAACAATTAATTTGGAGAAATTATTTGTAAGTTATGTTTAACAAAGATAACTTAAAGAATTAAAGATAGAGGTAAGTTACTAAAAAATATTAAAAAGAAAGATCTTATTATCATAAATAATTATAAAAAATCAATTAACTTTTCTGTTTTTCCCTATAATTGGATGCATGCATATGGTGCATTATATAATTAATATTTACACTTAATAATATTAGATATTTGCCAACAATTAGTTATTGAAATGAATAAAAGTAGAGTTTATAAACTCTATGTAATTATTTAATATAAGTAATAAAAATATGTATATAATTGGAATATCATCAAAACAATAAAATAAAAGGTAAAAAAGTGCATTTGGACTACTACTATTGTGTGTGTGTGTGTTTGAGAGAGAAAGAGAATAAAATTTTTAATTTAAAATTTTAAATACAAAATACATTTTATAAAAAGTCTAAAACATAATAGAGTTTAATTAAAAAGAATGGTCATTTAACATCAATGAAATAGTTTCTATAAAATTAGAAAAATATGAATCCTATATGAATATTTTGAAAAAAGTTACATGAGTGAAGAAAATTACACATAGTCTCTAGCATTGAAAAATATTATATTATTATTTTACAAAATAAACTAACATAAGTACAACAAAATATTACTCTAATTAAAAATTTTAAATACAAATATTACTTATAAAAGGTCCAAAATATAATCACACATAAGGTGGAAAAAAATTACTATATAACTGCTACGAAATAGTTTAGATAATTAGTAAAATTATGAATGATATCAAAATATTATCAGAATAATTAAACAATTTATAAAAAAAAAATTATCTTTTACTATTATAAAAATAATTTATATATTTACAAAAGGCTAAATATAAAGTTAATTACGTGCAATTTGCACGTACATGATGGTAGTAATATACTAAAAGTATGCATAGAAATCATGGAGATTTAAACTTAGTTGTTTCTTTCTTTTTTTGGATTGCCAAAAATGCTTTTAGAAAAATAAATTATTATTATTTTGATGGACTACCTATAGGACATTAAAAGAATACAAGGTGTACAAATATAATTATTTCATATAAATCCATCCTTTAAACTCTAATTTAATTACATTTATTTGGGAGACATAAAGAGTAATAAAAAATAAGAGTTATTTGAGAGTTCATTAGTTAAAGAATAGTACTTTTTTTGCTTTTTTTCTTTAGGAAAAGAATAGTACTCTATTAGTTTATTATTTTTGTTGTTGTTATTTATATTACTATTAGCATTATTATTACAAGTTTAAATCATAAGTGCTATGTGGGAGTTACATGAGCTAAAAGATGAACAAATAAAAAATAATAATTATATATAAAGAATTAATAGAAAGTTCTTAACTAGGTTTTTAACTACTACGTAATAATATTTTAATTCCTCTACTTATTTTCTAATTCAAAAATATAAGAGTTACATTAGTTAAAGAAGAGTACTCTTTTATTTTTTTAAGGAAAAGAAGAGTACTCTCTTAGTTTATTATTTTTATTTTTGTTATTTATATTACCATTAGTATTATTGTTAAAAGTTTAAATCATAAGTGCTATGGGGGAGTTACATGAGGTAAAAGATGAACAAATAAAAATAATAATTATACATAAAGAATTAATAGAAAAGTTCTTAATTAGGTTTTAACTACTAAGTAATAATATTTTAACTCCTCTACTTAAGTTACAAATTTTTTTCTAATTCAAAAATATAAGAGTTACATTAGTTAAAGAAGAGTACTCTTTTATTTTTTTAAGGAAAAGAAGAGTACTCTCTTAGTTTATTATTTTTATTTTTGTTATTTATATTACCATTAGCATTATTGTTAAAAGTTTAAATCATAAGTGCTATGGGGGAGTTACATGAGGTAAAAGATGAACAAATAAAAATAATAATTATACATAAAGAATTAATAGAAAAGTTCTTAATTAGGTTTTAACTACTAAGTAATAATTTTATAGAAAAGTTCTTAATTAGGTTTTAACTACTAAGTAATAATATTTTAACTCTTCTACTTAAGTTACAAATTTTTTTCTAATTCAAAAATATAAGAGTTACATTAGTTAAAGAAGAGTACTCTTTTGTTTTTATTTTAGGAAAAGAAGAGTACTCTATTAGTTTATTATTTTTGTTGTTGTCATTTATATTACCATTAGCATTATTATTAAAAGTTTAAATAAAAAATGTTATGTGGAAGTTACATGAGTTAAAGATGAACAAATAAAAAATAATAATTTGTATAAAGAATTAATAGAAAAGTTCTTAACTATGTTCTTAACTACTAAGTAATAATATTTTAACTCCTCTACTTAAGTTACAAATTTTTTCTAATTTAAAAATATAATGTAATGAAAGATATAAATGGACCATATAACCTCTATAGAATAGATTATATAATTAATACTATTATTAAAATATTATACAAATAAAATAATCAAAAGTAAATAAATATACTTTAACTTCTACCTTTGTAAGAACAAGAAGAAGGAGAAAGAAAAATAATGTTATTTTATAATAAAAAATACAAGAAATAATTTTGATTACTAAAACTCAAATAAAAATATATTTAATGAAAAATAAAAAATATAATAACATGAAAATAAAAATAAATTATTATTATTATTTAAAATCAAATAAATATAAAAAATAATTATATTAAATAAAAATCTCAATAACAATATAAATTTTGAAACATTTAACACGTGCAAATATTACACGTGTTTTGTGCTAGTTAAGTTAAAAAGAAACAAGGAAACAAAATCTTGCATAAAGTGCCAAACCCATCTCATCGCGGGCAAAAAAGATCTAGCAAAATGGGCAAAATAGGAATGGAAGCAACTAAACGAAAGCCACGTAAACCTTTCTCAAACCACATCCGGTTTCTTTAGCAGCAATTCCCCCTCTCAATCTCTCCACCCCTTCAGCTCGAACTCGCTCTCAATTTCCCTCATCCATTCAGTTTCGGTGTCACCCCCTTTTCAGGTACTTCGATACTTCTGATTTTGTCGCTACAGTTTCGGGAATTTTCATGCCATTACAAATATGATCTTGGTTTTTTGCATCGCAGTATAATGTTGTGTGCTTTGAGTGAATGGAACTTTTTTGCATAGTTTTTTAACATATTCTTGTTATATAGCTATGCTTACCGAAACAGTAGCGGTCCACCCTTGGCTTCTGCCAATGGATTTAAGATAAAGAAGAGAAGAACTATGGGATTTTAGTATCGTGTTTCGACTTTCTTGGCAGTAGTTGTTCTTTTCTTTTTTGGCTGTAGGAGATTGAACTTTTCTTCATCTGGTTGGGTTCTGAATGTATATTCTCGTTGAGTCCAGAGTCTCGAGCTAAATGGGCTTCTGTATTTCTGTAACCTGAGAACAAAAGAGCACAATGGGGGCAGTTTCTGCTCAAACCCATTGTCTGAAACCAGCCACAGCCTCATCGCGGCCGCCCCCTTTTGCTCGTCTATCTTTCTTCAAGGTATAACTGCAAACAACTTTCTTGTAGAAAAGTTATTCTAGACATACAATTTGGTTTTGCTACTGAATATCGGGAAAATGGATATTCAATTGATTACTTTAGGTTTCTTGTATTTCTGTTGGCTCATAAAGAGTCCCATTTCAGACACTAGTTCATTCTCATCGAAAGAAACTTCATTTCTAAGAGGGCAATTCAAAATTAAACACTTTCTGGGTATCAATTCGACTGGAAGACATGGAAAGACCACAGGTAACTGATCTTCTGCTGTAGTTCATCAGCAAGTTCCATCTTTGACAATTTCTCGGTTTTGATATACTTCCCAATCTGAAGAGATATGTAAGAAATGAAGAAAATAAGGATCAAATCTTAATGTTCGTTTCTTGGTTATGACTGTGGAACTTTGACTTTAGCGTTTGAGGATATGGATTAACCAATAATTAAAGAGAAAGGGCTTTTTTTATTTCTCAAAATCTTAATTAGACTAATTAAATTTTGATTGGGTAATTTTCAAAGGCTCTGTAGTTTTACCAAGCTGTGTCCTGCCGCTTACTGTGGAGAATGTTGAGAAAGTGTTGGATGAAGTAAGGCCGGGCCTTATGGCTGATGGTGGAAATGTTGCCTTACATGAGATTGACGGCCTTGTCGTAGTACTCAAGCTACAAGGAGCTTGTGGTTCTTGTCCCAGTTCAACAATGACTCTGAAGATGGGAATTGAAACTCGGCTTCGCGATAAGATTCCAGAAATATTAGAAGTGGAACAGATTATTGATACTGAAACAGGCCTAGAACTAAATGAGGAAAATGTTGAGAAGGTAACTACTAAAATGCTCACTTTGAAGGTTGTATGTGTGATACGGTTATTCTAGTCTTTGGAGGACCTCTCTAAATACCTGGCTTTTCTCCTCCACAAAATTTTAACTCTGTCAAAGAGAGCAAATGTTGTAGCTATAGCTGATGTTCTTAAATGGCTTTGGCAAACAAAAGCCAGAATTTACTAACTGGCTTTTCTTGTTGAGGCTGCTTTACCTCGTCAATAAATTGCAGCATATGTCATACTTGTTGCTCAAGAATGGCTGTTTTTTTTACATTGATGACTCATCTGGTAGCGAATGCAATTTCCTCATTTTCAATGCAGTTCTGTTGTTGAACAACCCTGCTCTTGTGACTTCCATGCATGTATGTGATCAACTGCTACCAATGCTGCAGTACTTGTTTGAGTTTGAGCATCATACTACTGGGGAAAGACTCCCTTTGAGTTAAATTATTGAGGTTGTTCTTAACCAAATCGCAGTTCTTTTTCAGCCACACTGAAACATTCGGATTTATCTCTTCTTTTGCTAGAATGGATCTTGGCGATTATGAATATTGCTAACCTTGTATAAAAACTTATGCACCACTGGTCAAGAAATATGTTATATGTTCTCAAGTTACACGTTGGAAGTTGGTTTATCGTTAATGAATTGAGAAAACTCAAGAATTAAGAGTTGCTAAGAGTTTCATTCCTGGTTATGCAGGTCCTTTCGGAGATTAGACCCTATCTTTCTGGCACCGGTGGTGGAGAACTGGAACTGGTGCAGATCAATGATTATGTGGTCAAGGTTCGACTTAGCGGCCCTGCAGCTAGTGTGATGACTGTTCGTGTAGCTATAACACAAAAATTGAGAGACAAAATACCTGCCATAGCTGCTGTTCAGCTGATAGAGTAAAGTATCCTGTAAAAATAACTGTAAAGTAGTAACAACTTCATTAATTCCACAGGGTTTCTTAGAGTAACTAAACTTTGATTTTTTTTCACTACATTATTCATGAGGAATACAAAGCTTAGTTAATCATCTGTTTGCATTCCTTTTGAGGACAATGAATTCCGTTTCCCTTTGATCTCTGGTGTCCTTTCTCTTCTTGCTAGTTTTTCTTGCTGGACTTACTGCATCACCTTTTCATGATCAAACACATATAACATATTTGTCTAATTCCAGAATCCAGATTCAAGATCACAGTTTCAGAAGTGTTATCATCAATGCATATATTCCCTTTTGAAAAATTTAAAAATCAGTTTGTGAGCACATTTTCATCCGGTAAAGGTTTTGGTTCTGAAACGTGACACTAACTTGTTATACAAGAAAAACTACCTTAAAAACACAAAAAACAAATGTACTAATTACAAATAAAAAAATGTAGTTTCCTTTCCTAATTCTGAATAAACCACTGTATTTGGCTAAATCCCACCTTCCCATATTTCCCTTTCTGTTATTTTTGATAGGGGAGGCACTGATTTGGATCCTTCCCTGGCTGTTATTAATTTACAAGGCTAGTGGTTTATTCAGAAAAAAAAAAAACGAGAATGATGAGCATAAAAGACATCACAAGAATACCATAAGCATTAGACTGTTGGATTGGGTTTTTATGAGACTCATCTCAATTTTCATAAGAATGAATTATCCGTGGGAAAAAAGATAAGGTACAAAGTGAAAATTTAGTATTGACTTTAAAAATAAAAGAATGTCTAAATATAAAACTATACCACAAGTTCTTTTTTTATAGTTCTTTTATCTGAAATTGAATATGCATATATTTTTTAGAATGTTCAGAATTTAATGACTATTTTCTTAAAATAGTAATATATTTTATTTAAACTTCTACTATTAACCTCTTTAATTTAAAGGGATTAAACACTAGTAATACAATAGGTCCACCACTAACCTTTTTTACTTTCTTAATTTAAGAAATTTAACCTCCACTAACATATGAATCTCATGACTAACATCTTTAATTAAATAAGAATACCATAATAATTTATTCATAGTCAAACTATTTCATTTAATAATTTGTCCAGTCAAATTAGGACATTCAATGTTGGACAGAGGAAGTATTATATACATAAGATTAAAAGATCCTCCATCCCACAAAGTTAGTCATCTTTCTATTTTTACATGAATTAAGAAAGTTAGTTAATGTAGTTAAACTAATAATTTTTGCTAAATATTTTCTTCATATGCCCTTCATTAATACTAAGATGACTTTGACTCATATTAATTAATTATTTTTTAAACTAGTATTCTTGATATTTTTTAATATTAAGATATAGATTTATGCATTAGATTCAATATTAGAAGACTATATAAGTTTTAATACTCTTAAAAAAGAGAAAAGAAATTAACAAATTATGCACAATAATTTGTTAAGGTACGTTGATAATCATGCACAATAATTAGGAGCATACAGAGAAATTAACAAATTAGCTATCCTTCATAAAAAGAGATATGACTATAATTTGGGACAAAAAAAACAGAGAAGTGAGCCCATATTTAAGGGAAAGAAAGACTAAGGTGTACTTGGTTTGGATTTTAAACAAAAATTTTTTTTTTATTTTTACTTTTTCTACTTTATACCATACTTCTTATCTCGTAGAAATTAACTTTTTGATTAAAGCACTTGTCAAAAAGGGTGCTTTGGTCTTTTTCACAAGTGTAAGTAGCTTCTGAATCCTGATTAGAGTTTGACTGTGCATGACTGTCTGGGTTGAATTACTCTTTAACCCTTGATTTAAGTAGGTGGGATGTTTTCTCCACCTCCCGCGCGACTGGCCCTGTTTCTATGAGATTTTGCTGCTTTTTCCTTAAACTTTTATAATGATTTCATAATGATTATTAAAAACAAAAGAAAGCAAGACTCTTATAGTTTCAGTGATTTAAAAAATTACGTATTTTAACTTTTATCTAACATACATTATTTTTTTTTTTAAATTACACTCAAGGCACATTAGGAATGGGCACTCGCCACGTTTAATAAATTATATTTTTTATTATTTAAATATATTTTTTAAAAAATTTATAAAATTTATTTTTTATTATTTAAATATATTTTTTAAAAAAATTATAAAATTTTTTAAATCATCAGATCAAATTTAAAATCTGACGATCTAAATTTAATAATGCACATGCGAAGAAATTATACATGCAGCACAATAAACGAACACCATTGGATGACCGGTTCTTAGTAGTAAAAGACTGTTGATGGTTCATAAGAGTTCACACCTCCCTTTCCAGTCATTAATTGTCTGGATGGTGTGAGAGTGTGGGTCCCTCTTGGTCTTGCCTCTCTTTCTACTCTGTGCTCCGCTGCGTCCAGCTGTCCATGTGGTCTGTCTCTTCCCTTCCCCGTATAATTATCTATAAAAAAAAAAGACTGTTGATGGGAAGGTTCCTTTTCGAGTTTTGTACTTGAGGCTGATTCGGGAATAAAAAAGAACGGAAAGATTCAAACTTTGCACTTTCAGGCCTAAAATGGTAAATGAAAACCCCCACCCACGCGCCGCATTACCTCAAAAAGGAAAGAAAGAAAAAAAAAGAAAATGCTCCTTTCAAAAAATGCAAGAATTTAAGATTATTTTTGACAATTTAATTCTCGGCTTGCTATCACTGTCTCGTGTATCCTTCAGTAAGCTAGTCCACATACTCCAGCCCTGCACGGTGGATCGTGTGGTGTGCCCAATTTCCAACTCAATTCTAAACTATGTATGGCACAGATGTTGAAGAAAGAAAAAATTAAAAGATAGGCAACTGAAATATAATATATATATATGTGTGTGTATGTGTGTATATATATGTATATATGTTTGTGTATATATAATAAAATAATATATTTTATAAGCCGATGCTTTTAAAGTTTTTGCTAGGAAATATATCCAGTTAATGGTAAATAACCGCATAAACTATATGAAAAGATTAAACAGAGTTTATATTTAATTTTGTAAAAAATAAATTATTTATAAGATGAAAATTAAAATTTAAGTTAAATTTTGCAATGAAACCTAATGGTGTCTTACCACGTTAATTTAGGAAATGATTCTTTTAAGGAAATGTATGCAAAAAGAATGAAAAGGTCAATAAGTAGCATTTTTTTCCGCTCTCTTTTCTTTTTATAGTTATTTATGATTAACTGTGTTTGAAAAATTATTTTCTATTAAAATATAAAATTGACTCATTATATTTTGAAACTTGTACTATTTATTTTCTATCAAAATATAAGTTTGCTTCATTAGACTATGGAAAAATTCGTTAATTATAGTTTAAAATTCCCATTCTCTTCTTATTAATACTATCATTACAAGGAGTGGATAGATGATTGTTATTACTATTTTTCTTCTTTTTTGTGAAAGAACATAAAACCTCATTCCTTCATAATCCTAGCTAGAGCATGTTATTCCGTTCATAGACAGAAAAAGGGGGGGGGACTCCAAAGTGGGCGCTCCTTCTTTTTTTTTTTTTTCCCTGATTCTATTTCTTGTTTCTTTTTTGTTTTATTTTTTATGGTTTAATACATATTATTTTATTAATTATTTTGTTTTAAATTTTGTAGTTATTATTTTTAATTTTCAAGTTTAAAATTTATATTAAGATTTAAAAATCATAATTAAATTATAACAAATTTTAAATCAATTAAATTTAGTTTACAATTCATTATAATTTAAAAAATGAATGAAATAAGTGTTATATAAAAAATTTGAAATGTTAATGTTATAAAAAAAATCATTCAGCATTAATAAAATTATTTTTTATTTAATATTTATATCTGTAATTGTCACACGAATAATTATCTTCAATGTAATTTGTTTCCACCGAAAGTTATCGTAGACCACCTTGGGTAGGATGAGCAATAATAAGATAAACTAATGAATGTGAATCTAAGTGCATCATGTCCACGTATTTATCTATTTATTTATATAATATATCTATAATTAATCAGCCAAATGCTCCCTCCATTTGTTAATGCGAATCTAATTTAACTAAAGTAGGAACATTTTAAGTTATATCTTTATGAAATTTGATAATTTTTCAATGTGTATATGAGTATATCTTATCCTAAATTAATAATTAAATTAACCTAAGGAGTGCCAACAAAAGAAAACAAATATTAAACTTGATAGAGCCATATATCAATGAAAGGGGAAAATTTTGACAAATTAATAAAGGAAATTATTTAATATAGGATGATTTTACTGATTATGTAGTATAATTTTTAATAATTTTAACCTTTTATAATTTTTGGAGCAACCAGCAAAAGGGGGTGCCCATGAAGTTTTTCTTTTTTTCTTTTTTTGGTTTCTTTTTTATGTTTAATTTTTAAAAAATAATAAAAATTATATTTTTAATAAATATTATTTTATTAAGTTTTTAGATTTTTAGTTATTAATTTTTATTTTTAAATTCTTAAAATTGTATATTAAGATTTAACATTATAATTCAATTACAATGATTTAAAACTAATTTAAATTTTGATAACAATCTATTACAATTTTCAAGATTTGATTTTTCTTTCTTAATTTTTAAAAATTTAAATAGATTATGAAACTCAATATCGACACAATTTAGATAAAATGATAAATTTTAATAGTCAATTAGACCTCACTATATAGTGATTATTAAAAAATAAAATAAATAAATATAATGTACTAAATTTAGATATTCTATCGAGTAACCTTATTTTAAAATATTAAAATTATTTAAAAATTATCTTGTATTAGTAAAATTATCTTATATTTGATATTTATGATTGATAAATTAATTATTCTATATACTTTAAAATAAGTAATTTTAGATTTGATTCACATCTTTATATAAAAAAAATAAAGAAAATAATAAATGGTTGAGTGACTTGAGAGATTGGGGAGCCGACCTGTTAAGGTAATGTTGGCCAATCTTATCATCAAAAGAAAAGAAAAAAAAAACTAAAACTTTACATTACAATATACATACACCCTCTATGCATCTATTAGGTAAACAAAAAAGGAAAAAAGAACACCTAATGTCTCTACATATATTCCTTATTTCTCTTCTTTGCGCGGTGGAATTGATATCAGTGCTCTTTGACTTTGTTTGGATCAAAAGGATTGGAAGGAAAAGAAAAGAAAGCAGATAAAGAAATCGAAGTTTCGGATTATAATTATTTTTATTTTTTTCTTTTTGAAACAAGAAGGCAAGACAACACAATCAAAGGGATTATGTATATGCTATAACGTTGTTTCCATTCATGTATTTGAATAGAGTTTTAATTTGAAATTCAATACAAATTTTGTATTTTGAATCTTATTTTTTTGAATAATTTATTTTTAAAAAATGTAAATAAAAAATCTCAAATCCAAACTCTATCCAATCTCACTCTAACATTGTATTAAATATATTAGATTGAAATTGAATGAAATGTCTTTCTAACTAGAATCTTTTTTCACCTGGAATGGTTTGGAATCCGCTTTCCATTATATTGCTTGGAAGGATAAGACAGAATGAAACCGTGATTCTTTTTTTTATATTTTTTAAAATTATTATCCAATAATCAAAATGAAAATAAAATTTTACAATAAATGGCTTAAATTCACTACTAGTATATTGTGTCAATTAAGCCAAACCCTATCCAACAAAGAAAAGATTAAATTAAATATGTCATTTACAAAGTCTCATTTAAGTGAAACTCACACTAAAATTTTAAAAAATTCAAATATTTCAAGTATTAAAACATAGTTTAGTAATAAAGACAACTCTAATTTTAGATTAAATTAAATAAAGTACTACCAAAAGAAATAAAATAAAATTCAATGTAAAATTGTGCTTTTTATTCTTAGAACATTATAAGAGTATAGAGTTGTAAGAAATTTTTTATCATTCCTATTTCTTGTGAAAAGATCTTTCCTTATGTTTTGATATGAAAAGTTCTTTTCTACTTCTTCTTAGAATAAGATTTCTTGTGGGATGACATTTTCTATTTGAAATTTTCATACTAAATACTAAAATAGAATGATAAGTTGAAAAAGTAATTACAGTTTATTCCATTTTAGTGTACCAAACGTACCATAAGAAAAATCAACGAGAAAAGGATAATTTTAATACTTTTCTTAAGAATTAAAATACCACTATTAAAAATATTTATATCTATACAATCAAATTGGCAAGGGTGAGAATTCTATCTTTTACTTTCTTTTCTTCATATTAATGATCAAAACATTAGAGTCCCTTTTCATTTCTTTTTTTTCATATCTTCAAACACTACTAGTTGGGATATGCAATGAGTGTGGAACTCTAATATCTTATCCAATTTTGTCATGAATTCGCTTGTTATATGTAAATTATAAATTTTAAAGTGTTATACTTTTCTAAAACATATTAATTTTATAATTTATATGTTAGAACTCTTTTTGTAAAAGATTTTAAGGCCTTTTATTGGATAGTTGAACTTTTTCTCAATGATTATAAAAAGAAGCAAAACTAATTTTAAAAAGCCTCTCAATTTTTTGAAACTAAAATGAAAAAAATTAAAAAATATAAAAATTGTTCAAAATAAATTTTAATTAAAAAAATTTAAAAACACTTTTTTAAAATTATACGTAGACCAAGTTCGTAACAATTTTTTAATATTTTTTTAAAAAACTAGCTATACCAAGTATGGAAGTAGCGATATGTTTCACACTTTTTAAGTAAGAAAATATAAATTTGACTCAAAACTTATAACAATACAGTAATTTTTTATTAGGATAAAATTAAAATATGTGTATTTATTTTAATTATTTAATTTATTTTTAATACTAGATGTTAGATATGGATGATTCGTATACTATAAGCAGAAGCGTGTCCGATGGCCGCAAACTTCCGTCTTTGCTTCCGCATCTAATCGAAGATATTCTCAAGCCGTGTCGTGACGTAAACTAGTTTTCTCACGCTTTCTATTGTTGAGCCCTATGTTTTTGGGTCAATATCATTAACCTCCCCAACATTTTAAGTAATTCTTGGGTTTCAACTTGAAGTCAATGTCCAATTGTCACAAGCCTTCCCCTATGTATTCCTTTTGCTATTCTCTTGTGTAGATCCTTTGCTTGAGGAATTAAAATTAGGCTATCCAAATCTTGACATTTATTTTTAGATAGATTCAGCAAAAAATAAAAATAAAAAACTAACAATAAATAGGAGTTGATTAGAAATAGCTATCTGTCTCTCTTTTTTTAAATTTTTGATAAATAATTGTATAAATTAGGTAATACTTTGTGGAGTGTGATATGTTCTTAACCTTATGAATTCTAGATAATTTTTTTTCAAAATCTTATTGTAAAGGAAAATTAATATTAATAATATTCAGCAATTCAACTAAAGGTTTGATTCTACTTGTCTATATACATATATATACATGTTAGAACACTATCATGTAAACAATTTCATTAAAAATAAAGTATCATATAAAAAATCTCTCTAAATATCTAGACATACCAAATGTAATTATTAGAAAATAATACTTGATAGAAATGATAAGAAAAATATTTAAGATAATATTTTATAACTTTTTTTTAATGCATTAGGGAGTAGTAGGGCTGTTAATTGGGCCGGGCTGGCCCGAGCCCAACCCACCTTAATTTGCGGGCTCGGGCTGAAAAATTCAACCCGAATAATTTTCGGGCCGAACTCGGGCTGAGATAAGCTCAACCCAATTTAAGCTCGGCCCGAAAATTATATATATTTATATATTTTTATATAATAATAATATTATTATATTATTAAAAATATTATTATATTATTAAAAAATATTATTATATTATTAAAAAATATTATTTATTATATAAAAAATTTAAAAAATCAGTTTAGGACCGTCCCAAGCTCGAAAGGGCCGAGCCTGGACTCATGTTTTTTCGGCCCGATATCAATCGGGCCGAGCTCGGGCTTGGTAAAGCCCGGCTCAGTGAGCCTGATTGACAACCCTAGGGAGTAGTAAAACCACTCCTTATAGATATAGATCAAATTAGAATCTTTCATCAAGTAAGGAGGGGTTCCGCTAACACCTTATTACAATCATGTTATACAATTGAGAGTCAAAAAAATATAACAATACAAGCATAAATACTCTCATATTTCTTTTGATTCTCAAGAACTACAATTGAGACTTGATACACTATATTTAATAAGTTCTTTTTTAAATATTAAAAGAATTTCTAGTTGATATCCCGATTACTAAAATAATGAAAGTGGCCAAATTTATCAAATAAATAAAATTGGAAAAAATTTTTACTCATTTAGTTTATGTTATAATTAGAAACTTTTTAATAAAAATTAATTTTAAAAAGAGAAATTGGCTATAAATGGCACTAAAGAAAGGACCAAGTGCTTATTTTGCCATTAATTTTTTTATCCTTTTATACTATTTTAATTGTGACTAATTATATCATTCCATCACTAAATATGGTAAAATCTGACAAAAAGAATGACATATGTGGACTATTATGCCATTCATAAAAATACCACATGATGCAAATATATTATTTTCGTCGTGTTTGGTGACGAAATAATATAATTAATCACAAGTTAATTGTTTAATAATATGAAATGATAAAAATAAAAAATCTAATAACAGGACAAGCAACCGACCTCCCTTTTTTTAGTAACATTCATAATCAATTTCTCTTTCAAAAACTATTTCTTCTTTTGATACATCTTATCAATAAAGATTTCTTTAAACCTACTAAAACTTATCGTTGTGAGCATATATTTTAAATTATTATATAATTATTATTAATAATCAGTGTAACCCTCATAATCAAAATAATAAAATAGCTCAATTAATTGGTCATTTAAAAAATCATCGCTGAAAAAACATAAATCATGGTAAAAATTATTAAAGTTTCATATCAAGATTGATCTCATGTATAAATATGGATAAATCGTTAAACCTCCACCCTCATATAAAAAGGGGGTTCAAGTAAGAATATAAAGAAGTGTTAGTTCATTTCCATCATTTCTAAAACTACCAAGTTTAATGACATCAAACTCTGTCTCTATCTCTTTCTTTCTCATTGATGTTTCACAAATACAAAACCAGCTTAGAGAGAGAAAGAAAGACCCAAGAAAAATTGAAAGAGAAGGAAAAGCAACCGTTTCTCACGTCCTCCTCTCCCGTTGAAGGTCAAAACCACCACCCACCACCACCAACAACAGAAAAACGACCAGAAATCTCCGCCGTTGTTCTCTCAAAATTTTTTCCTCGGGAAGCGCGTCTGATTTTCTCCAATTTTAATGCTTTATAATAATCTGATCATCATCATTTCTCGTCAGCTCTCGGAGTCGGAGGCGGAGGCGGAGACAACTGGTGTCGGTGGCGGCGGAGGTGGCCGTAGAGGCCCAGTAGAGGAGGAGGAAGGAGTTGGATTATTGTTTTTTCGGTTATCTGGACGGTAATCGTTGTTATTCATTTTCCGGTGACTTAGCCGGTGACTGTTGAAGATTTGAGCTGATTCTATATTATGAAGAAAGCCTCAACTATTAATCGAAATAATAGTGCCAAGGTTAATAATAGTCGGAATGGAACTACAGCTAATTCCAATGGCTTCTTACCTAATTCTCTGAAGTTTATATCGTCTTGCATCAAGACGGTATCTTCTAATGTGAAGTCTGCTGGTGCCTCCGTCGCTGGCTCCATCTCCGGAGACTCATCTGATGATCTTCGCAAAGACCAGGTATATGTTTTCTTTTGAAATCTAATATCTTTCTAATGCACTTTTTATTTTGAAAATTTGTTTTTCTTGGTTAAATTCTTACGTGATATAAAGTTGGATTCTGGTAGATTTAGGGTAAGAGTATCTGGGTTTTTGTTTGGGAGGGAAGTATAGGATTTTTGCTTACTTTTTATTTGTTTTTTCACTGGTTAGGTGTTAAAGAACGGATCTTGATGAGTTTTAAGTTATTGTTTTTTGCCGCTAGATGAAAAGGTTAGATTTGTTGAATTGTTGGACAAATTATTTGAATACTCGGGAAGATGGAAATGAGCTTAAGAATTCAATCCAAGTGGAAATTTTGTGCTCAGGGGAAAACAACTGGCATTTCATGATTGTATTTCAGAAACCCTGTCTGGAAAAAGGAAATAAACCAAGAATCTGATTCATGATGTATTGCTGGAACCATTAGATTGGAAAGCCCAAGAAAGAAATGTAACGGCTTCAAGATGGTGACAAATATGGGGCAATCAAGGAGTCGATAGCACTTTGTTGAGTGGTCAAAATTTAAGTTATAGCACGAAACATTGGCCTTTTGCACAAGTTAATATTTTAGTGGCTCCTTGGTGTTATTATGTGATGACATTCTCTGGAAACGGTTTGAACTTACTACCGTGCCCTGCCAATTACTGGCACTTCGTCTTAGGTGTTGTAGTTTGGGATAATTGAGTTTTCCCTTTGGCCAACATTTGGTGAATATTCTCTTCTAGCAAACGTATGGGATTGGGTTATTTTTCTGTTTCTACTTGTCTACTACAAAGTGGATTGTACTCTTCTTGTGGGTTAATTGCCTTTGCAAGTCAATTTAGTAGCTGAATATGAATTTAATGCCTCTGATCTCGAATTTCTTTATCTGAGAGTTACATTTGCCATGTCTTTTATTTGCCTTGCACTGGAGAAATTTCAGCCTCACTGGAGGATGAAAAATTCCAATAGTTGCATGTTTAGTCATGTAAAAAGGGGAAAAATGATTTTGGATTTGTTTTTCTTCAGAAGATACTTGCATTTAAAAATCTTGTGAAATTTTTCCCGTTTTTACATTGTAATTCTTGAGAGAGAGGGTGGATATATATTGTGCATATCTCTTCTCTCTTACAAATCCTTCACCAAGGTTCTTATGCAAACCTGTTCTATTCATCAACTTTAATTCTTCTTTCACTTCTACATTATGAGGAAAACCATGGAAAATTTGATTCAAGTATCAAGTATAATCTGGGTTAGTCCTTGAAACAAAAAGATAAACCAATATAAGATACTTCCCATATCTCAGCCTTAATGCTTTTACTGTTCAGTAGTACTGACTGAATCTTCATGATCAATTATGAAGAGTATATGTCTGAACATTAATCACAAATTTGAAATCTTCAAAAAAAGATACATCTATTGGTTTATCTTTAAATTTGCAGTGCAGAAACGGATTATGATTTCAAATTTTGTTTGGAACATGAATCCAACTGTTATAGTTGCGGGGTATCATTTTTCAGAACTCTTGAATATCTTTTCCTTTTACTTGATTTTTATACACTGTAACAGCAAGTTCAATATTTGAATTACAAGTTTTGACCGGAGGGAAGTGTGGTGGAAACTCATGTTGTTGAGATGAAATAGTTGAAATGGTGGAGTTAATCAAGTTCCTTGCCTGCGTGGATGGGTTGACTGTCTCCTGCTCAGATTGAATCAAGCCAATCTATTAATGTAACTTCTGAGGGGTATTGTAGCAAGAAACATAACATCTCATTGGTTCTCTGTATTTGTACTCTTTACTACTAAATTTTTAATATTTTTCCTTCTATTGAACAGGTTAGCTTTGGCAATTTATGTTCTTCGAAAATAAAATCTTTAAACGAACAATATCTTTCCTTAGGTTTCATGTTATGAGACTATTCAAAGACAAGGATTATTCCCCTGACATCTATGAAGCAAAGCAGAGGGCATGTATCTTTCCTTGTCTGTCTATAACTAGACTCTTTGGCAGAACTACTTTGATTGAAATCTTCTCCAACTTTTAGCTCCTGCTTAGCTTGGTTGCATGTCCTTTCTAGCTCTGACATCAATAGCAAATTCAAGTAGAACATGTCTGGAATTCTTTCCTGTCTGCCTTCTGCTCTTTGTTCCTTTTTATGCCACATGTAATGTTCAGAAGCAGACTTCCAAATTTCATATAGATAGACAGCAAATGTCCTTTGGAACTATTGTATTAACTGCTCTATTTCCATGTTCCAAGGACACACAACTGAATGTTAAGAACACAGCTGAACCTAATTATATCCAGAAGGAACAAGTCACTTTGAAGACTCCTAAGCAATATTAAACAAGTCATAACCATCAGATCCTAATATTCCTTTTCGCTAGTAAGTCTAGGACATTATCTAGGTTTTATAGTTGAATTATTGGCTAAATTGGGTTGTGATTCAGTTTTAAGTTTTCCTATGTAGTGGACTTTTGTTGCTAAGGTTTAAATGGAGTGATCCTGTTATGCTTCAGAATCCATTACCTTATGTTTTGACCAAGAAATTAAGTATGTTTCTTGGTCTTATTTGTGTAGATGGCAAGTTCCAATACCTTTTTTTCCCCTCCCCTTTTTTTATTCCCTTCATTTAGAGTTGCTTTTATTAGTTGCTTCTTCATCTACTTTTTTCTTCCAAGAAGTTCTGTAAGCCTGTTTAAGTTTTTTAACCAATATGTTTGTTTCTCTTTTCCAGGTCTTATGGTCTTCCTTTGACAGACTTGAACTTGGTTCTTCTGTCAAACGTGTTCTCCTCATTGGTTATTCTAATGGCTTTCAAGTGCTCGATGTTGATGATGCTTCTAGTGTTAGTGAGTTGGTTTCTAAGCGTGATGATCCAGTTACCTTTCTACAGATGCAACCTTTACCTGCAAAATTCAATGAAAGTGAAGGCTACAGGGCATCACATCCAATGCTTTTGGTTGTGGCAAGTGATGAAGAAAATTATCCGGGTGCAATGCAGAATGGAAGGGATGGATTTGTTGAGCCTCAAGCAGGAAACCTTTTAAGTTCTCCTACAGCCGTTCGTTTTTATTCCTTAAGATCTCACAATTATGTACAGGTTTTAAGATTTCGGTCAACAGTATACATGGTAAGATGCAGTGCGCAAATAGTAGCTGTTGGCCTTGCATCACAAGTAAGCTTCAACCTCTGTTATCTACTAGGTTTTAAATGATTGCTGCTATTTTTGTTATTTGTATGTTGGAGGAAAATATGGAAACATTTGCCCAAGTAGATTCGTATAGTTTATACAATTGAGACAAGACCTTGGAGAACTGCTGCCTTATATCATCTTTTCTGGATTTGGCTCTCATTCAAGGATATACTAGATCATTTTAGGCTACATGTGCAATATTTTCAATTGCAGTTGTCTTATGTAAATTTTTGTTTTCTTTCTTTTGGCAGATATATTGTTTTGATGCGCTTACTCTAGAGAATAAGTTCAGTGTGCTAACCTATCCTGTCCCTCAGTCGGGAGGCCAGGGTATTACTGGCTTAAACATTGGCTATGGTCCAATGGCTGTAGGCCCAAGGTGGTTGGCCTATGCTTCCAATAGCCCATTGCTGTCAAATACTGGCCGATTGAGTCCTCAGAGTCTTAGTCCATCTCCTGGTGTTAGCCCTTCGACGTCACCTAGCAGTGGAAATCTTGTTGCACGTTATGCCATGGAATCAAGTAAGCAGTTGGCTGCTGGATTAATCAATCTGGGTGACATGGGCTACAAAACTTTCTCAAAATACTGTCACGAACTAATTCCTGATGGTTCAAATTCACCTGTGAATGCTAGTTGGAAAGTTGGAAGGACTGCAGCACATTCCTCTGAAACAGATGCTGCGGGCACTGTAAGCCTTTTACAAAGTTCTTATATTTCAAGCATTTTCCCCTAGTTAATATCCTAGCAGTTCTTTGATGCAGTGGTGTAAGTGCAGGATGAACGAAATATTTTCCTCCTTTAATTTGAAGATGTTATATCGAATCTTCCTTTGCAGTTTTGTGTTGCACTTAAGCTCATCTTCCCTTTAGCTCATCCAGCACACAATTGCACGAAAAATGATGGTGAGGTTTGGAACAAAGGAATTTTCAGTTGTTTGATAGGACACCAACTCAAAATTTTTTTTGGGTATTAAATATTACATAATTAGCATGACATTGGGTTATGTCATCAAAGCACGTTTCCCATTTTCTTGAAACTTGTAGAATTGATGGTTTTTCTTGAATTTTGAATTGCAGGTAGTCATAAAAGATTTTTCATCTAGAGCAATTATTTCGCAGTTCAGGGCCCATACGAGTCCCATTTCTGCACTTTGTTTTGATCCTAGTGGAACTCTTCTAGTTACTGCCTCTGTACATGGAAACAACATAAATATCTTCCGGATCATGCCTTCTAGAATACAAAATGGGTCAGGCTCTCAAATGTATGATTGGAGTTCGTCTCACGTGCCTCTGTACAAGCTCCATCGTGGCATGACTTCAGCTGTGGGTATCTGTTATTGCTGTTAATATTTTCTCCCCAATGTATAAATATTGTTCTCATTAGATGGTAGCTAGGTTAGTCTTTCTCTTTGGTAGCAAATTATTGATTGATGTAACTCTTTTATTTTCTTTTGGTTTCATGTAACAGGTAATACAAGACATTTGTTTTAGTCACTATAGTCAATGGGTAGCAATTGTATCTTCCCGGGGAACCTGTCATGTCTTTGTTCTCTCTCCTTTTGGTGGAGAGACTGGTCTTCAGTTACAGCATTCTCGTGTTGATGGTCCCACCCTGTTACCAGTTCATTCCATGCCATGGTGGTCGTCATCATCATTTGTGATGAATCGGCATACATCTCCACCGCCTCCTGCACCTATCACTCTTTCTGTTGTTTGTAGAATCAAAAGTGGAAATTGGCTGCACACAGTGAGCAATGCTGCATCTTCAGCAGCAGGAAAGGTATCTGTACCTTCTGGAGTGGTTGCTGCTGTCTTCCATAATTCTCTCTGCCATAAAACTCAATCTGCTTCTTCAAATAGCAAAGCTTTAGAGCACCTTTTGGCTTATTCCCCCTCCGGTCATCTCATCCAATATGAATTGGTGGCCTCTGTTTGTGCCGAGCAGAGTGATTTGTCTGTGAAAAATGGGACAAGTCCCTTGGTCCCGGTGCAGGAGGATGACCTAGGGGTGAAAGTTGATCCTGTCCAATGGTGGGATGTTTGTCGACGAGCAGATTGGCCTGATAGAGAAGAATATATTCAGGGTATTACACTTGGTGGACGAGAAGCTGCAGATACTATCACTGATACATCTTCTTTAGAAGATAATGACTTTGGGGAAAAGGATATTGTGAAAACAAATGAAAAAACTCATTTTTATCTTTCCAATGCGGAGGTGCAGTCAAGGTCTGGGAGAATAGCAATTTGGCAAAAGTCAAAGGTGCTTAACATGGCCTTGCAATTTTTATCAGTTTTCTTTTACCATCTTTGCTGATGATATCCACTTTTCAGATATACTTCTACACGATTAGTCCTCATGAGTATGAAGAGCAGAAATACAGGGATGATAATACTGCTGGGGAAACTGAGATAGAGAATATTCCTGTCCATGAAGTTGAAATAAGGTGCCGTGAATTGCTTCCCGTATTTGATCATTTCCACAGATTCCAACCTGATTGGAGTGATGACAGGTAATGAAATGAATCCTTCTGATTGGAGAGTAGTCATTTATCTCTTCTTATGGAACCTCCTAGCAAAGTGTTAACCTTTTGAACCCCGCATCTCTGCTCTCACTTTCCACATTGCTTAATAAAGGCTTATCCATTTTCCGCTAGATTATGGTTTTGTATTACTATGATGGTAAACAATTTTATTTGAACTATTTGACTTCTTTAGATGTAGATGATGTATCATTTGTTGCATGTTTTGCGTGAAAGGTTCAGATTTGCATTGCATAGGTTGAAACATTCATCATCAGGACACAGTGATTATTTACAGGGTTTTCTCATTTTTCATAGGCATCCTTGAAGTTTCTCGTTTAGGTTATTGTTATGATGCATGAGTTCTTATTTGCGCATTAAACTTGTGCTTGCATGATATTTAAGATTAGGTGTTAAGAAGTGTAAAAATAAAGGCTATATCATAACTGTTGTTCATCTAAGAGGGAAAAAGTAGCCACTACAAGAAACCTGGTGGAATAAGCCTGGATTACTTTAGTTAATGTAGGTGAATGAATTGGAGCAAAATGGGTATCTAGGCTAACCCTATATGTATGGTTTTCATTATTACATACCTGAGAAAGATAGAATTTGAGCCTCTTCTATGGATTATTCAAGCTATCAAAAAGCTAAGAAGATTTTTTTCACCATGTATGTAGAAGAACTAGGGCTTTGACAGTGTTTCTGCTAATCATGGACTTGTGGGCCTTGTTCAAATCCTTCTGAAGAGTTGATGTAAAGTTCGATTGCTGTATACCAGTCTCATGATGTTGTTTATTTGCAATTTTAAATAATTAATTCTGTTGCTCTTTTCATAATAGGACGCATGGAGTGAGTCAGTTAATGCAAATCTTTTCATTTTTGTTAGACCATAAATTTGTTAAAGTTGTTTGAGTTGAATGTCAATAATTACATTAGCTTCCATTTATGTTGAAGAATTGAGAATGAATGGAATGTTCTGATGCCTGTGTCATATTTAGTTGCTCAGTCAAAAATATCTCATGGGAGTTTGATTTTGGTTCTACTTATTTTACAAGGACCTCCTCATCTTTGAAACTTGTGGCCCTAGAATGTGAAGCCATATGTTATATTCACTTCAGATGGGCCTTTTTAAGGATTATCGCCTATTTCACTTGCCACTCCATCAGGATGTTGGATATGCTCTGATGTGTTTCTGATATATCTCCTTGCGATAGCATAGCTCAGACATTTATTGTAGTGGACTACTTCTGATCCTGGTTATCTTGGGGGATTATTCAGAGGTTTGGTAAATTGGGTGTTTTGGTTTATTCATCTACTTGAACTTCGGAATTTCTTTACGGAAGGTTGGTTGATTAGTTATCTGAAATAGACAATAATATTATTTAAGAAACTTGAAGCTCGTGAGATCTTGGAATTCTATTTAGGTGTATATATAGAGGACTTGAGAAACCTATTATAAGGAGAGAGCATGAATTGAAAGTGGAAAAGTTGGTTTTGGTGATATGCACCACTGGTATTAAATGTTTATTTTAAACGAAGTATAATTTTGAATCAATCTTGATTCTGATAAAATGAATGAGTTTGTAAAACTTTTGAGGAAACTACTTTTGAAATTTTGATTCAGGAAATGTGATATGGTAAGATTGTCTTCACACTCATTGCCTTTGGGTTTCTTTACCTGCAAGGGTTGTAAAAACTTTTATACCATAGAATATCATCTCTTTATGCTATCAAGGAGGTAAAAGTTTACATGGTGCATCTTATTCTTCAGTTAATAATATTATCTCAAACTTGTACTAGGTATTACTGCTTGGAGATTACCTAGTTTTATAAGGCTTTATTTGTTGTGCTTGAAACTTGCTGCATAAGGTTTTATTTGTCTATATGGAAAGAAGGCACTGGAAGACTGGGGGTTCTGTTGGAAAAGGAATCTAAAAATTTCAATTAGAACAAAAAATGAAAAAAGGAAACAAGGCACTGGAAGACTTTATTCCAGCTCTCTCCTAATTCTGAGTTGTATTTTCTGCTTCCAACTGAGTGATATATCCTATTTGTTGTTAGCTTGCTTATTCATGGGATCTTTAAGGGCTGTGTTGTTTAAAATCAAGTAAACAATCCTCTTTGATGTCTTGATTCTGGACACAGTAAGGATCTAGCTTTGTTGGGTTGGGAATATTGAGCCATGTACACAAGGTTTAATTGCAAAATTGTAGCACGGACGTTCATAAGAGGGCTCTACCTTTGGAAGATTTTGATAGAAAAAGCTATTTACACATTATTTCTGATAGTCAGAGATTGGAAATTGTAGCTTCATACATGTCCAGTATACCGTGGCAATGTATAATACAACTTTCTCATATGATTTGGAAACTGAAGTTAGAACTATGAGGTCCATTCCAGCCTTTTATATTCTTTCATTAACATTTGAATGATCCATTTTGCTTTATTTGCATAATTGAGTTCGAGTATTTTTGTAAGGCAGCTACTTGAGGTGTCTCAAGTACTACAAATTTATTCTTCAGCCACTAATCTTGAATATTTTGGACAAAATATTCATTAGATACTCTAAAAACATTAATTGCAGAATTTTGAAATCTGTTGATACGTATTACAGGTACCTAATGCCTTTTTTCTTTGATGAATTAATCAAATGTACAAGCCCCATTCTCAAGTGTTAATCAGAGTTGTTAATTTGATGGTTTAATGTTTACCAGTCTAAGGACTTTTACTGCCATGTATGAATGAAATCAGTGTTCAAACCTTTCCATCTAATGAAGTGGAAAGATTTTGAGGTCTGAATGAGTAGTACTATTTTTATAGTCATCGTTACTGAGTTACTGGTAGGTGATCGTGAATCTACTGGGTAAAGCTGCCAGTAACCTTGAGTGTTATAAAAAGCTTCTCTGTTACTGTATTCTTATTTTGGTTTCAAGATGTTCTCAGAGGCAAATAAAAAGATAAGAAGGCAATTTAGTCTATTAATTTCCTCTCTTATCATTGTTATCTTTTTTATTACCCCAGCCCCCAGGAAGTGCCTGAAGAATTGGGTGGGGTTTGCATATCTTGGTGGCGGAAGAGGGTCTTTACCAAAGAAACCCATTATTGCATTGTTGTGGATATTCTTTTCCCTGGTAATAGAGGTGTAACCTTGTCATTTCATAATTGCTTGTCTGTTGACTCTTCTGATTTTGAAGTAATGACATAGAAACGGTTTTTGTTTTTCCCAATATCTAAAGGGGCATTTATGCCGTCATTTTTCTTTTCCTGCATGATGTGTGGAATTATTTCATTTGGCATGGGTTGGTAGAACTAAGTATCAAATGGAGGAAATGGCTTTGTTGAATGTGGATGGCAATAGATGTTCTTTTCATCTGCCCGATGCCTTATCAGTGATAGCATTCTGTCTTCATCTCTAAAGGCTAATTTTGAAACATGAAGTTCGGCTTCCCTGTTTGGCAGGTTGCGCTCTGGCTCATTTGATTCCCGTTGCAGTAAAGAGAAGTTCGAAGATAGTGTAGTCTCAAAGTCGAGCTATCCGGGATTTGTTGAGAAGTCGGCTACTGGTACATATTTCTCATATCATCTAATTAACATTTTTGAGTTTATTTTGGCTACCATACTTGATTAGTGATGAGAAATGTCCGTTATATTTTCTTCAGATTCGTCTAGAACACCGGCAGTTATGCACAGCTTAAATCTAATAGGCACATTGATGTCCTGTTCTGATGTTCACCCAAAACTAGATGAGAATGATGGGGTAAGAAGATCTGGTTCTCTTTCTCCGAGCCAAAGGTCTCCAAGATCTCCTGAATCATCTGCAAAAGTTATGTGCTCTCTTGAAGAAAGTTACATTGTAAATAGTCCATCCTCTCCAAAGAGTGGCCCTCTTTCTACTGAAGGAGCTAGTGCAAGGGAGATTCAATCTTCAAACAGTGCCATCACTGGTGAACATTCAAACACTAGTTCCAGTCGATCAGATGTTAGCATGAAACTTATCGACGAAGGGCCAGTGCATGAAGATATGCATGACCCTGTAGATTTTGGGCAGTATTTCCAGGAGGGTTATTGTAAAACATCAGCTAATCATGTATCGCGTGAATTAACTGAACTTGTTACTGATATTGATAGCAGTAATAGTCCTCGTAACAGAGAGAAAACTGAGGAAGACGGCGAAAGTGATGGTATGCTTGGAGGTGTGTTTGCCTTTTCTGAGGAAGGTGCGTAATCTTCTTAGAACATTTACATTTTACACCTATTATAGTTCTTCAAGAAGGAACAGTTTTAATTCTTATTTGCTAGTTCAGCCAACAAAACGCATGTACTGCCTCTCTTTGTTGTTTATTTTCAGCGCAGAAGCCTTATATACTGTGGTTAAAGAACTAAACTATGTTCTTAAGAAAAGAATTTCTTCCTCCTTTGCAGGCTGATATGTAACCACGCCAGCCTGGTGCCATCATCCAATACGTTGGATAGTTTGCTGCCGAATGGATGATGTCCCATATACCTCACCAGAAATGCTACTAACCATTGATGTGAAGTATTGACTTATTATTCGTGCATCCTTGTATTTGGAGAAAAAGCCCTGGTTTCTCCTCCGGTTATCTTCATGTACATGCTGTATATTAGAATTGATGGTGCAATGTGTGGATAATCTTTTACTTTCTTGTGTAACAATATTTGTTCTTTAAAGAAAAGAAAATAAAGAGGAAAATGAAAAAAAGAAGAAGAAAGATGATGCTTTTTTGCTACATTGCACTTAATTGTTATGACAATCTCTTTATTTGTAACAGCATAGATGAAAGTGGACTGGTGGGTTGGAATTCCGTCATGGCTGGTTTTGAACAGATCCATAAGAGCCGCGTAATGAAGCTTTCGATTTCTAATGTTATTCCAGAAGGCATTTTATTCAATGATTCACTCTGAATTCTAATTTGGTAAACAAGTAGTGGTTTCGTAAGTCAATATAATGCTTGATGGAGAAGAGTTTTGAATTAGACAATTCAGAACCTTTCTTTACCTTTACAGATTTTATTACCATAAAACAAAAACTATATCCTCAGGAAATGTTAAATTTTGACGAACCAAAAACCCAATTTGCGCTTTTCCTCAAAAAACTGACTCAACCTTCCCTACTCTCTTTACCAGTGGTTCCTTCAGTCCCTAGTTTCACAGGAACAAATTCTGATTCTGATGATTCCTTTGACGCCTTTGATATTCTTTTTATGATGGGAGATGAATCAATTGTATTTCTTGGACCACCAGTTATGAAAAACACCGTGCCCAAACCTCCCGACCAATTCAAATTACCGAACCAACCTTCACTTCTAAGGTGGACGGAATTGTTGAGATTAGATTTCAGCCTCCACAGTTTTTCCTACGGAATTTTCCTTCATGGAAGGCAATGCCTAGTTCTAATTAAAGGTTTAGGGTTTAGGGTTTATAATACACATAGCTAAGAATAAGAATACAAATAATAATACTAACTAAGAACTAAGAATATGAAGATAGATATATTCAGGAATTGAAAAACTATAATAGAGAGACTGGCACAAGAATACAAACTTTATTTATACAACACATTGGTTTCTCTGATCTCATCCAAGCGCGTTGAATGAAGGAGAAGTTGTGGCCTTTTATAAGCAAATACACATTGCGTTGGATTTGAAATCCAGACTTCAAACATAACTTAAAAATAAAGTCTAATAGATCACATAATCAACCAACACTAAAGAGAAAGTATACAAAAGCATACGACGAGACAACCGATATTACAAGACATAACCATGTGTCTCTAAAGTTTTACACACAAAGAAAAGTAATCACATGGGTTGGTGTGATTGATTAGAGATAAATGAGTCATATGGAGGAATCTACTTTTGCTTTCCTTATGGACTGTAGTCTTCAACTTTACTGTCGTAGTCTGAATTGTTATGGGACATTCACAATTCATCAAAAGGTTTTGCATAATTCTCATCTGAACTGTCTTAATTTGCATACATGAGTGAATGATGGCCATTTTTATCATAATTGTGCAATTCAGGATAAGTCTTAAGGAATATGAGTACTTTAGCATGATATAAATGACTTTGGCACTGTAGATAAAGTGGAATTCCTATGAAAGGACCAAAAAAAGATTATCTATGACATAAGTGATATCATCATTTTTTATTGCCATTCGAGATATCAATTCTAACATCTAAATATAACATTTGGAGTCTAGGAGTAGCAATATTGAATGAATACCATGCCATTATTTCTTCAATTGGAAAATGATATAGTATGAGAGAATGATTGGAACTAGCCACATGAAGATTGAGAATAGATCTTTGTAGACATATGACAACATACTTGTTGAATATGCAACAGAGAAAATGAGACCATCCTACAGGGGTAAATAACCATTTAAGCATTTTGAACAGGATAAACTTGTGTGGTGGAAGATCCTGACTATTATCGCAACACCAGAGTTAGGAAGGCAGCTTCGAAGCATTAAAGACAAAAGCAATTTTGTGAGCTTCTAAAATATACAAAAAATAACAGAGAGCTATCTTAGGTAAATTCCAAAGATCACAAATATGAAAAAAGAGTGAAATAAAGTTTTTCAGGGTTGTTGGCTATTCCTCAGAAAATAGAGTTCTGTGTTTTTGAAGGAGGAGTCTATGGAAGAGTTTATAGTTGAGGGAACTTCGAAAGGGTAAGGTAAACTCAAGGACTATTTCTATGACTTCTGGAGGCAGGTGTGAGATGTGAAGTGAGCAAGACAAGGGATACTGAATGTGGACAGAGGTTTTGGTGGTCTGCTAAGAAAGTTAGTAAAAACATTTAACTTGCTAGGGATGTGTTTGATGGTAAAGATGTACCGAGAAAACCATTGTTGGCATGTGAGAAGTTGAGCATTTGGAATCATTATTTGCTTGAAGTGAAACATCTTGGAAAAGGAGGACATGTCAGTTTCAACAATGAACTTATAACTGACCAAGAAGAATTCAAACTTTTTAATGTCTCATTTTACTGCCAAAATCTCTTTAAAGGTGAAGTGGTAATGTTTTTCAGAGGTCTTGAATTGTTCACTCTGATATCCACAAATGGATCTTTTGCCATTAATGTCTTCAAGAAGTAGAGCGCCTCAAAAATCATCTTATGCATCTGTTTGGAGAATGCAAGTGCCATTAGATGGTATTTGAAAAGGAGATACTGTCTTGGAAATTTTCTTTAACGTGAAGGTTGCTGTTGTGTGAGCATCTATCCATGCAGGAGGATCCTTCTTGAGCCAAGTAGAGACGAAGGATCTATACTAGACAATTTGTGAAATGAAATTACTGATGTAATTGACAGTTTCAAGAAATTGTTGTAACTGTTGTGTAGATAACATCTTATCCAGAAAGTTATGCAATTTCTCAACAATATGTAGTTGTGGGATATATTGACCATCAAAGAGTTTCATCCGAAAAAATCAATTTCTTTGGTTCCCAAAATTATTTTCTTTTTAGAAAGCATAATTTCATATTTCTAAATAATATGATGGAACTGAGTAAGTAATTTAAGATGTGATTCTCTGTCTTTTGAAAAAAGCAAAATGTCATCGATGTAAATCAAGACATTTAGGATCAGGGGTTCGAAAATTCGTGTCATGACCTTTGAAACTAAGAAGGCCTACCTTCAGACCAAAAGGCATAATAGTCCATTGATAATAGTGATTTGGGATGTAGAATGTAGTTTTAAATCTATCTTTAGGTGTAATGCCAAGTTGCCAAAATCCTGCTTTGAGATCAAATTTAAAAAATATTTTTGCATCAACAAGATATTGCAAAAGTGTTTCTTTGGGGAAGAGGAAATCTGTCAATCTTGTAAAAATTTGTTCAAAGAATGTTAATTGATGACAAGTCTTATCTTTCCTCGAACTTGTTCTAACCTTTTGTTGACATAAAAAGCTTCAAAAGCCCATGAGGCCGAGGTGGGTTCTATGAACTTTTCGTGGAGGAGTAGTATGAGTTCTGTAGTGGCTAGAGCATAGTGATTAGGAGACATGCCACTATGATTTGCCTTTTGTGGAATAACTTGTTTAGATAGAGAAAAAGGAAGTGTGATGAAGAATTTAGGATTTGTCCATAAAGGAGCTGAACATTTGGCATGTCTCCTAATGAGATTGAGATTGAGCACATGATCAATTGATGAGTTCTCTCCTAATATAATCACGAAGGGAAGATGTAGGGGAATTTGGTAGCTGCAAGAGATACGGGTATGTAGTCCAAGGAAGAATCTAACATTTATATACAATACCTTATTGAGTGAAAGAAAGATAGGGAATTTGACTTAAGAGATCAAAATCTATAACTAAATTTTTCTGTGGAAGTTTGGATCCTAAGACTTTATGAAATCACAGTGAGATTGGGAAATAGTTGGATATGAATGGGCTTACTCACCTTGTCAATGACAAATTCATCTCCATTGGCTGCCTTAAAAACTTTGAAATAGGGGTTCCAAAAATCTTGTGCGAGGATATCCAGATTCGTGACAGTGGAGGCTATTCCAGTATCTAATAAGGCATTAACAGGGATAGCAAGAGAAGAATGGCGAGGAATTACTTTGGCACAGATAAGAGAATATGGGTTTGGCTTTATAGTCATAAAATCTGTAAATGTGAAGAAAGACTCAGAACTGATTCAGAGGTGGAGTCTAAGGTTGCTTTGTATTCATCATCAGTATAGGTTATAACCATGAGAGAATTTGGTGATGGATCATCGATAAGCTCAAAAAAAGATTCAATGTTAGAAAACTCCTCTCCATCAAGATAAGGAGCCAATTGAATCATGAACTATTGTCTTTTTTGCTTGTTGGGACAATTTTTTGACAAATGTCCTTTCTTGTTGCACAGATGACATCTGTCTATCTTGGCCTTCGCCTTCTTGGATCTTTTCTTGAGTAACTTTTGGTGGTACAGGTTGAGGGATGAAAGTCGAGGAAGTCAAAGTGATTGGTGGTGTATAGTGAATGGAAGACTTTCATTTATAGTGAGGTAAATCCTTCTATAATCCTTCCATACTGCAGAGCATACTGATCAATGCCGATTGATCAGTGTTACTAATCAGAAGATAAAAAGATTTTATACTAATGAGGAAGAAACATACCCAGGAAGCATAGATTCTCAAGATCCGGTAACAAAATTACTCAGTCATGGCTCTAATACCAACTAACAAGAATACAATTGCTTAGGGCTAAAAAAGGAACGACGCAAAAGCGCTCATGTGCCGAGATACACACACCTTTCAGCCTCATATTTCTTACCAAGTCATAGGTTTTCGTCTTCTCTTTTTTCTGGGTAGGTTTTCGTCTTCTCTGATGTATAAAGGAAGTATGTAATCTTATTGTCCCTATGTATTCGTACTCACAGCTTTAGATATAGAGAGACAGATTTGAATTCTTTTGGCAAGCATGCCAAATGAACAGCAAAATCTGCTGTACAAGTTTGTTCTCATTTGGACCATCCATCATAGACCATATGCTTTTTTTTTTTTTATTGAATGCTTTGGATACCTTCACCATCCTAAAATGTAGTAATCTTTTGGCTTGGAGCGGTGTCCGCAGCATTAACTCGGAAACATCTTTCTTCTTTACTGACCCATTAGATGCTCTTCATATCAGATCACGAAGAGTTAACATACAAGTGGTCCCTAAATTCCTTCAAATCTTTACTAAAGATTTCTCAATTCACTGTTTCTGATATGTATCCTTCTAGGCCTAGGCATAGGTTTTGGCTTTGTCGTGTTATTTTGCGTAATTTGAGAGAGTTATTACTGCATACTTGACTTCGTAGTTTGAGAAATTATTATTAAAAAAGAGATATACATAAAAGGTAATAATAAAAAATGTGATAATCATATATAATTATATTTTTATAATTTGTGGTTTCTCTGCCAAACTCCACTCCGAAAGAGAGAGAGAACCCCGGGGAGGGGAGGGGGGGGGGGTAAATTGGTAAAACACTGGCGTTACATTTTGTTATCCTTGATTACCATGCATGAGAGCCCCTAGGAATGCTGTTCTCCAAGTATTTCATCTTGAACTTGAAAGTGAAGTTTCTACACTGCTGTCTTCTTTCTGTGATTTTCCTTTATTATGTACATTACAGAAACAAGATGTAGGCCTTTGTCTAGCGGTTCTATCTTCTTTTCATGGTCAAGTTGCTTCATAATTCTACACTTGCAGTTATCTCTAAGCTAGTGTATTGTAATACCAGCCTTTGTTAGCAAAGGATCTTGATGTCTAAAACATAAAAATGCATCGATATGAATTTGCTACATTTCTAGTCCAAACCAGCCAATGAGTGACCCAAGTCAGCGTGACTGGCACAAATTACAAATGCAGGCCCTACTGAGAAGGACTGTCTATTAGTTGCAGAATTATTAAATCAATAAAATATTATCTCGAGTAATTTTATTTTGATAAGTTAATATTTTTTTAATATTTAAATATTTATTTATTTATTAATAATATATATATATAAAGATAAAATATTTAATTTAATTTATAGTGAAATAATTTTATTTATATATATTATTTTTATATTAAATTAAATATTATGTATATTATTTATTAATAAATAAATATCTTTTAAAATATTAATAAATTATTTGCGTATCATAATAAACTACTCCAATATGTGGCCATAAGCTTATACTTATCTTGTAAAGAAACTCCCTATTCTTTCTACTATCCTGCCTAACTTAGCCATTAAAGTGCGTATGGCAGTCACCAATCCTCACTCTCAGGGCACAAGAAAACACTTTTTAAAATTTTTTTTCACTTTAAAATTTACATCTTTATTTATAAATGAATCTATTTTTTTATTTTTAAAATAAAAAAATTCAAAATAAAACTAGTCCAAATACACACAAGCTGCTCGTGGCAACTCACACTCCATTATACCTATCCGTTGTGAACTCTGCGGATCAAATCAAACCGATCCACTCCATAGCTCATAAAAACCCACCCATAACAATATGTATGTACACTCATAAACATGTTCCAAAACAGACACCAATTTCCTAAGAAGTTTCCTTATTCTAAATTTACAAAATAAGACCAAATCAGAAATTTCTCGAAAAATCAGCAGGTTTTCTGGGATTTGTTTCCTAAATCTTCAGATTATGCTTCAAACTTTACAGATTTCACAGCTACAGAGTTCCAGATAATCATGCATCAAGAATTCGTTGTCATCATTCTCTTGGAATGCACCAAAAGTAAACAAAAAAAAAAAGAAAAAAAGAAGAAGAGAATCCAATAGCAGAACAGAACAGAGCATAACATTTGTCCCCTACAGTGATGCTTTGAAAGATCAACACGTTTTCAGCTTCTGACAAATGGAAATCCTCGCAATGTGAGGATGAAAATCTCAACATCAGAACATTAAATGAAAAAAACTGATTAAGTACTACATTGAAATTGAAAGTTTTTTTTAATTCCCTTTTTAACCTTTACAACCTGTTAGGAAGTGTCAAGCCAAAGCCAAAAAGCTACTACTAGCGTGGGCTGTGGGACATATAATATAGCCAAAGGTCACTTTCGAGATAGTAATTTAAACCAACCATAAAACAACAGCAGCAACAAAACGCAGATCAGAAACAAGAAAAAGCAGTGTATTCTGATAAGAACTTATGCACTAATGTTCCCAAATGATTTAGATGTGAAGTTTCAAGAAATAAGATAGAAAGAGTGAATTGTTGGTCCCAATTAGTACACTATTCTTGTCTTTTTTTACTAAATCTAACCTACTTTTAGGAAAAAGATATATGATGGTATGATGCACTTTCTTGTTTCTTTGGATTTAAGGGGGAAAGCGCCTGAAATGAAAGAAAACCAATCTAAATTTTTTGTATCATAAGGAATTGGTTAGGAGAGAGTCAAGTCTTCTTAAGTATTTAATCGAGTAAGTTGAATCTTGAGTGCTAATTCATATGAAATTATCTAATAATCAAATAAAAGATGTTGATATCCTTATCAAGGTTAAAAGTGCACCTCTCTTTTCTTCTCCCTCAAGGCTAGTTGATATGAGATTATCTAATGATAGATTGGGTGAAAGTAAAGTCCCTATCAAAAGGGCATTATGTTCATATTTACACTTGTTGGCCAAATATAAGTGATTACTGAAATGAAAGAAAACCAATCTAGATTCATTGATCAAGACGAAGGTGGTCATAGAAATCTCATTACTCTTGTGATCATATGATGTGGAATTTCACTTGAACTACTATAATTTCACAAAACAATAGACAAAAGAATTCACTTTGACGGCACCACTGGTAGTTGTAGTAGAATTTTTGATGCAGAGACAGAATCTACAATAGAACTTTTGAAGATTTTGATGTGACTTAGGTGGCATTCGTCATTTCTGTGTCACACCACAATGTAAGCTTGGCATACAATGTACCATGTTTCAACAGCCAGATTAAACACCTAATTGGGAATTAAAACATGGATTTTGGCCTCATTAGTTGCAGCCTGGAGCAATTTGCCGATGGACACAGTAAGCATTATAGCAGGACAGGATGCAAAATAAAATGAAAACCTATTACTTGATAAAAAAATATTTTTAAATAATTGAGTTACACGTTGTCATGAATCTTAACTTGTAATATTTGTATTTTTAACGAATAAATACGGATTAAAATGGAGTTCTTATTACATCCCTATTTATTATACATTTATTAGGGGTCAAGAGTGCCTAATACAAGTAATTAAATGTTATCATTAGTAAACGTAAACTAAGAGATCCCAATTCACCGAATAAATAGGGGGAATCCATAAATGCAAGGAGAGAGATCTTTTCGGCTTTGTTTGATTGGCGAGAAAGAAAAGTTGTGAGACTATGATTACTTGAAATTTAAATTTAAGAAATATAAATTTACAAAGATTCATTTATCTTATTTGGAATGTTAAGAAATATTAAATAGAAAAATAATAAAATTTCTTTTAAAATGTTTGGTTCAATAAAATTCAACCGGGTAAGGAATTTATATTTTTATCAATATGCCAAAAGTACTATGGGTACATATGACATAAATTTTTAATTAATCAATCACATTATAAGTATTAATTATCATTTTCAATTTTGAAAAACTCTAGTATATTAGATTTTATAGCATATTCTACGAATGGTCACTAACTTTTTGAATCTGTTGGTACTAAGGCTCTTACCCCATCTCATGGATATAAAAACCAAAAGCAAGAATGATAACCACAAATCTTTAGCGTATCAACATCGTAAAACCCTTGATAATTGTATTAGTGTCAGCACTTTAAAGAGAAAAAAAAATAAAAAAAGTTAATGTTTCAAAACTAGAAAATTACAACAAAGGATAGAACTAGAAAGAGTAGGATCATCAAATAGAATAAAAAGTAGAACTATAGATACAAACAAAGATAAGAACAAAGATGTAAAATAAAAAATACAAATAATAGACTAAGATCAGTTTTTCAAACCTCAAACGTTAATAAAAGAATGACTTGAACAAACAAAAACTGTTATGCTTGCTTGGAAATTGTAGAGTTGGAGGGAATGAAAAAAAGACATAGAAAAGTTATAAAAGAAAAAGGAGGTAAACTGTGAACAGGAGAATAAAGAGAGGCAAGATGAGGGGAAAAAAAAGGGGGTTAATAGAGTTTTTTTTATTTTATACATGTTTAAGTTTTAAAATTTCAATAAAAGTAATCAGAATACCACTTCTGTCTATGTATTCTTTTTCTTGGCATTTTGTAATTACTTTTCTTGATTCAAGAAATCATAATTTTTTTCAAAAATAAAAATAAATTACTAAACATTGAAATTTAATAAATAAAATCAGATTATTTTTCTAATTATATAATCCTTGGCAATAAAACGAGAGCTCAATGGATTCACAGCACAAGATGATAATCCAGCCCCCCAAAAAATATACAGCACAAGATGATACCCTACATAATTGATTGATTATCTTTAGAAGTATCCCTCTTGCTTCTATATTGTCTCTGATTGCGCTAAGAATGAATTCATTGGAATTTAGAGAGAGAGAGAGAGAGAAGAATAGAGGTGGGCAAGTAAAGGTGCATGGCCTCAATTCCCTGAGGCGAAAAGTAATAAATAATGTTAAAATATAAGGTGCAAAGGCATCAAGTTTTGGATCTTGCAACAGCTTTTATGTTAGAGTCCTGTAGCTGCCAAAACATAATGAGGTGAGACAGAGAGGAAGGAAAAGAACAGATGACAAATCCCTCAGAGTGAAAAGGGGTAACATTGTACAGACACTGAATCAATGTGCACAGTTCATTGAATTCAACAAATCAGCTCAGTTTCTTGAGCTTTTCCAAGAAGAAGAAAAGTGTGGAGGAGAAGTTGCACATGAACAACTGATATTATAAAGAGATTGCCAAGCATCTTCATAGACAAACTTGAGAGATAGCCCAAATGGATGGTGTTATCCAGTTGCAGAGACAATTATCTGATTACACAACCTCTCTTTACAAAGAGGTTAGTTCTTGGCGGGATTGAGTGCTATTTTGTTTCGTTTTTGACTTATTTCTTGATTGAAGCTTTCTTCTGACTTTGATTTCTTTCTGGGTTCTTGAAGGGATTTCTTGATGATCAGTTCAAGCAACTGCAGCAACTGCAAGATGAAAGCAACCCAGATTTTGTAGTTGAGGTGGTTTACCTTTTCTTTGAAGACTCTGAGAGGCTCATCAATGAACTCGCCAAAACATTGTGTGTGTCAAATTTCTTTTGTCTTTATCAAATGGCTTCCGATTTTTCTTCTGAAATGGTTAATCTTTAGGATTTGCTTCTCTGTTGTTTAGGAGCCAACAGAGCATGGATTTCAAGAAGATGGATGCACATGTTCATCAGTTGAAGGGCAGCAGTTCCAGGTAATTGTCAGTTTGTCTTTTGCACACTTCTCCAGAAAATTAAATCTTGGACATCTCTGATGCACAATTTCTTTGGCTGATGTCCAAGATAGACGTGCTGGCATTCTTGTGACTTCCATCTTTCTTGGTACAGTGAGAGACAAGTGCATGCATCTTCATAGTTTCTCTCAGTTTTTTATATGAGTCAATTGTTCACAGCTGCAAAGAAAATTATTTTAATAAAGGATCTGAAGTGTTTTTCATTGTCTCCTACTACTATCCATCTGTAAAAATCCATCGGCAAAATGTGCTGAAAAGGTCAATACTTGAAATGAATGGTATCCTTAGTCTTCAAGACAGAAACTTTTTGTTTCAAAATCATTTGATTCAGCAAGAAACCTGTTTGTTTTCACAGCATTGGTGCTCAGAGGGTTCAAAAAGAATGCATCGCCTTCCGGAACTACTGTGAAGAGCAGAACATTGATGGGTATGTTTCCTCGGGAGAACTTCAAGCTTGAACCCATTTCTTGAAAATGTCATATTTCTACTCATTCAGTGGTATATATTGGGCTATCTCAAGTCCTGCATTGGGATCTCCCTGCTACTTTCTACCACATAGTTGGAGAATCATTGATCTTCCATTTCGGCCTCCGGTCCGGTCGACAGGACATAAGACTGTCGCCATTAGTCAGATTACATATAAGATCATTTTGTATGAATTTGGAAAATTTACTGAGAAAATTTGGGTCATTGCAGGTGCTTAAAATGTCTGCAACTACTAAAGAATGAGTACTCCCTAGTGAAGAACAGGCTTGAAACTATGTTCAAGGTGACAATACTATTATCTTCAACCTCATTCAGTACACTCTTTATCTTAATAGGAATATCAAGTCCTCAAACTGCACATATATGATAACTGCAGATGGAGAAGCAGATTGTAGCTGCTGGTGGATCAATTCCTCTGCACTGATCTTGTAGTCAAGTTATCGTCTCCGGTGACTGAATAAACGAAAACCAGTCAAGTTACATCTGCCGATGAGAAGTTTCTTCTCTAGCTTATTTTCTTCTCCTTCACCTCCTGAAAGAGGTCTCTGGTGATATGTTCTCTGTGCTTGAGCTGAAGTTGGCTTTGGTTGTATTGAGTCTATGAGCAATGAAAGCGAATGCAAAACCACCTTTGCATGTCAGTTTGCCTAAAACATGAATTCTTCTAAGTCATGCTTTAGATTTCCAGCCATCATTGTGTATAGTTCTTGAACTGTTCTATAGTAGATATGCATTAAGGGTATGATTTCTGACTTTTACCGTAGTTCCGAAGGGTTTGTTCAAATACTTTGTTAAATTTCCTATTATTAAAAACAGGAAAAAAATATTTTTAACTTAAAAAATTAAACGAACAAGAAAAATAATTTTATTAATAATATTTTAAGTAATAATATAATTAAAAATTAATAGGTAAATTGATGACTTCCTTTCTTCTTATTTCCTGAAAATGAACCTTTTTCATTTCTACTTGGTGGGAAGAGAATATGATACTAGTGGCCACTGCAGTCACAAGCATTTTTTGGCAGGGCATCACTCAACCGAAATTTCTGGGAAACCAATCAGAAGTGAGAAGAAAAGGAAAGGGAAAGTAAAAGATAAAATAAATAATAGTTTTATTTCGTTTGGTTGGAGGGGAAGAATGAATGTAAGTAAATGTTAGTAATTTTATTTTTTTTATTTTTGGAAGGATTGGAAGGTATTTAATATTTAAAAGATTATTATGTTATTAATTTTTATTTTTATTATAATTAGAGAATTTAAAGAGGAAATAAATTTATAAATATAGTAAAATATAATCTTTTTTCACTTTTTTATATAATTAAATAAGAGAAAGTAAATTTAATTTATTTTTTTTCATATCAAATAAAATTAAAGTAACTATAAATATTTTTTTAGAGAGAGTAAAAAGTGTTTCTTTCCCCTCTCCTTCCTCCTTGCGAACCAAACTAAGGCTAAAGGAGTTAGTAACATTCAGAAAAACAACAAAATAATTTGTGAAACAATGGATATATTTTCTACGATACTAAAATATCTGTTACTTTCTAAATTTAACACTATTTAGAAAAGTCATAAATTTCGAACTTTAGAATTATGATGTTAGAAGAGTATCCATATATAGACTCGACATTTAACGAGCATCTAAAGTTGGTAAACTTTAGGATTATTCCAAACTTTTCTTTTCCTAAAAATAGTTCTTGGATCCCAAAATTGATAGGGTTGATTGCTAGGGGTAGTTCTGTCCTTTTGTCACCTAGGCAGCAAATAAATTTGTCAATGACCCTGTTGTGTGTTTCCATTTCAATGCCAAGGAAATTTGTTGGCCGCCATGATATTAATTTAGATAATAGCGTGTTATTTAGATAAGTAATTCATAATTAAAAAGATCAAGAATCTTTCCATATTATAACTCCACAACCCCAACGTTGCAGGCCATGTGTATAAATTTAAAAATGCAAATGGACAGACATGTTTGATCTGTAGCACCGTCCAACGACCAACGCCAAAAGATATGACACCGCAATCTCGAATTGATTAATAGAGAGACGTGTGATCTTCTTTACTATTTCAAGATTAATTATTCTTTGCAAGTCGGCAACAATTGGATTTATTATTTGATAATCTCCATTTGTATTCATTGAATGTGTTAGCTTTGTAAATGTCAACTGTTATTGTTTAGGGTGAGATGTTTCTTGGTCTGCTGGTAATGTGCTTTGCTAAGTAAGGCCAGAAGGAAGCATCCTCACGATGGAAAAGTGCCTGGCCCTATTATTTTTCTTTTTCTTGGAATCTTTAGGTTGTAATAATATTATTAGAAGTATAAATTGGTACTTGGTCTGGGACATTATAGTGACCACCCCCCACCCATCCCCGCCCCTCGCCACTAAAGACTGACAGTGAGAGGTGAAGCCTCTAAAGGTTTGGACGGGATATTTACCAACGTGAAGAGACACTTTATGTGGGATAGACGCTACAAGTTCTCGAAGAAAGGTTCAAAATAGCCAAAAAAACTTGTTACTTTCTATTAGTGTATGTCTGATAATATATTCTTTCTTAGGGTTGCATGGGTTGGTTTGTGATATTCTCGACCCCCTCTGTTAAGTGTCGCACTTGAGTTAGGTGTCAGCATCCATCACAATACTCACATATGTAAGTACGAAGTCTGATCAAGGAAAAATAAAGAATATAATACAACTAAAGAAAATAAAATTATGTACATACGTAGGAAGATTCTTCATTTATAAAAAAAAATATAATACAATCCTCTTTTTTAGTTAGCGAGAAAGAATAAAATATACTAGACTTCACAATAACCTCCATACTATATACATTGGTAAAGTTCTCCCCTAAGCTAATGTCATGGTTAATAGAAAGATCACAACTCGATCTCTTAGTTCATGCCATCTGAAATAAGTACTAAAATATGTGTGAGCTAAAAAACTCAGTAAATTTACTTATGTGCCTGTGGTTTCAAAATTATAAAGGTAAATGCACATGTATGGTAATGTTCAAAGTTCTTTTCATGTAAATAAGTTTTTTTTCTTTACTAAAATGCACAAAACTGGTGATGGAGTTTGGACGAAGTTGGAAAGTTTGAGCTAATTAAGACATGTCAACGTAATTTCTCAACTCGAATTTCTCAAATATGATAAATAATCAAATACTGGCTTGACAGTAGAACTACCGGAATGAATAACGAGATCATTAGGAGTCAAGTCCTGACATCCCATAATCAATACCATCCACACACTAGAGCGAACGTTTGACTTCAGAAACTACCTTGTGCCTTCCCAAAGCCAAAACAAATATAGGCTACAAAGTTTTGAGGTATCTATCAACCCACACTTGGTGATCAACCTCAATATTAAGCTCATCCTAACTCGCTGTTAAGTGATTGCACACACAAATAAATAAAAGCAATATCAGTTGGGTTGAGCCCTCAATGACGCTATGCCTCCCTTTTAAGTGGATCCATAATTCATAGTCTAGGCGTTTCACACCAGCGTAAAAGTCCCCTAGTAGGAGAAGACTAGTCACGTACAGTGCAATCTTGACGCTTCAGGTAATCAAACTTTATCACAAATCGTATTTGATCGGGACTAAATTTTTATGCAAATTGCAAAACGCAAGAGTCATTCAGATAGCCATACAATTGAAGCCAAATCCATATCAAACTCAAAATAACAAATCACTAGTTCACCATTTTAGCCATATAGATGCAAGTTTCACAAATATATTATAATTTTTTCAAAAATACATAATAAAACCTTTTTCGAAGCTTTCTTGCAGCTATGAAATGTTGCAAAAAAAATTATAATATTTCAAAATAAATAAATACCTACTCATATCACCACTCTTAGGTATTTCTAATACACAAGTAAAAACACATTGTAGATAATCTCTCAAAATTAAAGAGAAGTATTAAAATAATTTTCAAAATAATATATTCATACTTGTGAATAATAAATATTCTTATTTATAAATATTGTTAGCACTAAAAATATAGTGGGCATCAATTTGTAAACTCACATAATCGCAAGAGTTAGAGTTACTTGATTTCTCATGAAAAGTATGAATTTCCTACAAATTCAAATAACTAAATTTTAGTCAAAATTCCTGAAAATGATAAATTCTAAGTTATCGAACGAGCCTTCTTAGGATATTATAGGTATATATTTAAGCATAAACTTACAATTATAAAAGTACTAATTATTATATATTCTACAAGTATATATTATTATAAATAGTCTCATATATATATATCATAAGAAAATAGTATTAGTATTATTATTATTATTTTTAATAAAACTTCTCAAATACTAAAATTTTATTGAAGGTTCAGAGAATGAAAATATCACTTTATTTTAAATCTCAAAATCTCAATATACTTAGCCATTTCAAATCCTAAAGATTAAAATTTTTACTAAAACAAAAATTTAAATAAATAAATAGAAAAAAACAACTTCTATTACAAATTTAAAGAAATCACAAAAAAGTATTAAACCATACCTTAATCAAGAAGGATAAAATCAGTGAAAGGAAAAGGAAGCAAACCGAGGAGAAGAAAGAAAGAAGCAAAAGAAATCCATGAAAGAAAGCAAAAGAAGTATGAAGGACAAAAGTTTAAATATCAGAGAGAGAAAGTCAGTCACCGACTTTGGTCGTGTCACTTTGCCATAAATTTTTCTTTTTTCTTTTTTTATAAATATGATCACAAATATTTTAAAAAATAAATTATCTTAATTCATAATAATTTCTTCAAGCATTGTAATTTGATTTTACTAATACTACGTACTTTATTTCAAAACGAACACGCATTGAACATCTATAGGATATAATATTACATGGTTCGATACATATTGTACGTGAAGATGGTGTATTTTTTCTTATTTAAGTTTTTAACTTTTTTTTAACATTTATAAGTTAGAATGTTACATGATTAGATACATATTGTACGGGAAGATGATGCACTTTTTTTATTTAAATTTTTAACTCTTTTTTTTACTCTTTTTTTTTTAAAAAGAAGTTTATTATACAAACTTTTCTTAACGCACTTTTGTCACTAAATGTCATTTTTTTTGATAAAAGATTTTAGTGACAAAGTAGACTTTATTACAAAAAATTCTTAAGGTTTCCTTACACTTTTCGTAACAACCAGTCTTTGAGAACTTCCATGTGTTTCATTTCCAAAAATTTCAGTTGACAAAAAAAGCAGGAAAAAAGAATCTGTAAAGGCTAAATTGCCAAATCACGTGTTTTAATTAAACATTTTCAAACTTCCATATAGGAATGTAAGCTACGGTTCGATAAGACTTTTAAGAAGAAAAGCATTGAGATCTTCAAAGGCTAATATATAATATATGCATGCAACCTTTCCATTACGATATATGTGTTTGGTCTTCTAAGATTGGTTTATTTTCCCAAGATATGATTCATATGCATGGATTCTTACATTGTTATTAATTAAGTTGTAGAATTTTGCTATAATCACTATAGGTAAAGAAAGTGATGTTTTGGAATTAGATTTACATCCGCTACTTATTATGAGGATTTCCAAAAAAATATGATTAATATATCATTTTGATCTTGGATTTTTTAGTATATCTCTACTGTATAATGGTTAGCCTCAGATTGATGTTTCAATTGTTGCATTTGAGAAATACTTAGTCAATGGAGAACTCTCTCTCTCTCTCTCTCTCTCTCTCTCTCTCTCTCTCTCTCTCTCTCTCTCTAAGTTGCTAGGTTTAATTCCTGGTCTTCTGAACTATTGGCAACTGCTTTCTTTTTTCTCTTATTTCCCTATTTTGTATCCAAATGGGAAGGAGGTGCAATTATTACCACTTTTGTTTGGTTATTTCACTTCATTATTTGTATAGATTATTCTGATCAACCCCTTCAAAAATAAAGTTTAAAAGGAAACTGTCATAGTGGTAGAAGTTCAAGATCCTAAATTTTTATCTAATTGTTTCTTTTTTCCTTTCTTTTTTCTAAGTTTAATTGAAGGGGAAAGGTTTTATCTAAGGCTTACAAATATACATATTTTCCTAGAAATGACCCCAAATTCTTGTTCAAGAGTAAGAAAAAAGAAACAAATGAAAACAAACAAACTTATTCGTTTTTGCACTATCACATAACATTTTTGGTGTTATTTTTGTAGTTAGCTTATAATGCAATAGGATTTACGACTAAGTTGACTAACATTTGTATTATTTTTTGATTCTTATATGTACTACCTTAGTGGCTCTACTTATTATTAATTTCCCTTTTATTTTAGTATCCTAATTCTGCTTCATTTCATTTATTCTTATTATTCTCTAAAAGAGTTTATGCTTACTATTTCAATATCTGTTAATGCAAATGAATATTGTAACGAGCAATTCATAAAAATTACAAATGGATAAATATAGTATGTAGCTCAAGTTAATTATAAATAAGTGTTACAAATTCTATTGTCTCAAAGCTATCACTACTTCTTTCAAAATTTCTTATTCAAAAGAAAACAATGTATTAAAAACTTTGTAAACTTACACGTTTTTTGGGTTTATTGCCTTTTAATAATTTTACATAATGTCACATATGATGCACATGGCATTCTTTCAACCAAATAACAATCTAAGAAAATAAGATTAGTGTTTCAGAGTGGGGCAACAATAGCATAAGATGCTAATGGTTTAAAAGTTGAGAAAATCCTACTATACTTTCACAATCTTCATGCATGTTTGGGATTGGCTATGGATGACTTAGATAATCATGGTATTCCTTTTTTTACCCAAAAAAAAAAATAGGGTTATTATATACTTGCAGCGACACTGTTGTTCAATTAAATATACAATAAATTCTAATGCATTTTGCTCTCTCTTTCTCCTTGATTGGTAAGTGATTTACCAACTTAACAAAATTCTTTGAGTTATTTTTCAATAATAAGTAGTTGTCATAATTTTACTTGTTAACCTAAGTTAGCCATTCATAAAAATAAGTGATGATATCATGAAATACGAAATTATGTGCAATGAAAAAGTCAAATCATTAGAAGAACCCACTAATTCATACTCGGCATTCACTTCTTTAAGAGTAGTTCTTAGAGGGACAACACCGTAGGAAATGACAGAATCACCAGAAAGTTCAAATACCAAAAAGTTTTTCAGCAACAAGCAAATTGAATATTCTATTTTTGGTTTCGACACTGAAAAGGCAAATGAATTTAGTAATGTGATTACCTCTAAATACAGATTTTGTTATCGGCCTTTAAAAATCCTGGGTCTTCTTTCCCCGGTAACTATTAGTTTCAAGCAAAGGATAGTTGCTTCTGGTGCAATGCCTTTCTCATAATTAGCCACACAATTTTCTATAAACGTCATGACCTTCTGGTGCAATACATATTGATATGATTACTGCTAAGCACGTAATAATAGTTTATACACTCACAATTATGGTTGAAAATATTGACTTACCTCAAGCAAGTTTAAGACATGATCAAAATCACGAAACAAATCATGCAAAGAAAAGCCTAATTCCAAAATTGCTTCACCCGTACTATTCTTCGACCTATGCCACATCTCGATTGATTCCCTCCTGTCAAACCAACATATAGTGTCCCTTTTAGTAGCATAAGATTGACCATCCTCATTGTAAGTGGAAATGTCATTATTTTCATATCTATGGGGTGGTGGAAGAATATTAAATTCTTCACTAGCCACATTGAAATACACAATGCCAAAAGGCTCTTTTGGGCAAAGCTGTCTGATGAATGACTCCATTTAGAAACACCAAGGCTTATCACCAAGAGGTGGATATAGTACAAATCCAGTTTTCCTCCAATTTTTAGAGCCTAAAAAGTATAGATTGTACCATAGCTTATCACCTAGATGTTTCATAAAGAGATAAACAATTTTGATAACTTGATTTTCCTCTTGTATCAAATTCAAAACCAGATATGATATCCATGTCATGGTTAGTTAAAGAAAGAATAATAAAAATTTTAATTTAAGAGTTTCTGTTTGACGTAAATATGTAACACTTCTTTTTGAATTTAACTTTAAGAAAAGCAAGCTAATTTTCTAAAAAAAGGGCCAAATAGATTATCAAAAGTAGTAGTGACTAGTAGCAAATCAAACTAAACTCATTGTCGCTAAATAATGACTACATGGAGTAAAAGTTATTTCAGGCTACATATCCTTTCTTTAAGAATGCAAACACGAGAGTGCACACATATGGAAATGTGTGTGCGTGTGGGAGAGGGACCTCCTTCAATTTTTTATGTTCTAAACCTTTATGTTTATTCTCGTCAATATAAAATATAAACAATAGATAATCAACCCAAAAGAAAATTATTGACTGAACCCATATTTTATAAAGAACCCACATCAGAGGGCAATCAAGAGACCTATGGCATTATTTGTATTCTTGTGGCATCCGCAAAATGAAGCAATGGCAATCATTTGTGACAGTAAGGTCATCTCCCATGCAACCTTGACGATGCTTACATCGAGAGGTATGACATCCTGTGTTTTTACCAATGAAAGAGTATGAACAGACTACCATTTCTAATAGTACAGAATTTAGGGTGTTGTATGTTTCTTCAAAACAAAGTTCAGGTTCTTGAGTTTTTCTGGAAAGCTAGGCCTTAATTACCCAATTAATAGGAGTTTTCACCCCCGCAAGTAGTTCCTGGATGCTACAACGTTTTCCCTCTAAAGAAAATTATTCAATACAGAGCTTGGGAAGCATTTCCAATATTTCATTTGCCAATAATTATGATTACCCACATGAATATTGGGACATGCAAATTATGGATAAAAATATTCTTTTTAAGCAAATGCACGTGACAATAATAAATTTATGAAAGGTTATGAATAAAAGGTTTTTAATTCTCATACTCCTCATCCCTTCTTTTGTATTTCAAATGACTATCTTGCCCATAGTTAACGAATTTGCTCCTCTGGTATAACTTTTCCTGTTAAAGTCCTACAACTATTCCTTGAATCTCATCCGGAAGTTTTGACATTATATGTACGCACTGCAATGTCTTACTTCCCAAGCAAATGAGGAAACACAAAAATGCAAATGCATAACGTTGGATAAGGATCATAAAGAGATCATATAGAGACAGAGACACCTCCATCAGTCAACCTGAGTGAATTCTTTTTGTGATATCTACATGATTTAATTGTTGTACGTAAGATAGTCATTTGAAATATAAGAAATGAAAATGAGAGTGCAAGAAGTTAAAAGGGGAATGTAGATAGTTTACATGCCAATAATAATGCAAACATGACAGATGGAACGCGTGCAAATTATGTGTGCAAAATAATATTTTATTTCTGAAGTTGATGGCAAGGTCAGCAAATGCATTATCTATTAACACATTATAAACCCGTGCTGAGTAATTAATAAATCATGTTAAATCATAATTTTCATTACTTAAATAATGGTTCTAAAATGCACCATTAACGCTAAAAATATGAGCAAAAATTTCGTATTTCTAGTTGTTGGATTCCACAGAGTTGGAACCTTTAAATATGTGAATCAAAATCCGTAATGCAAAGTTTTTGTCCACTGAGGATAGGGCCAATAGATTTAGCAGGAAAAAGAAAAAGGGATTAAGCATTTCGGCAACCTCCATAGAAAGCGGTCCGGGGGTAATTCATCAAGCTATAAGATTATAAGGTTTTGTTTGTGGTTTCTCTCTCTCTCTATATATATATATATTTATATACAATCTTTTTTTGGAAAGAAATGAAGCTAATGTGTGCAAGAATTCTCAAGCTACCTCTTAAGTTCTTGATTAAAATTTTCTAGGAGTTCATTTGAATAAATTTGGTCGTAAGTAACTATTTATTGCTCATGAATATTTAATACTCGTTGCGGAAAAACATATGTAAAACGATGAATATATAATAGAGAAAATACTAAAATGTTCCAGAACCTCACTTCCAGTCTCTTAAATCACCAACATAAAACATGAACAACCAACTATTCAACTCAAAGAAACATTAGGCAAATCCCCGTGGTTTAATAGGAACCTCAGAACCTACATCACAAGGTAAAAAATTGATTTCTTGTGAATATCATAGAAATCAGAAGTTATAGTTCTTCATGAATCTCCTGGAAATAAGTTATTGCTATCACACATTCCAAAAGGCTCAAAACAACAATAACTTTGCTTGATCAAATTGATTTTGCCCCTGGTTCATGAACCCTTTATTCCTTTATGATTCATATGGCTAGTCAATCCCCAAAAGAGATTGTGTCCATCATAAAATAAAGATTCACAACCTTAATCTGAAACACCAACATTGTTCTTCTGTTCCAATATCATATGCAACAACCAAAGTTGGATTGTACTGAATTATTTATGCATGGGCCAACAATATATTAAACATATAATTCATAGAGAAACTTTGGAATATATAAATCAATGATCTCAGTAAATTTGTTCATAATTCATCATCTTGTAACTATTCAAAAGACAAGATACATAAGATACACTAAGAAGATTGTTCACAGACCAGTAAAATGAAGCTATATTTTCTACTCATTTTGTTTCACATGGAAGACTCTTTTAATGAACACAGACTCTAGTCGGAAAGATAAAGAAGCAAACAGGTTATACCCAAGTACAAGCAACGATTAGCAATTAGGTTCTGGAACAATCCCAGCAGTTCATATCGCATTGCTATACATGTTCCCAGATCAACGAATGACAGGTTTCAGAGGATGAGCTCCCAGCTCTAATAAATCCTAGCTTGCATCCAACTCTTCACCCACTTCGCCAACAATGCTTCTGGAACAATCTCACCAATTCATATCTCATTGCTATACATGTTCCCCAATCAATGAATGACAGCTTTCAAAGGATGAGCTCTCAGCTCTGATAAATCCGAACTTGCATCCAACTCTTTACCCACTTCACAAACGATGCTTCTGGAAAAGTGAAAGTACATAACACCAAATAAGGTGCACGGATATAGACATTATTTTCCAGAAGTTAATAATTACTGCCATAACTGAAATGATAAATAGGAGAGAATGTAGAATACTTGTTGTACCCCTTATGACGCAAAAGCCCACAAGTTGTTGAACACCTTCCTGCAAATAAGTGGGAACTATCGAAATTGCAAGAAAGAACTTACTTCAGTGTCCACTTTTTTCATTTTTCCCCCCTTTTTTCAGTGGGGTTCGGGGGAGACAAAAAGGGATAAGGACCACAAGCCACAAGACATTAGAACACATAAAATTGATCAACTACGGCAAGCATGGAGCTAATATAAAAATAGTATTGCACTCTAATTTACTGAATGAGCATCTCAAGTTTACACAGGCTTCCATTTGAATACATCTAACCAGTGCAGAATCCGACCAATGTCAATTTCCTCCCCAAGTACTAAAATTTAGCCAAAAGAAGTATCCACAGATTAATCTTTTGCAATCTTCTTAAATCAATTTAGTAAACAAGGTCTGATGGTTCTTGTCCCAAAATGCACACAGCAATTGACAGATTCCTAAGAGACAGTGAATAGGTCATGACATTCCAAATTTCCAAACAAAAGAAATATTCTCTAACAACATATTTAAGTACATCAAGATATTCAGCTACAGACAATAATGCAAATTAAAAAGTAAGGACAATTTGCTTAATGATAAGAAAATGAAGCTGCAAAACAGCAAAACAATAATCTGCTAGACACGAGAACAAATAATGAAGATAAAATGGTGGCAACCATAAATTTTAATTAATTTATTTAGTTCTTAAATTAACTTGAAAAGCATTCAAAAGGACTTTGTAGGAATCAGTGCACAGCAAAACATCATGGCATACAAAATTACAGGTTTTAATCGGATCCTGAGTCTAACCTTGGTGCAATACACCCACTCATTAGATTCATCAAGTATTATATCTGTAGCTTGGTCAAAAATTTTCAATATTCCTTGCAAAAGAAGTCAATATATTCAGTAAAAGTTCATAGTTTCTAATTGTAATTGAACTTGCAGAAAACAACAGGAAGCTGACCACTATGTTACGGCCATCATTTGTGATAACTGAAATTGTCTCTGGTAAAAAAGGCAAAAAGGAACAGTCAAACAAAGTAAAGGCAAGAATAACACAAATTAACAACATTCAGTTACACGGATATTCTGTAAGTAATTTAGTTTACAGTTTATAGGAATTCAATTAATTATTTCTATTAATTTTTCAGTTTCCTAGGAAATTCATACAACCTTATGTAATTTCTCATAATTAGATGAAGTCAAATTTGCAGCCAGGAAAATTGAAACAATAAGTTTGTAATGATTACCATCTCCCTCCAAGCATTCTTGTAAATCAGCCCCGTCCTTCAAAACATCTAGTTCTCTTAATAAGAGAATTTAATTGACAAATTGAATATATCAATCTGAAAATGGTATATTAGTAAATTTCTTCCACTGATGTCCTGTCTGCAAAACCTTCAGTGTAGAATAATGAAAAGAAGTTACACTTAACCCAAAAAAGGGACAAAAATGAAAAAGAAAGTGCAGAAAGTTATTAACAGAGCCTTTTTGAGAAGGTTAAGAATTTTGTATTTGACTAGATAAAGTACTCATTCACAAGTATGAGAGAGAATCAGCAGCAAATCTCAGAAGAGAGCTAAGAGTGTTCCTACATGGTCTTAAGTAAAATTAGTTCATTTTAGAATAACATACTCATATCTAAAGTATACGTTTTTAGAATTTTCAATATCTATTGAATCAGATCCATTTCCTTGTCAAAGTGTTGCAATAACGCTGCCAGGGTGCAGTATAAGAGAAATAACCAATGCCTTGGTTAGAGTTTCAATAAAATGAATGTGTGCTAGTAAAAGCAAGAATAATAAAACATACACCAAGTCATAATTTGTAAAAGCAAGAATAACTGTAATTTGTTATGAAACCAATGGAGCATGAGAAAAATGCAACACTTTATAACAAAGATATGTTACGCAATATATACGATGATAAGAGGAGAGAAAAGTTTATTTAAAAAAAAAAAGGTAGGCAAATCTCAGTTAGCTTTTTTTGTATTTTGTCTCGATTATCAACAGTACAAGACTCGTATTTTCCTTGATGCATTGCCAAAAAACCAAAGGACTAAACAAGTCAATGGATTTACCTTGGGTCTGGCAATCTACCAATAATCATTACAAGAACAAGTTCCACCTCTAAAATGGTGGAATCTACTACGATCTCTAACAACAATCTCCCGGAGAAAAATCTTTGATATTAGTTTAATTGCAAGGTGGCAATCTGCACAGACCCTCAGGTTCTTCACCACTCTAATTGGAGTCCCTGGTGGTGTACTAATCAGCATGAATGCAATTGCGATCTTCTCACTATGATAAGATAGAGCAGTCTCCTTCTCCTCATCCTCTATGTCAGCAAGCACATTTACTGTATGAGGTACATAACCTTCCAATCTCAATAACCTGGTCATCTCTGCAAGCATAGCATATATTTTCTCCGTTTGCGGGTGTGACCTGTCTCCCATTACAAACTCGTGTATACAATTACCTAGCTCAACAAGACTATGTCCTGGCACTTTTCTTACCCCTTCTTTGAGCATCATCCTCCTTATTTTGTCGGCCTCCGACCAACGTCTCTCAGATGCATAAAGGTTTGAAAGAAGTACATAATCCCCACAATGCTTAGGTTCCAAAATCCTAAGTTGATCTCTTGCAATCTCCCCTAGTTTCATATGCCCGTGTATTGTGCAAGCACCAAGTAGAGTTCTCCATATCACAGCATTGGGTGCCAATGGCATTTTCTGAATATATTCATATGCTTGTTTCACCAAACCAGCTCTTCCCAATAAATCAACCATGCAACCATAATGTTCAATCCTAGGGACAATTCCAAACTCCTTTTTCATCCTTTCAAAATAAGCAAAACCATCATCTACCATCCCACAATGACTACAAGCATACAACACTCCAACAAAAGTAATCTCACTGGGTATCAATCCCTCTCTTTCTAACTTCTTAAATAGCTCAAGAGCTTTTTCACCAAAACCATTGACAGCTAACCCAACAATCAAAGCAGTCCAAGAGACCACACTCTTCTCCTTCAACTCATCAAAAACCTTTTCTGCCTCTCTGACATTCCCACATTTAGCATACACATCCAACAATGCGTTAGCAGCATGCAAGTTCTTAACCAACCCTGTTTTCAACATAAAAACATGGGCCCTCCTTCCCAAAGCCAAAGCCCCAAGCTCAGCACAAGCAGTTAACAAACTAACCAAAGTAAACCCATCAGGTTTAACACCCTCCAATTCCATTTGTCTATAAAGAGTCAAAGTCTCGTTAGGCCTACTATTCAAAACATAACCATTAATCACTGAATTCCATGCTACAAGATTCTTGTCAGACATAAACTCAAACAACTTATGTGCACTCTCAGCTTGGCCACATGCACCATAAAAATGCACCAAAGCATTACGAACAAAAACCAACGACTCAAACCCATTTTTCATTGCGACGCAGTGTACCTTTTCACCTTCCCTCACAGCAATCAACTTAGCAATTGCTTTGAGCAAAAACGGGTATGTATGCGTATCAGGCGCCAAAGAGTTCTCAAACATTTGCCTGTGTATTTCAATAGCTGGGCTCGGACTATCACTCTCGGCATAACCTCTAATCATTGTATTCCAAGTAAAAATATTTGGGTTTTCAATCTCATTAAAGATTTTCCGAGCATAGGACATCTTTCCTGAGAGAGACACCAGAGTAAAAATCAAGTGCTTCCCCATGTCGGGATTGCTCGATGGCACCCCATGTCTGATTGAAAAGGCATGAACTTGCCTCAATTTGTACATCGAAGAGGTACATGAGAGTAAAAGTGCTACGCATTTCTTGAGTATGTATGGTTTTGGGGATTCTTGAGGGACATTTTTTGCCGCAATGGTTAGGCCGAACAAGAAGGATTTGGTGTTGCTTTCTGCAAGATTTGAGGATTCCGAATACTGTGCATTTGAGCGCATACATATCATGCCGTGCTTCTTCGCTTTGGAGAAAATAGGCGGCAGGATACAACGGTGGTATTACGTCCTGCCAGTTATCGAACTTCCATTACCGTTAAAGAGGCGGGTTTTAAGAAGAAGTTTACCAGTTCTTCCACTTTTTACACTTTTTTTTTTTTTGGAGGAAAGTAATCATTTTATTTTAACTATTTTAGTCCTCAAACAATTCTTAGTTGTTTAAACTAGTACTAAACCTATTTTGCTAACTTTTTTAGTTTTTATTACAAAAAATTAGTTGTCAAATAATTTTATTTTAACTTTTTAAATTCTAAAACATGTTTTGATTGTGTGAAATATTTCTAAAACTATATACTATTTCAAATGTTAAATACAGCGTGACAAATTTTTTTAATTTTTTCTTTCTCATCTCCTGTAAAGTTTTACAAAATTATGCATATAGTCCCGTAGAACTCTACGTGATTGTGTTTTTAGAAAGAAATATTGTATTTAAATTTTTTTTAAATAAAAAAATGAAAGCAGAAGTTTCGTAAAGTTTTACATAATTTTTTAAAAAGTTCATAAAATTCTTAAAAGTTTACATGGAAGTTGTTTATAGAGATAAAAATGACAAAATCAAGTATCTTTTTTAACTATAACATCTAAATCGTGTTGTTTTACCAAATTCAACTTAGGATCATAAGATTTGAAAGAAAATAGTACATAAAATTTTATAGAGCGAAAGAGTTTAAAAAAAGAAACAATTCTTCGCTCAAGTTTTGAATTAATACGTCAAGCTCATGATGAATTAATAAATTCATGAATATGTCATGAATGAATTAAATTAAACGTTGCATTCATTGGCCAAGTTTTGAAATTTATATTAAGGCACATATAGTTTATAAATCAAATAAGATAAATTCTAAATTTTAAAAAGATAAATTATAAATATTAAATATTATAATTAGCAATGTATTATTAAGTGTGCTAAAAGATGTATTAGACGATTTAGAATTTTTGAAAGAGATATATTGATCACAAAAATAAATTAACAAATAGAACATCAGCTTTGCATGACGAAAAGATAGGGTATGGGAGAAGGAAATTGAAATTAAAAATAGGGTTTATGCATTATTCATGTACCATGAAACTTTTTATTCAATAACATGTTGCATTAATCTTTCAATGTAGGGAAAAGAACAAGAAACTATGTCATTGTGGTTCCCATTAATTTGTGCCATCTTCTGCCAGAATCTCCTCATTAGATACTTATTTCGACAGAAATCTTGTTTGTTGATGTATAACAAGGGACCAAGGTTACTCAGAGTAGAATTGAGAAGCAATTCATAAGAGTCTACACCTCCCCTTCCAGTCAGCAATTGCTTGGATAGTGTGAGAGTATGGGTCCCTCTTGGTCTTGCCTCTCTTTCTCCTCTGTGCTCCGCTACGTCTGGCTGCCCATGTGGTCTGTCTCTTCACTTCTCCGTGTAATTATCTATAAAAAAAAAAGATGTATAACAAGGGACAAGAACACAGCAGAGCCACAAACATGACTAAGGATACAATACAAGAAATGGGGCATTCGCCACAAGACCTCTTGGCCGTCGCAAATAAAATTATTATATAGGAGTCTCACCGTACATAAACGAATAGCAAATATTTACCACAGAGAAAACCACCATAGATAATGAGTATTTACGGGAGCCTATAGATAACTGGTGCTAAGAAGATGGTGGTGGAATTTGAGAGGAGAAGTGAGAGTGGTAACAAATGAAGGTCATTGGTGAAAAAGACTAAAGAGAAGAAGAAGAACCATAAAATGACAAATTTGCCCTTCATCAGTTGCTCGTGTAAGGTGTATGTGATTGAATATATTGAATTGCATCCTCAGAGTGGTGGTTGGAATTATTAAATTTGAAAAAAAGTAATTTTGAAACTAAAAAAATTAGAAAAGAAAGACTTAAGACTAAGTTAAGATAAAATAAATAGTTATAGGATTTTTTACCAATTACTCAAAAATAAAATAAAAAAGCTTCATGTGTTTAAATTGCTTTTTGTTATCATTTTTTATAAGCATGATGAACATATTTTGTTTTGTCTATTTATACAAATATAGCCATGTTTCTCTCATTCTTATTCTCTCTCAACTTTCTTATTTAAAACATCAAATTAGAAATGATTTGAAGGATTTTTACGACAAATCTTGAGTTTCTTATTGGATTATTTTATAACTATTTATTCTGCAAGAAATAGAAAACGTTTATATTCTTAATTGGAATAATAAAACTTTTAAATAGAAAAAATACAAATAAAAATAAAATTTCAAAAAAAGTGAACTAGATTTGGAGTTTCGTTGGGACTTGCGACTTCACTAGGGCTTGGTAAAACTCCAATTGGAGCCTCAATGAAGCTCTAATTGGAGCTTTACCAGCACAATGATTATCTAGTCTATTTTTTTTATAAATTTTAATTTTCAATTATTTTTTAATATTTAAATTAAGAATATAAACATTTTCAATATTCGAGACTATGCAAGTGGAGAATAAATTTCAACTAAGAAAAATTAAGTTTTTAAAATTTTTTAATTTTATATAAAAATCACACTTTAAAAAAGAAGAAATGATTTACTAATGTTGTTTCAAGATTTGTTGAAGATATGTTTTAAATTTACTTCTAATTAATATTTTGAATGAGAAAATTGAGAGAGAATAAAGATAAAAAAAATATGTTTATATTATAGTGCGAAACAATAATATATTTGTTGTGCCTATTAAAAATTCACTATCAATCCCATTTTAAGAAGGTTGGAAACAGGATGAATTTTTAGGGTATATTTGGATTGGGTTTCACACGAAACATATCTCACATCTTATTTATTCTCTCACAAAAATTTCTCTCTCCCAAAACCCAAGACAGAAAATCTCAAAATCAAACTATATCCCATCACACCCTTAATAAACCATTTCTTTTTCATTTGAAGTTGACGGGTGAACATGGATTTCAGAGCATTAATCAAAGGTGAGGTGTGCACATTTACTGTCAACCCTTGGGCTCCATCTGACAACCTGCAGTGCATTGCCCTTGTCTTTATCGTACCACCAACATTGAAAGTAAAAGGGGTTCCTTTCACCACGAGGCTACGGCTACCACCGTGATTGCTTAAGAAGTTCTACAGCCTTATAATACCAATACTTATTGGAACAAGTTGCTTTATTAATTAAAGTAATAGAGGATAAAGTTATTAATTGGGGCGCTTAGTCTTTTTACAAATAGAGGGTGAGACTTAATTTAAGATGTATTTAGATAAAATTTAAATTTAAAATTTTTTATTTTAAATTCTGTAAAAATAAATTATTTATGATAAAAAATATATGATGTAAAATAAAAAAAATATATTAAATTTCATAATAAAACATAAAGACATACCCCTTTTAATCCAATTAATTGTGGATCAAATTACTCCACGAAGCATTTTCCTTAACTTTAAGGACTTCTATAATAGACTTTCTTCTGATTTAGAACTTTAAGACAAATTTGTCCAAAGGACAAATAAGTGGAGAATGAGTTGAAAAAGAAAAAAAAAAGAGCTAGTGTGATGATAAATACCTAGAGATAATAGTGTCAAACGGGTCAATTCGTGAGCTAAAAACTCTCAGTTCGCAGCCTACGATAGTCAACTCGTTGACTTTACAAAACGATATCGTTTTGCAAAAAAATAGCAAAACGACGTCGCTTTGAAAAAAAATATTTTTTAACATTTTTAAAAATATAAAAACGACGTAATTTTGAAAATTTTTTAAAAAATTAAAAAGAAAAAACCGGTTGACTCGTTCAGGCCCGCGAACTAAATGTAGTAGGCCAAAAAGCTACGCTTTTAAACAGGCTTGTGCATACTAAACTAGCCAGGTGATTTTTACCCGTATTGACAGTTTTGCCCAGAGACGATTACTATAAGGCCTTGTTTGATTGTTAAAAAAAGTAAATAGAGAAAGTAATTATTTTTCTCACTTTTAAATTTCAATGTTTAGTTTATCATTCATGTTTTGAGAAAAGAATTTGATTTTTAAGATCCGAAAAAATAAATGTAGAAAAAGAATCTTTAATGGGAGATGATATTATAATTTCTTTCCTTAGGATAAAAAAATAACAAATAATGTTCTTTTAAAATAAATAAAAGGATATATAAGATTGTTATTCGCATATTTACTTATTTATATCTATTCTATGTGTTCTTATTTGTCTCTCTTTCTCTTCCCTCATACCTCTTTTGATATTTTCCCCTCATTTTCAACTTAAAATGTGATAGCTAATTAAATGTTTTATATCTCAAGTTGTTATTATCTTTATTTTTTTTTCAAAATACTTACAAGACTCGAAATTGTAATGAAATATAATTTATGAAGTTTTAGTTTAAAAGTTATATTGTTAGTACATAATAAAATGTATCATTACTAACAATATATATATATATATATATATATATATATATATATATATATATATATGAATGTATGTATCTTTGTTAGATGAACATTGATTCTTTTATTGCATTTGGAAGGAATATCAAATTCATGTACAAAAAATATAATTGAAGTCTTTTTTATTTATGTGATTTATATTTTATTAAAGTATAAGTAATATAATTAAGTGAATGACAACTTATGAGATATTTAAAAATAATTAAAAATTATTAAAGTGTATAATTTATTTATTTTATATATTTAAAAAAACAAAGAACAAGTATTATTTTAATTTTCTTCACTCTAAAAAAATTCTTTAATATTCTATTAAACAATCTAAACATAAAAAATATAATATATCTTAATTACATTACTTGAATTCATTTTTTTAAGATTAAATTTCTCAACATTGCTTTTTTTTTTGCCAATCAAACAATGCCTAACGATTTTCTCTTCCTTAAATCTTTACGGAACTGTTTTGGTCACATAAAATTACCTTCTTTTTCCTTAAAAAATAAAAATTTTGAAAAAGAAAAAAGAAAGACTTGTTTGGTTGGTGTGTCGAAGCGCGAGTAGGTGTTGATATTTGATGACCATGAGCATACGACGCCGTCCCCTTCCCAATATCTGTGTGCTGCGATTTCGAACGGCACGTGACACACCTCACCTACCTTTTGCGAGTTTTCTGCTCCCAATTAGATTCCTCGAACAAAGCGCCCTCCCAAATTTGAATTCAAAATCTCACAGTCCCAAAAAATTTTTTTAAAAAAACTATAAACCACTGATTTTTCTGCCCTATTCATTATCTCTATAGATTCCCATCTCTCTCTGGACTCTGCAATAGATTATCCTCCTTTCCCTTAGAAAAACCCTAGACCTCTCATTTCCAATCCCCAAATCCCCATTTCACCAGCCACTCAAAAAATTCCTTTTTTTTAAAAAAAAAAATCGAAGTGAGTCAAGAATCTTCTTAATCATCTCATCTGGGTTCTGTGAATCATCAATGGCCAAGAAGAAGGTGACCAACCACCACCTAGAGGAGAAAGCCACAAAGGCCCACGAAATGGAAGCCCCAACAGCTGCTGCAACTGTTGCCATGGAGGAGACTGCTGAGAAGATGGAGAGCTTGAAGTCGCTCAATGCTATGCTTCTTAAGGAGACCGTTGAGCGCCGGCAGCAGGTGGACTCGCTTCTGCGGTCCAAAGCGTCTTTGGAATCGGACCTGACTCGTTCTAACTCGGAGAGGGACGTGTTGCTGTCCGAGTTAGATCGGTTAAGTGAGCGGGCTGTTCGGGTAGAGATGGAGAGGGACGTGGTGCTTGTTTTTGTTGCTTTGCAGGCTGCTCAGCAGTTGGAGTTGATTGACAGGGAGAGGAATGGTTTCAAGGAAGAGAAGAAGTTGTTTGGGGTGAGATTGCAGGGTTTAGAGGTGGAAATTAGGGAGATTCTGAGGGAGAAAGGTGAGATTGAGAAGGTTAAGAGTGAAAAAGAGAGAGAGATTGAGTTGCTGAATAGTAGATTGAATGAGCTTGTGGTTGAGATTGGCAATATCAAGGACTTCTCCAATGGGGTCAGTCGTAATAGGGATGAAATGAAGGTTAAACTAGATACTCAAATAGAAGAGGCAAATGAGTTGAGAGAGAAGTTGGGTAAAGCAGAAAAGAGGGAGAAACTTATTCAACAAGAGGTGGATAAATTGATGGCTGAATACAAGTTTGTAATGGAGGAAAAAGAAGAGAGGGAAAGGCGAACTGAATTAATTACTAGGGAGCAAACCGAGATGGAGAAAACTTTGGTTTCATCCAAAAAGGTGATCGAGGAAATGAAGAAGGAAATTGAAGTGGTTCTTAGGGAGAAAGAGGAGATCAAAGAGGAGAAGAGTGCAGAAGTAATGAAAAGAAGTGAGCTGGAAAACGAAGTGAATGGACTTAAAGAGATGCTGGTGAATTACCAAAATGAAGAGGAAGAGTTGCTTAATTGTATGGCTGAGTTGGAGAAGAGGGGTCTTGAGGATCTAGAGAAGGAAAAGGAGATGGATAGAAGGATCAACGAATTGGTAAAAGAGAAGTATGTGAATGAGAGGAAGCTTGAAAAATTGATTGAAGAAAAAGGTTCACTCGAGAAGGATTTGAACGAGACACTGAAGCTATTGGATGAAGGCAAGGGAAAAATGGAGCAACTTGTCAATGAGAAAAACCAGATTGCTGAGAATAACCTTAGAATGGAAGATGAAATTGTTGGATTGGAAAAGCAAGTCTCTGAATTGAGGGATGCTATTTCAGGGATTGAAGAGTCTTCCAAGGTTCAAAAGGAGAAGATCAAGAACTTGGAATCTGAAGTAAATCATTACATAGGTGCACTTGAACGAGTTACGACTGAGAGGGATGTGGCTAGAAAGGAACTTGGTCAGGAGAAACAGAATGGTTTAACCCTGAAAGAGAAGCTTACTGCAATGGAGAAGAATATTGGAGAAACTCTTGAATTGGTTGAGAAAATTAAGGCTGAAAACTCAAATTTAACTGGCGAAAAGGAAGTCTTGGAAAGCCATTGTAGTGTTCTGAAGAAGGAGATAGCTTCTCTGGAGAATGACCTTGCGGAGGCACGAAAGGTATTGGATGTGATGCAGGATAAAGTGGTAGCCGCAGATTCTAGTTCAGAACAACTTCTGCAAGCACTGAAGGGCACCACTGAATTTGTTTGTTCAAAGGATGAAATGGTTGCATCCATTGATGGTAACCTTGTCGATAAGGAGATGAATGGAAAACCCGAGCCATATATAGCAGAACTAGAAGAAATCAAGAATGCGTTTAGGAGTAAAGAGAACAAAGTTGAGGAAATGAAAAGGCAAGTTGATTTTCTGCAGAATTCTGTAGCAGAAGCACACAAGAAAAAGAGTTTCTGGACTGCTGTCTCATCTGCTACAACAGTTTTTGCCGCAGTTTCACTTGCTTATCTTGCTCGAGGACTTTGAGTTCCCTTCCCAAGCTTCTTTAGCTTATTGCCACTGAAGATTTCCAAGTTCTAACTACTAGGATAATATTAACATGAAGGCAAACGTATGCCAATTTGGTTGTGTTTACAACTTTCTTCCTAGTAAAAGATACTGCTCCTTGATGCTCTATCAAGGACTTAGTTGATGTTTTTGACTACCATATCATTAGCAGAACAATACCAAATGGTAATCCTTTTATATATTTCTTGCACAATAATCTTATTATAGTTCTCACTTTCCTCCACGTAATTGAGTTCTCTCTCAATTTATGGATGCTGTAATGTATTTTATCATTTCATAGGAAAGCTCAGAGCTGCTTCCAGTTTCCACTGCCCCAAAATGAAGAACAGGAATGATCATTCTCATGCTTTCTAATTTCTGTCAGTTATTGCTGTTCTTTCCTATGGTAGTGTTTCTAAATCAAGGATTAATATTTACTTGGGCGGATGGAAAACTCCGGTTTTCAATCCATCCGCAAATCAAAATAAATAAATAATATATATATATATATATATATATATATATATATATATATATATATAAGAATGTGTAAAGTGAATTTTGGATAGAATTGAAGGATTGGGAGGGGCAAAACAAATAAAAAGAGATAGTAACTGAAAACACGCATAAATTTGCAGCCAACATAAAGGATAATTTCAATGCCATGGCACTGGTAAATGAAACATTTATTGGAGCCGTTTCAGTTCCCAGTGTTTCTGGGAACTTAGAAGTTTTTTCCGTTCATAAAAAAAGATGAAAAACTTTCATTATATCTATGGTTAACCGTCTATTCACGCATAGAAGTTGGAGGAGTATGGTTTGTTCTAAGCTACCATTTCTGCGAAGCCTGAGAAGGAGAGAAACCAAAGGACCTCAAAACTATTGTTCATTCTCCTTACTTTAAGAAACGATGGATTAATAAATCAAATTTTATTGACTTCACAGTGTTGATTCTAAAATTCTTTTGGTGATGAACTACCTTTAGTATTATCCATTATGTTAGAAAATGTGAGTTGTAAGTGTATTGATTCATCACTCAGAAAAAATAAAAAGAAAAAGAGGTCTCCTCTAGTGATGATTTCACTGTAAAGGTATTATACTCGTTAAATTTGACCAGTAATAGGCTTAGTATTTTTGAGATTCTTATTTATGGGAAAAGGAACTGTGTTATAAATAATGCCTTTTATTTTATTTTTCTAGCATAAAAATATTCTAAAATTATATGGTTGTGCATCATATATCTATACATGGAGAAGTTTAGAATTTTTTTTAATATACTTTTTCTTCTCTTCTTCATCCTAATCTTACAGCCCTATAAATGGAATATTTATTTCCTCATCTACTTCCCCTAACTTGCTCTTGGCTGGCGAACTTTGAAATAATAAGAAAATTTGTCTTATCATGAATCTCAAGATCGCTTTGAAACTAAATATTTGTATCTTTCGCATGGCATATGCTATCCTTGAATACTTTTTAGAACCTGCAAGAAAGGAGTTCATCAATAGATGTATTGATCAGAAGTAGTTGCATTATGATTATCTCAATCAACGTGTTATGATTAATGTTTTGGTAAGATCTAGATCCATAGCATGGGAACACTATAAATTAGGAATTTGATTGGGGATTTTAAGTAATACTGTTCACTTGAGGACTATAGTCTAGGAGAACATGGTTTTAGAGAACCCAAGTAAGAGTTGTTAGTCAATGTGCGTCATATCAAACTTGATTTAGAGCCTAGAAAACAAGGCCTCTTGGCAGGAGAAGTATTTAATCTTGATTAAAATATTTGAATTTTGGTGGTTATTCAAAGTTTTCACAAACACACTCAAGAATTTTTAACAAGTTGGCTCTACTTAATTGTCATAAAGTATAGTTCTTTTTTATTCTTTTCCCTTTTCTAAGGCCCTGTTTGGTTTAGGAATTTTAGTGTGAAAAAGGAAACAGAAGAAAAAGAAAAGAAATTCTTAGAAAATTGAAAATCCATATGTTGTTTTGTTAACTAAGAAAAATGTTAAGGAAAAGGAAAATTGAAATACCTAAGAGGGGGGTGAATTAGGTATTAAGATAATTTTCGCAAACTTAAACCTTTTATGCGTTTAGACCAAAAACAAGTTATGTAAGCTAATTATAGATAATTGATAGCAAGACAATAATGAAAGCAATAGCAAAGAACTCAAACAATTTATAGTGGTTCGATTCTCAAAATCTACGTCCACTACCTTAAGCTCACACTTAAGGATTTCAACAAATCTACTAATTGCTCAGGTTTACAAATTACAAGAGAGGTTCACCACACTTTGGTTTTACACTCACAACCTCTTCTAGTAATTTCTTACAATACAAGGCTCACCAACCTATGGTTTTATATCTCAAACAACCTTGAATCACAACTTCAAGGATCACCCTTATCTAAAGGGTTTTATGTTATCAAGATAACCTTGCTAGAGCTAGTAGATCAACACAATTGAATAAGTAAAGAAAAGTGTGTAGAAGTTACCACTTGATGGTAGATATTACACAAATTTGCACCTTCACACTTTGATGTCTTTGGATGGATCAATTGAATGCACAAGACATAAGAGAGCTTAAGAAATGTTTGCTAAATGCTTTTGAATGCTTGGAGTTTTCAAGATTTCAAGAGTTACAAAAATTTGCATGTTTATGGCTTTTATAGAATTTGAAAATCTGTTAAAACGTTCATAAAACGGCTAGTAACGGCTAGTTTCAAAAAATTCGGACGACCGAATTTCTTGGCTGCGTCCGAATCTTCGTCCGAATTTCTCTGGATGAATAGTAACCATGCTGAGAACAAAAATTCGGACGACCGAATTTTTTTGTTGCGTCCGAATCTTCTTCCGAATTTCTCTGGAAGAACAGTGACCATTCTGAAGGCAAAAAATTCGGACTACCGAATTTTTTAACTGCTTCCGAATCTTCTTCCGAATTTCTCTGGAAGAATAGTAGCAAACTTTTGCTACAAAATTCGGACGACCGAATTTTTTGAAAGTATTTTCAAAATTTGTAAAATCATTTGAGATATAACTTCAATGAGTTTGAAAAATATTTGATATATATAGAAAACTTATTTAACTATATTTAAGCTTGAAAAATATGAACATATGAGGTTTACAAACATATCTTAAAAAAAAAAAGATTCATTCAAAGCCTTTTAAGATCATAAGATTATTTTTATGCTCTCTTATGCATTCAATGACGACCAAGACATGCAAGTGTAGAGTTTACATAGAAATTTACCTAAACATTAAATGCACTCTACACTTCAAGTCTTCAATGCCTTTTGATCATCTTTAGAACAACATTCTTCAAACTTCAAATACTTGCTTAAAGGAAGTTGTTCTTGAACCTTTGCTTCAAAGCAATGAGACTTCATACTTCTCAAATTACAGAACCTATCACACAATAACCAAACATTTTAGTCCTCATCAATATTTGTCATTAATCAAAACTACATAATTTGCCCTTAGGGCTAACAAAAATAATTTCCAAGAAAGTAATTTCTCTTATTTGGTTTATAAGATTTTGAAATGGAAGTGGAGAGGAAATCAAAATCAATAATTAGACCACTGCTTATTAAAATTTTCAAACAAAAATAAGATATATTGGCCTTAATTTTATAAAAATAACTTGAAGTCTAAAAAATTTAAGGCAACTATTTTTCTGATTTGAACTGCAAGTCCAATTTCAGTCAATATTTTGTTTTGATTTCAATATATAGTAAATATTTGTTGGCCTAGTTGTCATGGCTTTTTTTTTTTATTCGTTTAAAACTAATCGGTATATAGTACTGTCAAAGCGGGCCTGAGCTCGCGGGCCGGCCCGCGGACTTAGTAAAACGGAGGGATATGGGCCTAGGTTTCATCGGCCCGTTTAATCGCGAACTTTTTTAGCCCGCTTCGTTTAGCCCGCGGGCCGGAGCGGAGCGGATCGCGGGCCAACCCATTTTACTTTTTATTTTTTTAAAAGAAAATTCTTTAAAACGACGTCATTTTAATATTTAAAAAATATTTAAAAAATATTTTTTTTCTCAAAACGGCATCGTTTTAATTTTGAAAAAATATTTAAAAATATGTTTTTCTCAAAACGACGTCGTTTTAATTTTTTAATAAAGTTAAAAAAATTTTTTCTCAAAACGACGTCGTTTTGTTATTTTGCAAAACGACGTCGTTTTACAAAAAGTCCGCGGGCTGGCCCGTTTAGCCCGCGGACTGGCTATCGCGGGCTACGGACTTGGGGTTTCCAGCCCGCGGGCTAAACGGGTCAGCCCGTATCAGCCCGTTTTACTGTTCAACCCGCGCATGCCTGAGCGGGCCGGCCCGTTTGACTGTGCTATCGGTATATGTATAACTTTTACCTCTTTTATTTCTTTCAATACAAACCAGAAACAATATTGATTACATTAAACCTACTTCTTTTTACTTTTTTGAAATCTTTGATTCACATACAAATATCACTGATATCCTTTTATAAACACAAATAATATGTACTATTTATTTTTGCTCAAAGAGGGTTAAACTTATCCAAACTCTTATTTAGTTTTATTTGCCTCATTAATAAATGTTTCTTTTTCATTTCCAAGAGGAAAAAAATTCTTGAATGGCAAATCTATTCCATTCATCAATAATTGAGAGAAATTATAATTATTAGTTACTGTGAACCGTAATTTGTAATAGTTTTTTTCAATTAACCTTTAAGTCAGATAATAGAAAATTTCAAAATTGATCTCAATGGATTACTTAACAAAGGAATTGAAAATTGATGTATTCGAATGATTTCCTATTTCCAAGGCTATTTTTTTTAGTAAATCAAAGTAAGTAAAAATTTAAACAAAGTACTGACATTGAGGTTTAAATATAAGTTCATTTATTCTACTGTAAACTATATTGGGTTTATCTATTTGATTTTTATTAATAAGTAGATAATTATTTTAGTATAATAGTTTAACAAATAAAACCAAGAAAGATGTCGGGAGATGCAAGAATAAAATATAACATAAAATCGAAGGAAAAATATGAAGGAGAAGAATTAGAAAAGAAATTAGAAGAATACCAGAAATAAATATTATGACCCATGTCATTGTGATATCACCAAATAAAAGAAGATAAAATACTAAAAAAATACAGAATATGTAAAATAATATAATAGGAAACCAAATATAAAATTTTAGGCCTTGAAGCTTGTGATCAAAGGTGAATGAAGCAGAAAACTCTGGTATTTTAAAGAGAGAAAGGAAGAACAAAGGAAAATTAGAGCACTTGCATCCACTTATGAAGCATATCTAAAATCTAAGTTCGAAAAGCTATCATGTAAGTAGCAATTCTGATCCAAAGTTTAAATACATTTTAGTGTAATCAAATAAATAAATAAAATTCATTTACATTACTTAACAATGCACTAATAAAATATGCCAAAGAAATTATCAAATTTTATATTACAAAATAAATTAGATTTTAGATATTGAGTGAAGGAGTTCAATCTGAAGTATGAAAAACCTCAAATGAGATTTTAGAGAATTCAATCAAGTTAAAGTAGATGCATTATTTAAGAATATATAAAAGGATTCTAAAATAATTTAAAAAATACAGTACTAAAATTCTTATGAAAAAGAATGAAGGAAATGAAAGAATTACAATAAGGAGTGACGATAAAAAGAAAAAGTATAAAGGTTGGAGCTTTTAGATATAGTGAGATTTGAACAATGATTAAACAAAAAAAAAGTAAAAGATGTGGTTACATTTTACGAAAGAGAAGAAAAGAAGAAAAGAATGTGCAAAAGAGAATGATGATGATGTATATTATGTGTGGAAGAAATGAGCAGAGACATTAAAAGTTTAGTCATAATGAATTTTTTTAAAATTAAGAGATTGAATTAAACAAAAATGATAAAGATAAATATCATATTTATTGATAATTATTGAATAATTAAAATTTTACTTTTACAAAGTAATTAAATATACAAAATTTAATGAATAATTAAAGTTTCATACTTTTACAAAATAACTCAATATACAAAATTTAATTTCATAAAAAAAGTGGAAATTAAAATTCAAGTTAATATATAAGTAATTTGAAATTATTTTAATAGATTGAGAATGATTCTAACCAATCAAAATTTTTTAAAGTAATAATTAAAATCTCCTTACTTTTACAAAGTAACTTAATATATAAAAATTAAAATTAAAATTAATGTATAAGTTAGTTTAAATTTATTTAAATATATTAAAATTATCATAACCAATAATTTTTTTGAAATTAAAACTCTAGAAAATTAGAATAATTCAAAATTCAAGTTAATATGTGAGTGCTTTAAAATTATTTTAGTAGATTGAAAATGATTCTAACTAATTGAAATTTTTTAAATTAATAATTAAAGCATCTTATTTTTACAAAGTTATTTAGTATACGAAATTTAAAATTTAAAATTGATGTATAATTTAGTTTAAAATTATTTTAATATATTGAAAATAATCTTAACCAATAAAAATTTTTAAAATTAATTAAAAAATTAAAAAATCTAAGAAATTAGGACAAAAAATTTAGAATCTTAATAAAAAATGTTACATTTCTCTCTCTCTCTCTCTCTCTCTCTAATATATATATATATATATATATATATATATATATATATATATATATATATATATATATATATATATATATATATATATATATATATATATAGATGACATATATCCAAGATGTAAATGTAAGATTGGATAAAATTTTGATTTGATATTTTTTATTTTAAATTTATGTAAAAATAATCATTTGTGAGAGAGAATATAAGTTCAAAATCAACAATTTGTCCAAATACACAAATCAAATTTCTAAAATTCTTCTGACCTGTAACACACAGCAAGAGCATTAAGTGAGAGCACTCCTTGCTTTGCAGAAATCCTCAACTTCACATTCTTCTCCCTTGATGTAATATAAAAAAAAAAAAAGAAAGGAAAATGTCACGTGCCAGATTTAAGCTTTAAATTTTTTGGAAATCCATGTGCAAGCTTTGAATAAGAATTTCAAAATATAAAATCTTTTAATTATTTTTCTATTATCAAATTCTCAAAAATATTTAACCTTTTACAAAGTTTTGTAATTTATTTTTCTAAATTTGCCTTTACTCACAAAAATAATTTTCTCATTATCTATTATATTAATAAAATTACTTAAAGATATAATATAAAAAATACTCCATTTTTTTCTTTTTAATCAAATATACAATTAGTTAAAATTTTCTTCCATCAAATTATCTGAATAGTGACATTTGCCAGACACAGAATTATTGTTACAATGTTACTTCCTCCTCCACATTGCATGTTCTAAATCAAACAGCTGGCAGTAACACACATTTTATCCCTTCCAGGAGGGGCAACTCTATATTAGTTCACATTCTTGCCTTCAAATTTTCATGCTTCTACTTGGAATATCTTCAACTATAAATGTATAAGCAGCCACCTTTTACTTGTTTAGATCAAACCACTTCAGAAGAAGGAAAAAGGCAAGACCTTCCACTTGCAATACGTTTCATGCCTAATGTAAGGAATCAGCAGCTAATTATTCAGCAAAATAGAAGCAAAATCTCCATTTTGCCCCAAATAATATTGCTCCTTAAAATTAACAGGCCTGGCAACTAAAAATAGCACAACAATCAAAAGAACGCCATCTCAACCACATTTAAGAACTGCAGCTTGCATGCCAAGAAAGAAACAGCTGTAGTTTCAGGTTTACAACTGGGGATCACGATATTGCTAAACAATACATGATAACTGCAAACAGATTTCATTTAAGTCTCAAATACTTGTATATGCAATTTAGCTATTTACAATTACGGATGCTTTCCGATCCGTGAAATATATATTAGAATGAGTAACTATAAAACATTAGCAGGCGCCTGCCTCTAATTTACCAGCACCAAACATAATTCCGAACTTTCCTTCTTTCTCTCCTTGGGGGGCTAGAGGTCGAAGAGTTTATCAGCTGACCTGCTAGATACAGTCAGATGGTTTTTTTGCACCAATACAACTTATCAAACTACACACACCTTAATGCTCATACGAAATACTATACCTGAGACAGATGGATCTCGAAATTTCTCTGAACCCAGCAACTAATTTCAGCCACTGGAGCAGATCCAATCAGAAGCATGGTCGGTAGGACCATAACTGGGAGTGCTACTCAATCTTACAAACAATATCTAAGCATAGTAAATGAGATAAACCTAGAGGGAAGTGCAAGCCAAGCTTCCTAAGCACCTCCCCATTCATCAAATCAACTCTGACTCCTCAAAACACACAAATTTACTTATTGCATCCATCACAATGTAGAAGTAGTCATTGTTAGGCAAAAAGTAGAATCCAATTGTTGCCTGTTCCAAATAAATCTGGTTCACCTCTTGGCCAGCATTTTTAAGCCCATCCACATAGGCTAGCTGCCAGTCCTGAACAAGGTCCAAACCCGCCACCACTACAAGACTCCTAGGAAACTTGACTCCTTTAAGGTTTATACCATTTGGACCAAAAGGGTTACAAGCAGGATGGTCCCTGTCTGCACCTTCAGGAAGGTATGCTCTCCAATACCAATCACGGTCTTGGACTTTGACAAAGTATTTTCCATCCAAAAGCAATTCTGACTCAGTTCGCTTTTCCCCACCAAACAGTGGGGTTAGCAATATGTTTCCCAAGATATCAATATCAGATTCAGTAGCCCTCAGAGCAACATTGTGAACAATATTTCCACCAGAACTATCACCACATAAGAATATATGAACTTTAGAGTCTTTTTTGCTTTGCAACCATTTTCTTGAGTTAGCCCACTTCACAGCAGCCCAGCAATCATCATAAGCACAAGGATAGCGGTTTTCAGGTGCCAGCCGGTAATTCACTGAAATCACAACTGCCTTACAAATGCCTACAAACCGGCGGCAGAGAGTATCATAAATAGCACTATTGGCAGAGGAATGCGCAAAGCTTCCACCATGGAAGAAAACTATAACAGGGACAACATCAGAAGCCACAGGTTTTTCGAGTTCCGCTAAGGATGGTGAATTTTCACCATTCTCCACCGGTCGATAGACTCGACTTAACAGGCCAATTTCCCGGTTGATAATAACGTCAAAAGAGTAAACTCCATCCACTGGATTTGCATTGGCAGGGACTTTGCGATCAAGGAACTCAGCCAAGTGGCGGTTGAAAGTCCCATCTGGGCGACGAAGAAGATTGTATGCCAACTTGAAATTTGAGATGAGTACCCACGTATTTAGAGGAACCACGTGCTATAAAGGCAAACAAGTCCAAATTTTAAGAAATTATACATTTTGAAATCATAAAGTCATGATAAAAGTCCACTTTATATTCTTAATAAATGTCCAGTGAAAGTGAAAGCGGTACAATGACGTATATATGTGAAAGAATAGAGAAGCTGCAAAAGTACATTTTTCAGTTATCATATGCAAATGAGAATAAACATCAACAGGGAATGGAAGCATGAATCAGTAGGCTTTCTGATGAAGGAAACACTTTAAAACAAGAAGAAACTTTCACAGGGAACTTGTTAAGAACTTCAGCAAAATTTTCCAGAAGCTAGGCAGAAACTAAAAGAGACATTTGAAACTATGGAAAACCTTGTTCATATGAAGTAAAATGTAAGTCCCTGTTTAACATTCTTTTTCATTTAACAAGTTCTCTAAACCTTTAACACCAAATCTCATCATTGTTTTTTGAAGTCTTTTTCTCAAAGGCTTTGTCTAGATCATTTCATCCCTTTTAATGGTATTCCTCCAAGTGATTCATTAGCTAATAGACAACACGTATATCAAGTCTTGCATAAGTTCCAATTCTTCTTCTCAGGGTATAATTTACAGCATAAACATGTAAAAAGCAGAAATAGAAGTATGGCAGAAATGCAATTCAATGAACAAATAATAGAAGTTCAATATCCACAGGGCAATCAACACGTAAACAAGATCCCAAATCATCCACTTTCTATCAAGAAACGGAGGAAATCACAACACTCATATCTACAAATTTCTAAAATCAAAAGATGTCCCATCCCCCTTCAAGAAAAGGCAAAAACATACACTATCCAGAAACAAAAACAGAAGCCCAGAACCCCAAATTTAACAAATTAGACTAACAAAAGGTAGAGCCACCAATCAAAACATCAATGATTGATCAAAAAATGCAAAAATCAAAAGAACAGAGCTGAAAAAGAAAACTTAGGTACATACTACAGAAATGGACATACCTTGGAGTCGATGAGGTTAACCTCATTACCCGTAGCCATTCAGCTCTGAAACTCCTTCTCTTGGTAAGATTAAACGGCAAATCCAGCAGGCCAACTTCAAAAGCCTAATTAAGATATACCCCACTTCACTAACCCAAGATCATATCGCTGTATCCCAATCTAAAAATAGAACTACGACTTAATCCTTTCCAAATATATCTAATTATCTAGAATGGAAGCTTAGTAGTATTATACAAATAAAAAATCAAGTAAAAACTAGTTGTCTATTTGCAAAAGGGAACCGAGAGAGGACTCAGGAGAGTAGAGTAGAGTAGAGAGAGAGAGAACAATTGAGAGGTAGCGCATAGTAGCAGAGATGTCTTACCTGAGGCTAAAATACAGCGGGGGTACACTTTTGCGTACGTTGACAGATAGGAGAGAACGACAAAGGAAGAGACAGGAATTTGGTTGCCAAGTGGGACCCATCTACTAATTTCATTTTCTTGGAATTTAGCTCCTTTGTTTTAATTTTCTTTTTTCCCAATTCAATCAGACTTCACCATTTTTAGATTTTCTTTAAGGTTTTGATATTTTTAGTAATTTCCATGAACGAAAAGAAAGCCACAATATTTTAGGGTCCAACAAATTTTGAAGAATATTAGGCACCTGTATGCATGTTTATTATTTGATACAATTCAAAATTAACATTTTGGGTCGATTTGTAAAATATATATATAATTCAGTTTAATTTTTAATTTTTATGCTCAAATTGAAAATAGAATCAAAAATTAAAATTTTAAAAAATTATATACGAACGTATTACATAAATACATTGTTTTATAATAACGTATTCAAATAATGCATTCTTCTGTAAGAAAACTAAATTTTTAAAATAAAATTATAACTTAATGTATTATAGACATACGTTCTTATTCTTTCTATTTTATATCGGTTTATAATCAAACCAAATAAATTTATTTTGGTTCAATTTTATAAAATTTTGTTTAATTATATTTTTAAAAATATTTACAAAATCGAATGAAAAATTAAAATTTCAAACTGAAATTCAAATTGAAAACCTATTAAACACCCTAGCCACGAGTACATTTTTTGATTTCTTCGCAATGTTTAATACGTTAATATTTTTATTACTTATAAGATGTTAGCTTGATAAAGTAATAACATAATTGAGTTAAGATACCAGAGTACTCTTTATTAAATTAAAAGATCTTGACTGAAATACTTATCGAGTTCGATGCTTAATTTTTTCCTTTTTTTCTTGTAATAGTAAAAAATCTCAAAAACCTTAATTTTATTAATTAAAAATATTATTTCTTCAATCGTTAATAGTGTAACACTTTGTACATTAAAAAAGTATTATTATATAATAATGATATAATAATTCAAATATTTAGAAATATTCCTTTTTTTGTAAATAAAAGGTTGGGAGGGAGAGACCAGTGTACCAACCCCCCTCTGGGAAGACCAGAAGAGCTCTACAGTCGCCATGGAATGTTCGAGTGAGGCCGAAGAGTAATATCTACTGTCTTGGTATAGACAATCCCGTCATCATAACCCCACCAAGGTACATAGGTGGACCAGAGTAGCTCTCATATGAGAGAAGTAAAGGACCTACTCACGTAAGCATTTTTTATTAATCGGATTCGACCCCTTGACCTCTCATATAGAAGATGAAATCCGTTCCACCGGAATACCACCTTGTGCTATTAAAAAATATTCCTTATCAAACAATAAAATCTCAAGTTTAATTCATATCCAATTTCCCCCAATGCAATCAAAAGAAAAATAAAAAATATAAAAAATTTTGAATTCCATATTTGTTATGTGCATTACCATTTTTTTTCTTATACCCCTTTATAATAACGAGTAGGATTCCATAAAATAGGAATTGTTGGAAGTTGTGGGAGTTTATTAAAATATTTTGAGCAAAACAATCTGACAAAATAAATAAAACTCCAACTGAGACAGGAACGGATCAAACGGAGGGGACGACAAAAGGTAAGGAAACGGAGGAGGATTGCGAGCCAGCGTGCGGAGGCTCCTCATGTGGTAACGGCCCAGCACGTGACGACAAACGGAGTTCCTTAGTGATGCGACACAAGTACCCCTTCACCTTTTGCTTTTATTATTATTAATTGCTCGCCCATTTATTGTACTGCTTGCTACTACTTACAAAATTTTTCATTTTTTTCTTTTTTAAGATTATTATATATAATTTTAAATTTAATTATATATAATAAAAATATAAGTATTTTTAATTCTTATTTTTATCTAATATTTTCTCTCTCATTCTTTCTCTACAATTTTAACAAATTAATGAGCATTATATATAAAGAATTATATTAGACTCTCTTCATTCTGAAATAAAAATTCAAAAAATTTTAAATTTTGAACAAGTTCCACCCTCTTGGGCAGAACTTAACCATGAGTTCCACGGAACAATGATGGAAAAGGGCAGAACTCATAGTAATAGAGAGAGAATAAGAGTTAATATGATGGATATATAGAGAAATAAGTTAAAAATATTTAATTTTTAAACTGTATAGTAGTAATAGTGTTCTTTTATCCCACAAAAACTGACGGAGAGAATTCTTTGTCCTTCAAGTTGAAATGGACCTTATCATCTAGTTCGACTATATGTATGAAATTAAGAAGTAATTCTTAAGTTAGTATATTGATTCAAGTTATTATTTTAGTAAAACAGTAAATATTTTAGTCTATTGTATTTTACTTAAATTTTTGTGTAATTGTTAATTTTACAAGCCTATAAATATTAATTTATTAAAGAGATATCATATTACGTTCGAGTGTTATTTGTGGTGATGAATTTAATAAGTTATGATTTAATTTTTAATATTTATTTTAATCAAGTATACCCGAAACTCTATAAAGTCGAGTACGAATCTACACTTTATGGACCAATCAGGTAATTAAGTAGGGTTCCATACTAAGTGTATCTTAATAGGTACGAATATGAGACGGAGTGTTCTAGGATACATTTACAAACCTATAATATATATATATATATATATATATATATATATATATATTATAATAATAATAATAAAACTAGGACTAGGTTGTCATGTCCTGAAAATTTGCGTATGCGGCCTGAGAAAATTTCTGTGCTGCTATATATGGAAATGTAACTTTATAATCTAGCTCAGTTTCATTTCTATTAAAGTGGAAAGCAGTTGTTGGAGATGAATGCGCCATCACGGACAAAGACATGGACTAGAGAAAGAGAAAGAGAAAGAGAAAGAGAAAGAGAAAGAGAAAGAGAAAGAGAAAGATGAATGCGCATGATTGGGAATTTGCAATTGTACTTTAACTGTATGTGAAAAATGACCTAATATTACATGAAAATCATTGCATGATCCTAGAAACTCTGCAATATTTCTTAGAAAGATCATAGCACGTTGAAAGGCATGGCATAGTAAGTTAGCATGTTGTGTGGCCTACTGAATTCACCTCCTAAACAAGTCAAAAGACTATTTCATCCTCCACATAGAATTAGTACGCCAATTTCAATGCCACTAGTACCCATCAAATTGTAAATTTTTTTCTTAGATATCCTAAAACATAAAGTCTTTTTAAGAGTGCATAACTAAATTCTTATATAAGTTCTAGTTAGAAAACAGAATGTCAATCTTTTCCATACATGTCATCAACGAAGAGAACTTGTCCCTAAACCAATTTATAGGCATTTTCTTTGACTAACCAATAACATTCAGAAAAAGACAGAGATCAAATACTGACAAAGTATATAAAAGTTGGTAGTTGATAAAGGGCAAAGAAAAAACAACCCTGATATTTGTGCATGCCCAGGCCCAGCACCCCACATTTAGAGGTGAAATTTCTAGTTTAGAACCAATCCTACAGCACGTAATGCCCCTTGGTAAAGGCAATATTCAAAGGAGGTAACTGCAAGTATTCACCCACAATCTCAAAGTCTTGATAGTCTAAGACCTGACAGAAGAACATATCTCCATTTGCAACATTTCATCCACAGTCCACAGCTAAAACAAAAAAGCAACAATAACAATACTATCATCATGGGCATTGGGATGCAAATCGACAAGCAGTGAGCAAATGAATCAACGATTACTTGATCCTTATTCCCCTTTTAATCCTTGAAGGAGAATGACGCAAAGAGCAATTTGGTATTTCTTTCTTCTCAAGAACTGGCACTCTTGTTTTATTTTTTTTCCCTTTTTTTTGGGGTGGGGTGTGGGGGGGGTTGGGAGATGGTTGTGATGGAAAAACAGAATACTCAACATGAAGGCCATTCGCATTAAGACAGTTAATAAGTTTTACATAGTATAAAAGTGAAACTGTTATTCTAACCATTTTATTGATTCCCAAATGACAAATAGCACACAAAATCTATCTCACTTATTCAAAAGAAAAACATACCCAACTAATTTCAACATTATTGTTGATAACAAAGTATCTGCGAATTGCCAAACCAATCTGATGCTGGAGAAGGATAAATACATAACTAGATTTAATAAAGTTAATAACGCACCTTCGTGTTTACTTTTTTAACTTTCAGTTTAGCTAGTCACAGAGCTACACAATCCTACTTCAATAGTTAAAGAATTTATCGAACTTTCTAAGGATTTCAACTCCTCACAGAAGAATTCTGAATGGAAAACCAAAGACGAGAAGTGCTCATCCACTACAAAGCCTAGACATTTAACAATGTCTCCAATACTAGGAATCCATTCACAAACTCTCAATCCCAACTTTGGTGATGCTTCTGAAGAAGGGGCTGCTTGAGGAAACCTCTCGTATTTCTTTGACCATTTGCCCAAGTACCTAATCAAGCACATCATTTCTGAACTATTCAACTTACTTATTCAAGATGCCAATAACATCTCATCAAGTTTCTTTGAAGCAATTAAATAATGCGAGCACAACTCTGAAACCGAGAAATCGTCGTGTGCTAACATAAGCAAAAGGGAAGCATCCTTTGCCACGTTCATTTTCTTCACACGCAGACTCTTATCTTGCACCTTTTTAATTGCCAACAGTGCCTGGCTTTCCCACTCTTTTCTCACAGCTTGCATGCTTCCATGCCCATCTTTAGGTGGACAGAGAAAATACTTCAGTATACACATGATATCATACATTTGAAGATCTGAAAAATGCTTAACACACAGAATTATCAAATCCCATCTCCTCTTTTCAATCAAATTATTCACCAAATTCGAAGTTTAAGAGTGCTTAACCTGCCCATTTAACTATCAAACTCTGCATCATATCCCAAAGCTCCAGAACAACACAAGTTTCCAGTATCAAAGCTCGCACATCTCTCCCATTCTAGATAAATGCAAGTTTATATACATATGAGCACAACATTCATCCCAGAATACCGGTTTTAAGAAATTAATCAGCAGTTAAGAAACTAATTATTTCTTAATCAAATACACCATCGGTTGCATGAAACAGATGTTAACCACACTAGTCAAAAGTGCTTTCTAATATAGCTGGAATTCTATTGATACCTCAAATTGCAGATAAGCTTTCTCAGAACTGTGGTCTCTAACGTTGAACCTGAGTTCAGAACTGGTAGCTCTCAAAATAGATGATGCATTTTGCTGTGTCATATCGGAAACCGAAAATTGTCATATCCCATTTTCACCATAGATATCCCTCTCAATGATCTTCCGAGCTTTGAATTCATTATCCCATTTGAGCACAATTTCTTATATCTCATTCATTATCTAGAATTCCCAATTTCTTACAAGTAACCGAAAAGATAATTCCCAACTTCTGAATCAGATTCCAGGTTGCTCCTGCTGGTCCAAATATCCTAGTATATCATCAATATCCCGGTTGCTCCACTCTGCAAGCACAAATTTTTCATTCTGTTCATTCATCTGCGTTCCCATGAATGCATCAAATTCGTTCATGGTCTTGCTTGGCTCCACGCAGTTAGTCCAATCAGGCATATTAGGTTGCTCCTGCTGGTCCAAATATCCTAGTATATCATCAATTTCCTGGTTGCTCCACTCTGCAAAAACAAAATTTTCATTCTGTTCATTCATCTGCGTTCCCATGAATACATCAAATTCGTTCATGGTCTTGCTTGGCTCCACGCAGTTAGTCCAATCAGGCATATTAGGTTGCTCCTGCTGGTCCAAATATCCTAGTATATCATCAATTTCCTGGTTGCTCCACTCTGCAAAAACAAAATTTTCATTCTGTTCATTCATCTGCGCTCCCATGAATACATCAAACTCGTTCATGATCTTGCTTGGCTCCACGAAATTAGTCCAATCAAGCCGATCCCAAAATTCATCATTCTGCAAGAATCCACTGAATACATCCGTGTCGGTTGTCGTCAAGCTTCCTATCGAACCAGTTTGCTGCATCACAGTAGCGACACTGCAGTACGTCGACATGTCTTCCGTCCTTTGGTTTTTGAACGACTGGCTTTCTGGACAAGTTTCCTCTTCAAACACGGTTGAGTATCTTCTCTTAGCAGATTCTTGAACGCTAGTAGCTGCGCAGTCGGGAAAACTTGAATGTTCTTCACATTCTTGGACTCCGGCGGCCTTAGTTCTGGTTTCCTGATCGTAATCTTTGTCTGCGACTTGCGCGGGAAGACATGGTGATTCTTCAGCTTGCGTAGCTTCATGAGTTTCAATCCCGGCTTTGCCTGATTTTTCCGAATAGACCCTCTTAATCCTACACATCGCATAATCATCGGAAAATCCATTCGAGAAATCACCATCCAATTGATACTCATGCATTATCCAGTTATCGGTATTGCCGGCTGATGATGTCTTCTTTGCTCTAAAGTTAAACATCCTCTTATACCCGATTTTCTTATCGTTCATCTTGATATAACTCTTTCCAGTCTGCCCCTCCCAAGTTCCGCAGCCTGCGACTCTTGTTGTCATCGCCTTACTCTTCTTCACTAGCTTTGTTATCACGTACAAAGTTTTCATGTTTTTGCCGGACTTGGTTGAATCAACATCAACAACTGCCTCCCACGGATCATCTTCTTTAAAGATCATCCATGGTGTCCCGTTTTCGCCATAGATATCCCTCTCAATGATCTTGGAACACAGGCTTTTGCCCTGCACTTTCAGACGAAGTAAGCGTAGCATCTCTGCGTCGGTTGGCGTAAAGTGATAACCGATTTCGAGTTCTTCCATCTCGGCTTCTCTTTTCTTCACGACTGTCTACACTTCTAACGAATGAGGGCTTCTTCTCCTGGAGTTTGATGGCGACGCTCTCTGCTCCGAGAGAATTCTTATGCCGAGAGAATATTTGAGCTCATTGTGTGTAAAGGACTCTGGTCTCCTATATATATATATAGTTAACCGATTCCGAGTTCTTCCATCTCTGCTTCTCTTTTCTTTACGGCTGTCTACACTTCTAACGAATGAGAACTTCTTCTCCTGGAGTTTGATGGCGGCGCTCTCTGCTCCGAGAGAATTCTTATGCCGAGAGAATCTTTGCGCTCATTGTGTGTAAAGGACTCTGGTCTCCTACCTATATATATATATATATATCCGTTAGAAGGATTTTTTTAATTAATGTCTATAGATTATATTTGAATAAGATTCTCTTTATATATAAATAGAGATTTATTTATTATCACATAATATTTTATTTAAACATCTACTAATATAAAGTTATATAATTCTATTTTAGCTTGTGGGATGTAGATTTCTTAATTTCAAATGATGGTCCCCTATTAGAATACAACTAAAATGGAAATAGTATTATCTTCCTTTCAAAATATATGACATAATTTTTTCTACACGAGATTAAAATTTTAGTAAATTTTACATTATAAAAATAATTAAAAAATATCTAAAATTTCTATATTTAAAAATAGTTTATTAGTGTTTTAAATTTAATTCAATTTTAGGAATTGTTGTTTTAAGATGGTGTTTGAGAAATTAATATTTTTTTTAAAATAAAAATATTAATATAGTTAGTTAAAGACGAGTAAAATTAGAAAAAAATATTAATACAGTTAGTTAAAGACGAGTAAAATTAGAAACAACATAGTAAATAAAAATTTATATAAAAATATATTTTTTTTGAAACAAATGAAAAACAGAACAAATATTTTGAAAGAGAGTAAGTAAATTTTCCCTGAAGGAAACGTCTCACCAGACTTCTATTCTTTTTTCTTTTTCTTTTTCTTTTTTGGAATAGTTGTCTTCTACTCACAAAACCAGGCCTCAACTGAATATTACTTTATAATAAATATTTCTACTCAACTGAATTATTACCTTATTATATTTTTATCTATTATTTGTTACTTCTTTTATTTGAAAATATAAGGTCTTTTAACTTTTTTTTTTTGCAATATAAGTTCCAAATAATCAAACATTTTAAGTTAAAAAAGAAATAAAAATGGTTTGTCTAGACTTCACATGAGGCTTAGTTTATGTGAGTAGAAGACTGCTATTCTAAAAAAAAAAAGAAAAGAAAAAAGAATAGAGGACTAAAAATCAAACTTTAAACACTAAAAATTGCTATTTACTCGCTCTTTTTAAAAATATATGTCTTATTCTTATTTATTTTAAAATATATATTCTCTTTTTATATAAATATTTATATTTTATTTTATTTTTATTTTTTATCTTTAACTAACTATTTAAATATTTTTATTTTTTAAAAAATATTAATTTTTCAACCACAATCCTAAATCAACAATTTTCAACATAAATTGAATTTAAAACACAAATAAACTATTTTTAAATATAGAAATTTAGACATTTATTAATTATTTTTATAATATAAAATTTGCTAAAACTTTAATTTCGTATAAAAGAAAAATGGGTCATATATTTTGAAAAATGCTATTTCTATTTTAGCTATATTCTAATGGAACAAATTGGGACTAGGGCTATAAACATGTCCGGGACACCTTGTCTCGAACCGAACCTGTTAACATATAGGTGATATTGAACCTGACTTTATTACTTGACAGATTCATAAGGTGTGGTTCCTTACCTGACCCTATAGAGTATTATCTTTTCTTGAACAATTGTAAAAGATGCTATATATATAGAGCATTATTTACTATATTTGGCTCCATTGTTGCAATGATATTATACATGCTTAAGAATATATTTGCATTTTGTTAGTATAAATTAGTTTTAATATATATGTGCACTATTTTGAAACATATAGTTTATTCAAATTTTGGGATTTATATGAAGAAATTTCTAAAATTATTCCTGGAACGCATTACATTGCAAGAAAATCTCCAAGAATAAAATTCATTATTGTAATAATATTATACCTATTTAAGAATATATGTTAAATTTCTTTTATTAAAATTAGCTGCAATATAAATGCGCACTGTTTGATGCACTAATCTAGGATTTATTGTTTTGTCTAACAATTTATTTAATTCTTGGACGAAGGAAAATGAAAAAAAAAAAAAACCTACACTGGCTAACAGATTCTCAACCAACGGTTGAGATTCAAATTCCAGGCAAGAAAGACACCTGACACCCATAATGCGTCCAAAGATTCTGGCTAATCTTGACCGTCCAAACTTGACAACCAACAGCTGAGATTCAAAATGAATCTCACAGAAGAAAACGACATGGCTTTGCTTTTCCAATTCCCATCATCGATCAAATCTCAACCGATCATCCACAATTTAAGGCTACAATTTTCTTTTTAAAAAAAGCTACCAATTATCATTATTGATCAAATCTCAACCCTTCATCCATAATTCAGAGTCCAATTTTTACTCCAGTAAACCACACCTAGAAAAGATAACATACATATTAACCTGCTATTTATTATTGTACTAATACTAGTTTCAAAATACATGTTATATTTTTTAATTTATTTCAGTATAAATATATTTTTGTTATAAAATATTCATTTTTATTTTTAATTTTATCTCAAATGGACTATTTAAACGATTCTATTTAAAAAATCAATTTTGAACTTACTATTTAAAACACAAATATTTAATATTAAATTAAAATTTGATACGCTAATTAAATATTTTTACACATCCGGCATAAATAAAAACTTTTATAAAATTTTTTAAAATCTTAATTCGTATACCATTGAATTTTATACAAAATAATTATAGAGTTACATATAAATTAATATTTTAAAATATTTATTAAAATTTAATCCTCTTATAAAAAATAGATAGTATATTTTTAAGGTAAAATCATAAAAATTCAAAACAATAATATGAAATCTTCAAATGCGTTGCAGGGAAAAAACTTGCACAATGAAGTTGCATTAGTATAAAAATTAAATATATTTAAAAATATATACTAAAATATTGACACATAGGTAAAAATATATTACAGGTCTTGAAATTAAGGATACAAAAAGTTAAAATAATAATCACAAAAGAATTCTTATAATGCATTATATACTTACATATACTAAAAAATAATTGAATGAGTTATTATAATAATAATCATTTCAAAATGTATGTTATAATTTTTATTTATATTTATTTATAAATATATGTATTTTTAAAATAAAAAGTTTATTTCTTATTTTATTTTGAATTTTAGCATGCTCTCGAACGATCATTATTAAAACGATTTTATTTTTAAAAATTAATCAATTTTTTACAAATTATTTTCAATATCAATATTTTATATTCAATTTAAATTTAATACAGTAACCTATTATTTTTACACAACACACATAAATAAATTTTTTCAAAAAATTTATCCAAATCATAATACGTATAATGCCTAACAATTAATTTTATATATAAATAAAATTATTTTTAATATATATATATATATATATATATAGTAAAATATTGACACACTTATAAAAATACAAATAATATATTTTGAAATAAAATGCAAAAAAACTCAAAACAATTATCACAAAAAAATTTTGCACTACTTTATGTATTTAACATATACTAAAAATAGTTAAATATGTTCATTTAGAAATATGTATTATATTTTTATTTTAATTTATTTATATATGCACAATTTTTAAAAATAAAATTTAATTCTTAATTTTATAATGGTCTCAAGGAAAATATTATTAAAATAATTTCAATTTTAAAATTCATCAAATTGTTAACAAATTATTTGTAACACAAATATTTAATTAATATTAAATTTCAATTTGATACAGCTGAGTTTGAAACACTGAAAACTAGTGCATCAAGTTACACAATTTTATTTTCTGAAAAAACTGAAAGAGAACTCCGCAAAAATTGAAATGGTCACAGCTTCGGGATGCTTTAACTGATACAGAAGTACAATTCCGCAAGGAATAGATGCTAAAACATGAGTTTTAATGGAGGCAACGTTACTGAGCGTCCAAAAATAACATTAGCCGCCCAACCATCATTAACCATAGACAATCTTAACCTCAGGTAAAAGCAAAAAGCATCATACTTACATTTAGGCTTCTGTTAACTAAACTTGATCAAATGCACACTCTCTTCCTCGAGAAACCCCTTATTACATTGGACATTTGAAAATTACAATTGGAACAACCATCAATCTTCACTATCAGAGCTACCGACATCACTGCTATACTCACTACTATCATCATCAATATCAAGCTGCACATGCCGAACCTGTATTGGCTCAGGGGCCTTTGACAAAATTGCAGGAGGAACAGGCCGAGCTTGTTGTTCTTCCATCCTAGGAGGAACGGGAAGAGAATCCAAGGGGGGTAATGCAATTGGATCACCGGGTTTCCATCCAGGCGGAGGAAGAATAGGTAGATCGCTGGGCAACTCCACAGGCATCCCAGGTTTCCACCCTGATGGAACCACAATATTTGGTGGAAGCAGGCCCTGAATGGCAGAGAGCTCTGTAAGTGCATTGGGATCTGTTGGCCGTGTAGCAGGGGTTACAATTAATGGCTGAACTGTTTTCTCCTTTGTCTCATCTGCTTTAGGTAAACCAACATCGAGATCCACAAAGTTGTACAACTGAGATGCGCGCATGTGCTCCTCCTGCGGAGCAGGAGGGAGTGCCCCTCGGAGTGGAGCCTGCCCAGCACCAAATTCTGGTGGTGCAAAAGTTGTGTAGCTTATCTTATGGGCATATGACAATATATCTGACAAATTCAGCTGAGTTGCGACAGTGGTTGTTGACGAATCCTCTGGTCCATCCTCTATCTTAGACCGCTTCAGGCGGCAATAATCAGAGTAGTTATCTACAAGGATGTCAAGAACGTGCTCAGCTTCTTTTAGTTTGTTTGCAAAAGCATGAATTGCAGCGTCTTTCAACCGAATTTCTCGTTCGAGCTTCTGCTTAGCATCTTGAAGATCAAGGATTTCTTGGAGCTCAGCAACAGCTTCAAAAAGTTGAGTTTGAAGAGTTGTGAAGAGAGAGAGAATTTCTTTCGAGGAAGAAGGATAGGAATCTGGTGGAGTTGGGGTTAATGATTGGGTTTGAGAAGACAAGAAAGAAGGAAGGGAACCACGAAATGCGCTGACCCAGTGGGACCTATTAGGGGAGACTTCGAAAAGCCTTGCGACAAGGGAAGCCATTTGGATCAGAATAGAATGAGCTCTGGGCAGAGGGGGCAGCAGGGGAAGGAGGGTTGAAGAAGTGGTGACTGTACTTGATAGATTTGCCTGTTGATGGGGTGGAGTTTGGGAGGAGAACTTAGGAGGAGTAGGGTTTTGAATGGAGGGTGAATTAGGGGTCGTCAAGCCTAGCCTGGCTGGAGATTGCACAATCTGATGCGGAACATTCTGGAGCATTTTGGATTAACTTACACCTTCCCCTTAAACCTAAAAGAAGCATTCAAGAGGATAAGGATAAAATAAAGCATCAAAACCTCATCTTATCAACAATGTAAAAACTCAGAAGAATGGCCATGCAAAAGACATGGAAAAAATTATGCTCATGGACAAAGTAAACACCCTACAGGAGCCTCTCCTAAGATCCCTAAAACTTCACGGGCAAAAAAGTTCCTCTTAACCTTTTTTTTTTTTTTTTTTGAAGAGATATGCAATACAGAACATGAATAAAATGCATAGTCAACCATAAAATGCAGCAGACTTGTGAACATAGATCAATAAACAATGACTTAGTAGTGTCTGGAAAGAGAGGGGGTGGAAAAGGGGAGAGAAATATTAGATACTCTTTATGTATACGCAACTCCACTAATTGACTGATAATTGGACAAGCAGTCAACCACTTATCCAATCGTCACCCTTCCAAGTTGTAATTGGGCATATACAAAAAGAATCAAATCACAATCTGAATTGTCATCAGTGCCCACTCTCTACCAACTGGTATCAAATTTATGTATACCATCATCATAAATAAATTACCTACAAGCTTTTGATCAGAATTTAGGCAGGAAGTTGTCTGTTAGAAACACAATTAACAGATATGAGAAGAAAAGATAACTTCCCTTTTTGTTTCAGAAGATCAAAGCACTCTTCACAAAAAAGCTCAGGAGAGAAAATTTTGGGCAGTAAGCTAGCAACTTCCTCATAGATCAAAATAAAAATTTAGAAAAACTTTTTGGCCTCATATCAGATACCATTCGGTGTGAAAAGTCAACTGTTAAATGAAAACAGCATAATCAATAACCTAGAGCTGCAGGAACAGGAAAACAAGAACATCATGGGAATGCTTATTGACATGGGGTCCCTGCTAGAGATTAGAAATTCATCTGTTTGTGGCATCAAACACAAAAGAATAAATGTTAAACATTATTAGTTCGACTACTGGTATTCAATAGGCTCCCTAAATGAGGTCAGATAGTTTCTTCCTTTCTCCCCACTAGATCCTAGCAGCAAGCCAACCCCACCTTTTCAGCACCACTTCCGCCATCACTATTACCCCTCTCCTTTCTCTCCAACTCCCATAGGCATCAATTATCCTCTACCCCTATACTGAACCCTCTCTCCCATACTGCTTTAGCACCACTGCAACTACTACCATTTGCATTCCTCTTCTCTCCTTTTAACCACAAGGTCATAAAGCTTGAAATTTACAAGATAAAGTGATTCAATCATAAGGAAATTTCATGCAAATAAGTACTGAGCACTTTAATTACATAAATAGGTCTTTGAAATGGAAAGTATCTCACAATCTTGCAAGGTAGAAGATACAAAACTTTCCACACAAAAGTCCAATAATAGATCTCCAAGAAAAAAGGTTGAGCATTAGCAAAGGAAACCCACCCCAGCAAACGAACAAATAACCAGCCCCTAGCTACTACTTACAAGGTAACACTCAAAACCCCAAACGCTATATAAAGATATCAAAAATATAAATTCCTATGGTTGGATGAATTCTCTTTAAATAAAACTGAATTTTCTTTAAATTGAAGAAGATCAATACCCTAATTGCGCTTTCTAGTTATAGACCAATGTATCTTGTTCCTGTTTCTAATTGCATCCAACCGTCGAAATTTATATTTTTGATATCTTTATATAGTGTTTGGGGTTTTGAGTGTTACCTTGTAAGTAGTAGCGGAATAAAGACAATCAGTAACTAGTTTCCACATTTTTAGACATTTTTATGCATCAGCAAACCAGCCCCATAAGACTTCCATTATAAGTGCTTAAACTTCTGGGACTCAATTTAGGATTAGAAGGAGGGAGATCGAAGTATTGAACTGTAAAATACGAGGAAAATAGTGAAACTGGAATCCATTTCTGAGGTGGATGATCAAGAGTTGGCTTATACCAAGAAATGAATAGGATCAACTCACTAGAAAACATCTTCCACTTTCGTGTGAAGTAAGAAAATAACAATGTTGCCATCATTATCAGCAATTCTGCAGATTTACTATTAAACAGAATCTTCCTATTTGCCCTAGGTTTTAGTTGCTGGGAGAATTTTGATATTCAGAAAACAGTTGAAGATTAAAAGAACATTCTTCTCTTTCATAGTAAGCAAAACATTTCCCAGAAGTACCTCAAAGGCTACACAGCCATTTCAACTTTGTCGAAGCAGCAATAGTTTGTGTTTCATTCTTCTTTTCGATTTCCCCTCAATAGACAGTAGTATCAAAGCCAAATTTTTTATGAAGAAAACAAAAGGAACAGAGACTGAAAAAAAGGAACAAAGAAACAGACAATATTCAAGGCTTCAAGCCAATAAAGATCAGATATTGATGAAACCATTAGCTGGTAGCATTTTATTACCTTAATCACAGGTCACAGCAGAGGCTAGATGAGATAGCGTCGGTGCTTTCAAGGCTTAGCAGCAGCGTGGGTGTTGATGTCGAAGCAGCGCAACGGTGCCGGCGTTGATGTAGCACCAGAGAGAATGTAAGGCGGCAGAGATGAGATAGGTGAGTTTGTTATTAGGGCTTGGGGTTAGGGGTAAAGTTCTTATTTTAAGAAAAAAATATCGGTTTCGGTTCGGGTCGGTCTGGTAATTCCTGAACCCGAACCGAATTAATTTTTTTGGATACCCAACCCGAACTCCTATCGGTCAATAGAAAGGCAACAGACTGTCTCGATTCATCAGCAGAACTCCTATGCCAATCTCCTTTCTTCTGATTAACCTCAACTTTCACCAATCCTATGATCCTTTCCAAGCATTATAGAAAAGCAAAAGCCTCCACATAAGATGATAATACGAACAAGGAGTAACGATTGAACGGCTAGGTACATGAGAATTTCAGAAAAAAGAAAAAAAAAAGATCACCCAAAAAAAAATTTAAAGAAAGGACCTTATACATGGAACTGGGGAAGCCATAAAAATCATGAATGGTATCATTGCGGCCATGAATGATGTTAACGGCAGGTTCTGAGGTATCCCAATGGGCGGAGATGACCAGAATTGCATTGGGTCTCTGAGGGAAGACATTTTCTTTGAAATTCTTCAAGAACCCATGAGCAGGCAAAGATTCCTCGATGCAAAGCGTTGGTGATCCGTGTGATATGAAGAAAGTTTCCTTCATTGATTCTCTTCTTCGCCTCTCTCTCTCTCTCTTTCCTTTTCTTTTACCCCTCTATTTTTCTTCGTCTCTCTTTCTTTAGGCTCGTCAATGAGACTCTCATCATGCGCAGGCGGTTGTTGGCCGTCTTCGCACTTCACCAACTCCACAATTGACTTCCCAACGCTTTCTTGGGGGAAGCCACATTTGTTTGCTCAAGAGGAAAGGGCAGGTTTGACCGAAAAGAACAAAAATAAGAGGATAGGGCAGGGAAGGGGTACGGGTTGCTTCTTTTTTCATTTTTCTTTTTTCTTTCTTTTCAAAAAAAAAAAAGTTGTATTTTTCTCAAAGATTAATTTCAATGATAAAGTGTAGGAGCCTTCATTATTTGGTTTAAACTGATAATCAAACCCAACTAAACATATTTTAGTTTGGTTTAGTTTGATTTTATGTACTTAATATCAATTTAAAAATGGTATATTGAGATTTTTGAAATGATATGTTTTGCTAAATTTTTTTATATTTTTAAAAAAGTTTTACTTTGATTTTATATTTTTTGTAAAATTTAAAAAATAAATTTTATACATAATAAAATTTTTAAAAAAATTATTTTGAATTAAGGTAATACTGTTGAGCTAAGTTATGGGCTGTAGAGTTACAAAAATATAGGAACAAATTTGATTTTGCACTGATCCCGATTATAAAGACATGCTTTGCAATTCCGGTGCTTTTGTTTCCCTCCATTTCTCAGCACAAGTATGTCGTTGATGACATCTAATGCATCTCCTTCCACTTCGAAGCTTTTAATGTAATTTTCAATTAACTTCAATTTCGTATTTTGCTTAGCAAAAGTTTCCTTTTGATCTTAAAAAATGAATATTTTATGGTGTTAATTGATACATCGATCCGATGGTCGCATGTTTATTTATTATCTACTCACAACTTGGCGTTTGTGAAATTATTTGCCCAAATAATTCGCCTGAGAGCGCAATTCTCATATCACCCTATTAAACAGATTCGTCTAGATAATGCTGCTGAATATTGTTCTCAAGTCTTTAATGTTTACTACATGTCAATTGGCATTATTGTTGAACATTCTATAGCACATGTTCACACTCAAAATGGTTTAACATAATCATTTATCAAAAGATTATAATTAATTGTTAGACCACTTTTAATGAGAACAAATCTTCATATATTAGCTTGTGGATATGCAATTTTGCATGGTGCAACACTTGTGTGTATTAGGCCATCAAGTTATCATGAATTTTCTCCTTTACAATTAGCCTTTAGCTTTGAACCAAATATTTCTCATCTGAGAATTTTTTGATGTGTGGTGTATGTTCCTATAACACCCAATCAGCGAACTAAAATGAGCCCTCAAAGGACATTGGAGATATATGCTAGATATGACTCTCCCTCTATAATAAGGTATCTTGAACCTATGAAGGGAGATGTATTTAAGGCAAGGTTCGCTGATTGTCATTTTGATGAGTCTATATTTCTCAAGTTAGGGGGAGACAATAAACCAAAAGGAAAAGAGTTTGTTTGGACAACATTTTTGAATTATCTAGATCCGCGCACATGCGTGAGTGAATTTGAAGTTCAAAAGATAATTCATTTATAAAAGATAGCAAATCAATTGCCAGATGCATTTGCCAACTCTACGAGAGTAACAAAATCGCATCTACCAGCGATAGATGCTCCTATTCGGGTTGAAGTCCCAAAGAAGCAAAATTCAACACCTGTAGTTGTTGAATCAAAAGCACGCCAGAAGCGTGATTGACCTATTAGTTCAAAAGATAGAAATCCTCGTAAGAAAAGAGGATCAAATGATTAAAGTGATCATATTGAAAAATTTGAGAAAAAGAACCAAGAGATAATTCATGAAATATTCAAGATTCTGAAAATAATACAGAAATTTCTATTAATTATACAACTTCCGGCAGAAGTTGGAATCGAATGGAAATGATTATAGATAACTCATTTGCTTACAATGTAGCACTTGATGTTTTGAAAGATAATGAGGATCTTGAACCAACATCAGTTGAATAATGTCGACATAGAAATGATTGGCCAAAATGGAAAGATGCGATTCAATCAGAATTGAACTCACTTTCAAAACGTGAAGTTTTTGGACCTGTAGTCCGAACACCTGAAGGTGTAAAGCCCATTGGGTATTAATGGATATTTATACGAAAGTGAAATTAGGATAATGAAATTGTAAGATATAAAGCACGAATTATTGCACAAGGTTTTTCACAAAGACAAGGTATTGATTATGATGAGAAATATTCACCTGTAGTGTATGCAATTACATTCCGATACCTTGTGAGTCTGACAGTAAATGAAAATGTTAATATGTGTCTGATGGATGTAGTGACTGCTTATTTATATGAAAATCTAGACAATGATATTTATATGAAAATTCCAGAAGAATTCAACATGCCTGCAGCATGTAAATCTGGTTGTCGTGGAGATTACTCTATTAAGTTACAAAAGTCATTGTATGGCTTAAAGCAGTCTGGACGCATGTGGTATATGTACTGAATCAAAGAACAGAAGAATACAGATTTCATAAGATTAAAAAAATTTTTTGGAAAATAATAGTAAGAATACTAGACTTCATAAGATTAAAAATTTTTGCTGGAAAAAACTATACTTTGAAGATCATATATCAAGGTAACAAATTTTACCTCAGTGAATTATGGAATATATTTCCTAACTACAACAAATTGCAATTGAATGATTTCATTGTCATGGAAGACATCAGTGATGATGGATTTAATGTGACTATTTTTTGCAACAACTGCTATGAAACAATGCACTACACAAATACTATTGCAGCACAACATCAGTCAATGTACACAACACATCAATCTAGAAACCAAAAACATGGCACCATTTACTCAAGTGATGTTGTGTTGCTATGTAACAGTGATTGTGAAGAAACTAACATAAAGCGTGCAGTAAAAACACACAAAAGCTCCCCTATCCAAAAACACAAAAGCATATCAAGTAAGTGAATGCCTTCTCTACAATCTAAAAAAAAAGTCTCCGACAAACAAAGGTAAGAGCGAAATCTAATAGTAACTTTATCACAAGGATGAGAAGAATCCCAGTGCCTCTGCGTTTAAAAAAAAATCAAAAAGTGAAAAAGGTCCAAAAAAACAAAGATAAGATTCAATTGTGATGAAAAACTGCTAATTCTTTTTTAAAAAGATTACTCATGGCAATCAAAATATGTTTGTGCTGCTGATACTTGGTTTTTTAAATTCATTGTAGAGTCTGCCACTTGAAAAGTTAGGGTTTTTACTAATTTTGGCCTTATTTTTGAAAAAGTATACTGGAATGAACAGGGTGGTGGAGGGAATGGACTACACTGGACATAACACCAAAAGAGATGGCATTATGCCAAGTATAACGCCATCTTGGATGGAATTATACCGAAAGTAATAATGCCATTCTACTACTTATTCTGCCTTCTACGATTTATTCTCCTTCTACCACTTATTCTCCGTCTATCATTTATTCTCCTTCTACCACTTATTCTCCTACTATCACTTTTTCTTTCTATCACTTATTCTGCTTCTGCTACCTATTCTGCAACACTCTCAAAGCTTCAGTTACCTAAATTGGCTTGTGAAATGGCTCTTCCGAATCCAATTAGAATGTTTTTGTTCTGGGATACTGAAATTCAGAACGATGATCACAGAGCATTCTTTCCAGGAGTAGCATAAAAAAGTTGGATCCTTAGTGGCAAAGTCTTCTACAACGGTTAGTGCAAAAGATATGTGACATTAGAAACATTGACCCAGCTTCGTGGTGTATTCGTATGATTCTACGATGACCATATTTTTTTCCAGAATTCAATCAAGTTTTCTACAAAGCTATTAGCCTGGATGATAAAGATCAAATGGATCTACTATAGGATATCAAACCAGAGTTTGATAGTGCTGGTCTGCACATTCTTGTAGATTTTCAACCGATGCAGGTTCAAGAACAAGAACACCGGGAAATTGCCGCCAACACAGATAGATTTGTTGACGGGTATGAATCTGTTGACTGTCACTAAACTCATACCATAAATGAATCATCGATGAAGATTCATACGACATAGGTGACTAAGCTCGTGGCATCCAAACTGATAATGTTATACGGAGCAGTTGTTACTGACTCATTAGGTCTAATTTTTGACGTTGATGGTGATCCTGAGTCTGATGTCCCAGTTGAAGTGGAGGCTGAGAGTTCAGATGAGAATGAGGAGCAACCAATTCTCCAAACACAGATATTCGATCCGATGGTCACATCATCTATTGCAACACAAAATCCACAGACTGGATGTAGCAATCACATCGTAGCAGATCGCTGAATGTATGAATGCTTCCAAGATATAAGATCGGAAGCACAGTTAAACGATTGGACATGTGATAACTGATGATGTAGTCCAACTAGATGATTGGAATGATTCAATACAGGAACTTAGAAGAGACATGCGATTTTGGGACAACGAAGAAGCTATTTATGCATTTCGGAAGTGATCCATTCGGATGGGTCATGAGTTCAAAGTTGTGAGGAGTAAGTTGGACCAATGGACAACGAATATCTATTCGTGATATATACGCATAATAAAAAAAGCTACGCATGGTATGTGTCAGATAATTGTATACGATGCAGAATGTACATCTGATCCACAGTGTATAGCCCCACATCCAATGACATATCCAACTCTCACCAGGCCTCTACTGCACAGGTTTATTATACGCTGGAATGCAGGCTGGGAATGAGGAGGAGATGATGACATGACATCGGCTGCCACAGTAATACACTGCTGTAGGATCGAACCCTAATGACATTACAAACATAAACTAATTAATTATTTCTAAAATTAGAACTTTTAATAATTAACTCAAAAATAAATCGAGGTAAAATATAAATCTAACCAACATTGTAGAAATAGAGCCAGTGGTATGGTACCCATCAACAACCATCAGGTGGTGCACGGGATTCTCAACTAGTAATTGCGTCCGAGCACAGACCAGCAAGAACCGTATGCTGCATGTGGATGGATGGGTACTAGGGGATGAAGTCTAGCAGGACACAATAGTGGGATCCTCTCCCATGCCCACAACCGTACAAGGATGATAGGTCCGTGAATCTCCCGGGCATTATCTAGTGAGGCGTCATATAGGCACCGATATAAGTATCCGAGTACTCCACTGCCCCAACAGCCTCCAGATCCTCTAGAAGTCGCAAATAATGTTGTGGTATCTGGTTATTTGAGTGATCGGAGAATGAATGATCTCCCATGAGCATAAGTAGTAGCCCTTGCACTAATCGTACACAATTATGCTCCAATAGACGCTCACCCACTGGTCTCATAATAAATGCCTCAAGAGGTTCCTTCCGTAATTTGTGTCCTACGATGTCAGATTGCATAACCCTAAATCCGAGCAGTTTATTGATCATCTTAATCTACTTAGTAGATTGATTTCTCTCTCAGTAGAGACTATTGTATTTACTTATTGACCTTTCCTGGCTGCCTAGCCATTGAGATCACCCATGTGAACTCAGAATGGCAGCAAGTGGCCAATCAAACGAGAAAATGTTTACCAAATGGGTAAAATTATTTCTGCCACAGTGTCTTATTCTTGAAACTTGATCTTTTATTATGCAGGTTGTTCGTAATCTTATTCTAGCTGGGCACTATGTCCATGTGGTAACTGTTGTCCCCGAATATGTTTTTACTACCACAATACAGTCACCTAGGCTTTTCATTCGTAAGGCAAGTTTCTCTAATCCCCATTAAAATTCTTATAGCGACATTTTGATTACATTTTGCTGTGTAACTTAGTCATTTCATACTTTTAACTCGTCATTAGTTAAAATGTTTTAGAAACTTTTGCATCTTCAACATAGTTGGTCTAAAATATTGTTCTTTTGAAAAGAACTGATAAAATTAATTCATGTTAGTTTGGCCGGAAGTACGAAAAGTTTCATTGTAATTCTAGGGCAAGTATTGCATCTAGTATTGGAGTTATTGAAATTATTCTGTACCTTTAAGGATTAAAGTTCTACACTAACACCAATATTTTCTGTATGTGATTTCCATAGCAATTTTATATTGTGTCTTGCAGGTGCTATTGGATTCTGGGGCTGTTCAAGCAGATTCTTTGACTGTTGACCGTCTTGCTTCGTTGGAAAAGGTATCATCAATTTCCTAGTAAAATTTTCTAGGTTTTCAATTCACTTCATAAGCTTTACAGGCTATTAAGTCACACTCTCTCTTACTAACTTATTTTTGGTTAACAGTACATTGAAACAGCTGTAGTACCACGGGATGCAATTTTGGCAACTGAAATTAGTTGGCTCAGATACATCAATGCTGATTTAGTGGTATTCGCATGCTCCTAAGATATTTCCAGATGGACCTCTAGTTAGTGTAGACTTATGCATGTAAACAAAAGAATATTCTGTGGTTGTTATAACCTTACATAGCCTTTCTGTGTTTCCTGCATCCTTCAATGCCATTAGATTTCCGATGTTGTTCGTGTTGCGTGCCATGCTGCTGCAGATGCTGGAATTCGCTCAGTTTGTGTAACCAACTTCAGGCAAGCTTCAAGCTCCCTGTCAATAATATATGAGGAAATTACTTAGTCAAAATCTTCATTTCATTCAAAGTTTAAAGGACTTTCTCAGAATTTGGTCTTCTATACTGGGAGGTCATGTGAAGAGGAGTACTCTAACTGCTTAGAGTTTTCTTTGTTTCTGTAGGAATGAAACAAAATTTAGATGACTGTAGATGATGTTTGTTTGAGCAGACGAATGAAACCATAGTTTATATTACGTTTCATTACTCGTGAGTTTATAATGTTGACCTAGGCATTGTTCAGAAATCATCTCAGCATTGGTTAGGCATGATTTCAGGAATTTGTTTTGCTTTTGTTATCATCAGAAATTATCACCTCAATCAGAAAATTGAAGTATTAGACAGGTTTTTAATTCACTTATGGTTATATCTTCAAAAAGATTCAATCCGATTTTCGAGCAGTAGAAAATGAACTTAAAATTGTTATTACATGTTTTGCACCATCATGTTTCTCAGATGATGTGGTCTTGTAGATTAATGACTTGAGAAACTGGTCATGCTGACATTAACATTTTCTGTTTCTGTTATCATGTGTGCACATTAACATTTTCTGTTTCTTTTTTCTTTTTTGTTTTCTTGGACTTCTCCTTTCTAGTCATGTAATACAAACTCGATTATGAGTTCATCTGGTGTATTTAGTTCCTAAATCTCTGCTTCCTTTCTTTCTATGCTTTATGCTCTTGTGTAGCTGTGCTGCCACATTAGTCTGAAAATGTTTAGCAGATTATTTCCTCTAGCACTGGTTCTTTGGTTCTTGAACTAAAAAGATAGTACTTGCAAAATTGTGTATTTATCGTTAAACAAGTTTAGGTAGATGCCATTTCCATTTGAAAAAGAAATTTTGACATTTCAAAATTATTTACCAAATTGAACCTTTGCCAGTACATCATAAGCATGTGGAAATCAAATAAAATTGTCACTCTCATTTTTTGCCTCTATCACTGGCAGTTGGGATTTCATCTATGCGGAGTATGTGATGGCTGCTGGACATCATAACCGTTCAATTGTTTGGCGGGTGATTTCTTTGGAAAGATGATGCTCATCTCTCACATCCACCTTTCCATTTTGGTTTTAGGAGATTATTTATATCATTTTATTCACTTTAAAACGCCCTTTTACGCTAGGATGAGTAGGCATTGCTTTTGTATCTTTCTGAAAATGATTCCTCCTGGAATGGGGTGGGTTGTAAGATAATTAGTACAGGAAGTTCCTTTTTCTTGACTTCTTAAGTGTTGGGAGGTTGGGATAAATAAAACAAAACAATGAAAAATAAATCCCAAAATAAATAACCCACACTACCAGGATTAAAATGACTCTCCCAAAACTCTGGTATTGATAAAGTGAGAATTTATCAATAACTACCTAGCAGAAAATAAATCGACAAAAACTTGAAAATATTCTGACACCAAGATTTACGTGAAAACCCCAAAACGGGTAAAAACCACGGGCCAAATATTGACCAATACTTCCACTATAAAAATGGGGTAACAAATCTTCCTCTAGTTATACTAGAAGGTAACACAACTATCTTCACCAAAATAGGTGGATATTAAAGAAAAGAGATCAAAATGTAAACTCACAAAAGAATGATAAAACCTCACTCTTTTCCCTCTTTTCTCTCCTTCTTTGGTGCCTTCACTCTCACCAATTCTCTCTTCTGTTTTTGCCTCTTGCTTCTTTTCTGCTTCTTGCTCGTATATAATTCTCGCTTCAAATGCCTTCTATTTATAGACGAAGCTGCAGACAATTTCCTCAAAGGCGCCGTGAATGTTCGACTGCCAATCTTTAGCTAAATTTGATCTGCAACCATTTGTGCAAAGCATTTATTGACTTCTTGGGTTTGGCCATTTGCTTGGAATTGCAGGCGCCGCAATGTTTGAGTTGAATTCTACAATTCTCCCCCTTCAACTCATTAAAGGAGTTCCAACACACCAGATTCGCTTCTTTGTTGCTTAACTCCCAATTCTTCTAGGAATTTCTTTAACCACAGGATTTCCTTACTTGCTTCGATAGAATGGCTATATATTCTCGCTTCGTAGTAGAAAGAGCAACACACTTTTTGTAGTCTCGCTTTGCCAAGAAACTCGCCGCACCTCCAAACTTCATCAAGTATCCCTCGACGTGGATCTTCTCGTTATCAATGTCTCCGAGCCCATGTCTCGCATCTCAGTATAACATTCTAATACAGGTTTTTCATGTCCAAAACATAGACAATATTTTGTTGTACCTTTAAGATACTCGAGTATCCATTTGACAAAGATTCCAATGCTCTCTACCGAGATTAGAGAGAAACTCGCTGACTACGCCAACCGCATGAGCTATATCTCGGCCTCGGTGCACACCATAGCATACATTAAGCTACCAATCGCTGAAGAATAAGGAACCTTCTTCATATCTTCCTTATCTTGCTCACTTTTAGGACATTGCTTCGTACTGAGCTTGAAGTGACCTGCTAGTGGAGTAGAAACCGTCTTGGCCTTGCTTATGTTGAAACGGTCAAGGACTTTCTCAATGTACTTCTCTTGAGACAACCAAAGTTTACCATTTTGTCTATCTCGAGTGATCCTCATTCCAAGAATTTGCTTAGCTGACCCTAAGTCTTTCATTGCAAAAGACTTGCTTAACTCCTTTTTAACCTCGGCAATTTTGGCAAATGATCATGTCCAACAATTAACATGTCATCAACATAAAGTAGGAGGATAATAAAATCACCATCAGAAAAACTCTTCACGAACACACAATGATCTGGTATAGTCCTACGATAACCATGTTCCGTCATGAAAGAATCAAATTTCTTGTACCATTGCCTTGGAGCTTGCTTCAACCCGTATAAGCTTTTCTTGAGTTGACAAACAAGGTGTTCCTTTCCTTTGACTTTGAACCCCTCCGGCTGCTCCATGTAGATTTCTTCTTCAAGATCTCCATGAAGAAAGGCTGTCTTCACGTCAAGTTGTTGAATCTCCAAGTTCAAGCTAGCTGCTAATCCAAGAACAACTCGAATAGAAGACATTTTAACTACAGGAGAAAATATTTCCTCAAAATCAATACCTCTCTTTTGATAGAAACCTTTCACGACCAACCTGGCCTTGTATCTTGGTTTGGAGATATTTTCTTCTGCCTTTAGCTTGTACACCCATTTGTTCTTCAAGGCTCTTTTTCCTTTCGGAAGTTTCACCAAATCATATGTATGATTGTCATGCAAAGATTTCATCTCTTCTTGCATAGCTTTCAACCACTCATTTTTACTTTTATGGTTTACAGCTTCTTCATAAGTTTCTGGCTCTCCCCCATCAGTGAGCAGCACGTACTCTTGTGTATTGTATCTGGTGGAAGACCTCCTTTCTCTGGTGGATCTCCCTGGGTTCGGTCGTGGTTGTGGAACCCGGTGGTATTGCTCGGCTCAGCTAGTGGAACATCACCATTGTTGTCCTCGCTTCGCCTCAACTCCCCTGTGCTCGTCATGATTGATATGTTGAGGTGTTGGGTCTAGGTTGACTGGAATTTCTGGATCCGGTCTTGGTTTATCATCTTTCTTGATGTCTTCAATGGTTTGATCTTCAAAGAAGACAACATCTCTACTTCTAATCAATTTCTTATCAACAGGATCTCATAGTCTGTATCCGAACTCTTCATGTCTATATCCCAAGAAAATACATTGTTTGGCCTTACTATCAAGTTTAGACCTTTCGTCTTTGGGAATATGAACAAATGTTCTGCAGCCAAAAACTCTCAAATGCTTGTAAGAGATTTCATTACCTGTCCAAACTCTTTTGAGAATATCACCACCCAAAGGAACCGAAGGAGAAAGGTTGATCAAGTGAATCGCCGTTCTCATTGCCTCACCCCTGTAAAGGTTTTGGCAGTTTGGCATGAGAGAGCATGCATCCGATGCGTTCCGTAATTGTCCCTGCTTCATCCTTTCAGCTACACCATTGTGTTGTGGAGTCTTTGGTACACTTTTCTCAAGTCTGATGCCATGACTCCTGCAATATGCTTCAAAAGGGCCTCTGTATTCACCACCATTGTCAGCCCTGACACACTTCAATTTTCTTCCTGTTTCTCTTTCCACCTTGACATGGAAGTCTTTGAAAACATCTATAACCTGATCCTTTGACTTCAAAGAAAAACACCATACCTTTCTAGAATAATCATCAATAAAGGTCACAAAATATAATGCACCACCAAGTGTTCTTTCACCCATATGACATACATCAGTATGAACCAACTCCAAAGGAAATAATTTTCTAGATGGAGGAAATTTCTGAAATGCAACTCTATGTTGTTTTCCAACTAAATAATGAGTGCAGGATTTGAGACTTACACCTTTTACATCCGGTAGGAGTTGTTATTTGGCAAGTCTCTGGAGTCCTTTTTCACTCATGTGGCCAAGTCTTTTATGCCAAAGATTTGAGGAAGATTTCAAACCCGTATTTACTTCTCCATTGCTCGCCTTTTGCTTTCATCACGTAAAGTGAGCTTGCTTTTGTACCTTTGGCGATGATAAGATTTCCTTTTGTCAGCTTCCATTTTCCGTTGTTGAATTTGTTTGCATAACCTTCATCATCAAGCTTGCCGGTGGAGATGAGGTTGAGACGAACATCTGGTACATGTCTCACGTTCTTTAAAATTAGTTGACAACCGGTACTAGAATTAAGGTGAATGTCTCCAATACCAATTATTTTGCAAGAGCCATCATTTCCCATTTTTACATGACCAAAATCTCCTGGTGTGTAAGATGAGAAGAATTCCCTGTGAGAAGTAACATGATAAGAAGCTCCTGAGTCAATAACCCAGTCACTGTTATGACAGACTAGGTTAATACTGGAATCATCACAAACAAGTTCGATTTCATCATCGGTTGTTGTGGCAGCTGTCTCTGAAATTTCTTCCTTGGCTTCTCCTTTTGTGTTGGCTCGATCTTTCTTCCATTTTCGGCATTCATTCTTGTAATGCCCCTTTTTATGACAATAGAAGCATTCAATGTCTCTTTTAGACTTGGACTTACCTCTTGATCTGTCATATCTGTTGTGTGGATCTCTGGACTTACTTCTCCCCCTCCGGTGATTCCTTTCAGCAACAAGTGCTTGAGACTCCGAATTTAATCCTTGATCCTTCCTCCTGGTTTCTTCATTGTACAAAGCTTCTTTGACCATCTCCAATGTAACACCACCACTTGGAGCAGAATTTAAGACAGAAACAACTAGTGTTTCCTAACTATCAGGGAGTGAAGTAAATAGTAAGAGTGCTTGTACCTCCTCATCTAGCTTCAGATTTACAGCATCAGTGCGGTTTATTAATCCCTGAAAATCATTCAGGTGCTCGGACATATTTGCTCCTTCTTTGTACCGCAACCGCGTAATCTGTTTCAACAAAGAAACTTTGTTAAGACCATATTTTCTTTCAAACATGGTCTCTAATTTTTTCCACATCACATCTGCTCTTGTTTCGCCTGAAACATGATTGAACACACTTTGGTCAATCCAACTCCTAATATGACCAATAGTTTTTCTATGCATTTTTGCCCATGCAACATCAGTTGTACCCTCTGGTTTTGCAACATCACCAAGAATGGGTTCATACATATCTTTACAATATAACAAGTCTTCCATTCTAGGCTTCCAAACAGCATAGTTACTAGAAGTCAATTTAATCATACTACCAGAAGAAGAAGTTGACTCCTCCATTAAAAAAAAATTGACCAAGGCTCTGATACCACTTTGTTGGGAGGTTGGGATAAATAAAACAAAACAATGAAAAATAAATCCCAAAATAAATAACCCACACTACCAGGATTAAAATGACTCTCCCAAAACTCTGGTATTGATAAAGTGAGAATTTATCAATAACCACCTAGCAGAAATAAATCTGACAAAAACTTGAAAATATTCTGACACCAAGATTTACGTGGAAAACCCCAAAACGGGTAAAAACTACGGGCCAAATATTGACCAATACTTCCACTATAAAAATGGGGTAACAAATCTTCCTCTAGTTATACTAGAAGGTAACACAACTATCTTCACCAAAATAGGTGGATATTAAAGAAAAGAGATCAAAATGTAAACTCACAAAAGAATGATAAAACCTCACTCTTTTCCCTCTTTTCTCTCCTTCTTTGGTGCCTTCACTCTCACCAATTCTCTCTTCTGTTTTTGCCTCTTGCTTCTTTTCTGCTTCTTGATCGTATATAATTCTGCTTCAAATGCCTTCTATTTATAGGCGAAGCTGCAGACAATTTCCTCAAAGGCGCCGCAATGTTCGGCTGCCAATCTTTGTCCAAATTTGACTGCAACCATTTGTGCAGCATTTATTGACTTCTTGGGTTTGGCCATTTGCTTGGAATTGCAGGCGCCGCAATGTTTGAGTTGAATTCTACATTAAGTAACCTGGCATTTGCTTACTTTCTGGATTCCCGAAGTGCTACTCAGGAAGTAGATAAATACATTGTTAGAAATTTCAGTCGATTGTTTAACTAGATGACATGCTCAATTGTTTAACAAAAAGGTTTCCAAATTAATTTTGTTCCGGCTCTAACTTCAGTTATCCACCTTCCATGTTTTCTATGTCACATTAATACCTGGATGTCTGAAATATTACTTTGATTGATTGCTTTGCTTGTGCATGTGATGTTGCAATTTTGGTTCTGCGAAGTTTTAATTTGTTCTCAAATAATTATGCAGATAGCTGAAGACTATTCTCATGCTGAACTCTTGATTCGTCTCCCAGGATATTGCCCTAGTATGTCTTCCACAATTTATCTTTTCTACTAATTCGTGTCTTCTGTTATTATTATTATTTTTTACTTTTATTAGCTTAAAATCTCAATTTCCACATCATATATCCAGTATTTAGATTTGGGCTTGCAACTTTTGGCTTCTCTTATATATTTGGTCCATTTGATTTTTTCTTTTGCTGAAGAAGGAAAAGAAGATGATCACCTGAATATTATATTATTTATTTTACAATTGCAAACGAAATCATTTGATTTTGCAGTGCCTGCTTTTCGTGATTTTGTTGATGTGCCACTTGTAGTGAGGACGCTTCAAAAATCCCAAGCTGAGGTTTGCTTCCTATAATTGAAGGCCTTTATTGATATAAACTTGTTTCATATATGATCTTCCAATATTTACTTGTGCAGGTCAGGAAAGAGCTGGGTATTGGAGACGAAAAAAAAAGTGCTAATTTATAATTTTGGTGGGACTGTAAGTTCATGTTGCTACCAGTTTTATTCTTGTGGAAAGAACTATGAGTGTTCAGTGGACCCTTAATAACTTCATACCATAGTATACGTTTTGCTTTGATATTTATGTCCTAAAAGTATAGACCTTTTTGCTAGAAAAACTTCTAGCAATTTATACTCCATTGTTAATCCTGATAGATCTTGGAACTTTTACTTTTATGTTTTCTATAAATTTATTTCATTACTGGGGTTTGAAATATCATGCTGCTGTATTTGATCACCAAATGTCTGGTCAATAATTTATAAGCAGAGGAAAAACTCCCTCTATTCCAAATGGAAAGAAAAAAGATTTTTCTAGTACTCCAGGATTCAATTCAAATTTTGATCTTCCTGAATTTCTTGGCTGTTCATATTTCTTTTTTAATGAAAGTCTTAACTCTAAAGTGCTTTTATTTCTAGATGAGTTATGCCCCAAGAGACATGATGGAGCTTGTCCTGCTTGCTTCCTGAAAATTTATATTAATCCATGCAGGAACTCATTATTTTCTGTTTTCTGTTCGAAAATATTTTCATCTTCAACAATTCTGTTGTACTAATCTCTATGTCCAAACTAAAATGTCCAACATAGGATATTGCACAATAGTGCACATAAGATATGTACTAAACTGATATCTTCATTTGTTGCAGCGTTCTGGTTGCATATTGAAGGAAGACTATCTACCTGCAGGCTGGATTTGCTTGGTTAGTTTCCTTGAGATTCCGTCACTGGTCTTTACTCTTATTCAACTCATCCGGGTATGCTTCTGTGTAAAATAGTTATTCCTTGTTACAGGTATGTGGTGCTTCTGAGGAACAGGAGCTTCCTAAAAATTTTATGAGGCTACCTACACAAGTTCACACACCTGATCTAATTGCTGCCTCAGACTGCATGCTTGGTAAAATCTACTAGGATTGGGATAGTATGATGTTTTGCCTTTGCATAGCTTGGCATGACTTCTCCTACCATTTTCTTTCAGGTAAAATTGGATATGGCACAGTAAGTGAAGCATTAGCATACAAAGTCCCGTTTGTATTTGTACGCCGAGATTATTTTAACGAAGAGCCATTTCTTAGACATATGCTTGAGGTACTCTGTTTCACTTGTGCCTCTTCTCTTTTTCTTGGTTAGAAGCAGAACAGCTTGGAGCTTATTTCAGTACATATACATATATTGTGAAACAGCATTTTCAAAGTGGTGTTGAGATGATTAGAAGGGACCTGGTTACTGGACGATGGGCTCCGTATCTCAAAAAGGCTATTAATTTGAAACCATGCTATGATGGGGGTGTCAATGGTGGAGAGGTATATTTCGGTATTTTATGTTATTATTGAGTTAGAATAGTCATTGAGGCTTATCCTGCTGCCTTTTAAAAGTTGACAAATGCTTTCTACATCGTTGATACCCCTATACTTGTTTCCTGGCATTTGATTCTTTATTTATCAAGATTCTAGAAAGTTAAGAATTTTGGGTTTGGTCCTAAGGCTAGTCACTTGAAAAACGCAAATTATATTCTCAGTTCTCTAGTCTTGTAGAAAATGGAGGAGTGGAAGAATCACTAGGAGAACGTTCAATGCTGAATACAGAAATGAACAAATAACATGGTTCATAGATATAAATACATAAGTCGGTAACATTAATGATAAATAAATCACCCAACTTATTATAGCTCTGCTTCTTCATGTTCGTTGGTTTCTCGAAATAAAAAATCTGAGAGGTTTTCAGGATATCTAGTTAATTATCTAGAAAATGAACCTCAAGGGCTTTGAGTTTTAAGGTTTATGTCAGGGTTATTGGCATCTTTGGCTTTTTCTTTTTCCTCCAATTATATCTTGTAAACTTCTTTTCATAGATAATCCCCTTCATCCAGCATTGTGGTGTGACCCAGCTCTCTCTCTCTCTCTCTCTCGGGTGAAACTGTACATGCTTGTGCTTTTATATAGCTAATTTTCTTCCAATTCTTGAGCCCTGGATATCTAATACCTCATTTATTTTTTTAGGTGGCTGCTAGATTGTTAGAGGATACAGCTTTTGGCAAAAGTCATGCTGCCCGTGAGGTAATGTCTATTCAGTTGCATAATCAGATAATGAATAACTTTTTGAACACCCCTTTCAAACTCATTTTGAAAGAGATTGACCATTTTCTTTAAGCAAGTGAATCGTCAATCTGATTGTACTTCATCTCCGCCGCTTACTTCGTTTAAGATACCTGTTTCCTAATGATGCATATCTGGAAGTGAATTTAAACAATCATTTATCACATTCGGTGTCATGGTCATGCTAATCTTCCTTGTCTGAAAGAAAAATATTGCTATTCTGGTGGCATTTATGCTCTTCTATGTTAACTGGGAAAAAGGTTGAGTGCGGAATTTCAACTACTAGAAAACAAATGCTTCTAAAATTAAACGATATCCTGAACTAGAAAAGGTTATCTAAGCATATATGGACATAAGATCAGTTTGATCAACTAGATAGCAGCATTACACGTTCCTTCATCTGGAAAAGCTTTATTAACAGAAATAATCATGCTAGTTTATGTTATCAATTGCTAGTTTCTCTTTTTTCAGGAGTATTAAATATCTCAGTACATTCTTTTTGTTGACAATGACGTTTCTATCTGGTTTTATATTGTAGCTTAGTGGATCAAGGAGGCTGCAAGATGCAATTGTTCTTGGGTATCAGCTTCAGGGAGTCCAGGGAAGAGATATGCTTGTTCCAGAGTGGTACTCAGTTGCCCAAAATAAATTCAGTTTTAGAACTATTGTGCCAGATCATGTCGGAAGCAGCCCACGTTCAGAAAAGTACATTCTCAATCTTGCTTGTTCTGGTTTCCTTTCCTTGTGGAATTACCCACTTCTTTTAGTTATTTTTATTGATTGTACCTGAATGTTTGACGAATCTTTTCTTCCCTTCTGAACTCCACAACAATATTTTGCAGAAATACGGGATATGTTATTCTTCATGGAGATCACCATGGTCTTCGAGATACAAAACGTTTTCTTAAGGGCTTGGTAGAATTACGCGCCTTATGTGTTCCTGGGGTTGATAATATCAACCACTCCCGTGAAAGTCTGGCAGCAGCAGCACTATTCAACTGGGAGGTATTTCTAATTTTTGTCTTTTGGTTGCTGATTGATTTAAGTGAGAATTACAGAAGAAAATCAAGTATTAAAGGCATTCAATAATACCTCAATGAGGGTAGAATGACTACCCATAAATTTGGATATTTCATTTTCTAGAGAGCCAGATTGACAGCCTGATTTCCTTTCTGTTTCAACAATCTGGAACGTTTAGATTTGTCAAGTATTTTTGGAGATTTCATAGTTTGGAAAACCAAACTTGCACTCTAATTTCCTTCTTGTTTCAACAGGCTGACCTGTTTAGATTTGAAACTGTCTCAAGTCTTAGTAACTGCTTAATCCAGCTGTTGCCTGAATCTAATACAACCCAATGCCATTCATCAGGTTCACCATACACACTTTAAAACCCTTTTCCAAGCTTGGGAAAGACTGCTTGACCGTCAAAATATCTTGCCACCTATCCTATTTTCTCTTTTATTTTTCCTTTTAAAATAATTTCTACTTCCACTTGATCCCTATATCAATGCATGTGTACCTTTGTCTTTTTCTTGCCTTTCCTATGTGCTAAATGTGATGCTGCATTTTTTAATAATGAGCATGCTAGTGACAGAATTTTGTAAAATAAAATTTTTATTTATGTTTTTTCTAGATCTAAATTTTTTTTAGATTACAAATGCCTCTTTAGGAATAATTTTTTGTTTCATGGGCCTACTTTATATAATTTTTATTATCCTCTAATAACTGTCAAAAATCTTTGTAAATTATAGATACTAAAGATCCTTAAAGTAATGTAAATTCCAGTCTTCCCTATATCCGTCTTACTACTACCACTATTCTATTCTCCCAAGTATTTTTTTAACCTTTTCAAATACTTTTCTTGAAAATTTCAAGCCCTTTCTATTGATATTGTAATTTGTGAACAAATAATCAAGTTGTGATTTGGGAGTTGTACATATTGATTATTGAGTATCTCTAGTTGTTGTTAGGAAAAGGAGATAGCATATACCGTATAGAATTTGTATTGGTTATGACAAAGTTTTTCTCTTTAAGTCTATTTTTTAGTAAATCATTTCTTTATTTAATTTTTTTAACTCTTGAAGTTATCCATGTTATCTATGTTGGACAAATTAATTGTTTCTCTATGTAACTCCGAAATTATTGCCATATAGTTATCAAAGACCATCAAAATAACTATAATTTATTTCATGAGAGTTAAAAAGTAATTTTACTGAAAGGCATTTTAGGCTATTCAAAAAAGGAAGAAACAAACAATTTTTAGTTATGAGGAACTCTATCTGAAATACCTAAGAGGGGGGGTGAATTAGGTATTTAGATAATTTTCGCAAACTTAAACCTTTTATGCGTTTAGACCAAGAACAAGTTATGTAAGCTAATTATAGATAATTGATAGCAAGACAATAATGAAAGCAATAGCAAAGAACTCGAATAATTTATAGTGGTTCGATCCTCAAGATCTACATCCACTACCTTAAGCTCACACTTAAGGATTTCAACAAATCTACTAATTGCTCAGGTTTACAAATTACAAGAGAGGTTCACCACACTTTGGTTTTACACTCACAACCTCTTCTAGTAATTTCTTACAATACAAGGCCCACCAACCTATGGTTTTATATCTCAAACAACCTTGAATCACAACTTCAAGGATTACCCTTATCTAAAGGGTTTTATGTTATCAAGATAACCTTGCTAGAGCTAGTAGATCAATACAATTGAATAAGTAAAGAAGAATGTGTAGAAGTTACCACTTGATGGTAGATATTACACAAATTTGCACCTTCACACTTTGATGTCTTTTGATGGATCAATTGAATGCACAAGACATAAGAGAGCTTAAGAAATGTTTGCTAAATGCTTTTGAATGCTTGGAGTTTTCAAGATTTCAAGAGTTACAAAAATTTGCATGTTTATGGCTTTTATAGAATTTGAAAATCTGTTAAAACGTTCATAAAACGGCTAGTAACGGCTAGTTTCAGAAAATTCGGACGACCGAATTTCTTGGCTGCGTCCGAATCTTCGTCCGAATTTCTCTGGATGAATAGTAACCATGCTGAGAACAAAAATTCGGACGATCGAATTTTTTTGCTGCGTCCGAATCTTCTTCCGAATTTCTCTGGAAGAACAGTGACCATGCTGAAGGCCAAAAATTCGGACGATCGAATTTTTTGGCTGCGTCCGAATCTTCTTCCGAATTTCTCTGGAAGAATAGTAGCAAACTTTTGCTACAAAATTCGGACGACTGAATTTTTTGAAAGCATTTTCAAACTTTGTAAAATCATTTGAGATATAACTTCAATGAGTTTGAAAAACATTTGATATATATAGAAAACTTATTTAACTATATTTAAGCTTGAAACACATGAACATATGAAGTTTATAGACATATCTTATAGAAAGATTCATTCAAAGTCTTTTAAGATTATAAGACTATTTTTATGCTCTCTTATGCATTCAATGATAATCAAGACATGCAAGTGTAGAGTTTACATAGAAATTTACTTAAAAGTTAAATGCACTCTACACTTCAAGTCTTCAATGCCTTTTGATCATCTTTAGAACAACATTCTTCAATCTTCAAATACTTGCTTAAATGAAGTTGTTCTTGAACTTTTGCTTCAAAGCAATGAGACTTCATACTTCTCAAATTACAGAACCTATCACACAATAATCAAACATTTTAGTCCTCATCAATATTTGTCATTAATCAAAACTATATAATTTGCTCTTAGGGCTAACAATCTCCCCCTTTTTGATGATGACAAACTTTGATGCAAAATGTGATAGATTAAAACAATGTAGTACATAGAAGTATTGATGTCAATGATAGAAAATAACCAATTTAGCACATTGACATACAAAAGGCTCAATATGAGCCTATGACCCAACCAACCTCCATTTGCCTCATTCCTTCCAACAACATATAGAAGATATAGCATTTAAGTATTTAGAAAACTTCTAAGAGAGGTATTAAAGGTCATAAAAGATTAATATTGCTCCCCCTTAGATTGTGCTCATTTTTTAACAAGTTTGAACTTGAGATGCTATGCATCCGAATTTTGACATATCAAGTCCAAATTTTAAAATAGATTAAATGAAAGCTTAAAATTTTGAGAATAAGCTTTCCTAAGGTTGTTCAAACATAGAGGAAGAGATTAAAGCTAGTTTGAATCAATTTGAACAACACTAGAGCACACTTTGGTAACAAAATATGCATGCATCCGAATTTCAGAACATGCATCCGAATTTTTGATCTTGCATCCGAATTTTTAAATCTTAAATCCAAAACTATAATAACTTCAATATAATGAATGCTTAGGGTTGTTCAAACATAATAGAAGAGATTAAGACAGATTTAGATCAATTTGAACAACAATAGAATACTCTTTGGTAACAACTTATAGCTCATGCATTCAAATGTTTTCATAGAGTTTTCATAGAGTAACAATTCAAGAGCAAGTTATTCATTTACAGAAAGCACATAGAAAACATCTATAGGATTGATACATAGGACTCAGAAAACATGCATACAAGAAAAAAAAAATTCATATGCAGAAAAATTCATTATCTCATCACATAGCAGTTTTTCACACATTTTGTCATCTTCATTTTTTCTCCCCCTTTTGTCATCAGTCAAAGATGGGGTCAATGAAAATGAGATTAACAATTTAACACATAAAGGAAGCTCTCATCACTGAGATTTCATCATTGAGCTTCACTATTACATAAGATGCATGAAAAATACTAAAGAATATTATAGCATTAGATGCATAAAGCAGTAAATAGTATGGAAGAGATGCTTAGTCTTGTGATGTTGATGAAGAGGCTCTGCTAATCCCTTTCTTGATGGCCAAGTGCTTCACTCTTCCTTGGCTGAATGAAATGTGTGATGGTGAGACAATTTCAACTTGAGCTACTTGGCTTCCTGCCTTTTGTGGTTGTACATGTTCTTCTTCTTCTTCTTGTTCTGCCACTGTCTCATCATCTCCTCCTTGGTCATCCCCATAATCACTGTCATTATCTTTGTCCTTCTTATCTTCCTCTTTATCATCATCTTCCTCGTTTCTATCTTGAGGCCTAGAGGGTCCTTCACCACTTTGAGTATTTCTCATTAGGATTTTCTCAATGTGTTTCACTCTATTCTCTAGTCCATCTAATTTTCCTTGAACCATTGGAGCAAATGATTCAAAGAACTTATATATTTTCTCCATTTCCTTGACTTGATTGTTCAAGGCTTCTTGGAATGCTTTGGCTATTATGGTGTCACCTCTAGTTATTCCTTCACCACTTGACTCATCTTTAGTTTCTTCTTCAACTACCATTCTTTTAGTTGGTGGTTGTTCCCCCTCACTTGAAGTGTCATGCTTTCTTTTTGTCTTCATTTCTCTTGCAAGGGTCTCTTCCTCATCTTCCTCATCTTCATCCTCCTCCTTTTCCTCTTCTACACTTTCTGTTCTTTCTTTTCTTCCTAATCTTTTTGGAGAGGATCCTCTTTTTGTTCTCCATACTCCATCATCATCAAGGATAAGCTGCATTTTCTTAAGGGATTCATCAGTGTATATTTCTCCACTTTTAAAAGTTTGTCCTCTTCCTGGAAGTTTAATCTTAAAATGCTTAAAGATCTTGGTTAACAGTCTTCCAAAGGGGAATGCCTTGGTTACTGTTTTTCTAGCAGTAATCATGTGTCTTAAGGCTATATATCCAAAGTTGAATTTCCTCTGCTCATGCAGGGGCCAACAATAATACCATATGCATATTCCCTATCGATGATTTATGTCCAAAGTTAGGAACAATCATAAGTAGTTACCATGTGATGCAATACCCTACCTCTAGCATCCAAATTCTTGATTTCCCTCTTTTATAGATCTAAACTCTCTTCCATTTGTAAATGCTTGTTCAAATCTATCATATGTAAAGAGTTGACGATCATAGCAATGCATTGAGGGTGCATAATATTTAGCCCCACCGTCACTTACCCAACAAATTCCGTTAATCGGATCTTCACTTAATTCAATATCAACTTGGGATACTCTAGTTGAATACCATTGTATCCTATCATCCCCAACAATCTCAGTTCTTTCTTCCTTTAGGTTTGCATAGAATTCATATACCAAGGTGGGATAAAAATCTTCATTAATAAACAACAAACTACTCCATCCAACATCATGGAAACAAGACAAAACCATATCCATACTAGATAGTTTATCAACATCCACCTTATATCCAGGAATAATCTTTCTACTATTCTTATTCCATTCATCAAATTCATGAGTAGATTTGATAGAGATAAACTCGTCAATTTCGGATTGTGTTTGAGGAATGCGAATCCTTCTTGGTTGATTGAGGATTGGGTCTCCATTTCCTTCCTTAGCCTTTCCTTTTCCTTTCTCAACATTGGGCTTCTTTGTTCTTACCATGATGTTTTCTCTTGAGAAGGGGTTTGTTTTTCCGTATGAAATTAGGGCTTAGAAGTTTAAAAATGAACACAAATCGGGATGAGACTGTGTGAATTTGAAGAGATTTTGATTCGGACGTGAATGGGTATGAGAGGTTTTGAAAGGATTTAAAATTCGGAAGTTATAATGTTTGGAAGAAACCGTTCGATTTTCATTTAAATAGATGCATCCGCAAAATTCGGACGACCGAATTTTAGGTCTCACGTGCAATTTTCGGTCAAAAGTTTCGTCTCTTTGATTCGTAAAATTCGATCGATCGAATTTCTCGTCTCACGTCCGAATTTTTGATCAATAAATCTCTGTTTTCATCACAACATTAATACACACATTAGTCATTGAATTTTGAAATTCCTAAGAGTCTTCTTAGGTGATTAAACATTTCCTCAGCCAAAGGCTTTGTAAATATGTCAGCAATTTGATCATTTGTATTTACATGTTCTAAGCATATATCTTTCTTAATCACATGATCACGAATGAAATGATGTTTTATTTCTATATGTTTTGTCCTAGAATGTTGAATGGGATTAATGCTCAAATTGATAGCACTAGTGTTATCACATAGTATAGGCACACACTTAAATTTAAGACCATAATCAAGTAAAGTATGTTGCATCCATAATAATTGTGCACAACAACTTCCCTGCAACTATGTATTCGACTTCAACTGTGGATAAAGATACACAAGCCTCGCTTTTTACTAAACCAAGACACTAGACAACTACCAAGAAATTGACAATGACCACTTGTACTTTTACGCTCAACTTTACATCCCAAAGCATAGTCAAGATCGAATATCCAATAAGTTCAAAAGATGAAGTTTTTAGAAAACCAAAGACCATAGTCATATGTAGTCAATCAAATAACGAAATATTCGCTTTGATGGAAATTAGATGAGATTCTTTAGGACATGATTGGAATCTAGCACACAAGCAAACAAAGCAAACATAATATCTGGTCTACTAGCAGTGAGATAGAGTAAACTTCCAATCATACCTCTATACAATTTCTCATCAATACTTTTACATTTCTCATCTTTGTCAAGTTTAGTTGATGAACTCATAGGAGTACTTATTCCTTTTGCTTGATCCATTCCAAACCTTTTCAATAGCTCCTTAGTATATTTTTTCTTGATTGATGAAGACTCCATCCTTGATTTGCTTAATTTGTAGTCCAAGGAAGAAACTTAGTTCTCCCATCATGCTCATCTCAAATTCATTTTGCATAGTTTTTAGCAAACTCTTCACAAAGAGAAATATTAGTAGAACCAAAAATAATATCATCAACATAGATTTGTACAAGCAAAATATCATTTTTAGAAGATGTTTTAATAAAAAAGAGTTGTGTCTACTTTTCCTTTAGTAAAACCTTTTGTGAGAAGAAAACCACTTAATCTTTCATACCAAGATCTTGGAGCTTGTTTCAGTCCATATAGAGCTTTGGTTAGCTTATACACATAATTTGGAAATTTTTCATGGATAAAACCAGGAGGTTGTTCTACATAAACCTCTTCTTCAATAAAACCATTTAGGAAAGCACTTTTAACATCCATTTGAAAAAGTTTAAAACCTTTAAAGCAAGCAAATGCTAAAAGTATTCTTATAGATTCTAATCTTGCTATCTGGAGCAAAGGTCTCATCATAGTCAATGCCTTCTTCTTGGTTGAAACCTTGAGCAACAAGTCTAGCTTTATTTCTAACTACTTCTCCTAGTTCATTTAACTTATTTCTAAAAACCCATTTTGTACCAATAACGAGAATGATCATGAGGTCTCAGGAACAAGAGACCAAACTTTATTTCTTTCAAATTGATTTAGTTCTTCTTCCATAGCAATAATCCGTAAATTATCACACAATGCATCATCAATATTTTTTTGGTTCAATATGAGATAAAAAAAGCAAAGTTATCAATAAAATACCGTCTTGTTTTTACCCCCTTGAGAGACATCACCAATGATTTGCTCCTTAGGATGACCTTTTGCATATGTGATATCTTTTGGAAGTTCTTGATCATTTCTTGATTGACCATCTTGTTCTTGCTCCATTATTTCTTCTTCTTTGGCATGATCTTCCATCGTGGGTGCTTGGTGTTGAGTATGATTTTCAACCATTGATGTACCTGTGTCATCTTCATTTCCTCTTTGAAGATAAATGTTAGATTCATCAAAGGTTACATGAATAGTTTCTTCAACACACAATGTTCTTTTATTATAAACTCTATATGCCTTTTTATTTGATGAATAACCAAGAAAAATTCCTTCATCTGATTTTCTATCAAACTTCCCAAGATAGTTGCTAGTGTTTAAAATGAAGCATTTATAACCAAAAACTTTGAAATAGACAATTGATGGAGTTTTGTCAAATAGAAGTTCAAAAGGTGTTTTTCTTATAAAAGGTCTTAGTAAAACTCTGTTTCATGATATAACAAGTCTGTATTAATGACTTCACCTAAAAAATACTTTGGTAATGAGTTTTCACAAAGCATTGATCTAGCCATTTCTTGTAAGGTTCTCGTTTTTTCCTTTCAACAACACCATTTTGTTGAGGTGTTTTGGCAAACTGAAAAATTGTGAGTAATACCATATTCATCACAAAATTTTGTAAAGTCTTGATCACAAAATTCTCTTCCATTATCACTTCTAATAGAAATCAGTTTGTAATCAAGAGAGGTTTGAACCTTTTTGAAGAGTTTTGAAAATTCATGAAATGTTTCATCTTTTTGTGCTAAGAAGATTACCCATGTAAATCTTGAAAAATCATCAACAATCACATAAGCATAGCTTTTACCACCAAGACTAGTAGTCCTCATAGGTCCAAATAAATCCATATGAATTAGTTCAAGAGGTTTTGTGGTAGAGACCATTTTCTTTGGTTTAAAAGATGTTTTTGATTGTTTTCCATATTGACAAGCATCACAGAGTTGAGTTTTATCAAAATGCAATTTAGGTAATCCTCTCACCAACTCTTGTGTAGAAAGTTTGTTTAATAAATCCATGCTTACATGTCCTAATCTTCTATGCCATAAAAATCCATCATTGTCATGAATGGCAAGACATTTAATATCATTTGTAATAAGCTCATCAAGATACAACACATATACATTACCAACTCTTTTTAGCAACAAAGATAGTTTTGTTACTTGCATTGTCAAGAATAGTACAAGTATCACATTTAAACTCTACTTTGCATCCATTATCACATAGTTGACTAATACTTAGTAAATTATACTTTAAATCTTCAATAAGTAATACTTTCTTGATAAGAGGAAAAGAACCTTTACCAATGTTACATATTCCAAGTATTTTCCTTTCTTCTTATCTCCAAATGTGACAAAACCTTCACTTGTAGTTTGAAGTTCACTAACAAGTGATGCATTTCAGATCATGTGCCTTGAGCATCCACTGTCAAGGAACCATTTAGTGGCACTTGATCTTGAGGCAAATTGTACCTATACCAAATTTGAAAGGGTGATTTTTGGTACCCATATTTTCTTGGGTCCAAGGGGGTTAGTAAAAGTTTCTTTGACTTTCCAAATGGTTTTAACACCACTTTCTACTTTTTCTTTTGACAAAACATCTAGAAACCTTGTGTCCATGTTTACCACAATAAGTGCAGCAAATATGTGATCTAGAATGATAAGATTCTTTAACAAAAGATTTTCTCTGTTTTGGAGCAGAATAATCATGAGTAAAACCAAGACCATGTTTTACAAATGAAGGTCTTTGATAACCAAGTAATTTATTCAAATTTTCCCTTCCATTTGTAAATCTCTCAATGCATAAAGTTAGATCATTAACTCTCCTTTTTAGAAGTTCATGATCTTTTATCATTGATTCAAGAGAAATAATTTTAGTGCAAAGCTTTTTGTTTTCAAAAGATATGTTTTGTATAGTTGTATTCAAAACTTCTTTTTCAATAGCAATGCAACTAATGGTTTCAAGAAGTTTTCCATTTTCAACACATAATTTTAAATTTTCATTAGATAAATTATTTATTTTGAGTTTCATTTCCTTATTTCTTTTTGAAGCCTTTTTTAATTCTTCATATAACTCAACAATAAGATCACTGGAATCAATATCATCATCATATATATTTGAGATAGAGGGTGAAGATTGTACCTCATCATCAATGGCCATGAAGCATATGTTGGTCTTTCTTTCACTTTCATCCTCACTTTCCTGTTGATCCCATGTTCCAGCTAGTCCTTTTCCTTTCTTGACATATTTCTTTCTGTTTTTGCTTTCTCTTTCCCTTTCAAACACTCTGGGACAGTCAAAGCAATAAGATGCTCAAGACTTTTGCATTCAAAGCATTGAGGTTTATATGATGAAGATTGTCCACTCTTCTTGATTGGCTTTCTTCCTTTCTTGAGAAATTCATTTTTGTAGAATCTCTTGAATTTCTTCACCTGCCATTGCAATTTCTTCTTCTCCACTGCTTTCCTCCTTCTTCTTCACTTGAAGATTGTTCTTGTTCGACCAAGTTGTTTGAGGCATTAAGCACTACTCCTTTTCTTCCCTTTTCTTCATCCTCCTTGTCATTTAGCCGTTTCATCTTCATTTCATGAGTCAGTAGAGATCCAATGATCTCTTCAAGTGGAAGAGTCTTCAAATCCTTGGATTCCTCAATGGCAAGTGTTTTAGGTCGCCATGATTTTGGTAGAGCATCTAAAATCTTTCTGTTTTGCTCTCCCATAGTATAGCTTTTACCATAAGCTTTTTAAGCCATTGAAAATGTTAGTAAATCTTGTAAACATATCACTAATATTTTCACCTTGTTTCATGGTAAACAGCTCATAATCTCTAACTAGCATGGCAAGTTTAGATTCTTTAACTTGATTAGTACCTTCATGTGTGATTTGAAGTAATCTCCACATTTCATGAGCAGAATCACATCCACTAACTCTATTGTATTCAGTTACATCTAAAGCACAACTTAATATATTCATGGCTTGATAATTTAAAGTCATTTTCTTAGAATCATGCTCATCAAATTCATCAGTGGATTTGAGTACTGAGGTTATTCCATCAGCACTCATTTTCATTGGGACATAAGGACATTTCTCAATTATGTTCCACAAATCAAAATTAATAGAACAAATATAAATTTTAACTCTAGATTTCCAGAAAGTGTAATTTATTCCATTAAACAAAGGTGGTCTATTTGTGGAAGATCCTTCTAGGTAAGGTAAGTTTGACATATTAGCCATAGGATCTTTGTCTTCTAGGTTGTTAAGCCACACACAGAAGTTCTGGCTCTGATACCAATTGAAATACCTAAGATGGGGGGGTGAATTAGGTATTTAGATAATTTTCGCAAACTTAAACCTTTTATGCGTTTAGACCAAGAACAAGTTATGTAAGCTAATTATAGATAATTGATAGCAAGACAATAATGAAAGCAATAGCAAAGAACTCAAACAATTTATAGTGGTTCGATCCTCAAGATCTACATCCACTACCTTAAGCTCACACTTAAGGATTTCAACAAATCTACTAATTGCTCAGGTTTACAAATTACAAGAGAGGTTCACCACACTTTGGTTTACACTCACAACCTCTTCTAGTAATTTCTTACAATACAAGGCTCACCAACCTATGGTTTTATATCTCAAACAACCTTGAATCACAACTTCAAGGATTACCCTTATTTAAAGGGTTTTATGTTATCAAGATAACCTTGCTAGAGCTAGTAGATCAATACAATTGAATAAGTAAAGAAGAATGTGTAGAAGTTACCACTTGATGGTAGATATTACACAAATTTGCACCTTCACACTTTGATGTCTTTTGATGGATCAATTGAATGCACAAGACATAAGAGAGCTTAAGAAATGTTTGCTAAATGCTTTTGAATGCTTGGAGTTTTCAAGATTTCAAGAGTTACAAAAATTTGCATGTTTATGGCTTTTATAGAATTTGAAAATCTGTTAAAACGTTCATAAAACGGCTAGTAACGGCTAGTTTCAGAAAATTCGGACGACCGAATTTCTTGGCTGCGTCCGAATCTTCGTCCGAATTTCTCTGGATGAATAGTAACCATGCTGAGAACAAAAATTCGGACGATCGAATTTTTTTGCTGCGTCCGAATCTTCTTCCGAATTTCTCTGGAAGAACAGTGACCATGCTGAAGGCCAAAAATTCGGACGACCGAATTTTTTGGCTGCGTCCGAATCTTCTTCCGAATTTCTCTGGAAGAATAGTAGCAAACTTTTGCTACAAAATTCGGACGACTGAATTTTTTGAAAGCATTTTCAAAATTTGAAAAATCATTTGAGATATAACTTCAATGAGTTTGAAAAATATTTGATATATATAGAAAACTTATTTAACTATATTTAAGCTTGAAACACATGAACATATGAAGTTTATAGACATATCTTATAGAAATATTCATTCAAAGCCTTTTAAGATTATAAGACTATTTTTATGCTCTCTTATGCATTCAATGATAACCAAGACATGCAAGTGTAGAGTTTACATAGAAATTTACCTAAAAGTTAAATGCACTCTACACTTCAAGTCTTCAATGCCTTTTGATCATCTTTAGAACAACATTCTTCAATCTTCAAATACTTGCTTAAATGAAGTTGTTCTTGAACTTTTGCTTCAAAGCAATGAGACTTCATACTTCTCAAATTACAGAACCTATCACACAATAATCAAACATTTTAGTCCTCATCAATATTTGTCATTAATCAAAACTATATAATTTGCCCTTATGGCTAACACTATCCATAATTTTTGTATAGTATATATGAAACGATGAAATGCATAAGGTTCCCAGGCCAAATATACATATTTCAAGATACATGCTGTCACTTATTCAGAAGAAAAATATTTCCAACTGATTTCAACACTATTATTGATAACAAAGAATCTGTCAAACCCAATATGATGTTGGAAAATGATTTATACATAATTAGATGCAATAAAGTTAACAACGTACCTTCGTGTTCACTTCTTAAACTTTTGATTCAGCAGTTACTGAATTTATCGATTCTCCTAAGAATCCCAACTGCTCACCCAAGAATTCTTAATGGAAACCAAAGACGAGAAGTGCTCATCCACTGCAAAGCCAAGAATTTAACAATTTCTCCAATACTAGGAATCCATTCACAAACAACTTTGATGATGCTTCTGAAGAAGGGGCTGCTTGAGGAAACCTCCCGTATTTCTTTGACGATTTGCGCAAGTACCTGATAAAGCACATCATTTCTGAACTATTCAACTTACTTATACAAGATGCCAATACCATCTCATCAAGGTTCTTTGGAGCAATTAAATAATGCAAGCACAACTCTGAAACCGAGAAATCGTCATTTGCTGACATAAGCAAAAGGGAAGCATCCTTTGCCACGTTCATTTTCTTCACACTCAGACTCTTCTCTTGTACCTTTTCAATTGCCAACAATGCTTGGCTTTCCCACTCTTTTCTCACATCTTGCATGCTTCCGCGCCCATCTTTAGGTGGACAGAGAAAATACATCAGTATACACATGATATCATACGTCGGAAGATCTGAAAAATGCTTAACACACAGAATTATCAAATCCCATCTCCTTTTTTCAATCAAATTATTCACCAAATTCGAAGTTTAAGAGTGCTCAACCAGCCCATTAACTATCAAACTCTGCATCATATCCCAAAGCTCCAGAACAACACAAGTTCTAGATAAATGCAAGTTTATATACATTGAGCACAACATTCTTCCCAGAATGCCAGTTTTAAGAAATTAATCAGCAGTTAAGAAACTAATGATTTCTTAATCAAATACACCATCGGTTGCATGAAACAGATATTAACCAAAGTAGTCAAAAGTACCTTTTAATATAGCTGGAACTCTTTTGATCCCTCAAATTGCATATAAGCTTTCTGAGAACTGTGGTCTCTACCGTTGAACCTGAGTTCAGAACCGGCGGCTCTCAAAATAGACGATGCATTTTGCTGTGTCAAATCCGAAACAGAAAATTGTCATATCCCATTTTCACCATCGATATCCCCCTCAATGATCTTGGGAGCTTTGAATTCATTATCCCATTTGAGCACAATTTCTTATATCTCATTCATTATCTAGAATTCCCAATTTCTTAAAAGAAACCGAAAAGACAAGAGTCGAATTACGGATTAGACAGTTTGCATGCGGATAGATAATATCCAACTTCTGAATTAGATTCCAGGTTGCTCCTGCTGGTCCAAATATCCTAGTATATCATCAATATCCTGGTTGCTCCACTCTGCAAGCGCAAATTTTTCATTATGTTCATTCTTCTGCGCTCCCTTGAATGCATCAAACTCGTTCATGGTCTTGCCTTGCTCCACGCAATTAGTCCAATCAGGCATATGAGGTTGCTCCTGCTGGTCCAAATATCCTAGTATATCATCAATATCCTGGTTGCTCCACTCTGCAAGCACAAATTTTTCATTCTGTTCATTCATCCGCGTTCCCATGAATGCATCAAACTCGTTCATGGTCTTTCTTGGCTCCACGCAATTAGTCCAATCAGGCACATGCAAAACTTCATCATTCTGCAGAAATCCACTGAAAACATCTGCGCCGGTTGTCGTCAAGCTTCCTATCGAACCAGTTTGCTGCATCACATTAGCGACACTGCAGTAGCTCGACATGTCTTCCGTCCTTTGGTTTTTGAACGACTGGCTTTCGGGACAAGTTTCCTCTTCGAACGCGGTGGAGTGTCTTCTCTTAGCTGATTCTTGAACCCTAGTAGATGCGCAATCGGGAAAACCTGAATGTTCTTGACATTCTTGAACTCCTGCAGCCTTAGTTCTGGTTTCCTGATCGTAATCTTTGTCTGCGACTTTGCCTGATTTTTTCAAACAGACTCTCTTAATCCTACATATTGCATAATCATCGGAAAATCCATTCAAGAAATCACCATCCAATTGATACTCATGCATTATCCAGTTATCGGTATCGCCGGCCGATGATGGCTTCTTTGCTCTAAAGTTAAACATCCTCTTATACCCGATTTTCTTATCGTTCATCTTGATATAACCCTTCCCTGTCTGCCCCTCCCAAGTTCCGCAGCCCGCGACTCTTGTTGTCATCGCCTTACTCTTCTTCACTAGCTTTGTAATCACGTACAAAGTTTTCATGTTTTTGCCGGACTTGGTTGAATCAAAATCGACAACTGCCTCCCACGGATCATCTTCTTTAAAGATCATCCATGGTGTCCCGTTTTCACCATAGATATCCCTCTCAATGATCTTGGAACACAGGCATTTGCCCTCCACTTTCAGACGAAGTAAGTGTAGCATCTCTACGTCCGTTGGCGTAAAGTGATAACCGATTCCGAGTTTTTCCATCTCGGCTTCTATTTTCTTCGCGACTGTCTACACTTCTAACGACTGAGAGCTTCTTCTCCTGGAGTTTGATGGCGGCGTTCTCTGCTGAATCTTCTTATGCCGAGAGTGCGAACCCTTGGATTTAATCTTTGAGCACATCAGTTTGGGGTGTATTTAAAGGGCTCTGACTCTTGTCTCCTTCCCATACGTAAAATAGGGAAGAAATCCAACAAAGGGCAAAGTAGTAGTGATTTTTTACTTTTTCTTGCCGGAAAAATAAGTAATGTTTATTTCATAATTAACTCTTTTTAATGTTCTAATTATATATATATATATATATACGCTGAATAAATTTATATTGAATTTTACTATTTTATATTTACATAACAATATAATTTTATTTTTTATAGCTGGAAGTGATGATTTTCATTGTCTTTCTTGTACTGAATCTTTACATTGGATGCATAATTGTCTGACCTTTGTCTTCGCCTATAGGAAGGATACTTCTTTTTACTGGTTTAATTGGATTTATTACATATTCATGCACAAAAGGAGAGGAAAAAGAAAATGGATGTGAGTAGTGACGAAGGTGTATATTGATGCCTGTAGTGGCATGGAATGTCTGTTCCTCAGACAAAATGGCTTTATCTTTTTTTAAATCTAGATCGACAAAATGCCTGTAGTAAAGAATAAACAATTTCACCCATCTTACCACCTTAGAAAATGCCTGTAGGAATGGTACTCCCCAAAAAAAGAAAAAGGCTTCTCTCTCTCTCTTTGTTTAATTTTAAGGATATATGTTTCTTACTGGACAAATATATTTTTGGGCCACAATTGTTCTGCATATTGATAACCATTGCTTTTTTTTTTTTGTAATTAATGATCATATATTAATTTTGTATACTCTCTCCGTTTTAAGGTGTAACGCCTTTTAGTTATTTTGGCATAGATTAAAGAAAAAAAACTTAAGAGGTATTTTTTTATTATATTATTAAATAATTTTAATAATATAATAGATAGTTAAATAATTATATTTATATTAACAGTAATTTTTTAAAAAATCCTTAAAATTCATTAAAAAATCAAACGTTTTAAGTAAAAAAGAGTTAAAAGATCTTATATTTTCAAAAAAAAAGAGTGACAAAAAATAGATAAAAATGTAATAAGATAGTAATTCAGTTCATTATAAATATTTATTATAAAATAATATTCAATTGAGGCCTGGTTTATGTGAGTAGAAAATTGCTAGTCTACAAAAAAGTAAAAGAAAAAAGAATAGAAGACTGGTGAGACATTTTCTTTAGGGAAAATTTAAAGAGAAAAAAACCAAACTTTGGACACCAAAGATTGCAATCTACTCATTCTCCTTCAAAATATATATGTTATATTTTTATTTATTATAAAATATATTTTTTATATAAATATTTTATTTATTATTTTTATTTTTATCTTTAACTAATTATTTAAATATTTTTTTAAAACTATTAATTTTTCAACCATCATCTTAAAACAGCAATTATCAACGTAAAATTAAATTTAAAACACTAATAAACTATTTTTAAGTGTAGATATTTTAGACACCTATTAAATATTTTTATAATATAAAATTTACCAAACCTTTAATCTCATGTAAAAAGAATTAGGTCATATATTTTGAAAGGAAAAGAATACTATTTTCATTTTAGCCATATTCTAATGGAACACATTGGGACCATCATTTGAGATTACCATAAGCTAAAATAGAATTATCTAACTTTATATTAGCACTTGCTGAAATAAAATATAAAAAATATATTTCTAATAATAAATAAATATATATTTAAACCCTAAAGAAAAATTCCTTATAGCGAAAATCTTATTCGAAATATAATCTAAAATGGAATATAAACACTCACAAATTCGTTATTCCACTCTTCGTTAGCTTTATTTCTTTGGTAAGAGAAGTAAATTTTTCCTTTGCCATATTACTTTTTCCATTCTTCATCGTCATTAGTAATAATCTTTTTGATTACTTATTAAATAATTCGTTCACTAATCATGATCGAACAGGAAAAAGATTAGTACAAAATAACTGTCGTATATAATGTTACTCTTGACCCGCAGAGTTCTTCTAGGAATTGTCACAAATAGGGTGTAAACGGTTCAATCATGCCCGGACTCATTTACACTTAAACGATTCTTGGCTCAGTCAGTATACTCAACGGGTTTGAGACATTACAATATTACTCAGACTTGTCTCAAATTCGGGTCTAGTCTAGGTATACCCAATTAGACATTATTATTTTTGTCTCTTTTTTTTGTAGAAATTTTATATACTTATAAGTATTATAATACAAAATATCAATCCAAGTGATAATTTGCATTAAATATAAAAAAATATCAATTCTTCATTATACAAAATACAATAATCATAAAAAATCTAATACAAAATATTCAAATCTCATCAAATATTCAATACTTTTTAACATTAATTGTGAAAATTTTATAAAATATGCGAGTTGCAACACCAAATATACGACCAGTGTGTCTTCATTTCTCAGTCTCCAATCTCATTTTGATTTGTTATTCATCAATTTAATCTCCAAGGTAATTAAAAATTGACTCAATAAAACACAAAAGTTCTCAAATATCAAGACAAATAAAAATACTTTCTCTAGTCATTAATCAAAATCCTTCTAACTGTTTATATATATATATATATATATATATATATATATATATATATATATATATATATATATATATATATATATATATTTAGTATATATAAATGAGTTATCGGGTCTGGGTATAGCTATTTTGAATCCATTCTCATCAATTACATATGTTAAATGGGTTCTGATCCGGTTCATTTATATCGAATCCGAGTATATCCGAACCCACGAGGGAAGTCCAACCCAACGCTGGATAACGAACCAGCGTGTGCTATATATATATATATATATATATTTTAGTATATATAAATGAGTTATCGGGTCTGGGTATAGCTATTTTGAATCCATTCTCATCAATTACATATGTTAAATGGGTTCTGATCCGGTTCATTTATATCGAATCCGAGTATATCCGAACCCACGAGGGAAGTCCAACCCAACGCTGGATAACGAACCAGCGTGTGCTCTCAGCAACAAAAATGTACAGAAAAACACTCTTGGATCCCTCTCCTCGGCCAAGAGATGAGCACTTTTGCTTGGTCCTTTTCCGTTTTAGCCTCGATGTGTGTACAGAGCAAGTAAGAATCAACTTTTTCCATATATGACAATTGAGCCTCTAACAGCCTACTGTAACCGAATGTGCTGTCGCTGTCACTGCCACTGCCACTGCCACTTTGATCCTACATTGGCACTGCACTAATCATCCTTTCAAGTTACGGGTTTAGTTATCATCCTACCCACTATTTTTTAATAATATATGTGTTCAATTAATTTTTTATTTAATAATTAAAAATATTCATAAGAATTTTAAAAATAATTATTTAATTTTTATAAAATAATTATCTATATTTTATGAAATAATTATTTTAATTTTAAAAAATAATTATATATATTTTATAAAATAATTTTTTAGTTAAGAGTAAATAATTATTTTTTAAAATATTCTTAAATACCTCTAATCATTACTTAAAAATAGATAATCAAATGGTTACAAACAGTGCTGCGCAGCAAAAATAGACCTGCAAAGTCGTAGCCGAGCTGCCAAGCTACATTATCCAAAAGCTCTCACTATTTTGCAGAAATTCTCTGCACCTTTTAAAAGCCTTGAGAAAATCCCAGCATAAAAGTTAGCGAGAAATTGTGAAAAGCAGTATATCACAGGAGTGTTGGCTAGAGAATGGCTTCTTCGTCTCCATTGCTTTTCTCGATTTTAGTCTTTGCAGCTGCTGCAATATTGGTATCTGTGGAATCTATGCCAGTTTTTGTACCTGGTGCATACCAAGCTTCACTGAAGAAGAACGTCAAGAAAGTTGAACAGAAGATACCGTACAAAGTTCAGTACTTTCCTCAGCTTCTTGACCATTTCAATTTTCATCCCAAAAGTTACAGAATTTTCTACCAGAAGTATCTCATCAACAGCAAGTACTGGCGCAAAGGAGGCCCGATATTTGTATATACAGGAAATGAAGGGGATATTGATTGGTTTGCTGCAAACACTGGCTTCATGCTTGATATTGCTCCAAAGTTTCAAGCCCTCCTCGTTTTCATTGAAGTAATTTTCATGTTAAAAAACTCTGTTTCTTCTTTAATTTCGACAAAATCCAGTTGTAATTCTCCCAACCCGTTAGTCCTGCTATTGCAATGCCTTCTTTTTGCGTTTTCTTTCCTTTCCTTCCTTTAAACCTGTTGCTGATTGTTATCGTTACAAAAGATTATTGAAGGACTCTCTTTTGCTGCAACTTCTCAGCACAGGTTCTACGGAGAGTCGCTTCCTTTTGGCAACAAATCTACCAAATCTACAGAAACATTGGGATACTTGTCTTCACAGCAAGCACTGGCTGATTATGCAGTTCTGATAATGAGTTTGAAGCAAAACCTATCATCTGAGGCATCTCCTGTCGTAGTCTTTGGTGGGTCATATGGAGGAAGTAAGTGAAGATTCCCCTCCTATGTGGTCTCTATTGTTCTTGTAATAGAGGACACATAAATGCATGTGGGATCGCTGTGGAACCTTTTTGGCATAACCGTATAGGTCGTTTGCAAGTGAACAAATGTTTGGTCGTTTGCAAGTGAACAAATGTTTAGACTTCGAGCTAGCAAAGTTGCCACTCGACAGTATAAGTGGAGGATACTGTCATATTCATGGACTGCATTATTGAGTACTAGCAGACATTTTCTTTGCTTCTGGCATTAATCAGTGCCCTCCTACGGAAGTGGCTAGGCAGTTGCCACTTATAATCTTCGGCGAGTGAGCTATATCGATCATTAGGTCCTTATGGTATTTAGATATGAAGATGGTTGTGATTTGATAGTTATAATAAAGTATAATTTTCGAACATATATATATTGATACAAATTTTCAATGAAAGCAAATCATTGAGGATCTCATTCGTTGAGTTTCATCAAAAATGTACTTTTCTACTAATCTTGTTCATTCATTATTGCTCCAGTGTTGGCTGCTTGGTTTAGACTCAAGTACCCCCATATTGCTATCGGAGCAGTGGCATCTTCAGCACCTATCTTGCAATTTGATGACATAACTCCTTGGTCTAGCTTCTATGATGCTGTTTCCCAGGATTTTAAGGTTTGTGGGATCTATGGAAATTGAACCTAAAAACTCGCTTCCGTGGCATTTTTTTTCTCTGCCTCTTTTTCTCATATTACATATTTCAAGTTCTGGTCATGAGCAGGATGCAAGCTTGAACTGTTATGAGGTGATAAAGGGCAGTTGGGCAGAACTGGAAGCTATATCATCAAGTAAAAGATCGTTGGCTAAACTCAGCAAGGACTTCAGAGCTTGCAAGTTAGTGATATGATCTCAAGAAAGAATAGTAAAGATCAGGGGAAAAAAAGAATCACGGGGCTATTTTAGGGGAAATTAATAATTTGGATTTTGTTTACTATTTAATATAACTAGAGAAATGAACTAAAATCTTGGTTATGATCCTTAAACGAGGTCAGATTTGGGTCTTTTTGATGCCCCTCTGATCGGAGGCATACACTGCAATTAAGAATTTAATAACTCCAAATGAACATACCTGGTACAATATGACAATAGCAGCTATGCCATGCCTCACAATTTCAATCATAAAGGCAATAGCATTTGCCGCTTAGTATAGATGTTGAAAATAAATTTTGGAACATGTTTTTGCTTCTTAATTTATATACTGGTGCAACCTTTTCTCAATTTGCAAGCTCTGCTTCAAATTCAGGAATATCCACTCCATCTATTCAGCCCGGGATTGGTTATGGTCAGCTTTTGTTTACACAGCTATGGTGAATTATGCAACAGAAGCCAATTTTATGAAGCCATTACCTGCCTATCCTGTGGAGGAGGTGTAAAACTAAGTGTGCTAAATTAATATTTGATTCCAAAGTCTTTCAAGTTTCTTTGAATATCTATCTTCACTTAAAATAGCTGTCTTGATTTGTTGGTAAAGATGTGCAAGATTATAGATGGATTTCCTCCTGGAGTTAAAAAGCTTAGGAAGGTTTTTGCAGCAGCAAGCCTATATTACAACTACTCTAAGACTGAAAAATGCTTCAACTTGGAAAATGATAGCGATGATCATGGCCTCCATGGTTGGGACTGGCAGGTATGCAATAACTTGTAACCCGGGAAAAATTCTGCTCTAGATCAAGCATGTTAAACCCCTTCCTCAAAAGGAGTTGTTTGTGGGAGAGGCGGTATAATGTGTCTCGTCTATGAGCCTCGTTACCAAGACATCATATCCCTTTTCCATTATTATGAGTTTGCTAATAGCAACTGAATCACCTTGCTTCTATTGTTTAATGCGGATGCACAGAAGTCTAAAGATACTGTTAACAGTTGTTACTTGGCCTACTCTGTTAGGTACAGTTAATGGTTTCTTATTGTACTGTTTTAAGGCAGTTTAAATGACAAGGCCAGATTTGCATGTGAGATGTGAACCGAATAAGGGAACGTGTTAAGTTAGAAAATGCTACTATAGTAACTCAAAAGAGGAATAAACTATTGGATTTAAAGGTTGAAAACAGGGCAAACTAGAGACTTTGAAGTTTGAGTGCGTAATATTCTGATTTCTCAAATGCTTCTAAAGTTTTTACTTGTCCAATTTGAGGTAGTTCCCGAAATCTAATTGATTCTTGCTGATTCTATATTCCGTTTTCACAATGATCCTCAGGCATGCACAGAGATGGTCATGCCAATGACTTGTTCAAATGAGAGCATGTTTCCACCATCTTCCTTCAGTTACAAACAGTTTGCAGATGATTGTATGAAAGAATACGCAGTAATGCCTCGAGAGCACTGGATCACTACCGAATTTGGTGGCAAGGTAGGTTTTATTCATATCTTTATCTGATCAAGGACATAAGTTAGTTAAGTAGTACTCATAAAAGTTTGGAGTTTGAACATGTTCAAAACCTTCTTGTTTGTTTTGACAGAGGATTAAGCAAGTTCTAAAGAGATTTGGCAGTAACATCATATTTTCTAATGGGATGCAAGATCCATGGAGCAGAGGAAGGTCTGTTATGAATTGGATTTTCTTAACTCTCACTACGCAAGACCACAAAATTAAGTGTTTCATCAATAATCAATTCATGATTACTACCTTCTTTCAGCCCGCCCTCTAAATGTGACTGACACTAAAATATCCTCTAACTATCTTGTGATCCAAATAGCATAAGATTCATTGGAATTACCTTACCTCTTTTGCCACTTAAAGTTGCTTTGTAATCATCGATTTTTTCTTGTTTGATAGTGTTCTGAAGAATCTTTCATCCAGTCTTGTTGCATTGGTCACTGAGAAAGGTAAAAATTCCACTAAAATCTGTAACTTAGCTTGAGAGGAACTGGAAGGTAGTAACCATGATTTCTTGATTGTTTGCTGATTCAATTGTACGAGTAGGAGCTCACCATGCTGATTTCAGAGCTGCTTCGAAAGATGATCCAGATTGGCTCATCAAGCAAAGGAAGCAAGAAGTGGAGATTATTCAAAAATGGTTACACGAATACTATACAGATATCAAAGAAGATTAAATGACAGCAGGTTTAAATCATCGGCCGAGCCATACTGTCTAAACTTCTAGTATCTTTTATTATAATCAATGAGATCGATAGAAATGAATTTATATAAGCTGTATATGTTCTGAAATACCAGAAATCTGTTCAGAATATCTGGAGATGTGATATCAACTCAAGAAGTACAAAAAATGCTTCAAATGTTTCTTGTAATGTTTCCCGTTTTTTCCCAAATGATGTTACTTTGCTACCTATTGGGTGGATTTGGAAACATATGTAATTTTCGTTCCCACAAGTCCCTAATAGCAAGCTCACACATAAAACTTGTGTGTATTAATAGGTACTGTAATTTGTGAGTTTTGTGATAGAATCTTCATTTTCAAAAAAAATATATTTTAATTGTTTTCATGATTAAATCTTAAATATTCAAATTGATAAAAAAAAAGGAAACACAACAAAGAAAGGCGAGAAAATTGAAAATATGATACAATAGTATTACAAGGAGGGACACAAAAAATATAGATAGAAAATCTTATACCCAAAATAAAGAATAACATATACAAGATATCATTAGAATTTCAAAAATGAAAGCTTATATACATATAATGAATTCTATATTCTTTTTAAATGAGTCTTTTGTTAGTTAATAAATTAAATAAAAAATAAAATTGATTAAAAAATCTAGATTACAAATTAAGTCATTAAGAATTATGGGACACATAATAAGAATTATTTGATGGTTAATTTGATAAGCCTTTTTTGATCTATTTTGACAAATTGAATTATATTATGCAAGTTATTCACAACTTTGTTTTGTTCCAATGTTGATGTTAGAAGAAATTGAAGAGGATAATATCATGATATGTTATGTCTAGTTAGAAAATGATTTAAGAACTAAAATTATGAGATATTTTGGAAACCTTCATATGGGGAAAATAATGATCATTTTATGAAAAATTTGTCTTGAATTTTTAATTATTAATTAGCTTTAAGAAATAGAAATTTTAAATTTTTTGATTCATATGTAAATGCAAAGGCTGCAAGGCTTGCTTAGAACCTTATGGCTCAGAAGCAGAAAGTTCCCACGGTCCTTTATAAGGTCGCAAAAGTGTTGGTAGGCTATTAGTTCTTCTCCCTTCTTTGCCCCTATTGATTCTGTGTAGTTTACTTCTTTGCCTCTTCTTCCTCCAAGAAGGTGTGAGCAACCCAAGTAATTAGGCATTCAAAATGGCCAACCTAAAGGCATAAGCATCTTAGGTAGGAAAGAATTTAAAAGATTGGGAGACAGGTATTTTAGTAAACAATTTTTTGATAAAAATAAGTATTTTTTTTAAGAAAGAGTGATAATAAAAAAGAAGAAGAGAGAGAGAGCAATGACTTAAGTATATATGTCTCTCAACCTATACATAGCCAATAAGATTCACATATTTTAGTTGCTTGAATTTTTTTCTTTTATTGAATAAATATTATTTAGTCTCTTACTTATTGATATTAAACTTTACAAATTACTTTTGGATTGGGTAAATATTTATTGTTTTCAATAATAGCAATTGAAAATTTTAAAAGTTTAGTATCCAGTGGAGAGCTAAAAATACATTCGCGTTTTTTTTTAAAATATCATATGTTTTTTTATAATAACTCTTTCTACTATCTATCTTTTTTAATACTCTATTTGTTCGAAATTGAATATCTATTTTTGATTTAACGTAAAAATGAGTAGGGTAGTTTGACTATGAGTAAGTTACCATAATAAAAAATTGGATGTCTATTCTTGGTTTGACAAAAAGATTGAGGCGAGTAGTTTGACAATGAGTAAGTTACCATAATGTTCTTATTAGTTAAAAAACTTAATAGTAAAACTCATGTTTATATTAATTTCTTGTACAAAAAAGACTACGCAACTTTTGATTGTAAGGAAATCTAAGTTTCTAGTTACTACGAATATAATTTATACTTTCATACAACATTCATGTTACCAAAACATGTGATGCAAAATGGAAGGTTTTGTTCGACATTGCAATCACTAATTCCTGTAGTGTGTAGTAGGTAAGAATCATATCTATGTCCATGATCATGAAAGCAAAGTTAGGTAATGAGAAAATAGGAAGAGACAGTCAAAGAGATGAAGAGTGAGTAAAAAATTAAAGGGACAAATATATCATCAAAAGATCAAATAGCAATGTTGAAGTATGTAGAAAGACAATTCAGATTCTTCGAGAAGAACCAGAAGATTTGGAATATGAATCATCTGAGGTGGGATTATTGGCCATTGATGAATGTGAGGAATATTACAATTTTACATTAAAATTTATTGAAGCTCGCCTAGATGCCTCGCTGCTACATCTTATGGTCTTGGATTTATGAAAAAATTCATGAAAAGAGAAGATATATGTATGATGAAGGAAACAATTTGACTTAAGGTCGATGAATTGGCCAAGTTTTCATAGGAGGATCGGTTATATTTTAACCAAAAAAAAAGGAATTGTTATGAATTTGTTAGTGCGTAGTACTTGTCGGCACAACGAAATCGTAATACTAATGTAGAGAACTTAATAAAGAAACTACAATATAGAAAATAGGAAAAATTATAGAGAGAAAATAGAGAGAAAGAACATAAGAGTTTTATTGATTCTCTGATAATAAATCAATCAATGAATGAGTGTCAACAATACATCAGTTTAAAGCTCTATTTATAGGGTTCAGGGGTACATCCCAATAAGAAGAGGTAGAGGGTAATCAAAAAACAAATCCTATCACTAATAGAAAATATGATAGAACTCTTCCATCTATCTTCTGGATAGTTGGATTACCTCTTTGATATCAGATAATGGACATCCACAATATTAATTTCATAACACTCCCCCTTGGATGTCCATTGCATAAGAGTACGTCTCACTAAAACCTTACTAGATAAAAAACCCAGTGAGAAAAAACTCTAGTGAAGGAAAAAGAGTACACTATTCTTTATGTCATATTTACTCCCCCTGATGAGATAATCTTTTGAGATTTCTTAACCAATGCTTTCCAATTAAATGTTACAATTGGTAAGGTCTTAGTGAATAGATTTGTCAAATAATCAAATGATCAAATTCAATGCACATCACTATCACATTTCTTCTGGAGCTTATGAGTAAAAATATACTTTATCATATCTCCTTAATTATATTCCAAACTCCATTATCATCTAACAATATAGTTGGAATTCCTTCTTAGATGATATAGATTTATCTCGAATACATTAATCATGATCACACATATTCTCAACCAACATCATGAATTTCTACTTCTTCAACATAAATTATAGATGTGGCTGTTATAATCAACACATGCCTATAAATACATGATTTATGTGGATCAAGTAACTTATACCTTACATATCCATCTCAACATGAGATGAATTTTCTCAATATTCGAGATAAACTATCTCAAGGAGATATCAAAAGGCAATCTTAATGTCATTTCAAAATTTATTAGGTAGAGAAGAACTAGAATATATATATATATATATATATATATATATATATATATATATATATATATATATATATATATATATATATATATATATATATATACTTGCACGCGAGCAAGTGTATTCATGCACTCAATTGCAGAATTATGGTACTTCAAGACCAAAGAGTTCTTCAATATCCTTTAATAGATATAAAGGATCTCACAATAATAACCCAATGACTATTGATGTGCAATGTCCATGTGAAATATCTTCAGGATGTTCAACCAAACTAAAATATTGATCATAATACTTGCTCCTCTAAATTCTTCAGGAAAAATATCTTGATCATCAATATCTTGATCATGCGAACTTTATCATTTCAAGTCTGCAAACATTGATTTAGAAATCCTCATTCTAAATCAATATATTATGCGCATTAATATTGTTGACGTCATATACTCGTGCAGTTCCAGTATTTTCCAATTATGTTGAGATCTCATCATTGTCAAACTTTTCAGGTACCTGAATTTCTTCTGGAAATAATATATCAATCATGTTTGGGAAAAAAATTCTGCTAGAATTTAAATCTCCTCGATTTAACATATATGATCATTTTAAGTCTGTGCTCCATTGAGGAGTTTATATTATTGGAACTGGCTTATCTACCACGTTTCAATTGTGTTTCAAATTTATTTATAGTGGTAGATTGTCCTTCAGGGACATCAAATATAATAGGAGAATTCTTTGCCGGATATTGGTCAGTTAATATACCTGACAATATAAATTATCCTTTGAACTTCTGGTTCAAGGTATCTTCTATGAGGATCAAAATAGAAGATCAAGATAATACACAAACTAATATCTTCATCCGGCCTCATGTTTTCTCCTCTTTATGTTGGGGCAACATATTCAACATTAACAAAATATGAATCTCCCCCTTGAGATTCGCTCCCAACATATTTGATAATCTCTTTGAGAACTCATCTCATTACCTTTGTAGTGGAGCAACATACATAGTGCATCTCTAAATTTAGGATGAGATATATTTGGTTTTTGACCACAAATTAACTACTATGAGGAGAATTAAAATGTGTTGGCAAAATACGAAATAAGTGTTAATATAGCACAATCATAAACATTCTACATTATGCTCAATATCTCAATACAACCAGTATTATTAGAACAAATTATATCTTTGGGAGAATGTTAAAATATGAGCTTATTATCAATAAATTGGGCAAACTGCAGGTTGCAAAAATAAGAATATACATATGACTATTTGTTGATGTATCAACTAATAATTTCTCTATATTCATTTTAAAATAACAAATTCAACCCCAAGTAATACTAGTAACTTTTAAATAAAATAAGCAGCACTTATAAATTCTCCATATTAGGAAACTTCCAGTTCCATAATAAATTTATAATCATTCTTCGTATTTTAATGATCGGAGATGGTCCAACTGGTCATGCCAACTAATAAATTATTTATCAGTAAACTTCAGGTTTACTAAATATCGCATCTCAATTTCATAATTCTATGCAATATAACCCAAGATAGATGGATAGTGGTATATATAATTGACATATATTTTATGTCATAATGGTAATGTATATACCTCAAAAGTTCATTCATCCAATATCTCAATATACTGAAAATATAATCAATTTTCAAAAGTTTTACGAGACTATATGGAGAATGATGTCTTACACTAATTGACCATTAGGTGAAGATCATGTAGCTCTTCTGGAGCTTCTAATCAATTAACTCTTTGTAGAGTTATTGATCAACTAGTTCTTTTGGAATTTTGTATTACCATTTATACTTTGGATATATATTTAAAAAAAATTTCAAATAAATAACAAATATTGTTTAGAGAAATTGTATCTTCACCATTCTTGATCCAAAACAAACTAAAATAATATATAAAGACTAAAATATAAGTCTATAGTATGAAAACTTTTCAAAAATAATCACAAGATGATAAAATAGAAAAGTAACAATTTGATAATTCAAAATTTTGATCTGACATTCAAAATGCTAAAAACTATTTTTAGATATTCAAAAGAATTGACTACATTCACATGTGCCATATCAATATTATTGACACAAGCATCATTACTATCAGTAACATAATTTATGGATGTAAAGTAATATCAATCATTAATAGAGATTCATAGCATGTTTGACGTACTACAGGTAGTACGTGACAAATTCTCATATTACATCAATAACATGTTAGAATTCTTACTTTTTCTTTTCCTTCTCATTATTATCTCACTTCTGGTGAGTATCTATTCACTGGGAATTTAATGAGTCATTCTTATAGTATAAGAACAAAGTGTATTTCTACTAGTTGCTACCAAAATCTCATACATAATTATATTATAATTTCTAATGTCATTCGCTTCAGGGAATGTCATAAAAATATTTGGTCGAGCATCAAAATATTTTATTAATGACTCATTCAGTCTCAGAAAATATAAATTCAAAATATTTCTGAAAAATTCTTCTCGATATTGCTACTTCAGGAGCATGTTAGAGATATTAGAAAAGAAAAATCTTTTATACTGATAGACATAAAATCTTGTAGGCACACTTATAACAAATCATCACTAGCATTTATATAACAATCATCTTCTGGTGATTGTATGTTTCATTCACAATTTGCTAGTAATCAAGTGGCTTTGATGTTTTGTATTTCTTAAATGGTGTCTTCAAGACCCACAATATCTAGATGCATATATTTTAATTGCCATGATTATATAGATTATTTTTATCATATTCACGTCTATGTCCAAGACTTCGAGCATGATTACGACCTCTTCTAGGGCCATAACCATTAGTTCTAATGCACTTATTTATAGATATAAAGTAAATTGTGCTTTTGATAGAATGATCATCTTATGGTGGTCAAATCTTTCTTTTAGATCATTTCACAAAATAAGTTGATCTTTCATGGTAAGATACTCCGCCTTTAGATCTTCATAGAAATTATGACGGAGAAAAACCATGACTTTTATACGATTTTGATACAATGATGCATTATTTTCAACAATTGTGTTTGCCAGACCAATTATATCTCAATAAATTTGAGCATCTAGTGTCTATGACATATAGTTCGCTCTATAAATATCAAGAGAAAAAAATAAGTTTTGAAAGATTTGTCATGAGCATTCAAAGGTAGAAAAAATAGCTCTTTTTTTCTCTTAATTAAGCTCTCAACTTCGGTGGTAGAGACTCGTGCTGATAACGTGTTATGAATTTGTTGGCGCATAGTAGTCGTCGGCACAACGAAATCGTAATACTAATGTAGAGAACTTAATAAAGAAACTACAATATATAAAATAAGAAAAACTATAGAGAGAAAGAACACAAGAGCTTTATTGATTCTCTGAGAGTAAATCAATCAATGAATGAGTGTCAACAATATATCAGTCTAAAGCCTTATTTATAGGGTTCAGGGGTACATCCCAATAAGAAGAGCTAGAGGGTAATCAGAATATATGAATATAACTCTTTCATCTATCTTCTGGATAGTTGGATTACCTCTTTGATATCAGATAATGGACATTCACAATATTAATTTCATAACAGGAATCAAATGGTTTCGTAATAGTTCCTACTAGTGCGTTGTTTACATATTTGAATAATTGGATCAAAATTATTGTTGGTATATATGGAGAATGAACAGTGCAAGACATTAGTTTCAACTATAGTGTGTGGTTTGTTTGGAGGAGCAAAGGGCCAGTTGATTTTAATAATGTTGATGAGGATTGCAAGGTCGGACAATGACATTTTAATAAAATAATATATAATATAGAGAATATAATAATTTTTATAAATTTTGAAAAAAATAATTTTAAACTTTTAAGTTAATTCATAAGGAATTTTATAAATTAATTAAAGTAAGAATTAAAATATTATATAATTTATAATTTAAATAGTAAATATACTATTTTCAAAATAACTTATACAGTAAAATTATAGTTTTCCAAACAAGAAGGTTCATTACATAATTTGGACAAAATTTAAGGGTACTATCATGATTCTTCCTAAAATCTATGTACATGGTATATTTGGAGAGCAATTCACTCCGAAACCAATATAAAATTTTTACTTTGGATCTCACTTCTTCTCTCACAAACAATTTGCTCTCACAAAATCCAATGCAAAAAATATTAAACCAAAATACTATCAATTCTCACCCTTAATTTTATGTAAAAAGAAAAAAGAAAAAAATATATATTTTATCATTACGCGTGATTTGTAAATTAATGATGTTTAAGTATACGTCAAATAAGGTCACATTCTATATTAATCTCACGAGAAGTTTATCTTAGTTGACTAGTAACCTTTTGGCATTTTAATACTTATTCACCTACTAATGAATAATAAAAATGTAGATAAAATATCCAACTCAATATATGGTGGGAGTAGTTTTATTTTGGTAGTTTCATCAACATGTGCATTCTTTATTGGTAGCTAAATAACTATTGAGATGTTAACAAATTACTAGCCTACCAAAATTTAACTATCCAATCTCACTAATAAGAAAAAAAATGTGTTAATAATGTCCTTTCCAATAAATTCCTTCTATCACTAGAGGAATTACGGGTGCGATTGGATGGGTTTAGTTTTAAAATTTGTCTTAAGTTTCGTAAAAGTTAAATTATTTGTGAGAGGAAATTGTGAGAGGAAATGCGAGTCTCACAATTAAAATTTTGAGTTTAATTTTAGAACGTGAGTCTACTTGGCATAATATTTTCCTATAACTTTAATAAACCAGAAAATCAAAGAGAATACCTTCCTACAAACTTTTGAACAATTCAAATTTCTTCTCCAACCAGTTTCTTTTTATATGCATCTAAAATTGGATGCATTGTCCCATCTCCAAATTTTTCTCCCCACTAATTGAATTTTGCAAGTTTACATGCCTGAAAGTTTGGCAAATTGGCATATTTTATCCTATATGTTTTATCTCTTGGTATGTTAAGTCCCCATTGTAATTTTTTGATTTTTTTAGTCCCTCATGTATTTTCGAAACTAATGTCAAGGACTCCCGGCCACTATTGCGGTGGTTTCCGGTCAATTTTCACACGAGCTTCTCACATGAGTAAACTGTCAAGGGTAAAAAAGGTAGAACAATACCGTAATTTAAAAAAAACACAAACCCGCCAAATATAAATTGATTTTTACAGTCAGATTTTTTCCCAAATTGAAGTTAGGGTATTTTTTCCCAAGTTGCAACAACAAAAAAATTAATGTCAAGGAGATAGCAGGAGAAGGAGAAAACGAGGAAGATTGAAGATTCTTCACTTCACGCTGTTGAAGGTTCTCACACCAACAAATCTCCGCGCTGTTGATTTAGTCGGTTGTGATTTCTTGTTGCAGCCGGTGGCAATGGTGGTTTTCGTGGTTTCAGATCCAGCCATTGATGCAAAAGTATACGAAAAGGATCAGATTCAATGTGGATCCTCAGGAATATAGGTAGTTCTGTGGTTGCTTGTGCACATGAGAAGAGATGGTGCCTATCAGGAGCTATATAGAAGCCAAGTGTGACTGAATCTAGAAAATATGCTCTTCTTAACTATTTTTTTTGTTTTTCTTTCTATTAGTTAATCTTACATTATGTGAATTGTCTATTCACAAACTCCTTCAGCTTGGCAAAATTATCAATATCTTCACTGAACTTTTGACTTCTAAAGTTTTAACACATTCTTAACTTCATCATGCTAGGAAATTTTATGCCTCCTTTGTTTTTCTTCTTGAAGCCAAGCCCAACACAGAATCACATATCAGTAAAGAACCCTCAATCTTCTTCGTTTTCTCCTTCTCCTGCTATCTCCTTGACAGTAATTTTGCTATTGTTGCAACTTGAGAAAAAATGCCCTAACTTCAATTTGGAGGGAAAATCTAACCGTGAAAGTCAATTTACATTTGGTGGGTTTGAGTTTTTTTTCCTTAAAAAATTACAGTGTTTTTCTGCCTTTTTTACCCTTGGCAGTTTACCCATGTGAGAAGCTCGTGTGAAAATTTGCCGGAAACCACCGCAATAGTGGCCGGGAGTCCTTGACAGTAGTTTCGAAAATACATGAGGGACTAAAAAAATAAAAAAACTACAATGAGGACTTAACATACCAAGAGATAAAACATATAGGACAAAATATGCCAATTTGCCCAGAAAGTTTAGTCGAAAAATCTAAACATGCACTCAAGTTATTAAATGACATATTCCAATAATAGGTGTCCTACTATTGAGATTTAAAAAAAAACAAAACAAAACTCAGAACTAATAAACTTTCTCCCTTTTATTTCCATTTTAATCCAACCTTTGAAAATTTAATATTAAATCTAAACACTGCAAGATTATAAAGGAGAGACTGAGAGTAGATGGATATTAGAAAAGTTAAAAATTTTCTTTTTAAAGATACATCAACATATATATATATATATATATATATATATATATATATATATATATATATATATATATATATATATAACATTTACTTCCTAAATAATACATTTTTACTCAATTGAAATAATCATGTTGTCCTTCCGTAAGTTCTTTTAGTGTTGTATCTAAATTTTTGACACTATTTGTAAGCACCCCTCAAGTATTACTATTTCAATTAAGAGACATAAAAAGATAGGACAGGAAATGGAGGAATAAAAAAAATAAATACTTCTTCCATTCTATTTCATTTGACAGTGGTTGATTGGATACGAAATTTTATGCAAAAGTTTGAATTGTATTATAAAAGTAATATAATATAAGTTAGTGTATACTTTATGTCAAATCTAAATATACAAAAATAATATATATAGTTGGATTAATAGTTAGTTTATAGTATAAAATATATTAAAATATTTTTTTATAGAAAGTGTCAAAAAATAGGATAGGATATGGAGGAATAAAAAAAATAAATACTTCCTCCGTTCTATTTTATTTGACAATGGTTAACCGGATACAGAGTTTTATGTAAAAGTTTAAATTATATTATAAAAGTAATATAATATAATAGAAAGTAAGAAATATGTAAGTCAGTAAGTATTTTATGTGAAATCTAAATATATACAAATAATATATAGTAAGATTAGTAGTTAATTTATAGCATAAAATATATTAAAATATTTTCTTTTATAGAAAGTGTCAATTATTTTGGAATGTCCCAATATAATAAGAATGTAAAATAAAAAGGGATAGAGGAAATAGTAGTAGAATTGTGAAAGTTTGAGATTTTAAAAGGTAAAAATAAAATTTCTTTTTTTATTTTGGAAAAAAGGTAAAAATAGGCTTGATGACAAAGTTTTAAGCTAAGGATGGATTGGATTTTAAATTTAAAAAATTTTTGTTTAATTTTTTAAATCTCATAAATTAAATAATTTACTTCTATAATTTTTAATGTAATTGAATAAAAATAAAAAACAAAAAACCAAGTTTACCCTTTGCTGAGACGCTCAAAATTGATAAGCAAGTCGAGAGAGATACACCGGCAGAACAGAATTCTTGAATCTTCAACTGTAATCTAGCAGTGAAAATACTAGGTCGATTTGATATGGTACAAGGTTCCAATTCTCCAACGAATATGTTACGCCATCAAATCAAACTTCTTTGACTCTCGAAAGCTTTCAGAAAGTACCCTCCAGTAAAGTTCGCATTTTCCATTTTTTAAAACAGCTCAAGATTCTAGAACGAGTGAATACAAGACACTGGCAAACGCGGACTGGGTTCTTGTTGCATCTCATAATCCCCCGAATACAGCGCAGTAGATCCCTCATACATACAACTCAAGAGATGGCAAGGCCATCTGGAAGCTGTGTGAGATGTTGTTTGGTGTTATTTGCGGTGGTTTCTGCTCTCTGTGTTTCTGGGCCTGCTTTGTATTGGAAATTCAAGAAGGGTCTTAGATTGAAAGCCGCTGCTTTACCTTCTTGCAGTCCTTGTGTTTGTGATTGTGGCCCCCCTCTGTCGCTTCTCAATGTTGCTCCCGGTATGCTTTTGAGCTTAGCTTTATCTGATCCAAAAGTTTCATTCTTTGGTTTTTTGAATTATGTGAGAAACTAGGGCATTTCCATTTCATAATTCTTGCAGCTTTGGCTTATTGTTTGTATTCATCCTTTTGTGGACCTTTTCCGATGAGGGGAATTAATGGGGCCTGGATGGCCGTTGTTCTTCACTTTTTATTCCACGGAAATGATTAGTATCATGCTGATCGGAGTCCGGTGAATAAGGCCTTTAATCAAATTTGTACATATTTCTTTTGGGTATTTTCATTAGCGACCGTTTGTATGTTAAGGGACTTGATCGAATCTGAGAACTAACGGGAGTGTATTTCAACCGATCATATTGCGGATAGACAGAACCATAATTTTTACCTTTGGGGCAAAAATCTACATTAATCTATATAAAAATCTTTTCAAAAATATTGGGGGCGAATTTGAAAAAAATTGTGACTAGGAAACTAAAAAATCTATAGCTATAACAGGTTATCAAACATTTGGGGCGATAGCTGCCATCCGCGCGCCCCCCTTCACCCCCCCCCCCCCTCTCCCGCTGTAGTTCCGGCCATGATTTTGCTATTTTTTCCCCCTGGGTTTCGCTCCTATTCTTCTTCTTGTAACTGTGAATTCCAACTTGTTATTTTGTTTCAGTGAGTTTGGCTTCTGACAAAGCAGCGTTCATCTGCTTTAAGATGTACAGCTTATCTCTGGACTATATGTGTAATTCAATTTGTCCATTTGATTGACCATTAGTTTAAGATACAAGCTATATGTTGGTGCATGGCTAACTAGATTCTGAATGTTACTTTTCTGATCTGTGGATAGAAAGCCCCTTTGGGATCATTTTTGTTATCTTTTTGGTGATAAAGGTATCCTCTGATGTTCTAACGCGTTTGGTTTTCTAGGAGTAGTTCTTTCTGACATTTCCTTTGCCACTGAATATTTACTGTTGCATGCAAAACCAAGATGCTCAAGCTGATTATCTATGTGTAGTGTGATACTTGAGTAATAAGTGTGACTGAGGGGAAAAATTTTTAGGTGGATAAAGTCTCTACAAGCTCGTAAATCTTGCAATTCATATAATATATTGTGAATGCACGTTGTCCACAAAGATTATGTCCACTTAAGAATCTTTCAAGAAGGGAAACTAATTGTTAGTGGAGGCTTTCTCTAATTCAGATAATCTAGTTGAAGGAAGCTTTAAGAAAATTATAGGAAATAGGGACCAAGATTCATTTGAGTTGATAATATATCAGGAGAAACTTGATTAGACTTCAAGTTAGTTCATTTTTCTTTATAAGTTAGAAGGGCTTCTATACTAGAATGGATGAAGTATAAAAAGGACATACCTTGAGGAGAAATGTGGTTATTCCCTTTTCTAAATGACTAGTGATGCGTAAGGTGTTGATCAATAAGAAAAATGTATATGGGTGCTATTTAGCACCTCATGTTCATGTCGTGCTTGAGTTACTCTCTCATTGGAAACCTGTCTTTGAGGTCCTTGAAGCGATTATTTATTAGATATCTACTATTTTTCAGCTTTTAAGGACTTGTTTTCAATTTCAGTTTGGTTTCCTTCTTTTCCAGTTGAAAGTGGATAACATACTGCCCTGACACCTGATAGATTTAAAAGCCAGTATACCTAAAATGATTCTACCTGTGCAGAATTTTGGGGGAAAAATAAGCAGAAAAATAAACTAAGCAAGCAACAAACTTCATGTTTTGTTATGACTTTCTTTTTCTATTAGAATTGCTTCTGTAGCCAATGGTTAGCAACCAGCTTACAGGAACATCCTCCAACACCCCTCTACCCAAAAAGGTTATAAAAAAAAAAGAAAAAAGAATCATGCTTCAATGATTTAGGATGGATAAGTCCATCTATATATTAAAGTTGACAGGTTCAGCAATCTTGCCATGCACATTGAGATTCTCTGAGGATAAGAATATGAATCAGGGCAATGTTGTTATTTTAGTAAAGGTTTGTTGGATGTCCATAATATTTTTCCCTAGTTTCAGCATATTATGAATGGTTTTAGTCAATGAGTTGGGATCTGAATTATTATGTTTGGTTTATATAGGAGTTGAAATATCACTGTTTACTTTATAGACCCCTTGATGTCACTACCAGGGTGGTCATTTTCCAGGGACAACACATCATGCAAGTTTGAGCTTCACTTTTTCTGCAAGTTCAGTTATAGCATTATCTTGGTACCAGATTCGGCTGATTTTACTTATAACCAACAGTTCTCATAGGACTTGGTCTCCCACTATGCATGTCTGAGCATGTGGTACTAAACTATTGAGACTTAATGTAGTATGTCCATGTTTGCAAGGCCTTATATTTGAAAGACGCACAGTATTACTGAATAGATAAAATTATTGCCCAGAACCGGTTATGGTAGTTAATACTTTGTAAAGTGTATTTCCAAGTAGAGCATCTGTCTTGTTATTCTCTTAGATTGAAGCAGAGTAGAAGTTGATGATGCTTCCCAATGTGCTTTTTATCTTCTTTTGTAAAAGTATGCTCCCTTCATGGTCCTTAAATATGCTTCTATTTCCTTATACACTAACTCTCTGCCTAGCAAGTAAGGAAATTTCTTTTACAGTTACCAAATAAACTATTAGGCTCTTGGCTCAAGATGTTGGTGTTTCCTGGTGTATAGTCTCTGTCTTGTGATTAATGACTTGCTATAAATTTTTAAGGAACCATGTTAAGTCTTGTCCTGATCCAGAATGTTGCTGTTATTAACACTCTCTTAACTTGTACTTTCTGTTTGCAGGTTTAGCCAATCTTTCAGTTACAGGTGAGTTTTCTCTCTCAAATTGTATATACCTTTAAGAGTTTATGCTGTAATTTTTCATATTTTGCCTACTTGGTTATTATGAGCTAACATGTGGACCAGTGAATGGACATAGATAATGTTTAATATTTTAGTGAGCTTTAAGAGCCAAAACAAGAGCAGGAGCAAAAACTGGGAAGTGGTTTTTTCTCTCATACTTTAGGCTGTATTTGGACTGGTTCTCAAATGGTTTTTTTTCTTCATGCTGAAGATGGGAACGCTGTCCCCTCGCTTTCCAGGATAGAGATGGAGGGAATTCTTGTCTAGGAAATGCATTTGGATAGAGTCTTTTGAGTGTGGAGAAAATGTGGTCCATTTGTTGTCGACAGGGATCCCATCTTTCTATACAAACTGCATCCCTGGCATCTCGCTCACTCTCCACTTCAGTACATTGTCCTGTGCTGACTATTGTCATAATAATCCACCCATGGACTCCTTTTTCCTTTATTATTTTATTATTTTTTTGTTCCCCACTTGCAATGGCTTTTCCCTACCTTAGAAAAGACAAGGGTGTTGGAAGACACACTATCCCGTTTTAAAAATGCAACTGCCCAAATGATTTCTCTATCTCAGCATGAAAATAACCATTTGAGAACCAATCCAAATACATCCTTAATATACCCTTAAGAAGTTTTGCTGTAATCTTTTTTATTTTGCGTACTTGGTTTTTGTGCTAATGTGTGGACCAGTGAATGGAAATGGAGAATATTTGATATTTTGTGCTGTTCAAGAGCCAAAACATGAGTAGGAGCGAAAACTGGGAAGTGGTTTGAGTACTTATTGTGAGTTGACTGGAAAGAGTTTAGCAATTTTAGGATCTTCCAGACCTATTTTGCAAAATTTTCTTCAACTGTTATGGAGGGCATTCTAAAGGGAAAATAAGATATTCTAATTTATTAATCTTTGAGAAAATATTGGAGCACATAGGAAAAAGCCGAGTCCTATTATTCACTAAATGCTGGCAAATATGTGTATAGTAGTCTGGTATTATGTGTATGCCCAATTACAGCCATGGTCGAATAGCTTGCAAGTTGTTTGGCTCAGTCCATATGTGAGTAAAACTTCTAAGTAATTTCTAGTTTTAAGAATCTATAAATTTTTCTCTTGTCAAGGAAAAAGAATCCATAAATCTTTGCATAAAAAGAATCCATAAATCTTCTCATACTACTAAATAATTTTTGCATAATAATTTAATAAACTTGAGAGGGAACAATTAGTCTGATGTTAGGCTTTCTTTTTTTCTGGAATGCAGCTTTATGGACGAAGTGTGGAATGCAATTCTCTTAGAATCTGAAATGAAAAACCTTATGATCATCTCAACTTTTTCTGTTGACATAATCCTGGATTTTAAAGGTATGCATGTTCCTGTTGACTATCTTGCAAGTTGCACGATAAAGTAACTGATGTCGAGGAAGATGTATGCGAGGGACTAATCTAGGAATTTAAAGGTTAGATACCCCCAAAAGTTTGGTGTTTTTCAGTTTGACTGATAAATCTCATATCCTCCAAGGAGCATACTGTTTTAATCAAAAGGACTGCTGTTTCTTAATCATGGATGCCTATTCTCTTGTAGTGAATGAATAATAATTCTTTAAATTCCCTGTTAAAGAACAGTATGGATTCATAAATTTGTTTCTTTCAAAGAATATGCTTGGCCATCTACAAAGCCATTTTTGTGGTAATTGTTTCTTGCTGTAGCGTTTTAAATAGTACTTGGTAAACTCTTCCATTATAATCACAGATTGTGGTAAAGATGATCCCGAGCTTAAGGAAGAGATGGAAAAACAGTTTGTGGACTTGCTGACAGAAGAGTTAAAGCTGCAAGAAATGGTTGGGGAGGAGCATGCCCACCACATGAACATCAGCTTTGGTGAAGCTAGAAGGGTGGCTTCTCAATACCAACGGGAGGCTGAAAAATGCAATGCTGCAACCGAAACCTGTGAAGCAGCTAGAGAACGAGCTGAGGCACTTCTAACCAAGGAAAGGAAGATAACTTCATTGTGGGAGCGAAGAGCACGTCAACTAGGTTGGGGAGGAGAATAGAAGTTATTAATGCATTCTTTCATGTTACTACTCCTTATATTTTTGTTTCTATAGGCTGCAGAACAGATTTTTTTTTTTTTCTTGCCTTCGCGTCTCTGCCGTCGATTTCCGCTTGTTACATGTCCTCTTTTTACAAAGCTATGTAGCTTAAATATACTTTCTGTATTCGCTGAATGGCTCAAGCCTTTCCTTGAAATTGCTGAAAACATAATTTTACAGGTGAGTCCAACTTTCAAAGATCTGCAGATTTTGTCAGAGGTCATGAAAAATTCCATTGTCTAAAGATTTTGCGCCTGTTTCATTTGCCTCTTTTGCTGGAACTATACTTGGGTAGGGCATTTGTTGATTTTCAACGTCAGTTGAGAACAAAGATCAAGGTCAAAGATAGGCCTCAAAAATAGACTTCTCAAAAAAAACATGTTGGGGGTGTGGAATATTTTGGGCTTTGCCTAACTAATAAAGTGGAACATAAATGTTTATCAAAATAAATAATGTTTCTTCTTATTACACCTTACAATAACTATTTCATCTTTACCTCGTGTTTACTGCTTAGATAGAAGCATCCGAGAGAAGAGAACACTATTAGAAATTGTTTGCAATTTGGTTGATGGCACCCCCAGTGCATCAATGAAGCATGAAAATGGCTCTGGGCAACCTGGACTTACTTCCGAACCATTACCAAAAAGTGGGAAAAGGAGGGAGGTAGAGCCATTGCAACTTGCAAGTCTATTTACCTATAAAGGTTTCTCGTTTTCGAAGTCTAAGGAGAAAAGAACCTAATATGCATGCACTCTCTAACTCCAATGCTGAAAACCTACTCCGAAAGAACAGTCGAGCAAACATACAAGAAAGCTCGTCAAGAATTACTACTGAGAATAGATCATACCATTACGTTAAACGGTGTATGCACATTAACTGTAGGTTTGCTAATCCTTCAGATAACTCGAGCAGAAGATCATCAATGCGAGTTATCTTGAGATGGAGGATCCATGGCCCAGTCTTATGGCATTGATTTCATGACCAAAGGAATAGAAAGGAAAGCAAATAGAAGCAGCTAATTTGGTAAAGGACACTCCCCCCACCCCACCCCACCCCCCCTCCCCCAGCCAAAAAAAAAAAAAGGAGAAAAAAATGGTAGAAGCAGCTAACATGAGACCGTGAATTTTGTACATAGTTTGGAAAAGTTACAAATGTTGAGGGAAAAAGGAAAAACAGAAACAACAAGATTATACAGCTCCTAAGGGGAGAATTTTAGTCCTAGCAGTCCTAGGTCTTTGTAGTAATCACCTGCTACAACGGCCTCATAAGCATGATCCGAAAGAGTAAGCATCAAATCCAACATCACCATCAAAGATGTTTCCGTCTTGTTCCTGCATTGAACATCAAGTTTTAATGTATAATTGTAAAAGCACAGAAGTCATAACCTAATGGAGAATAGGAAAACTAGCAAGCAGAAATACATCGTTCCAATAGACTGGAATAAATTCATGTAAAAGAGCTTCTAATGTTCTAGTAGAACCATACAAGGAACTTTTTTCACTAAAGGGCATTTTCGTTTGTCCTTAATTTGGTATAAATTAATCATGATTCAAGCTCCTGGAAGTTTTTATCATCCACAGACCAAACGTCTTAATACTCTACATATTATTGCAATGCAATCTGGCCGCCAGTGCTCCATCTGCTGATTAAGCTTCATCAATGTTACCATCAGCAATTATCATAATGTCCCAGTATTAAGGAACTACAGGAAGAGAAAAGAAACAAAAAGCATCTGAGAGCTCTCTCTCTCTCACACGCGCAAGCGCATGCGCACAGAGGAAGAGGCAAAGGTTGACAAGAAACTCTCCAGGACTATGTTGTCTCCCCTGCCCTAAAATATAACTAAAATGCAAGAACTGAACAGGCATTTTCTAGAAAGTTCAGAACTAAATTAGATTATATTAAGTATATGCTAGTTTTTGTAAAGTTAACGGTTATCGTATAAACATTCCAATGCTGGATTTTTCTTGTCTACTTTTTTAGGCATCGATAAATTTCTCAAATAGCTTTTCTTTTTTTTTTTTTTATAACTCGAGTATTTGCCCAATTATGTTTAGGATCTCTGGTGGAAATTTTTGTATAAATGCCTATTGATCATCAAGATCTTCTAATATCTTTAAAAAATTTAATACTGCAATTAAGACAGTTCTATTTTAGCTTGTGAGCATTTATTGGACATTCCAATGAAGCAAATAGCAATTATATCGTTGCAGCAAATTAATGAACATCTACTAATATAATCCATCACAATCACAAGCTCAATCATGATGACAATCTGGACAAAAAGTTACACATTGGACCACTTTGTAATGTTGAAAGAGGGAAAAAGGGGGGTGGGAGAAAGTATCTGCCCAATCACCCTCCCCAAAAAAGGAAGTAATAGAGACAAGAAGTGTTCAGAAATACCATACCCGTTTGATCATTGAATCCATCAAGTCGTCCAAGGAGCCATAGCCATGCTGAACTAAACCACCTCGTGCCTTTGTTTGTTCCAAAATGTAGTCTTCATTGGACCTTGTTCCTGAGCCTGTGGTTGGCATCTCAATCTCAGCATGCTGCAAGAATGCTGAACCACCAGCATTAGAATGGCCAGTTAAACACATGTCCATTCTTCTGTCACTGATTCCATTTTCTCCCACACTCTGCACTAAAGCGTTAGCAGCACCATTAGCAGAGACATGGGAGTTCACGGTGCTCAGAACATTATTTGAGTTGTGAGAATACATCTGTCTAGTTTCCACCCACCGCTGTTGTGGTTCTTGGTTTATGTTTTGAACGATACCACCAACCATGCCTTCTTGGCACCGTATTCCTCCTCTTGAATCTTCAAGAGGGGCAGAAACAGCAGCCATAGAAGAGAATTGAAGAGGACTATTCTGCTGATGAGGTTCAGCTGAAGAATTGTTGTTTCCAACACCAGTGAGAGGCAACTGCCCTTGACTGAAAGACTCATTTGGCTGCAAACAAGTTGGATGGAACTTTGATAACTGAACTGCACTCTGCCAGTTCTCATTACATCTACCATTATCCAAGAAATTGGACGAGCCACCAACATCAATGTTTAAGGTTTCAGAGTTAAAAGAGGAAAGATTGACAGAAGTCTGATCCAGAAACCCTGCAGCTGTTCCGGTTTGCTGTGAGTTCCCCTGCAGAATATTCATATTACTTGGTGTACCAGTTAAAGTGTTCTTGGAGTTAATTAGTGTACTTCTACTGTCTGTAAAAGAATTGGCAGAAGTAAAGACTCTAGAGTCATCTAAATGGTTGAAGTCCCCAACACGTGTCACGCACTTATTCTGTTGCAATTGATCAAGCTCCAATGATGATGGAACTCCTTGAAACAAACTTGTGTTCTGGCTTGCTGGTGAAACAGCTGAATGCAGTTTCCCAAGAGCGCTCATGGGGATGCTTATATTTTGGACATGACTCGGCTGCATTAGCGCAGATGAAGCCAGACTACGGAGACCTATACCACCAGGACTATTCAGTCTCCCAAACATTCCACCTTGTGGGTATGACGAGAACACAGGATTTGCAAGCCTTCCAGAACCAGTTAATGTTCGAAAATCTCCATCTAATGGACTCATTCTCATGTACGCAGAATCCTTGCCTCCCAACGCAGCAACCATGTTGGCTTGCTGAGTTGCTACAGAACTGATCCTTTTCAGGTAAAGACGGTATTTCTGCAGCCAACAAAAATGCACATTACGAAAAATTATTGTTGTTTCCCCTACCGGGATAGGGGGTAAAGGGAATAACTTTTTCAATTGGAAATGAAATGCAAGATATTTGCAACCTCCCCTCTAACAATTAAAAAATTCATTTTGATTTGCTATATTTTTGTCTTCTGTAGATTCTTCTTCTAGAGGATGATAATATTATTCTGATCCTCGTTTTTTTATTTTTTTGGGTCTCTATGTGTGTGTGTGTGTGTGTGTGTGTTTCTTGATGCTTGCTTGATAGCTTATCCAAGGGAATATCGGAGTGAGTTAATATCTACTCTTTCCATGACTTCGGGAATTTTTCTATGATTTCTGGCATCATTCCACTTTTTTACACTGTACTGCAATATAACCTAATATTTAAAAAATTTTAAAAAAATCAAAGAAATAGCAATTCTTCTACAGTGAGGATAGATCTGTGCCTGGAGGTGGCTTGCCACATTTTCCCTCGTAAGCCCTTCAACATTCATCAGATCAAGAATCCTTTTAGGCACAGCTTCTGCAAGCAATATAAGAAGAGTTCAGATGAGTAGATCCAGTTAGAAAAACACAAGGACAATCAACCCTTTTGTTTATGGTACTCACTTTCAATTCCTAACTGATTCACAGCTGCAACAAACTTCCGGTGAAGCTCTATGGACCAAACCACCCGAGGCTTCTTCTGTGTTGCTGGATCATCATGTTCATGACTGTTGTCTTCCCCCTCATCTTCATCATCCTTTCTTTTCTTGTTAACTTTCCCATTCTGATCAGCATTGCCTGTCTGCAGATTCCCTTGACCACCTTCACACTTTACATGACCCTTGTCTTGATCATCAGACTTACTGGGGTTTCTAGACTCAAACTTCTTTCTCCTGATTACATGTTGCCATATGTTCCTAAGCTCCTCAATTCGGACAGGTTTCACCAGATAGTCACATGCACCATGAGTTACTCCCTTCATTACAAGTTTGGTATCACCGTTTGCCGACAACACTGACGAATTCCAAGGTAATACAGGAAAATTAAAACGATAAGCATCCATATTATCGACAGACAATCATGTAAACTTAGAGGTAAATGCAAAAATTAGACACATAAATATTGCACAAAGAATAAAATAAAATCAAAACCACACGCTTCTCGGCAGACGATTAAAAAGTAAATCTAAAAGCTTCTAAGGGAGAAAAGGATGTCTGCTTACTGATGACAGGTAGGTCCATCTCAAGTCCTACAAGCTCCAGAAGCTTAAAACCATCCATGTCCGGCATATGGACATCGCTAATTACTAAGTCAAATCTGTCTCTATTTTCCCTCAACATCTTCAAGGCCATTCTTGCTTGACTTGTCGTTGTAACTGGAAAACATCGTAGACCATTGTCAGGAGAACAAAGCACTCAGTTTGGTCAATATTACTGAAAAATGGGTTCAAGCAATCATCCTGAAATAGATATTGCTGAATTGAAGCATTTTCAGCATAAAGCCACAACTTTGTATTAGAACTTCTAATATTCACTAAACCACATTCTATCGAAATTTCTCTGACAATCAATGATTCCAAATCCAATTTCTTTAAAGGCATTTAAAAGGAAAAATAGGAAGAAAAGGTGCCATCTAGATTTCTGATTACAGGAATAAAAAGACGAAAAAGACATACATCAAAATCATAAACTCATAAAAGTAAGAACTAAAACTTGAAACGACCAAGCACATGAAGGGGAACCATGACTCGTGCATGCCTCGCTTGGTCTGAAACCAGTATCACATGAAATACAAATCCAACTCTCCCAGATGAAAATCTAAACGTGTATTGGAGAAAACAAATCAATTGAAGGTTTTATCATTAATAGAAATTGAGAAAACTTGAAACCCAACACAAAAAGAAGTGGAGAATCAGATGAAAAAAACGCACCTTGATATTGACATTTCCTAAGAAGACCTTCCAATAGCTTTAAACAAATTGGGTCATCGTCAACAGCAAGAACTCTCATACCCACTGGAAAATTATCATAGTTCCTGTCTTCACCTTCTAAATTCCTTCTAACTTCCTCTACAGTCATCTTGAATCCCCAATTTCAAAATCCCAGATGAGAAAACAGAATCCTAAAACAGAAATCACAGAGCCCAAGTTTGAATCTTTAACACCCAAAACTCACCCTCTGGAAATCTTTCCACAAACCCAGAAAGCAAACGACTGCAAAACAATCAACAGTTGAGAGAAACCCAAGAAATTGAAAATCAACAAGACGAGAAACTAGTTCCTTCCCGGATTCTTAACAAGAGACAAGGACGGAGAAGTAAAGGCTGTACGTATAGAGACAATGATGGCGACGGCCAGAAGAGACTGAATGGTTTCAACCGAACAACACACCGAATCATACGAGTTTTTAACTCATCAAAAACTCTTTCCTTCTCCCTCCCTCTTACCCCCTTTCTCTCTCTTCTCTGTGCTTGTCTTTTGCTTTTTCCTTCTTCTCAAAAACTTTTTCAATAAAATATTGGATTATTACTCAACCTTACACCCCAAAAAAACAATTCTTGCAATGTTGTACATCTACAGTTCTGCTGTGAATAATAGAGAGCTTTGTTTATATATTATAGCCTCCTCCCAAGAACTTTTCCCAATTTTTCTCTCTTAACTCATATGCAGCCAGAGGGAAGTGGACGACTTTAGCAATGCTACCGTACAACTCGCGTCCACCGGTAGTTTCATGCACCACACTAGACAAAGGCTTCAAGGAAAATCAGCACCTTGAATTGGTGTGGGCCCTGGTTTTGGCCCATTGCACTTTGGTGTTGGAGAGGTACGAGCAACGTTTTGACAGAGATGGTCGATAGCTGATGAAACAATAATCGCACGGTTAGGATTTAGTGGGGAACGATGTTTGGTTGACTTTATACTTGGGAGATCCACATAAATAAATGTAGTGACCACCAATTTTGCTTGATTATATTGTTGGATCTATACTTTGAATGATAAGTTAAAATTTGCTGTTTTTGACAATGTTTAAGGTTCATTCAAGAATGATGTTTATTGGTGCCCTTTCCTTTCTATTCAACTTGGATTTTATATACTATTGTTATCCGCGTATTTTAAATAAATATTTGAGTTCGCTTTAATATTAAAAGATTGTTCTATAACTTTAATCGAATATTTAACTTATAAAATTTTGAAAGATTGTAAATAGCAATGATCGATCTTTGATCTCATTTGGTGTGTAAGATAAATACGAAATAGATACATGGCAAATGAAAATGTTTTTCAAAGAAGTGTAATTTTGTAGGGGTACTATCGTCAAATGCGAGTTCAAAGAGTGGACATGTTCCATTGAAAATTTTTAAAGAATCTAGGCAATAATTTAGGGATTTAAATGCTAATGATATCGTGATTTTCCATTTATGGGAAGTCATCTATGATTCCTTTTCTTTGAATGAGAATGGTAAGTGCAGTTTGTCTTGAATGTTGATGCTTTCTCATTCATCAAGTAAAATTGTAAAGAAGACTTTTTCAATTCAAGACCAAATTCTATAACGCATCATACATTTAAAGAGAGGCACATTGTTTGTCTACTCATGAATAAAATGGCAAAGTAACAGAAAAAAGATGGATTGCTTTTGTCATTTACAAAGTTTAGTTTCCTAACTTTTTCTACCTTTCTCTCAAACATTAAGTAAGTACATAAAATGGTGCCCACATTGGAACTTCATGTTCCAGAATAGAGAATTTAGGAATTAAATCTTGAACATACATACATATATAATAAAATTTTGTTATAGATTTTCTAAAAAAAAATTTGTTGTGGATCAAATCTCAAAGAATAATAAATTTTAGAGTAATTGTCTCATATGAATTACAAATTGTATCTGTATATAATGAGTCAAGATAGTAACTCAGTTGATAGAACATTCTTTACCGAATCGAAAGATATTAGGTTTAATACTCATCGGACGCAATACCTAACCCTTTTCTCTATCCCTCTTTGTAATAGTATAAAATCTCAAAAAAGAAAAAGAAAAAGAAATGTATACGATTGATTCCTTATCACCCATTAGAAGGTGTTTATAAGAAATATATATTGAGAAACCTCAAACATTAGAAATTATAATTTTAAACGTTTGATAGTTAGATTACTAGTTAAAGTGAACATCCAAATTTTGTATTTTTTTAAGATTTAAAGATTATTTAAAACTATTTTCGAAAACATATTTTTTAAAATTTTTCTTTTCTTTTGAGAGGTATAAGATGGAAAATACTTTTATTTCTGAAAAGTATTTTGCTACAATAACTTCTTAGATACTTTATGGTGGTAGCTATGTAACTAATAAACATCCTATAAGTTATACTTCGTCCAATCATATTAAGTCAAGTGTATTGTGGGTCCTTATATTAATGAATGAGTAAGTGATAGTGGTAGGACCCATAATACACTTGGCTTAATATGATTGGACGAAGTATAACTTATAGGATGTTAACTAGTTACATAGCTACTATCACAAAGTATCTCATAACTTCTTTTCCAACAGCTTTGCAAATTTCAGCAAAGGAAAAAAGAAACTTAGCATTCTTATCATTTTCACCAATTAAGTGTTTTTAATACATCAAGTTTCTATATATAAAGTGTACTTAGAGGAGTAAGCTAATTAATTAATTAATTTGACTTTGACAAAAATAAAGGGAAAGTATATTATTTTGTTAAGCATTACAAGGCAATTAGTATCAAGCTCTTAAAATTCATATTTTTCTTCTTAATTATATTTAAAATAAATATTAAAATCCAGCACTTTCATTCAATAAAGATAATTTCACTTTATTCCATTTTAGGGTTCCTCGCGTATTCAAACCAATAAATACTGTAAAACTCGTATTACCAAAGGCACCTTATGTTGACAACTTTATGGCAAAATCGATTAAGGTTAAAAACATCTGACAAGGTATTACTATTATAATAGTTGAGTTAATAAGAAAGTATTAGTAACGTAAACAAGAGCGTAACAGAATAATGGCTTAATTAATAAGAAGTAAAAATTTTCTTAAGCAAATATCTTAAACTTAATCCCCCCCCCCCCCCCATTCTGTCTCTTAATTGATAGAGGAAACCTAAGGCCAAAATGGTAATTGCAAGACTAATTAATGTACTTAATAAGGCTTCTGAACGATGGATTCGGATGATCACGGCTTGCGTACAAAGTAAGCCCTTTAAGCTGGGTAAGGGTTTACAGTACGTGATTGTTATATATATAACAAAAAATAATTATTTTTTTACGAAATTCTCTCTCCTCTTTCTCTATGTAAATTACAAACTTAATGAATAATGCATTAAATCGACCAACACAATGTAATGAGTAGCAATTTTACAATGAATTTTCCCGTATTGAGTCAAATTAAGCCGCAGGCTACACTCCTGGTGGTGCCTTCCGTCAATTCCTTTAAATTTTAGCCTTGCGAACATATTCCTCTCGGAACCCAAAAACTTTAATTTCTCATAAGGTGCCGGCGGAGTCCTTAAAGCAATATCCGTCGATCCTTGGTCGGCATCATTTATGGTTGAGACTAGGACGGTATTTGATCGTCTTCGAGCTACCAACTTAAGATAAAAACTCAAAAAACTATTAACGTATCAATTTTTTTAATCTCTAGTGCAACTCTACTGCCTCAAAGTGGCTCTTTTTTATTTTTTAATAATATGTTATTAAATGTTATTAATGAAATGACTTGTATAATTAGTATATTTTATTATAATATAATTGACAAGTTAAAATTGAACTGATTGCTTTATTAATGCATTAGTAATATTCAAGTTTTCTATACTCGTAAGTATTACTAACACTTATTCGACAAACCTCGTTCCATGAATTGCGAGAGCATAATAAGGTCACAAAATAAAATTTCATCTTCAGTTATATAGGAATGGTCAAGGACCGTCATCGTCGGAAAGTTTCTTTAAAAATTTTTTACATCTTGATAGAATTGACGATTTTAATCCTTATTTGAGTATATATGATATGCTTTCTAGTCAAGATGCGTTATTAAATTGGATGAAGGCAATGATGTTGTAAATGATGATCTTCTTGATAATTATTCGTTCAAAACGAGGCTATGGAAATGACAATAAATTTGTAAAACTTAGATGTGAGAAGGGTGAAACATACTTAAAATTCATTATTTATAAAGAATTAAAACGTAAAGAAAAAAATGAAGCTCAGGTGACTTTTGCAGTTGGCAGCGGAAGTCATTAGATATTTCTGCCACTGACGATGAAACCTCATGGTGACTTCCGCCACATCCGGTGTAAATATCCGGTGGCTTCCACCGTTGACCGCAAAGTATGTAACTTCCCCCCTCTAGGGTAACGGCGGAAGTCACCATGATGTTCCGCCACTTAAGGAGATGGAACATCAAGGAAACTTCCCCCTTGGATCGCAAAAGTTACCCTTGAGTTTAACCCTAAGTGGTGGAACTCAATGCAAGTCCTAAACTTTTTGAAAATCGGTTTTTTTTAAAGTTAAATTTTATAAAGTTTATATAAATAAAATAAAAATTGATATACTTTAACGAACTAAATAGAAGTAGTTTTTTGTAAATATAAATTTTGGTGTTTGAAAATTTTGAAAAATTTAAATAATAAATAGTGAAAATGAATTTTTTTAATGTAAGATGAACCATTGTATTCCTGTTTTTGTTTGTCATTTGTCAATCGAAGGGGGTAATCAGCTGATATCTGTTTTACGTGACCTTACCATGAAGATTAAGGACTTGTGCCCATTTTATAATGTAAGCACGTGTCTTTTATGAATAAATATCACTATTATATACATTTTAAGTTTGATTATATTTAATTAAAAAATAAACTATTTTTAACTTTTCTATTCTTTTATCCAATCATTTCTCTCTCATTCTCTCTCTACTTAAATTTACTAAAATTAATAAGTATTGCATTAAATCGAGTTATATAACATAATTAGATTAAAAAATTACATCATACTCTCTTAATTTTGAGATAAAAAATAAAAAGATTTATAAAAACTTAATCTTTTTTGAATTCTAATTGAGTTTTGCCAACTTACGATAGATTCAAAAAAAGTTGAAACTTGCTCAAAACTTAAAAATAATTTAAATTTTAATATTTTTATAAATTTTTACTTTAAAATTAGGGGCGCGTAGATTTATTACATTACGTTATATAATCTAATTTAATACAATACTCATTAATTTTAGTAAAATTATAAAAAAAAAATGAGAGAGAAGATGTGAGATAAAAAAAGAAGTTAAAAAATATTTAATTTTTAAATTGTATATAGTAAAAAAATTATATATAGTAATTGTGTAAATCTATATAGAAATATATACAATTTACATAGTAGATATTGAATCAAACTATATCTCCCATTCTTAACATATAATAAAAGAAAATATAAAATATATAGAGTCCAACTTTTCCTAGTGAATACTTTTTTATCTATTTTAAATTACAATATTTTCCATGTGAATTTGTTATCTATATGGAATTAAAAAAAAAAGAGGAAATTTGATCCAGAGCGCTGAAGTTACGGTCACGGTGCTTTTTGCCACACGTACATAACCAAATATGGTCTGTCGGATCATATTTTTAACGGACCAGATTTTTTATTTTCTAAATATATTTTTTTCGAAAATTTTATAAATTTTATCAGCCGACGGATCAGATTCGAGATCTGATCCGACGGTCGTGTTTCAGTGCATTACGTACGCACAATCCCAAGAAGTGTACACACAAAGGAAAACTCTTCTGTAGTTCTCTTCAGCTGGTACAAATAAAAGAATAGAAAAGTGCAAACACAGAAGCAGTGGGGCCCGCTATGCAACGCAACGGTACCCGATGCATCCACGTTTCCGTCAGTGATGGGATGGAGCTAAACCAACCGCGGGGTCCCCTGGAGATTCTGAGGTAAAAAATGCAGCCTTTTCCTGTGATAAAGACACGACGGTCGCAGGTTATCATATGGTGGGTCCAGTTGGGGGAATTTGTACCAGATCAAATTAATGTGCATGTCTGCTTTGCGGGACCAGGTTACTTGTTGGCCCAACAGAGAAGAGCGCAATCAGAGACGGTTGTGCATGGTCGTGCGTGGTGCAGCGTAACAGACAATCATTATAAGTAAAACAAGAGAAAAGATAAATAGAAGTAGTTACTATGTTGTAAAATATAAAATGTTTTTGCTCAAATATTTAATTTTTATAAATTTTTTAAAATTAATTTTATTTTTAAATTTATAGTCACTATAAATATAATTTTTTATATTTTATTATATTAATAAAATTAGTTAATAATATAATAAAAAATATATCTTATATTTTTCGTTAATCTATACAAAATGAGTAAAAAGATCTTATATTTTAAAATATATAGAGTATAAAGTTACCCCATAATTTGGTTGTTGGGAAGGGAAATTAATACTTAATAGAAAAAGAAATATAAATTAAATTCAAAATCTATTAACTGGTGAGATTATAAACTGTATTTTTAATCAATTGAGTTTTTACTTTATGAAATACTTCATTCATCTAAGAGAGAGGGGAAAAGGAGAAGTAGGGGGTGTTAGAAAAGGAAAAAAAATTATTTATTAACTTTTTATCCATTATTTGTTCTATTACTTAATTGTTAAAAACCAGAAATGATGTGGATTTTTATCATTGATGTCCTTAAACTTGTTTTTATCTTTCCCAATCCTTTCAAGTTGGAAGGAAAAAAGATGTTGATATTGAGGGAAAATTGCATACATCTTCTAATTTAACTTTCAAACCCCCCCCCCCCCCCTTCCTTCCTTTTTCCTAAATAAACATTTTTCCATAGTTAGCAAATCAATGATAATTTATTTTAATTAGAACAACATTTTACATCGACGAATGTATATCAGCCTTACTTATCAGAAAAAAAAAACAGAAAGCAAGAGATAATGTATCAGCCTCAGTATTGGAGCTTACTAAAACTTTCTGCTTTTTAATTTACTCTATGCGTTTTTACTATAATTTTGTTATTATTTCGTAATATTATATATTTGTTCTAAATTTGATGTTCAACAAAAATAAAATCATATGCTTGAAATGGATTTGTTCTCAAAACCAGGAAAGACACATTAATATTTAGCATTTGGAAAAGATTTTTTAACTATGAAATTTTGGAAAATATTCTTATTTAAACAAAGAATATGATTTTTTTTAAAAAAATTATTTGGAGTTTTTTGTTGAAAAATTAGGTTTGGACTTAACTTCACTCCAAAAAGTACCTCTAACGTGAGATTTCTCAATATATTCTCTCACATCTATAACTGAACATTTAATGCGTAGAGTTTAAAAATAAGTAGATGGTCTAATATAGTTTTGATATCATGTTAAAAAAAATAGTTTGGGTCTAAACCTATCACCAGAAGGTATTTTGAAGGGAAAAGGAATGCTCAAGCTTACAATGTGGGATTTATCAATACCTTCAAAATGATTTAAAAAAAGAAGACGAAAGATTGGCGAAACACCTGCGAAGTTCTTGTAGATGCTGCCAACTATTGGTTTCTTCTTAAGTCTTACAATATGGGGAGATAGTCGCTAAGTTAATTAAAAATTTAATTTCAAATTATATTATATTATAATTCAAATACATAAATAACTAAGTGCGTAACAATCTAAGAATCATGCACTGTCACTAGAGTAGTATATTTTGTAAAATGATTTCATTTGGATTGAGTTTCGTTTAAACAAAATAACAATCAAGTATCACTGTTTTTTTATAAAAATTTACTTTTGTAAGATTCAAGATAGAATTTTAAGCACAAACCTAATCCAAATTTATTTGAACCTACATGCTCATGTTAGGGAAGGAAAACTAATAAGATTTTGGGTAAAGTTTACGGTGGTAAAATTGCATAATGTTTAGAATTGATCCATAATGGAACAACAATCATCATGTTTTTTAGAAACGTGACATCGTGTCATATCAACCCTTTTCATTTGGGAGTCAACAAAACCATAAGTTCCTCACTTGCATGATTAGCATAATGATCAAGCTTTTTAGTGGAGAATTTATTAATTTATTTGTGAATCATTGTTTGAAGCATAAAAACTTCAATCAAATAAAACCACTTTTTCTTGTGAATCATATCACGTAGATAAGAGTTGAGTCTTCTCAATTAAAAAATTAAAAGTTTAATTTTTGTATAAGATAATATTTTATTATTCTGTTTTTATAAGAATATTTTTTTCCTTTTTATAAAAATATTTTTTATCAATGTATAAGAATTGTAATTGAAAGTCGATTCTTCATTAATTAATTATATAATCTCCGTCCTTAAAAAAATAAACTCCCCCTTTCAACTAATCTATTAGCTGAGCTTGCACCTATTTCAAATTCCAATTAACATGAATGTCCAATCTTTTTACCGGAATTCTGGTCCACAAATAACTACCACTACACTCATTTTAAACAAAGAAAGTTTTAAATACTAGTATTAATGATGATTAAGAGTACCCGTGAGGCAAATCCTCACTTGTAGCCTAACTTGCATATTTCGAGGAGGAATTATCTCGCGGATAAGCTTGTGAAGATTGTAAGGGTAGTGAAGGAGGAAAGATAAATTTTATTTTTCTCCTTATTCGTTTTTTACATATTATGTATTCTCATGTTAGTACTATATTGTAACTGCGGCCAAAAAGGAAAAAAAAATGGCCTGCCATGAACTAAATTTAAATGTCACCGTGTTTTGACATCATGTTTGCATGGTGATTAATAAATAAATCTCTTATTTTAATTAAGAAAAACATTTTTTTTGGTTGCAAAATTCCAAAATCAACCCTTATGCATGTTTATCCTAAAAAAAAAGATCTTGCTTTGAAACCACTATAAATTTGGTAAATTTAAAAGTAATCATGCTTTGCACCATTAGAAGATATCCTTTCCAAAAATCATGAAGCAAGATTTGCCCTAGAAAATTGTTTTAGACCCCACAAAGCTCCATTGTTGTTTCTCCAATTGTGTTTTTGGGGCAACCACTAGTGAAAAACACTAGCTTAAACTAACACTAAATTCCCATTCAAGAGGAATTGTTTTGCATTTAATATCTCTTTGTAGCTCAAAAAAGTTTTCTGCTTTTCCTTTTAGCAATCAAAACCACATGAAGCCCTATTTGGTTTGTTTGGTTGGACGCTGCCACAAACAGTGACAATATAACATTCAATTAAATACTCCAAAATATGAATTAAAATACAAAGAAAACTCCATTCATGAACATCAATTCCTTGTCATTGTCAACTAATTAAATCGCAAAACTATTCGTTTGGATTATATATCTATTCTTCATCATGATTTCTTGCTTGTCCGATAGTCCATCATAAGTATTCACAGTCCTGAAATACACGCTCTAAGTAATTCGATATGTGCTTTCTCAGTTTTTGATTTAAGTATCATTACAAAAATTTTATTTTATTAAAAATAAATATCGTTGACAAAAAATATTAACTTTTCTCGTAAATAAAGTAATGACATTTTGTACTATAAATGATGATGATTTTTTATATTGTAGTTTTTCACAAAGAGACAGAATATTTAGTTAACGATAAATTGATTAATTTAATTAATACCTTAATATGTGTAAAAAAATTTAAAATGACACTTAAATTGAAACGAATGGGGTATAATCATAATTATTTTAAATTACAAGTCAGTAATTGATTGCTAATCCAGCAAAAAAAAAAGACTGCTATATAAATTGCTTTGCTGAGTCTACTATTCATCAAACTTTCATTTGTAAAAAGTAGTAGATCATAATTATCCATATCCATGAAATGCAGTCCGCGTAATTAAATATTTATAATCTTGGTATTATAGATTAGTCCATTAATGCTCCACACTTCATGTTCTTATCCATAACCAATAGTGAAAGCAACTCTTCTGAACTATTGTGGGGTGATATTTTCATTAAGAGTAAAATTAATCTAAAGAGGCCTAAAAATCTTGTGTAATTGACATCAAAGATCAATGTTCACCCAACCCAAGTTGATGTAAAAAGTTTTGCAGCCATTTTCTATGAGGAATTTACTTGTCACGAGTATTAGGTTATGTGATCATCCTCATTTACAAAGTAGATTCATAATCTATTTAGTTGTCTAAAGTTGAAAGGTGACATAATTTGGTGGTTGATGTGGATGACATAAACATAATGCACCAACTATTGAACTTCTTACAATAAAAAATTAAAAAATTAGGCCACCTTGAAAGTTTCTGCTTGCAATTATTGTACATGTCCAAATATTTGCAGCACCAAAGGTTCCTAAAATGCATGATCATTCAAGACTCCAAACCTCCATACAAGTTGATTTTGCTCGAAACTAATTGGTAAAGGGTGTCTCTTATCACCATCAACATTAGAAACAGGGTGGGAATGAGCATAGTTCTTGAGAAGCCTTAGTGGCTTTCTGAGAAAATGAAGCTGCTGTTCGCTTTAGATTATTGACATTTAAAGATGTACCCTCTTGACTGCTGACCACAATCTGATTCAAGATCTTTAAGAATCAGATTATATTCCCTGCCACTGCCGCACCTTGTCTTCTTCTTCTCTCCTCCCCTCCCCACAACACCAAAGAAAAAATCCCTAACCCACGCCAGCACAAAAGCAAAACCGATACTCAGCCTGGAAAACTTTTTGTTTTCATGTTGTGGAGAAACAGAGTTAGGAGTTTGTTTTTTTTTAGCATGCTTTCAATTTACAAAACTAAGAATAAAATGACTCCAATTATGAATCAAAAGGTATATAATATTGATGTCTAACTCCTAAAATTTGTGCGAATTAATCTCTGCTTGAACAAAAAAAACTTCCACCCAAATCTCCACAAAATCATCAAAAAATTAATGGTTTTGAGAGGACATTATGTCGATGCACATGGGGATTTTACAAATGGTACAAAACTTCAGATTGGGAGGAAAATGTGACAAAACTTTTCAGCACAAAGCTTTTGTCTGTGTAGATTTCTACAGCCGAATGTAGAATACTTGGACATTTTTTTCTTCAAATTCTATTTTCTTGAAGATATGATTTTCTTTCCCGTAGTGCAGACAATTTGGAAGCACAAAATGTTTGCTTTTTTTTTTTTTTGACAATTTAAAATTACTTCGTAGCCTCAAGAATAAGGAAAAAAGAACCAAAAGTGAGAAAAGCTTATATTCATGTCATTATTCCTTATGCACACTCTAGCATGTCTAAGGTTTTCTTAAAAACCTGCTGAAAATTCTTTTGACTTCAAAAAGGGAAACTTGAAGCAAAACTGATCTTAAAAGGCATCCATAGGTCTCTTGAAGTCTTGGAGAAGCTGATTGAACAAACTTTGATGATTGGCATATAAAATACCCCAAGATTTATCTAATTTGATCATTGGCTTTCTTGCTGATTGTGTTAGTACCACAGACAAAGTAAGAGTACAAAGGCAGCATAATCCTCTTTGTAAGTAACAACAAAAATGACTTAATGTTGCTTTCATTTATACCAGACAGTACATGGAATCTTGTCACTACCCCTTCCATTTCAAAATATAAAGCTTCATTTGGATCACGTTTTATCTAGACAGAACAGTAATCGCATCCCACATTTTCTCTCACAAAAAAATTATTTTTATAGAATCTAAATAAAAAAATCTCTTTTGATTTTTATACATAGTTAAAGAAGAAAAAAATAATGTGTATTTTTTTATTATATCTGTAACGAATTCTATTTATATAATATAATTATATTTATGTTGAAGATAATATTACAAAAATAATTTTTTAAATTTTATAAAAAAAGTAAATATTTTGAAAAGGAAGAAGGATGTGACAAACCATAAATTTTGAAGGAGACAGTAACCAACTTTTGTTTTACTATGTACTAGTCTGAAATTACTGTAGTGAAAAGGACTTGGTCACAGTCATGGTCCTCATGGATCCCAAGTTCTTCTATTACCTTTTATGAGTGTTTCTTGCACTCATTAACAGTTTATTACCTAAACAAGTTTATATTATTTTTCTAATTACTTCCTCCTTTTCAAATATTAGGTTTTTTTACCATTATTGTATAGATTAAGGAAGAAGAAAATAAGATGTATTTTTTTCCTATTATATTATTAATTAATTCTACTAATATAATAAAAATGAGAAAATTATATTTATAATAAGAGTAATTTTAGAAAATTAGCCTTAAAATTCGCAAAAGACCAAACATTTTAAGAAGAACAAAAGTTAAAAGACGTTATATTTTGAAACGAAGTGAGTAGCAACCTAATTTATATGTAGTCCCTGTTATATTGACTTTTACACAAGTATGTTTATTACTCCATCTGTTTTTAAATATCAATTCTTTTGGTCTTTTTACATAAATTAAGGAATAAGAAAATAAGAGATATTTTTCAACTATATACTTAACTAATATAATAGATAATAAGAAAATTATATTTATGATGAAGGTAATTTTTTAAAAAATAATTCTTAAATTCACAAAAAAACTTTAAATATTTTGAAAATGGACAAAACACCATATATTTTGAAACGGAGGAGGAGGAAGTATACTACTGCTTGTAGAAATCTTTGAATTGTATAATCTATAGAAGGATGTGAGACAAACACAAACCTGCTCGTAAGAAAATAGCTGCCAACGGGATTCAGTCCAGGTGACAGAATATTGCGAAATGGGATTATGTACATTGAATAATGCTTCTGGGATGAGGTAAGACTGTATGTTTATCTAAGTCATAGAAGCTTAGGCACATGCATAAATCCTAAACCTAATATTAAAATGCTTCTGTGCCAGATCCTAAGCAATGATTTAAAGCATTTTAATGGTCCTAATGAAGCTAACACAGAGCATGGAGACAAGGGAGGAGACAAATCCCTTTCAATCTGGGGACGGAGTTTTTTAAGCAGCCAAAGATTGGCTGTTTTTGTCAAAGAATCACTAGTTAATCACTTGTTTTTAGTGTATAGGTCTTTCCTGTGAAATTGAAAATCCAAAAAGTGTCTTCCTGCACTACAGTCTCTTGCACTAAGGCTTAGTTTGGTTCACAAATGGGGAGGGGAGGGGAACATATACTTTGTTTAAGGAAAGTATTTCTTTTTATCTTCTTTTTATTTGGTATGAGAGAGAGAAGGGTGGGAGGAAAAGAGGAGAGGAAAGATAATTATTGCATACTTTTAATTTTTTATCTTTTATCCTTTCTTCTATATAATATTTTAAGTTAAAAAGTAAGATTAAATGTGTTATTAATTTCTTCAACTTATTTTTTCTCTCTCAATCCCTCTAATTTGGAGGGGGAGAAAATGTTGATGTGGAGGGAGAGTGGTACCCCTCCCCTCCTCATTTACTTCTCATTCACTTCTTACTCCAACCAAATAATATAAATGTCTAATTTACATCCACATTTACTTCCCCTCTCCATTTACTTCCACGTCAAACAAACTCAGGTAGCACCTCTCACTCAAAGCATCAGTTGCTATGAACTGCTGGTTTACAAAAATGATTTGGCAGCCATATTTTGAAGAAAAAAGTACTTGTAAGATGCCAGAGGTTTGTGCAAGTGATTTACAGACTTTGTTTTTCCAAATAGAAAAACATAAAGGTACCCAGTTATTTATCATCAAATGAACTTGAGTTTCTGACGTTGAGCAAGGATCTAAAAGTGACAGCAGATTCACAGACAATTAACAGACAGATATCTGCAATTCATTTTCTAATAACAGTGTTTAAAACTTGTCAAGTCAAATGACAGTCTAAAACTTTCTAAAACGAGAACATTGCCACATGAAAGGAGCACTCATCCGCAACTCTGCACCACAGAAATTGAGAATTGAGCAAGATCTGGATTAATAAGGGTAATGAGAATATGCCCATAACCTTGATTTCCACACCGCCGAACAATATCGTTGACCACACTGCAAGTCAATTGCACTGAGTACATGATCAACGCGGCCACCTAAAAAAATACATATTCTGAAATATTTTTAGTAGTTAAAAACATATTTATTTTTTTTAATCCATAAATTCCAACAAGCAGGAGAAAATAGAGAACTTACTTGTGCAATTGTCTTTAAGCCAAACATGAAAAGGTTTATTTGAAAAGATAAGTGCTGCTCTAGTTGAGATTGAATAAAGTTTTAATTTGATGTTTTTAATTATTTATGAGAAAAGTAATAAAACAAAGTAAAAAATTTATATTAAATTTTACAACAAAATCCCTCAGCACCATGGCTTCAAGGCATCTGTGCATTCTCTTAATACATGACTAGTGCTATCCTCTAGGTTTTGACATTTTAAACATTGAGAATATGTCAATACCCCTCTTTTTATGTAATCAAGAATCATGTGGGAAAAAGTTTTCTCTTCTCTCTAGAACCCATTTTCTCCTCCTTCTCTCTAGAACCCCCTGCGCCTCCTCTCTTCCTCAGTCGGCATCGCCGGCCAGATCTGGCCAAAGGCTTCAGCTTTTGGCCAGATCTTGGCTGGCTTTTTACCTTTTTCAGTTTTTTCCACTCCTTTTTTTGCCACAAATCATTATAGATGCTTTTCAAGGTATATTTTTTCAAGATCCAAGACTCAGAGTCAAGAGTTCTTTCTGATCTTTTTAGATCGAAATATTTTCTCTAATCTTTTTAGAGAAATCTTTATATCCGGACTTGATCTGGGCCCTTGTCTAGCCTTCTACTTTTCTCTGAGGTAACTTTTAAGATCGTTGATACGCCTATGTTCTTTTCAGTTGCTGCTTTTAAAGGAATATGTGGGAGCTGACTTCTTCTTACCGCTGTGGTCGAAGATTTATGAAAAATATATTATGAAAAAGTCTATTATGTATTTGTTTATTTTATTACTACTAGTAGTAGTGTTAGTATCTGTTGCCATGTTTTTTCAACCATTGTATAACTTTTTGTATCAGGTTATCTCAATTCTTCACTTCCTTCTCTTAAAGAAAGAATGGAAGAATTGCTTTGATTATAATAGCTTTAGCTATTTTAATATCAATGGATAACTCTTTCATTTAGCAAAAAAAAAAAAAAGAATCATGTGGAATTTTATCGTGCAGACAGAGCTAGAGAAAATTTTTTATTTTATTCAATGTAAGTGTTTTCCAAAATCCAAATACAACTACTGGGTGGTGAATTTATGAAGAAGTTACCATTGGGGCTGAATTTCCAAAAAAATTGATCATAAGTTTCGTTTCATGTGTTCTGGCAAGGAAAAGGAAAGCTTGTTTAGATTCAAGGTACTGTTATTAAACACATCATCTACTTGAAGAAATTCTTCTTCTTTGGTCTAAAGGTCCTAAGATATGTGAGCTTAGATTTCCAGTATCATACCACAAGTGTACTAAATTGCCTTTTCCAATATTTCATTGCAATCCTTCTTTAAAGACCTCCCCTCCTTAGTAGATTGAATTGTAAGTCTCCATATAGTAACTGTTTTCCAGTTAATTAAATGTAATTTTTTTTTCTTGTTTGGAGTAGAGCCCCACAGAAAAACTTCTTATAGTTTTATCAATTTGGTCAATAATTTCTGTAGGGAATTTGATACTCTCCTTGATATGAATAGGAAGGGAGTTTAAAATGGTTTTAATTAGTGTTATTCTTCCAGCAAGTTTACTACATTTTTGGATGATTAGGGTTTGATGAGTGCAACAATTATATAAAGGTAATTTCCTGCCGGAAAACCCAAGTATTACCAAAACTTAAAGATTGAGGAATGTTTTGATAAGAGCTTATGTCAGTAGCTAAGGATTCCTCTATGTTGTTCGAGAAGATCTTTGATTCATGTAAGATGTCCTTAATGGTGGAAGGATTGGTTAAATCTGCTTTGGCAAAAAGGACGACATCACTAGGTTGCTGCTTCAAATTTTAAAAGTTTATTTTGTACACACGTGCAGTTACAACATTAGATTAAGCAAAATTGAGAAATTGTACACATTAAAAGAAAAGTTAAAAAAGCGTCATGGATAATAGGAAAAATTTCAACTAGTGAGGCCAAAATTTCTTTGAAAAAAACCGAGTATACTGATATGGGCCATAAAAATGTGAAAAAATCATATTGCTTGAGGAAGCTCCAAACCCTGTTTAAGTTTAATCATTTGGAGGATCGTCTCATATAATATATATGAGCGAAACATGAAGCATATTCTTAACCAGGAAAGACACCATTTTTTTTGCCTAAACCTCTCAAGATCAGGGTGCCTCTTTATGTGTCTTTCATTTATCGTATGCTAAATTTGTACAAAATTGAGCTTTTTCTAGAGGATGTGATCTAAACAGGGATGGTCCACAGGAATTGGAAGATAAAAAACCATCTCTTCAAAGGGACAGAAAAATTGAAAATTTCCAGCATTTATATGAGAGTAATATAGAACCTCTGTATCCCAACAGTACACTACCAAAAACTTGAAATTGCTTTTTTCATATCAAAGTAAACAAAAAGACCCTTCTGCTTCGTCTTCTGTTAATGCCAGCCTCTTCAATCCCAATTTCAACACAGATGACAGATAGAATTGAATGGCTAGTACAAACCAGAATCATATTGAATGTCAATTCATAAGCATCAGTAGAGGACGAATCTAACATGAATCTAACATGTTCCATGAAGGATCCACAGAATCCCTTTTCCAGGGAAGAAATGCAACATTTTCCATGAAGGGTCCCCAGAATCACTTTTCCCGGGAAGAAAGTAGCACTCGGTCATTTACCAGTAAAAGAACAGTAAAAATAAAAGATATTAAAGAATGAAGAACCACAAAATAGGTAGAAACCAACTAATGATTGGGCAATCTCAGTAAGCTAGAATGATCACATTTTAAGATTCTTTCAAGGAACTGTTAACTGGTATCCCTTCCGATGACTAAAAGCAAATCCGCAAGGGTAAACCTCCAAGGTCATTTTAATGACTAATGCCATATACAGTATTCTGTTCTATTGGGATAATCAAAGAAGATGAAGCAACTCAGAAATGGAGTTGCAATTTCAACAAAACAGCTTTGATGTATTTCCACTTATAAAGCCCTAAAGAATTTCGCATGTAGCCAAGACTTTTGCAAAGCAATAAGGAACTTTTGGTGTAACTAGAAAATTGGTTTTTAAAAGCTGCATCCTCTTTCTAAACTATGCTGGATAGATCTGTTAAACTAATAGGCCTGTTTCTGCATGCATTATGTTTGTTCTAATGTTCTAGTCAGAGTCTTTTGTCATTCAGTTCTTTAAGAGCTGAGCTTAGGGTTTAATTCCCATAACCTCATTCTTCTTCAATTAATTTTCTGGTTGCTATTTCCTTCTGCCTCTGAACAACACGGAAAAAACTCTTCTAAAATGTCAAGTTGTTGGTATTGAACTAGCCCAACAAAGAACTCTTTCTTCCCTCTTCCCAGTATATTTCTGTTTGAATTATAACTTGTTCAGCAGGGAATTTTATTGAATAACACCCTAAAATAAAATCCCCTGGATACCTATAGTATAAAAAAGATACACAAACCTTGCAGTTTCACATTTAGACATGATAAAAGCTAGTTCCTTTTATCATCTGTTTGTACTACTAAGAATAAAAGAGCCACAGCAGTTCCCCAAAATCTTGGAATAGGAAAACAAAATAAGGTTTTGGGGAGAGGGCAATCTGACCCAGCCTCTCATCCCCGCCTGCACTAAGAACACAATGAAAAGAAAAAAAAAAGACTAAAGGAGAAACAACTCTGGACTCAAATACCAGGAACTTACATAAATCTCTCCTTTTTGCCATTACATATTGTACTTTGAAGCAGAAGTAGGGTTCTCACTCATTCACCCATTACACAGAAACAATTGTAGCCGAGACATATGGATCTCAGTTTAAAGAAAATTCAATCAGTGAAAGCTCAAATTCATTCCAAAAAACAAGTTAACGTGAGAAATTAGGCAGATAATTCTCTTGACAGAAGAAAGAATAAGAAGAAAGCACATTCGCTCAAGCTATTATTGCTTCTATATTTAAAATGACGAAAGTTAAAAACCTTGACCTGCAGCACAAGCAACCAAATCGCCAGCTATCAGATTTAGCTGACCTCCAAATTAGGAGATCCAAGGTGCAAGTGCTGATCAATTTTTAGAGCAGAAGCGGCTGAGTAGTGGTGATGACATGATATTAAGCCTAAGGAAACAATCCATACAACAAGGACAGGAAAAATTGCCAATTTGATGGAGTCACAAATTGTGAAGGTCACACAACAGTGCGGACAGCATACCATTTATTTATTAACCAACTTAGTGGACGGAAATTTACAATTTTATGTTCATTGATATTTCTGCACAAGGAAGATATTTCATTAATTCAATGTTTACATTTACGGACAAGACTAAACTATTTGGATAGAATCAGTGGGCATCCAAATTTGTTCGCATGCTCTATTATGTAGATATTTTTCTGTTTGATTTCTTCGTGTTTTACTTCAAGAATCTAAAAATTAAATTCACCAAGTCAAATGCGCTGAAATCTATATCAGAGTTTTCCTAATACCAATATCTCATTAGCTTGGTGTAAGAACATTCCAGAATAAGGTCTTCTTTATTGCTTTTAAAGAATAACCATTTTGCATCTCCTAATTGTGATACCAATTTTTGAAGACAACAGAGGTATAACATGTAAGAGAGCTCAAAGTGATTGTTCCATGCCTCACCTTGGTGGAAGCACGGCAAACTGTGTTAAAGATTGTATTTTCAAATACAGAAGCTTTAAAATGTAGAATCACACAGTAATATACACAAACTCCGAAGCAGACACAGAAGAAGCAAGTAAGAAATAAGTGTCTACAAAATAGACCAGAAATTAAAGGTTCACTCATTTGATTTATCAGCCTAAGAATAATATTTTTTGACGACTATGCAACCCATCCAACTTGCTAAATAGTACCACGCCAAGAACAATATCTCAGTAACAATATAGGGCTATCACCCTTTAGGGTATCATCTATAATCTATTTACTGAGAATGTACTCAAGAAAAAGAAATTTAATTTAAGAGTTGATGTGTAGGGGGAAATAACTCTTGAACAAGCGAAACAGTCAAACAAGAAAAGACTTAATATATAGAATAAGAAAAGCTAGCTCAACAACACTTTCTATTTCACAACTACAGCAACCTAACATTATAATGTGCTTGAAGCACGTTAAGTTTTGCTGAAGTGAGTTCAAATGGAGTCTTGCAGCTACAATGCATAATGTAATTGGGCAAAACGAGGGAACATTGCTCATGACATGCAAATGGAGGCAAAAGATACAAGAAATCAAATTTAGGTTTTCGACATGACTGATTGGATGAGGCTTGAGAGAAAAGCACAGAGAAGAAATGTTTCTAACCAGAAACACTCTTCGAGTCCTTGGCAGAATAATGGCACGCTAACTTTGCCAGTTCTTACAGACTGGCAGCTAGGAGAGGGAAGGGAGAAGGAATCATGTTGACCCTTCACCTTTACTTCACCAACTCCCTACTATTTGTTTCTAACATCTCCTGTTCATTTTCAGAATCATATCAGTCAGTACCTGCAACTCCTCCCATTTGCCGCACGAGCTGAGCCTATGGTAACATGACGGGAAAATAGAACAGACAACAGAAAAGGTGAACGTGTAACATGCAAGTTTTGCCCCCAAAGACCATCAATTTGTGATACCACCCACTAGTTTGGCTAAAAAGCTTTGGGTCATTAATGTGCCAGTACAAGTATGATACAAAATAAGCAGGTCAATACATAGGTTAACCCATATAACAGGATTATATTTTATTGCTTTTCAGAAATCTATATACAAGTTAAACTTTTAAACTTGTTATGCAGTTTGTTTAATCTAGATTTATTTGATACACTAAATTTTTTATATATCATTAAAACAATCATATCAATTTTCACAACTACAGTTTTATTTAGTTTGATAAATAAGTATTAGAAATTCAAGATTTCCTTCTTCAATCTATTGACATCTAAAGAATTTACACGCAAATTTTGCATAGGAAATACAATGTGGCATAATATAGTGTCGTTTATATCTGATCTAAATTATTTGCTCCAAAAATATCACCCGAAGCCAAAGGAACTTCTCAGAAAGTCTTTCTGCCCCTCAACGGTCTTATGAGTAATTCTTGTGAGCACATAAAGGACAAAAGAAACACCTACAATAAAAGCATCCGCATTGATTCTGATTTGGATTCCCTATACAGCTCACAGAATAAGTTTGAGCTGGATATAAAACTATATAATAATCAAACAGCCTATCAAACTTCCAAAAACCTGTTCAAAACTGCACATCAACAAGAAGAGATAACCTGAAAATCTGTGTGATGAACTCCGTAACTAATGCCGCATTAGTTAATGCAAGGAAAACGGATGGAACAAAATTCGCTTGGAAATAAGGAAAAAAATTCTGATTTATTCTTAAAATTCTTGCTACCATGAAAACATTCAAGAGGCATACTTCCTCATCTTATGTAATCTCAGTTAGGAAAAGGAAAAAACAAAGAAAAAAAAGAAACCACTCCCCCTTTCCATAATATTAGAGCACGAAGACACACTACGACATGCTGTCATGCCTTCAGTTAAGCGACCTCTTACTTGAACAAAAGACCAGTTATTTTGTACCCATATGCATCCATGGGACATAAAACTCGCGAAGGTAGTAAACAAAGATAATTCCACAAAGCTCGAGAACAGGAACAGCAGTTACTGCAAATATCAAGTGTATCACCTAGTTAAAATCCCCTTCCTCCACTGAGGTCCAAAAGCCATCAATTTGCAAAGAATGGCAAAGAAATTCCAGAAAATGGTCTCTTGATGACATATTTGATCAAAAGATGCATTACGTATTGAGGACAAGGATGATCCATGAGATATTAGATCAAATGGAGTTCCAAACATATTTACACAGTATGCACGCATCAGATCTTCTATATAACAAGAATGTATCATATGTCCCTTGAGGTTGCCAGAGGAAACCTTGGTGCAGAGAATACAATTAGCTACTAAAACCAAAGATATGGTCTATACTAAGCAAGCTTGTTATTTATTCTCTCTTATCTACATTTCTCATTTGTTTATTGAGATATAATATTGTATCTAGACGAATGCAAATTCAAATCATATAAGTATCACATGCCAATCAAAGCGGAAAATATTATAACTCTCTCAAATATGTTCAGAAGACAGAGATTTTTGTTGAATGGACTTTCACAAACAAGCATTCTTGTAAAGTTCACTATACGAAGATATCTGGACTGCATATCTCAATTATTGAAGGAAAAAATGCACCCAAAATCTATCTGAGGGAGCACAATGGGGATGAAAGCAAGAGGAGAAGACTTACATGTATGAGTAAAACTGGGCAGCCAACATGTCTAATCTTGTCTATATTCTGACCAAAAGAAAAATTATTGACAGTCATGAAATTATCAAAGATGTAGAAAAATGTGTTGGGATAAAAAGAGAATAAGAAATAACAAAAGAAGTGATGAGACTTACTTTAAAAATGTCAAACCAGAATGTTCTCTTGACAGCGACAGGGTATAATACTCGAATTCCTGAAAGGATAGCACAATGGAGAACAACAGCTCTTGGCCTATGTAGACGAGAAGCCAAATGCAGTGTTGGACCACTCCCAACCAGTTGGCCATGCAAAATGACATCCTCCAGCTTTATCCCATATTCATCCTTCAAACAATCGAATACAGCCTCTATGTCATGGTATGTGTTGAACTCTGATGGCTGTAACAAGCAAAGTCAACTTGTCAGGAAGAGAATATCTGGTAACAGCAGAGCTGCAGTATATATCTTTTAACTAGAGAAGGGACATTGCTTATCAGTTTCATGTTTCTCACCTCACCAGTGGAAGCTCCATATCCTGAATAATCATAGCAGCCAAGAGGCAAAACAAATTACAATTCAGTATATTAAGGATGAGACAACCGAGTTTAGACTGAACAGAAAACATGGCAGATTTATATTTCACCAGGCAATTTGCAAGGTGCTGATATCACCAATGACAAAACATATCTAAGATCTCGGTAAATTTACATTTGCTAATCACAACCACTCATATGAATGAAAGGAAAGAAATTGATTTTTTAAGAATACTTATTCAAAAAACAAATGAAAAAAATCCTAATGCATACATACATAAGAGAAAAAGTGGAAAACTTCAACTAATAAAAAAAGGAGGGGGACAAAGAAAAGGAAAAGCAAACGGGAGAGCAGAAATTGAAATCCTAAAAGAACTTTGAAAGTCCATATATCCAACTAATATCAGAATGATAACATTGACAAAAATACCTATTTATCTAAGAAATATTAAAGTGATAATCATGACACATTCCAAGAATTTTTCCAAATATCAAAAGCCAAATTTCAGGAATAATTCACTGAAAATAACAAAACTCAAATACTCAGAGAAATTTGACAAAAATCGCATAAGAACAACTGAATTAACCAGATAAATTCATCTTATCCAAATTGAAAGTAGAGGAGACATGCTGTAACCCGTACCAAATAGCAGAGGCAAGAGCACATAAAATCAGAACTTTCAAGAACCCTGGAACCAATGCTATCTAAACCAGCTAAACCCAGAACAAGAAATTGTTCTATATATAATTCACAAAAGGACAATGCACTTTAGGTAAAATGGACGAGTACTAGTAAGATAAAATAAACCACGAATAAATAAGTTCATGAGGAGATTGCACAGGTGCAGAAAGCATATTAACCAAAGAAAACTACAGCAAAAGAAAGATAAAAAAGCTAGTCTATTTACAAACAAAATGGATAGAATCAGATTAAAGCTGAACTGAGCTTTCCTTTGGGAACAATCGTTATTTGCTAACCACGGCTAACAGAACCAAAGCTACAGAGAAACACCCTAACCAAATTCTCTTGAGTGTCGTGACCTAAAACCTAAGACCCTAACCATTTGTCAGCCAAATCTATCTCAGGATTTTGAGGATTGGGCATTGTGGTCATTCCCGGCCCCAACCATAAACTGAAGTTCCCTCTTATCGTATATCTCCAGTGAAAAGTCCCTAAGCATCTGAGTAGTATTAGTAGTAGCAGTGGTGCTAGTCCCGGCACTTGACACACTTTTAGCGACTGTGGTGGTACTGCTAGCTTTAGAGCTGGTGCAACATGGAGCCATGGTTGCTGAGACCTTCGCTGACATATTCTTATCTCCACCCCCAACATTATTGGACGCGGGTCCCACTTGCCCGTGGACTTCTGCACCGCAGCCGCCACCACCTCCAGCGAAATTCACCGTAGGCCCAGGCTGCATTGCGGACACAAAAGTAGAAATGGGCCTTCCTGATACGTTGAAAACTGGAGTTGGCGTGGCTGGAATGGCCCACAACTGGGGTTGATTAGAAGGCCCAGCACCAGGGCCAATGGTAGCCCCAGCTGGCGGAATCATGAGAAACGCACCGCTGGGGACTGCAGTCGTGGGCACCATAGCAGTCGCCGATGAACCCACTGTCCACACCGGCACAAGACCCTGGGGAGTAATGGGCGCAACCGGGGCAAAACTGGTATTTTCAGTGACTTCATAAAACTCGCTATTGGAAGCCCTCTTCCTTTTCTTCCCGTCAGTAGTTGTGGTTGTGCTCGGCGTGGTAGGAATTTTTAACGTCCCGTTCACGGAGACGGCGATAGCTGGCACCGTACCAGTACCCGTGGCTTCGATTATGGCTGGCTCCGCTCGCTCCAGGAGCCACCGAATGGTCTCGCCATCAGACTTGTGACCCAGCTCCCGCGTCAGTTGGAAGATTCGGGCCGCGCAAGCCGCTGGCATGCGGATTCTCCTGCCGCGGCCCTCCACCTTGGTGTGGCGGTCCTTTGAGGGCCTCTTTGTTGGCACCGGCACCAAGGCCTTCTCCATGTTAGAAACAGGCGTTAGCCGAACTGGGATTGAACCCTCCAAGTCGCTGTCTGCGGGTTCTTTTTTCATTAGAGGAACGATATCAGAAGACGAAGGTAGAGGGGGCGGTGGAGATGGTTGCAAATCCAACGCCGAGGACGGCTGGGAAGCTGGCCCCACAGCGGTGATAGTATATTCGTGCGGGTCACGTAATAGTGGATCACCTTTGTTAACCTCCTCGTCATCGTCGGATTCGAGATTTTGATGACTATCCGCCGAGGTCATTGCTAGAAGCAATAGCTGCAAAAGCCTGAAACCCACAGAAGTTTGATCAAAACCCAGAAAAAGCCAGAAAATCTGCTTATAGCAGAGTTTCAGAAAACAGCCCGAGTGAGAGTGAGAGGGAGAGGGAGAGGGAGAGTGAGAGCAAAGCTCTCCTTTCTGTCAAGAAGAAGAAGGGTGAGGCGAGGACTTATTGTATTGGTTGACTGGAGATAGTTTCAAATAACACAGTGCTGCAGGGAACAAAGAGATCAATGGAATTTACAAATTAAAAAAAAAAAAGCAGGGAAACAGATTTGCACTTAGGAGTAATAAAAATTGGAAAAAAGAGAGAGAACAAACCCTAATATATGGAAGGTGTCCCACTTATCCTTGACCTTTGGAAAGAAGAGCTGGGGCTTGGTGGGGGGACCCTCCTCCGCCCTATATATTAAAAGTGGGAAGAGGGCAAGAGGACGATCAACGGTTCAATGCTGCGTTGGGGGCCACCAGATGGTGACTCGAAGTGGACCCTATCATATAAAGGGTGTGGGCCGGATTTAATTAGGTCGAAGCAGAAGAGGTTACCGGTTACAATTTGGAATTTTGCTTCCCCCGCGCGCCTCTTTGGCCTTTTTTTCTTTTTTAGTATTTCTAATTTTTTTATTTTATATCTCACTCATTTTATAAATAATTTATATTTATAAATTTTTTAAAAAAATTAAATTTAAAATTTATTCAATTTCATTTTAGATTTTAGACATTTGGACTAAACTCCAATAAAAAAAAGTACTTCTCCAAAAAACAGAAAATTCAAAAAAAAAATTAGTAGATGCAAATGCATTTGCACTATATATTTATTTTTCTATGTTTTTCTATTGTAATTCTCCATATATATCTTTCATTTGATTTCATTTCAAGGAGACAAAAGAAGAGGAGAGAAGTCAAAAAGTTTAGCTGTGATTGGATATGTTTTGGTTTTAAAATTTTTATATTAGATTTCGTAAAAGTTAAATTATTTGTGAGAAGATATGTGAGTCATACACGTGAAATTTTGTGTTTAGTTTTGAAATTAAAGTCTATCCAAATTCACCCATAAATATTTATATTAACTTTTTCATATGGAAAGAATGAGAATAGTAGAGGGGTAATATCTAGTTATAATCCTCCGTTCTCCTTTCCATTAAAAAAAAGGGTAAAAACAAAAGGAATGAAAACCTGCTTGTTCTTCCATGTTGAATGTTTGAAATTAATGATTAATATGGTGAAATTGTATAAAATTTAAAATTTTTTTGTCTTAAAATTTTTTAAAAAATAAATTATTTATGAAAACTAAAGAGGAATTCAAATAAAAAATTGAATTATATTTTAAAATTAAAACTCAATTCACCGGTACTTTTTCAATTTTTTGTAATAATTATTTCTTCCATTTTAGCTTAAGAACTTAAAATGGCAATGTATATCAAATGCTCATATATATTCTGATTGATCTTTTTGTGTGCTAGTGAGTACCATACGGATATCTGTTCTGTTCCAATCCAAACAGAGAATGGTTCTTTTCTTAGGGTGCGATTGGATAGAGTTTGGTTTTGAGATTTTCTGTCTTGGGTTTTGGGAGAGAGAAATTTTTGTGAGAGAAAAAGTAAAATATGAGATGAGAAATTTGCATTGGGTTCCGTGTGGAACCCAATCCAAGTAGACCCTTAATTTGAAATTGGATATTTTTATTCTGAGGGCCCGACGCCTATCCTGTAGGACTACGGATTAGCTTAATCTACTTTAATTTTAGCCGCAGATTGGTAGAATTTTCCTGCCAATATCTTATGAGGTGGATAATTGTATGGTAAAATAAGCTCTCTACCGACTTTTCTTTCCCTTCTCTCTTCCTTCTCTCTGCGCGGCCAAGTATCCTGTTTCTCTTCTCCGGCCATGGCCGGTAGCCTTGGCTTGGGCCGGATATCCTTTTGTTTCTTGCTTCTTTTTATGACATCACCCTCTATTTTTATTACAAATCATAATAGATATTTTTTACACTATTCTCATCAAAGTTGTAAGATGCAAATGTGAGATATTTTACAGATTGTGCTATTTTTCTCGTCCTTCAGAAAAAATCTTTGTACCCGACTCTCTTTCAGTGCTCCGTCCTTTTTTATATAATTTTTAAAATCATTAATTAAAAATAATTTTTTAAATTATTATTTTAAAAAATAATATTGAAACTGAATTATATATGCTCGTATGAGTATTTCTTGATTATCTTAGAACTATTAGTATTATTGTACTTAAAAATATTTTCTTTGATCTCCTTATATTGGCGAAGGAATTTGAGGATCATTTTAGTTATAATGGCCTTAGCAATCTTGTTATTAACGGATAATCTTTTATTTATATAAAAGAGAATAATTATATGACAAAAACAAGAACTAATAGAATTTTATGTCAATCTTAATAGATTAAATGCTTAGTTTGATTCGTGAAAGACAGATACCTTAAATAGGAAAAAATATTTATTTTTACTGTATTCTGGTTGGTTGAAGGTAGAAGATGAGGGGAAGAGGCAGAGGTGATGAGAGAGAAAACTATTCTTTCATATCTCTTCCTGTATTATTTAATATTTAAAATTTAAAAATTAGAGCCAATTTTGTCATTAATGAACTTTATCTTTTTAAAGTATTTTCTCTCTTCTTACCCCTCCAATTTGAGAGGGGAAGGAATATTGACGTACAGGGGATTACTTTCACTCCATATTTACATTCCAACCAAATGACCTAAATATCACATTTATGTTCTTGTTTGCATCTCATTCTCTTTTCTTCTTTGTTTTCACCCTAATCAAACTACATGTAAACTACATAAATTGTCAATTGATTAGAGAAGTTTATGCTTCTCAATAGGGGGTGTAAATTGTCAATTGATTAGAGAAGTTTGTGCTTCTCAATAGGGGTGTAAACGAGTCTGGGATACCCCATCCTGGACCTGAATCCGAACCCAATTTACTATTTTTCAGATCCGAACTCGACCCTATTACCCAGTGGATCTGAATGGAATAGACCCGAACCCTACCTTATAGGGTCTCGGTTCAGGTCCGAGTAGACTCGATTATAATTTAAAAATAAAAAATAGTAATAAATATAAAGTACAATTCAAATATCATGTCATAAACTCAAGAAAATAGCAAGTTTTATATCTTCAAGCGCAATATTTAATTATACTTATTAACCAAACTAAAATAACAAACTCAATGTCTTCAACTCAAGAAAATAAATATATAAAATATTTATTATTAAAAATTTATTTGGATCCCGAATCTTTTGAGTTCGAAACTTTGTGTACCGTACTCATACACATTTAGAAAATACATTATCGAGTCCGGATAAACGAGTATAAATCTTGTACAGTACTTGAGCTTATCGGGTCGAGTCCAGGTCAGGTCAAATAAAACCCCGACCTATTGACAGCCTTACTTCTCAACTCTAGTTTCTATTTGATTTAAATGTTTCATTTCACAGGTGCCTAATCTTCTTAATGTTTGAAAAAATAGATTCACTTACATTGAGACATAAGAATCTATAAGAGCTTATAATTTTTTACTTATTGGTATAAAGTAATATAAAATAAACTAAAAATTTTAGTTTGAATGTTGATGATGAAAATTACATAATCATTAAATATAATAAAAGTTGTCTCTATTATATGAAGTATACAATTTGCAGATAAAAGTTCACCATTACAATATACACTTTTTTTACTATATATAGTTAAAAATTAATTATTTTTTAACTTTTTTCTCTCTCTAACCCACATATTCTCTCTCTACTACTATGAGTTCTGCCTAAAAAGGTAAAACTCGCTCAGAATTCAAAATAAAATGATAAAGAATAATTTAAAATAATTATTTTTTAAATTGCACTATATATAGCAATGGCCTAAAAGCAACGACCATCATACTATATATCTAACCTAAATAAAAACATACTTAAATTGCACTCAATATCATCTCTCCTAAGCGTTTTCCTATTCTTTTCTTTCCCCCATTATTCTTAAGTTGTTATCTTGCCACTGGGTGCAAGTTGAGGATAGATATAAGATAATCCCCGATGCACTAACTCCCAATCGTCCTCGTTTTTCCGCAAACCTCTCTCATCCCCCCTCCTCCCCCAAGTTATTCCCATTTTCTCCAACTTCTCCCTAGTTATCTCTATTTAAATTTATCACTTATATATATTTACTTATGTGTGCATATGTATAAGTAATATGTATAGAAAGATATATATACTCTTATATATATATATATATTATCAAAACACGTTTACTCTCTCCTCTTCCAAAACTCTCAAATCTCCAATACTAATTTATAAAATTTTAAACTTTTTTATTAGTTAGAAGAGTTGGCATTGGCTAAGAGATTTTTTATGATAAAATAATATAGACACTTAAGTTTATCTTAAAAAATCTTTTAATTTAAATCAAATTTCTAAAACTTTCCAATATCTACACATAACCTCATCTACTGCCACTTTCGTCACAAATTTTTTCTCAAAAGATTTTTTATTGTTAGATCCTCTTATTTTTTTTATGATTATGGTCTTTTTTAAATTGAAGATGTATTTTTTCAATGTATTTTTTAATATATGTTGCTCTTATTTTCTTTCTTTTTCTCTTTTACTTTAATGTTGACCTCTGAGTGTGATAAATAGTGTTATAGATTTAATTTTCTTTTTCTTTCTTGAAGAAATAATTTATTTTCTTGAGGAGCTTATGAATACTCAACGCATCTCTTATTGTTCATAAGATATTTATAAATAAATTCTTCATAAAAATATTTTTTCTTTAATTTGTTGAGAACTTCTTTGTGTAGACGTGAGATGTTTATGAATTTATTAATTCTTAGAGAAGATTTTTTTTTGAGAACTTTTTGGGGGTAGAGGCCAAAATGGAAAGAATGTCTTATATTTCTTCCTTTACAATGGAGAAAAATGTATAAGTATTATACACGTTATGGACATCAGACATATTTAGGATATTTTAATTTTTTATTCAAATAATTATTTTAGCTTTATTATTTTTTAAATTTTAAAATGTGTCTTAGAGACTTCTTTAGTTGGATGCCGCAAAATGAGAGGTATACATTTTTTAATTTTTAATTTATAATTTTCTTTTTCAATATGAATCCATGTAATTCTTTTTGGGAATAACATATATATTTTTTTAACTTTTAAATTTTATTATCATCAAGAAGTCTGCAAGTTGTACATAACCTTCTTATGTAGTTATGTCTTTGCCCTCCCTTTTTTTGTCCATGTCTTTTATTTTTTAGTTTTATTTTTAACATCATTAATGTTTTCTCTTTTTATATCTTTCATGCCTTTTTTTTTGTTTTGATTAGACTATATAATCTATTATATATTTTCAGTTATTTTAATAAAAAATTAGTGAATTTTGTTTTCTTTGACAAGTTATAAATATTCAACATTTTTTTCAAGGGGATGACTTAAGGAATATTTATCTGTTTAGTCTTTGATATTTATTACACTAATTTGATTAATATCTATTAATATCTAATTTGATCATTCATTTGCTAAGTTTTAAAGATAAAAGTGTCTCATTGTCTATTAAAATATTCCATACCAGAACATGCATAACTTTGCAATACATTAGACATGAAATGTAATAGCCAATGATTTTTATTTTTATTTTTTTATCTTTTCACTAAGTGAATATAAAAGAAAAAATAATTTTGTAATACACATTAAAACTATAGCTTCTTTGTGATATATCAGGAATACTATTCTTTTTTTAAAAAAGTGAGCAACGACTTGAGAATCTTTTCATTTTGAAAAAAAATTTATTTGAGGTTTGTAATATAAAATACTAATATCTTTTTTGTTATTTATTTTTAAGGAATGGAGATAGACAAGGAAAGGAAGATAAATTTTAATATTCACAATGATTTTATTGTAAATATATTCTATTTTTTAAGAGTAAAAAATAAATAATTAAATAATAGTATAAAAAATCACAGAGTTAATTTATTTTAAAGATATAAAAAATCACAACTTACAATGTATTTTTTCATTTCTTTTTTCTTTATCTTAATTTATTTATTATTAACCATTTGTGCATAATTTTTTATTAAATACATAAAGTTACTTCATATTTTTTGTAATAACTATAATAACTATTTATATAATAATCTGTATTATTTTTTCTTTTTGAAACTTTTTTTTTTAAAATTGACTATGTCACTAAAAATAGAACTTACTCCTAGTCGTGCAAAACTAATTTCTCTTTTTAAAATTTTATTTTTATTATATAATAATTTTTTTAAGAAGTAATATATATTATGTATAAAGTATAAATTTTATGTTAATATATAATATAAGAGTATATATATATGTAAACATATTTTATCTAACTATTTGTTTTGACCCAATTGGGATTTTTATTTCTAATTCTCCGCTTGGGATATGTCGGAGATGGGGATTCACCTTTTTTCGCTAAGCTGGGGATAAGGATTCATTCCATTCCCATATGTGGGACAAGTAGGTTCTAGGAATAGGTTAGGGGAGCTAGGTCGAGACTAGGGTGTAAGGTGCCTGCCCCAGTTCCATCCCTGCTCGGGATCGAATAATTTTTTTTCTTAATCCAACCTCATCTCTCAAAAATAATTTAAAATAAAAATTAATAGAGACTCAATCTAATTCCAATCATCAAATCCGAAAAGGGTTGACTAGATGAACACGGAAATAAAAGATTGAGTGGGTAACAAACGGAAAAATAGAGCATAGGAGATGGAAGTGGCCCCACTTAAAATTGGGACCCGTCCCAAACCGGTTGGAAATTCCAGTTTAACTGGGGCATAGTGACTACTGCCAAAGACGGGAAGAAAATCCTTCCCCACTATAAACATAGGGTGTTCATTCGATTATTTAATTTGATTTTAATAATATAATTTAATTTTTTATTTTAATTTTTAAAAATTTATAAAATCGAATCGAATCAAATTAAATTATTTCAGTTCGGTTCGATTAAAATTGAAATTGAAGAAAAGAGAAAAGAATTTATTTCGATAATACGTTTTTAAAATAATTTTATTTAAAAAATTAATTTTTATCAATGCATTATCAAAATACAATTTTATATAATTTTTTTAAAAAATTTATTTTTCGATTCGGTTTTCGATTTGAGAATAAAAATAAAAAATCAAAATAAATTTAATTTCAATCTAAAAAATTGAACTAAAGAAAACTAAAAACTAAAAAATTAAATTTAAATATATATTTTGATTCGATTCGATTTTTTAAATTACACTAAATAATAAGCATAGCTAATAAGAGGATCGACCTGGACGGGGTCAAGGACTCAAAGCTATCCCTGGCCCGTCCTCGGCCCACCCGTCCCCATCCTTATTTATCCCACTCTTCTCTAATTATCTCCAATTAAAATTATCTCACACACACACGCAAGCTTATATTTTTATACACATATTTCTTTAAAAAATAATTACATTATACTCTTATAAATATATCTATACTTAAATATATTAATAAAAAATTTTTATTTTCTCTCATATCATAAAAGGCGAGTCTCTATTCTTATTTTTTAGAATTTTAAATTTTTTTACTAGATAGAAATTTATGATTTGTTAGAATTTAAATTTTTAAATTTAAAAATCTTAATTTTTAGCCCCTACTTCCCTCACTAAATTCCTTAATTTGTATTATTCATATTTTCTCCTTTTACATATTTCATACATTTTATTTTTCATTTTAATTGAATTATTTACTAATGTATATTTTCAATCATTTCAATAACAAATTAGTAACTTTTTATTTTCTTTGGTAGATTTTGAAAATTAATATATTCCAACAACTTTGTTTTGATCACATTGCTTTTTTTTCCTTTGAGGGAATGATTTTAAAAATATTTATCTATTTAACTCTTGGTATCTATTACTCTAATTTGATCTTTCATATTCTAAAATTTAAAGACAAAAGTCTCTAATTGCCTATTTAAACATTCTCATCAGAACATGCATGACTTTTTAGTACATTAGCCATAAAATATAATAGTAGATGGTTTTTAGTCTTTTTATCAAGTAGATTAAAAGAAACAAATGATTTTGGTGAAGTATAATAAGTATAATAATACCACGATTTCTTTCTGCTGGATCAAGAACACAATTTATCTAGAAAAAATTTTGAGAATGATCTGAGAATTTTTTTTATTTTAAAAAATCATTTCTTTGATGTTTTTAATATAAAATATTAATATATTTTATTTTGTAAGTTATTTATTTTTTAGGAGTAGAGAGAGACAAGAAAGAAAAGAGAGATTTTAATATTCACCATGATTTTATTATAAATATATTATTTTTTAAGCGAAGGTTTTCGTTAAGAATTAATGTAAGAACATCACAATTAAAATAAGCTTAATTTGAAGTTTTAATATTAATATTTTTTAAATTTTGAATTTTTTTCTTTAAGTGATATGCTTGAAAAATGCAAAAGAGTTTGATAAGATTTAGCAAAAAAAAAAAAAGATAAGTAAGTGTGACATATCAATATAAAATTAATACTTTATAAATCATTAATCTCTTTTTGAGATTTTTTAATAAAAAAGTGCAAATAATTTTTTATAAAATGAATATTTTATTCTATCATATTTGACAAATTTTTTTCTCTTACTAAAATAAATAGTTTATATTGTAATCATTCAATTTTGGATGGAGAGAATAGTATGAAAAAGAAATTGAACTGGATATTACAATATTTTTTCTCTTAAAGATTTAATCATGATAATATTTTAGGAATATTTTATGGTTAAAGTATAATTACTTTATTTTAAGAATACTTTAATATTACAATAGCTGTTTAAATATTTAATTTTTTTTAATTTTTATAAATAACTTTATAAATTAGTATTTAATTTTTGCAGATACCTTCATCAAACAGATTCAAATTTTTTTCTTCTTCTTCAAAAAGTTCATAGTTGTTTAAATATTTGATTTATTTTCTTTTTTATTTTTATAAGTAACTTCATTAATAAATATTTAAAATTTTAATCATTTTACTCTTCATGCAGGTATCCTCACCAAACGAATTTAATTTTTTTCTTTTTTCTTTAAAGAACTTATAGTTGTTTAAGTATTTAATTTCTTTACTTTTTTATTTTTATAAGTAACTTCATAAATTAATATTTAAAATTTTAATCATTTCATCTTTGGTGCAAGTAGGTTAGGGACATTTCTTACTCAATTCTTTATTTATTTATAATGACAAAGAAATAGGGTTGACAATTTATTGTTGTTTTCAAATACACATAATACTGAACATATATAGTTATTTTTATAACTTCTTTCTACTATTACTTAAAATTACTTATAAGTAAATAATTTTTTTATTAAATACATATTATATTTTCTTCATAGTTGTATTTTTTAAAACTATATTTTAGTAAATTTTATTAGAAGTAAAAAAATTTAATATCCATGTATAGCACAACATTTTATGCCAATAATTATATATAATCAATATACTTTTATATGTATAATTATGTATAGGTTTACACATATAAAAATATATTCTTATATATTTATTTATGTATTTATATGCATAAGTCATATACATACAAAGAGATGTATACATATATTTATAGAGTATATATAAAATAATACATATACTTATATATATATATATATATATATATATATATATATATATATATATATATATATGTTTGTGTGTGTGTGTAGTTATACAATTTTACAAACTATTAAGCAATATGTAAAAACTAATTATTTATCCCCCTAATACATATTAAATTATATATATATATATATATATATATATATATATATATATAATTGCGTGTATATAATTATACAAGTATTTAAATTTTTTAAAAAGTAAATTGTCTAAAACAAGTTACTTACATAAAAAAACTAATTACCTAAAAAAGTTCTTTTTTCTATTTTTTAAGTACTTAAAAAAAGTTAAATTTATTTAACAAGTAGAACCTAACTTTTTTTTATCTGAATTGTGTTATAACTTAAGTTAGTATTTCTTTTTAGGGACAATCCGCTCACTATTATTTTTTATTTGTGTAATTTGTTAGACATTTTATTTAGTGTGATTTTGAAAAGCATTTTAAACAAATATATAAATTAAATTTGAATTTTTTTAATATTATATAAGAGTAATAAAATATTTTTTTAATTATTTATTTTTAATTCAGTGGAAAAGTTTGATCTTCCATTCCCCGTTTGGTCAGCGAGATCTTTTATCGTCAATTCTTCACTTAGAGCTTTTATAGTCCCCGTTTGGTCAGTCCTTCCGCGCGTGTGGGAAGGATTAGGACAAAAAGTCAAAAACAGGTGGTGGATGGCGGGGCAGGGATCGGGGACTCTCGGTCCCCGTCCCCACGCTCCCCAAGTCCATCACTAAGCCGAAGCACGTGGATAGTGGGTTGGCCCAGTTCTCAACGTCCAGCTAACCCAGCCTTGGCACCCAAGGGGAAAAAAAAAAAAAAAAACTAACCCAGCTATGGCCAAGTCATTGCCGAAATGCCGTCCTATCGAAAGAATAAACATAAAAAACTACTCCCTATTTTGAATAAATATTCTCTTATATTTTTTAAAGATATTCATAATTAAATATTTATTTTAAAATAATTATATATCTTATCTAAATTTTTATTAATAATATTATTAATTTGAAAAAAAGTAAATCCCCTTGAAATTTTATTATTAACATTCTTTTTTATTTAAGAGATTTACGTTTTATTAACATATGAGTCATATTATTAACGTTTTTAATTAATAAAAATATTATAATAAATTTTTTATAGTCAGATTATTCTTTTTAATTTTATATTAAGTTAAAAGATAAGACATTCAATTGTAGACGGAGAAAATATAATTTAAAATGCATAAATGTAATTATCTAATGCATATAATTGACAAAAAATTAAATTTAAAAAGGAGCTAATTTTTATTTTGCAATATTATTAACACAAAAAAAGTCAATATAGTAAAAAATTGAAAGACAATGATGGAAGTTGAGCACACACTTGATCTTGACTCTGTATAGATTAGAGCACATCAGAATTTTGAGTTCACATCCATAATTCTATGGACATAGCTAATATCATACGAAGTGACATACATTCTCTCATCTCATTCTCAACTACAATGTCTTCAATATTTATTGATTTTCTAATAAATTAGACAAAAAATCAACAATTAGTCCAAATCACATATAATTCTACGAAGATGATATATATAATTATAATAAATAAAATTTAACCATTAATAGTAGAATTCTTATCAGGTAGTTTTAACTTAGAGTGTATTTGAATTGGATTCTGTTACGGAACTCAATGTAAAATTTTCACCCCGAATCTTACTTTTTATTTTACAAAAAATTCTCTCCCAAAACCCACAGAAAATCTAAAAATAAAATACTATTCAATTTCACCATATTATCCTTTATATGGCACCAAAGTTGCAGGTAAGATGTCCTGTAAAGAAGATGATATATATCATTACACTTCTCAGATCATTTGTATCATTTCTTCAAATAATTTTGTATCATTTCGTAATATTTCACAATAAAAAGTCATAGAAATATAAAATGATATAGCAATGAGAATATTCTCTCAAACTTTGTAGTTTAGATGATTAAAAAGTTTGTAATTTATAGAAGATTAAAGTGGGTTTCCAATAAGAGAATAAGTGATCCAAAATGTTTGTCAATGATTCATTTCAGGTTTGCTTCTTTTCACTGGAACTTCTAGTAATTTCACATTTGGATTTTCTTTTCTTTTTTAAAATTTTTTTATGAGTTGTGCTTTCTGTTAGGTGTTTATTATTCAATTCAAATTAAAAATATCAATTTTTTATTTTAGTTTGATTTTTTAGTAATTTGGTTTAGTTCGGCTTGATTTATAAAAAAATTTAAATAATTTGTTATTTGTTATTTTTTATTTCTCATTTTATTATTTTTCTTAATTTTTTAGTTCCTTAAAATTTAATTTAAAATTAAACCAAACTAAATTAATTTATTTCAATTCAATTTAAAAAAATTTCATTCAATTCAAATTTTATAATTTTTTTATAACTAAATTTTCAAATCGAAAATAAATCCCAAAAATAAAAAGAACACCTTTACTTTCTTGAGATTCTGCAAGGTTGTCATTGTTATCATCTTTTTTTCCAGGGTTATGAGAAAATCGTTAGTCCAGCCGCTGCACAACGTCAGCGGAGTACACGTGGTGCAGCACACCAATTGTATTTGTCCATTTAAGCATACCGAGCCACGTAAACTATCCGATGTGGACTTTTTTTAAAAAAGAAAATCTGTTCTTTACACCCGTTTCTCTGGTTGTCTGACAATTTTCGATCCAAGATTCAGATATGGCTTTATCTTCTCTCGTCATCGCCAGAAGAAGTAGTTGCAATGAATTAGAAACCGCAAAAGTCTGTTCTTATTTTCCTTGCAAATTTTTGTAGCGTTGGTTCTTTCATATCAGTACTGAAATTTTCCTTGCAAATCCATTCTCTAGAACCCAATTTAAAAGCCTTTGCCTCTCACTATCTCCGGGATAACAACTAGGGCTGTCAACAGGTCCAAATGAATGCGAGACATCCTGTTCCGAATTAGGACCCGTTTGATTGTCAAAGGTATCGGACGGGTCCGAATAGACTAGACCCTATATTACTTGATAGGGTATTAATTTAGGTCCGAGTAGACCCGATAAAAATTTTAAAAATTAAAAAAAGTATTAATCGTTAGATCAAAACATATCTAACGGTTAAAAAAATTAAGTATATAAAATATATATTATTAAAAATTTAATCGTGTCTCATGTTTATTTGGTCCGAAATATTGTGTACTGTATCTATTTCCGTTTAGAATATGTATTATTGGGTTCAGGTCCGGATTCAAATAAATAGATATAAATAGCATACAATACTCGATATTATCGGGTCGAATCCGGATAAGACCCGACTCATTGACAACCCTAATAACAATTCTGTCTAACATAATCATTTCTCAACACATATTAAATAAATATACATTATAAAATTTTTATTTAATAATTAAAAATTTACACATATTAAATAATTAATTTAGCATGTGATGTATTATTAGAGTTGAAGCCCGTTTTGGAGCCACGTATCACTTTGTTGCCCAATTTTGGTGAATACAGAGCGTTTGTGACGCAGCTTTTCCAACCCAAAACCAGGAATCTTGGATCGGAAATCAGCAGACGACGAAAGAAATGGGGGTAAATGGACAAAAAGTCCACCTTTGATAGTTTACGTGGCCTATTAATGCTTTAATGGACAAATACAATTGGCGACCCGCACCGCATATACTCAGCTGACGTGGTGCAGCTAGTGCACTTTTTTATTTTCCCCATAGTTAGATTAGCCCATAATAGAAAATTTCAAATTACTTGTTCTATTTTAGCTCAAAATCCTGAAATGGTAATTAAACCAAATGCAATTACATAGGTCTTTCCTGGGAATTTCAAAAAATAGATTAAATAGTTTAATCTATTTGCCGGATTCTATATGGATTATCTTTCAGTGTTTTATCTCTTTCTTAAATAATTTTTTAAATTGTTAATTCTTCAATAATTTTTAAATTACTATCATTTAAAAAAATTAGATACTGAATTTTATTTATCTCTGTATTTTAAAGATGGACAATACAATTGCAACGAAAGTGTATTTATTTATTTATTTACTAGTATTAGTAATATTATATTTTATCCATCTTAGATATTTAGAGTGTGAAATATTTTCTGTTACCATAATTTTCGAAACATTATGAAATTTTTCTTGTTCTTCGGTTATCCCAATCCCTCAATTCCCCTCTTTTAATGTATTAGAGCAGGAACTTGTTTTAGTTATAATAGTCCTAACCATTTTGACTATTTAAAAAAAGAATCACTAATTTTTAATGTATAGAAATTGAAAAATCAAAAAGTGTCTTTCTGTACTACAATGGAATAATAACATCTCTTGCACTAAGGTGGCACCAGTCACTGAAAGCATCGGTGGTTATGAACTGGTTTAGAAAAATGATTAGGCAAAGCTGTGCTCTGAGGAAACTAGCAGTAGTCAGACTCCAGAGGTTTCTGAAAGTGATTTCTAAAAGCTTTCTTATTCCAAATACAGAAAAGCATAAAGGAACCAAGTGATTTATCGTCACAGGATAAGTAGATTATACTAACTATAAAAAACAGATAATCTGAGTTTCCCACGTTGAACATGGAGCAAAAAGATAAATTAATCAAGCAGATACACACACAATTAACAGAGAAATTGACAGATATTTGCAATTCATTTTCTAGTAGCAAAAATGGTTCGTGTTTAAAACTTGCAAAGCCTAATATACACAATATCAACACAAAGTCAAATGACAATCTAAACCTTCTAAAACGAGATCATTACCACATGAAAGGAACAGTCACCTGCAACTCTGTACCGCAAACGTTGTGAACTGAGCAAGATCTGGATTAATAAGCTTGATTAGAAGATGCCCATAACCGATTTCCACACTGCCACACAAGATCATTGACAAAACTGCAAGTCAATTGCATTGAGTGTTGGCTTCCTCTCTTTTGCCCATCATAACTCATTTAGCACCAATAGAGCTAAGTCCTAGAAGCAGTTTTCATGTCATCAGAATCAACAAGTTGTGATCTTCTTGCAAATCTCAAGCACTTATTGTATTTTGATTCTGGTATACATGTACTCGAACCAACTTGGGCCTTGCTTCGCTTTGAAACTGAATGTTTTTCCATTGCACTGACAAATTTACGTAGGTGCTTAATATATTCAGGAAAAGTTTCAAGGTTACAATGACCTCCGCCTTGAATCCATAAGGGATCATACTTTTCTTTCGCAAGCTCCCACAATCTCTTACCATGGGAATAGTCAACGATATCATCGCTTGTCCCCTGCAAATCATCCACCAAGAGAAATACACGTGTAGTTAGATAACATTAAGCAAAATTGAGAAATTCCAGACAAATTCCAGACACAAAAGGAACAGGTAAAAAAGCGTCATAGATAATAAGAAAAATTTGGCCAAAATCGCTTGGAACGCCAAGTCTAATGTTATGGGACACAAAAATGTGAAAATATCATAGTGCTTGACGAAGCTCCAAATCAAGTTTAATCATTTAACGGATCGTCTCATATATTATATCTGAGGGAAACATGAAACATATTATTAACCATGGAAGACATACCATTTTCTTTCACTGAACTTCTCCAGACTAGGGTGCTGCTTTAGGTGTCTCTCACTTATCTTACATTAAATTTGTGCAAATTAGAGCTTTTCCTAGAAGATATGGTCTAAAACTGGGATGGTCCACAGGAATTCAAAGATAAAAACCATCTCTTCAAAGGGAAAGGAAAAATTGAAAATTTCATGCATTTATCTGATAGGAATATAAAACAACCACTGTATCCCAACACTACACTACAAAAACCTTGAAATTGCCTTTTCAAATCAAAGGAAACAAAATGGCCCTTCCACATAGTTTTCTGTTAATGCCAGCCTCTTCAATCATGATGTCAAATAGATGGCAGATAGAATTGGATAGGTAATACAAACCAAAATCATCTTGAATGTCAATTAACAAGCATCAATAGAGGAGGAATCTAACATGTTCCAGGAAGGATCCACAGAATCACTTTTCCAGTGAGGAAATCTAACATGTTCCATGAAGGATCCCCATAATCACTTTTCCAGGGAAGAAAGTAACATTCAGTCATTTACTAGTAAAAGAACAGTAAAAATAAAAGATATTAAAGAATGAAGAACCACAAAATAGGTAGTAGCCAAAAGGAAACAAACTAACATTTGGGTCATGTCGGGAAGCTAGAATGATAACATTGTAAGTTTCTTTCAAGGAACTGGTAATGGGATTGGTATCCCTCCCGACGAGTAAAAGCAAATCCCCAAGGGTAACGTTCTAAACTCATTTTAAGGACTAATGCCGCATACTGTATTCTGTTCTATTGGGATAATCAAAGAAGATGAAGCAACTCAAAAATGGAGATGCAATTTCAATGAAGCAGCCTAGATGTACTTCCACTGATAAAGTCCTAAAGAGTTTCCCATGAATCCATGGCTTTTGCAAAGCAATAAGGAACTTTGGGTGTAACCAGAAACTGGTTTCTAAAAGCAGCATCCTCCTTCTCAACTATGCTGGACAGATCTCTTAAACTAATTACACATTTCTGCATGCATTATATTCGTTCTAATGTTCTAGTCAAAGTCTTTTGTCATTCAGCTCATTAAGAGCTGAGTTTAGTGTTTAATCCATAACCACATGCTTCTTCAATTGATTTTCTGGTTGCTATTTCCTTCTGCCTCTGAACATCACGAAAAAAAACTCTTCTAAAATGTCATGTTGTTGGCATTGTACTAGCCCAACAAAGAACTCTTTCTTTCCTCTTTCTAGTATATTTTCTGTTTGAATTATAACCTGTTCAGCAGCCATTTTTGTGAATAGAATCCTAAAATAAAACCCCCAGGGTACCAACAATATAAAAAAGATACACGAACTCTGTAGTTTCACCTTTAGACATGATAAAAGCTAGTTCTTTTATCATCTGTCTCTGCTACTAAGAATAAAAGAGTTACAGCAGTTCTGTTCAGAAATCTGGGAATAGGCTGCCTAAGAAATAGGGAAACAAAATAAGGTTTTGGGGAGAGGGCAATCTGACCCAGCCTCTCATCCCCACCTCCAATAAGAACACAATAAAAGGGCAAAAAGACTGAAGTGCAGAGAAATAACTCTGGACTCAGATACCAGGAACCTGGATAAATCTCTCCTTTTTATCATTACATATTGTACTTTGATGTAGAAGTAGGGTTCTCACTCATTCACCCATTACTCAGAAACAATTGTAGCCAAGTAGCCAAGGCATGGATCTCAGTTTAAATGTAACCAAGATGTGGAAGAAAATTCAGTCTGTGAAAGCTCAAATTAATTCCAAAAAACAAGTTGATGTGATAAATTAGGAAGATAATTCTCTTGACAGAAAAAAGAATAAGAAGAAAGAATATTCCCTAAAGCTCTTATTGTTTCTATATTACAAATGACGAAAGTTAAAAAATTTGCCCTGCAGCACAAGCAACAAAAATTTCCAGCCATCAGATTTAGCTGACCTCCAAAGTTAGATATCCAAGGTGCAACTGCTGATCAATGTTTAGAGCAGAAGCTGCTGACTAGTGATGGTGACATGATATTGAACCTAATGACCTAATCCATACAACAAGGAATGGAAATATTTACCAATTTCGCGGACTCACAAATTGTCAAGGTCACATAAGAGTGCAGACTGCGTACCATTTATTTATTAACCAACTTAGTGGATATGTATTTACAATTTTATGTTCATTGATATTTCTGCAGAAAGAAGATATTTCTCCAGTTCAATGTTTACGTGTCTGGAAAAGACTAAACTGTTTGGATGGAATCAGTAGGCATCCTATTTGTTTATGTGCTCCATTATGTAATTTGATTTCTTGGTGTTTTACTTCAAGAACCCCCTAAATTTCATTCACTTAGTTCTAAGTTCTTAAAACTATATTTTTCCTAATACCAATATCTCACTAGATGAGTGTAAGAACATCTAGAATAAGGTTTTCTTGATTGGTTTTAAAGAATAATCATTTTTGCATCCCCTAATTCTGATACCAATTTTTAAAGACAACGGGATTAAATGTGTAAGAGAGCTCAAAATGATTGTTCCATGCCTCACATTGGTGAAAGTATGGCGAACTGTATTAATGACTGCATTTTCAAATACAGAAGCTTTAAAATGTCCTATAACACACGAAGATAAATGAACTCTGAAGCAGATACAGAAGAAGCAAAATAGGCCTGAAAATAAAGGTTCACTATTTTGATTTTTCAGCTTGAGAATAGTATTTTTTGACGTCTATGCAACAGATCCAACTTTCTAAATAGTACCATGCCAAGGACAATATCTCAGTGATGATATAGGGCTATCACCTGTTTGGATATCATCATCAAATTATGAGCTATAATCTATTTACTGCAAATTTACTTGAGAGAAAGAGATTTGATTTAAGAGTTGGTGCCTACGAGGAAACAACTCTTGAACAAGTAACACAGGCAAACAAGAGAAGACTTGATATAGGATAAGAAAATCCGATTCAACAAGATTTCTATTTCACAACTTCAGCCACCTAACAAGTTAATGTGCATGTAACATGTTATGTTTTAGAGAAGTGACTTCAAAATGGAGTCTTGCGAATACAATGCATAATGCAATTGGGCAAAACAAAGGAACATTGTTCATGACATGCAAATGGAGGCAAAAAGATCCAACTAAGTTTTTGACATGACTGATTGGATGAGGCTTGAGAGAAAAGCAGAGAATAAATGTTTCTAACCAGAAACACTCAAGTCCCTGGCAGAATAATGGCGTGCTAACTTTGCCAGTTTTTACAGACTGGCATCTAGGAGAGGGAAGGGAGAAGGAATCATATTGACCCTTCACCTTTACACTTCACCAACTCCCTAGTATTTGTTTCTAACATGTCCTGTTCATTTTCAGAATCATATCAGTACCTCCTCCCATTTGCCACACAAGCCCATCTTAGGGTAACATGAGGGCAAAATAGAACAAACAACAGAAAAGGTCAACGTCTAACATGCAGGTTGCCCCCAAAGATCATCAATTTATGATATCACCCAGCAGCTTCGGCTAAAAAGGTTTGGGTCATGAATGCGCCAGTACAAGTATGATACAAAATAAGCAGTTCAATACATAGGTTACCCATAACAGGATTATATTTTATTAATTTATAGAAATCTATATGCAAGTTATGCTTTTTGACATCTTATGCAGTTTGTTCAATCTAGATTTACTTGATACACATTTCAATTTTCACTACTAAATTATTTAGTTTGATAAATAAGTATTAGAAATTCAAGATTTCTTACTTCAATCTGTAGACATCTGAAGAACTTACACGCAAACTTTGCACAGAAAATACAATGTGGCATAACAGAGTGTCATTTACATCTGATCTAAGTTATTTGCCCCAAAAATATCACCCGAAGCCAAAGGAACTTCTCATAAAAGTCTTTCTGCCCCTCAACGCTCTTATGAGTAATTCTTGTGAGAACATAAAGGACAAAAGAAACACATTTTGCAATTAAAGCATCTGCATTGATTCTGATATGAATTCCCTATTTAGCTCACAGAATAAGTTTGACCTGGATATAAACCTATATAATAATCAAATGGACTATCAAACTTCAAAAACCTGTTTAAAATTGTGCATCAAAAAGAAGAGATAACCAGAAAATCTGTGTGATGAACTCAGCGACTAATGCCACATTAGTTAATGCAAAGAAAACAAACTGCACAAAATTCTCTTGGAAATCTGGAAAAAAATTCTGATTTATTCTTAAAATTCTTGCTAGCGTGAAAAGATTCAAGAAACATGCTACCTCATCTTATGTACTCTCAGTCAGGAAAAGGAAAAAGAGAAAGAAAAAAACAAAGGAACCGCTCTCCCTTTGCATAATATTAGAGTGCAAAGACACACTACAACATGCTGTCATAGCTGCAGTTAAGTGACCTCTTACATGAACAAAACACCAGTTTTTTTGTACCCTATGCATCCATGGGACATAAAACTCACAAAGCTAGTAAAGGAAGATAATTCCACAACTCACGAGAACAGGAACAGCAGCTACTGCGAATATCAAGTGTATGACATGGTTAAAATCCCCCTCCCCCAATGAAGTCCAGTAGCCATCAAGTTGCAATGAATAGCAAAGAAATTCCAGAAAATGGTCTCTTGATGACATATTTGGTCAAAAGATGCATTTAGCATTGAGGACAAGGATAGTCCATGTGGTATAAGTACACGCCCAACAGATCTTCCATATAACCAGAATACATCATATGTCTCTTAAGGTTGACAGAAGAAACCTTGGTGCAGAGAATACAATTAGTTACTAAAACAAAAAATATCGTCTATACTAAGCAAGCTTGTCATTTAATCTCTTTCATCTACATTTCCCATTTGTTTATTGAGATATAATATTGTATCAAGAAGATTGCAAATTCAAATCATTATAAGTATCACATTCCAATCAAAAGGGGAAAACATCATAACTCTCTCAAAAACATCGGAAGACAAAGATTTTTGTTGAATGGATTTTCAAAATAAGCAATCTAGTAAAAGGTCTCTCTATGAAGGCATCTGGACTGCATATTTCAATTATAGAAAGAAAAATGCACCCAAAATCTATTTAAGAGAAGAAGACTTACATGTATGACTAAAACTGGGCAGCTGACATGCCTAATCTTGTCTATATTCTGACCAAAAGAAAAATTATTGACAATCATGAAATTATAAAAAATGTGGAAAAATCTTATGGGATAAAAAGAGAAAAAAGAAAAAACAAATGACATGAGTAGACTTACCTTAAAAATATCAAACCAGAATGTCATCTTGACAGGGTATAATACTCGAATTCCTGAAAGGATAGCACTATGGAGAACAACAGCTCTCAACCTATGTAAACGAGAAGCCAAATGCAGTGTTGGACCACTCCCGACCGATTGGCCATATAAAATGATATCCTCCTGCTTTATCCCATATTCATTCTTCAAACAATTGAATACGGCCTCTATGTCATGGTATGTGTTGAACTCAGATGGCTGTACAAGCGAAGATTACCTATCAGGAAGAGAATATTTGGTAACAGCAGAGCTGCAGTATATATCTGTTACCTAGAAAAGTGACATTGCTGATCAGTTTCATGTTTCTCACCTTACCAGTGGAAGCTCCATATCCTGAATAATCGTAGCTGCCAATAAGCAAAACAAATTACAATTCAGTATATAAAGGATGAGACAACCAAGTTTAGACTAACAACAGAAAACAAGGCAGATTTATATTTCATTTGGCAATTTGCAAAGTGCTGATATCACTGACGACTAAACATATCTAAGATCTCCGTAAATTTACATTTGCTAATCACAACGAATGAGATGAGTGAAAAGTTCACAGTAATGTCTTCGAACAAGTAGAGAAAGAAAAGAAATTGATTTGTCAAGAATACTTATTCAAAAAGAAAGGAAAAAAACGGGCCTAATTCATGCATTAAAGAGAAAGTGGAAAACTTCAACTAATAAAAAAAAAAAGTGGGGAAAAAAAGAAAAAGAAAAAGCAAATAGGGAAGCAGAAATTGAAATCTTTATTTATTGTTGTTGTTATTATTATTATTATTATTATTTTTCAGTGGGGGAAGGGGCTTGTTCCTGGGCAGAAATTGAAATCCTAAATGCAAAACTTTGAAAGCTCATATATCGAACTAATATCAGAATGATAACATTGACCAAAATACCTATCTTATCTAAGAAATATTAAAGTGATAAATCATGGCATATTACAAGAATTTTGCAAATATCAAAAGCCAAACTTCAGGAATATTTCAATATAAATAACAAAACTCAAACAGTTAAGAGAAATTTAACAAAAATCGCATTAGAACAATTAAATTAACCAGATAAATTCATCTTATCCAAATTCAAAGTAGAGGAGACATACCGTAACCGGTACCAAATATCAGAGGCAAAAGCACACCAAATAAAAAATTTCAAGAACCCGTCGCCAACGCTATCCTATACCAGCTAAAATTCAAGGAAGGACGATCCATTTTAGGCATATACGGTGCATATAATGATCAAGATGAAAAGACACACCCCATAATATTAACGCGAAGGTGAGCTCTGAGCTCAATAAAGAGCTCTTGCATTTGGCCCAAATCAGCAGCGTTACCATGAGAATACAGAAGAGTGAACCTCCCAGAATGGTGCTTCCAGAATGTGGCTACAATCTTATTACCAGCTTTGGTGTCCAGCAAATGAACATCAACATTCTTGTCGGCATTTATGCCACTGAAGACAACCTTCCCTTCTTCGTCTCTATGAACATCATATGTGGGTGGGTCTGGTGGAAAAAATGCAAATTTGGCAGCCACATTTGACGTTACATTGCCCATCAAAACCAGCCCAGGAGAAAAATGCCGCCTTTGAACACAATGAACACAGCCTCAGGCCATAACAATGTGTAAAGCATGAATATTTATTATCTGGGGTATGTTTTCTTGGAAAATTTGATCAAAGAAACCTGGGAAATTGAAAAAAAATATGTTTATGGTTATGTTATCTTGATTTGGCTGGTTTACTGGCACTGGGGAATGAAGAAAGATCCGATCTAAGCGGGATGAACTAAAGGCAAAAGCTTTGGTGAATGGAAAGACCAAAGCCCCAGAAGAATTGAAACAAATGAAAAAAACTACACTCAAATTAAAGAACTATTGCATGTTGGTTGAGATGACCTGTCAACACCCCTTGTTTTGGATGTACGTTGAGAAGTTATGGAGACCCATTATTAGAAGATGAAGAGGAAAAGTCTAGATTAGCCTTAATTATTGTTCTACTTTATTATGGCCATAAGATCTCTCACAATTGGTTTTTTTCTATAAAAAAAAAAATAGAAAGGGACTCACAATCGCTATTTAAAGAATCAAATGCTGTGATAAGAAGGTTTGAAACTTATTAATAGATATAATTACTATTGAGATATAAGCAATGGAGGGCTCGTTTTATTTTTTTAAAAAAATTAACTATAGAGTATGTTATATTATATATTTTATGAATTAGAATTTTTAAATGATCGTATAATATACATTATAAATTAATATCTTTTAAAATGATACAAAATTATAAAAATTGTAAATTTATAAAAAATTAATATTCATGGCAAAATAATTCTTAGTTATTTATTTTCAATAATATTTGTGCGAATATTTTTAATTATATACTGTTCTTTTGGTTAAAATTATGTAATAAATATAACATTTCTTTTGATATTATCATTCAATTTCAAAGTAAACCAGCAATATTCTCAACGAACATGGTAGACTAGATCAACCAACTATGGTATAGGGTAGATTTTTTCTTTTTTAAAGTTTTTGTAGAAACTTGAGAGATATTCCTAAGTTTGAAAATATCTTTTTTAAAATAAAAAGTGTGAAAATATCTATCATTTTTAGATGCTTTTGACATTATTTGTGCTCTTAAAAAGTCAAGGCTTACTTATGTGTTATTTTCCCCCAATTTTATATTTATCTTTTATTATACTAATAAAATTTTTTATTTGATTCCATAAAAAAAACCTATATTGATTGATTTTTTAATTTAAAAAAGGTTAATAAATCTTTTACTTTTGGTGTCCAAAAAGAAAAAAAAAAGATCTTTTACTCTCTAACCTAAGATCTATGTGTCAAAATCTAACAATAGGGAGGAATAACAGACACCATCTCCTCTTAATTGAATTAGTGATAAGTTGATAGCTAAAAACATTGAGAAACTAAGTTTTAACAATTTTGTCTCAATATATGGTTAAGATATGTTTTAATATTTATAAATCAACAACAATTTTTTTTACCAATATATATCCAACTTCTTAATACTCCCCCGTCCTATTTCTTTTGGCAATATTTGATCAAATAAAAAAATTTATGTAAAAATTTGAATTGTATTATAAAAGTAATATAATACAATAAAAAGTAAGAAATATATGAATCATCGGATACTTTATGTCAAATCTAAATATATAAAAATAATATATAATAGAACTAATGATTAATTAATAATATATAATATATTAAAATATTTTCTTAAAAAGTATTAAATAAATATTTTAAGACATCCTTCTATTATAAAAGGGTCATTAGAAATAAGATGAAGGGTATAATAGTTTTTTCAAGCTACAATTTAAGCAGGAATTGAATGAATTTGATTACATCACAAGGGTAAACTTGATCGTCCATAGAATGCAAAGAGATTTTTTCTTTTTCTCCCTTGTGAAGGGTAGTCGAAACTACAACCTGAAAGGATTCCACCCGTCTAACCAACTCGTCCACTTTCTTTGACAGCGAAGAGTCAAAAAGAGGATTGAGGAATGACCCGTTAAACCTAGAACGAACGAAAGTTAGACTCACAGATTAGAAAGAACATGGGGAATTTCAATAAACAATGGCCAACAACCAAAATCTAAGAAACAATGGGTGCCTATTTTGCTAATAAAGAAAGGTTAAAAAGGGATTTCAGACACCGAATTTTCTATTTTTAATATGTTATTAAAGTACAATATTTAATATTTAAAATTTAAATTTATCTTATTTAATTTTAAAATATATAAATAAATATAGTAGAAAATTCTACATTAATATTTTGGGAAGAAGAGTGACGGCTAAGATTCGGTCAAAGGCTGCTGTGGATCTTTAATAATATTAAAATAGTTAGATATGAGAAAAAGAAGGGAAAATGCAAATGGGGAATGTCAGGTAGACATTGTCAGAGTCAAACATTCCTTCAGTGTTCTTTGCCTCTTTTGCTTGATTTTACAAAAGGTTGACACTTTTGAATATTCTCCTTCGCACCCTTTCTTTCTTTCTTTTTTTCCCCCTTTCATTTTCTAATTTTTTTTGGCCAGAATTCGAGAAGGGCATTGAAAAATGGATTGAAGTATACTCAATTACCAGTAAACAACTCAATCATTTAATAATATCTTGATATATAAGTTCTGAATTCTTATATAATAAAAAAGATTGAACTCATTTGTTCTGTAAAAAATAGGCAAAGTTTAGGCGAAGGACACCATCAATGAAGAATCTGCTTACAAAAAGCAATAGCAAAATAGCCATTATGAGTAGGAAAGAACGAAAGAGAGAAGATGTGAGGCATGTGATTAATATGTGTTCATAGGAAAAGGATAAAGTAAAGAAGACTATATTTGCCTGTGTACTACTACAGATAAATATAGTAAGTAGCTTTTGCAAAAGTATTGCATTAGCAATTCTTGCTTTTGTTTGGATCACGAGCTGTTTATATGGTCCCTTTTTCCTTTTTCGAAGAAGAAGAAGAAGAAAATCATCTACAACCCAAGACATGTTGCCATGCATGTGGTGTAGCTTTATTGAAATTTGATATCAGTAAGGTTTAATGCCAAATACCCCTCAAATCATGAGAGTTTGTTAAATAAGCGCTTAAACTTTTAATAGTGACAATTAACTCACTTTTTTCTAAATTTTAGCTTTTTAATTATGATAATTGATTCTTTCGTCTCAAATTTTATCAAAATCAATCATCATTTTGATAGACAGGGCCACGTGTAAATTATTTTGAAGTGGTTATTTATATTTTATTTTAATTGTTAGAAATTTTATATATAAAAATCTTTATGCATATTATAAAAAAAACAAATACCTCTATATTTTTATAATTCATAAAGTTTTTGAAGGATATGATTTTCAACCGTCAGAATAAAAGACAAATAACTACTTCAAAACAATTTACACATAGTCCTATTTATCAAATCGGTGATTGATTTTGTCATAATTTGAGGTAAGGAGGTCAATAGACACAATTAAGAAGCTAAAATTTAGAGAGAGAAGACTAATTGTCACAATAAGTCTAAGCACCCATTTGACAAGCCCTCATAGCTTCAAGGGGTATTGGCATTAACCCTATCAATAATGCATGTATTTGTAAGTTTTTTTTCAAAGAAACACTAGGTGACATATATCGACAAAAATACTTCTCGAGAAATATGATCATTTAGTATAAGTTGCAACTTTGATCAATAGCAATAACTAAAAAATAATGCATGAAGTAAAGGAAAGAGAACAAATTGGTTTGGACAAAAAACTCACATAATCGTAAGTTGGCATAAGCACAAACCACTTTGAAGGGAAGCATGTTTATCCTTTTTCAAGAAAAAATACAATATAGTTAAAGACTAAAGCAAGGATTGCCGACGTAGCTTGGCAAACTCTTTCTCTTCGAGAATTATACATAGATAGGATGGTATAGTTGGGTGAACTAACTCATCAAGACGTCTTTAATGACTAGCTAACTTTGTAAATGTCACAACAACACCCAACAAAGAGGTGGGACAGTGTTTCTTTTTCAAAACTTTTTAAGACAGAAGAAAGTGATCAAATTTTATTATATTTTTTTATGGTTAGAAACAAATTAAAACAAGAATCCTTGATTTTAAAGCAAAAGACTGGGTCAACAATAGCAATATAGACTACTTGGAAGTTGCTGCCCTAAAAAAAAAAAAAAAGCCAGGTCCTAAAGATAGTTAAAGGGGAAAACTTGGGCTCTAAAAGGAGGTTTCCACCATGATATGATTAAAAGAAATCAGTCAACACCAGACACATTATTACAGTATTTGCAGCCCATCTACTTTAATTTTTACATACTTTTGAGGAAATCTAGGTAATGGATTATCACTTCTACGTGAAGTGAAGTTCCTTTTCTTCCAAATCTATCAATAGATATAAAGTTAGTTTCTCCATGTTCATATCAATTATTACTAAGAACAGTGTAAAAGAAAAAAATTGGTCAATCATAAAAAGTTTTGAATGCTTCTGGTTGTATACATCTAGAGGAAGAAGGGATGTAAAAGAGGACGAGTGGGTTGTTATCACCAGTCATAACTCAAAAGAGAAAACCTTCAACTCAGTGACCAAAGAGCAACCGAAGTCAAGGAAGCTTGTAGCTATAAATGGCTTGCATCAATGTTCAGTTTGGTTAATGACTTAATGTTGGAAAACTTTGGACCACTAGCTAGATGATCACAGTGTTCAAATAAAGCCAATATGACTATGATAAGAAAACTGAGATATCTCATTGTAGTCCTCCAGATTGCACTAGGCAAGTGGTTTTGTACCCTCCTGCTTCCATTCGAATACATTAAAGAGCGGTTCTAGCGTGCAGATGTATATAGGTTACTGAATTTACAGACAAACGTAGAAGCACAAGAATAACAACTTATTCAATATATGAAAAATAATAATTTTGATCATGCGTTTCATAATAATCTGTAATTCAAATAGCGACCTATGGATTCTCATGTTTGTTGCTTTCCTGCATCAAATTCTTTGTAACTTCTGACTCAAAAATATATATTATACGACAGTTTATTGTGAAATGCTGAGAATTTGGATGCTACAATTGAACAGAAAAGATGGGTTCAAAGTAATACAAGAAGTTAGTGGATCATTAAAGAGTATTTTCTTAGGATATATCCAGATAGAAGCTAGGCTTCAGAGTGAACATAAGATTTTCAACACAACAGAAACTCTAAGACACATTGTTTTAACAGCCAGAAGATTCCATGCTAAACATTATCTGTTCTTTAGCTAAGCTGGTTTTTTCTCCGATTACTGAAACCCAAGTTTCTGCAATTTTCTCCAACCTTCCGTCCACGATTTCTACTGTAGTAAAGGCGCGCAGTGTGCCTTCTGACATTGTAACCAATGCTTCATCAGATACTGAGCTATGGTTGTATGTTCCTTGTTCATTTCCCACTCTACGAACCCGAGGAACTATGGCACCATTCAAATACACAGTCTTATCATCCCCAACCACAATCATTTTCCGAAGCTCGTTTCTAAGTTGCAGCTGTTTGTGCATGTGTCCAAACACGACCAATGGGATAGATAATTTGGTGGTCTCCTTCAATTGGGATATTGCATGAGCTAAATCTGTCCCATTACATGCTGAAGTTACTAAAAGAATGGCATCACAAGCAGTTTTCATACTGCATAATCAGGCATATTTGCCGGGAACCCAATCACACAATGAGTAATTCCATAAGATTAAGAACCATCTGAATGACATGAACTACAGTGTTCATAAAGAGAAAAACAGATAATTACCTCGATCACCATGGTCACCACCTCCATACACCCAATCTCTTCCACAAATATCATTCATCTTAGATCCTAAACCTGTGAGGTATTACCATTGAGTTAATTTAGAAACAAGAAACTTAGCAGTAAAGCTTGCAGCACATTGGTACACCTGTAGGTCCATTATGAGCAAGGAAGATGGTTAAATGATCCTCCGGAGTTCCTGAAGCAGCATCATATATCCTCTTTGCACTTCCATCCATGTCATGGATGCCGTATCTGAGATGATAATTGCAGTTCAATGAGTCCAACCTGCAACTTTGATGAAATTCAAAGTAACTGAACAAATGGTGGGCCTATTCGAAGAAAATTTCTTCCTTTGATGACATTTCTTCCTCCAATGTTGATCCACCCCATTTTTTTCATACCAGTTGCGTTATCGAAAGTCAGTGGGCTAATTATATATAACCATGTTCAGTAATGCCCCTTGTATTTATTCAGAAAATGCTTATGGGGACCGCCTATTGCAATTTAAAGGGTCTGAGGAGGGAGAGAAAGTGGCAGGCTTCCACACGCAGGAACCCGGATGTCGGCCAGGTTGATGCTCGCAAGGACATTTTTTTTGTTCAAGTTATTGTGCTAAAGCAAATAGAAAGCAATCCACATCTCAGAATTAGTATAAGCTCACGAAGAAATTGGGTTAAAGCACATCATGAAGAAGACTGGAAATGACTTAATCATGATCACTGATCAGATCATAGTAACAAATTGGTTTACAAATCTTGCAGAACTTTTACCAGTTTCAGTGCTGATTCCGAATTGAATTCGTAAATAATGAATTATGATAAAGAGAGTAAAGTCTTATTTTCCTCCATTTACTTCGAACAATGGCTTTTTTACTCCCTTGCCATTCATGGATTTCATGTATTTGCCAAGAGAAGGATAAGGAGTTAAAAACAGAAGAGAAGAACACTAAATTTAAAAAAAAAAAGTATAGTCATAGAATAGTATTAACCTTGCTGTCAGAAGCTTTCTCCGAAACAGGCTTGACCCGCCACAAGAAAATGGTCGTCCACCAACAACGCTCAACTTTAACATTGGGAAATCAGTTCGCCGGTAGCCAACATGCTCATCACCTAGACTGACCATCAAAAAGTGTTTGTAGCTTATATATCGTACTTCAGGAAACAACAATAAAACAACAAAATATTTTTCAAAAGAATTTATTTTAATTTTCAACCTTCATGGTTATTGTGTTTAATTTGGAAAATCTGAATTAGTAATTGATCCATAAATCTCACAACTAGAAGAGCTATACAACCAGAAAATGGAAATACCTAACCTTCTCTTGTTCCCTGATTCCTATTTATTGTATCCTTTCCATTCAACATAAATATTTGGTAAAGAACTGAATCTTGAAAATCAGCATAAAACTGTGTGTTTTGAACTGCCCAAACTACATGAAGAACTTTAGGCTCTGGTACTACATGCAGGCCGAAAAACTTGCCATCCTTAACGGAAGGAGGCATGTAAGTTTTATAAAGCCACACACTTTTAAATACTAAAAACAAGGAAGAGGAGATACATATGTACGAATATCAATACAGAAGTCAGGTGCAACTAACGGGCCTAGATGGACCAGGTGTACACAACACCACCTCTCAAGTGCACGATGTACCTTGGGCTTATGAACTACCATATCATAATTCATAAGCAGCCTATTTCTAGAAAATTGTTCTGGATGGTTGACTAAAATTAATTTTGATTCTATTACGATATATAGAATTGATTTCTAACTCTTTCCTAGTTCAGCAAGAAAATTGAAAAAGAATGCCTGCAAAAGAGGAACTTATACAACCAATTTTATAATCAATGGTACTAAGGTCACCCAAAAAACATTTCATTCATCAGCCTTTTGTTCGAGGTTCATAATCAGTTCATAATCCTTATGAACATGAAAGGCCATATCCAGCATATCAGAGAAGTTGGGAACTTGTTCCTCGAATTTGGTCGTGATTTTATTAGTGTTGCTTTGTACATAGAGACATACTTCTGAAGGAAGGTTCTTATGCAAATGGAAACCCGATTATAATAGATTAAGCATTTGATCACGTAATTTGACATTCAAACCTTTTGCAAAACTAGTATAAAGAGCCAGATAAGCTTACCATTCTAGCTGAACTTGAACATTATCCTTTTCCCTGCAATTTCAGTGAAATCAGAATAAGTGGAGCAGCAAAGGCTTAAGGCTACTAGTAGTTAAGTACAAAAGGAATGCAGTATCGGTTATTGAATGGTATAGTTAAAGATGACAGGCAAAATTAACATAGAATTCTATGGTTCATTTTTTGCATGTGCCATAGCTTGCAATTCTGTAGAAGTTAAAGCCAAATAGAGATGGTAAATTATGAGTTAGCAAAAAAAATAAAAAATAAAAAAAGAAAGATGGTAAATTATTTAAAATATTAAAATAATCCTCAAGTTATACTACGATTGCTGGAAATTCAGGAGAAAATGAGGCAATACAATCACTGGACAATTGAGATACTGAAGCCAAATAAAAGCATACTCTCTACCTTAATGATGTGGAGAAGGGAGGTAATCCTATAGACACTGTTAAAAGGCCAAAAAGAAAGGTAAGAGTCCTGTACACTTGTATAGTTAGTTCTGATCATCTCCACTGAAATATGTTTAAAAGTGTATCTATCAACCACTTTATCTAATTATTGCACTCTCTGTTTAAAAAGCTTGGGCTTAAGAAGCCTCATTAACTTTCTTAACCAAGGAAAATTTACACCACTCAATAACTTTAATGATCATAAATAAAAAAGAAAGACATCCAATCATAGTTATGCAACACAATGCAATAAAACTAGCTAAGATTGCACTTTGGTCCTACGGATTTCTTTGATCCAGTACAGACCCTTTAAAGAGTTTTTCCTTCTTTTCCACCTATTTAAGTAAGCTGAGCACGAGAAGCGTGATATGTACAGAATATTCTCAAAGTTTCTGCCACCTAACAATTCCCTATTACTAGCTAGAAAGGAAATGGCCAATATTCAAATAGTTGATTAAGGCTTTAAGGGTATCATAACCACCAATGGATTTTGGACTAGAATAGGGACTAATCAAATCAGTGAAAATGACAATTATTGAAATCCACCTCAATTAATTCACTGCCATAGATTGACAAATTGCTGAAGCAAACAAGTTATACTATCAAGGTTACTTTACCTTGCAGAGAACTTCTCAGTACGCCAGGCATCGTGGTTTCCTAGAATAACCGCTTTTGCAATGTCAAGATCTGCGATACTTCTTACAAGATCAACATTCTCATTCCCAAAATCACCTGTTGTGAGTCCATAGGAAATAGAATAGATGAGACCAGAACTTGCTATAGTTCACTATTTGAGACAAAACTAGCAATATCATCATAAGGAGGGGAAAGAAAAGAAAAATTGCTAATTGACTCCACAGAAGCACAATGTTGACAAAAAACCCTGGGGTTCGAAGAAGAAAACCTGCCTGTGAAAAGTACCAAATCGGGCTGCAATTTGAGAGAAAGAAATGTCAGATGCAAGAAGAATTCTAGTAAAGTACTAGAAAATTATATGCTCAGTATCCTGGTGAAACTAAAATAGAATTCAAAAATGTTCTTTCCATTTTTTGCTAGGGAGAGAACCACATGATGTTTCAAACTACACTTAGGGTAATATTGTACAAACTCAAAGATAGAAGGACTAGATGAAAGAGAAAATAATAGGAAACAAAAAGCACATACATATCAATGGGTGACTAAGGTTCCCCATTGAGAGTCCAAGACCTACCTATTTTTCAATAGCTTTTGGTGACAAAAAGATTCATAGCTACAACCTATACAACATTCATTTTTGCATTGAATTAACTGTGTACCTTCCCACATTTATTTGCCCGGGCAAATCTTCTCCTGTTTTCATTTTTGGTTTTGATAATTCATTAAAATTTTTCATTACCCACTGACTTCATTCCACATAAATAGCTGCAGAACATGACTCCTTAAACACCATTAATCAAACATCTACTGTTTAGTAACACATAGCGAGCAAAAAGTTCCAAATATTCTGCCAACTGGCTGAATGGAAATGGTTTATATCAGAAAATAATTTAAAAAATTACACTATACTTGAAAATAATTTACACAAAGGATCCAGTATACAATTATTTTGAGATGGTGTTATTTTACCAAATGAATCCATAAAACATTGAAAGGAAGAAAGGTTCACATAATATCCGTTAACTTAAGCTATGTGTTATTAGCATAAAACACAAAACATGAACGCGGAGCCTAAATCACATTTCCGACAAAATAATCAGATACTGAAACTCATTAGCAACATATTCCCCACCCCCCAACCCCGCAAAAAAAAAAAAAAAAAAGAACAAGAAGTCTTAAAATGCAAAAATACAAACTTTCAGAGAGAAATCATAAATTTAAGGAGTGAAGACTTACCTTCAATAGTTGCAGAGCCTTTCTATCTTCTTCCAAATTCCAATCATCATGCTTTCAAAACCCAACCAAGTTGCGTTTACAGAAAAAATGATAATCCGAGTAGCAAGTCAGCTTATCATGAATTAAGTGAAGTAAAACTGGAATTTAATACCGAAATTTCCAAAGAATTGCAAGAAAATAATGAAAGAAATGCTAGGGTTTATCAGTTACAGAAGAAAAGAGAGAGAGAGAGAGAGAGAGAGAGAGAGAGAGAGAGAGAGAGAGCGCTCACAACGTCTCCAACCACAGCGATTCTGACACAGGGAGGCGAGGCCATGACGGAGTAACAGCTGTGGACCTTGGATGGAGGTGGAGGGTCTGTGGGACTGGTTATACCAATGCGTAGAGTCGGCGCGTGTATCCACGCGCTTCCGCGTATCATAGACTATTCTTCAATTGAGAATATCAACGGTTTTAACGGTTGGAAAATGGAAGCTGGTCGTCCCTCATTTTCCTTTCCTTTTCTATTTTTTTTTAAAAGCTCATCAGAGTCAATATTCCAAAAAGTCAACGTATTTTAATTAATATTTTTTGCAGCCCCTCAGACCCTCGATGTGGTATCCAATCAACACCACACAGATAGTCTTTTTTTTCTTTTTCAAGTGAACATTTTTTAAAAAATAATATTAAAAATAATAGTAATATAAAATAATATTAATGAAAGAGTTTGGATAAGAATAATATATCTATTTTCTAGTTGTTTAAGGTTAGTTTGCAAATTTAGAAGAGAAGAGAAAAGAAGAAAAATTATAAGTTAGGAGAAAAAAAAAAAGAAAAGAAGGTGAAAAGATTATCACTATTATTATTTGGGATTTTAGAAAGAAAAGAATAAAAGTACTCTTATTGTGTTTGGGAGTTTGGAGAGAAGTGGAAAGAAATGTTTAATTTTACAAAAATAACCATGGTGAAAAGTTGGAAAGAAAGAATTATTTTACTCATGCAAGGGTGGTTTGGGAATTTTCAATTTTGTTACTTTCTCTTCCCTCCTCCATCCGTCTATTTCTTCCTGCTTCTAGGAAGAAAGTTTTATGGGTTCTAAAGCCTGTTTTCATCACTCCGCTTCTCCTCTCTTCTTCCCATTTCTTTTCTTTAAAAACTAGCAAACAAGAGGGGAGAAATACTTTTTCTCCAAATCCCTTCTCTTCTCTTTAAAAACTAGCAAACAAGAGGCCAGTCTCGTAGTGTTGCATGTGTTTTTTACAAAACATGAAGACTCAACAATGATCGTAGGATCAATCTTACTTTGAACTGATGGTTGGAAAGTAAAGAGGGCATTTTGGAAATAGGGAAAAATGTTTCTTTCCTGCTTGTGGAGTACTTTCAGTCCAAAACCAATTCAAAAATTCAATATTACAATTTGAATTCAAATCAAGTGTCTTTCTCTCTCTCATGGCAAATAAGATCAACTCTCATTCCTCTCTTTCTTCTTTCTCTTTTCTCTTTGCTATAACATTGTTTCAATAATTATTCAGATACATTTTTATTAAGGCCATCATTTACAAAGACGAAGGATGTCGTATGAATAATCTCTTGGCCAATCGTGAGGAATTCGTTCATTACAATTATAGAGATTGAGGATGTGGATCATGACATTCTTGAAGGCTATGATGCCAAGAAAGGTATGAATCGATGGTTTGTTGAATCTGATCGGTAAGGATAAAAAATCTGCTATTTTTGTTAAATATTATTATGTTAGTTAGTTTCTTATCTTGATTATCTCTATCTAACCTCAAAAGGTATATTCCTCTTGATAAAAATTAATTATGGTAACAAGAGTAAGATGGATAATTGTCTGTGCAAATACACTGCACAGGAGCCGTTGCTAGTTTTTCCGATTATTATTGATTCAACAATTAATCAAGATCATACAAAAATGACTCGGTTATTAAAACAAATTAGATTTTTCTAATTTCTATCACATGGATATATGTTAATATGGATTAAATAAATATTTATAATAATTTAAATTCTAATTCTCTTACAATTCTCTCATTTCATACAGCGTGATTCATTTCAAAATATTTATAATATATTTAAATTACTATATATACTATATTTAATGTGTGTTAACATGTAACTCGAAGTAGACGTCAGAAAATCCAAACAAATTTAGCTAATTATTTTTATGGTACTGTTATCAGCTTATCATCTAAATCCAAAACAAACAATATTTGGCTTGTGGAGGTCAACCAATTTGTGGTTCACCTCTGCTAGAAGAGCATCACTACATTATTCAATGTCTTGATAAATTTGTTCGATTTACCTTTCCGTGTCATAAAGATAAGCCTAATTTTATTTTTCATACAAATGGAGAAAATTAATTAATATAATATAATTACTAATTTTTGTTTAATAATTTTCTCATATGCCACCCTTTATCAATACTGAGATGATTTTGACTCAATTAATTTTGAAACTATGATTTTTTGAATTTTTAATAATAAAATATTGAGTTATGCATTTGATTTATATTATCTAAACATAGAAAAGTTTTGTTGATACTCATACATAATAATTAAAGTCATATAAAAATTAAAGAATTAATTGCTTTTTATAAAAGAAATTTGGCCTATAATTTGAGACAGACTTTTGTGAGACGGAGAGAGTATTAAATCTTTAATTATATTTATCGTTATCGTTAATGCTTTTATAAATTTATGGTATTAATTTTTTATTTTTCAACTTTTTCAGAACAACTATTAAATTTCTTTTAATTACACCTAAAATATTTTGGAAAACAACAAGAACTAAACAAACCTTAGTTATTACTTACCTGTTTCAAAATATAATTCATCTAGTTGAATAAAACTCTTTTAAGATAAGGATAATTTAGACAATATAAAAAAATTAATGAAGTTGGTTTCCTTTCTTTCTATTTTTGTCCATTTTTGTACGGAAAGAAAACTAAAGTTTTAATATTGAAATCAATCCTTTCATTCATGTTCCAATCATTTTCTTTCCTTAATTAAAAATTAATCCAAACGTTAACTGCACGTTTAGTAATTAAAAGTTGAATGGAATAGAATAACTTTCACAACTTTATATTTTATTCTAATGTTTATTATAAAAATTTCAAGTATGAAATGTCGTTCCACAATAAAGCTAATTCCAGAAAGAAATGGGAAATGCCTTTCCACAATAATTCTATTTTATTTCTCTTACTACTAGTTTATTTACTTTGATCTAAAATAAGAGTTTTTTGGTAACTAAATTATACTTTAATACTTAAAATATTTATTTTTAAGAAAATTTTCGTGTGAATTTTTTATTTAAATGAGATTCTATAGATAAATATTTAATTTAATATTTTTACTAGGTATAATTTGTATTTATTGATACAAATAGAACATTTAAGTTATTTCTGGTGAAGTTTTATTCTATTTTAATATTAAATAATAATTTTATCAAACTTAAAAAATAAAATATCATTCCATTATAACTTTTCCTTCCAAACAATAAAATAAAAAAAAGATTCAAACGCATTTCAAGTGAAAAAAATTTCAGATAAAAAATATTTTATTTCAGCATACCAAATATAATATAAAAGTTTAATCTATTTGTCTCCTTTCTTTTCTTCCCTTCCATTTCCTTCAATCTAAATAATGCCGACTTTCCTTTCCTGTCTGTTAATCAACCCCTACACTCAATCCATCCGTTTCCTTCTTTCGTTTCCCTCACTCCAAAGGATACGAGTTTTTCTTTTCCTTTTTCTTTTTCTCTAAAACATAAAATGAGACTGATTCTCAATTCAATTCAATCGAATAAATACGTAAGATTTCTTACCATTACCTCTTCCTTAAAAACGTAAGATTTCTCGCTTCGATCTTGTAAAATGAGGCTATACGTTGCTCGTTCCGTGTTTGGAAACAAGTAGTAATTGCTAAAGCTTGGAAGCAACAAAAAATGACGAAAGATGGCGAATTGCTCAAAGAAGGGTTAGGGATTCGATTTCCCCACGCAAGTGTGAGGCGGAGGGTGGTTTTTTAAAAGTCATTTTCTTTTTGAAACCCCCCCACCAATGCAGCAAAAAGGAAAGGGTTTTGTATACGAATTAAGTACTAACTATTTACGGTAGTTTAAGTTTTTATTTGTTTTAAGGTTCTCTCATTTCATATGAGATAATATATTTTATAAAATTTGTAATAGATTTAAAATATTATATATACTATTTTTTCTGTTTCAAAATAAAAGGCATTTTGACCACATTTTAATATAGATTAAGAAAGAAGAAACTAGTGACTATTTTTTTATTATATTCTTAATTAATTTCACTAACATCTAGAGAATAAATGAATTATATTTATGATGAGGGTAACTTTAAAAAAATAATCTTTAAATTTTGTAAAATACTAAATATTTTGAGAAGAGAGAAAATGGCAAATGCCAAAAAATGCCTTATATTTTAAAATGGAGGGAGTATACTTAATTCGTATTAACACGTGCTCTGGGACAGATGTTAGAAAAATTCTAAAAGAAAACTAATCCAATTACATATAGTAGTTACACAAAAGTTTCTATTAATTCTTTAAACATAATTATTATTTCTTTTATTTGTAATTTTTTAACTAATGTAACTTCTAAATAATTTTTTTAAAGAAAACAAAACATATTTTGTATTCAGGAATATCTGTTCTTTGCGCGGAGTCAATTACATATGCAACCATTCCTTACTAAATGTTAGAATAGTGAGTTGAAATCGCACAGCATTGAGACAACATTTCCTTGTCTCCTTACAAAATTGAGCCTATTAAGGAGAGTGCAAATTTGATAATATATATGACAAGAATTCGAAGCTAGTTGTTAATTAGTTTTTCAATCATGAATACCTTAATTAATTAATATAATAATAGCTAGTTAAATTTAAAGGACAAATTTGACTATCTAAAAAAAGAAAAAATACACTGAATTAAAATCATCATACCCTTCATTTATATTTTTATAATAATATAGATAAAGAAGTTGAATAAAAGTTATCTCCATCAACTTTAATGAACCATTAATTGAACAATCAAATTTAGAATTGAATGTAAACTTTTATGCTCAAATGAGATAGTGCTGTAATATTTTTTAGAATAATACCCTTTGGTACTAAAGGTTACAGGCTGATTCTCTTGATCCTCAGCAAGAGAAAACGCCTACTGAGTGCGTTTATAGTCAGTCATCTGGAAGAAAAATAGGATCCTTATCTCTCCTAGGATAGGTTTAATCAATCAATTCACCATGACTCAAAAGTCTCCAATCTTACACCCCATGCTTTCTTGTTTCTTGTTTCTTCTTGCAGAGAAAAAAGGAAGAAATCCTAGTCAAAAAAAAAATTTTTTTTTTCAAGGGAAACGCTTAGCAGGTTTTTACCTGTCAAAGAGGGTGACAGAGAATGATCCCAATCCATTTAGAACAAAATCGCCAGCTTGAATTTTCAAGTCCGCGAGCATGCCATTGACAAAAATTGATCTAGAAAATAGATACTAGTAGAATTGCTCATTTGATCACTACAATCCCTTCAAGCAAACTTTAACAATTAATGGCTTCCAAGACAGAGCTCTTTCAATAATCACTATTCTTCAGACCAATTTCTGTATGGCACCAAATGCTGTAAGAGCTGCTTATCGGTTTCCTGCTAGTGAATTTTCACGTTTGGTGGTGTGGGGGTGGAGAGTGGTTTTCTAAGTCATTTCCTCTTTTCTTTTTTCTTTTTTCTGTTTGAACCACAGCTCCGTTTCTTAATACATAAAAAAAGAAAGGGTTTTTATAACTTGTATTCCATTGGCACATATTAATACAGATTAAATAACTATTTATAGTAATTTAAGTTTTCAATTCCTCCTCTATAATGTAAAATGATAGATTTTTTAAGATTTGTAATAGACTTGAAATACTATATATATATATATATATATATATATATATATATATATATATATATATATATATATATATACCATTTGTTTCAAAATATAGACCTTTTAGCCCTTTTTAATTAAATTAAACAAATACAAAGTATTTTTTCTTATTATATCCTTAATTTCTTACACTATTGTTTGTTTCTTTAACAAAATTAACTTCCAAATAGTTATTTTTTTAGAGGGAAATAAAAAATATTGTATTTAGGAATATCCGTTCTTAATGCAAAGTTCTATTGAGAAGAGAGCAAATTTGATGGTGTACATGACAAGAATTCTAAGCGAGTTCTTATTTAATTTTTTAATGATAACAGTAATAATAAATAATAACTTAAGTAATTAATATAATAATAACTAGTTAAATGCTAAACGCATTTTTGACTATCTAAAAAAGGAAGAAATATATTAAATTTTAATCATCTTACCCTTCATCTATACTTTTATAATAATATAGATAAAGAAGTTGAATATTATCTCCAACTTTAATGAACTATTAACTGAACAATCAAAGAAATTAATATTTTTCCTTTTATAATTGAATGTATACTTTTATGCTCAAATGATATAGTAATGGAACATTTATTAGAATATTCTTTGGTGCTAAACATTACAAGCTGATTCTCTTAATCCTCAGCAAGAAAAGTGTCTACTGATTATGTTTATATTCAGTCATCTGAAACAAAAATAGTATTCTTAGCTCTCCTTGTTTATAGGTTTAATCAATCACCATGACTCAAAAGGTGTCCGAGTCTTCTATTTCTAATCTTATCTCATTCTTTGTTCCGAAAATATTAAAGTATATATATATATACACACACTAATAAAATACTTTTATTCTCTCTCATCCTTTAATGTTTTCAAGACTTGGATAATATTTTCTGGAATTTATAAATTTTTAATTACTTTTCAAATTTTTGATTGGTTCATAAGATGAAATAAAAAATAATAAATTCTCTTCTACACTCATCTTCTTTTAGAAAAATTCAGACTCAAATAACTATACACGTTCTCACATTTTTTACTTTTTCAAATAAATCAAACATTCTTACTTTCTCCTCTATCCAATTAAGTATTCATGTACTTTATTGTTTTAATTTCTTTCACATCAATTGTTAGATTTTTAAAATTTTTCCCGATATCACATTATTGCTTTGCCAATCTTTTTTAAATTTATAATTTCTGGCTTGAAGTTTTGTTGGATAGATGCTTCAAGAATCAGAAATTAATAGTCTTTGTTGTATATGTTCTATGCTTCACATTGAATTTTATTTACAGATTTTCGTCCATTCACCAGAAGTCAAAACAACAGCAACTAGAAGTCTATTTAAAAATTAAAGATTTAGATACTTTTTCCTCTTTGATTTTGATCCTTCAACATTTTTTGCTATTTTTGAAACAAACTTTCGAGGTCAACTACTTATCCTCTTACCTAAACCTAGAATTAGTCAGTCTGTTGTTGATTGTAACTTTTTAAAGGTCCTTTTTATTCCATTTGTTGTTCATTATCTTTTGTTCTTTTTTTCTCATGGAGCAAGACTCAAACTTAGAGTGCAAGTCAAAATTAGAAGGAAATGGATACTATATTCCAAATTTATTTTTAAATGCATGAGTTGAATTTTTTTCACAAACTTTAGGGTTTTTGATAAAAGGGAATGCTTTGAAGCAATCTTGGAAGGTGGATGGATTGATTAAGTGATATTGACCCTAAAAGAAAAATAAAGAAGAGTCGTATGACTCTAATAAAAGTAGTTTGATTTCGTTTCTTCCTTTATCTTTTTTACGATTTTTTGTTTCTTAATGCTCACGTGGTTTTTGGTTTAGTATTGCAAGGCTACGTTAACAAGATAGTATTCTTTTATAACATTTTTGCTTCTACCAATGTCTTACAAGAAAGGTAGAAGTTTTCATAGGGTGATTAAGGAACCTAAACTTATTTGTAATTATTTCGTCAGAGGTATTTACTAAATATTCAAAATATATTTAGTTTTTAAGAGGCTCTAGCTGATGAATTAGGAGAGTTCTTCAAGAAAGAGTAAATATTGATTTTATACTGTCTCTTAATAGAAGGCTAAAGTTGAACTTTCTTTTCTAAAGTTTTTTTTTTATTTTTTAAAATATTTTCCTAAAGCCTAATAATTTGAACATAATGATATTCATCATATTATTATTTATATGCAAAATAACCCGTATTGTTTAATTTGACTAATAGATTTTCTCTGATTATCAATATAGACAACATAAATATATTTTCTCATCTTCAACGATACATTTTTAAGAGATTTTTGTACAATTCTCGTTTTATAGGTTATATTCTAGAGATATTGGGTAAATTTATATGATTCTCTGATACAAAGCTTAATTAATATTTTAAAATAAAAATTATCACATTAAATACAAACTATTAATAGGAAATAGAAAAATCAATAGCTCATATAGTGTAACATAACTATTAAAAATGTAAAATTTACTTTTTTCATAATATTTTTAGTAATCAAGAATAAAATAAACCGCGCATAGGATACTCTTTAGTATTATAACTATCATTTTAAAATAATCATTATAAAATAATTATTATTTGTTATTCAAAATTTTATTCTAGTATATGCCTATATATATAGTTAAGTCAAGAAAGAGTAAGTGTTGATTTTGTACTGTCTCTTAATAGAAGGCTAAAGTTGGACTTTCTTTTCTAAAGCTTCTTTTTTTATTTTTTAAAATATTTTCCTAAAGCCTAATAATTTGAACATAATGACATTCATTATATTATTATTTATATGTAAAATAACCCGTATTGTTTAATTTGAATAATAGATTTTCTCTGATTATCAATATAGACAATATAAATATATTTTCTCATCTTCAACGATACATTTTTAAGAGATTTTTGTACAATTCTCGTTTTATAGGTTATATTCTAGAGATATTGGATAAATTTATATGATTCTCTGATACAAAGCTTAATTAATTTTTAAAAATAAAATTATCACATTAAATACAAACTATTAATAGGAAATAGAAAAATCAATAGCTCATATAGTGTAATATTAAAAATGTAAAATTTACTTTTTTCACAATATTTTTAGTAATCAAGAATAAAATAAACCGCACATACTCTTTAGTATTTATTATAACTATCATTTTAAAATAATCATTATAAAATAATTATTATTTGTTATTCAAAATTTTATACTAGTATATGCCTATATATATAGGTAAGTCAAAAAATTTTTCTTGTAAAACGTATAGCAGGTTTTTTACTAGTCAAAGAGGGCGATAGAAAATAATCCCAATCAATTTAGAACAAAATCGTCAACTTGACTTTTTGAATCCGCCAGCACGCAATTGTCAAAAGTTGATCAAGATAAATACTCGTAGAATAGCTCTTTTGTTCACAACAATCCTCTCAATCAAACTTCCACAATGGCTTCCAGAACAGAACTCTTTGTATTAATTTCAATAGTCACTGTTCTTCAGATCAATACCTGTATGGCACAAAATGCTGTAAGAGCTGCTTATTGGTTTCCTGCTAGTGAATTTCCAGTCTCAAGTATAAACTCCACTTATTTCACTCACTTGTTTTGTGCATTTGCCAATCTTGATCCTCAATCCAACCAAGTCACAATCTCCTCCTCAGATGCTGCCTCCTTTTCTCAGTTCACCAGAACTGTCCAAGCCAAGAACCCCAATGTTAAAACCCTTTTATCAATTGGTGGTGGAAATTCTAACAGCCAAGATTTTGCAGCCATGGCCAGGGAATCCGCTTCCCGGAAAGCCTTCATCGATTCTTCCATAAGACAAGCCAGGTCTAATGGATTCCATGGTTTAGACTTGGACTGGGAGTACCCTCTGGTGGCTTCTGATATGACAAACTTAGGTTCGCTGCTAGCCGAATGGCGTGCAGCCGTGGTTGCTGAGGCCAGGAACTCCGGCAACATACCGTTGATTTTAGCCGCCGCGGTTTCATACAGACCAATTGTGGATGGTTTGCGTTATCCTGTTCAATCCATTTCCAGAAACTTGGATTGGATCAACGTGATGGCCTATGATTTCTTTGCTCCAAACAGAGCTGGGGCTACAGTTACCAATTCCCATGCTGCATTGTTTGATCCCTCAACCCACATCAGTGGTAGTGATGGCATTGAAGCTTGGATTCATGCAGGAGTTGCAGCAAGGAAGTTAGTTCTTGGAATACCATTTTATGGCTATGCTTGGCGTCTGGTGAACGCTAACAACCATGGCCTCCAGGCTCCGGCAAATGGACCGTTGTTTTCGACTGATGGTTCCATCGGTTACAATGGGATCAGGAACTTCATTGCCCAGAACAGGGCTAGAACAGTTTATAATTCAACTTTAGTGACTGATTATTGCTATTCTGGAACAACATGGATAGGATATGACGATAGTCGATCTGTCTCAGCCAAGGTTTCATTTGCTAAGCGAAAAGGGTTGCTTGGATACTTTGCTTGGCATGTTGCTGCTGATGCAAACTGGGATCTTTCTCAACAAGGTCAGTAGAATCAAAATATTTTATCCCAATACACACAGGCCAAAGTAGCTTTGTTCTCTCCCTCTCTCGTTCTCTCTCTCTCTCTCTCTCTCTGGAAAGTCTGAAGCAGTAAGAATTTCATTCCAATTACTCTTGGTTGGTTTTTTGATCTTTCGTTATGGTTTTCGATTTCATTTTGAATTTGTTACTCCCACAACTTGCAGCTAGAAGAGCATGGGGCGCTTAAATATCATGGCGCCAGATGATCATGGTGGCATTGGAAGAAATAATAAGCTCATCATCAACAATATTTGTTTGAGCTATATATAATTAGGCCGAATAAAGTGCTTATGGGAGTAAAAGTTTTCACTACTATGAAATGTTCTTAAACAAAAAGTTTCACTTCTACTAGTGATCAAATCTTATAAGTATTTCTCTAGGCTCTGCTTTCTAACTATTTCCAGGGCATTTGTATGAAATGAATTAAAGAATATAAAAAGCAGACACAAATTATACTTTTAACTCTCTATTTTTTTTAATCAAATTCCTGCACTATATTTTCAATCACTGCATGCAATTTTCTTTCTTTTTAGATGAAGGACAAGTACAAGCATAAATTTCCAGGTGCTGGGGGCGGGGGTTGGATGGGATGTGGTTTACTTTTAAGAACCACTGGTTTGCTCATAATTCATGCCAATTAAAGATATTAGCCATTGATATAAACGTTTATGAAATGTCTTTGGCACACTAAATTTTTAAAGCATTTAAAGAGTGGTGGAGACGTTAAAATTGTAAATAAACTTCCCTATTCACCTTCAAAAATTAGTAGAAATTCTCAGAAGTTTCAGAGCACAAGGATTCAAATCCTGTCTTTGCTCACAATGCCCACGAGCTTAGGGAATTGATAAGAAGTCACATCGTGTCCTACACGGAAATAATTTGACATTATTTGTCTACATTGTTTCTAGATATACACATAAACTTATCAAAAGAAAAAGTTTTATATATACATATAGAACAAAGAGTCTAAAAATTTCTATAAAATTTAATATCCCTTTAGATGGTAGTTTAGTAATCAGTATTTAATTCATAATTTAAAGGATCTTATCGAACTCTAATGATTTCAAAAGAAAATAAAATCATTATATACTTTTCCTGTTTTAAAATATATGTCTTAATTTGACTTTACACGAGAATCAATATTTTGTTAAATTTTATAAAATATTAGATAAATATCTTAAATTCCTTATTTAAAATTTTTAGTTAGTATTTCAAAGTCAAATTTAATACGAGAGATTAGCGGTTTAAATGGTAGTAGATTAAAAAACTAATAGTGTTGAAAAAAATAAAAATATTTTAAATGACCAGTTGTAGACAATGATAAGTTTTTAAAAAAGATAATAAATATTTTTTATATAAAAAGAAAATAAATATTTTTAACTAGACCAAAAAGAAAATTAAAATATATATTTTAAAACGAGAATAATTTAAAAAAATACTATATAGTCTAATTGATAAAACCGATGTAAGCTATTACACCTTAGAAGAGGTTTATTAGAAGTAGACATTTAGGAGGTGGACCTCCAACATTTACACGCATTAACGGGGAAGGTGATGGCCGTTGGCCCTAACATTTTCAAAAATTGTTTAGGGTGAGATTGAATAATATTTTGTTTTGAGATTTTTTACTGAAAGAGAGAGAATTTTTGGTAGGAGAAAAAGTGGGACCCAAGTTAGAAATTTGCATTGGTTCCGTAGCGAAACCCAATCCAAATACACCTTAAGTCACATTTTTTTAAAAAATTTATTTTTACAATATTTTAAAAATTTTTAATACAAATTAATATATATTCTTTTTGAAAGTTAAAGTTTTAATTCCACTTATTTTCATTTCTTTTTTTTTGGGTTCAATTATATCCATGAAAGGCTAGTCGTCTGCCATAAAGTTTGAAAAACCAAAGATGGAGTTATTTTAAGAACAAACAATGAATGCACATTTACTATATTGCATTTCTTCCGCAAATTGGTCAATTGTGAATGGCATCTTCTTAGGGGCCTAAAAAGATACCTTTTATTTTATTATCTAAGCCCTATATATAGTTCTATGTTGAAAAAGAGATTTTCTACAGACTAATTAATATTAAGAGGCATTGAATTTTTACCACCTATGAAGCTTGCTTGGAACAAACCCTAAACTATGACTAATCTTATCTTTTCTTCAAAGAGTTTGGCAGATAACATTAAGAGCAGATTCCAAATTCCTTGAAGGAAGTGGGAAATGAAAGTACCTTTCATGACAGGGAATCGAAGAGAGAGTTTTTTGACTATCTTCATGATCGAGTCTTGTTAAAATTCTAGAACTATCACAAACCACAACCCTAAGGAAAAGAACCAGAGAACAAGAAGCAAATTTTAGAGAGGGAAGCTCTCAAAGCTTGAGAGAAAATCTGGAATTCTCATTAATAACAAATAATGATCCAAAAGTCTTTATATACATGCTCGCCACAAAACCAGCAGCGGCTTTGCTGCTTCTCTTCGCAATAAATAAACTAACTAACTGAAAATGCAAGCTGTGTTATCTAGCAATATAGCTGTCATCTAGATGGGTTGCCAACTGTGTTGCTATGCCATGTCATTGCCAGGTGCTAACCAAGCTCAGCAGGATTTCAGTAAGTCTGGAAGAAACTAACTAGTTGGATGGAGAAGGAAATTTCAATTAAATCGTTGATGCAAGCGATTCCAACTTATTCTAACTAGCTCCGTCACTAGCTAGTCTCACTTTTGATGGGGAAGCCATGATCACCACTGAATAATTTGCTGGAAATCTTGGAAAGATGTGTCTAAACCGAAGATAAAGGATGGACTAGATTTTCTTGAACTAACTGCTTTTAACTTGGCATTACTTGGCGGTTGATCACTAAACCACTTTCATTGGCTGCTTGTGTTGTGCAGGCCAAGTATTATCACCTCAATCAGCTGAAACCGGCCCTAAATCATCCTATATTTGGAAGAGCATCATTGAAGCGCTTATATATCTCCTTAAGGGTATAAGGTGGAGAATTAGCAATGGCAGATCCGTGCGAATTTGGAGTAATGAATGGCTTCTTACCCGTCATTTCTTCCAGTTACAAACTCAAAACTAATGTATTGGCATTTGACAGGAAGGTATCAGTTGCAAAACCGTATTGATTTTGATAGGGTCTGCTAGAAAGAAAATCTTCTTCGTCAACATTCCAATTCGTATGAGATGGATGAGATCCTAAAAATTCCTCTATCTGATTCTTGGCCGAAAGATGAGTTGGTTTGGGGTTACGGTCAGAATGGCCAATTCTCGGTGCAGTTCGCTTACAATCTTATTATGAATTTGCGGGTAAATGAAGAGGATCAACCAGGTCCTTCCTCTAACGTAAGGGAGAAGAATTTTTAGGAAAGAATCTGGAGCTTAAAGTGCAACCGAAATTGAATTTTTTCAATTGGATGCTTTGCAATAGTATTCTACCGATCCATTTGAAGATAATGGCAAGATTGAAACAATTTTCGCCAACATGCCAAATCTGTGGCCGGGAAAAAGAGACTTATTTCAAAGCATCTTTAGCCACAAATTAGCTCAAGATGTTTAGTTTCTCTCACCTTTCTATCATATCCTAAATGGACTGCAAGGTTTTCATCTACAATATCCCGTTCAGAGAATTCTTGAGCTGCCTTGCATATATTTTTTTTGCACGGCTCAAAGTCTAGCAGAAGAATTTTTGGTAGCTGTAAATCAATATGGAGAATAGAAGCATCTGAAACTCAAAAGCCTATACACCACAGCAATAAAGAATTTAGTTCAAACACAGGTTAGCACGTTCTGGATTCTGAACCACTTTTGGAAGCTATCTGGATTTGTGGATCTGAACTTTCTCAAATGGAAATCCACGCATAATAGACCATGCATAAAACTCCCCAGATCAAACAAAATCTTAACCAAACCATTTTCTCTAATGCTTCACAGCTATTATCTCAAGACAAGACTAAAAGGGGAAAATAACTCATCAACATTGTGAAATACATCTTCCCACATAGAAACCAAAAAATGGGATGCAAGTCAAAATTGAGAGCAGATTGAAGAAAGAAATACATATGCTCATCTCTTGCCTATAAACTCGGGTCAGCCTGCCATTGGATGTTCCTGTCAACTTACGCTCCAAACCAAAAGCTACGCTGCATTTACCTTGAGATAGCTATAAATATGGAAATTCCTGCAGGTTCACGAAGCATCAGATGTCAGGTAACTAGCTGAGCATGGATCCAAATGCTTAATGGGCTCATTCCAAATCACTGTTCTTGCTCCGTTTCCTAGAATTGAGCTTCTTGCTTCCACTATGTGCTATAGATTTCTTCTTGCGCTTAGCAGGCACAATCTCTTCTTCAGATATCTGTGGCTTGGGCGGCAAATCGATATTAGGAACCGTAACTTCTGTGCAACCAAAATGCCATATCAGAATCCTGAAACAAGGTTTTGTTGAGAAAAGGGCGTGGGAAGGACAGAGACATATGCACGTAGGGGGGAGTATATGCGGTTTAAGTTATCTTGATTGTTAAAGGGGGAAAGGAAAGCGAGGGAAGGAGTGGAAGCGAGAGGAGAGAAATAAAAATCTCAAATTTACCTTTCTACATTTTATTATTCTCTAATCCAAAACCTGAATTCCAAAGTAAGGCCATATTTGTCAAGTCCGATCCTTCCCTCCAATTAGGAAGGGGATAAACATATTGAAATAAAGTGGCTGGGAAGGGTTTTCATTTACTTCTTAGCCTTCTCTCTTTTTGTTACAAAGGGTAAGGGAGACACACTTTCGTTCCACTTTGCTTGTCCTTCCCCAAATCACCCAGCCAAATCATTTTCAAACTATAGCCCACCTTCATCCCCTTTACCCCAGACCATACCAAACTCTTCTCAAACATTGGCAAATACAGCTAACAAAAAGTAACAAAATGACGTAATATCCGAATATGTCAAATAAATCTAATAAAAATGAATTAAATTACTCACCTTCATTCCTAAAATATGAATCAAAAACTACAGCAGTAAGATGCTGCTTCAAGAAAACCTGCATAAAATATTTTAGATAACACGTTATATTCTCTCCAAGGATTGGGTAACAAACAAGTGACATGGAAGAACTACAACAAAAACAACCTTTTCAATAGAATGTTACGGAAAGAGTTTTGGATCCATTCCAACTGTATTTCAATCAATGCAGAACTAACCACTTCCAATGCAACTATATGGATTATGCAAGGGCTCTTATTATTTGTCTGGCTTTTCTGTAATTGCCGGAAACAAACAGTTCTTGAAATTTTTTTTTAAAAGGATTAGAATTATTTTCATCTTAAAAGCTAGCCGAAAAAGAGCAGTTTCGAAAAGCGCTCTCAAGGATAAATAATCTTGAGACATCTTCGTCAATTTTACAGTAGTAAAGCAAATAGCTTCAAAAAATGACAGCAATATGCATAGCCCATTATAGAAACAAGGAAAACGGTAAACTTTTGGCAGGCCATATGATGCTATAGAGTGTGTAATTTCTGAGATGGCATTTATGATAGCTTGATTGGGTATTTAAGTCATGTTTGATTTTTCAAAAGACAGTGGCCTCCTCTTGGAGGAGCCAGGAAAGCCCAGACCATTAGCAAATTGGACACAATTTTAAAAGATGTTACAAGTATGCTAATATACCGCAGACAGAAGTTGCCGGGAATGTATGTCCCAAATGCGCAAGTAGCTGTCCAGTCCTGTGAAAGAATCATGTTATACATCCATCAGCATTTAGAATTCCAAGAGAACATTACAATGAACACAACAACAACCAAGACTTAATACCAATTCGTCAGCTACATTGACATGAATGACTTGCATAAACATAAGAGGTCCTAATAACTTCTTATGCTAAATTCCCTTAGTGCGAAATGGAAATAGTTATGACAACATCAAAAACATTAAGACTCCCCAGCCACAGGCGTTGTTAGTTATAATATTGCATAATATGCAAATTACTCTCTCCTGTACAAATCAGTTTCTTCAGATCACCCTCTTATGGAAACTATAAATATGACTACTCTAGTTTGAAGAGAAAACTCAAGTATTTTGAGAAAAAATATGCAGAGGTTTGCACATTTTATTTTTATAGCGGGGATAGAAGGCATGTACTTTGGAGATGTTAATTTGGAATTTGCCAGGTAATATATGAATTTAATTCCTCGGAATTAATATGAAAAAGGTCTTATTGCTCCCATTGTTCTGGTCATTCGACTGAAATGAATCCATGATATGCCTCAGGTATGATAAAAAAGAAGACAGCCATATCTGGGACTTTGAAGTACTTACCACATGATGCTATAACAGGATGTTTGGGATGCCTCACAATGGATCTTATACTTCCAGAACACTTTCCCAAAAAGCTACCCAACAATTTTCCTGCAACAGAAAGATTATATAAGCATAGCCTCTGATGAAGAACTTCATTAACTCAACAATTCAGCACGATAGTCATACAAATTTACAGTCAGCAACACCATAATAACCAATAAGAGACCACCAGGATCAACTACAAGAATAACATACACTGATGGATATAAAATATAATAACTTCTGCAGCTACAAAAACAACAAATATTTTGAGACCGGAGCTTCACTAGAAGAACCTCCAAGAACTCTTAACAAAAAGCCTCCAAAAGACATGTGAGGTAAACCAACCATGTCATGGCACACCTGACAGCCAGTCAAATGATGAATATAAAAGAGGTAACACCACAAACAACACAGCTGATCTCTCTCTACTTCAATCCTTCTCCCCAAACCCCACCACTCTCTCCTATACCTCCCTTCTTTTGTAACAAACAATCTCCACCCAACAATCAAAATCCACCCAAAACACTCAAGCATGCACAGGTGGCATAATAAGAAACATATATCGGTCTAAATTCCATAATAAGAAACATATTTAACAAAGACCAGAGACTAAAAGACCATAAGCTTCATACCTGTGCGAATGTCAAAAGAAGCTAGGTCGCCGGACCCATTTCCAGCATAAATTCTATTTCCATCTAGGTCTTCAGCAACAGCTTTAATAGGTGTCTCTCGAAAGTCAATTGACATGACAGGCCTTCTCTGGGCAGAAATGTCATACAGGCGCACCTGTAGAAATTATTTTGTCATTTTCCCTGAATGGCCAACAACTAAATATGATAACATACAAAACTAACAAGATTTCGGAAAAAGGAGAGAAGAGTAGGCATGATGCATAGTTTTGATAGCTGCAGCATGTGCCCCAGGGCCCACAAAGACTAAAACACATGCATCAAAACAGATGTACCGAATGTATTTGGTAACACTAAAGTAGAAAATAGGCATGTATACAGCTGTCCAAATGCATGATCAAAACAAGAACCACTGTTCCTTTTATGTCATAAAATGCACAGAATTCCATCAATACTTTATTGCATAGAAAATTAGCAAATAGAATTCTACATATGAGGAAATGAACTCTAATAACTCATTGTTTTGGCATGCAAGATCATGTTGTCCTTCTTCAGGTCTAAATGGTCATTTCACACGGCTAATGATCCTGGATGCACAAGCTTCCATCATAAGAACCACAACTTGCTTCTTAACACAACCACCTCTAAATAAAAGTTTGGCTACTAAAGAAGTAAAAACATTAAAATTCACCTGATGATCATTGGTGCCTGAAACAAACTTCCGGTGATCATCTTTGCTTAAGAAAGTCGTAGATGTGAACCAAGTCGGAGTAAATATACCAAGGCTGTTTTTAGCAGGCTGCAGAACATTGAAAGCAGCAGCCAGATGCTTCAGCCAGTAGCAAGAGGTGATTCCTTAATCTAAACATACAAAACCAGAAAGGGAGAAGAAACTCACAGATTTTGCAGTCCAGACTTTGGTATTTGACTCAAGGTCCCATAAATTCATTTCAACTCTTTTCCTATGGGAAGAGAAAAAGGAAGGAAAAAATATCCAAGGACCTATTATCAACAAGCTTCTGCACTTACCAAGCGAGAAGAAAAATACACTTTTACAGCCACTTACCCTCCAAATAAAGCAAAGTTTTCACTTTCATCCACTTGGGAACACAAAATATCACCGGAACCACAAGTTGTCCATGTTGTTTGACTAACCTCATTCACAGTGTCAGTTCGTGATCTAGGGACTTCTACACACCTAATGCTTGTGTGCCCTTTAAGAGTACATGTAAGGAAGGTACATGACCTAAGACAGAGCAAGAGAAAGTCAATACACTAGAAATGTTCAAAATACCATTGCTGTCTCACAAAATGCATATGTGCACGCAATCTACAAGCTACCAGTACTTAACTCAAAATCCTTGCAATGAAATTCAGCACATAAATAATCAAGAGGGCAACAACTTCCAAAGATATCAAAGATGGGTACATCATAAAAAAATCAGCCATGAGAAGAAGAGGTCTGAAATAATGTAACGTACAACATGAAAGAAAGGAAAAAATTAAGGATTTAACATCAGATAACTAAATATCTCTTGAAATTAATAAATTTTTAAAATTTTTTAATCATTTTTTAAAAATGATTTTCCTTTTTCATCCCTGCAAAAGACCAAACCCCATGGTGAAAAGTAGCTTGCGCCTACCCAGTGAATGATCATTTGCAACAATAAACAAATTCAATGTTCTGAAAGCATTGTTTAAATGGTTGGATATCAGAAACTTCTAATTCTTAAATTGCATTCACATCCATGAATGCAACACCACTCTCCATCAACATGTCACAAGGGCACCAAAACTCTGATCTTGCAAATGTTCCTCACCTCAAGTAGAATGCCCTCTAACTTTGCCTAGAAATTTTAAACTGCTCCTATATTTCAGCAATAATCAATACCATGGTTGTCATAAACATCACTCTTCTGACAGGTGATCTATAGAAGTCATATTAGGTTACTTTTTCGTAACATTTGGAAAATGATGGCCTTCCCCTCTACCCTTCCTCTGTTTTGCATAGAGAATGAAATAAACTTTACCACAAAAAATAAGAATTCTCTGACCTGTATTCATATCCTCTTTTCACAGTTTTTATTCCACAAACAATTTCTCCTGGTGGTATAACATATTGGAAAGTATGAAGCACAACTTTTCCTTTTCTCTCTTTCCTTCGGTTTTCTTCTTATTTGCTCAGGTTAGGCATCATTGGGAAGTATGTTGTTATATTGTGCCTTTGCCTCAGATTTCAGGAAAGCAACATATGAAACAAGATTTATGCTAAATTGTTTTTTTCCATTTTGAGGACATAAACCAGATTAGTTAGAAACTCAAGTAGAAACTTCCACTAATCCACATCCCTGAAAGCAAATCTGACTTCTAAATGAGCATTTCTCGACTAGTAAACAAACCCCACCAATGAGTTGAAGTAATAAAAGCATACCTAGATGATAATTCCAACTGCTTTCTATGAAATAAATGCAACCCAACGATGGCATTGTCTTCAGGACTGGTGCCAGCTTGATTAACATTTGAAACTGATACTTGAACATCCCCATTAATAGGACTAAGAACCTCAACCTGCAGACGCAGAAATACAATACTGAGACCAAGACAACTTGAAACTCAAAGAGGAAATTCTAACACTTTCTGTTGATGAATTTATATGAACAAGGGACTCACCAGACCATTTTTCCTTGCAATACCGATCAGCTGGAATAAAATAGAAGGATTAATGAACAAAAGAAAATATATCTGCATCAAAAAGGATAAGTGCAAAAGCAGGGGTAAAGGCAATAACACAAGAACCACATATTAAAGAGCAATAACATCAAGCCACAAAGTCATTGCCTTTCAGAAGACAACTTATGTCCAAAAGGTGTACGCCTAGGATCAAGGCTCAACCTATTATACAACCAAAGGTGCACAAACACCTGCACTGAAACTACATATCTACTACAATCAGGTTTTAATGACAAAACCCAAAGTTGTTTCCCACAGTCCTACAAACATGTTCATCAATAATCAACAGTACTTGTCTGCACAAGTGTCCAGAATTCATCAATTTCATATGCAACCTGAGCTTGGCCACTTTGTCATACTTAAGGAAACCATTGAAAGGATATAAAAACACCAGATGTGATATCTGGGACAGTAAATTATTTTTAAAGAGAATGTACTTTCTGTGTAGAAAACATCTGAGGCATTGCTCTGCTTGAGTTCTGGACCTCACAACTTGACACCAAGCTGCAGTTTGTCATGCATCCTAAAGGATGAAGGAGCAAAAGTAGTCCTATTTTTCTCAGTTAACTAACAAATCAAGCCTTCATTCCACCATAATCTTTAGTTTAAACTATTTGATTCCTCTTCTCTGACCTAAAAGGAAATACGGTTTCAGCTCTACCAAATGAACTCAAAACAAAATAAAATTAGATCAAGTAATCTGGAGGTGCATATGTACAATACTTACATTTACATGTTACCAAAAATGTTCATAAGCTACTGAAGAAAAAGCAAGGAACTTTCAAATAGAAAAGACATTCAACAACAAGCAATGTTGGCTAAAGCTATCAGCTAGGCATACAACATAAAAGATTCTAATAGATTAAAACATACAGGGTCCAATTCACGGTCAATTATGGACGAAGCCAACACTTCTCTCGAGGCATCTGGTTCTCCCCATCTCTCAACTACCTTGGCAGATGCATTTTCTAGCCCTTTTGCTTCAATAACTGTTCAAAACAAACAAAAAATTTGACGGGCACATTAGCAAAGCCGAATAAAAATAGAAATTCAAAAGACCAACACCAAGCAACACTAACACCGTTAAAATTAGCATATATACCTTTTATAAGTCCAAGAACATCGAAGGTTAAGGCTCGAAGTGGAGGGCAACCAGGGCTCTCCACTGTAGTTGTACGCGGCATTTTACCCCTATGCCTTTTCTCTTCAACGGACTAGAAACCCAAAACAGGGAAGAAATTCCTCAATCAATTAAGTAGAAAATACGAACATTCACGCTTTGGGAGAGGAAGAGGTAGTTAGAGGTGGCTTCTTCCGCAACTACATTGAACAACGGCTAGCGGACGGCTCTGGTTTTGGAGGCGCGAGCGAGTCTGGCATCGCATAAGAGGGAGAGCAATAAAATTAAAAGGTGTCAGGGATTTTTATCTTTTCCAATATTGGACGCATTCATACGATGCGTTCTGTACCTTTTTTTAAAAAATAATTACTAAACTGATACAGCTAATTTTTATACTTTTTTTATAATTACTAATTTTTATAATTTATGTCATGCAAATAAATAACATATTCTTGCTATCATTCAACTTTTGATTGCGAAATTTGAAGACATATATTATTCGAAAACTTCTTTGACATCATATTTCATGGAAAAAGCTTGTGTTTATAGTATTTAACATTAAATTGAAGTAGGAATTAGTTTGGAAATTGACTAATTTTTTTAGAACTTTTAATTTGAATCCCATGTTGTTTCAGTGTTAACAAATGTTATATATTAAGGTTTTATTTTTTGTTCCAAATTTATAAATAAGTTTTCTTCAATTAAGGTTTATAAATTACTTTTTTAAAAAAGATTTCTGGTTACTATAAATTAATCGTAAACTTTGTTAATAAATGACATCAATTCTTTTATACATAAATATTTTTAAGTTGTGGAATGTATATTTTTCCTGAAAAATAGAGGCAAGGGAAAAAAACCATGACGAGCATATTCCAATCATCTCTTCAGCTTTCAGTTAATAGTGTCAAACGGGCCGATCTGCTCCGTCCCGTAGCGGGCTAAACAGTGAAATGGACCAATACGGGCTGGCACGAGGGCTGAAACCCCCCCAATCCGCAGCCCGCGATAGCCAGTCCACGAGCTAAACAGGCCAGCCCACGAACTTTACAAAATGATGTCGTTTTGTAAAAAAAGCAGTAAAACGACGTCGTTTTGAAAAAAATATTTTTTATATATTTTAAAAAACATCAAAACGACGTCGTTTTAAATTTTTTTTATAAAAAATTAAAAAGAAAAAACTGGCTAGTCCGGTCTGCTCCGATCCGCATTAGCTAGCAAGCTAAACAGAGCGGGCTAAAAAAGCCCGCGTTAAAACGGGCCTATATTTGCTAGGTCCATATCCATTCGTTTTGCTCAGCACGCAGACTTAAGTCTATTTTGACAATGCAACTTCCAGCAAATATAAGTGCTTTTTTATGCTTTTGTGCTTTTACTCCTGTTTGCCACTAAACATAAATTAAATTATCTTTGAAGTGCATTAGATTTAAACATCAGTGGAATTTATTGAAGGAATTGACTTCCATAATTTCAATCCCCCCTCCCCCAAACCCAAGTTGAATACTACTCCCTCCATTTCAAAATAAGATAAACAAATATGTTTGCTCTTAAATTTTAACCTTAAACTATTAAAACAAATAAAATTTTGCCCTTCTATTAGGATTTTCTATTAACTGACTAATATAACAGCTCATGTACAATGCACATGGATATTTTAGGGGTATTTTAGTACCACTATAATACCTCTTTTGCTTATCTTTTTTAACTTTAAAACCTTATTTTTATATCAAAATTTTAATAACATTTTTTCTTTTTAAGTTTCAATATATACCAGCATACATAGACATATATACTATATGTACCAAGGAAAGAAGAAAAAGGCTAACCGTCTCAAGAAAACCAATCAAAGAGGGAAGAAAATCACTAACCCTCAACTAGAAAATTGATCAAAGAAGAAAATTTCAAAGCAATTAGGTCAATTATAGACTCCAATTCCGTAAAATTTTACTGCTACTCATTATTTTGGCGATCAAGATTCTTGAACTAATTATTGTAATTCGGAATCTATTGCTTAAATATTATGCACAATGAGGGGCAAGTTTGGATTGGAGTTTCAGAACTCTGCCAGGTTTGTAATCATGGTCAACCATCTCCTAGTAGCTCTTACCTTTCTATGTTGAAGACTTTGCATGTTTTGTTTTCTATGATGGTTGTGAGAAGAGGAAGACGAAGGAGTAAGAGGAGAGAAAGGAGAAGAGCGACTACAGATGGAGGGAAAGAAGGAATCTAAGAGGATGGTAGCGACAATGGTAGGCTTCTTGCGATGGTAATGGTAACTGCGGCGGCAACAGTGGTGATTGCTGCAGTATTAAGAAGAAGAAGAAAGGATAGGATTTGGGCTTTTTTTAGTTGATTTATTTTCAAATCTTAAATCTTTGCATGATTTATAATTACCCCTTATAAAATAAATAATTTTAAAAGGTCTGGATAAAATTACAACTTGGCTATATTTATGTTATCTAATGACTAAAATGATCTTATAGAAGGTCATGTGCTAGTCTTTAGCAGCAAAATCAAACAAAATTTACTTCACAAAAATTGAAGGTCAAATTCCGTCGTTCTTAAAGTTGGAGGGAAAATATCAAACTCTAACAAAAGTTCAGGGGCAATAGGAGCCTTTTACCCTTCAAAATATAAGACTATTTGGTTATTTTTACATAAATTTTGTAAGAAGAAAATAAAAATTAAATTTATATTATATCATTAACTAATTCTAATAATATAATAAAGAATAATATAATTATATTTAGGATAAGGGTAACTTTAGAAAAATAATCCTTAAAATTAGTAAAATGCCAAATATTTTAAAAAGAAAAAGATGAGTCAAAATGTCTTATATTTTGAAACGAATGAAATATTTATTAATCCCTGACCTGTGATTAGGGGTGGGCAAAAACCGGTCCGAACCGAAAACCGAACCGAAACCGAACCGTTTTTCACATTTCGGTTCGGTTTTATATTTAAACGGTTTGGTTCGGTTCGGTTTTTAGGATTTATTTAAATTTTGGTTCGGTTTTCGGTTGAAATCATCAAACCGAAAACCGAACCGAAAACCGATTTTTGGTAATTATGGCTCACTGTCCTCTACATTAAGCTGTTAATTTGGTAATTTTTTTGTGCATTATGACTCACTGTCTTAGTTATTTCATTGCTCTAATTTGGAACTTCTTTTGTGAGGTTTTTTTTCCGGTGTTTCTTTGCTCTAATTTTGCACATTTTTTGTGAGATTTTTTTTTCGGTTTGGAGCTAAACCGAACCGAACCAGTTTAGTTCGGTTTGATTCGGTTCGGTTTTAGCCATAAAACGGTTTGGTTCGGTTCTTATTTTTTTAAAAAAAACGAAACGAAAACCGAATAGTAAAACCGAAAACCGAACCAAAAACCGATTGGCCACCCCTACCTGTGATTCTATTTTTCTCATGTTGCAGCCCTGTTGTTGGATGAAAAATGGACTAGCAGTTGTGGAAAAGCTTCAGATGAGAATTATCACTTGAAGATGAAAGCTTCTAGAATCGCATTCAGTGAGAGACAAACCCCCAATCATGCCATTTGCAACCAGTTTAAGAGTTCTCAAAGGAATTTGTTCGAATGGAGAATATAAAAAATGCAAACCATATGCTGTCGATTTGGTATGGAGTGAATGATGCTCCTGCTTCCTTATGTCCTACCAATCTTCAATTATTTGGTTTAGAAAAATAACAGTGTATGAGATAAATGTATGCTCACTTCTGGTTCATCAAAACAGGCAAGATAGCGGCACATCTCTATTTCTTCCAGTGAATTTGTAGTGGATGTGCTAAAGGGTAGGGAAAGGGGAGAAAAAGGAAAATAGAAGATTCACAAAAAGCACAATCTTTGCTTAACTTAAGATTAAAGGGACTCCAATGCAATGTGCGCGCATGATCTTAGTTTCTATATTCATTCAAATGGCTTGGTTGCTGCAAATGATATATTATATCTAAGGGTGTTTATTCGGTTATTCGGTTCGGTTTCGGTGGGATAATTCAGTTTTCTATTTGATTTTATTAAAAATATACAAAATCGAATCGAACTGATTTTTTTTTTAAAAAACCGAACAAAACCGAACTGAATTATTTCGGTTCAATTCGGTTCGGGTCGGCTAAAATCAAAATTAAAGAAAAAAGAAAAAATCGTATTTTGATAATACGTTCTTGAGGTAAATTTATTTTTAAAAAATTAATTTTTATCAAAGAACGCATTATCAAAATGCGTTCATATATAATTTTTTTAAAAATTTATTTTTTCAATTTGAAAATAAAAATTAAAAATCGAATCGAATTTAATTCCACCTTAAAAATCGAACAAAAGCGAATCAAAAAATCAAAAAACTGAACCAAAATATATATTTTGATTTGATTCGGTTCGATTTTTTAGATTACACCAAATAATGAACCCCTAATTATATCACCCTTTCATCTGCTGGTTTACTAACTAGTTTTGATCACGTTGGCTCAACTTATACATTAAGGAATTTTACGAGTACAGAGTTAATATAAGTATTTATGTTTATAATCCTTCATTTTTGAATTGCAATTTATATAAAGAAAAACCTATCAAAAACGTTTTATGGATAAAATTTCTTCTCAGGAGTTTGCAAAGGGGCCATTGGGCAAACGGTGCCTGACTGAGTGCGGACCACTACACTCGTATATGTCTGACATGAAAAATAGCCCAACCTTGTCAAACATGAGCATATATTTAAATGTTCGACTCGACTCAGGTTGCACCCTAGGAGGCATAGAGTTTGATGCGAGTTATGTTATGTTCTTTTGACTCCCTTCTGCTTATAATATTATTGGCTCATTTATTTTATAAGAAGATACGAAATAATATTAAAGTGTAATAATCGATAAAATGATACGTAAAAAACAAGATTACATATGATATACTTTTTTCCTTTTAAAATTTAAAGTCTTGTAGCTTCTTTTGCATAAATTAAAGAAAAAGAAAATAATATATATTATTTAAATTATATTCTTAATTAATTCTACTAATATGAAAAAAATGAGAGATTTATATTTATGTTAAGGGTAATTTTAAAAAATAATTTTAAAATTCACAAGAAGTCAAACATTTTGATAATAGAGAAAATGATTAGAGCTCCTTATATTTTGAGATGTAAGATGTAGATTCTGACAAGTGTAAAACTCCAACCTAGGTTATATAGTAATATAGGAGGGGCAAATTTTCTTTAAGAAGATAGCAGCTCATTTTCTAACTAACTATTGGTCTAAGATTTAGAGCTTGTGGAAGGATCTTCATACAGCTCCTTTAGAAGGAAATTTTTGTTACGTTATTGTCACTATATTTTTAAATAATAATCATATTAAATGTATGGTATTTATTTTGAGATATTATATTAATAAAATAAGGATACAAGAAGTGTTACAAACATTCAGGAACATTTCCCCCATATTCATCATCCAAGTTTTTGTAGTGTACAAGCCTAGTAAACCATTTGCTGAAGCAAATGTATGATGAGTTTGAGAAATGGAAACAGTATAAGATATGGTTGGTAGGAAATATAAGAGTTATTAAGTTAGTGATACTAAATCATCAGGATTACCAATTGTGAGTTATTTAGTCAGTGATACCATATTATTAGTATCATCAATTATAACAGTTAGTGAATTTTTTATGGGTTTTACTATTAGTGATATGTCGTAAAGTATTGTAATTTAATTTTCATTCTTGATATAGAAATATTTACTAAAAAAGTGCTAGTCTCTTTATTCATTCACAATTTTATTTATATAAGTTCATAATTATTCTAGAGTTAGAGTCGTACTTTATATTCTACAATCATCAAGAGTGTCTTGAGATTAACAAAAAATTTTAGTTTTTGAAAAACTTGTATATGAGCTGAAGTTAAAATTTATAATATTTTTTGAACACTCTTAAGGTTACCAACAGGAGAATTTCAAAGATTCTTGGGATTAAAGCATCACCATGTGATTCTGATTTTAGATACTAACTATTGGGTTTAAAAATCCATGCAGATTCGCTATTCTAAAGCCATCACAATATTTTACCATTTCTTTAAAGATTTTTCAAGAAAGTTTTTGTTTCGATACTAAAGGATCAGAGACCCATGAACTTCTCGTGGCTAAAATTGATAGCAATTGATATCAAAATCAACATACCAACTTAGCAAGAAAAAAAAAAAAAAAAGAAGAAGCACATACCAGAGGTCCAGAAGACAATGACACCCAACAATTTTGGGTCTTTCAATCATGTCAAACCTTCAATCTGAGAAATGAAATTACTAAGGACAAAACCATTGATCTTTCTCCACATAGAATTTGATTACCTTACTTCTCTACGTTTCTTTTTCAATTTGAACTTGACAGTCTTTTTGGGACAGTTCCGGATACAGGTGTTCCAAAGAAACAACCACAAGATGGACTTTGTTCAATTATGAATCAGCCACTACGCTAAGCATGTGGAAGAAATCCAGAATATGCGTTTACAGTAATAGCCAAATCTCATACTAGCGACAATGTTCTTACAGTCATCTTTCACGTAGTTTCTACAAAGAAAAAACATACAACTTAGAACATGACGAGGAGTTAATTGGCGGGCGGGCACTAGCAGACTGCTACCAGGTATGAACAAGCTGACTATGGGAAAGAATTACTTGACATGGAGGACATATCCTGCAGAAGAAGAAACATATTTCCAATGTTGATCAGAACCAAACTCTTCCTTATCTTCTTGGCCCTCCTAAAATTTTCAGCTGCACAAACATGGATCAAGTCTGGTTACTGGTATTCTGATAGTGAATATCCAGTTCCAGATATCAACTCAGCACTCTTCACTCACCTTATTTGTGCTTTTGCACATATAAATTCATCAAATTATGAGCTCTCAATCTCTTCAAATGACTAACCATATATATCCACCTTCCCCGAAATTGTTAAAAGGAGGAATCCATCGGTTAAGACTCTTCTATCAATATATGGTGGAGATGAAAATGCATCCATTTTCTTCTCAATGGCCAGCCAGTCACCTAGAAGGAGATTGTTCATTGCATCATCAATCAATTTAGCTCGATCATATGGATTTCAAGGCCTTGATCTCCACAGAGTGAATCTGAGCACACCTCCCAACATGACCAATATGGGAACTCTTCTTGATGAATGGCGAGCAGCGGTGAATTCAGAGTGTAAGAGCTCGAATAAGCCATGTCTGATCTTGACAATGGCAGGTTACTATTCACCTGTGGCAGATTCTGTTGCGGAATTGGCGTGGTAATGGATAAATATTTAGTTCGGGTAGTTGATGATAAAATGAGAAGTAAAATAATAAATGGAAGAGACACAAGATTTACGTGGAAACCCTCCAATGTAGAGGGAAAAAACCACGGGGCAAGAGAAGAGTAAATGCACTATGAAAAATATGGAGAAGATACAAATGGTTTTACACCCACACAAACAATACACTCAAGATAATACCTCACTACACTCAATAAATATGACAAGAGTGTGTATATATATGAAGAGGTAGTATATGAAGAAAGGGGATAGTTTAGAGAGATGCTCTTGGATGATTTCTCTCTTGGATGAATTCTTCTCTTTTGGATGTGACTCCTCTCTATTGCATGTCTTCCTCTCTTGAATGCCATCTTTGCTCCCAACAAGATTGCCTTATATAGAGATGTATCACCATGTGAATATACTTCAAGTCTTCCCTCCATTGTTGAAAATGTATCATCTTAGTCCAAGTTAGCTCACCTACCATAGCTAACCAACATTGAATTTCCTTAGCCACTCAAAGACTAAGATAAACCATGAAAAACATATGGCCAACCAATATAGACTTTAAGTGTGAATCTTAGAATTCTAAGGCAATTTCAACAGATTCAAAGGCATACCCTGTAGAATCTATTGAAAAGAACTTGGACTGGGTAAATCTTGTATCATATGACTATCATCTGCCTTCAAAAGATAAGTATACTGGAGCACATGCTGCTTTATACGATCCATGGAGCAGATTAAATACTGATTATGGTGTAAAGCAATGGATAAGCAAAGGATTATCCGCTAATAAACTCGTCATCGGTCTGCCTTACCATGGGTATGCCTGGACGCTCCTTGACCCAAAAGACAATTCAATTGGCTCTCCAGCAAAAGGCCTAGCAATAACTCCAGATGGATCAATAAGCTACAGATACATCAAGCGGTACATCAATAGTTATGGAGTTAAATCAGTGTTCAATTCCACATACGTGGTAAATTACTGTACCATTGGATCGGTTTGGATTGGCTTTGATGATGTAGAAGCTATCAAGGCTAAAGTTTCTTATGCAAAGGGAAAAGGTCTTCTTGGTTACAACATATGGCAAGTCCCCAACGATGACAGGAACCAGGTGCTATCAAGAGCAGGTCAGCAGTAAAAAACTTACAAATCTTATCTTTTACTAGAAATCCTCTGGAGAAGCAGAGATTTGAATTTAAAGGACTTTACTTGCTATAATTTCACAGCAGTTATGAAGCTAAATGAAAAATAGAGGAAGAAGGGATTTAGTTCACTTCTTTAAGCTTAACTTACCTTTAACCAAGGAGTCTGACATTTGATAAAATGTTGTTTATTATGTACACAGTTTTAATGCTCTCAGACATCCTGCTCATAGAAATAGGATGTTAAAACAAAAAAGTTTCTGAATCTGCAGCACACTGATCAATCTAGAATACGAATATGAATACTTTTATTAACAAGCACATTAAATACACAGCCCAGGAAGAAGACGAGGAAGAAGGAGATCAACAGAAGAAGAAGATTTTATTGGTGACACTAATTCCTGCAATTGCTTTAGTTATTCTCCTCTGCACAACAATATATTGCCGGCGAAGGAAAATCATCAAGTTGAAAGGTGTCCACCTCTTATTAGGCCAAAATTTTGTTTTCTTCTCTTTCCTTAAATGCAACAAAAGCAAAAAGTTAGTTTTTTCAGGTTCAAATATCAAGGCGTCAACCAAGACATGGGAATCTCCTAATCTGCAAGCTTTTACCTTTGCTTGCTTGGAAGCAGGCACTGAAAATTTCTCGGAGGAAAACAAGCTCGGCGAAGGTGGTTATGGTCCCGTTTATAAGGTAATATTAGGCAACCTTTCTTCTCTATTAGATCAAATAATATAAATTTGAAATGGTTCTAATCATGAATCAATGGAATAAGAAATTGATATAATAAGATAGGAACTATCACAAGCTAAAAAGTCATAAAGGTAGCTCTCATCTTTAGTGAAACAAAAACAGGGAAGAGAAAACTACAGAGACAAATATAAGAAATTTCGAACCAAATTACATTATATAATTCTCCTGGTTTGTTCAGGTATATAGGATAGAAACTAAAGTAAAATCATGCAACATGTTATGCCTTTTTACCGTGGCTGATGAAAAAAATTAAAAGAAACATACTGCACTATTCTAAGCTCAATATAGGTATATGTAAAGAAGTTCCTAGAGATTATGCTAGACCAATAAGAATACTTGGCTGGACACTGTGTATTAAGAGATTGAAGCTTACTTGAAAAGATTTGTACGGAAATTCCCGTCATGGTCACGGATATTAGAGATTCTTCCCATTGAAAGGACAAATATTGCTCACTTTTAACTTCTAGCAATGAAATTTAATAACCACATTCTTTCTTTTAGAGGTGGGTTGAATCAGCCTAACGTCAGAAAAGTTGCTTGAAAAGAAACATCTTATGTCTGAATATCAATAAGCGAAAACTTTTGAATCAACTTTTTCTGCAGCAAAATGAATTTCATATCAAAGAAAGCTTATTAGAACACCTGCTAATGGGACATAAGAAAGAAATTAGACATCAAATTATTTTGCTTTCTACGGATACCTTTAATTAGTTATTCCCCGTACCAGCAATCATATTTCTGACCCCTCAAGAAAAAAAAAAAATCCTTTTTCTGAAGATATATTACCTTTTAATATTGATTTTCTTTACCTAACTACTGAATCAATTTTAGTCTGTAGGGGTCATTAGGAACAAGGAAGTTGCACCCACTATGAACATTATACGATGATTCTATCTTATGAGTTTTGGTTGGAGCATCAAATGACATTCCAGGAACTGTCTCTATGGTCACTTAAAATAGATATACAGCAGTTCAACTGAAGTACTATTTCCTTTCCTCCTATCATACTCCACTTTAATTTTACAGTAATGGAAAAAGCTCCTGAGTGGCAAAAAAATTTAAATAATAAGATTGATATTATGCAGATATAATTATCACTCGTGAACATAGCTCCTGCTGAATGTTGTCCAGAGCGAAATGTATAAAAGCACAGCACCTCTAAAATCACCGAACAGTTTTCAAAAAAAGCTTTTACTTAAAGAGCTTATGTAACTATTCACTAGTACGAATTGTTTTCCACTGAATCACTTCAAAGCCCACCAGCGTTCTAGGAGTAAAGGACTACTTTTTTCTACTGATGGTGTGTGTAATTGGTAAGCATTTGATCGCCTTAAATGAATCATTTTAAAATATAATGGAGGATTTCTGATTAGCAACAGGTTGATGGTAACGAGAAATGCTTAAACATTTTTGTTTACTACTAATAGTGCATGGATTTCAATTTGCCAGGGCAAATTAAGGGATGGACAGGAAATAGCCGTCAAACGATTGGCAGGAAGTTCTAAACAAGGATCAGAAGAGTTTAAAAACGAGCTTGCATTATCTGCAAAGTTACAACATGTCAATCTAGTAAGGCTACTGGGGTTTTGCAGCGAAAGTGATGAAAAGATGCTGATCTATGAATACATGCCAAACAAGAGCTTGGATTTTCACCTTTACGGTGTGCGATCTCTTATACTGTTTATCTCTGATCAAGTTAATGCACAGAATAGTTTTAGACTTGAAACACATTGCATTAGAAATTCGATGGTCATCACATCCTTCGAATAGAAGAAAAAGTCACTCTATGAAATGAATACATATCATTCAACTAAAACTCGGCATGTTGCTTCACATTTTTGGCTTGTTTTAAGAGTAATAGCATTTTTGTGCTTCTTATACGTTGCAGCTGCTATGCATAATTCTAAATAAAGCAACAAGGTACTTTTTAAGCATTGATAGATTCCGCTTGATGCAGATCCAATTAGGCGGCAGTATTTGGATTGGGAAAAGCGTGTTTGTATTATAGAAGGGGTTACACAGGGTCTTCTCTATCTACAAGAGTATTCTGTATATACAGTTATTCACAGAGACCTGAAAGCTAGCAACATTTTACTGGATTACGAGATGAAGCCTAAAATATCAGACTTTGGTATAGCTAGAGTTTTCAAAAAGGATGAGCACGAAGCCAGCACCAGCCGGATCATTGGGACATAGTAAGTGGATCGTAAACTTCAAGTCTTTTCCAGTTCTCTTATCAAATTCTCACTTTTTCTTCTTCTTCTTCTTCTTCTTTTTTTTTCTTTCTGCTTTCCTATGTTTTTGGAAATTCAGTGGATATGTTCCCCCTGAGTATGTAAAAAAAGGCATGTACTCAAGGAAGTATGATGTTTATAGCTTTGGAGTTCTACTCTTGCAAATTGTAAGTGGCAAGAGGAATTCATGTCTGTATGGCGCGCAGAAGAATCTAAACCTTCTGGAATATGTGAGTAGCAATAACGATCTGTCTCATTATAACTCTGATTCACTTTATATTTGAAAAGAATGAAAATGAACAAAATTTTCAGGCCTACCAATTGTGGAAAGATGGCAAGGGTTCAGAGTTCCTGGATCCATCACTTGATGATGCCTCCTCATCGTGCAAGCTTATGAGATGTCTGCAAGTGGCTCTGCTCTGTGTCCAAGAAAAATGGGAAGACAGGCCATCCATGCTGGAAATCTATTCTATGATGAAGAATGAAACTGAGACTTTGCCGACTCCGAAAATGCCAGCCTTTTCAACTACTGAAAATGAAGATGCAGAGAAGAAATTCAGATCAGGTGAAGAATTTTGTTCAGCTGCTGTTGCTACGATTTCCCAACTATCACCGCGATGATTTTTATTTCTGATTTAGCTAATCTTTCTTCTTCTAAATCATTACCTGACACAAAGGTATAAAATCCCTTCCAACTTATTTGTTTGGCAAAGAGCTTGAGGTCTGCAGAGCATAATACTCATCGGTCCCTGATTCTCACTTGCTCATTTAAAGCCAAAGCAACTTGATTATGACAATATACTTAGCGAAATCCCTTGGTTCTTTAATATCATAACCTTTTTCAGGTAGTAATCTTAATCTCGCATGTAGTTTCTCGTTATCCTCGAGTTAGCCAGAATTAAAAAGTAAAAAGAAATTCTATAGGAGAAGCGCTACTTTTACTGTAGAAAGCGTCAGGGAATATTGGTTTATAGGCAAGCAGCACACATATATTTAGTTGCACTAGCACAAAACACCATTAATATTTGCAGGTATTAAATATTTTAAAAATTATATTAGTATTAAAATTTTTATTTAATATAATTATTTTTTTTTAATTTTTTAATAAAATATTAATATTTTTATTTTTATTTTCATGCTATTATATTTTTTATTTTTCATTTTTTGTATTTGGATTTGAATTTTAGTAATCAAAATTATTCCTTATTTTCTTATTATAAGATAAAAATATTTTTTCTTTCTTCTTCTTCTTGTTCTTGCAAAGGTAGATGTTAAAGTGTATTTATCTACTCTTAATTATTTTATTTGTATAATATTGTAGTAATAGTATTAATTACATAATTTATTCTATAAAGGTTGTATGATCCATTTATATCTTTCGCTGCATTATATTTTTGAATTAGAAAAAAATTAAAGTTTAGAACATAATTTAGAATTTTTTAATTATTTATGTACAATAATCATTTTTATTTGCTCATCTTTACCTCGTGTAATTTCGAAATAGCACTTATGGAGTATTCTTCTTTTTCTTAAAAAAAAGAGTACTCTCTTTTAAATAATTTAACTCCCAAATAGCTCTAATTAATTATATAATAATTATTTAATTAACTGTCTGACTAACTAATATAATAGTATTATAAAAATATTTTTATATTTTATTTCTTGTTGTAATAACTTTTTTGTTTATTATATATAGATTTAGATTTCAGTGAGCATAATTATTTCTTATGATTATTTTATTTTTATGAAGTAATAGTATTCTTTTTTTCCTTTTATCTTATTTTTATAATGTTAGAGAGATTAAAGAGTATTTTTCATGTTATTTATGAATTAATTATTTTATGGAGGTTAGATGTCCCTTGTTAAAAGATATGTAACTTAAGTAGGGTAGTTAATATAATTATTGTTTAATAGTTATAAAGCTTTCTATTATTTTTTTATGTACAATTGTTATTTTTTATTTGTAATTCTTTAACTAATGTAAATTTCAAATAACTCTTAATTTTTTATAGTTATTAAATAAATAAATAAATAATATGATATTTGCTAGTTAAATTTGAAGGGTATTTTAAAACATCAAAAAATGAAGAAATATATTAAGTTAAATCCCTATGACTCATATTCATACTTTTATAACATATAAAGTTTAAATCTCTGTGATCTCAATCCATACTTTTCATAACATATAAAATCCAAATCTCTAGATTTGGATTTTAACGAGCATGATTATTTCTTATAATTATTTTATTTTTATAAAGTAATAGTATTCTTTTTTCGATTTATCTCATTTTTATAATGTAGAGATGTTAGAGAGCATTTTTCATGTCAAATTTTTATAATATTATTTTACTATTATTTGCTCTTGATATTAGTTATTTTATGGAGGTTTTATGTATTAGTTATTTTATGGAGGTTAGATATCTATTTTTATATCCAATTACATCATCTTTTAAGATTAACTCTCAAATAACTTAATTTTGTATAGTTATTAATTAACTGACTAAATAATATAATAGTGTCTAGTTAAATTTAAGGGTATTTTATACCATCTAAAAAAGAAGAAATAGTGTAAATTCTTATGATCATTATCCCTACTTTTCTAATAGTATAGACATAGACATAGATTTATGGTGGTCACTCTTGCATGCCAAAACAATGAATTATTAGAGTTCATTTTCTCTTTGACGTTGATGGATCAGAACACTAATTATAATGCATATGATATTTTTAGAGTAAGTCTTTCTTCTTAACACAACCACCTCTAAATAAAAGTTTGGCTACTATTGCAGCATAAAGAAGTAAAATCATTAAAATTCACCTGATGATCACTGGTGCCTGAAACAAACTTTCAGTGATCATCTTTAATAAAGAAAGTTGTAGATGCGAACCAAGTTAGAGTAAATATACCAAGGCTGTTTTTAGCAGGCAGCAAAACATTGGAAGCAGTCAATAGTACTGTTAAACGGGTCGATCTGCTCCGGCCTCAGTCTGTCATAGGTCACCCTGTTTCGTGCTAACTCTTTTTTTAGTAAGCTAGGAAACTTCCAGTTCATATCCATCCATACTAGGCCAACGGGTTAAACGGGCTAGCCTGCGGGCCTACTATATATATATATCTCTAAATTAAATTATATGCTATATATTTTTTCTTTTCTTTTTCTTTGTCTATCATATATGAGAATATACATTTATAATTAGGATAAAAAAAATCTTTGACCAATAACTAATGTTTTAAAATAGAAAATAATTATTAATTATATATATCATACATAATATGAATAAATTTATATAAAAAAATATTTTAAAAAATTGAATTAATTAACCTTAATTGTAGGTATGATTAGAATATGTGATATAGAAAAATATAGTATCAAGATTGTTATATATTTTATTTTTTATAATGTTTCTAATACAACACTTAAAAAAATGATATGGTCCGTTCTGATTTGTGTTGGCCCGCGGGCCAATTCAGTCTACATTTAAACAGACTTATAAAACTAAACTCAAGCACGTTCATATTACGGCCAACGCCGAGGTGGAGTCCTTTTAGACACCACTAGCAGCCAGATGCTTCAGCCAGTAGCAAGAGGTGATCCCTTAATCTAAACATACATGACCAGAAAGGGAGAAGAAACTCACAGATTTTGCAGTCCAGACTATGATATTTGACTTAAGGTCCCATAAATTCATTTCAACTCTCTTCCTATGAGAAGAGAGAAAAAGGAAGGAAAAAATAACCTAGGACATATTTCTAACAAGCTTCTGCTCTTACCAAGCAAGAAGAAAAATACTCTTTCACAGCCACTTATCCTCCAATAAAGCAAAGTTTTCACTTTCATCCACTTGGGAACACAAAATATCACCGGAACCATAAGTTGTCCATGTTGTCTGACTAACGTCATTGGCAGTGTCAGTTTGTGATCTAGGGACATCAACAGACCTAATGCTTGTGTAGTTGTGTGCCCTTTAATAGTACATATAAGGAAGGAACATGAACTAAGATAGAGCAAGACAAAGTCAATGAACGAGAAATGTTCTTTTTTTTTATAATTGAAAGATTATCTATTAATAGTGAAATGGTACAACCATTACAGCTAAATACAGTCTACAAATTCGACTCTAATATTACAAAAGAGAAGAATTTTAAGACTGGGATAACCCATTACAACGAACCACATAAAATTACACATTGGTTTAAAAACCATGGTAACGGAGACAATCTCACACCCTAGCAAACTAAAGTGAGAACAATACAATAATACTAATACAAGTAAAAGTAAAAGCAAATACACTTCGATCTTCTTCGCTTCAACTGCTTCTCTATCTTCGCAACACAAAGCCAAGCAAAGTTCAGTCTCCACCTCACTCATTAATAACAGCAATTTAAAAAACCATGGGCGAATCAACAGTTTTAAAAATTGCCTATAAGAGAAGTAAAGTATCGAAAGAGGGCCCGAATAGATTCCGGGTATATAAATTTCTCCATAACAGAGAAAATAAACTGCAGAATAAATCTGCAAAAGGGCTCGTCTGCGCAACTTAGATTTTGATACAAATTGTATAGAAAAAGATCTATGATAATTTGCGGTCAAAATAGGGAGTGAGAGTAACACAAAACAAAAATAAACCAAATCACACAAAACAGTAAAATGCAGCCAGCCAGAAAGAAACAAAAAACAAGAGAAATCAGAACTAACAAAGTCAACCTCTTCATCCAAGCATTTCCACACCAAAAAGGCAACAACCTGCAGATGAGAGAGCAGCTGTTGTCGGCAGTGAGAAGAGTCCGAAGTGATGAGGTAGGACCAAGGCATACCGGTGGGGAGAGGCAAGAAGGGAGGGTGGCAGAAGGATGACTGGCCGAAGCCAGAGGCCAGATCTGGCCGGAGGAAATTATCGAAGAGTTGCACAGTAGAGATAGTGAGAGAAGGTAGAGAACAAGTAGGTTGGGAATCAACCCCTAATGAAAGAGAAATGTTCAAAATACCATTGCAGTGTCTCACAAAATGCATATGTGCATGCATTATACAAGCTACCAGTATTTAACTCAAAATCCTTGCAATGAAATTCAGCACATAAATAGTCAAGAGGGTAACAACTTCCAAATATATCAAAGATGGGTACATCATAAAAAAATCAGCCAGAGAAGAAGAGGTCTGAAATCATGTAACGTATGACAAGAAAAGAAAGGAAAGAGATAAGGATTAACATCAGATGACTAAATATCTCTAAAAATTAATAAATTTTCAAAAAAAAGTAATCATTTTTAAAGTTAATTTTTCTCTTTTGTCCCTGAAAAAGACCAAACCCCATGATGAAAAGTTGCTTGCACCCACCCAATGAATGATCATTTGTAACAATAAACAATTTCAATGTTCTCGAGGCATTGTTTAAATGGTTGTGTATCAGAATCTTCTAATTCTTAAATTGCATTCACATCCATGTATGCAACACCACTCTCCATAATCATGTCATAATGGCACCAAAACTCCAATCTTGCAAATGTTCCTCACCTCAAGCAGAATGACCTCTAACTTTGCCTAGAAATCCAAAACTGCCTCTACGTTTCAGCAGAAATCAATACCATGGTTGCCATAAACATTACTCTTTTGACAGGTGATCTATGTAAGTCATTTTAGGTTAGTTTTTCCTAACGTTTGGAAAATGATGGTCTTCCCCTCTACCCTTCCTCTGTTTTGCATTGAGAATGAAATAAACTTTACCACAAAAAAATAAGAATTCTAGGACCTGTCTTCATATCCTCTTTTCACAGTTTTTATTTCACAAACAAATTTTCCTGGTGGTATAACTTATTTGCTAAGTATGAAGTGCAACTTTTCCTTTTCTCTCTTTCCTTCGGTTTTCTTCCTACTTGCTCAGGCTAGGCATCATTTTTGGAAAGCAACATGTGAAACAAGATTTATGCTCAATTTTTTTTTCCATTTTAAGGACATAAACCAGATTAGTTAAAAAGTCAAGTGCAAACTTCTGCTAATTCACATCCCTGAAAGCAAATCTGAACTTCTGAATGAGCATTTCTCGAATAGTAAACAACCCCACCAATGAGGTGAAGTAATAAAAGCATACCTAGATGATAATTCCAACTGCTTTCTATGAAATAAATGCAAACCAACAATGGCATCGTCGTCTGGGCTGGTGCCAGCTTGATTAACATTTGAAACTGATACTTGAACATCCCTATTAATAGGACTAAGAACCTCAACCTACAGATCACATAAATACCATAGTGAGACCAAGATAACTTGAAACTCAAAGAGGAACCTCTAAAACTTTCTGTTGATGAATTTATATGAACAAGGGACTCACCAACCATTTTTCCTTGCAACACCTATCAGCTAGAATAAAATAAAAGGATTAATGAACAAAAGAAAATAGATCTGCATCAAACAGGACAAGTACAAAAGCAGGAGTAAAGGCCATAAGGCAAGAAACTTTATACTAATTCCTACCAATTATATACATTCTAGAAGCATGAAATTCCATCTAATGTAACAAGTACATATTTTTAGCATTTGAATGTGCATGAACCACATATTAAAGAGCCATAACATCAAGCCACAAAGTCATTCCCTTTCAGAAGACAGCTTATGTCCAAAAGGCGTACACCTAGGATCAAGGTGCAACCTTTTATGGAACCTAAGGTCCACAAGCACCTGCACAAATTCTACATATCTACTATAATCATGTTTCAAATGACAAAACCCAAAGTTGTTGCCCACAGCCCTACATCAATAATCAACTGCACTTGTCTGCACAAGTGTCTAGAATACATCAATTTCATATAAAACCCGAGCTTGGCCACTTTGTCATACTTAAGGAAGCCATTGAAAGGAGATTAAAACAACCAGTCATGAAATCTGGGATATTAAACTATTTTTGAAGAGAATGTACCTTCTTTGTAGAAAATATCCTAGGCGTTGCTCTGCTTGAGTTCTGGAACTCACTACTTGACACCAAGTTACAGTTTGTCATGCATCCGAAAGAATGAAGGAGAAAAACTATTCCTACTTCTCTCAGTTAACTAACAAATCAAGCCTTCATTCCACCATAATCTTTAGATTAAACTATTTGATTCTACTTCTCTGACATAAAAAGAAATACAGTTTCAGCTCTACCGAATGAACCAAAAACAGAAAAAATAAAATTATGTCAAGTAATCTGGACATGCATATGTATAATATTTTACTTTTACATGTTACCAAATATACTCATAAGCTACTGAAGAAAAATCAGGGAACTTTCAAATACAAAAGACATTCAACAATAAGCAAAAGGCCAAACATTTTGAAAAGGACAAGAATAGTCAAAATGTCTTATATTTTGAAACGAAAGAAGTATTTATTAGTACCTTGCCTGTGACCGTGCTTTTCTCATGTTGCAGCCCAATTGTTGGACAAGAAATGGACTAGTAGCCGCGAAAAAACTTCAGATAAGAATTATCACTTGAAGATGAACGTTTCTAGGATCACATTAGTGAGAGGCAAACTCCCAATCATATCATTTGCAACCAGGTTTAAGAGTTCTCAAAGGAATTTGTTTGAATGGAGAATATAAAAAATGCAAAGCACATGCTGTCGATTTGGTATAGAGTGAATGATGCTCTTGCTTACTTTTGAGAACTCTTAAACCTGGTTGCAAATGAATGATGCAAAGCACATGCTGTTCTATCAGTCTTCAGTTATTTGGTTTTTAAAAAATAATAGCGTATGAGATAAATGTATGCTTACTTTTGGTTCATCAAGACAGGCTAGATAGCAGCACATCTCCATTTCTTCCATTCCAGCAGAAGGGTAAATTTGTAGAGGATGTTCTAAAGGGATAGGGATACGAGGGGAGGATTCACAAAAGCACAATATTTGCTTAACTTAAGATTAAAGGGGACTCCAATACAAAGTGAGGGCATGATCTTAGTTTCCGTATTTGTCATTTAACAAATGCCAAGTATGTTCAACTGACTTGGTTGCTGCAAATGATATATTACATTACCCTTTCAACTAATGATTTTCTTGCAAGATTTGATCACGTTGCCTCAATTTATACGTTGAGGAATTTTACGGGTACGAGTTAATATAATAATATTTATATTTATAATTTTTTATCTTTGAATTGCAATTTATGCAAAGAAATATCCATCAAACTATTTAACATATGTACTTTATGGATAAAATTTATTTTCTAAAGTTTGCAAAGGGACAACTGGGCAAACGGATCCTGACTGAGCGTGGATCATTACACTAGTCTATGTCCAAAATGCAAAATAGCCCAACCTTGTCAAACATGATTATATATTTGAATGTTCGACTCGACTTAGCATGCAGCCTAGTAGGCATAGAGTTTGATGCTCGGGATGTAGGGGTGTTCAAACAGATTTCGGTTCGGTTTTCCGTTTTACTATTTAGTTTTCGCTTCAATTTTTTTAATTTTTTCAAAACCGAATCAAACCGTTTTATTATTCGGTTTTACTATTCGGTTTAGGGTTAAATCGAAAATCAAACCGAAAAACTGAAATTTTGAAAAATAAATACAAGAACGCATTATGGTAATGCGTTCTTGTATTTTTTTAAAAAATAAATACAAGAACGCATTATTCTTGTATTTTTTTAAAAAATAAATACAAGAACGCATTACCATAATGCGTTCTTATATTTATTTTTTAAAATTTCAGTTTTTCGGTTCGATTTTCAGTTCGGTCACCTAAATCGAAAACGAACCGAATTTTTTAAAATTCAAAAAATCGAACCGAACCGAACCGAAAAACTACAAAAACAAAACCGAACCGAAAAATTCGGTTCGGATTTTGAACACCCCTAATTACAGGTTATGTTATGGTCTTTTGACTCCCCTGCTTATATATTGGTCCATTTTCTTTATAAGAAATACGAAATAATATTAACACATAATAATCGATAAAACGATGCGTTAAAGAACATGATAACATTTTGTATACTCTCTCCATTTTAAAATATAAGCTCTTGTAGTTTTTTTTTACATAGATTAAGGAAGAAGAAAATAATAAGTATTTTTTTATTATATATTTAATTAATTCTACTAATATAATAAAAAATAAAAAAATTTTATTTATGATGAGGGTAATTTTAAAATTTATAATAATAGAGAAAATGATCTGGACGATTTATATTTTAAAACATAAGAAGTAGGTTTTGACAAGATTTAGAACTCCAACCTAGGTTATAAGGAGGGGGAAATTTTCTTCAAGAAGCTAGTAGCTCATTTTCTAAATAACTATTGGTCGAGGATTTAGAGCTTCTAGAAGGATCTTCATACAGCTCCCTTAGCAGAAAAATTTTATTACATTATTGTCATTATATTTTTAAATAATAAATATATTAGATGCATGGTATTTTTTTGAGCTATTATATTAATAAAATAAGGATACAAGAAGTGTTATAAAGTAGAAACATTTAGGAACATTTTCCCAATATTCATCATCCAAGTTTTCTATAGTGTACAACCCTAGTAAACCAGCAAATGTATGATGAGTTTGAAAAATGGAAATAGTACAATATATGGTTGGTGAAAAATATAAGAGTTAGTTAAGTTAGCGATACCAAATCACCGGTATCACTAATTAGTGATACCACATCATTAATATCATCAATTAAAACTTATAATAGTTTTTTTTATAAGTTTTACTGCTAGTAACACGTTCTGAAGTATTGTAATTTAATCATTGTTTTTGATATAAAAATATTTGCAAATAAAATACTGGTCTCTTTATTCATTCATAGTTTTATTTGTGTAAGTTCATAATTCTTCTAGAGTTATTAGATTCGTGCTCTATATTTTACAATTATAAGAATGTCTTGAAATTAATAAAGAATTTTTATTTTTGAAAAATTATTATATGCGTTGAAGTTAAAATTTATAAAATTTTTTAACCTCAGTTTACCAATAGGAGGATTTCAAAATTTCTAGGGATTTAAGCATTACGCCGTGATTCTGATTTAGATACTACTAACTACTGGGTTTGAAAATCCATGTAGCTTCACCAATATTTTAGAAAATTTTCAAGAACCTTTTTGTTTAGATAATGAAGGATCAGAGACCAACGGATTTATCATTAGGGGAGTTCAGTCTTTGGTTTAACCCAAAAAAATTTCATTTCAATTTTTTTTATATGTCAATTCTCAGACCAAAAAATAAAATTTGTTTTAAAAAAATTATGAACGCATTATAGGAATGCCTTAAACCTAAAAACAATTCATAACTGATTACAAGAATGCGTTCAAGAGTATCCTAATGTTAAAGACCATTATTATTTTTTTTCCCTCCTCTCTCTCCACTCTCCTCCGTCCTTTACAATCCACTTTCATATATTCTCACCTCTCCACTCTTCTGCGATTATGTCGTGTTAAACTCAATTGATTTTGTATAGTTATTCTAGCTCAATTAACATAACTGACAATTGCACCCTCCTAAAGAACAATCATGTCTTCAAGAATGCCAACCAAAATTGGGCCATTTCCTCAAGAAATCATCGGCTAACTCCCACATAGCATCCTTTGAGGCTAGATTGGACCATCAGATTAATCACTGAACAGCTGGCTTGTTATGCTTCTTAACCAACCTTCTGTCTAAAATAGCAGTTGGTTCTACCAGAAGCTGCTAGTCTGAAATCATTTAAGGCAAATCCAACTGAACTAAACTGTTGTATCCAATTTTCTTCTTCAATCGGCTAACACGAAACACTTGGTAGACCTTGGAAAATACTGACAACTCCAGTTGATATGCAATACTGCCAATCCTTTTTAATACCTTATATGGTCCAAAGTACTTTGGGGACAACTTTTGATTGTTTCTAAAAACGACAGAGGACTGCTTGAAATGTTGTAACTTGACAAAACCCAATCATCGCATGCAAACACCCTTTCAGTCCTGTTATTATCTGCATATTATTTTATCCTATTAGCAGTTGTAGCCAAGTTGCCCTTGAAAATAGCATCTAGTTTCTTCCTTTCCTCTAGCATGTGTGACACCCTTGCATGTTTCACATTTTTGAAGGTGATTCTCTCACCAAAATTGCCTGGCTTATAGCCATATAAAGCTTCAAAAGAGGACATTTTGATGGTTGTATAGTAATTGGTATTATACCACCATTTAGCCAATGAGAGGAATTTATGCCATGTATGGGGTCTATGATTGGTAAAACACCTTAGATACATTTCCACACATTGATTCACTCTTTCGGTTTGGCCATCAGATTGGTGATGATAGGCAGAGTTGAGTTTTGTTGAAATTGCCTTAGAATTCTAAGATTCACACTTAAAGTCTATATTGGTTGGCCATATGTTTTTCATGGTTTATCTTAGTCTTTGAGTGGCTAAGGAAATTCAATGTTGGTTAGCTATGGTAGGTGAGCTAACTTGGACTAAGATGGTACATTTTCAACAATGGAAGGAAGACTTGAAGTGTATTCACATGGTGATACATCTCTATATAAGGCAATCTTGTTGGAAGCAAAGATGGCATTCAAGAGAGGAAGACATGCAATAGAGAGGAGTCACATCCAAAAGAGAGGAATTCATCCAAGAGAGAAATCATCCAAGAGCATCTCTCTAAACTATCCTCTTTCTTCATATACTACCTCTTCATATATATACACACTCTTGTCATATTTATTGAGTGTAGTGAGGTATTATCTTGAGTGTATTGTTTGTGTGGGTGTAAAACCATTTGTATCTTCTCCATATTTTTCATAGTGCATTTACTCTTCTCTTGCCCCGTGGTTTTTTCCCTCTACATTAGAGGGTTTCCACGTAAATCTTGTATCTCTTCCATTTATTATTTTACTTCTCATTTTATCATCAACTACCCGAACTAAATATTTATCCATTACCACGCCAATTCCGCAACAAACTGGTATCAGAGCCTTGTAATATTTATTTGGGTTTCACAACATGGCTTCTGTCATGAAATTTGATGTTGAGAAGTTTGATGGAAAAATTAGTTTTGGCATTTTATAAGGAGATCATCTTAGAATTCAAGTCAAGGTGGAGATTGTTGAAATTGCCTTAGAATTCTAAGATTCACACTTAAAGTCTATATTGGTTGGCCATATGTTTTTCATGGTTTATCTTAGTCTTTGAGTGGCTAAGGAAATTCAATGTTGGTTAGCTATGGTAGGTGAGCTAACTTGGACTAAGATGGTACATTTTCAACAATGGAAGGAAGACTTGAAGTGTATTCACATGGTGATACATCTCTATATAAGGCAATCTTGTTGGGAGCAAAGATGGCATTCAAGAGAGGAAGACATGCAATAGAGAGGAGTCACATCCAAAAGAGAGGAATTCATCCAAGAGAGAAATCATCCAAGAGCATCTCTCTAAACTATCCTCTTTCTTCATATACTACCTCTTCATATATATACACACTCTTGTCATATTTATTGAGTGTAGTGAGGTATTATCTTGAGTGTATTGTTTGTGTGGGTGTAAAACCATTTGTATCTTCTCCATATTTTTCATAGTGCATTTACTCTTCTCTTGCCCCGTGGTTTTTTCCCTCTACATTGGAGGGTTTCCACGTAAATCTTGTGTCTCTTCCATTTATTATTTTACTTCTCATTTTATCATCAACTACTCGAACTAAATATTTATCCATTACCACGCCAATTCCGCAACAAGTTTCAACTTCACCTCATTGACAGAGCAAAACTCTTGCCAGAAATGACTAGTAAAGTTCTTCTCTCTATCACTCATTTTACTCTCAAGCATCCTATGTAGTTTGTAAACCTTTTCCATAGACTCCTGAGCTACTTTTGCTGCTGTGAATGAATGAGACAAACTAGTCCACCATCACCAATATTACATCCTTCCCCTCTAATTTGGGCAAACCTTCAATAAATCTATAGCAAGATAGCCAAATGGTTTATCTGGTAACTATAGAGGCTACAGCAATCCTGGATAGGCCACATGTTCTCTTTATTCCTTTGACAGACCTCACATTGTTGGACTGCTGCTTGCACATCCTCCCACAGCTTAGGCCAATAGAAAACTTTCTTAATTCTCAAATAAGTGGCCTGCATGCTTGAGTGCCCTCCTGTGTTGGATGAATGAATAGTTTCAATTAATCTTCCCCTAATGCCTCATGATTTTCCCATATATATCCTGCCTTGATACCTCAGTACTCCATCCAAATACGAATATTCAATGTTCTGCTGAAGAGTAACATGAACAATCAATTCCTATACCTCTGCTTCAGCTTCATAGCTCTTGATCACATCCTCTACCCAAGCTGAAATTACTACAAAAATAGCCTGACATTCTCATTTCCTTGCCAAAGCATCTGCTACCCTATTTTTTAACCCTTTTTGTATTGAACTTCAAAACTCAAGCCTATCAACTTGGAGAGCCATTTCTGTTGTGCTTCACTCCCTCCTAATTTCCATTCATACAAGTCCTGGCAAAACTATAACTCCTACATATGCCATTTCACCCCCTGTAAACCTAGAATTCCACATTTTCTCATTTTCTCTCCTTTGCTAGTGTGGTCAATAAGGATTTAGACTAACTTCTGGCCAACTTCATTTGTTTTACCACACTTTCATCAATGAAGCTGCGAGTACTCCCTATGTCAATTAGAATTGACATTGCCCTTCTCTTAACTTTTCAGAATTCTAAAGATTGTCCCACTAATGTTCCTAGTTATGGCACTCAAAGATAAGTGAACCCCATCATAAATCTCTTCTCCCACTATCTGTTCCCCCTCCCCATAGTCCTCTAGTAATATGGTCAATTCAACTCCATCATCCTATCCCTCAGCTAACCTACTTACTATTAGCATGTTTACATCACTCAATGCACATATGTGTTGAGGAGAATACGTCTCCACACTTAAAACACAACCCCAACTCCCTTCTCCTTTGTATTTCTTCATTGGAGATTTTTTTAAAACTTAACAGGCTCCTTCAAAAGTTGTTTAGGTACTAGCAGGACTTCCTGTGCATCAATACCTCCCTTACTAACACCTCCTCCTGATAGAGGTAACAACTTAAGCTTAGCGGGTTTCAAATATTTTTCCTGATCCAAGGCCAATCTAAAAGCTTTCTCCAAAGTAGTAGGTTGGAATATTTAAAGTAGTCTCCTAATCTCTTTCTCTATCCCACTCAGAAATAGTGAGACGTAGAATTCAGTCAGCATTTATAGCATGTGTATGCACAAACAATGATTGAGCTCCTCAAATCTTCTCATAAAGTCCCTCACACACCCCAATTTCTTGAGTTTGTTGAATTCCCTAATCGGTTTGCCCCCCAAGCAAATCTCTCAAAAAGTGCTTCCCCCAATTTTTCCCAACAAGAAGTACCATGCTCAGCAATAAAACTTTGGCCCCAAATAAATACTTCACCCTTTATGTATAACTGAGCCAATTTCAACTTCATAGGATCTCGTACTTGATATAGTTTGAAGTATTGATTCCCCTTTAACACCCACTCCCTTGGATTTCCCCCCTCAAACTGTGGAAAAATCCACCTTGGGAAGCCTCATACCAGCCTTCCCACCATTTTTCCCCTGTTCACATAGTCCCAACTTTAGCCCACTGCCTGAGCGTGTAGTCGGAGAGTTCATCCCTTTAGATCTTACCTTCTTTTTCTCCATTCCCTTCTAAGTGAGTAGTTGATCTAATTTCCCCCCAAGGAATCAAATTTATTGTCCATTTTTGTACGAATGGATGAGCTCTTAGTTGCTAGCTTAGCAAGAGCAGCTCTAAGTTCATCATTTTGGACATTCAATTTCCTAATTGAATTATCGTATTCAATTAGTTTCCTACTATGAAATTCAACGGTAATGGGGAGATTTGGATTCTCTATTATCTTGTGAGGTTCGAATTGTTGTTTCCCTCTTGTTCAATGATTGCAGTCCTAGGATTATGGGCTCTGATACCAATTGTTGTGCTAAGCTCAATTGATTTTAAGTTAACGCAATGGAATTGATCAAACCTAGAGAAATAGAGGAAAACATGAATTTATTGATAGATTGAAGAAGATGAAAAGATTGAAGATGAGTCTCAGATAAGGAAAGAAGAAGAAGAAGCAAACTGCATTTCAAAACCTACCCTCTAATTCTAACATAACGTATTTATAATTAAAAATAAAATAAATAACAACGGCTCATTTCTATAGCTAATATCAGCCGTTAGCCAAATTCAACCATCGAATCCCATTCTCAATCATATTTTGTATCTTTATTCCAACTCAATTAACATAATTGATAGATGGTCAATCTCACCAATCCAGCAGTTACCACCGCTGCTCAGCTCTGACCTCACCAATCACAATCGGCGCACCACTGCTCAACTCTTCTTCGTCGATTGCTCAGCTTCAACCTCACCAGTCACCACCGCTATTCTCCTATGGCCTCTGCTGTTACAATGATTAAAGTAATATTACTACTAGTGAAATAATCTAAAAGTTGGTTGGCTTTGGCAGTAATGCATTTCTGTGAACGTCACATTTCTGTGGGAGTTAAGTGCTTTGGCTTTATTTTTGTTGTTCTCGAACTGCATATATTATTGAAATAAACAAGGCATTCTAATCATACTTTGAAGAAACATGAATTGAGTAACCAAAGAACTTTTGATACAGATTGCATATATCATAGCAAAAATAATAATATTGTCTTACAACATGACTATAGGAATACATTTATGCTATGCTAGTTTACTTTGAATCTATTGAGTCCACATTTGAATTTTGTCGAACACTCCTTTTGGTTTCATCTTTAATTGGATTTGAAGAAGATTCCCTATCAAAAACGATAACTTCAGCTTTGAAAATGATTGCTTCCATTGCATTTAGTATGGGAGGTTGTGTTCTTGACACATTTAGGAGTTCTTTGACTCCTAGGATGGTGCACTGTCTCATGTGTGCCAAAGATTGGCTAAGGAATGGAGCCTATCTAATTACCATTTGAAGAAGATTTTAATACTTTTGAAAGAATAGATTATGGTAATTTTCTTGTTGTCTATACTTTTTTGTTTAACTTCTTCTCGTAAATATTATCTTACATTCTTACTTTGAATTTTACAATGCTAGCATTGTCCACGTACGAATGCACGTGATAAAATTTTGAAGAATAAAATTTTTTAATTTATATTTTTATAGATTAAAAATATTTTTAAGCTATAAATATTTTTTGAATTAATTATTTATTTTGATATCACAATATATAATTCTTAAATAACTTTTATTAAATTAAAAATACTAAAGACCCCAATATATAACTCCTAATTACCTTTATTAAAGTAAAGATATTAAAAAACCTTAAAATAATGTAAGTTTTAATCTTTCTCATATCTAACATACTATCACCATCACTATTATATTCTAATATTATATTTTTTATTTTTCAAATACTTTTTTTAAAATTTTAAGTCGTTTATAATATTTTTTTAATATGTGAACACATGATCAAGTTGTAATTTGATAGGTATATATACTAATTTGACAATTGCACTTAAAAAAAGAAAAAAAGAAATTGATAATTGCTTATGATGATAAAGTCTTTCTCTTTAATACTATTTTTTAGTAACTTATTTCTCTTTAAGTTATCTTTGTTAACCATAATATACAATTAATTTCTCCAAATTAATTATTTCTACATAACTTCTAAATAATTATCATTGAGATGTCAAAATCATCAAAATGACAATAATGTGTTTCCAAAAAGTAAAAATATAATTTTATTAAAGTGCATTTTAGGGCATTCAAAAAAGGAGTAAACATATAAGTTTAAATTCCTATGACTCCCTATATATACTTTTAATATAGTGTAGATAAAATTTTCAATAATAAACTCTTTTTTACTTTTTTTAATAGATTAAAAATATTATTAAATTATAAATACCTCTCGAATTAATTGTTTGTTTCACTATCACAATATATAATTCTAAAATAACTTTATTAAATTAGAGATATTAAAGACCTCTCAAAGTAATGTAAATTTTAATCTCCCATATATCTAACCTACTACCACTACCACTATTCTGTTCTGATATTGGATTTTTTTTTTTACTTTTCAAATAATTTTTTGAAAATTTCAAGTTCTGTCTATTGATTTTCTAAATTTGTAAACATATAATCAAGTGGTGATTTGAGAAATATATATTAATTTAATAATTGCACTAAAAAAATTAAAAAAATAAATTTGATAATTATTTATGACAATAAGGTATTTCTCTTTGATACTCTTTTTTAGTAACTTAATCTCTCTTTAATTCTTTAAGTTATTTTTTAAAAAACATAACTTGCAATTAATTTCTCTAAATTAATTATTTCTATCTAACTCCTAAATAATTATCATTTAAATGTCAAAAACTATCAAAATGACAATAATGCATTTCAAAAAAATGAAAAAGTAATTTTAACAAAGGACATTTTGGGACATTCAAAAAAGAAAGAAATATACAAGTTTAAATTCTCATTACCCTTGTTCATACTTTTAATATAATATAGGTATAGATTAAACCTAACTTACAATAAATTTCTCCAAATTCTTAAATATTATCATTAAATGTAAAAAACAATCAAAATGAAAATAATGCATTTCCAAAAATGGAAAAAATACTTTTATCAAAGGGCATTTTAGGGCATTCAATAAAAAAAAAGAAACATAAAATTTAAATTCACATAACCTCTATCTATACTTTTAGTTTAGTATAAATTATAACTAACCTACTACCACTGCCATTATTCTATTCTAATATTAGATTTTTTTAAAATTTTCAAATATATTTTTTAAAATTTCCAAGTCTTGTCTATTGATTTTATAAATTTGTAAATACATAACCAAGCTATGATTTGAAAGATATATATACTAATTTAATAATTATACTTATAAAAAAAGAGAAAAAATTTAATAATTGTTTATGACAATAAAGTCTTTCTCTTTAATACTTTTTTTAGTAACTTAATTCTCTCTTTAATTCTTTATGTTATCTTTTTTAAAACTAACTTACAACTAATTTCTCCAAATTAATTGTTTATGTGTAACTCCTAAACAATTATCATTTAAATGTCATAAACTATCAAAATGACAATAATGCATTCCAGAAAAAAAAAAGTAATTTTATCAAAGGGCATTTTAGGGCATTTAAAAAAGGAAGAAACATACAAGTTTAAATCCTCATGACCCCTGTCCATACTTTTAGTATAGTATACTAGCATCATGTACGTGCAAATGGCACGTAATTAATTTTTTATTTATCCTTTTGTAAATTCATAAATTATTTTTATAATAGTAAAAGATAAATTACTTTTTATAATTTATTTAATTATTCTGATGATATTTTGATACAATTCATACTTTTACTAATTATCTAAACTCTTTTGTAGGAATTATATAGTGAATTTTTTTCACCTTATGTGTTATTATATTTTGGACCTTTTATAAGTTATATTTGTATTTAAAATTTTTAATTAGCGTAATATTTTACCTTAATCATGTTATTTATTTTGTAAAATAATAATATACTATTTTTTCAATGCTAGAGACTATGTGTAATTTTCTTCACTCATGTAATTGTTTTCAAAATATTCATATAAGATTCATATTTTTCTAATTTTGTAGAAACTATTTCATTGATGTTAAATGGTCATTCTTTTTAATCAAATTCTATTATGTTTTAGATTTTTCATAAATTATATTGATATTTAAAATTTTTAAATTAACAAAATTATTCTCTTTCTCTCTCATGCACACACACGCACACACATAATAGTAGTGGTCCAAATGCACTTTTTTGCCTTTTATTTTATTATTTTGATGATATTCCAATTATACACATTTTTTATTACTTATATTAAAGAATTACATAGAGTGTATAAACTTTACTTTTAATCATTTCAATAACTGATTTTTTGTCAATATATAATATTATTAAGTATAAATATTAATTATACAAAGCACCATATGCATGCATCCAATTATAGGAAAAATTCAAGTTACTTCTAGTTGTAAAAATAATAATAGCTTAAGAATGAGAACCAACCTCTTGAATAACCTTTCTAGCAATTGCTCTTTATTTATAACAATAAGATCTTTCTCTTTAATACTTTTTTTAGTAACTTACCTCTCTCTTTAATTCTTTAAGTTATATTTGTTAAACATAACTTACAAATAATTTCTCCAAATTAATTGATTATATATAACTCCTAAATAGTTACCATTTAAATGTCTAAAACTATCAAAATGAAGATAATGCATTTCAGAAAAATAAAAAATAATTTTATCAAAAACAATTTTAGGGCATTCAAAAAAAAAAAAAAGAAACATACAAATTGAAATTCTCAAAATAAGAATAGTAAAATATTTTTCTAAGGACATTTTAGACAATTCAAAAAAGAAAGAAACAATTAAGTTTAAATCTCCATAACCCCCTATTGGAGAAAATTGGAGTGATATTTGATGTTTCTCATTATTATAGAGCATATTTAGCCACTTATTTATGATTTATTTATTGTTCTTTTTACAAAAATCAAAGATAGATATTTTAAAATTTTTTAATACATTAAGTAGTAATATATCAAAATCAAAATCAAGCTATTATATTTGCATTTGAGTTTTAGTAATCATAATTATTTAATGAAAAAATAATTATTTTTTTATTTTTCATTAAATATATTTGCATTTGAGTTTTAGTAATCATAATTATTTCTTGTATTTTTTATTATAAAATAACATTATTTTTCTTTTTCCTTCTTCTTATTCTTGCAAAGGTAGAAGTTAAATTGCATTTATTTACTCTTGATTATTTTCCAATAATAGTATTCTTGCAAAGGTATAATATTCCAATAATAGTATTAATTATATAATCTATTCTATAGAGGTTATATGGTCCATTTATATCTTTCATTACATTATATTTTTAAATTAAAAAAAATTTGTAACTTAAATAGAGGAGTTAAAATATTATTACCTACTAGTTAAGTACTTTTTTATTAATTCTTTGTGTATAATTATTTTTTTTATTTGTTCATCTTTAACTAATGTAATTCTCGCATAGTACTTATGATTTAAATTTTTAATAATAATGCTATAGTAATATAAATAACAACAACAAAACAATTAACTAATAGAGTATTCTTATTTTCTTAGAAAAAAATAAAATAGTACTCTTTTTTAACTAATGTAACTCCCAAATAACTTTTATTTTTTATTACTTGTAACTCCTAAATAATTATAATTAAATTAGATTTTAATAGATGAATTTATATGAAATCATTATATATGTACATAGTGTGTGCTTTTAATGCCTTACGGTTAGTCTATCAAAATAATAATAATTTATTTTTCTAAGAGCATTTTAGGCAATCCAAAAAATAAAGAAATAACTAAGTTTAAATTTTCATGACCCCTATCCATATTTTTAATATAATACTGGCACAAATCACGTGCAATATTTACACGTGTTAAATGTTTCAAAAGTTATACTGGTATTGAGATTTTATTCAATATAATTATTTTTATATTTATTTGATTTTTAAAAAAATATTAACATTTTTTATTTTTCATTAAATATATTTGCATTTGAGTTTTAGTAATCATAATTATTCTTTGTATTTTTATTGTAAAATAACATTATTTTTCTTTCTCCTTCTTCTTGTTCTTGTAAAGGTCGCAGTTAAAGTATATTTATTTACTCTTAATTATTTTATATGTATACTATTTCAATAATAGTATTAATTATATAATCTATTCTATAGAAGTTATATGATCTATTTATATTTTCTGTTACATTATATTTTTGAATTAGAAAAAAATTGTAACTTAAGTAGAGGAGTTAAAATATTATTACTTAGTAGTTAAGAACCTAGTTAAGAAATTTTCTATTAATTCTTTATGTATAATAATTATTTTTTATTTGTTCATCTTTTAACTTATGTAACTCTTACATAGTACTTATGATTTAAATTTTTAATAATAATACTAATAGTAATATAAATAACAACAACAAAAATAATAAACTAATAGAGTACTCTTTTTTCTAAAAAATAAAAATAAAAGAGCACTCTTCTTTAACTAATGTAACTCCCAAATAACTCTTATTTTTTACTACTCTTTATGTAACTCCCAAATAATTGAAATTAAATTAGAGTTTAAAGGATGAATGTATATAAAATAATTATATTTGTACACCTTGTGTGATTTTAATGTCATATAGTTAGTCTATCAAAATAATAATAATTTATTTTTCTAAGGATATTTTAGGTAATATAAAAAAGGAAGAAACAACTAAGTTTAAATCCACATGATTCATATTCATACTTTTAGTATTTTAATAATTAATAATTAATAATAATGCTAATAGTAATATAAATAATAAAACAAAAACAATAAATTAATAGAGAACTCTTTTTTTCTTAAAAAAAGACAAAAGAGTATTCTTCTTTAACTAATATAACTCCAAATAACTTTTATTTTTTACTACTCTTTATGTAACTCCCAAATAATTGTAATTAAATTAGAGTTTAAATGATGAATTTATATGAAACTAGTTTAAATGCCCGCACGATGCGCGGGTATTTTCTTGGGTGAAAATGTTAAAATAAATAATTTTTAGTTTTTAAATTTAGTGTATTTTTTATAATTAGATATTATTAAATATTTTATTCAATCTAGTGTAGAACATATTTGGAACGAAAACAAACAATACATATCATATATTTAATTACTAAGTTATATATTTAATTTTACAGTTGATAAAGAACATTGAATAAAATAAAGAAGTATTAAAAATTTTTTATACATAAGTCAATATTTTACTATATATTTTTTAAAATTTTCATAATCTATAATATTAATATTAAATAATCATCATAATATACAAGTCATCATAATAAAATAATAAACACATCACAAATATTCATGAATAATCTAGAATCATCAATAGAAAAAATGTGCACAATCTATCATATTATAAATTATAATAACAACCCTTCATGAATAATGTAGAAAAAAATTAAAAAATCAACAAAAAAAAGCTCATGGAGCTAAAGAGCATGATAATGATATAGTTGGAGTATAACGGATTCAAACAAAAAAATAACGCCTGAAGATAAGGACAAAACGAAATCAATTAGATATTGTACAATATAGTGCCATCCCAATTATAAAATCTCAGCCATTCATTTGACCATCTAACGGCTGAATTTTACTTCAAGATTAAGACAAAACAAAATTATTACAAATCCTCAACAAGCCACTCCAAAATGAAGACAAAACAAAATAATTGTAAATCCTCAACAAGTCATTTAATATATAGGTAGCTAATAGGTAAATTATTATAATTTAATTTTATCATCTTAGAGTAATTATTATTGAAACGATTTTATTTTTAAAAATTCATCAATTTTTAAAAAACATTAGCAAAACAAATATTTAATATTAAATTTAAATCTGATACAGTAACCTGTTATTTTTACAAAAAATATATAAATAAAAATTTTCATAAAATTTTATAAAATCATAATACGTATAGTCATATCAATTACTTTTATATATAAAAAAATTTCATAATTACATGTAAATTAAATTATTTGTAATACATAGAGTAAAATTTTGACATGCGTATAAAAATATAAATTGTATATTGTAAAGTGAAACAGACAAAAAGTCAAAATAATTATCACATAAAAATTTGTGTACTACGTTGTATACTTAATATAGGTTAGACAACAGTTAAGTGTATCATTATAATAATATTTATTTCTAGGCATGTATTATAATTTTTATTTTTAATTTATTTGTACATATACATATTTTTCAAAATAAAATATTAATTAATTAATTATATTATGGCCTCAAAACAATTATTATTGAAACAATATTATTTTAAAAAATTCATCAAAATTTTAATTAACAAACTATTTGTAACACAAATATTTAATAATTAATATTAAATTAAAATTTGTGACAATTAAATCACAACCCTTCATTTCACAATGCAAGGGTCCAATTTTATCCAGGAAAAGATAAATATTACTTTTAATTTTATCATGTTCTTAAAATAATTATTATTGAAATGATTTTATTTTTAAAAATTCATCAATTTTTAAAAAATATTTGCAACACAAATATAAAATTAAAATTTGATACAGTAACCTACTATTTTTACAAAAAATACATAAATAAAAACTTTCATAAAATTTTATAAAATCATAACACGTATAGTGTATATCAATTAATTTTATATATAAAACAATTACATAATTACATATAAATTAAATTATTTGTAATACATAGAGTAAAATTTTGACGTGCGTATAAAAATATACATTGTATATTGTGAAGTGAAATGCACAAAAAAGTCAAAATAATTATCACATAAAAATTCATGTACTACGTTGTATACTTAACATAGGCTAGACAATAGTTAAATTTATGATTATAATAATATTTATTTTTAGGCATATATTATAATTTTTTTTAATTTGTTTGTACATATACATATTCTTCAAAATAAAATATTTTATGTATTAATTATATTATGGTCTCAAAGAAATTATTATTAAAACAATATTATTTTTAAAAAATTCATCAAAATTTTAATTAATACATTATATAATTAACATAGGTTAGACAATAGTTAAATGTATTATTATAATAATATTTATTTCTAGACATGTATTATAATTTTTATTTTTAATTTATTTGTACATATAAATATTTTCAAGATAAAATATTTATTTATTAATTATATTATGTTCTCAAAGTAATTATTATTGAAACAATATTATTTTAAAACATTCATCGAAATTTTAAGTTATTTTTAATTTATTTGTAGATATACATATTTTTCAAAATAAAATATTAATTAATTAATTATATTATGGTCTCAAAGTAATTATTATTGAAACAATATTATTTTAAAAAATTCATCAAAATTTTAATTAACAAACTATTTATAACAGAAATATTTAATAATTAATATTAAATTAAAATTTGAGACAGTCAAATCACAACCCTTCATTCCACAATCTAAGGGTCTAATTTTATCCAAGAAAAGATAAACATTACTTTTAATTTTATCATGGTTTTAAAGTAATTATTATTGAAATAATTTTATTTTTAAAAATTCATCAATTTTTAACAAATATTAGCAACACAAATATTTAATATTAAATTTAAATTTGATACAGTAACCTATTATTTTTACAAAAAATACATAAATAAAAATTTTCATAAATTTTTATAAAATCATAATGCATATCAATTAATTTTATATATAAAACAATTGAATAATTATATATAAATTAAATTATTTGTAATACATAGAGTAAAATTTTGACAAGCGTATAAAAATATAAATTGTATATTGTGAAGTGAAACGAATGAAAAATTAAAATAATTATCACATAAAAATTCATGTACTACATTGTATACTTAACATAGGCTTGACAACAATTAAATGTATCATTATAATAATATTTATTTTTAGGCACGTATTATAATTTTGATTTTTAATTTATTTGTACATATACATATTTATCAAAATAAAATATTTATTAATTAATTATTATTGAAATGATTTTATTTTTAAAAATTCATCAATTTTTAACAAATATTAGCAACACAAATATTTAATATTAAATTTAAATTTGATACAGTAACCTGTTATTTTTACAAAAATACATAAATAAAAATTTTCATAAATTTTTATAAAATCATAACATGTATAGTGCATATCAATTAATTTTATATATAAAACAATTGAATAATTATATATAAATTAAATTATTTGTAATACATAGAGTAAAATTTTGACATGCGTATAAAAATATAAATTGTATACTGTGAAGTGAAACGAATGAAAAATCAAAATAATTATCACATAAAAATTCATGTACAACATTGTATACTTAACATAGGCTAGACAACAATTAAATGTATCATTATAATAATATTTATTTCTAGGCACGTATTATAATTTTGATTTTTAATTTATTTGTACATATACATATTTATCAAAATAAAATATTTATTTATTAATTATATTATGGTCTCAAAGAAATTATTATTGACACAAAATTATTTTAAAAAAATTATCAAAATTTTAATTAATAAACTATTTGTAACACAAATATTTAATAATTAAAGCAAAAAAAGACAAAGCCAAATTGAAATTCTCCAATCAAATCTCAACCCTTCATCAACAATCCAATGGCCCAATTTTCACCCAAAAAAAAGACAAAGCAAAATCAATCCAAATCTAATCAAATGGCCCAATTTTCACCCAAGAAAAAGACAAAGCAAAATCAAGCCAAATCCAATCAAATCTCAACCCTTCATCAACAATCCAATGGCCCAATTTTCACCCAAGAAAAAGACAAAGCAAAATCAATCCAAATCCAATCAAATCTCAACCCTTCATTAACAATCCAATGGCCCAATTTTCACCCAAGAAAAAGACAAAGCAAAATCAATTCAAATCCTCCACAAGCCATTTAATAATAAGTAGATAATTATATTTGTATACCTTACGTGCTTTTAATGTCATATGGTTAGTCCATCAAAATAATAATAATTTATTTTTTAAGGACATTTTAAGCAATCCAAAAAAAGAAGAAACAACTAAGTTTAAATCCCCATGATCTCTATCCATACTTTTAGTTTAGTACAAGGCATTTCAGAAAGTCGTGTGTAAAAGGAGGATAATGGCAAAGGTTGATCAATCTATGGCAAAGAAAGATATTTTAGCTAGATTTGTTAATCATATACTTGTTGGCAGGGCATGAATCTGCAGAGCATGCTGTAACATGGGTTATCATCCTCTTAGAAGAACATCCTCAGTACCTAAAGAAGGCCAAGGTGTGCATATTCTGCTCGGTTCATCTACGTTTTCTTTAGTATTAGTATTCGAATACGATGTTTTCTTTAGGTAAACTTTACATTCTTCAAGGGTTATACAGTATTCTTAGTTAAACTATTATGAAGTCACCAACTTGACCCTTTGTTATACAAAACTTACACCTCAGATGAAACACTATGTAAGTTAATTGATGAAACACTCCCTACTTAATGCATTTCATGTTGAAATTTGAAATTCTCAATCATCTTTTTGGTTAAGAAATACAAAGTATCTTGACATTTTTTGTCTTTATGTAACAAAACTTTTTTTTTTTTTTTTTGCGTGAGTGAAGAAACTTTGTAACAAAACTATTCAAATAAATACCCTTCTAGAGATGCTTGAGGCACATGTTTGGTTAGACATATGCATTCTAAAATGTAATTTTTACTACTAATGCTGACCCGAGCTTTCTAATTGCAGTTGTGACAGTGATCAAGTTAAGGTTGAAATGGTAGCCTTCCCTAAACATAGCATCATCAGCATTTGTGTGTCTACAAAGTTCTGAAACACTATACAGGTAAGGTTGGAAAAATAAATAAAATATAAATTGACTTACCAAGCTAGCAACATATGACCTCACTGAATCTCTATTTTGAGCAAGTGTAGTTTCAATTGACTATTTATGATCTGTAGGAAAATAAAGAATACATATACATTCTAAAATATAATTTGTAGTTAAGATTAAGATTTTGATGTTAGGAAGCCATTGCAGGTAAAAAGACACTTAAAATGAAAAAGATTAAAAGGAAGGACTGCTGACATTGGTCCAAGGGGATTATCACTCAAATCCAACTCTTGTAGCACTGCTAAGACTTTTAGATTCGGAACATTTCCATTGAACAAATTATCAGCTAAAACAAGACTCTTGAGATTCTTGAAATTGGCTTTTGACGGAGGAATTGTACCAGAAATGAAGATGGAACTAATCTTTAGCACTTCAAGGGAATAAAACCATGCAATCTTGGCCAGTAATGGACCCCATAGTCCGAGGGACACAAGTGACAACCTTTTCAGGTCGGAAAGCTTAGTAAGAATAGTGAAGAATGAATCTATGAAAAATTTCTGTGACAGAGTTTGCTGAGGGTTAGGCAAGTTCTTTAAGGAGGTTTTTGAAATCTTGGAAGGACGAGTTTTGTTTCCAACAATAGTTAATTCTGTTATATGATTACCTGAACAAACAACAACAAGAGAAGGTGACTGGGGGAGAAAGCAGAAGCTTGTCTAGTTATTCCATCCTTGAAGCACTTGCGGATATTCAAGAATCTACTAAACTTGGAAGAGAATTCTTGTTTCTGATGGTGCTAACTGTGCAGTAGAAGCAGGAACAAACAGGACAAGAATAACAGGTAGGAATAACTTGAACCAAACACAAAAACTTCCCATTTCCTAAGAACTTCAACTCACGGGAGAAACCTCAAATTTCATCAACTTTGTTGGACCGTAAGGAATTCAGCCCAACCTTATTTACAATTCCCAGAACATTGATTACAGAAGTAAAGTCGCACAAACATAGAGAATCTTTCACTACATAAACGTAAATGTGAACACAGAGACATTTATATGGATACATTAATATACATTATGCAAACTCAACAAAGGAAAGGAAAACCAGTAAGTTGTTGGTGGTCAATGTACCTTAATTTTGGACTGAATTTGGCGTTCTTCCTCCTAAAAGGCAGTTGAAACTCTATGGCTTGATGCAGTTTCTTATTCTTTGTTTTATGAAAGAAGACAAATATGAATGGATTCAACAGCAATGTAGAGATATTATATATTTGTTTGATAACATATATTTATTTTCTATATTGAATGCACTTTACAAATAATTTTCATTATTAATTATTACCCTCAATGTAACTTCCCTGTGCATAAGTACCATTAATTATTAATTAAGGTGCTGATCTTAAATGAATAAAATAGAATATTAACTTTCATAATAATTATTAATTATTACCCTCTATGTAACTTCCGTGTGTATAAGTACCATTAATTATTAATTAAGGTGCTAATCTTAAATGAATAAAATAGGATGTTAACTTTCATAATAATTATTTTTACAATATTAGAATTAGAATAATATAAAAAATAAATAATTTTTATTGGGATAAATAAATAAATAATAATACATAAATAAGTTCTTGGTATTCTAATAAGTAATCATGATATTTTGTTTGGGATGATTGTAATAAAAATTATTGAATGCACTAATTATTAGCATGTATGTGACATTCCTCCATGTAATTCCAATCATTAAATTAGAGAAGTAACTAATATAATCATGGAATATTTTTGTATGTAAAAATTAGAGAAGTAAGTGCTAGAGCTAAATTAATGTACCTTTTTATTAAATAAATTGGAGGAGTGACTTTGTTGAGTGGAAATGAAATGAATATTGTTTTGGACCAATGGAGTTGGAAGAGAGGCAATTATATTATAGGACTACTGAAATAAAAAATAATTCATTCAAACTAAGGGTATTTTTGTCCGTTCAAAAAAGAAAGAAACAAAAAAGGTTTAAATCCACATGATCCCTTCCCATACTTTTAGAAAAAAAAAGTGAGCTTGATGGTGAATTATCAAGATAAATCTCAATAGAAAATGCAAGGCTTTTCCAGCTTAACTTCATAATTTTAAGTTATGGACGTGAAAACAATAGAAACAAGAAAAATTCCTCCATTAGCGTTGATGAGAATTAATATCGTGCTCATATTCTGGGAGAAAGGAAAAGGTACTCAAGAATAGACTGTTTATATTGAATAGAACTGAATCAAAATTTTGAACTTTAAATAACTACTAGAAACTACAGTTAGCAATTAAAAAAAAGACGGGCTATTCATTTTTCTAGACATACAGCATCAAGCAGAAACCAAGACCTGGTAGCTTAGAATCTACAAAACTTCGCGAGGAGGGCCAAGACAGTAAGGAGAGATCTGATAGTGTTTGGCTTGTCCATAACTTTTCAGCTGACAAGCAAGTCTGGAAAATGAAAACAGCACTTCCAAGACATGTGCTACTGAATAACCAGTTATAAACATCCCACAAGATTTCCACAGGGAGGCCATCAACCAAAATGGTGTAGTTTCCCCGAAATTTCATCTCAGATGCTTCACTTGCATCACTGGTTTACTGTCAATTCGAATCGCCAGGCAAGGATCATCGTTGCCATTGGCATCACACTCAATTTTAAGGTCATGAATCTGGCCATTATCTGAGAATTGAGCTTTAGTACCATACACCCTCTTCCCGGAAATATGTTCCCTCTTGGAGATAAACAGTGGACTAGAAAGAGAAAGGGTTGCATCAGTTTTCTTGAATGCTTCTTTCCTGAGATCTCCAACAACCAAAACCATCTCCCCTTTGCACACCGCTGCTAAATAATATTCCTCTAAAGGCTCTGGCCCAGATCCAAATTTAGCCAGAGAAAGGTCCCAATAGATGTCAATTTTAGCAGATTCACTTCAAAATACTTGGATCCTTTTCTTTTAGAGAACAGAGAAGGCTTCAAATCAACTTTACAGAGGCACTGATGAGACAAATCGTCTATTTCTACACTAAGACAATGACCCATTAAATTCTTGCTCCAAACGATAGTGATTAGACAAGATTTACCAAGCAATTTACACTGGTGTACGCATGTAACCAAATTCTGGGAAGCCTTACCTGCTCCTCCTACACTCGAACATGAAGCATCAGCAACTTGAACTCCATTTTCACCAAAACAAGATGGAAAGTCCCTCATTTTTCAGCACATTCAGAAAACCCAAGACTAAGCACAAGGCACCTATTCCTTAACCTTTACAATACAAAAAAATCCACCCTTTAAAGGATTCAAAAAAGAACATATGGAAAAGGGCAAGTTCAGCATACCAGAAATACCTCAATGGAGGAAAGTGAAATCAAGAACCCGAGTTCTCAAGCAAGCTTGATATAGAGGGTCTGATGAGGAATGAGGTGCTAGTTCTCGTACGTGGAGTTGAAAGGGAATTGCGAGAATGGTTTTAAAGTACAAGGAATCAACTGTGTTTAAGGAAAGGACGAGTGGTGCTTTATATTAAGGGCAAGGGAATTGCGGGTGTAGGAGGCGGGGCCAAGGCAAAGGCAAGGAGCCGAAGGACTAGAATCACTGTCAGTTATTATGTCTTTTTGCATGCTCAGTATCCTGTATCCATAAGAACCTTGAACACTTTCTCACAAGGGTGAGCTTGAAAATACAAAGATAGATAATAGATTACAAAGATAGGAGAAAGCAGAAGTTTGTCCAGTTATTCCATCCTTGAAGCACTTGCGGAAATTCAAGAATCTGCTGAACTTGGAAGAGAATTCTTGTTTCTGATGGTGCTAACTGTGCAGTAGAAGCAGGAACAAACAGGACAAGAACAACAGGTAGGAATAACTTGAACCAAACACAAAAACTTCCCATTTCCTAAGAACTTCAACTCACGGGAGAAACCTCAAATTTCATCAACCTTGTTGGACCGTAAGGAATTCAGCCCAACCTTATTTACAATTCCCAGAACATTGATTACAGAAGTAAAGCCACACAAACATAGAGAATCTTTCACTACATAAAACGTAAATATGAACACAGACATATTTATATGGATACATTAATATACATTATGCAAACTCAACAAAGGAAAGGAAAACCAGTAAGTTTTTGGTGGTCAATGTACCTTAATTTTGGACTGAATTTGGCGTTCTTCCTCCTAGAAAGGTAGTTGAAACTCTATGGCTTGATGTAGTTTCTTATTCTTTGTTTTATGAAAGAAGACAAATATGAATGGATTCAACAGCAATGTAGAGATATTATATATTTGTTTGATAACATATATTTATTTTCTATATTGAATGCACTTTACAAATAATTTTCATTATTAATTATTACCCTCAATGTAAATTTCCTGTGCATAAGTACCATTAATTATTAATTAAGGTGCTGATCTTAAATGAATAAAATAGAACATTAACTTTCATAATAATTATTAATTATTACCCTTTATGTAACTTCCGTGTATATAAGTATCATTAATTATTAATTAAGGTGCTGATCTTAAATGAATAAAATAGGATGTTAACTTTCATAATAATTATTTTTACAATATTAGAATTAGAATAATATAAAAAATAAATAATTTTTATTGGGATAAATAAATAAATAATAATACATAAATAATTTTTGTACCTTTTTATTAAAAAAATTGGAGGAGTGACTTTGTTTAGTGGAAATGAAATGAATATAATTTTGGACCAATGGAGTTGGAAGAGAGGCAATTACATTATAGGACTACTGAAATAAAAAATAATTTATTCAAACTAAGGGCATTTTCGTCCGTTCAAAAAGGAAGAAACAAAAAATGTTTAAATCCACATGACTCCTTCCCATGCTTTTAGAATATTCAAACTAAGGGTATTTTTGTCCTTTCAAAAAAGGAAGAAACAAAAAATGTTTAAATCCTTTCCATACTTTTAGAATAGTAATATATAAAAAATAAATAATTTTTATTGGGATAAATAAATAAATAATAATACATAAATAAGTTCTTGGTATTCTAATAAGTAATCATGATATTTTGTTTGGGATGAGTGTAATAAAAATTATTGGATGCACTAATTATTAGCATGTATGTGACATTCCTCCATGTAATTGCAATCATTAAATTAGAGAAGTAACTAATATAATTATGGAATATTTTGTATGTAATAATTAGAGAAGTAAGTGCTAGAGCTCATTTAATGTACCTTTTTATTAAATAAATTGGAGGAGTGACTTTGTTTAGTGGAAATGAAATGAATATTGTTGGACTACTGAAATAAAAAATAATCTATTCAAACAAAAGGTATTTTTGTCCGTTCAAAAAAGGAAGAAACAAAAAAGTTTAAATCCACATGACCCATTCTCATACTTTTAAAATAAAGGGTATTTTTGTCCGTTCAAAAAAGGAAGAAACAAAAAAGGTTTAAATCCACATGACCCATTCAATTCTTTCTCGGAGTTTACAAACTTTGATTATGAGTCAACCTTTTTGGATCTTTAAAGATTGAACTTGTATGGTAAAATGTATTGTTGCAGGTCAATGTTCGCAGTTTGAATTCAATATTAAGGAAAAAGTAAAATGTGTTGTCTAACATATTTTCTGTTCACAAGAGGAATCAAGGGGTAGTTGGAGACTTGGAGGAGTTGTTTGTTGTTGAGTGTTCATAAGAGGATGACTGCTTGGGAATTTCTTTTTTTCTTGTTTGTGGTTGCCCACCGCTATATATCATGGCTAAAATTGATAGCAATTGATAAAATCAACATACCAACTTAGCCAAAAAAAAAAAAAAAAGAAGAAGAAGAAGAACAAAATCAACATACCAGAAGACAATAACACCCAACAGTTTTGGATCTTTCAATCTTGTCAAACTCATTGCATTGCATTAGTCGATTTGATGCGTTATTCATTAATTTTAGAGTTTAAAGTTAGAGAGAGAGAAAGGAGATAAGTTAGAGAGAGAAACAAAAATAATAATTTTTAATTATATATAATAAAATATTGTATATAGCAAATGCGATTAATAAAACCATTCAACTTTCTCCGTATAGAATTTGAGAGCCTTACTTTTCTACATTTCTCCTTCAAGTTAAACTTAACAATCCTTTTAAGACAATAATGGATACATGTGCTTCAAAAAAACAAACACTAGATAGACTTTTTCTATGTGAACCGGACATTATTCTAAGCATGCGAAAAAAATCCAGAATATGCATTCACATTCTAGATTCAAATCTCATACTAGATTCAATGTTCTTATACTCAAGTCATCTTTCACGTAGTTTCTATAATAAAGGAAAAAAAGAAAAAACATACAACTTGGAACATAGAGAGGACTTAACAAGCTGACTACCAGATAACAAGCTGACTATGGGAAAGAATTACTTGACATGGTGGGCATATGCTGCAGAAGAAGAAACATATTTCCAATGTTGATCAGAACCAAACTCTTCCTTATCTTCCTGGCCCTCCTAAAATTTTCAGCTGCACAAACATGGATCAAGTCTAGTTACTGGTATTCCGGTAGTGAATATCCAGTTCCAGATATCAACTCAGCACTCTTCACTCATCTTATTTGTGCTTTTGCACATATAAATTCATCAAATTATGAGCTCTCAATCCCTTCAAATGACGAACCATATATATCCACCTTCACCGAAATTGTTAAAAGGAGGAATCCATCGGTTAAGACGCTTCTATCAATATATGGTGGAGATGAAAATGCATCCATTTTCTTCTCAATGGCCAGCCAGTCACCTAGAAGGAGATTGTTCATTGCATCATCAATCAATTTAGCTCGATCATATGGATTTCAAGGCCTTGATCTCTACGGAGTGAATCTGAGCACTCGTCCCAACATGACCAATATGGGAACTCTTCTCGATGAATGGCGAGCAGCTGTGAATTCAGAGTCTAAGAGCTCGAATAAGCCATGTCTGATCTTGACAATGGCAGGTTACTATTCACCTGTGGCAGATTCAATGGCATACCCTGTAGATTCTATTCAAAAGAACTTGGACTGGGTAAATCTTGTATCATATGACTATCATCTGCCTTCAAAAGATAAGTATACAGGAGCACATGCTGCTTTATACGATCCATGGAGCAGATTAAATACTGATTATGGTGTAATGCAATGGATAAGCAAAGGATTATCCGCTAATAAACTCGTCATCGGTCTGCCTTACCATGGGTATGCCTGGACGCTCCTGGACCCAAAAGACAATTCAATTGGCTCCCCAGCAAAAGGTCTCGCAATAACTCCAGATGGATCAATGAGCTACAGATATATCAAGTGGTACATCAATAGTTATGGAGTTAAATCAGTGTTCAATTCCACATATGTGGTAAATTACTGCAACATTGAATCGTTTTGGATTGGTTTTGATGATGTACAAGCTATCAAGGCTAAAGTCTCTTATGCAAAGGGAAAAGGTCTTCTTGGTTACAACATATGGCAAGTCCCAAACGATGACAACTGGGTGCTATCAAGAGCAGGTCAGCAATGTGTAATCAGCTCAATCTGTTATATAATGACACAGTAAAAACTTACAAATCTTATCTTTTACTAGTAAGCCTCTGGAGAAGCAGAGATTTGAATTTAAAGGACTTTACTTGCTATAATTCCACAGCAGTTATGCAACTAAATGAAAAATAGAGGAAGAAGGGATTAAGTTCACTTCTTTAAGCTTCACTTAGCTTTAACCAAGGAGTCTGACATTTGATAAAATGTTGTTTATTATGTACACAGTTTTAATGCTCTCAGACATCCTACTCATAGAAATAGGATGTTAAAACAAGAAAGTTTCTTAATCTGCAGCACACTGATCAATCCAGAATATGAATATGAATACTTTAATTAACAAGCACATTAAATACACAGCCCAGGAAGAAGACGAGGAAGAAGAAGGAGATCAACAGAAGAAGAAGCTTTTATTGGTGACATTAATTCCTGCAATTGCTTTAGTTATTCTCCTCTGCACAACAATATATTGCCGGCGAAGGAAAATCATCAAGTTGAAAGGTGTCCACCTCTTATTAGGCCAAATTTTTGTTTTCTTCTCTTTCCTAAATGCAACAAAAGTAAAAAGTTAGTTTTTTCAGGTTCACAGATCAAGGCGTCAACCAAGACATGGGAATCTCCTAATCTACAAGCTTTTACCTTCGCTTGCTTGGAAGCAGGCACTGAAAATTTCTCGGAGGAAAACAAGCTCGGCGAAGGTGGTTATGGTCCCGTTTATAAGGTAATATTAGGCAACCTTTCTTCTCTATTAGATCAAATAATATAAATTTGAAACGGTTCTAACCATGAATTAGTGGAATAAGGAATTGATATAACAAGATAGGAAATAACACAAGCAAAAAAGTCATAAAAGGTAGCTTTCATCTTTAATGAAACAAAAACGGGGAAGAGAAAACTATAGAGACAAATATAAGAGATTTCGTACCATATTACATTATATATTTCTCCTGGTATGTTCAAGTATATAGGATAGAAACTAAAGTAAAATCATGCAACATGAAACCATTAACACAGCATGTTACGCCTTTTTACGGTAGCTGATGAAAAAAAATTAAAAGAAACATACTGCGGTATTCTAAGTTCATTATAGGTATATGTAAAGAAGTTCCTAGAGATTATGCAAGACCAATAAGAATACTTGGCTGGACACTGTATATTAAGAGATCGAAGCTTACTTGAAAAGATTTGTATAGAAATTCCCGTCATGGTCGCGGCTACTAGAGATTCTTCCCATTGAAAGGACAAATATTGCTCACTTTAAACATCTAGTAATAAAATTTAATTACATTGTTTCCTTTAGAGGTGGGTTGAATCAGCCTAAGGTCAGAAAAGTTGCTTGAAAACTTTGAATCAAATTTTTCTGCAGCAAGATGAATTTCATATCAAAAGAAATCTTATTTTGCTTTCTACGGATACCTTTTATTAGTTATTCCCTTGCATCAGCAATCATATTTCTGACCCTTCAAGGAAAAAGGAAAAATCCTATGTTTGAAGATACATTAACTTTTAATATTGATTTTCTTTACTTAACTTCTGAATCGATTTTAGTCAGTAGGGGTCATTAGGAACAAGGGATTTGCACCCGCTATGAAATTATAAGATGATTTTATCTTCTGATTTTTGGTTGGAGCATCAGATGACTTTCCTATATGCTAAGGAACTGTCCCTAGGATCGCTTAAGATAGATATACAACAGTTCAACTGAAGTACTATTTCCTTTCCCCCTATCATATTCTCTTAAACTTTGCAATAATTGAAAAAGCTCCTGAGTGGCAAAAAAATTCAAATAATAGGATTGACATTATGCTGAATGTTGTCCAGAGCAAGATGCGTAAAAACACCTTTAAATCACGGAGCAGTTCGCAAAAAAGCTTTTACTTAAAGATCTTATGTAACCATTTATTAGAACGAATGTTTTCCACTGAATCACTTCAAAGCCCACCAGTGTCCTAGGAGTACCAGGACTACTTCTTTTAACTGATGGCGTCTGTAATTGGTAAGCATTTGATCTCTTTTAGTGAAGCATTTTAAAAGATAATGGAGGATTTCAGATTAGCAACAGGTTGATGGTAACGAGAAATGGTTAAACAGCTCCCGTTTTTGTTTACTACTAATAGTGCATGGATTTCAATTTGCCAGGGCAAATTAAGGGATGGACAGGAAATAGCCGTAAAACGATTGGCAGCAAGTTCTAAACAAGGATCAGAAGAGTTTAAAAACGAGCTTGCATTAGCTGCAAAGTTACAACATGTCAATCTAGTTAGGCTACTGGGGTTTTGCAGCGAAAGTGATGAAAAGATGCTGATCTATGAATACATGCCAAACAAGAGCTTGGATTTTCACCTTTACGGTGTGCGATCTCTTACACCGTTTATCGTTGATCAAGTTAAAGCTCAGAATAGTTTTAGACTTGGATCTTTATCTCCAATAGGTTTACACTTTTTATCGTTGATCAACTGAAGTACTTCGTAATATATAAAATTTTAGTGTACAGTGATTTATGATGACTATGCTTTCACTAAAAATCAAGAATAAACAAAAAAAAATATACAAGTAAAAAGAGCACTACTGATGTTGGGTGGTGTCTCAAACTTTGGGAATCAACTCCCTCTTTTAAGCCTTATATTCTTCCATCTTTTACTCCCTAAAATACTCTACATATTTCCTCATTTTATGCCTTATATTCTTCCATCTTTTACTCCCTAAAATGCTCAACATGTTTCCTCATTTTTTACCACAAATTAGGGAAAGAAAAAGAAAAAATAGGTTATAAAAGGGAGTCTTCTAATTGAGCTCAAGGCAACCATTCTCTCACCAAAGGCTGAAATTTTTTCTCCACCTATATTCAATATATCATCAAATTGTATGGTTAAGTTTATGAGATTTATTTCTCTCTTGTAAGTCTTCTTTGATAATTGTTGTTGAAGACTTTTTTCTCTTGTACTTACCCGATTATTATAGTGGATATTTCTTGGCTTGCCGTAGGCGTGGGTTTTTTCCCGTATTGGGTTTTCCACTTAAAAATCTTGTGTCTCATTTATTCTCTTGCTCTCCTTATTTTTTTTTCTCAATATCTATTTTTGTGCTTCCGCTACGCGCTGATATCACCACTTGTTATGATATCAGCGCGTAGCAGAAGCACAAAAATAGATATTGAGAAAGAAAATAAGAAGAATAAGAGAATAAAGGAGATATAAGATTTTTAAGTGGTAAAAAATGAGGAAACATGTTGAGCATTTTAGGGAGTAAAAGATGGAAGAATATAAGGCATAAAATGAGGAAACATGTAGAGTATTTTAGAGAGTAAAAGATGGAAGAATATAAGACATAAAATGAGGAAACATGTGGAGTATTTTAGGGAGTAAAAGATGGAGGAATATTAGGCTTAAAAGAGGGAGTTGGTTCCCAAAGTTTGAGACACCACTCAACAACTGATCTGGTAAGTTAGCTTCCTGGAGGTTTCACTGAGAACTAATTTTTTCTTTCCAGCATTACATCTTGGTTGTAACACATTGCATTAGGAAATCAATGATCATCACATCCTTCGGGGAGAAGAAAAAGTCACTCTATGAAATGAATACATATCATTCAACTAAAACGCGGCATGTTGCTTCACATTTTTGTCTTATTTTAAGAGTAATAGCATTTTTGTGCTTCGTATATATTGCAGCTGCTATGCATAATTCTAAAAGAAGGTACTTTAAAGCATTGATAGATTCTGCTTGATGCAGATCCAATTAGGCGGCAGTATTTGGATTGGGAAAAGCGTGTTTGTATTATAGAAGGGGTTACACAGGGTCTTCTCTATCTACAAGAGTATTCTGTATATACAGTTATCCACAGAGACCTGAAAGCTAGCAACATTTTACTGGATTACGAGATGAAGCCTAAAATATCAGACTTTGGTATAGCTAGAGTTTTCAAAAAGGATGAGCACGAAGCCAACACCAGCCGGATCATTGGGACATAGTAAGTGGATCGTAAACTTCAACTCTTTTCCAGTTCTCTTATCAAATTCTCACTTTTTCATCTTCTTCTTTTTTCTTTCTGCTTTCTTATGTTTTTGGAAATTCAGCGGATATGTTCCCCCTGAGTATGTAAAAAAAGGCATGTACTCAAGGAAGTATGATGTTTATAGCTTCGGAGTTCTACTCTTGCAAATTGTAAGTGGCAAGAGGAATTCATGTCTGTATGGAGCGCAGAAGAATCTAAACCTTCTGGAATATGTGAGTAGCAAAAACAATCTGTCTCATTATAAATCTGATTCACTTCATATTTGAAAATAATGGACATGAACAAAATTTTCAGGCCTACCAATTGTGGAAAGATGGCAAGGGCTCGGAGTTCCTGGATCCATCACTTGATGATGCCTCCTCATCATGCAAGCTTATGAGATGTCTGCAAGTGGCTCTGCTCTGTGTCCAAGAAATATGGTTAGACAGGCCATCCATGTTGGAAATCTATTCTATGCTGAAGAATGAAACTGAAACTTTACCGACTCCGAAAATGCCAGCCTTTTCAACTACTGAAAATGAAGATGCAGAGAAGAAATTCAGAGCAGATGAACAATTTTGTTCAGCTGATGTTGCAACGATTTCCCAACTATTACCGAGATGATTTTTATTTCTGATTTAGCTAATCTTTCTTCTTCCAATTCATTACCTGACACAAAGGTATAAAATCCCTTCCAACTTATTTGTTTGGCAAAAAGCTTGAGGACTGCAGAGCATAATACTCATCAGTCCCTGATTCTTACTTGCTCATTTAAAGCCAAAGCAACTTGATTATGACAATATACTTAACAAAATTCCTTGGTTCTTTAATATCATAACCATTTTCAGGTAGTAATCTTAATCTCGCATGTAGTTTCTCATTATCCTCGAGTTAGCTAGAATTAAAAAGTGAAAAGAAATTTTACAGGCGACACGCTACTTTTACTGTTGAAAGCATCAGGGGATATTGGTTTATAGGCCAATAGCACATGTACATTTAGTTGCATTAGTTAAATCAGTCTTTGCTCAAAACTAAAACCGGTTAAGCAAATATAACATTATATTAACTGTTTAAGAAAAATAACTAATTTAAAATTAAAATACAACTGAGTTGAGTTTGCAAATTAAAAACTCAATTAGCACTTCAAAGAAACTTAAATTACGTTTCAAATTGAAACCACATCAAAATTTACGTTGCAAAGGATCGTGTTCCCCAAGATAAAACCAAATGCAGCAACAGGGACATCAAGCTAATACTGATGCATATAGACATAGATGCTTATAATGTCAAAGAATAGTTTCTTACAGGATGACAAACAAAATACAGAAATTGCAGAAAACAAAGATAACTGGCATCCAGTTGCTATACATTACATTATCAGGAAGAATTTAATTTCAAGTTCACTTTCTTGACACATTAAGAGATACACTTAAAAGCGAAATGGAGTCACACGTAACCTTTTTTGTTCTTTTTCCCCTTATGTAACTTGGAAGACAAACAAACATATCTACAGAAACAAGTGCAAGTGGAGACCTTTTATGTCCTCCCAAAGACAAAGAGGAACTTAATGCTTCCATCTTTCAATTTGTCACTCCAAAGCCAGAAAACTAGCCCAACTATACGTTCAACCAGCTTCTATAATTTTTTAAACTATACACTTCTTCAGATAATAATCTTCTCAAGTTGGTTATTGTCCTGGAGTTACAAATATAGAATTGAATTATTTGATGAACCATTACTTCACAAAACATGTTGCTTTTACTTTAAAAGTAAAGAAGATTTCGGTAGCATGGATAATGTGTTAAAGAACAAAAAAGAAAAACTATTTTGTGTTAGTAAGTCATTCTCTTCCAAGAAGGAAAACTGGCTAAGCAAATACCAAGATTTTGGTTTAACGAATTGCACTGGACGCAGTGCAGGAAAAGAATACAGTATCATCACTCTGGTCAAGCCAACAGGTCTAAAATATCCAAGGGCATTCATAAAAGTAAGTATGCATACAACACAAAGTTCTAGTCTTTTTCATGGAGTATACTTGATGCTGTTCTAAAAACCATTAAAAGTTAGATGTGGTACCAAAATACAGAGTATGTCTACTTTTATCAGTTTTAGAATGTATTATTACATCAAAAAGGCAAGAAATAGCAGTAACTTATGTGTTTGACCTTATTGTCACACCGCCAAGAAAACAGAAATTATAGGACATGAATGATTAAAACTATTTCCCATAAAAACCATACTTGAACAGTAAAATTCTTATCTTCTTGCCGCCAGTCAATGCTTCATTTGCCCTTGATGCTTTTTCCGGTACTCCATCAATCAGCATCAGGTAAATGGTTAGAATCTTCACAAGCATGCAAACAAGCCATTTTTAATTGTAACTTCACACTATATGTTCAGTGAATTTGAACATATATATTTTGACCGTCACATGGAGATCGACACAATCCTCCCTAATACCACGATAAAGAAATGAAAAGAAAGAAAGGGAGTAGAACCCGAGCTTTCATATTCTACACTTCCTGCCAAATGAAGTGGTGTGCCTAACCTCCATCTCAAACAACCATTGGAGACAAAGCTTGATGGACTACTGAGCATAATGCCAAATTTTACTCTTCAAAGTCAATGCAGTTACAAATTCAGAATATGGTTCCACAAAATTATTCGTGCATGGCACGACTAACATTTGAGAAATCAAATAGGAAATTATTATACCAGGGACAGAATATACATCCAATATTAAATCTAATTCTGAATAGGTTAATTGTTCTGCACTTCAAAATTAATACCAGTAAAGCTAATATTAACCTTGCTGTCCTATCTGATATAGCCAACAGATCTAACAAACCGCAAGACATTCACTAAAGAAAAGGATTACAACATATCAAATTACTTTGCTTTTCCTTATAATATATTAGGCACTCATCTAGAAATTCTACTTAAATCTGAAACACGTCCAAATTCGGATTAGGATCCCGATTAGACGTGGCAGAAATTTTTTTTATTATACATCAAGCCAATCATGTGTTTGACATTATCAGAGTCAGCATTAAAAGTACGAAATTTCTTACTAGCATGAGCATGCATTTTTCTGCCTCAGCAATATTATTCAATCTTCATGTATTATTTTTCATGTCATAGCAACACATACCATCTCTTCTATTTCTTCACCTATGGCAGCCTTTTCCTCGCTATGGCCTGACCTTTCCCTTCTGAAGCAAAATGCAGACACCAGAAGAATATGCTGTAGAGAATTAAGGTGGCACAAGTAGTGAATCGAATTGTTAAACAAAATTTATTATTTCATTAAACTCTCACTTACAAACCACCTAATACTCACAATTAGAGTGTATTTAACTTCTCACTAGATGTTCTAACACAAGTAACTCTCATTCTATTTTTTCTCTTATTTGCTCACTCAATGGAGCACCTCACACTTACTTGCACTCTTCACTCTTTCTTGACACAAGCATTTCCTAGCCACTAGCCTATTTATAGACCTTGGTTCACCAACTTAATAAATTCTAGAGTTCTCTAATTGCTTCTTATTTCAAGAGAATTAGATATTCTTTGAGTAAAAAATTATTAATCTTAACTTTTTTTAATATTCTCCAACTTGGTTGAACCTTCTTGAATCTTTTACAATTTGCTTGAATCTTCTAAAGAGTTATGGATGACTCTCTCAACATATGCCCGTCATTATCAGCATGTGATCCTAAAGGATCTCAGAAATAAGCCCTTTTTGTCAAAGATTTTTCAATCCAAACACCATTTCAAATCTATAACAAGTTTTCCGAATAATCTTGTTTCAACTTAACTCACAGAATTGCACTCACAAACACCTTCCAACTACTAAATTGAACTTGACGAAAATTCAACTACAAGTTGGTAGAAACTTAAATTTAGATTACAAAATGGGGTTTTTTCTGGAAATTGACAGTGCAAAGTGCCATTTACGCATTTCAAAATCGAAATTCAGTCTCAAGAACCTAGAACAATAAAGTTCCGTATCAAACACTAAATGGAAGATCAAGCGAGGGTTTCTTGTACGCTTATACACGGAATAAACTGTAATAAAACAAGGTAATAGAAATCTTTCTTAAGATAAATATGTATAAAATGGAGAAAGATTTAAAGAAATAATTTGAGGCTGAACTGAAATTCTACCGTCATGGCTATTTAAGGAAAGTGCTGAATGATTTGTAGCCACTGTGACTTTTAAAAGCTAAACGGGTTATCAGTTTTTTACATATTACACCTCCCTCCGGTCATTTTCACTTGTTTATCATTCATATAATTGATATGCTAAAATATTTTAGAGAATTCTGATTCTTCAAAATATACTTAAATTTTAGAAAGAATTTTTAAAATTTAAAAAGAAAAATAATTTAAATAGATAGAATATAACCATAGTGTAATTAATAATTTAGTTCCAGTCAACATATGTATTTTTAATTGCTAAATTTGCGAATTTAAGAATATTTTATGGGTAATTTTTGGATCATTAATACTCTACATTTGACAATTTTGTTAATACAAGACAATTTTTAAATAATTTTGATGATTTTATCTTTCAAACATTATATGAGATTTATTAATATATTATACTTATTTCCTTCGTTTTGTAATAATCACTACATAGTAAAGTCTAATGAATGGTTAAGATTAATCATTGCATTCAAATTATATCGATATTGAAGCAAGTATATTAATTTAATTTTCAAAAAAATAAATATGATATCGCGTTAAAATCAGCCGTGCCACCCCCAAATTGTTGGCACCCCACGTGGGCACCATGGGCGCTAACATTCTAAATGTTGGGCTCCCAACCTTTTTTATTTTAATTTTATTTTATAAATTATATTATTAATGTTCATTTAATAGACTTTTCTTCTACTTTAATTTACATTAGATGCTTGACTTTTTAAAAATTTTTATAATTCTTTATTTGTATTATTTTTTAAATTTTATATTACATTATCTATTTTATTTAATATTTCATGAAATTTTTATTTACTTATATATATTTCCTAATTAATTTAATTTAATTTAATTTGTATTACTTATGTAGTCAATTATTTGTTTTGCTTAATTTATTTCTTTAATTATTAAAAAAGAAAATAGGATCTCTAAAATTATAATTCAATGTAATCAACTTTTAAAATTGATTTTGAATCATTATTATTGAATTATAATTTTGAATCTTAATTAAAAAAATTTTAAAAATTAATAACAAAAATTTAAAAATAAATATTTTTATTAATATTGAAAAAAGAAATAGAAGAAACAAAAAGAAAAAAAGGAGATCTCTCCCTCCCCTAAAGAAAAAGGGAGGAAAAAAAAACAACATCTAACCCCAGAGTTGCAATTGAGGCCAACACTACTCGAGTTGAGTTTCAGTCTTATAGAGAAAATGAAATTAAAAAAAAAAAAACACTAATGATATTCTTCCCACTGTATTCATATAAATTGTACTAACAGCATTTGTTGGCTAAAAAATGCGTGATGAGAAAGTTCAAATCTTATGGTTCTCTGGACAAAAAGCAAACTTCCAAAACCTACGCTATATAAACAACTCTTTGCACTACTAGACAAGTTAGACCACATAAATCATCCCTTCATTGGCCGTCTTCTACATGCTATATATACTCCTCCACTCCAAGAAACCATAGTGAAGTTTGATGTATAAGCTAATGGAAAAGAAATCAGACATGAAGGCCCCACTTCTCTGCAGTTGTCTATTTTTCCTGAGCTTAAGCTCTATCCTTTTGCCGGCCCAGGCCTCGTACTTGTCTCCGGCCGTGAAGGGTGCCTACTGGCCTTCATCGGGGAACTCAGAGTTCCCACCGTCGGCCATAGATTCAACCCTGTTCACCCACGTATACTATGCATTTCTTTCTCCTAATGCTGAAACATTCAAGTTTGAGATAGATAATTCTACGGCTTCATTGCTTTTGAACTTCACTACAACCCTCCATGCCAAGAATCCACCCCTCAAGGCCCTATACTCTATCGGGGGAGGTGCTTCCGATCCAGCTTTCTACGCTGGAATGGCCTCAAACGCGTCCTCTCGCAAGACTTTCATCCTCTCTAGCATTGAAGTGGCTAGAAAATTTGGGTTTGATGGAATTGATCTTGATTGGGAATATCCCAGAGACTCCCAAGAAATGGATTACTTCAGCTACTTACTTGATGATTGGAGGGCTGAGGTCCAAAGAGAAGCCAAAGCCACAAACAGACCTCAAATCTTGCTCACGGCAGCAGTATACTTCTCCCGCAGTTTTTTCCTCGAGAGCCCCGTCAGATCATATCCGGTGGCTTCAATAAACAAAAACTTAGATTGGATCAACGCTATGTGCTACGACTTCGCCGGTTCTTGGGACACCTCAGCCACCGGTGCCCATGCTGCACTATTTGCCACTAACAGCAACATCAGCACTAGCTACGGTCTGGGTTCTTGGCTAAAAGCAGGTATCTTGAGGAGCAAATTGGTGATGGGGATGCCTTTATATGGAAAGACATGGACACTCAAGGACCCTAGCATCAATGGCATCGGAGCTCCGGCCGTCGGCGTCGGACCTAGTGGCCCTGGCGGCAATGGGACCTTGTTTTATTATGAAGTCGAAGATTACATCTCGAAGCATAATGCAAAAGTGGTGTTTGATGTGAAAACAGTTTCTACGTACGCAGTTGAAGGAAAGACATGGATAGGGTATGATGATAGCAGATCAGTGGCCCTGAAGATTGGATACGCTCAGGTTCTTGGAATTCGTGGCTACTTCTTCTGGGCTTTGAGTTTTGATCAAAACTCAAAAATCTCTAAAACAGGTACTACATATTAACAGTTATTTCTTGATGATTTTTCAGAGTTCTTGAATATTGGCGGTAATCAAAGATCATCTTTTAAAATTTCTTTTGATTTGGTCAAAGATGAATATTTTCCTTTTTCCTATCGTCTTGAAGAACAAAGACATAAATTGGGAAACTTGGTATTGGACCCGCCTATTGATATTTGCCTCACAGCGGTATTGATTTTTACTCAATTTTTTCTCAGTAGTCTTACTTGTGTAAGTAGATCCCCTAAAAAAAATAAGAGAATAAATGTGAAATTATGACTAATAGACTAATCTAACCTTAAAATTTTTCATAAATTTGAATAGATCATTGAAACCTACTATTTATGTTTGGATAAAATCTTAACTAGGTATTTAAAAGTCGATCAGATTGAATAGAGTTTAAAGTTAAGAATAATTATTATAATTTATGCACGTAACATTTATATATCTATAATAAATGATATAACCCAAATAAATTATTTGCATAATAATTAAGTATCTCTATGCATTCAAATATTGACCTCTCCTAACCACATATAGTCAAAGATAGAAGTTCATCAATTAATTAATATTGTCCATAAACAAGTTTTCCTGAGCTTTTCCTTCTATATTTTCACCCATTCCTGTCATGGAATGATACATATCTGCCCCTTTTCACGTTTTGCAGCTTCAGCATTGTGGATACGTTAAATCATCCACAGTATCGTTATCTCATGCACCGTAGGAAAATTTTCAAGTGCTTCTTCAACAATCATCTCCCAAGACGGAAAATATAGATTCAAGAAATCAATATCCCACTCACCCCTTTTTTTTGTTTTTGTTTTCCTTTTTTATGTTCTTTTAAATAATCCATTGTATTTTTCATAGTTACTCTATGGGATCAATACAAGTTGAATTGTTCAAGAATTATAAATTTTTCACTTTAGTTTTTCCTCTAGAAGAAACATAATTACAAATAAAAAATACTAGCCGACACTATTCCATAGCTAATAGCAGAATATATATATATATATATATATATATATATATATATATATATATATATATATATATATATATATATATATATAGCTGCCTTTTACAAATATAAATATAGTAAGGACAAAAGCAAGATACAAAAAATTATACTTCGAAGAAACTTCTTATGTATCTACTATACCATATGTCTGTTTTTTAGAAAAAAGAAAAACTATACCATGTCGCTGATACGGTGCAACAGTCCACAAACCTCCATAAACTTATAGTGAAAAATTATGTCAAAGAAACACCTTTCATCCAATACAAACTAACTAACAATTATCTTCATGCAACGAACAGATTTCTTTACAAACCATATTCAAATGCCCATAGGGTGTACTAGTATTCGAATCAGATTTTGTTGCGCAATCAAATATAAATTTTTCATATTGAGAGTCTTGCTTTTTTTTCTTACAAATTATATATTTTTACGAAACTTATAATAAAAAATTTCAAACATAAACTCTATTTAAATACACAAATGCAAAGAAAATAATAGCTATTTTCATTGTCATAATTTAGTTTTTTGGTAGTTAATTCTTAGATTAAGAGCATCGGCATTTGATCTTTTGAGTTAGGAAATGAAAAAGAAAATATGACGAATTAGTCATAATCTAGAAAGAAAATATTATGTTGACAATGCTGCAAAACAGTTTTAGATCCTTTTGACGTATTCGTGTTGAGTCTAAATGACGTAAAGTATACTCCAATAAATTAAACTAAATATTTTATCTATTCCAATGAATATCGTATTCGTTGTTCACTTTCTAAATTCTGACTCGGGAGGTACCTAGTCCAATCAATAATCAAGAATGAGCTTTCCAAAGTTGACGCATTTGAATTTTTTTTTAATTGAGTAGTATTATAAATTGTTAAAAGTGAATTATTAATTAAAGGATGAGGTGAGATTTAAAATAAAAAAATAAAAAATTGTTAGAAAATCAATGCAAATAGATACTTGATCTTGCAGGAATCGTTGGCAGTCGGCCGAACATGTGCTCTCCTTTTTTATTTTATTTTCTTTTTCTTTTTTTTAAATATAGCACTCCTCTTATTCGAAAGTAAATATTTTATTCTAATTTATACAAAAATTAAATAAACTAATTTGATCATAAATTATTATTGTAACGTCCTTATTGATTAAAAAGGTTAATGATGAGACACATGAGTTAATGAAGCTTAAATTCCTCTATTTGTATTGATGAAAACAAAAGGAAAGAAGGGGAAAGGAGACGGGAGGATTAAACTTTTAATATTTAGATTGATTTTTTATATAAGAAAGAATGGAATAAGAAGGGAATAGAGAAATTAATTTTAGTTTTAAAAGGTCAGTCTCATCCCTGTCCAAAGGTGGATGAAAACGAAAGGAAAAAAGAACATCATTAATAAAATAATTTGAATTGACTAAATTATCCTTATTTCAAAATGATTATATTCATTAAAAATAATGATAACTATGTAAACTAATAGTTATTTCTTATCTTCCTTTTATTAACTATCTAAACACTATACTCATTTGCTTTCTCTTCATTACTCTCCTTTCTTTTCCTTTCCCTTCCTCTCCCTTAATCCAAACAGGGCCTAAATCAAGGAAGTCCAAGAGTTAGTGATTGGACTATTTTGCTAGTGTGGCTTAGTTCTCCCAAAGTTATTAATGAAAGTTCATATAAAATATATAACTATTTTTAAACAGTAAATAATCATCACTTTTAAATATTCTAAAAAAGAAATATAAAAATTTAATTATAAATACAGAGAATAACTGATTGCGCAATAAATCTTATGTTCCATAACAAATTCCTAATCTCGAGATAGCATTCATTTTGTTACAACTAGCACCATAGGTGTAATTATTCTTTTTCCTTTTGTTGAGTAAATAACTAACTCCTACTAATATTAAATTCCACAAGCCAAAGCTTATCGTCCATCACAATAGAAAATAACCTATATCCTAAGTGAGTATGATAATAGATAGGAAATAAACAAACATGGATCACTTAATTCTATATCCATGTCAAAATTAAGATGAAGACTTGAAAAAACTATCAAGGTTCATGAATACTTTTTTGGAGAAAAGGAGAAAAAGAAAGGGGAAAAAAAAGAAAAAGACCTGAGGGGATAATTATAAAGAGCCGAGCAGCAAGGTTTCAGAAAAAAAAAATCTTTTTTGAGCTTAAGAATTTTAATGCTTTACAATCTTAGTATTTTTTTCAGCTTAATTATCCAACTCAAATTATTAAAATAATAACTTAACGTTAAGTATATTCGACTTCGACTTCTAGTTTCAGAAAAAATATTAAACCCAGATCAACTACTATAAGCAAATTAAATTTTCTTTTGAGAAATTAGCTACTTTACTCCTTCACTATTTTTTATTGGGCAAAATAGTTTTGAAATTATCATTTGAACTTTTTTAATCTTGTAAAATTTTATCATTTTTTTATCTAGTAGCCTATGTGTATTTCAATTACAAAACCCAATATAGATTTTTCACTTAAAACTCTACTTGAACAACATCTCTTTGTAAAATCAAACTCAAAATTTCAACTGTGAGACTTATATATCCTCTCACAAATAATTTAATTTTTACGAAACCTAAAACAAAATTTTCAAAACCAAACTTCATCTAATCACACTTAAATCTTATTCTTTCTCTCACAAGTAATTTATTTTTACGAATTCCAAAGTAAAAAATCTCAAACTTAAAAGTTACCCATCCCTCCCTTAACAGATTTCGACAGAAGAAAAGCATGTGACAATTACCTGTCCAAAATTGACGGGGGAACCAGTCATAACAAAAGAACTATTGTGCTTCTTCTCCATTGAAAACTGCCAAGTACAGTGTAGGGGTTGCAAGACCCAAAAAGAATTTTTTTAAAAAATCATAAGAACTTAAAAAATTAAAATAATAAATTTCAAGACTATTTTAGCTAATTGAAAATAGCTGAAGAACTAAAGTAGCTAATTTTTATTTTGTTTTTAATATAATATAAAAATGATATGCATTTGTAAGTGGGTGAGCAATTATATGACTCCATCAAGGTCAATAGTCTAGTCATATGATGGTTAGAATAATTAACTAATTCTAGAACAATAGGCCAAGCAAATTCAAAATGCTATATTCCAACTATAAAGCTCCATCAAGTGGTAAAAACGAAGGGACTATTTTCAATAGTTTCTGCCAACCCCATTTTGAAGTAGTCGTCCACTGACACAATATGAGGACCACTATTTAAGTTATTTGCCTAATTTAACCATTATTGAAAAATGAAAACCCTAATTAGGTTAACCCCAACTCTAAAACTTTAATATAGGAACCTAAAATCCTCAAAGTTGGATTGATCCATGGTTGGAAGGAAAAGAAAGGAAACATAATCGAGGGATAGAGTTTTGCTAGGTCCCTCGAATTTTCTATTAGAAAGAGTAACACGAGATGAATTTTAATGAATATGTTTATATATATGAAACATCTTTATCTAAAAGTACTTATAACACTAATCTAAAAATATAAACAAAAGTGCAAATCAATTATTTTCATGTTCTTCTCTTTCCTCTTTTGACCCATCTACAAATATAAATATTAAACGCCCAATCCAAGTAGTTTTATTTTGATTTATCATAAAAGTTACAGATAGACCAACGAAATAAAAAACATGAACTAAACAAGCAACTTCATCAAAAAAGTTAACTATTTAACTATGTATGAGTTAGCCTTTTTCGTCCATTTACCTTATTTTCATTAATGGATTGTACCTTCTGTTAAAAACACAAATTATTAACTTACCAAAATAAAACTACTTGCTCAATTTCTCCTCCTAATTTCTTTCCTTCTAAAAAATATCAGCTCTTCTCTTCTCCTCTCCTTTTCCACATTCAAAGAAATGAATTTAAACACATATGTTTGGACCAATTTCCATTATTGTGTGTTAGTGGTAAGGTGACAAGAAAACAATAGCTTATGTCTTTTTTCTTTTGCTGGATACCAATAGCTTATGTGGTGCATATTTTCATTTGTACGAGTCAATGTCCATCATATCTCCCTTACCACTTAAGTGTTATGTGATAAAAAATATCATGTACCACTACCATGCATGGGCAAAGACATTTCCACATCAATGAAATTAAAATCGTGGTCAATTAAGTTTCTTGGTTTTCATTTTTCCCCCTTATCCATTGTGTTTTTGGCTTATTTTTTTCTTTCTTGAGGTAGCTATAGAAGGAGAGAATAGGAGGTCTTTCCCTTTAGTTTCCCCGTTCTTTTGATGTTGATAATATATATGATACCATACATATGCATGATACTTGCCATAACTTCATAAACAAGAGGGGATTCTTCAATAAATATCAGTGTCCTAGCTATATATATTCAAAATTTGAGATGCACAATTGCAACAATTTGGTTATAATCCTTGTGAGCCAAAAGGGCTTTGATTTCACTTTTGCCATTTTTTTATTTGGAAAAGCTCTCAAAATGAAAAACAATGCACTTTTTTCACCTTAACTTTATATTTTCTCTCACAATAAAGTCACTTTTTTTAGATATAATTTTCTTAAAAATGCTTATACAATATTAATTGAAATCATACGGTACGATGATCCGCTCATGTGTGATTTAGTGTAGGAAACTTATCTATTATATTGGAGCATTTTGTTTAAACAAAAATAATAATATATTAAGAGGTGATTGGTGATTGTATAATTAATATAGCTAGTTAGCTGAAGCAAGTCGCCCAAAAAGTTAGAAGAATATAAGCTAAACAGAAAATTACAAGCATTTCTTCAACATCAAGAAAATGACGAGAGTAGTTAGTTCTCTATTATTAATAACATAGATAACAAGATTAAGAACCTTAATAATTGCTCAATAATTCCTAAAAAACACAAATGCCTCTGAAAATAGGGGAAAACAAGGGCAAAAAGACAAAAAAAAAGAAAAGAAAAATTGCAGAGTTGACGTTGGAATCATTGGACTTGTTTTTCCTTTAGTGGCATATATTGTACAACAGCTTAAGACAACCACAAGAAACAAAAGAACAAAAAGTTATATTTAGAGATCAGATTAGAAATATAATTAGATTTCACTTTTTTTATAAAAAAATTTATTTTTATAAAATTCAATACAAAAATTTTTTTAACCAAACACAGTCCAAATGATGTATTTCCCACGAGTAATAAAGTGTCCTAAATTACAAGCCAAAATGGCAAATAACTTTTCTTTTATATATATATTAAAGATAACCACATAAGGCAAATAATATTTATACCCAGTGTCTTGTTTCTTGTGTTTGCAGGGCTTAAGAATTTTTGAACTATTTGATTTTTTAATTAGCTAACTTTTAAAAAGACTATTTTATTTTTCTCAGAGCAGTAACCGGCTAACCGCTGATCGGCCGCCTTGATTAATTCTAACCTCTTTTAGGTTTCAAAAAATAAAAATAAAAAGAATGAAATCTTGATAATATTCTGAGTTGAGATACGGCAAATTTGACTGTTAGTGCAATTATTAAGGGACGGAAGCTTCTGGTTGACCGAATCAACGCATGTCACATGTGCGCATTCTGTGGAGGATAAGGAGGAAGTCAACCCTCTTCATGGTCTACCACTAAAACAACCAACCGGCAGCAGCTAATTAGTACAGTGATTTTACTTCTGGCAACGTCAAATATATTTCCAGAAGAAGAAATTTACGTTTGTTATTTACTTTTCATGCGTGGATTCCAAACAGCAATCCTATGTTTTCATCTTCTAGATTATTTTATTGTTGAAATTTCAGTAAAAATATGACAAGTTGGGTTTATAAAATTATTTATATTAAAATTAAGTGTTACTTCATCTGTTTTATTTTATTTAATAATGTCTAATTGAATACGAAATTTTACATAAAAATTTAAATTGTATTATAAAAGTAATATGTGGTGTGATTGAATAGTGTTGGATTTTGAGATTTTTGTCTTGAATTTCGTAAAAATTAAATTATTTGTGAGAAAAGATGTAAATCTCACATTTAAAATTTTAAATTTGATTTTGAGGGTAGAAGGTATCCAACCACACTCATAATATAATAAAAATTAAAAATATATAGGTTATCAGGTATTTTATATCAAATTTAATTATATAAAAATAATATATAATGTAATTATTAATTAAATGATAGTATAAAGTATATTAAATTATTTTTTATAAAAAATATCAATTATTTTAAAACATTTTAAAGTAATAAATTTTAAACATGAAATAGTACGAAAGAAACTTACTCAATCTAAGATACAATATTTTTTAAATATTTTTTATAATATTTTTTTACAAGAGAAACGATAATTCCTATCCAAAAGTGCACTACAAAAAAAAAAGTAAACTCTATTTCGTGTAATAGTTTGAAAAAAGTTGTTCCGATTTATAACTTACGAGAAGTTTGAAATTAGGCGAAGGATAAAAGAATTTCACTCATGGTGCCAACTTGATCACCAACTCTCTCTACAATTTTCGTATGACATGTTAAATGTTTAAAAGCATACGCATTCGCTAATAAGTTTTTTATTATAACTCTTGATAATTAATACAGTAATTTCAATACACCAGCCCGAGGGTCCGAGTACGAGTGTGTAATAACTGAATCGAATCAAAAATTCGAATCGAATTTAACTAAATTTTTTATTTTAGTTTGATTTTTTAATATTTTGGTTTGATTCGATTAGATTTATAGAATTTATACAAATTTTGATTCAATTTTTAAATTTTGTGATCAAATAAAAAATCAAAATGAAAAATTAAAAATTTTAAAAAATAAGATAATAACGTATTATAATAATGCGTTATTTATAAAATTATATTTAAATTAAACCAAATCAAAATTTTTTTATTTGATTCTAATATAAAATAAATTCGATTCAATTTAAAAAAAATTAAATAATAAAATTGAATCCAACGTTTGAATACCCCTAGCTCAGAGTTTGACACCAGCCCAAGTGCTCAAAAAATCGCCTTTCCCTAATAAAAAGAAATAAGAAAAAACTGGGTGCCCTGATATTAAATCCTTGAACAATGCACTCTCCTCTGTCAACCAATGACAAGAGCTAATAGTGTTGTGGGGGCAAAACCGATTTCCTTTTCTGACTTCAGAATTTCATCAAACACCGTTATCTCATATCTCAATTGCTTTGACCAAGTCTCATGGACGGCTATAAGCACTCTCCTTCACGTACGCTGAACTTAACAACCCTACAACTTGCAATATTCAACCCCAAAATTTTCAACGCTTTGAACATCTAATCGCAATCATATGTTCTCTGGATAACACAACCCTCCAAAACCCATTCTATATAAACAACTCTACCGATACTAAACCATGAAAAAAGCCTCATAAACCAGATTTTCATTGGCCATCCTCTATATATAGAAAGAAACAGCAGTGAAGTTTGGCATAAAGAAAGACAAGTCAGACATGAGGGCCTCAATTCTTTGTAGTTGTCTATTGTTCTTGAGCTTGAGCTCTAGTTTTCTAATGGCCACGGCCTCATACTCGTCCCGGGTGGTGAAGGGTGCCTATTGGCCTTCATGGCGGAACTCACAGTTCCCACCATCAGCCATAGATTCAAGTTTATTCACCCATGTATACTATTCATTTCTTGCTCCTAATGCAAATACATACAAGTTTGAGATAGATAGTTCAACGGCTCCATTGCTTTTGAACTTCACCTCAGCACTTCATGCCATGAAACCACCCGTCAAGGCGCTGTATTCCATCGGAGGAGGAGACGCAAATCCAGCTTTCTATGCACGGATGGCCTCAGACCCGTCCTCTCGCAGGACTTTTATCCTCTCTAGTATTGAGGTGGCTAGAAATTATGGGTTTGACGGAATCGATCTTGATTGGGAATTTCCAAGGGATGCAAGAGAAATGGAGTACTTCAGCTACTTACTTGACGATTGGAGGGCTGAGGTACAAAGAGAAGCTAAAGCAACACGCAGACCTCAAATCTTGCTCACGGCAGCAGTGTACTTCTCCCACAGCTTTTTCCTCGCCAGCCCCGTCAGATCATATCCCGTGGCTTCAATAAACAAAAACTTAGATTGGATCAACGCCATGTGCTACGACTTCGCCGGTTCTTGGGACACCTCAGCCACCGGCGCCCATGCTGCACTATTTGCCACTAACAGCAACATCAGCACTAGCTACGGTCTGGGTTCTTGGCTTAAAGCAGGTATCTTGAGGAGCAAATTGGTGATGGGGATGCCATTATATGGAAAGACATGGACACTTAGGGACCCCAGCATCAGTGGCATCGGAGCTCCGGCCGTCGGCGTCGGACCTAGTGGCCCTGGCGGTAACGGAATCTTGCTTTATTATGAAGTTGAGGAATACATCTCGAGGAATAATCCAAGGGTTGTGTTCGACACGAGAACAGTGTCTACATATGCAGTTGATGGGACGGCATGGATTGGGTATGATGATAGCAGATCAGTAGCAGGGAAGGTTCGATATGCCCACGCACTTGGCATCCGCGGTTACTTCTTCTGGGCTTTAAGCTATGATCAAAACTGGGAAATCTCTAGAACAGGTACTTATAATATCCTCTTTTCTTGTTGATTTAAGTTCTTGAATATTGACGGTGATCTTCTCAAAAAAATGATGGTGAATATTGATCGAGAAAATGATCTTAGTTTAATCTTTCTTCTCATTTGATCGAACTATAATGAATTGGTCTCTAATTCAACCAAATGGGATTAAGTTTTTTCTGTCATGATTTGGAAATTGGAACGAAGATGCATAATGTTTTTGTAACCACAGGAAGTTTTCCCCCGCACCCCCCCCCCCCCACCCTTTCCCTTTTGTTTCCGCATGATATTTTTCTGTTGATTAGAAGGGGGAAGGCATAAATAGGGAGTGCTACAGAAACCTACTTTTTGTTTGGACATGTTAATTATAGAAGTGGACCCCAAATCATTATCTTGCTCTTACCAACGGGAATAACTTACCTCCGGGAAAAACGGGGGGCTGGGGTAATTAATTAATAATAGAGAATATCCTTTCAAAATTGACTTGCCTCCACACACAGACACGTATAACGGATAGTATGTGTATCCAAATTATTATTTTTTATCAAAATATGCATCATAATTTATCAGCCCTTATGAGATATGAAATTAAAAATTTAGAGTGTAAAAATATTTTCTTTGAGTCCGAGTATAAAATAAAGTTATAATTGGACAGCATTCCATTTTCAAATTAAATTTAAAATTTTAAATATGAAACTCGCATCTGCTTTTATAAATAATTTAATTTTTATAAATTTTAAAATAAAAATATCACAATCAAACCATATCTAATCACACTCTAAATAAATCAGAGAGATTTGTCAGCTGTAAGCATGGGCCGTATGTGTCATAATTTGATATCCTCCATATGTATGAGAATTCTTTCTTCTTTTTTTTTTCCCCCTTGAGTTCTCATAAATGCTTGTTCTAATTTATTTTGCAGCCTTGGAGTCGTGGGGACGTTAAGTAATCAAAGGGACCATCCATCTCTCAAGTATCAATATTGACCGTTGAAAAAAAAATCAACAAATCTGTCACTCCTTTAATTTTATGTATTTCTATTAATCTCGTGCTTATTTTCTTGAATTTACTTCCGTAATAAAAAAAATAATAAAATTATATATAATCATTTGCAGATGAAATTTCACCCTACCATATGTGTAGTTTTTACAACATTCAAAGTATGTCTGTCTTATATGGATTGGATCACTGTTCTTTACTCTAAGTTTTAAATAAAATTTGAGTTTATTTAAGAATTTTCTACTTTAGATACGACAGAAAAAGAAGAGAATATTACATATTTATTATATTTTAAGTTAATTTGAAGTGCACTTATCGACAGATTCTATTTTCATAGACCATTTGCATTAAAAACTTGTACCCTTTTGGGAAGGACCACGTACAAAGCATGAGGTACAAGCGTTTAAAGCATGTGTTTACCATGAAGAACTGATTTATATATCGAAGAGTATATTCCAGCATGAAAAAAAAAAAAGGTACTAAAGAATGATAGAAATGAAAATTTTCTCTTAAATCCATGGATAAAAGATTAACTAAAATCCAGAGACACGAACCCTGCATCCTTTGCTCCTTGATTCGATCAGATTTCTCCATCCCATGCCATCGAAGCTACAAAATGCTAAAATAAATGAGGTGAAAAAGCAAAAAAAAAAAAAGATAATGCTTACATGTAATAAATGCAATGTTCATAGGGATTGATCTACGAGATTGATAAGTACGCTCTTTGTTTCAAAATAAAAAATATATTATTTATTTTAATATGTTTTAAATTATATGATCTATTTATATATTATATGTTTGTTTATTAATTTTTTTTCTTATTTTGTCCTTATCTCCTATCTCCCTTTTAAGTACTTTTATTTTCAAAACATTCAAAGATATCAATTCTAATGTTAAATTTCAAATTCTCAATAAAGAGAATGCTGACTTTTTGAAATAGAAAGAATTAATAGAATTGACCACTATTAATTAAGAAAAAAGAGAGAAAATGATATTTTAGATATTTTATTTATTTTTTCATAAAATTATTAAAATCTTAATAATTATGTAAAGAGAAAATAAATCATATATTTTGAAATAGAGAGACGTTTTAGACAAATATTTTAAAACGGAAGAAGAAATATCCACCAAATATAAAATTTCAAGTGTGGGACACATATCTCTTTTCACAAACAATTTAACTTTTACAAAGCTCAAAACAAAAATTTTAAAATAAAACTCTATCCAATCACAGCATAGTTTACCTGTTTTAGAAATGGTCCAATCCTTGTCATCATAACCAAGTGCCCAGAAGAAATATCCATTATCCACCAAGACCTTGAGACTTTGCAAACTTAACCTTTTTCACCACTGTATTATTATCATCATATCCTATCCATATGGTTCCTGCATAGGAATAAGCCGATACCGTCTCGTCATCATACACCACTCTGCTACTATTTGCAGAATTGAAGTTCATTATATCAGTGTAGGGCATGATCCCTTGAAATCCAGGGCCACTTCCTATTGCAGGAGCTCCAATTCCATGTTCACTGGCATCCTTCAATGTCCATGACCTTCCATACAATGGCATTCCCATCACTATCTTCTTTGATGGAACCCAATAGATTTCCACGACGAAATTCCATAGCTAGTGCTGACATTGCTAGATTTGTCGTAGAGTAGTGCCGGCGAGCCGGTTTCTGTCGGGCTCCAGAAGCCCCGGTAGCCGTAGCACATGCAGTTCAAGAAATCAAGATAGTCCCTAATGGCGTGCCCTGGATAAGTCCGGGCAACATCAGTTGTGAAGAAATTGGAAGCAAAGTAAACTGCTGCAGAGAGGAGAAGCCGAGGCCTGCCGGAGGCAAAAGACTCTTTTCTAAGAGCTATTTGCCACTCTTTCAAGAGCAATGCAAGGTTTGACATATCCTGTTGGTTATTGGGGAACTCCCAATCAAGATCCAGACCATCAAATCCGTATTCTCTAGCTACAGAAATGGTGGATTGGATGAATCCAGCGCGATTGTCACGATTGCTAGCCATGTTCGGGAGAATGTTTAGGCTCGGATCTCCTCCGGCGATGGACAAAAAGACCTTGGCAGAAGACGATTTTTCTCGAAGAGAGGTGGTGAAATTCTTCATCCATTGCTCATCTGCTGGAGTGATGACCAGTTGATAAGACGTTGCATCTGGCACTGCAAAGCATAGAAGAGATGTGTGAAGAGCGAAGCAGGTATATCTGATGGAGCTAAATTTTCGGCTAGCCATGAAGGCCAGTACGCCCCTTTGATGCCTTGTGCCAAAGCTGGCTGTGGAGGGATGGAGGTAGGAGCTGAAACAGAAACAGAAACCATGATGGCGAAGAAAAAAGCAATGATCCCCTGATTTGCCATTGTTGAACTCTTTCTCTAGAACTTGGGATCCTTTCAAATGATTCTATGTTTGTTTATATACATATTTATTTGCATATACAAACACGATGCATGGATTGAAGGACCTCAATGGCACGGTAGGTTCTGGTTTTCATCGATGTCTTCTCTATGTGGTAACTCAAGCTAAAATAAAATAATGGGTCCAGAAAAGATTTCTTCAGAAAAAATGACATTTTTGGCATATACTTGATTAATCATTTGTAGTTTTGTTGGCCTGCATTCTTGCTGTTGGAGTAGTTTTTATCAAGACATCAATTTTAAAGATATATTTAGACAACATATTACTATGAAGTCTAATGCAAAATTTTTACTTTAGATCTTACTTTTTCTTCCATAAATAATTTTCTTTTATAAAATTTAAGACAGAAAACCTCAAGATAAGATTGTTGTAATTATGATTATTGTTTTGCTGTTCCTTTGAAGTTGCCTTCCTCTGAATACTATTATTTTATACGTTAACTTTTCTATTGTTGAGTTTAATAATTAAACACACTCAGCTTTTGGAACAAAAAATAAGCAGAAAATGTCAATTTTGTTGGCTTGTGCTGCTTATTGTCGGTTTTTTTTAATAAATATGCACTTTAATTAGAAAGTAAATCTCTTTATCCTAATCCATCTTAATTACTTTCAACTTGTTAATGTGTTTCACCAATTTCTATATTTTCAATTATCTCATTTATCTTTTTCTTTTTAAAAAAATTAGAGGAATAGAAGAACTTAACTCCAACTAAACTTATTACCTAATTTAATAAAATATATTTCTAACCAAATAAGTAAGTTTTTTCTGTTCTATTTTTTGCAAATGTTGCTGTAACATTATAAAAGCATCACTTGGAATCGTTTAGGAGCTTTTCAATCAGGCTCTTCAAATAGCAACCTTCGACCAGATACACGGATATTAAACAAATAATCACACAACATTCATCCCTAATTCCCCATAGAAGACAACCAAACCATCAAATTTTCACAACTTCATGCTCTGCAGTTCATTTTTTCCCCCTCTCCCTTCTTTTGGGGGTTGGGGAGGATATTTTGGTTAACCACAGAAGAAAATGGTTTCAATTCTTACCCAAGGACTCATGAGATTCATGATTTCCAAGGGACATGACATGACCAAAAACTTATTGGCACAAGGCTAGCCATTTAATACCTCAAGATACATGACTCATATTTGAACAAAGAATAGTCTCTCTCAACTCTCAAAGTGATCCTTTGATAGGTGAATGAGAATTGGGAGGCAATCATCGGAAGAAGATAGTGCCAAAAAAATTGTATCAGACTGTATTGCAGCTCTAGCATTGGAGGAAGGCATCAAAACATTCTCAGAACCAAAATGAATATATTGGTGTCGGTTTAATTTTTGGCAAATCTGCAACAGAAAAGTGATAACTTATGTTGGTCAGAGATGAGTAGTAATGTAACTCCAAAAACTTCCCAAATCCTTAATCATTTTTCCTTACAAAGAGCAATAATCCTGAAAGGAATGCAGATCAAGAGACTACCTTTACAAGGCTTCTTTAGAGCAGGGATCAAGGTGCAGTTTTGGTTACCTTCGTCTCTCTCTCATCCACTCCACAAAATTATCCAGAAGCACAGGCCATGCTTGATCTATATCATAATTTTCAAGGCCCGGAAAGCTCACCTGTCAACAGGTAAATACTAGAAAATATTAGCAATTACAATTATAATGCAGGTAGGTGACACTATCATCAAGCTCTAACCTTATTTATTTGCAAAATATTTTTAAATGCATAAGGACAAATGCAGCAAAGTATTTGATGCGGAGTATAGAACATCAAGATACATATGCAGTTAAGTAGACAGCCAGGAGGGAAAAAAGAAAGCACCTCTTGGCAGAATCTGAGAAAGCTTATCCATTGATCCTTGTTTATTGCCTTATAATCAGTCTGACTCTGATAAATTGAGAGAAAAAATCAATATCAGAAATCATACCACATGACGAGAAAATCAAATGCAGACATTTTTGCCCTAAAATCTCTTCTGTGATAGAGCATCAATAACAAAATTTAGAGATTAAAAACCGAAAACCAGGACCTAAATAAAACAGGTTTTCCAGTATCACAGATTATTATTTTTTCTGCTATAGTGCCATAACTGTAGGTTAGAAAAGGTTAGCATAAAACAAATTCATGGCTGACTGAGAAAGAAAAGAGGATACCCACCTTAAGATATTCAGTGAATGCTTCAACCAGAAGTTGATATTTGGACCCCAGCACGAGCTCAATTAGTACACAAATGCTCTCAATGTCTATGCATTTTTGCTTGTCTTCTGAAAGAATAAAAAAAAAACTAGGCATGCTTCAGCCAAGAAGTCAAGGAAAACAGGAGACAGTAGAGAAATAGAAGTTCAAAGTTACTACTTAGTTAAAGAACTGCAGATAAAATAACATTTACCTGTTAAGCAGTAGCGAAATGCATAAAAATAGAAATCGTCAAAATTTTCTGGTTTCCAGACCTTTCCACAAGGAAAATTTAGCATATAGTACTGTCATGAAATAATAAATCTAGAAAATGAAGTACAAAATAACGACAAGAATAGAAACTACCTCTTTCTCCAAATTTGGAAGACATTTCTTCAATTTAATGACAGTATCAACCTGAAGAGCTTTCAACCCTCTTAACCATTCATCCTGAAGATTAAATTTGTGCTCGTTATACAACCAAATAAACTTGATGACTCTAATATTCATCACAGGGACATTCTATAGAACTTTTCCTATATAACAGACGGCAACAACCGGTTTGATCAATAAAAAATTGGACTCCAGGCAATTGAATTATTATTCAAAGCAGGGCCAGAGTATATGAAAATTTCACGGTAACTAAACAAACAATGAGGCAGGATGTGTAACGATACATAAAATCTAGAAAACAAAGTACAGGGATAACATACTACTGTTGCAATGCATAATGGAACAAGTTACAAAGACAATCAAGCCAATAATGGTCCAAATCTTTGTTAATTCAGACATCATTAAATGTGCCTCTGTGCCTGTTCTTACAAATTACCTCAAATTCAATTTTCCTACCACCTCTTCAAAATAATTTTCTATCACCAAACTAGTTGTTGAAAGATACAATTTCTGATCCAAAAGAAGTGTGTAGCAGTTAAATCGTGCAAAGCTCAGCATTAAATCTCATCTTCAGCCACCAGGAGTAGAAAAAAGTACTTGGAAAGCCAAAAACATTAATCAATGATGTAAAGTTTAACTCCAAGATATGTAATTGCTGTGTACTGAATCTCCAGTTTTAGGTGAACTTTTTCTTGTAACCGGTATTTAAAAAAAGAAAGGTTGTTTAGATACTCCAATTTAACAGCAAAAATGGCGGAAAAAGATTCAAGAAACCAAACCCCAATTTGGATAATTCTTTGATTGAGTTGAGTCTTGTTTGCATATCACAGAGGTATATGTATAAAGCAACTTAAAAACACTTTCACGATTCCTTAAATTTCATGTTGTTTTCAAGTATCATTCAACATACAATTTGACAATGATTTTCTGTATTACCAATTTGTCAATGTGCCAGAGTTTAAAGAATCAAAATTAATCATTAACAGGGATACAATTGAAACTGTTAAGTATATACATTGATCTGGTCATAAGAAAACCGAGAATGAGCTTAGGAGCATCACAATATGTCCTAGCAGCACATCATAAGCATATAATAGAACTCCAATCTGTAAGAGCCAAAGTACATGGAGTCTCAAGGTACAAAAATTATAAAAATCCAGAAGAGAAACAAGGGCAGTTTTTCTCAATATTAGTCAAGAAGAGAAAAGCCAGAAGTTTTTGTTAAAATTAGATATAACAATCTGGTTGAATATCCCTTAGCAACATCAAACAGAAAAACTTCCTCCTTGTAGGGCTACCTGGGTAAAATATCCTTGCCTTTCAGCTTTCAGTTTCCTGGACAAGGTGAATTTCGGTTGTATGTTAGCAAACCAAACTTCTTAAATAAAAATGGAATTGAAAGAATCGCCTAGGCAACAAAACTTACCAAGCAAACATTAATATCCTTACATCAGTATGATCCACTCCTAAATCTGAGCATAGAGCCTCAATCCCTTCAGGACTGCACAAATTAAGGTATAAAAGAGATTCTCATTCCAATAACCGGCTTTGCCAAACAGTGAAAAAGTACCATAGAAGCAGACAATGGCTGCAACTATAACAAAATATAGAAGTCCAGTAAGTATCAAAAACAGTTGAACAAGTGATCACATTTTCCTTTTTTTTCCTTTTTCCATTTCTTTTGCATAAAGATTAACAACTGCTAAGATCTTTAAAATGGAAAAGGAAGAAATGAAAAATAACTCAGTAGAAAAACCCTTTTTCCGCATATACCTGTAAGTCAAACAAATAAACAAGAAATGTATCAAATTCCTAAATAGCTACAAAATGGCTGCATAGAACTCTCAGGAGTTTCATGGTTACCTACATCTATTACATATAGGATTAGTGAACACCACCATTTGAAATTTCAATGCACTACAAAAGCCCAAGTCCCAACAGAAGATATAATTAAAAAAACAATGGTTCCTAGAATCTGAAGTAATTCATTTTGGACCCAGCAATTCTTCTTCCTTAAACAATGTACTATTGATCTCATATTTAATCAGAACAAACCAAAGTTGCTTGATAGTCCATTAAGATAAATATAGCAATCTCATGGGCAACAGCGAAGCATATGTACATAACTAGCAGAGAGCAATAAGTATCTGAAATATCCAGAAAGAAGACCCGGGACAAGTATATTACCATAAAAGTTAATAAAGAAGGAAATAATCTACGTAAACTAAAATATACTTACTCAATAATGCCCGATGACTTGTTGGCATATTTATGGAAGAGACTGATAATACGCTCGTCCACCTTAGAGAGAGGCTTTCTTGAAGCTGTACAAGATGAAGCAATGGTAAAAAATCTGTAATGTTTATATGCACCATAAACTGAAAAGTGCAAGGTAAGAACATGACATGGTGACATATATAACAATCTTAGTTTGATTGCACCATATGTCTCAAACTGATCTATGGATACGTAGAAGTTACTAATACAACACTTGAAGGGATATGGCTACTAACTTCTTGACCAATGAGTGTTATTAAAATGCTAAAATCTTCTTTGAATAGTAAAAAATGAGTCAAAATAGTCATATACATGCAACTATTATAATTCAATTTTTCTATCTCAAATTCATGTTAAAATTTGCATAAGTAACCAAGGTTAAAGAATGATTTGTATGTGCACCGCCCACATGAAAGCAACCATAAGAAGGACACTGATTAGTTCTCTATGTCAAGTTGGGTGGTTATAAAACCAGAATATGCTTTTCTCCTAGGAAGAAACCAAAACATACTATCTGCCTAACACAAGAAGAAAGTGCATGTACAAGGTACCAGGACTTGTTAATAAGGTCTATGAAACTCACAAAATCGCCTCTCAGATTTACGGAGAACACTCCATAAATTCATTATATACAATGAAGCAAACTGTTACTGACATCCTCCCCATCAATTCATTCCAGTTTCTAACTCTAGGTCAGCATACCAATTCTTTAGAAGCCACCAAGCTTTCTAAGGAGCAATAAAAATAAATCTCACCCAACTCCTGATTCCAGAACACATTCTACCTAGCCAGCTAAATGGCCCTTCTTTCAAGGGCCAAATCTAACTAATAATTGCCTAGTACTTGCCACTGATTCAATTTGTATTTCAAAAGTTAAGCCTCATTTTATTAGATGAACAAATAAACATTTACAATCAAGATAACCAGCTAAAGTTAGTCTTCTTAATGACGGACTTAGCACTAAAATATGAATATGCATGCAAAGGAGAGAGTAAGCGACAACTAATCAAATGGATATGAAGAAAGGACCACGTGCCTTGACTATCAAAGGCATTCATCAATCCAGAGGTTCTGAATGTCATGCTTTATGGCACTGAATCTAGACATCTCAAGTAATTAGCAAGTATAAAACTCATTTGGTATCACTAAGGGACACAAATTTCAGAATATTCTCTCAAAATAACACACTTTTAATTGAGAAAATCAAACAGAGCACAATAACAGGTGAAAAATTGATATGACCTAACATACAGTTTGCAGATAGAGGTGAATGTCCAGTAGTTTCTTTATTATCGGATCAAGATTAAAGAACAAGGCGAATGTCCAGTAGTTTCTTTATTATTGGATCAAGATTCAAGAACAAGAGAAGCATGAAAAACTACTGTTGAGAAACAGAATGAAACCAGACTGACAGCAATACAGCATAGTTAAGAGTGCAATGAAAAACTCAAACTACCTCCAGACCCCTCCTTTTATTTATTTTTTTTTTTTTTGGTTCCAGAAGAAATAGTTGTGGTTTCAAACCATCTTAAAAGAAGATACAGGTAAACATGCAAGGCAATTGAAGAATGTGGGTCAAATCAATCGCAACACAGAAAGAAAAGCCTGAGTCCAATGCATGCAAACCATTTTAATTAATGACAGTCAAACTAAATGATTTCTTAAACACATTTATGAGTCGCAGCTTCCCCCCGGAAATAACAACTGCTCCACAAATTCAAGCGCTTAGCAATCCCAACCAGTAAAAGTCATAAAGAAAACAAGCAAGTTCAAGAACAGATTAAGTGAACCGTAACAAGGAATATGGCTACTCACCCAGAATAGACAAGTATGCATACCAAAAATAATCATAACAACAACAAAAGTTACACATATATATTATCAATTTCAAATGCTCAAAATGGTCAATGATAAACCCTCCTCCGATTCTTACCTCTAACAAACCACATCAAAAACCCAGATGCAAAAGTCCAAATTATATCAATTCTTTAACAGACTTTCACAAGAATACTTCAAAAGATCAATCGAAGAACATAGAAAATGGGACGTTCTAATGGATTGTTTACCAGCGGTAGAAGGACCAACTCGGGCAGATTTGGCATTAGTTGAGCTAAGTGGCTGGAATTTTCTCTTGGAAGCTCGGGGCATTGTTTTTGTGTACTGGGGTTTTTCTTGGTATTCTTGCAGAGAGATTGAAGAGAAGAAGCAGCAACACCGCGGTGGTGGAATATATAAAGGTGTGGGTTCGGCTTCTTAACTCAAATCGGTATTCGGAGCGGGGGTTGGCCATTTTCAATATTTTCCATTTTTCACTTTAGAAAAAAAATGTAACTTTTTTTTTTCTTCCCTTCCTTCCTTCCTTCCTTTTAGAGAAATTGGCAAAACAGTCCTATAACTATTTTTCTTATCTTATAAAAGTCTTATAACTTTTATTTCAAATATTTTAGTCCTAAATCTATTTTTTTAAAGAAATAAAAATTCTCACCGCCATTCCTGCGGTGGAGTCCGACCAAAACTCACCGGTGCAATCAGTTTCAAGGGCAAATATGTCAATTACTTTCTACGTTAGGTTATATCGCATCTTCTTCCTTACTATCAGTAGTACATTTGAATCGATATCACCAAGCATGTCTCAGTCAGAGCTTCAAGCTCTCTCCTTGTGCTCTAACTCCGCCTTGGATCTCCACAGCACAGACGATGTTTTTCCCCGTATCGACCGTACCGTTTTCAATGAATCCGCAGTCAGCAAGAACCGCAGGCTGCGGTGGAGGAGAAGGTAGTGCTGCCGGTGAAGGTGGCGGGGTGGAGGAGGGGGACAATTGGAACTTGAATTATGATTGACGTAGTGTTTAAGGTAATGAAGAATAGAGTGGTTTTCAGGGTCGGAAGCTGGAGGGAGTTTGGCTCCAGGAAGGAGGCCGGGAAGGCGGGTCTTGTGGTGTTGATGAAACCTGTCACGGATACCAGAGTAAGTTTGGTGGCGACTGCCTGCGGATTCATTGAAACGGTGCAGTCGATACGGGAAAAAACGGCATCGTCTGTGCTGTGGAGATCCAAGGCGGAGTTAGAGCACAAGAAGAGAGCTTGAAGCTCTGACTGAGACATGCTTGGTGATATCGATTCAAATGTACTGATAGTAAGGAAGAAGATGCGATATAACCCAACGTAGAAAGTAATTGACATATTTACCCTTGAAACTGATTGCACCGGTGAGTTTTGGTCGGATTCCACCGCGGGACTGGCGGCAAGGATTTTTATTTCTTAAAAAAAATAGATTTATGACTAAAATATTTGAAATAAAAGTTATAAGACGTTCATAAGACAAGAAAAATAGTTATATGACTGTTTTTGCCAATTTCTCTTCCTTTTATTTGTTTCCAATTTTCCAAAGGGTTTTATTAATTGAGTAATGCCATTTTTTGAACTTATTTTACATTTAATTTTGTATAGTATATATTTTAAAAATTCATTGAGTCAAAATTATGTTGAATTTATGGCTATTTAACTATTTAATTATGAGGCTTAAAAACTAATTTTTTTAAGAGGTATTTTGGAATGTTCCTGTATGAATTAATAGATTCTATTCAAATTTGATACTAAAATATTAAGATTTTTCAACTTTAAGGTACTTGTACGCAATTGATTTGTATAAAAAATACTAATTTGATTATTATAGAATAATAACAGTTAAAATGAGAGAATATGTATATGAATTTTAACTTTTCCTATGAAGGTCTTTTCTTTTTTTCCCTTTAAGAAACATTATGAACCATTTTGTTGATTATTCAACAAAAAAATATTTTTTTTGTTGATTGATTTTCTATTATATACTTAATTATATTAATTCAACTTGAATTAATAGTTAGGGAGCTGCTAACACTTTTTTTCATGTTACTTCCACTCCACCTTCATTTATTTTCTCTTAATGAATTATGAACCACTACAATTGTACATTCCATGCTGACTGACGAGCTCCTCTAATTTCTCATAGGAGATTGCTACGCCGGTCTCCTCTTCCCAACCTAGATCTAAGATGCGAGCAATACCTTTATTTAATAAATATTGAATAGATATCAATCATTAAATTTTAATCTAATTGATAAGAATCCGTGTGGTAATTTTTAAATAATTATTTAATTATACATCAAAATTATTCACCACAAAATAATTATTTAACTATTAAGTGAATAATTATTTAATACATATAAATTTTTAATTATTAAATTAAAATATAATGATTGAAAATATATTTACTACGTCTATGTAATGAAAAAATGTGATGTATGTACCGTTGCCATATTGCCCAACTTTTTGTTGAGCTGGAAAAAAAAACTAGTACAATGTGAATGGCTGAGTATAGGGTTGTACATTATTTAAAAAAATTAAAAATTAAATCGAATTGAAATTTAATTTAATTTTCAAATCAATTTTTTAAATTTTGATTTGAATAAAATTTATTTTTCATCTCCAAAATAAACTTCAATTCGGTTTCAGTTTGGACAAAGCCACATCAAAAATTTGAATTTTCTCTAAATTAATAATTAAGTATAATTGAAGATTAATAATTTTAATTAAGTTAGTTCTTTATTAAGATTATTTTAAATTTTAAAATACTTAATTTTTGTATATTTTTATAAATATGATTTAAAAATTAATAACTAAAATTAAATTAAATTTTAATTAAGATTATAATTAATGTTAGAGTATAATTAATTTTATTTTTAAATGCTTAATTTCATATATATCGATATTCTCTAAATTAAAATATTTCAGTTTAAAAAATTTAGTTTAAAGGTAAATTATGTTTGATTTGATTTTTAAAAATAAAAAATTCAATTTTTTTCAAATAGTAATATTGATTTTTTTTTTTAAATCGATGAACACCCTAGGACTGTCAATTGGGCCGGGCTAGCACGAGCCCGACCCGGTTCAACCCGATTTTTTAGGGCTGAGCTTTTTTCGGGCTAGGACTGAGCATGGTCAGAGCCTGAATTTTCGGCCCGATTGTGATTCGGGCTCAGCTAAGCTCGGCCCGTTACGAGCCCGGCCCGCGCATATGTCTAATAATAATTTATAATTATATATTATAATTTCTTGATATAATAGAAATTTTTTTGTATAATACTATATTAATATCATAATAACTATATAGATTAAAATTTTATGTATTTTGATATAAATAATTTTGTTCATGTAAAACCTAAGAGGGTGGTGAATTAGGTCTTTGGTTAATTATCGAAATTTTTTTCTTGTTTTACAAATCATTTGTCTTAATAAAAGCTCTTCTTTAATTTCACAAACTTCAAGTTTATATGTGATGTGATGGTTAAGATAAGATCATCAAACAATAAGACTACAACCAATCAATCAACAACTATGAATAAGTAATAATAACAAGAGCATGTAAATAAATAAAACTATAAGGAATGAACACACAATTTATAGTGGTTCGATCTTTCTAAGATCTACATTCACTACCTTGAGTCCACACTCAAGGATTTCAACCAATCCACTATATGCTCAAGTTCAACAATTACATAAGAGGCTTACCACACAATGGTTTTACACTCACAACCTCTTTTAGTAATTATACAAACAATACAAGGTTCACCAAACACAATGGTTTTATATCTAAAGATAACCTTAAGACTAATCTAATCCAAGGCTCACCCACACATGGGTTTTACACTACAACCTTAATTAATCTAGTCTATGGCTCACCCTTCCACAAAAGGGTTTTATGTCACAAGATAACCTTGCAAATGAGCTAGTAGAAAACACAATTAAGATAAGAAAAGAGAGAGTGTAAGATGTTACCACTTTGTTGGAATCAGTTCAAACGGCTAGTAACGTCTAGTTTCAGGAAAATTCGGACGACCGAATTCTGCGTCCGAATTTTTCGGACGACCGAATTTTTTCTGCTGCGTCCGAATCTTCTTCCGAATTTCTCTGGAAGAACAGTGACCATGCTGAAGGCCAAAATTCAGACGACCGAATTTTTTGGCTGCGTCCGAATCTTCTTCCGAATTTCTCTGGAAGAATAGTAGCAAACTTTTGCTACAAAATTCGGACGACCGAATTTTTGGACTGCGTCCGAATCTTGCATCCGAATTTTTCAAACTTTGTCAAAACATGTTCAAATCAATTCAAACAAGTTGGAAAACATTCTAGCCTTAAAGATAAGTCATTAAAGATCTTTTATGTGCAAAAACCATTTATGAAAACTTGATAATTTAGGTAAGTTCAAAACCATTGAAACCATTTAAATCAAGTTTTGTGCTCTCAATTGCAACTCATAGATTCCAAGGCTTAAGAGTGTAGGGTTTACAAAGTTTACCTATTAAGCACATGCAACCTACACTTCATGTCTTCAAAGCCTTCTAACATCTTGAACAAACTCTTCAATCTTCAATCACTTTGACATATTGGAGTTGTTCTTGCATTTTAACTTCAAGGCAATGAGACTTCATACTTCTTAGTTCATAAAACCTATCACACAACATACAAGCATATTAGTCCTCATCAATATTTGTCATTAATCAAAACTACATGATTTGCCCTTAGGGATAACAATCTCCCCCTTTTTGATGATGACAAACTTTGATGCAAAATGTGATGGATTTAAACAATGTAGTATAAAGAAGTATTAATGTCAATGATAGAAAATAATCAATTTAGCACATTGACATGCAAAAGGCTCAATTTGAGCCTATGACCCAACCAACCTCCATTTGCCTTCTTCCTTCCAACAACTAGGATAGAAGATATAGCATTTAAGCATTAAGAAAACTTCTAAGAGAGGTATTAAAGGTCATAAATGATTAATATTGCTCCCCCTTAGATTGTGCTCATTTTTCAACAAGTTTGGACTTGAGATGCTATGCATCTGAATTTTGACATATCAAGTCCAAATTGTAAAATCAGTGAAGTGAAAGCTTCAATTTTTGAAAATAAACTTTTATAAGGTTGTTCAAACATAGTGGAAGAGATTAAAATAAGTTTGAATCAATTTGAACAACAATAGAGCACATTTTGGCAACAAAAGATGCATGCATCCAAATTTCAGAACATGCATCCGAATTCTTAAACCTTGCATCCGAATTTTTAAAATCTTAAGTCCAAACTGCAATAAATTCAATATAATGAATGTTTAAAGTGAAATAAAGTGTTCCTAAGGTTGTTCAAACATAATGGAAGAGATTAAAACATATTTGAATCAATTTGAACAACAAAAGAGCACATTTTGGCAACAAAATATGGATGCATCCGAATTTTTGAAACATGCATCCGAATTTTGAATCATGCATCTGAATTTTAAGATTTCAAATCTAACATGTAAAATATGTGAGATAACAACTTTAATTTTTGAAAATAACTTTTCTAAGATTGTTCAAATATGATAGGAAGGATTAAAACAGTTTTCAAACAATTTGAAAAACAAAAAAAAATTTTGACAAGTCCAAATTTTTGGAAACAAGTTGAAAAGGTGATTTTGCATTTTCAAATGAACTATAGAAGTACTCAAATATGTATAGCTACAATAGCACTCAGTTTATCTTTGCAAAACCACAAAACTCATGTATTTAATTGTTTTCATGAATCAATCCAAAATCATAGGTCAAGTCAAGAACCAAGTTCAAGATTTCAATCTCAACTTAACCATATTCCAAAATCTCAGAAAATAACCAAAACCTCACATATTATAACATATTCAATTTAAATTTCAAATGCAGCCAAATATTTTCACAGTACACATTCATTTTACATTTTAACCTATAACACATAGCACATAGCACATTTATATTACATAGCATATTGCAGCCATCATTCTTTCTCCCCTTTGACATATGCATGTATTTTCAGAAAATTCACACATTTTGTCATTCACATTTCTTCTCCCCCTTTTGTCATCAATCAAGGATGGGGTAAGAGTACTTGGACAACAAAAGTGAAACAAAAGAAGATCTTATCAAAAGGATTTCACACATTGAGCTTCAAAACAGTATAATGACTTAGAAAGGCACAAGTAAATTTCAATGTTAAAGCATAATATGTGCATCAAGGCATAAACTAAAATAGACAACAAAATAGAGTTTAGGGATAGAAAGGCTTAGTCTTGGATGTGCTTCATGGTCTTCACTTCCAAATTTGTTTGTTGTAATGGCCATGTTTCCTTGATCTCTATATTATGGGGTCCTTCATTTGTTGACTCCTTGCCCGTGTAGTTCGACTTTGGAAAGTTACTAATCGAGAGGATCTTTGGATCTTCTTCTTTTGAACCACATTTTCCTTCTCTCTTGGCTGAAGGAGATTGGTGATGGATTTGTGATTTGACTTTGTTAAACTCCCTTCATCTTCTTCTTCTTGCTTGTTCTCTTGAGCTTTACCTCTTTGTTCTTCATTCTCATGTCTTCTTTCTCTTGGAGTGCTTCATTGTCTTTTCCTTCATCGTAGTTTTCTTCTTTAGCTCTAAAGGAACTAGCACCATTTAAAAATCACTTGAGAAATCTTTCTCAAGTCTTCTTCCATATTCTTGACTCTAGCTTCTAAACCATCAAATTTGCCAAGAATTATCAGAGCAAAAGACTTGAAGAATTTGTCCATCTTCTTCATTTCCTCTACATGGTTGTTCAATGTCTCTTGAAACACCTTGGCAACTCTTCAAATAGTCTTCTTTTGTGGAAGGTTGCTCCTCCTCCAACCTTCTCCTCACTAGATGAGTCATGTTTCATTTTAATTTTCTTTTTCTAGCAAGGATTTCCTCTTCATCCTCTTATTCTTCATCATTTTATTCTTCCTTCTTTTTCATTACTTTCTTCCTCCTTTTCTTCATCATTGCTAGCATCTCTTCTATCATCCCTTAGAGGAGTTTTTCTTCTAGCCCTTCATACATTTTCATCATCAAGTATTTAAGGAATTCTCTTTAGTGAGTTGTTGGTGTAGACTTCTTCACTCTTTATTGGTCAACTACTACAAGACAATTGCACTTGGAGATACTTGAAAACCTTGGTAAACAATTTGCTATGTGGCAAAGCCTTACGTTCGGTTCTTCTAGCTGCCATTATATTCTTTAGCACTATATATCCAAAATTCATTTTTCTTTTCTTATGCATGGCTAGCATAATTACAGCATACATATTATCAACATAAGATTTGTTCCCAAAGTATGCAATAATCAAGGTAGTAAGCATGTGATTCAAAATTCTTTCACTAGCATAAAAAAGCTTTTATCTCTCTCTCCTTTCTAGTCTTGAGGCTTCTTATCATTTATATATAGGCATTCTCAATTCTTTCATGTGAGTATAACTCACTTATAAAACAATGTCCCCCGGAAGAATAATGCCTAAACACAACATCCTCAACATCACAAATTCTATTGAGCAATGCATTATCAATCTCAAAAATCAACTTGTGATATTCTTGAAGAAAACCACTGCATAGCTTTATTATCAACTTGCTCAACTCTTTCTTCCTTAATATTTGCTTAAACTTCATAAACTAAGGAAGGTAATAGCATTCATCAAACACAAGCAAACTAGTCCATCTCACATCATTTAATAATGAGAGTATATTACCCATTTCGGATAGTTTGATGACATCCACCTTGTGGCTTGGATTTGTCTTATGGTTCCTTTTTGTCCAATCATCAAATTTAGTAGCAGCCTCCACCGTGACAAATCTATCCATCCATGACATGCTTTGAGGAACATGAACCTTCCTTGGTTCATTGATCACTAGTCCTCCTTCTCACATCTTTTGCTTTACTTTTCCTTTTCTCATGCTAGGCTTCTTTGTCCTCACCTGGAGCTACAACACTTGAATACACTCATTAGTTATTGAATTTTGAAATCCCTAAGCTTCTTCTAAGATTGGTCAAACCTTTCTTCGGCCAATGGCTTAGTAACGATATCATTAATTTGCTCATTAATGCAAACATGCTTTAAACAAGTATTACTCTTAGTAAAGTGATCTCTAATGAGATTAAGTTTGATCTCTATATGCTTTGTCCTAGTTTGTTGAATAGTATGATGATCAAATCTATTGCATTAGTGTTATCACATAATATAGCCACACATTTGAAATATAGATCATAATCACTTAGAGTATTAATAAGGTAATAGAGAATATGTTTAACAACAATCAAATGAGATTCTATAGGACAAGATGAAATCTGGCACACAAGCACATGACAAACATAATATTGTTTCTACTTGCTATCAAATAGAGTTGACTACTCCTATGAAACCTTTTTATTCTTGTCAAGCATGGTTGATAAACTTATGGAAGTGCTTATACCTTAACTTGATTCATGAAAGTGCCATCCTTGGTTTGCTTGATTTGTGGGCCAAGAAAGAAATTGAGTTTTCCTATCATGATCATTTCAAATTTACTTTTCATTAACTTGGAAAACACATCACAAAGTGAAGTATTAGAAACACCAAAAATTGTATCATATATTTGGACAACTTATAGATCATTGTTACAAGAGGTTTTTTTTTTTATGAAAATAGTAGTGTTAACCTTTCCTCTTGAAAATTCTTTTGAAAGAAGAAAACTACTCAACCTTTCACACTAAATTGTAAAAGCTGGTTTTAAACCATTCAAAACTTAGTATAGTTTGAAAATATGATTAGGAAACTTTTCATGAGCAAAACCGGGTGATTGTTCCACATAAACCACTTCCTCAATAAAACCATTTAGAAAAGTCATTTTGACATTCATTTGAAATAACTTAAAGCAAGTACAAGTCAAAAGCATTCGAAACAAGAGTTTCATCATAATCAATTTCCTCTTCTTGATTGAATCCTTAGGCAACAAGTCTAACCTTGTTTCTAACAACTTCTACGGATTCAATAAGTTTATTTCTAAAAACCATTTAGTTCCAATAATGGAATGATCATGAGATTTAGGAATATCCAAAATTTTGTATCCAAACTTATTTAATTCCTCTTGCATAGCAATAATCCAAAAATCACCACACAAGGCATCATCAATACTTTTAGGCTCATATGCAATAAGATAATAAAGTTATTGATAAAATACCGCCTTATTTTTACTCCTTGGAAGATATCACCAAAGATTTGCTCCTTAGGGTGGCCTCTTGGATATCTTAAGTTCTTTGGGAGCTCTTGGTCACCACTAGGTTGGTCATCTTGAATCATTTCTTCCTCATTGGTATGATTCTCCAAAGTTGGTGCTTGAAGATGGGTTTGATTGTCATTCATAGATGTACCTACATCATCTTCATCTTTTCTTTCCCAAGTGAATGTAAGATTCATCAAAATAAACATGAATGGTTTCCTCATCATATAAGGTTCTTTTCATTATAAACTCTATAGGCCTTTTTGTAAGAAGAATAGCTAATAGATATATCAATATCCATTTTTCTACCAAATTTAAGTAAGTTGTCACAAGTCTTTAAGATAAGACATTTATAACCAAACATTTTAAAATATGCAACTTGAGGCATTCTATAAAAAAGAAATCAGAAGATGTTTTTCTTCAAAATGATCTTAAAAGAATTCTATTTATCATAGCATGTGGTGTTTAAGGCTTTGGCCCAAAAATATTTTTGAAGAAGAATTTTCACAAAGCATAGACCTAGCCAATTTCTGCAAAGTTCAAAATTTTCTTTCAATAACACCATTTTATTGTGGAGCTTTTGCAGTTGAAACAATTATATGAAATTCAATTTTCAAAGCAAATTTTGTAAAGACTTTGTTGTAAAATTCTCCCATTGTCACTTGTGAAACACTTCTCCAATTTTCAAGGGAGGTTTGAACCTTTTTGAATAATTTTACAAACTTATGAAACACTTAATTTTTTCGAACAATGAATAATGCTAAAATGAATATTTAGAAATCATCAACTACTAGTAAGGCATACTTCAAGTCATCAATACTAGAGTTCCATATAAGTCCAAAACAATCCATTTGAAGAAGCTCAAGATGTTTTGAGGTCTAAAATCATTTTCATGGATTTGAAAGATTCTTTTGTTTGTTTTCCATATGGACAAGTATCTCAAAAATAATTTTCTCAAAACACATTTTTAGCAATCCTCTAACTAAATCTTGATAGAAAAGTTTGTTCAACAAATCCATGTTCACATGACCAAATCTTTTATGCCAAGAAAATCATTATCATAAGGAACAAGACATTCAATCTTATCAAGATAAAGCACACATTGAAACATTTTGTGAGTAATTGACCAAAATCACAAAATATCATTTTGTCATACAAATTCGGATGACCAAATTTATGGTCTTCAAGTCTGAACATTTTGTAAAGTTTCATAAAGATGTTTTTAACCAAGAAAATGCATAGATCTTCAATCATAGCTATCACGACATATAATCAATTTCAAGAACATATAAACCATGAATTCAACTTTTATTCATTGTCACACAATTAACTAATGCTAAACAGGTTATAGTTCAAATCATCAATAAGCAAAACTTGTTTAAGAAGAAGAGAGAAACCTTTACCAACATTGATTACTCCAAGAACTCTTCCTTTCTTCAAAAACAAATCCTTCATTGGTTGCTTTGACCTTGATTATGAATGAGGTGTTTTCCTTTATTCTTTAAGCTAACATCATCAATGTGCCGCTTAGTGGTGCTTGAGTTTGAATTAAAATGTTCCTGCAATAAAGGAGAGGAAGTATCCTTTGGTACCCATACTTTCTTGGGTCCATGGGGGTTAGTAATAGTTTGCTTAACTCTCCAAATGGTTTTTACACCATTCTCTACTTTTCTTTTAACATAACATTTGGTGACTTTATGTCCATGTTTTCCACAATAAGTACAACAAGTATGATGCATGGAAGTAGAAGTAGCTCTAACAAAGAGGTTGTTATATTTAGGCACATTATTGACATAATTGTAACCAAGACCATTTTTAACAAGAGAAGATCTTTGAGGTCCAATTAGTTTGTCAAGATTGTCTCTTCCATTTGTAAATTCTTCAACACATAATGTAAGATCATCAACTTTCTTTTTCAAGATTTCATGATCACTAAGCATTTTTTCAAGAGAAGAAACTTTTGTACAAAGAGATTTATTTTCAAGAGATATGTTATGTAAAGAAACATTCAAAACTTCTTTTTCAATATTCAAGCATTCAATAGAATCAAGAAGCTTTTTATTTTCACAAAATAATTTTGAATTTTCATTCAATAAATCATTAATTTTGGTTTTCATTTCCTTATTCCTTTTTGAAACCCTTTTTAATTCTTCATACAATTCAACAAGTAGTTCACTAGGATCATCTACAATATCAACATCATCATCACAACAAGTAGAGGTAGAAGGAGTGGATTGTACCTCATCATTTATTGCCATGAAGCACACATTTGCTCTTTCTTCTTCATGAGTGATTTGAAGTAGTTTCCACATTTCATGAGCGGAATCACATTCCATCACTCTATTGTATTCATTGACGACCAACGCACAACAAAGAATGTTCATTGCTTGGTAGTTTAATGTCATCTTTCTTGAATCGCTCTCGTCATAGTCCTCCATAGGCTTTGGTTCCCTTGTAACTCCATCGGCTTTCAATGGCACATAGGGACCTTTCTCAATAATATTCCACAATTCATAGTTAATAGAACAAATGAATATCTCAATCCTAGACTTCCAAAAAATATAATTAGAACCATCAAACAATGGAGGTCTAGTAGTGGAGGAACCTTCCGTATAAGGCAAATTTGATAAACTAGCCATATGATCTTTACTTCTATGTTGTTAGACCTTAACAAGAAGACCTTGCTCTGATACCAATTGTAAGACCTAAGAGGGGGGTGAATTAGGTCTTTGGCTAATCATCGAAATCTTTTTTCTTGTTTTACAAATCCTTTGCCTTAATAAAAGCTCTTCTTTAATTTCACAAACTTCAAGTTTATATGTGATGTGATGGTTAAGATAAGATCATCAAACAATAAGACTACAACCAATCAATCAACAACTATGAATAAGTAATAATAACAAGAGCATGTAAATAAATAAAACTATAAGGAATGAACACACAATTTATAGTGGTTCGATCTTTTTAAGATCTACATTCACTACCTTGAGTCCACACTCAAGGATTTCAACCAATCCACTATATGCTCAAGTTCAACAATTACATAAGAGGCTTACCACACAATGGTTTTACACTCACAACCTCTTTTAGTAATTATACAAACAATACAAGGTTCACCAAACACAATGGTTTTATATCTAAAGACAACCTTAAGACTAATCTAATCCAAGGCTCACCCACACATGGGTTTTACACTACAACCTTAATTAATCTAGTCTATGGCTCACCCTTCCACAAAAGGGTTTTATGTCACAAGATAACCTTGCAAATGAGCTAGTAGAAAACACAATTAAGATAAGAAAAGAGAGAGTGTAAGATGTTACCACTTTGTTGGTAGATGATTACACAATGTTTCACCTTCACACTTTGCTGCCTTTGGAATCTTGAATTTCAATCTTTGAGCACAAGGCAATTTGAGAGTTTTTCAATTCAATTTGATGTAAAACAAGTTAGAGCATGTAGGATTTGTTAAGTTCAAAGTTCTACTAAAAAATCTGGAGTTTATGGCTTTTATAGAATTTAAAAATCAGTTCAAACGGCTAGTAACGTCTAGTTTCAGGAAAATTCGGACGACCGAATTCTGCGTCCGAATTTTTCGGACGACCGAATTTTTTCTGCTGCGTCCGAATCTTCTTCCGAATTTCTCTGGAAGAACAGTGACCATGCTGAAGGCCAAAATTCGGACGACCGAATTTTTTGGCTGCGTTCAAATCTTCTTCCGAATTTCTCTGGAAGAATAGTAGCAAACTTTTGCTACAAAATTCGGACGACCGAATTTTTGGACTGCGTCCGAATCTTGCATCCGAATTTTTCAAACTTTGTCAAAACATGTTCAAATCAATTCAAACAAGTTGGAAAACATTCTAGCCTTAAAGATATGTCATTAAAGATCTTTTATGTGCAAAAACCATTTATGAAAACTTGATAATTTAGGTAAGTTCAAAACCATTGAAACCATTTAAATCAAGTTTTGTGCTCTCAATTGCAACTCATAGATTCCAAGGCTTAAGAGTGTAGGGTTTACAAAGTTTACCTATTAAGCACATGCAACCTACACTTCATGTCTTCAAAGCCTTCTAACATCTTGAACAAACTCTTCAATCTTCAATCACTTTGACATATTGGAGTTGTTCTTGCATTTTAACTTCAAGGCAATGAGACTTCATACTTCTTAGTTCATAAAACCTATCACACAACATACAAGCATATTAGTCCTCATCAATATTTGTCATTAATCAAAACTACATGATTTGCCCTTAGGGCTAACAGTTTATATTTCACTTTCAAAAAAAATTAGTGTATAAAGTTTTCACTTCCAACACTTTAAAATTATATTTTAGAAAATCAATGTAGTTTAATAGTTTTATTTCTTAGCACCTTTGAAAACAATATGCATGTTATTCAATCATAAAGTCTATTTATGATATTGTAACTACTTATTGAGCTTATCATAATTTTAAGGATATTAAGTATTAATACAGTAAATGCGTAGGTAGGAATATTATTATATTTACTAACACGAGAAATAGAAATCATATGAAAGAGGAAGATAAGATCTTACCATAGTCTTCCAATTGATTTTTGTACTTGTAATTTAGAATATTCCAAAGTAAATATTTAGTTTTATAAAATAATATATTATACATATTCACTTTCGTAATTAATATATTTAACTAATTTCATAAAATATATTTTTTTCACTTCTCAACCTAAATTTAGAAAGCGAAGAGAAAAAAAATTACCAATTACTTAATGGTTAATACTTATATTATATAACTTATAAGATATAATTTATAAACATAATTATCTCATTAATTTATGTAAAGTGATTAGTAAACTCAGTGGTGGTGTGTTTTAGTGCTTTGGTGCCTAGTTTCATCGTTGAAAATTCACTGATTTCTGGAGTTATTGGATCATTCTTCCTCTTTTCCGGTTACTTCATATTGAAGCACGGCATACCAGATTATTGGATTTTAATGCATTATATATCTCTATTTAAGTATCCATTTGAAGGGTTCTTGATAAATGAATTCTCAGACTTTGGTAGTTTGGTGCTCCACTTTTATTGATTTGTTTTGGTTGGAATTTAATATCGTTGAGATATTGATATAATACTTTATTTTATTTTTGTTGATTTTCAGATAGACGTTTGCTTAGTTTCTAGATATATTATTTAATAATATATGCAAATTAGTTGAAAGTCATTGTTAGAAAAGTATTAAGACATTAATTTGTGAAGGCAATCATAATTTATGGTGAATGGATAATTTGTGAGAACAATAAAAAATGAATAGGTATATTTCGAGCTTGGCTCGAGCTCGGCCCGAGCTCATAAGAGTCGAGCTCAGGCTCAACATTTGTGAGCCCGTTCGGGCTGAGCCCGAGCTCGAGCTCAGTATGATGTTACTCGGGCTGAGTCTGAGCTTAGCTTGGCGGGGCTTGTCGGGCTCAGTATGATGTTGCTCGGGCTGAGTCTGAGCTTAGATTGGCCCGGCTCGTAGAGCCCGATTGACAGACTAGATGAGTATATCAAAGACTGGACTGACAGAGTTCAAATCTATTAATGACCTCAATTGCTCCAAAACAATAATGGGAAATACCAAAAGGAAAGAGAAAAAGAAAACTGCGGGCCAAAGTTCCCTGTCAATCAGTCATTGGATTGGTTTGGGCCTTAATTAAGAGCCATCTGTTAATGGAATCTCTCTGTTGTTGGGCCTGAGCTCTAATTGATATCTTTTCTGACGGATTCTCTACTTGACTTCCGGCTTATAAATTTTGAAATTAGGGTTTTTTTCTTCCTCACTTGACTCATCTTCTTCACCGGAGCTCTGTTGCATCCCAGTGTCAAAATGGTATTTCTCTCCGTTCCTTTCTGGAATTCAAAATATTTTGTGTGAGCATTTTTAACAATATGTCTCAGTTTAGTGAATTGGGAATTTGATTTCCCTCCATTTTCTTTGTCTATTGTTGATAGCCGTCACACAAGACGTTTATGATCAAGAAAAAGTTGGCAAAGAAGCAGAGGCAGAATCGACCCATCCCTTATTGGATTCGTATGCGAACTGATAACACTATCAGGTTTTTTCTTTCCTTTTATTTTTTTGAATTTTACGATAATTAGCTTGGAAATCTTTTCTTGTTATCTCGGTTGTTCCCCCTCCCCCCTAAAATTCTGGGTCTAATGCGTCGTTTTATGGGCTCAGGTACAATGCGAAGAGGAGGCATTGGCGCCGTACTAAACTAGGCTTTTAAGCTCTTAATTTTGGAAGCAATATGTTAGCATCAGAAAGTGTTCACTGCTTGACTAGAATTTTTTTGGATTTTATATGCGACTCTTCTAGTTGGATGAACTCTATGGAGTCATTTTTGGAGTTACTGTTGAAATATATTAATGGGATTGAAATGAAATATTACTTTTACAGGTTATGCGCAAGTCTTCTTATATTATTCATTACTTGCAACTGGTTCCATTCCTTGTATATTCATGTGGTGTGTAGAATGATGTGGATTCAAGCCTTTCCATTGGTTATTTTTGTTTCGTATTTGGAAATTATTAAGATTTTGATGTTTCTGTCCAATTCAAAGAGGCATATTTCTAAGTGTAGATTCATACATGTTATCATTTAAGCATATCTGCTAGAGTCATTGGATGAGAAATGGCTATATGCTTCTTACTTAAGGTGGAGTCCTGTGGATGGTGCTGGTTGTATGCTTCTTACTTAAGGTGGAGTCCTGTGGATAGTGCTGGCTATATGCTTTTTACTCTGGAATTGGTAGTGTTTAGTCTATTGTGGATCTGATCCTTAATATGGAACTCTTTTTATCAGAGGATATCTGGTGGCGGGTCTATTTTGCTCGGTTAGGGTTTGATAACCATTTCTTGCTTGTCAAGAGTTTTGGTAGACAGTTTCAGCTATGGAAGTTGTAAAACTGAAATATCTGAAATCAAAGTTAGAGCCACTTTGTTTAGACGGGAAATTTGGTGAGCTCTTTTATTGGTGGGTTAGTCCTGTTTATTTGGATTTAGATGGAGATCCAATGTTTGTCTGTTGAAGATGATGGTTGCTTAGTCAACTTGTTTAATGGAAACCTGATTTGGTTTGCTTTGTGTAGTTTTGAAACGAAGGAAGGTAGTGAAGAAACAATGTTAGGATGCAGGAAACCTTGTTGGACAACAGTAAATGGATTTCACTAGGTTGACATGGTAGTTGTAAATTTGTTGCTGTCACTTTTTGCATTGTTTTCAGTAGTGCTGCTCTTTTATCGAGCTTGTGTCATGCAGATGAAAACCCTTGCACGCTTCTCCTAATACAGTGTTCAAAATTATTGAACTTTAAACAACTTCTTTAGCACTATATTCTCGGCTCTTTGCTGCACCAGTGTTGGAGGTATGACTTTAGAATGTGACATTGTGCTTTTAGTGCCTTGATTTAAATAAACTTGGAGTTTAATGAGAATTCTGCTTTAGAAAAGGCCAGTCTAGTTTGCGGTTGATTATGTGACTTGGTTTACACTAAGAGACCTTTTCCGGAGTTCAAAGTTTAGAATTGTGATAGAATTTCAATCAACCGATTGATCTATTTGTGGCCACAAACCATAGAATTCAGGCTCATGGATGGAAAAAACTTTCTTTGAACAAGAGAAGTAGCAAGTTGCAAGTTTTGAGCTTTGGCTGCAGATTCTTTTGGATTGCTTTTACTGGTGATTTAGCTAATTGTAATATTTGTACAAAATTATACCAGGCCTCTGCTTTATTTGTTTGATTCTGTGATTCCCAGTCCATTCTCATGGGGCCGTATTATAGGCAGCTACTGTTATCGTACCAATAATTCCTCAAATATGTACTCTGAATTTATTGATGACTGAGATTGATTGCAACTCAGTACATTGAGCTCTTTTCTTTCTGCTTTTGCTTTTCTAAACATGGAGTTTGATGTTGGATTCAATGGCAAGTAGAATGAGACCTAGACAGCACTAGTAGGTACTATTATGCTAGAAAAAGTTGCATTCAGTGCATGTGATATACAAACCTGAAATCGCCTTTGCGATCGATTTTTGTTTGGTTTCAATTGTCATTTTGATTATCTTGTTATGCGTTTGGGAACCGAGATTTGTTCTTGAAGATGTTGAGGAACTTTGCAAACAAGAAAACAACGAGGCAAGGAAAGCACCGAGTGTGTTCAAGATTTCTTTTCATGTCTTTCTTTTTCTTGGTTTTCATTCGTAATTAATGAACCGTAGCAAATTTACATAATCTTCGGACTCGCAAGTGACAAACTAACCGAACATGATAACGTAAGTGTTATTGATTTAGATGTATTTGATATGGGTTTTAGTCTTAAAAACTTCATTTTTGTTTTAGAAAAGTGAATCATTGGTGCAAAACAAGATGAATCTCAAAGTGAAAATTTTTCATTAATTATCAAAACAAAACTCAATCAAAATATACCCTAAGTGGCTATCACTTGTTCATAAACATTCTTCATCGTATTGCCTAATTAACGGTTTTTCTCAAATTAAAAATTTTAGGATGTATTTAGATTATGTTTGATTGGAAAAAAATTTGTTTTGGGTTTGTAAAAGTAAATTTTTTGTAAGAAGAGAAGTGAAATTTAATTGTGTGTTTGATTGAGAAAAATGCAATCTAAATAAAGTCATAGTTTGAATTGATTTTATAGTATTTCCTTCCTAAAACGACCCACAATAGTAACAAACTATAACAATTAAATGTTTTCATGGTGGGTATATTTAAGAAGAATTTCATTCGTCCTACAAAGCACAGTGTCACGGGTTTTGCAAATATTCATGTAATTTTTCTTTTCTTTTTGGGTTGAAGAAATATTCATGTGAACTTGATGATCTTGAGAAATATGGAAGAACATCCAAAGGGCTCCGAGACTGAGCGATAGGGATCAAATGGTGGAGATGTGTTCGGATTTTCTGCCCACTTTTTGTTTCCTACTTTTTTATCAAGTTATCATATGTTTTTTTAATTATTATAAGTTATCAATTCATAGAAAAAAAAAGAAGAGATTTAAAGAGAAAGTAGTGCATGTGACAGATTTTTTATGAACTAGATAAAAGGTGGGCAAAGAGTGAGACAAATATATCAAAGTAGCGTAGACCTGCTAGAAAAATAAAAACATACAATTATCAATGTTATAGTGAGTATTATCTCAAAATCCAATCCAATTTTTTATTTTGATTTATATATTTTTCTTTATAAATAATTTATTCTTACAAAATTTAAGGTAAAAAAATCTTCAACCGAATTATATCTAATCTTACCTATGTGCATGTTTCTCTGCAATTCTGTTAGAGATTTTCATTAGCGACCGCTAGTTTTGACCTCTTAAGGTCAAATAGCACCGCAAGGAAAAGGAAGTTTTTCTTATTCTCCATTGTTATCGGGTTTATGCTCAATATAAACTGGAGGATCGGTATAAAAGTACCAAGGCTTCAAAGGATCTGTCTTTGCATGTAAACATGGAGGTCTGAGAAAAGAGAAAAATAAAACAAAAAGAGAAATTTGAGTGAGCCTGTTAAGGGGAAGATAAAGAGAAACTCTTTATCTTCTTCCTTCATCATCCTTGTTGAAGCTCTGCCAGTTTGATTCCAAATCTTGTTCTACTTAGCAAACAATCATGCCCTCGGATATATCCTTGGACGCGATCAAGAATGAGCAAGTTGACTTGGTATACAATATCTTGTTCTCAAAGCATGGATTTTTCAGATGATTAACTGGGTTGTGAATTTGTGTAGGAAAACATCCCTGTTGAGGAGGTTTTCCAGCAGCTGAAATGCACAAGAGAAGGATTGACTTCGGAGGAAGGAGCTAAGAGGCTCGAAATCTTCGGCCCCAACAAGCTTGAAGAGAAAAAGGAAAGCAAGATTCTGAAATTCTTGGGATTTATGTGGAATCCTCTCTCGTGGGTCATGGAGTCTGCTGCTATCATGGCCATTGTTTTGGCAAATGGAGGGGTAATAATTCACCCCTATAAATCATATGATCATTTTCATTTCAATCATCGAAATGCATGCAAATTTTGTATCCTGAACCGATTTTTCTTGTTTGTTTGAATGATGCAGGGCAAGACTCCAGATTGGCAAGACTTCGTTGGAATTGTTGTTCTTCTCATTGTCAACTCAACTATTAGTTTTATTGAAGAAAATAATGCAGGCAATGCTGCTGCTGCTCTCATGGCATGTCTTGCTCCCAAAACCAAGGTATACATATTATGATCAATCATCTTTATCACGTAAGAGTATTTGAGATGTTGCAGTACATTGTTTTTGGCTGATCTTGGTTATGAATACTTTTGAAGGTTTTGAGAGATGGAAAATGGAGTGATCAGGGCGCATCAATTTTGGTTCCAGGAGATCTGATTAGTGTTAAGCTAGGAGATATTATCCCAGCCGATGCTCGTCTCCTGGAGGGAGATCCTCTCAAGATTGATCAGTCTGCCCTTACCGGCGAGTCCTTACCGGTAACAAAGAACCCTGGAGATGAAGTGTTCTCGGGTTCCACCTGCAAGCAGGGAGAAATCGAGGCTGTGGTTATTGCCACCGGTGTCTATACCTTCTTTGGCAAGGCTGCACACCTTGTTGATAGCACCAACCAAGCTGGCCATTTCCAAAAGGTGTTGACTGCTATTGGGAACTTCTGTATTTGCTCCATTGGTGTGGGCATGTTGCTTGAGATAGTTGTGATGTTCCCTATCCAACAGCGAAAATACAGAGAAGGAATTGATAATTTGCTGGTGCTGCTTATTGGAGGTATTCCAATTGCTATGCCAACGGTGTTGTCTGTCACCATGGCTATTGGATCTCACAGGCTATCACAACAAGGTGCCATTACTAAGAGAATGACTGCCATTGAGGAAATGGCTGGTATGGATGTGCTTTGCAGTGACAAGACGGGGACGCTCACCCTTAACAAGCTTACCGTTGACCAGCAATTGATTGAGGTATTTGCGAAGAACATGGAAAAAGACACTGTTGTCTTGCATGCTGCTAGAGCTTCCAGGGTTGAGAACCAGGATGCCATTGATGCTTCAATTGTTGGAATGTTAGGTGACCCCAAGGAGGTACTCAACTGGACTCCTTTACGAAGAAAAGGGCTAATTTTTATGAATGAATGCTAAATCTGCTATATTTGATCTTTGCAGGCAAGAGTGGGAATCACTGAAGTGCACTTCTTGCCCTTCAATCCAGTTGAAAAACGTACTGCAATCACCTATATTGACTCCAACGGGGACTGGCATAGGAGCAGTAAGGGTGCTCCTGAGCAAGTAAGAAATTTCTTCAATTTTGCCCAAGTGATATAGTTATCATATTTAATCTCTGGATCTAACTATTTTATTACTGCATCAGATTATTGAACTTTGCCAGCTAAAGGGAGAAACATTGAAGAAGACACATGAAATCATTGATAATTTTGCTAATCGTGGTCTTCGTGCTCTGGCTGTTGCACGACAGGTGAGCTATCTCCGAAGTACAGTATTATTATTCACATCTTTCTGATTCAAACCATCTCAACTCAATCCATAAAGGTTAAATTATTAGTAATGTCATATCTTTACAGACTGTTCCGGAGAAGGACAAGGAAAGTCCGGGTGAACCTTGGGAGTTTGTTGGCTTGTTGCCTCTTTTTGACCCTCCAAGACATGATAGTGCTGAGACAATTCGAAAGGCTCTTGAGCTTGGAGTCAATGTAAAAATGATCACTGGTGATCAGCTAGCCATTGGTAAAGAAACTGGCCGTAGGCTTGGTATGGGCACAAACATGTATCCCTCTTCTTCCCTTTTAGGCCAAAGCAAGGATGAGTCCATTGCTTCAATTCCCATTGATGAGCTCATAGAGAAGGCTGATGGCTTTGCAGGAGTCTTCCCTGGTAAACATAGTAAACATAATAAAACATACTAACCAAATGAAGTTTATATATCCTCTGAATAACAAAAAATTTATCTTTGTAGAGCACAAGTACGAAATTGTGAAGAAGTTGCAGGAGAGGAAACACATTTGTGGAATGACTGGAGATGGTGTAAACGATGCTCCTGCCCTCAAGAGGGCCGATATTGGAATTGCAGTGGCAGATGCAACTGATGCTGCCCAAAGTGCATCTGATATTGTCTTGACTGAGCCAGGACTTGGTGTGATTGTGAGTGCTGTGTTAACAAGTAGGGCCATCTTCCAGAGGATGAAGAACTATACCATCTATGCTGTTTCGATCACAATTCGTATTGTCATGGGATTTGTGCTTATTGCTCTCATCTGGAAGTTTGATTTCCCACCTTTCATGGTCTTGATTATTGCCATCTTAAATGATGGAACAATCATGACCATCTCAAAGGACAGAGTGAAGCCATCTCCTGTTCCCGACTCATGGAAGCTCAAGGAAATCTTTGCCACTGGGATTGTTCTTGGCACCTACCAAGCTGTTGTAACTATGGTGTTCTTCTATCTTGCATCTGACACAGATTTCTTCCCAGTAAGTCTTTTCCTTCAATTAACACAAAATAAGCTAGTTAAGTTGAAAGCAGGCCTTTGAAGTTGAGAATATCCACTAATGAATTTACCTTTTGTAGCATGTGTTTAAGGTCAGATCGATCAGTGACCACCCGGATGAGCTAGCTGCTGCCCTTTATCTCCAAGTTAGCATTATCAGTCAAGCACTAATCTTTGTTACAAGATCACAAAGCTGGTCATTCGTTGAACGCCCCGATATCTTGCTTGTCAGCGCTTTCATTGCTGCTCAGTTGGTAAGTTTTAGTTGATTTCTAGTTTAGTTCAAGACTAGTATTAACTTCTCAATTTTCATCACTCACTAACTGATTCATTATTGCTAAACATAGCTGGCTACAGTGATCGCTGTCTATGCAAACTGGAGCTTTGCTAGGATCCAAGGCGTTGGATGGGGTTGGGCTGGAGCCATTTGGATTTTCAGCCTCATCACCTATTTCCCTCTTGATGTCCTCAAGTTTATCATTCGCTTTTCATTGAGTGGGCAAGCTTGGGATTCAATGATCCAAAACAAGGTGAAAATCAAACTTTGGACAATTCTATGCTGCCATGAACTTGATAAAGATGTTATTATCATTTCTTTGAATTGCATTTTTTTTTTCTCATTACTTGATACTTTTTCATTGATCATTCAGACTGCTTTCACAACCAAGAAAGATTATGGCAAGGGAGAGAGAGAGGCACAGTGGGCTGTGGCTCAACGAACTCTTCATGGTCTTCAAACTCCAGGAGCTTCCAACTTGTTTCAGGACAAGAACTACAAGGAGTTGTCCGAAATTGCTGAGCAAGCCAAGCGAAGAGCTGAGGTTGCAAGGTATAAACTTTGATCCTAAAAAAATTAAGAGTTGTTATAAACAAAACCAAGAAGCAGTCATTCTGCTTAAGTTCAGTCACTGAACCTCTCAACTGTATTTGAACTGTCTAGTTCTTCACCATGATCGTTCTTAATACAAGTGGGCTGTCTTGTAACTGGACTTGAGGAATCCCCTGCTTCTTCACCAACTTTTATCAATAAACTTATGACTTTGTATTCTCACAAGAAAATTGATGCAGGCTGAGGGAACTTCACACTCTTAAGGGACATGTTGACTCAGTGGTGAAGCTGAAGGGGTTGGATATTGAGACCATCCAACAACATTACACAGTTTAAAGGGGCTAAAAGATTGTTTGTCAATCAAGAGAGGATGAACAAGTTTGGGGTCAAAGGCAACATTTTTCTGCTTCTTTTTTGTTGAAAATTGTCAAGTAAAGTAGGATTCTCAGCACTAATTTTGATCAAGGATGGCGAATAAATGGGTCATATCAATGAAAAATCAATTTAGCAGATCAATAACTCCCAATGTTTTCTCGCATTACTTTACTTAGCATTACATGTGTAGCACTACCATATTTGCCCAGAAGAGGGGGGAAAAAGGCTAAATTAGTATATCCTTTTTCTTTATCTTTTAACTTTGCTGAAGATCCAAGTAGAAGGCGAAGTGGTGCTACATGTAGTCATCAAGCTATCTTCAAAATGAATATGGAGAAATACAGCAGTTTACAGGGGATGGAGAAAAGTTTCTGTTAAGTGAAAAAACAAAAGGATAGAAAAGCATTTAGGAGCATGATATTGTTGTAGACCTTTTGGATGTAAAGCAAGTGCTACATATATATAACAATTTTGAAGATATTTCAGCTTCAAATATTTTCTTGGTCGACATGGCTGGTGCTATTGATTCCCGAAGTGAACTTACCTTACTGTGATTGCTTTAGAGTTAGCCTTCAGAATTTCAGGATGGATTACCTTTCTTCTTTCTTTGATTGTGCATGAGCACCGAATGAATTTCTAAAAGTCATCCTTGAATTTGATTACGTTATTGAAAGTACATTTTTTTATTATGTACTCAATTAATACAACAGTTATGAGATCGTACATAATGAATAATTATTTATAAAGAGTAATGATAAATTTGGACGTCACAATTTTTTATTTTTTATTTTTTATTTTTTATTTTAAACAAATAATTATAATTTATTATAAAAATATAAAAATATTTAAAATTATTCTATATCAGTAAGATTATTTTGTATTTAATAATCTCAAAGTAAGCAGATGTTTTAATAGTGTATGCTAAGCCCTATCGCTATCAGCCTAAAGAGTCTCTCCCTTTTATTCAATAATGCGAATACAATCAACCTAATCCACCATAAAACAACTACGAATCTTTTCAATTTACACACATTATGTCAAGTCTCTTTATATGTACCTTTCAATTTAATTTGAATGCTACAGAATTACTTTTTTTTCTTTTTCCTTTTGTCGTGTTACTCAATCATTTCACAATGCTTATACTCGTTAAAATTGATACATCTATTATAGTAAAATTTCTATTAAAAAAAATAGAGCAAAGAAAATAGACAATTTGTTTAACTAGATAGCTAGAGAACATAATTTTGACAACAGGTTTAACCCAATAAAATTTTTTAAAAATCCCGATAACTGGCAATTGATAGTGAAGATATATTAAAATTGAGTTTGAGCATGAATTTGGAAGGATGTTGCTAAATAACTATAGCTTTAGAATTTCAAATGGAATTCTTTTTGCGTTTCTTGACAAAAAAAATTGCAACATAGTTTAATTTTACAACATGACCTCATACCAATTAATTAGTGTTATCAATACTGGTTAAAGTCCAGGCATGCTTGAATTTAGTAAGTTAAAGTCCGTTTGCAGGCTTTTTTGGCCCGCTCAGTTTAGTTTGCGGGTCAGACACGACCTACCTATTTTTTTATTTTTTAAAAAAAATTCTTAAAATGACATTGTTTTGATTTTTTGTTCCGTTTACCCCCGGGCTGACTATCGCTAGTCGCGGACTAGAAATTTTTAGCTTGTGAAAAAAGGGGCCAGTCCGCTCCGCTCTATTTTAAGGACAGCCCGTGATGGGCCAGGCTAGACAGAGCGGGCTGACTCGTTTGACACTATTACAATTAATAACATCATCTTAAATCCTTAAATTGATCGAATTAAAAATAAAATTACAATACTAAAAAATAGTTAATCCTTTTTAAAAAATTCAAAACAAATAAAAAATATTTTATTCTTTTAGATTTTTTTTAAAAAATTACAAAAATTCGACTCTAATTTTCTAAATTAGAAATACACTAAACTACAAATTAAGGGGCCACTTATTGAAATTTGATATCTACATTCTTATATATTTTATATACAAAATTAAATCTGCAATTTCTGACCAAAAAATTAATCACATAACAATTGGTTCCATCTTTCCTCAAAAAAAAAAAAAAAGCACCCATTACATTTGTAAAACAAAAATGAAAAACCTGAAAATCAATGATCCAGAAAGGCCACGAATACTCCCGCCAAAACCCCTCCCGCGTTATCATACCCCTCTTTCCCAATTCCCAATCCAAATAAAACCCCAAAATTTCTCCTCCTTCTTCATTGTCTCTCTTGCTTTTTCTTCAAGTTGCAGTTGCTCTAAGGAGGTTGATTCTGTGCTCTAATGGCGCCTCAGAAGTTAACGGAATACGAGCGGCGGAGGCTTGAGAACATTAAGCGCAATGAAGAAATGCTTGCTGCCCTCAAAATCCACTCTAAAGTCTCCGAACTCTCTGCTGCCGCTAAACGCCAAAGGTTGAAACTTTTTTTTCTATCCTCTTCTTTTCCTCTATGTGGGGTCATTATTCTGTAGTGTGAATTGTGAATTTCACTGGGTTTGTGTAGAAATGAGAATGTCAATTTCTTGAATAGTTACCTTAATTTTTGGAACTTTGGTTAAAAATAAGGGATACGTACATACGTTTATGTGTTTGTTCATTCTCTGACTTTTTTTATTGATATATCTGTGTGCTTGCAATGGCAGAGCTGAAACTAAATCTTATAAAGTGATCCCTGAGAAGAAGCAGAGGACCGAAACCCCAGTTGTTCTTCGGAGGTCTCTAAGGACCCAAGGAGTGCCACCAGATTCTTCCTCTGCTGCTGGCCTTAAAGATGATTTCGATGAAACTCAAAAGTCAATATCTAGGAAAGCCCCTACAGTGGATCTAGAATCGACCTTAAAAAAGAGAGCTTATGAAATAGGTCCTATTAGCATGGCAAATGTGTAGAGGACAGAGGGCTCTGATAAAAAGCTACTCGAAATAATTTTGAGTTGCTCAAGAAAATCCAAACTGAGTATCGGTAATGATGCCATATGTGATTCAAACAATGGAAGCAAGGGAGATGAGGATTTTGGGAGTTTGACAGGAGGTAAGGTAGGGAGATTAGTTGACATTGAGGCACTGGAATTGGAACAAAGAAATGTAGCACGTGTGGTGCATGGAAGAATATTTACTGTAAGGTTTTTTCCAGCTAGAGATACGAGAATAGTTGTTGCTGGGAATAAGGAGGGAGATGTTGGTTTCTGGAATATTGATGCCGAGGATGAGGATGGCAATGGGATTTACATTTATCATCCTCATTCTGCACCAGTCTCGGGGATAGTGTTTGATTCCTTTTCCTTATCAAAGGTAAATGAGCTACTTTATTTTGTATTATAATAATATATGATTTTATTGCAAACTTTGTTTCTTTCAAATATTTTCAAGAGCCTACATTAACATGACACAAAATATGAGGAGCGCTACCATTGAAATTAATAGCATGAAGTAGCACTTATTAGACATGATTATCTTTGCTGGCGTTTGGTCTTTCTTTTGAACTACAAGTGAAAGACCTTAGGAAAGATAAATTACACATTTGTCTGCACTTGCATTTAAATATTTGACGCAACAGACACATGGTACGTAAGAGCTCTATCTCTTCTCGCAGAAAGAAGAGAGAGAAGAAAGAAGAATTTAGATTCACGAAGAAATGTAGTCATCTACAAAAAGTTAAAGCTTGTGTCCTCTACCTGTTTGGAATTTCATGATTTTAACCATGAGAAGTTGAATGATTTTTACTTTGCTTACTTTTATTACTAAATGGCTTCTGAGATTCCTAAGTATACAAATTGGAAATTGGCATTGATGCTGCTGCTTTACATTTGATGCAGCTTGGTACAGGGATCTAGTGAATGCTAATATATAGTTCTCTTGGTGCATTTACCTTTTATAATGAAATCAAGTCTGTACATTGCTTAATCTTTGTTTCTGAAATCCAATGCAGATGTTTAGCTGTTCATATGATGGGTTTGTCAGATTGATGGATATCGAGAGAGGGATATTTGATTTGGTGTATTCCAGTGATTATGGTGTATTTTCTTTATCTCAAAAGCCAGACGATGTAAAGTCCTTGTATTTTAGTGGGCCTAATGGAAAAATGAGCGTTTGGGATGCAAGAGCTGGAAAATCTGTATCCTCATGGAATTTACATGAAGATAGGATCAACACGATAGATTTCAACTCACAGAACACAAATAAGATGGCAACAAGTTCTACTGATGGAACTGTCTGCATTTGGGATTTGAGGAAAATTGGTTTAGAAGTGCCAACAGCTTTGACAACTGTTACCCATAGAAGGGCAGTACATTCTGCTTATTTTTCACCTTTTGGAAACTTTCTTGCTACCACGAGGTAAAGAAGTTTGACTTAATCTAACTTGTATGCATGCTAGCAACGCATAACAGAAGCATTAAGGGATTCTTGAACTAGTGGTGAATAAGGTTTGAGTTTTTAAGTTTATAATTTTTGGTTCTTTGAAGTGAGACTACTTTAAGTCTCATATGTATGTCGTTTTCTTGAATGTCTGTTTGATTACTTCTCCCAGAACAAATTCATATTTGCTCCTTTTAATGCAGCATTGATGACAGAATTGGTTTACTAAGTGGAGAGAATTATGAAGATGTATCTATGATATATCATAACAACCAGACAGGCAGATGGATCTCTCCGTTCAGGTACATTGTATTGTTTCTTAATTTTCGGGCAACAAAATAATCATCTTTCTAAGCATGTAGCTTCTTTGACATGGACAAAGTAATATTAGAAGATATCCAGCTCTAATTTTTCTTTTTCTTTTTTCTTGTTCCCCCCTCTCAAGCTTTTTCTGGTGAAAAGTAACTGGTAAGAAAACCCCATTTACAAAATAAAAAGTTGCTATTGAACAACCTCATTTAAGATGCATCTAGGGAAAACTGAACCTAAAATGAACCTTCTAGACATTATTTGGTGTGTCATTGCAATGTTTATAGCAAACTACACTTCAAGACAATACTAAATTCATACTATATTATCTGCAATTTGTTTGTTATTTCTTTCACCAAAATTCTGGTGTGGAAGTTCTTGGAATCTATTTGATGCATCGTTCTTATTAGTTCAGTGAATTTTGGCATGCATCTGTCTCTCATGATATATTTAGTGTTGGTAAACTTGGTTTTAAGTTTGTCAGATTCATCCTACAATGTATTTTAAGTTTCATTATTTCTTTGTTTTCTGATGTGAAAATGTACTCCAAAGCCTCCATAGGAAATGCCATTGCAATTAGAGATGATTCATGTTGTTAGCCATTGAAAAAGTAATCTCGCAGACGTCTTTACAGAATGCTGGGCTGTCTATAAATCATTTCTTTTTTGCTAATTCTCTACCTCTGTTGCTGGATCAGAGGAATATGGGGATGGGATGATTCCCAGATCATCGTTGGGAATATGAAAAGAGGAGTCGATGTGATCTCCACAACTGGAAAAAATGTTGTTGCTACTTTGAAAAGCGAGCACATGACTGCCATTCCTTGTCGGTTTGATGTTCACCCTTAACCATATTGGGATGCTCGCTGGTGCTACAAGCGGGGGTCAGATTTATGTATGGAAGCAATCCTAGCAGGTGGTTTGCAGTGGATATATTGTTTAGCAACAATGTTTTGTTGTAACCTCTTTAGGTAGCTTCCTGTAAAGTTTTGTTTGGAAGAAGACTCTGGATATTCTTGGGCGCCATTTGAAATATGCAGTAACTGTTGTCCATGTAATGTTGGTAATTGTCAAGGTACTTCTAGAATGATAAGGTTTTAGATACTTTTGCCATTTCATTGGTAAATGATTGTTCAATAATTGCTTAATTGTGGTATTGGGAATTTTACCTTGTATATAATGTCTGTTTGGAGAAACGTGTACTTGAAAGCATTATTTTGTGTTGCATTTTTTCTATGCTCTTGCTCCTCTGCAGTGGTAAAGGGTACTGGTCAGATCCTAGTCATCTGCCTGGAAGGCAGTACCGTTAGATAAATTCAGAGTTTTCCGAGATGTTCACATGATCTGATGAAGATAAAACCCATACAGTTACTGCTTCACCTTCTGCTTCCAAGAAGTTAATTCTGAAGGTAGATAATCTTCATTACAATAAATTACGGCATGTGCCAGCAATTTACCAAGCCAAGCATGATAAAACAACCCCCTTGAACCAAGCCCTGCAAATAACCAGTACTTGCACGCATGACTTCCTCCCAACAAGTTATCTACAGAGCCCAACAGGGGAAGTGATCCATGTGGCGTTAATGGTGGCATGGCCCTTAATCCTGCAACTGCTCCTGTGACTTCCCAGTTTTTTATTGCAGGATATACAGCTGACGCCTTTGGTAGAAGTTCTTCTAGGGCTTTAGAAGTTTCACTAATAGTAACATCTCTAGAATAATTTGTCGAACTCCATTCCCATGTTGAGCCCATATGCAGATTGCGAGGTCCCTGTACAGAAAGCCATGCATCTGACAAAATGAGGGACTATGCTCCGGATAGTTTTCTCTGAAATGAAAAATATGTTTCAGAGACAGTTCTTTGGAGGAATATCAGTACCTATAATCAAACTTAAACGTCAAAATGCAAAAGAAAACCAAGAAGGTAGAAATTTTGATTCAGAAACCACTTCAAGTCAAGAGCTAAACTGCTTTAGCCTCATCAGAAATGTAATTAGCCTTCAATCTAACAGCTTTAAACTCTTATGAATTGGGGAAAGTTTAGATCTTTGAAATCTTAAATTAAGGAAACAGAGAAGGCATATCTTAAGCTATGCAGAACTATCAGATACCTGATAGTATCAGTAAGCTGCATGTGAGCAACAACACCTCTGCATGTCCTCAATGGGAGAATTCCAGATAACTCAGGGAGAAAGACTGTTCTGGCACCTAGACATATGATCACTGCGTTGTATTCCCCTGAAAAAGAAAATGGTTCTCATATTCTCTCACAATTTAGAGACATTAACCACAAATATCTAATCACTTCAAAATTTTGCTCTTAACATTAAAGCCCTAATATGTTTACCATGGTCACTCGATTCTCTTTTTACACAAATGAAATAAAAGGTCACACAAACAACTTATTTGAAAAGTCCACACTCTACAGAGAGAATAAAATGAAAAAATATTTTATCTCACATAAGATGTCCTGCATGGGAGATATGGGTCAGAAACATCAGTCAGTTCGAATGCTAGACTGCGGTTTACAAATATTAAATATCATAAGTACCTGAAGTGGAGAGGACGAGTTACATAGATCAACAAGATAAAATACTATGTATCAAAAAAAAAACTAAACTAAACATCACCCAATTGCAATTTTAACTAGTTGAAGGCAAACACAAGCACTGCAACTGCCATTTAAGATTACAATTGTGTGCCTGTCCTCTCTCTTATAGGGGGTAAGGTAGTAAATGAGAAGAGAGAGGAAGAGATAATTTCTTTTACAGGGACAAGTCAAATACAAGTAATGAACAATGGCATCCACACAGCATCTAGCAGTCATAAAGCATCAATCACCCACAAACATATAAAAAGCCTAACATAATATCTTCATATGTCAGTCCCAGTGACCATACAGCACTAAAGCACCAATTAGTGAGTAGAAGAAGTAAAAGCCAGGGCATATTACACAAGTCCTTATCTTCAGGCTTCTTCTCATGCTGCTTTTTAAAGTTGTAAGTCAAAGAAGTTACCTGCAAACTCCATGAGATTGTCAATCACTTCCTGTGGAAATTAAGTTCTCTGGGAGCAAAACCACCAGTGGACATGTCTTTGACTAAATTTTTACATGCCAAATAAAGTGCCTAATGGGAGATCAGAGATACACAGTCAGCAAATGTAAGAAGGTATCCAGATAATGGATGTCACAATAACTCAAGCATGTCCTCAAACCTCAAGATAGCATTTAGAATGAACACTGACAGCTTCTGGCATATAAAAGGCCACATCAAGTGGTGCACATAACCCAGGCACAAGATCTCCAGCAGCATCCTTGTTCAAGGACTTTATTTTGCAACTAGCAAGGCAGTTCTCTGCATTCTACTAATAGAAGGAAGATAAACATGCATCATCTTAAAGGATTAACCATGCCCCAGAATTTCTGCGGTTAGTGTATAAGAGGACTTACATCAGTCATTATTTGCATGTTCTTTGAACTGGTAGCTGGTCTCAGGATACCTCTAAAAAATAATAATAATAAATAAATCAAGTCATATGATTTTGAAACAAATTTCCATTCCGGTAGGAACAGAGAATGCGAAAAGTTTAAGCTAATCTGTGAATCTTGAGGGTGCTATATTCACATCATAAAACAATAGAAATCAAATCATGGATAATATGTTTAAGAAATAGTGTTATCATGAAAATCACCATCAACAATCAAAATCATTCAGTGGCTTAGAATCAGATTTCAAAGAAAGCATGCAATTTATTTGAGGGAAAATCAAAATTTTCTTAAAGTCACATGGAACCAATACATACTACCATAGAAGAATAATAGGCTCACAAGAATATATTAAAACAGTAGTGGACATGTATTGCAGAAGCAGCAAGAAAAAGGCAAGCATCTTTTTCTTTCTTCTTGATCTTGTACTGTAAAGGACCCCACATGTAAGTCATAGTCATAAAACAAATTATGCAAATCCTTTGTCAGGGTAGCAGATGAATTAACTTTTGCACACTGAATCTTGCAAAAGTTTTCATTTCTAGGTTGCCTTTAATAATGCAAGGTTTATATTTGAAATGTTTTAAAGCATTGAGCTGTCAACTCCATAGCAATCATAACTAATGGGAGATGGATACATATTTTTAGGCCCATTAGTTACATTCTTTCATTTACCGAAAAGAAGGTGCATTTGGATTGAGTTTCATTCAAAAACCCAATGCAAGTTTCCGTTTTGGATCTCTACTCTTCTCTCACTAGCAATTCATTCTTGGCAAAAACCGAGACAATTTTCAAGTAGAAACCTTACCCAAATTAATATATGAAGATGCTCTAGCCAATTTCACTTGTGAAAATAGAAGCTCTAGTGTTTGCGTTACTCCATTAATTCTCATAGAAGCAGAAATCTTAATAGACTAGAAAAGACACGGTAATTTTTTTTTTTTCAATTTCAGAGGAGAAGGTTTATCCTATCTCACATATTTAATTTGAATTAATAAACACACAGTACCAATTCCATTTGCTCACCACGTACAAAAATGAAACTATTCAATTTGAACAGCAAAGGGCAATTAATCAAGTCCGACAGCGGGTTTCCAACAAGCCTTACAGGGAACCCTAGGAACTCTGAATGAAGATGACTCATCACCTAAAACGATAAAAGGTTTCAAGCACCATATCTTCTGTTTAATTTTAGGGTTTCTATAATGCACATTAAAATACTATTGCAGTGGCTATGGTATACATGAAAGTTGTAGTGCTTCATGGAAAATAAATTTATTGAACTAGATAATTTATAGATCCCTTAAAAAGTTGATCAGCGAAAGAACAATTCCATCACTTATAAAATTTAGGAATGATATGACACCTTAAGATAAGGTTTCACCTGCTTATTCTCCACATTAGTTGTCACAATCATTCAGTAAGAGATCATAAGATATTAGTAAATATCCTTCTGTACATTTCAGGATAACATAGAAATATAAGGAAACTACCTCTCCAATCGCTAATGCCTCATAACAATCCTTTATCAGATAATCAACAATGTAACAATTTCTATTAACAAGTTAGTACCTGAGAATAGCAAGCTTAGCAAAATTTTAATAGAAATGATTAAATGATGATCTCACCCCAATTTGTTATGCCATCACTTCTGCCCTCATCGGTGAGATCATAACTCAGTAAGTTATTAGACACAAAGAAAAGACTACTTCTGTGAGTCCAAGGACGGCATATACGAAAGAGATACTTGTATAACTTGCACATTTAGAACTTCAAAATTATTTTAATATAGGAGAAATCTTTCCTCCAAAAGAACATATAACCAGAAGCCTATTCTGGTAATCGGTTGAATAAAGAATGCCAAGTACCTGAAAATCGTAGTTTCTGCTTCAGAAGGATTTTGGTAGCAGGAACAACACTGAATTACTTTACTAACCAATGCATGATGATATTTATATGTACATGTCTAAAAGTCAGTATACAGTTTAATCGAGTCGCTTACAAAAATACATATTCTTATTTAAACATTGCTAACGCTACAAACTTCTTGGATCATTTTAGTAATTATTACATGTTCAAAAATCATAGCCGGAAGAGAAAACAAACCTTCTCCTGACAATAGAACTTTGAACAAGTGCTTGTTCTACTCCATTTAACTTGGGATGTTCCGCATCTTCAGCAACATGCAATAACTTTAAAGTTTCCCTCCAGCACTCTGCCCCCCGCCAAAGAACCTTAACTGAAAATTGAACAAACGTAACTCCAGAAGAGATCAATTGTCAAGATGCGTAGTTCTTTCAACGATCAAAACGCCTAACATTGTGGAATGGTGAAATAAATGATAACTGAGAAGAGCAATAAAGTCGTTCACAATGTTTAAGCGCACAAACCTTTAAGAGAGTAAGGGTGGAGGAGTCCACCAGCCACCCCAGATGCACCTCCACCGATGCCAATTTCATCGTATAAGTCAATTGACAACTGCAGCTCCTTAGAACTGTTCTGAAACGGAAAGTTACTTGAAGAACGAAACAATACAGAGAACTAGCAAAGGTCCAAGGTTTCTGATTCCAAAGTTTCTATATAAATCATATGCAACAACAAAAAAGCACATATCTTGCTTTATTGCACACAAACAACTTTGTTTATAAATCACAACCAGCACATCCACCTAGAAGCGTTCTGAAATACTCTGCAATACACACACAAAAACAAAAAGAAATTCTACAAACATCCCAACACAGAAACGGAGAGGGAGTACCTGCAACAAATGCCAAGCTACAGATAACCCAGCAAAGCCAGCACCAAGAACTGCGCACCTGCATTCATACGCTTCCAAAGATTAAACAAAAGAAAGAATCCACTGATTGAAGTTCCAGTTTGTGAGTAAAATTAACGTAAATGAGACAAAACCTGAGCGAAGGTTTAGGAAGAGAAGAAGAAAAGCGAACAGAGGAGGAAGAACAAGAAGAAAAAAGAACCGATGAACTGGATTTCTTGAAGCCATATTTATGCAGCAGTAACAGATTGAAATTGCAGGATGCTGATGTTATTTGGGAACCCAACATCCTTTGCTTACTGGTTTTTCAGCTACACTTAGCTTTGTGGATTTGTCAGATTAGTGCCTTTTCAGGAAATTTCTCTTCGTTTATTTTTTTTAAGATTAAGAAAAAGATTTTGCTGTCTTTCTTCAATATTTTCCTCAATGCATTATGAAATTAAAGGGTTTGTATCTTAAAATTCTTTGAGTTGAATTTTATTATATAATTATTAGGTATTCTTTCTGTGGAAAAAAAGAATATGACGGAATGTATCAATAAAATGGATATATAGGGGTGTGCAAAACGGTTTTCGGTTGTGTTTCGATTTTACTATTTGATTTTTATTTTTTTATTTTTTTAAAAATCGAAAACGAATCGTTCACTATTTAGTTTTATAGTTCGATTTAATTTGGTTCAATTCGGTTCGATTTAAACCGAAATAAATACAAGAATACATTAATATAATGTGCTATTATATTTATTTTTTAAACTTTCGATTTTTCGGTTCGATTTTCAGTTTGATAACCTAAACCGAAAATCGAAACGAAATATATATAAACTCTAAAAACTGAACCGAACCGAACCGTATAAATAGAAAATCGGACTTAAATATAAAAAATAGTTCGGTTTCGGTTCGATTTTCGGTCCGTTACGATTTTTGCACACCCATACATATGAGATTAGATATTGCATTTAAATTAAAAAATAAAGAGATTTACAATTTGCAAATTTTCTAGGTCTTGAGAAAGTTTTAGAATTCCATAAACATTGGAACTTCTAATTTCTTTAGTATTTTAATTTATTATTTCTCTAATAAAAAACATAACTTGTTAAAATCAAATTCACAGATATCTCTTCAAGATTTTTAAAGAAGAAAAAAATTAGCAAAGTAAATCAAGAAAAATGTCATCTTCGAGTTATATTTATATAAGTGTGAAATTTTAATAGGGTTTAGACGGTCATTTTATTTTAAAATATATAAATTTTGACTATTTTTATATAAATTAAAAAAATAAAATAAAAAAATATTTTTTATTATATCATGAATAAATTTTACTAATATAACATAAAATAAAAAAATATTTTTACGGTAATAATAAATTTAAAAATTTAACTATTAAATTTTACAAAATTCAAAATATTTTGAGAATTGAAAAAAATAGTTTAAAAATTATATTTTAAAATGGATAGAAAACTGTCTACCTGATTTTTTTTGCCTTTTCCGGTTAACTTAGGAAGTGTTAATGCAGATAAGCTCCTTGGACATGAAGTCATAATTCATGTAATTTGACTTGAAATACTAAGTGTTGCTTTTTTTTTTTAATGAATAATGAAATATTATGTGTTGCCATCACTGCTTTTATGAGACTCTTTTGAACAAATCCATAAGTTTTTTCTTTCTCTCTCTTCATTTTTTTTTTTTTTTTTGGATTTTACCACTTTCATGGTCCAACGAGATCAACGCCCATTCAGTACTTATCTGATTGGATCAAACTGGAGAATTTTTCTCCCCTTTTTGTTAGGTAATTTTGAACATTCATTTTACAGGTCTACGGGAACCTGAGGACTGATCAAACTAGAAAATGCATGATTTTGAATCATTAGTGCTGGCACAATATAATAGCACGTCCAAGCGACCCTAAGATTCATGTTTCTTGCTACATAGATACACATGCTATATAGATAATTGATTGTTGATGATCAATACAGAGAATCCTTGATTGCCGGAGACATTATAAGCTTGCTGCAAATCTTCAAGCTTTACGTACAACTACTCGCCTTTCTCTCTTATACTCAACTTCATCTCTTTGCTGCATTATTAATAGGGCTCTTCTCACCTGCAAAGGTATAACAGTAAAAAATGTGGCCATAGTTGGTTCTGATCTATACTATGAAGTTAGAGAGAAAGGTGTCTCACAATTGATTCATTCAAGCCCATCCTAGTAAGATCATCGATCAACCGTCTCTCTGATAGGTGGCTGCCAATTCCCATTCTTCTTTTTATTTGAGTTTCAGCTTGCTGTACAATAATTCAAGGAATATTTACGTGTTAAGATAATGATATGAAGAGTTAGCTACAAACCAGAGGAAAAGAAAAGAGGAAAAAAAGGAAAAAGGCAGCCTGATTATCTGATGTTCGGAAGCAAACCTTTATCTCATTAGCCATCTCGGGGGTAAAATTTATGTGCTGGTTTATTCCAGATCGTGCAGCATCCATTGTAGAATTATTGAAAAGTCTTAGAGCTTCTGAAACATGGCTCTCGTTTGCAACATGGGACCTAATATCATGGAGCAAATAACTTGGTCAAGAGATTATTATCATACCTGAAATTCAATGGCAAGGGAAAAAATTTTACAATCATAAACCTTTTTACCTTAATTTGCAATCATAAGAAACAATTGCACTGTGATGCCATAATCTGATGCCAATTCATCAGATAGAAAAAAGGTAATAAGGTAGGCAAGAGGCCAAATTATACACCAAAAATCAGCATAGGACGTGATATATCAATTTTACTCTTGAATTCTTTTCCTCTATTGATTGGTCCATTAACCAATACCACTTAGTTAAATTTTTATGATATCTTTGCGATTTATTCTAAGCACAGAAGTGGTTCTTTAATACTAGTATAACGGATCAGTCCATTAGCTGATCAGGAGGATTTTTAACTTGTCTGTTTAGAGGAACCAATGAATTTTCTGATCAAAATCTAGGCTTAGATGATTAGTCCCTTCATGTATAGAAATTTCAGAATTTATTTGAGGTTTAGAGTTCTCATACCTTATTAAAAGCATTCAACCTCAATATTTTATTTGAAAAAGAAGAAAGTATTTATCAGGAAAAGTTACATATGCTGTCCAACTTACAGCCTCATTTTTGCAAGTGCTTCACTCAACCTCACAATAGCTTCCAGCTGCCTCACTGTAATTGGTATAGCAACTGCTTCCCCAGTTTCATTTGCTTGCCGCCTCATGTCCTGGAAGAAATAGAATAACTCTGTTGAAAATTGGTAAAATCAAAAGACAGCAATGTGCTTCTTAATTGACACATCCACAGGCTCCCAAGTCCTCTTTCTGGGCCAAATGATTATTTCCAAGTAGGATGTTAGCTATTACCAATATCCTATGGTTACTTCTCATTATATACCTGTCTAATTTTAACATAGTTCTCCTGTAACACTGATGCTGCGGACTCTGATAGACGTGGGTGGCATACGGTTCGACAGTAGTGTATGTACCTGAACAGCATTTCAAATACTTCAATTAAGAATCCAATATGGTGGTAATCACTAAATCTAGACTTAAACAATAAAACTTGTAAATATGTAGAAAACAAGACCTCTTTAGCCAGTTGTCCTCTTTGGAAGATCTGGTGTCGCCCAAGGTCGAGTCAGCAGAGGCATGGACCTTGATGATATGGCTTGCAATATTCTGTAAAGGCAGAAACCTGATTAACTAGCTGCACATTCTTACATGGTAAGCTTGGCACGATTTGACTTTTTGAGATTTTCAAGAGGAGATATTTCTTTAGCCAGTATGTCTACATCTTTTAAAAAAAATGAAAAATTTTCACAAACAAGGAAAGCGAGAAATAAGGGATAAATTCATGTTCATCGACACACAAAAACGCACTCATACACACACAGATTTGTAGAACATTATAAATGTGCGTTATGCAGGAAACAGTCAAGTTTTAATGGTGATGGAGCATGAAAGTGTTAACAGTATAAAGTACTATTGTTCGTACCTTATCTTGGCTGTACATCCGGATATCCTTAACGATGAAAATTAGGTCAAATCTTGAAAGAATAGTTGTCTGCAAATCAATATTATCTTGTGCACTCTGGGACGAAAATAATTGACTAGTTCATCAGACATAATCCAAGATGATAGCAAACCAAAGCCACTAGAAAGGGAAGACAAAGACCTTGAGATCATCATAACGCCCAGATGGAGGGTTTGCTGCTGCAAGCACTGAAGTCCTTGAATTGAGTACTGTAGTTATTCCTGCTTTAGCAATAGAAATGGTTTGCTGCTCCATTGCTTCATGTATTGCAACCCTACAACACATTGTAAAAGCTTGATACTTCAACAAAAAAATCAATTAGAAGAGGATCAACAGAATCTGACTTTAATCAAAATTACCTGTCCTCTGCCCTCATTTTGTCGAATTCATCGATGCAGACAACACCTCCATCTGCTAAAACCATTGCCCCTCCTTCCAGATAGAACTCACGCTGAGTTATTTGGAGAGTAGATGTGAGTAAACAAGTTCTTATTAGTAATGAAAGCACATAGTTACTAAATAACATCAAAGCAGAATCATCATAAGCATTTGACTCTGACATCTTCATCAAAACAAGAAATTCCTGAAACTTACAGAGCTGTTGTCTCTGATAACTGAAGCCGTAAGGCCAGCAGCAGATGATCCTTTTCCAGAAGTATAAACAGCTACTGGAGCAGTCTTCTCAACAAATTTCAGAAACTTCATGACCAAAAAAGAAAAGAAAAAGATACAAATTCAGAAACTTATTTTTTAGCCAATTATTAAGAGGAAAATAAGATGATTCTTTTAAGAGAAAGAAAGAACTTCATTAAACTGATCCTACTTCACATTGCTGGGACCAAAATAGAATTAGCTTGCCTGAATTAGAATTATAAAACACACCAGATCTATTAATCAAAGAACAGAATAAAATCAACCTGAGACTTAGCAGTAGACGGATCTCCCAGGAGTAAAACATTGATATCTCCTCGTAGTTTAACACCGTCTGGCAAAGACTATATAAGCAAATGAACCATGCTTTCAGCATTTTGTAATATTAAGAAAATAGTATTGGACACGGTTGGTACTTGATACTGACCTTCCTGGATCCTCCAAATAAAAGACACGCCACAGCTTTCTTCACATTTTCGTGGCCAAATATTGAGGGGCCAATCTTGGAACATATGTTTTCATATGCATTAGTGTCTGATGCAAATTTTTTGAATTCTTCTATCTGGAAAAGGTCAGTTCACCCTAAAATCACTATATAAAGAATCATAATGAACAAAATCTCCACACTCCAGAGCTTATTAAAGAGGAAAGAAAACACAGGGCAAAACAATAAAATTGTTGAACAGACAATTAGGAAAATGGACATGACAACTACAAAAGAAATCAGAAGCACATAGCAAAAATCTAACATAGATAAAGTTGGTAGAAAAAAATTGTACTATAAATTTTATTACAATATTATAATATTATACAAAATATATACTATATTCATCAACCCAGGACATGCTTTCAATATCCAATAGATTACTATTTTGGCTGGAATATCTACCAGAAGAATGTAGTACCACTCCAATTTGTAGTTACACAATAGGCACCATGTGCCATATTTAGAGGAGAGGGGGGGAACTTCCAAAGACAATTTTCTCCTATTTTCTATGAGTGAAACTCAACATACAATGCAATTAGAGTCTTATAGCCACTTTTAACAAAATCAAACCTCTTCCTTAGAGAAGTTTAATAATCTTTCTCAAGTATTTTCTTGGACAGTTTGATAAATTTGCAGATATATAGCATCCAACAGGAGGATTCAGCACCATTACAGTTCATAATTTTGAATATAAATATTTACACTTGGTATATAGGAAAGATTTAACCAGCACCACAAGTCAATCTTTAGAAACGAAAAAGATGTAGATTTTTGAGACCTACTTCATCTAATGTAAAGTTGGCTGGGCTTCGAGAGTCAGACTCATTAGTTTCCTCAATCCCCACAACCCTTATGTAAGGTTGTCTAACTGCAACAGCTCCCTTATTCCTGTAGAAGGATCAAAAGTTGAGAGAGATATTCGGGTAATGCAGCTAATGAGATAAGTTGTTAACAAGCAGCAAACCGAAACAAACAGAATAGTTCTGAAATAGAATTTATTACGATGCGCTCCAGTTTGAAGCCTGAAATATACTGTAAATTCCCATGACAGTTAGCCTTGTTCCGGGGACAATTGTCTGCACCAGATGGCGATCCACAGACAGAAGCATGTTCCTTGGTAGCTCCCCAGTAGGAACATCCTTCCATGGCCAAAAAGAAGAAAAAAGTATTCCTAAGATCCCGTACAATGTTTAAACAACAGATCTTAAAACATCTTTATCAAGGAAATCAACTCTTACTTCAGGATTTTCCTGCAATTTCAGGGTCTGTTGATCAACATATTTGCTTTTATCTGGAACTATAATCCATGGATCAATAGGGCATGGTTCTTCCCCAGGCTGCAGCATATCTTATCAATTAGAATAGAATCAATGAACATAACAGCAAGAATCTGAAAGATAAACTACTACAACAAAACCTGAGGCATATGATCACAAGAACGTGGCACAATTGCTCCACCAAGCCCCGGTCGGCAGGGGACAATCTTCAGATTCCTACAGTTTTTACACATTAAGGACACATATGTTGCCTTTGCCTTAGTCCTCGAAGCAGCAATAGTTATACCAGAGATTTTAACCAGTTTGGATATGTATTGTGCCTATTAAAAAGATGAAAATGTACAACAGACCTTTCAGTAGAAATGCCATGATCTTCAAAATTCTAAATAAAGAAAACAAAAAACCAAATGTCTACAAATTCAACTGACCCCAAGTGATCGCATTGAGATTGGGTCCTGCTCTGACCTCAACAAGATTTGCACCTCTCCTATCTCTGGCTCTTCCATTTCCCCAGTATCTGCTGCTACCCTTGATCTCAAACTGGCTAGTACTTCAGCTGCTGCAGTTTCAAACTATTCACAGGAGAAGAGAGGCATTAGAGTCCATCTTTCATAAAATCTTTTAACCTTTTTCCACACATAAAATGAGCTCAGAGAAAATGTAACTGACAGTCCATAATCAAATTATCAAGCTGAATCTGAAATGCCTCTCTTTTGGATCTGGATAATAAATCTCCAGGCATCTTGCACCATACTTCTTAGTTCATGACACATGTAGCTAGTGTTTAATGAAGTAGTTAGAACATAAACAACTCCATTCTCCCCATCACACACGCGTAAAAGAAAAGGGAAAAGGGAAAAGGAAAGAGTAATTCTCTTACAAGAACTTAAAAGCTTCATGCATCCATACGGTTAGAGTTAGGGAAATTCTTTAGCCACAAAACACATACAAAATTTGCACACATTATACCTAGTTCACAGCGAAAAAGTTAATCTTGATATGTAATTAGAAAAATATCGCCTCCTGGAAAGCAGCGAATCTTCAATCATTTGCTATATAGGGATTAAATGCCAATACCACACAAAATCCTAGTGCTGTTTTATTCTTTGAGAGGGTGCACACTCACAAGCTAAGCAGAGTTACGTGAGAAATTATTAACTCAATTACGTATGAGCCTCTAATTGAAAATAACCTTTCAGGCTTCAGCTCAAATTGTCTCATGTAGCCTAGCTATTTGATTCAATGCCTACAGATACTCGAAATTCAGAGAAGGCTACAAGAAAATACATAGTATTTGTCATTTTCATACAGTTGTGCATATAGAGATACAATTTGGAAAAGCGTGCAAATTTCAATATTTTCCCAGCATCAATACATAAACTAACTTCGGTAATCAATAATATAATCAAGAATATCTCAAGCCCATAAACTTATCCTTGCAACATTCATAAAATCCGATTTAGAGTGAATTCTTTTGAAAAAATAACCACCACAGAGACCATGTTAAATACAATATACAATATGCTGAGAGTGTTATAATATTCACTGAACGACTTGTTCGTTAAGAAATTTGTACCATGGGAACGATCATACCAGAGGGAGGTAATCAGCCGGGTTCTGCCGGAGAAGTTCAGGGAGGGTCTGGTCACGCTCATAGGCAAGGAGGTCAGACATGTTAACCAGCAAGTACTTAGGGTTCTCGAGGAGGGCTTCTCTGTAGGGAAACACATTAGGTTGGCTCTTGTGCGGGAAGTTTCTGATGAATTCTTTGAATTTCCGAAGGATTACGTGGCGGCTGGCGGCGGCGGCCTGGTCTTGCTCAGTCTCGCCACCAGCACCGTGTGGGAACTGGGCTTGGTCGCTGTAGTATATGGCTCCTTCATCCCACCCAGACATCTTTCTCTTTCTCTGAAGAAACTAAACACACAGTCACTCAGTGAGGCAAGTGAACTGCACAATTTCTCTCAGAGTTCTCAAATGGGGATCCAAGATTGAGGTTGAGAATCTGAAGGTTGGGTGGTTTATTGGCGGGAAGATTTGGCGGGAAAGGAGGACAGCTGACGTGCACGTGCGGTTTGGCTAGGAGACTCTTTTCTTACTTTTCCCTTTCTTCTCTGTTCTCCTTTCGGATTAAATTGTCAGGAAAATGGTTTGAACATAGGGAGAAAATAGTCAATTCACATATTTTCTTTAATAGTACAATTTAATTATTTTTTAGATAAAAAATACCCGTTTTTCCGTGAATTATTTTTCTTTCATCTTGTCAAACCCTAACCCGAATTTCAAAAAAATAAACTACATGAGCTTCCTCCAACATCACAAGAGCCGCTGCCTTCTCCTCCATATATCATGATCTTCGTGCAGACTCCAAACTTGCAACTATAAATTAAGAATATATCAGAATAAGATTAGATAGTGTTTTGTTTTGAGATTTTATATTTTAAATTTCGAGAAAAAAATTTATAAAAAAAATAAAACTTATAGTGAGAAATTTACACTGAGTTCTGTATAATAAACCCAATCCAAATACACCCACATTAAATTCTTTCACATTAAGGAATTTTATTTTACTTTAATACTTCGTTACTTAAAATTATCTTTATTTTCTTGAATTTTAAAGTTAATTTGCCTTATAGATAGTTATAGAGTCTAAAGTTGCTTGTGAAAGATACAAGGAAGCAGAATAAATTGGGGATAAATGTGAAGAAGATTTTAGCATCTTCGTTTGAGGAGTTGGTAGCTGCACGTACTGCGCTTATGTCCAGAGTTGGTGGCAACAATTAGTGTTGAAAAAGAAAGGTGCAGTGACTGTGCTTTGAAATAGAATCAGTGACTAGGGATTAGAATTCATAATATTTTTTTTTTATACATGTAAGGAGGAATGTGTTTGGAGCCAAAACCTTCAATTTGTAGAGTGCTTTTATCATTAAATTAATATTTTCTTTATCGCAACTAAAATTTATCATTATAATTATATTTACAATGATGATTCGGATCATTTTCTTTATTTTATTCTCTGTTCTCTATTATATTATTATAATGCTACCACGTGATAACTTAAGATATATAAAATTTGATTATAAATGAAATAACTCTAAAAAAATAAAGTAACACAAGACAAATGACAACTTCAAATATATCAAATAGCGATTGGGGGAAAGCGTTCTAAGTATTCAAATAATAACAGTTTTTTCCATGTTAAAGGAGAAAGGAAAGAGGTGAAATGACTCCTCTACTTGTATATAAATTAGTATAGGATTAGTATGCATACTTTTCACCTAAAGACTGTAGTTGAATTTTTAGGAATGGCCAATGCAATGGAAATGCTTATTTCAGGGAATAAATTGGCAGAAAAAAAAAAGTTTGAGAAGTTAAAAGTAATATGGATATTATTTTGGAGAACAAAACCGTGATTTTTTTTTTTTTGTTATGCGATTAGAAGATATAAATGTGGTAGAAAAGTACCTATGGAGATAGGTGAAGGATGAATTACCATTTGATATGGTTGGACCGAATCATTGACCAATGTACTTAGGATTTAGGAAACAATGTCGAAGCCCAAAAGGAGACTTACTCAAAGTAAGGTATGTTTTCTTTACAGATAATTACCAAAATAAATAAGATATGTCCACTATTTATATGCATACTTTTTTATTTGAAGGGTTATTTTCTTCTAATTAATTACTCTTTGATAAAGTTTAAAGTTTTAGAATATATTTACTGACTTAAAAGTCGGAAGAGGTTTTTAATATTAGTTCATATTCTAGTATTTAGATTGTGTTATTATAATGGTCATTGTGAGATAAGCCATTCGTGAAAAAGTTCATCATCTATCAATTGGCACACACTGTGTGAGGCTTGAACACATGACTAGAAGGTTAAGAGCTTGCACCATTAAAAAGTTTAGGACGGAATTGAATAAAGTTTTAATTTGAAAATTTTATGTATTAAATTTCGTAAAATTTTATTCTTTCTAAGACAATGAATTAGACAAAAAGCGATAAATTTTTATTAGGTTTCGCAATATAATCTCAATCCAAATACAACTTTAGTGTAGATGATAAATTGGTTGAAGTCATACAAAAAATGCAAAACATAATCTATTTAATGGATTGAAGATTAAAAGGTTTTTTCATCCTATGAAGACCCGTAAGAATAGAATATTCATTGTTGTTAAACAATTATTTTTCTAGCAAGCAAAATAATGTTTTATAAATGGTAACGATTTTAAGAATTTAGAATATTTATTAGGATGTAGAATTGTTAAAATAGAGAAAGTGAGGGAGAAAAAATCTGTAATCTAAACAGCAAAGTGATTTTTTTATATAATTAGAGCAAAGTGAAGCTTAATTACTTAAAATTAAATTATAATAAAAACAAGTTCATTCATACTCAAAAAAAAAAAACATGGTTGTAAGCAAGGTGAGTAAAGAGTTAACTATATGATTCTATAAAATGTTAATTAGAAGGTGAATCAAATATTACGCTAAATAAATATCAAATTTGATACATTTTGATGTACTAAAAAGTGTTTTACGATCATTGTTTTGATAAAAAAGTAATATTAGTTGATTTAAGGTGAGATTAGATAGAATTTTATTTTAAAATTATTATTTTGAATTTCATAAGAGTTGAATTATTTGTGAGAAAATATGCGAATATTATATTAAAAATTTTGAGTTTCAAATTAAAATAGTATCTAAATAAAATTTTATTATTAAAAAATCCTAAAAAAGAAATAATAATTAAACAATATGATAATATAATAATTCAGATAAAAGCATCCTATGAGAAGATTTTAGATTTGAGTTGCATCTCCTCCCAATGTATAAAGAAAAACAATAGTTTGGAAAACTCTCAAGACATAGCTCAGCTGATTAAGGATTGATAATATTATAGTGATAATATAATTCGCAGTGATAATGTAAGAATTCGAATCTTACTAAAAATATAATATTCGATATCTAAAAAGTAAAGATAAAAATTAATCTTCAAATTTTAGATAATTGAAACACATTTTAAGATTTACATCGTTCACAAATTCAAGAGACTGGATCGTGGTGGACCATTACTAGTTGGTCGGGGTTCAACCTTTAAAAACAATAGTTGGGAAAGAGAAATGTGTCGTTCCATTTCCAGCCGCGAGAATTAACCTCTTGGCTCTTGGTCTTATTCTTGTAGGTAATGTTTCTATTGCAATAATACCCAGTGTTGAACTGCCATATACCCCCATCCGTCCCTTTTCACTTGCTTTTTCTTCCCTCCACACACACCCATACACGCACTTCGCAACTCTGCGGTCATCAGGCGAACACAACTGCCACCCTTTATGCTATTTGAGCTTATCTAACTTCCACAGTTCAAGCAAGCAATCCATTCTGGCTAAACAAAATTGTTTCTCAAGTGAAACCCAACTTTCAGTCAAGATTATTCATGAATTTACAAGTTCTTGGACGTTTGTTTCCTAAAATCTTTATGTGTGAATGATAACTAAGGTACTAAGAGCTTTGTATTCCGAATCTGCCCATTTGTTTTGGCCTGATGTTTAGAAGCAACAATGTTACTGCCAGGGTTTTCGAACGACAGATTTGTACTCCTGCTTCTGGTACCAGCGTATGTTATTTATAGTTTTGTCTTGTCAATTTTACTTTTAATTCTGGGTTTTTGGCTTTCTTTGGTGGAAATTGTTCGTTAAATTCATATTTTTGGTACCAATTGTGTGGTCTGTCAGTCGGGATGCTCTTGCTGTTAATTGTGTTTGGACGTGTAAGCGTGCTTTCGCTGCTGAGCTTAATTCTAGGTCGCATTTCTATCAATCTTATGCTCTTTGGGTTGATCCCAGATGAGTGTTTGTTTGTTGTTTGAGTTGAAGCTAATCTATACACCATTTCACGAATAACAAGTTACTGTTTGGAGCTTCAGCCTAGTAGAAATGCTCATAAATTTCGAACCTTTTAAAGTTTCCAAAGCTTGCCGAAGGCTTTTTCATAATTTTGGCTATGTAAGACTGCAAAGGCAAGAATATCTAAAAGTTGATGTGGGATTGACTTCCAATGATAGATCTATCAATATGTTTGTCGTGGTTTCAAGAAAGGAATGTAATTCTACATATTTAACTATGAATAAAAATGAGGAGTGCTACAATTTTGTAGAAAGATGCACTAATGATTTCTCTGTATTGTGGAGCCTTGGTTTTCTTGTTAGTGATAGCATTATTTTGATACTTTCAGATTCATACTGCCAGGCGATTTTATGAGAACATAGTCCCTGGTTATACAATATTCGATGTGGAATGCCCTGACCAGTCATTCCGCAAGTTCACTGAGGATGGTTTGTATCTTGTAAGTTTCAGTAGAAATCATCAGGAGCTGATTGTTTATAGACCAACATGGCTGTCATTTTCATGTAAAGAAGAAGACTGTGATAATCATGATCTCCATCCAAAAGCTAAGAAATTCGAGAGTTTCTTCACCCAACTATACTCTGTTACGCTTGCTTCTGCTGGTGAGCTTATATGCAAGGATTTCTTCCTTTACATGGAGACTAATCAATTTGGAATCTTTGCTACTTCAACTGCTCAGATTCATGATGCACCTGCTGTTGGAGGAGCAGTTCAAGGTGTCCCTTCTGTTGAAAAAATAACTTTTCACCTATTAAGGTCTGATAATAATTCCATTTTCTAGTTGCTTAAACTGATGGACCTTTTATATTATTCTGCCAAAGCATTTAACCTTTTTCTCGTTCTTTTCCCTTTCTTATTCTTTTTAATGATTTTTCTTTTGTTAACTTAGATTGAAAGATGGAGCTCTGCTTGATGAGAGAGTTTTCTGCAATGATTATGTTAATTTGTCACACAGCATGGGTGTCTTCTTGTATGATGATTTACTGGCTATTGTCTCACTTCGTTATCAAAGAATACACATTCTTCAGATTCGAGACTCCGGGAACCTTGTTGATGTGCGAACAATTGGGGAATTTTGTCGTGAAGATGATGAACTTTTCCTTAATTCCAGCACTCAGGCAAGTTGAAATGCTTTAGGTGGCTTTTGTGATCTTTCTACTTAAAGTAACTAAATAAGAGAAAATCAAGAATTTATTTTTTTCAGGTGAAGATGGTCGAATTGGATTGCTTCTTTGCTAATATAGAAGGGAAAAGATTAATTTTATTTGGAAAATTATCAGCCTTATACAACTCATATAGTAATTGTATTACTTGGCAACTGATATCGCAGAAACTCTAAATACTTTTTGATTTGTTTCCTAGTTTCACCTTTTCCATATTTAAATTTGACGCTGATTGTTCCATACTACTGATTGATTTTATTTCTTTTGCCAAAATATACACGCTAAACATGATTTTGCGGTGCACTTGAAATGATAAAGCTTAGATTTGTGTCAAGTAAGTGTCTTTGAATAGATACGTTTCCCGGCTAGAATTCAAGTTATGTGAAGTGCCTTTCTTTGGTCAGGAAAGGGGATTGATATTAATAAATCCAAACAGGGAGAGTTAGTTACAATACAGTCGAACTGTTCCTACTCTTCTACAATCTAAGTCCAAAAGAGTGCCTAAACTATCCGAGGTACATACAGCATTACGTCATTTTATGTCCTGTATGCATCCCTGGTTTGCAAAAAAGTCCGCACATCTGTTCCCTTCTCCGTGGATGTGTCTAATAGATGTCCACTGGTCAGGCCTCCTGCATTTATAAAGAAGTGTGGCATGATGATGAGAACCACACAGATTATTCTGCAGCAGAGAAATGACAACCTCAGCATCTTAATTTAATATATATAGACGATATTCACCTTACCACTCAAATTTTAATACTTTTTAATGATCCATAGAGCAACTTGAGGACATATTTAGTTGTGATGGAAAGTTTACAAAACTGATATCGGGCTGAGGTTTCATCGTCACAGTTATTGATTTCTGTAAGCATCATGTAGTGGTCCTTGTGACACAGTTAAGTTTCTTAATGTATAAAAAATACACAAATACATGAAAATATATGTACAAAATGTTTAAAGTGGGTTAAAAAGGTTCTTGAAATTTTATTAGTATGCGACCATATCCATCTTTCCCGAAAGAAGGAACTCGTAAGAAAAGTCCTGGACATCAATGTCTTTCTGATTTTTTTTTTTTGTTTTTTGGGGGCAGGGGGATCAGGGGCAGGGGCAAGAAGAATGTAAAGTGAAAACTTTATAAGGAAATCAGATTTTCTTTTTGGTCGTAGGCATTATTGTTTGGACTTCATTTTGATCCTGTTCCAGTGTATGAATTAGATTTTAACGTGTCATGATGCAATGATCTCAGTCAAGCAATTTGTTTAATGCTACTAGAAGTGCTCAACCTTGTTTACTTAAATGACTTTATGTGCTACCTTTTATTTGCTCTTTCTGTTTGTTTTTAGGGATCTGCACTTACAAATCAACTACTCATTGCAGTCACTGACAAATTTTGACAAACAAAAACAGAATCAGGTGGCTGCAAATCTTGCTACCAATGATTTGCATCATGATGGGCCTGCTGCTGAAACTTCTTTCTTGAGTGGTATGAAACAGCGCTTGCTTTCTTACATATTTCAAGGGATATGGCATGAAGAATCTGATCCTGGCCTGGTTAGTTATATCACTATCAAACTGACAGAAAAAAGAAGAAAAAAATTGCAGTTTTCTTATTTATTTGACCTTTCCTAAACATTTCTGGTGGCATAGGGAGTTGGTTTCCTTTTTTGCAAGCTGCCTTAAAAATTCTGTTTCATTCAAACTTGATAAACTTCTTAGGGTCATAGTTGCTTTTTCTCCTTGAGAGTGGGTTTTTACATTTGCTTTATTGTTTTATGAATTATTCTCTCACAGATTCATGCACAGGCTTACACATATTTTTAGCACTTCTAATGATTTTCTCCACATTCTTTTAATGAAATGTTTGTTCCCCACTTCTTTGCATGCTGCTAGGGTGTTATTTGGGCATCTTAATAAGTTACTTTATATATTAGGATGCCAAGATTTTGCTCTCATCTTCTGAACTTGTCGTTGTCTTACTGGAAACAAAAGAACTATTTTCTAATTAGCAAAAGAAAAAGAAAAGAAAAAACTATTTTTCTCGTGTTTCAGTCAGCAAGATAGTTAGGGAATACTGTTACACCAGTTAAAATTGGATTCCACTTGCTTGTCCTTCAATGCTAAAAAATCCTTTCCTTCTTGGCATGGTTTACTTGGAAACTAGAAATGGCAAGTAATTTGAAGGGGCTGCTAAAGAAAATTTGCACTATTTTGTTGTGCAGATAGTTGTGGTCCATCTAACTTCAAAGTAAGTCAGCCAAGAAAACAAGGACAACCTTGTTTAATTGTAATACTAAATATTGGTTCTATTAAATTCTAACAAATATCTCAAGTCTAACACGATCTTTTTTGGCCGATGGACAGATCATATGCTATGTGATCAATTACCACATTGCATGCCACTAACATGCTAGTCTCATTCATCTATACATGTCTATATTAGATAATCTAGTTCTTTTTCATGCGAGAATGTGAACAAACTAGATTTTACTGAAATTTTCTTAACAATGAATTCTGAAACTAGTTCAAATATGCACCACACAAGTATTTGGCCTTGCATTATTGTTTTAAATGCAATCAATCAGAACTCGAGCTTTTGAATTTTTGATAAGTTTGGATCTTTGAGTGTTTGCACCAATTCATATCTGGCAACTGCTTCTGCAACCTATTTGACCCTGCCACTCTGTGCGAGTGAGATTTAAGTGCAATTCTTAACTTTTTATTAATAGCTTGAATGGAGATTTTATTAGATAAAAGTAACTTGCAACTATTAAGGTGTCAGCCAACTTTTGAGAAGCACTCCTCTTTGCTGTGAAATAAAAGAACTTAAGGGCTATTTTTGTCTCTTTAGGTGGCTGAAACAGATATATTTTTGGAACTTAGGGGTCAATGGAAGAGGATGAAGTGACTTTTTTGAAGTTCTTAACGAACAAGAGTATCGGTTGCTCTGGTATTTCTCTGCTTTTGTAATTGTTGCCCTGGATCTTCTGTTTTGGCTATTAGTTGCAGCACTGGTCATTGTTGATGAACTCTTGCCTTAGATGAAGATGATAAAGTTGGGTCTGCTTTATTTATTGAGGGAAAATATACCCCCTTTAAATTTTGGATACTATTACGGCCTTACAGGAGTTTGTCTAAATATGTGCAAATTTGGAAAGATTTTAAACCCTCTCATTAAATTAGGAGAATTCAAATGTAGAAATAAGGGAGAGGAAGAATCAAAATATGCTTGTATGTATGGAAACAAGTAGGGCATACTTTCAACTTCCTGAGGCAGCTGATTTACAAGTTTTTCCGCATTAACTTTTATCTAATATCTTGTCGTTTATGTATGCAAAGTGATGGTCCTTTTCTGTTACAATTCATTTTCCTGCATCTGCTAGATATTTTTCTTTGTTTTAACTTGCAAGAGGTGAATTCGTGTGATTTTAGGTGGGCTAGCCTAATAAAAAGGATTATGTAGGCTTGAATTTTCACAAATCAAGTTTGATACTCCATTTTCATAATGTTCCTTTCTCTTGTTTAATCAGAGAATGCAATGCCTGAAGAAGAAGTTTTATTTCCATTTCCAAGATTACGTTGACTTAATTATGTGGAAGGTAGGCTTTGCACTCAAAGTTGGTATATGTCTTTTCGCCTCAATTATATATGCATGATTATTGCCCCATTTTGGATCTTTCTAACTTTTTCATTGTTGAAACATCCTTTTGCCTTGTTATAGTGAATACTTACTTTGCCTTGTTTTTCTCATAACATGCAGGTGCAATTCCTTGACCGGCATCACCTATTGATAAAGTTTGGTAGTGTTGATGGTGGGGTGAGATTTCTTTTTTATTCTAACCTTGATGAAATATCTATATTGTTATAATTTTCCATAAAATGTCTGGTCTTTCTTTCCTTTCTTTCATTTGTTGGTCTAAACTTGCTCAAATAAGAGACTAAATATGTGCGACGAATCTTGTCATCTTTGGTCTGATAGACTTGCATGAAGCAGGAACTTAAAATTGCAGTGCTATATTTGATTTTGGCCCACGTGTCCTGCAAAGCTTTCTCCTTTTAGAGCTTTATTTTTTACCTTTCTGATTACAGGCCATAGGGGAAGTTTTCTTCTAGCAAGGGGGAAGTTTTGTTGAGATGCTATCAGTGACGTGTTCTGTTGGGAGAAAAGCCATATTTCTTATAAATGAAAAGATTATTGCTTTGATTAACTGCTTAAAGCTAGTATTGCATCCTAACATTATAAAAAATTATTGCTATATATGCTGCTCTTTCCTTCTCATATCTGCTTGGAATGCTTATTCATTTTATTATATTTTTATCATGTCTTGTATATTAGGCAGAAAATTATGTTCATTGAGATTGTGGTCAAACGTCATCTGCCATATTCATAATCATTAGCTCAAATTTGGATTTTTGTTTTTAGTACCACCTTAAATGGTTTTTTTTTTTTTTGGGGTGTGGGGGGGGGTTGGCAATGAAACCTGCCTCTTGATTCCAGAATAAAGCAAAATACAATTTGGAGGGGGATATAAGGCCGAAATCTCTAGGTGGAAAAGAAGATCCACTGCTCTAATCAAAATAAAAGGCCAAGCAACAACATGCAAAATCATATTGATAATTTGTTCAGCATAGAGAAATCTCCCTGAATAGATTATCAAGATGCCGAGGAAGTAGCAGAATGGTGCATAATGGAAACAAGGAATTGAAAGTCACTTGACATATCAGGCTAGCCCAATGACGTATCAAGCTTTAAACCTTCCATAAGGGTTTTGAGTTTCAGCCCTTCGATTTGTATGGTGCAATCCGCTGGATGTAGAAAAGCCAGCTATAAGATATCCTAAGGAACCAGCTGAAGCAACATGTGGGACAGACTAACACGGAGAGGGTACTAAAAGGTGGACCAAAATTTATACCGGCATTTTGGCATATAATGCTTCTATGTTGGTGTAAGAGCCATTGTATCAGTCATACTCTCAATAGTTGTCTTTTATGCCCTTGACCTTATCCCCTCTTGTTTTTACTACAATGAGTATTTGTTTTAGCCTTTGGATGAACAGTGCTGAGGGAAGAGGTGATGCAGGGATTTTTGTGATGGGTTCCTGTATGAACAGGAAATAATTTGAAGTTTGCAGGCCAAATCAATGGAAACTTTGGTACTTTTGCTTTTTAGGATTTTTAAGAGTTTTTTAGTTCATCGCCAAAAGATGGACTTGGTACTGAGTCACGAAGGTTTAGGAATTCTTCAAATGGTTGAATTTCTGAACTGCTATATGAGGATGCTGTGAGGTGGTAGATCTAGATCATCCTTGAAAGGATTTTTGGGTGATCTTTTCCGCCAATATAGAAATAAACTTTGATGTCTGTTGTTTGTACTACAAATGGTTATTGAAATACTAACATCTAGTTTGTTTGGGGTGAAAAGAGCGAGAAAAGAGAGAGGATGTAAATGTACATGTAAACGGGAAATTTACCTTATTCGGCCAGGAAATAAATGAAGGTGGGATGTAAGTTGCCCACATCAGCAAAATGGCCCCTCTTAAGAGGGATGGATTAGAGATTTGCTTCCCTTCTTTGTCTATCAAACAAGATTACTTCCCCCCGGACAAGCACCTTGAATTGCAAAGGCATCACATCTAGGGGCTTTGGATTTGAAGGATAGCATAAACGTTTATGGAAATGCTTCTATATTTGGCTAATGTGAGTTTTACACATTTTTAATGTCACCTCTATTAGTCAGCATTTCTTACATTGATATTAATTTTCTAGTGGTTCCTGTTGTCCTAGACATAGATTCCATCAGTAACCTCCTTCATTAATAAGGTTAATGTGGTAATATGATCAAATGTTCTTCTAAATCTTTTTGCTGAGTTAAAGTGTGACATAGTCGGAGGGAGTATTTTCCATTGATTGATTCCTCTTACACTGATTCTTTAGGATTTTACATTTTACCCAACATTCAAAGGGACGTACTTATTGGATGTCTTTGGGGCTACAGGTATCACGTAATGCTGATAACCATCCTGCATTTTTCGCTGTATATAACATGGAGTCGACCGAAATCATAGCATTTTATCAGGTATTTTCCCCTATAAGTCGCGGAATTTAATCTTTTCCTTCAAGGGATTGGAGCTAAAGCTTATCTATCATCCAATCTTTTGCAGAATTCCACGGATGAGCTCTATTTATTGTTTGAACTGTTCTGTGACCACTTTCATGTGTCAGGAAAGAATTCATTGTATATGAATTTCATATCGACTCATTCAAACAATATCCATGCCCTTGAGCAACTGAGATCCAATAAGAATAAAGCTAGTAGCTTTTCTCAGGTAATTGGCATCATTAACATGAATTGTTGAAGACTTGCTTCTCTTATGTGATATTTGGGAAGATTATAAGTCCATCCCACTAAAAGTGCATTTTATGGTTTTGCAGTTTGTGAGGAAGTTGTTAGCCACTTTGCCCTTTAGTTGTCAGTCTCAAAGCCCTTCGCCATACTTTGATCAATCTCTCTTTCGGTATGATGAAAAGGTTCGACTCTGATTCTAATGGCTTAACTTCTCTACAGCAGACAATTTTCGTATCTGGCTCTCTTGAAGGGGTTGCTAATATGTTCTATGTTGTAACATAAGGAGTGTGCTTCTGAAGCCTTCCTGGTGTTGGAGGTGGCTGAACTGTCTTGAAATATTGTGGTTATGATTAGCTAATTTAAATGTGTAACCGAATTATTACTTTGAGTGTTTGTATTTTCTGTGTTTGTTTAGGTATTTTTATTTCAAATTTCTTTTGCTCCTTTTTTCCCCCCTTGTCCTTTGCTTCCCATGTTCATTTACAGCATGACTCCAGTTACATATTTACATTTTCAGAAAATATTACTGAGTTTTCGAGTACTAATCCGAAGGTTTCACTTTTCAGATGGGTTTTATCTATATATACATATTGACTAGCTCTCTCTTGCATGACCTAGGGACCCATCTTCTTGATTTTTTCCCCCTTCTTTTTAATTGGGAAACTATTTCCCTAAGAAATGAATTAAAGGGGAGCCTTCTAATTTTCTTTGTTGTTTTAATTTGCTCTTCAACTCCATACGAGAAAGTCCATTATACTTGCATGTTCTTAAAATTGTCCCCATTCCCTAGCTGTTCAAATCTTTGCACTCCCTTTCCTATTCTCCAGCTTCCCTTTCCACCCGTTCTGCCTCTCTTCCAGATATTATTTGCAGTTTAATTTCGTAGGCTAGTGTACTTCTGTTACTAACTTCAAAGTGCTGCACATTGTTGTAACCCCCTTATCTAATATTACTAACTCCCAGATCACCCATCATTGCAGTTGATTTCAGCAATTGACCGACATAGACAGTCTACGGACCATCCTATCAAATTCATTTCAAGGAGGCAGCCCAATATCCTCAAATTCAAGATCAAACCAGGTAAAAACTATCATGAGTTTAACCATGTTCTTGAATATTGTTGTCACTGTTTTCTCATGCTTTCTAAGTAAGCATATGTCGTTTCTGCTTGAATTAGGACCTGAAGGTGGTAACTCAGATGCCCGGACAAAGAAGATCTCTTCATTTCTTTTCCATCCCTCGTTGCCCTTAGCACTTTCTGTTCAGCAGACACTGTTTTTGCAACCTGCAGTTGTAAATATTCACTTCCGCCGATAATTCTTTTCGTTTCATTTTGTTTAATATAATTTAGGTTATGGGTTTTAGATCTTTCCATGTTGGGTTTTTTGCTTTGTAAGATTTCTAACACCATCCACGTTGCCCTGTATTTTTGTTAGCGGGAAGTGCTTATACTTATTTTATATAGTCTGTTAGGATATAAAATTTTGATTTTTGATTACCAGCCTTGTATTTGGTGCTATCTGAAAGAGAGAGATGCTGACAGGTCATGACATGAGGAGAGTCTTTGCTGCTCCCATCTTATCCTAATCAAGCCCCAGAGGGGTTAACTCGAGCTAAAATAGTAATCTGTGAATATCACTTGAAGACAGTGACCTAAAAGGGCGTGCTTGTCTTCCTCCCCTCTTCTTCTTTGCATTTCTGAACCAAGCAGGCCAAATAACAAAATGAAAAGAAAATCCATTTTGCCTTTTTAAATTATAGTATTTCCTCACCTTTCTAACTTTATCTCAACCGTTTTCTAATTGATATATAAATCTTCAAAATTGAATTATGTCCCATTTCAATCCACTTCGAATGGAGCCTGAGTTAGACTTCTATTTGAAGCCTACCTGTTGCAGAGTACACTGCTCATGATGCAACCTGTGCCCATGAGTCACTAAATGACATCTTGACTTCTACAAAATACAATTTTTAAAGATGTCACACTCTTACTCCCGTCATTTAGGATAGGAAAAATTTGATCAGAAAGTTCATGATGCAGCAATTTCTTGTCTTTGTTCTTACATTTTTTGAGAGCCTATCTGCAATTTTATTCATCTCCCTGTGTATGTGAGTTGAGGTCCGCGCTGGAATTTGAGCAAACAATCATTATACCATTTAGTCCTAAAGTCAAATTTAAAATTTTAAGTATAAGACTCACATTCCTTCTCACAAACAATTTAATTTTTACAAAAATCAAGACAAAAATTTTAAAATAAAATTCTATCCAATCACATTTATAATCTTTAGGTAATTAAAATTATTTAAATTTCTAAAAGCATAAGAGCTATATTGGAGTTAGAAATGCATTTAAGCTGAGAGACCTTCACTTGGACAGCTAAGTAAAGACCAACTCTTACCACTAGAAGTATACTCGTCGAAAAATAAAAAAAAAGAAAAAGAAGAAGAATCAGGGGACCATAAGGGTCTCAACTAGGCTTTGATCTTGGACCAATTCAAACTTCAGCGGAAAAGGCAAAATTCCTTTTTTAGACTTTTAAAATAGAAATAAAGATATTTAATTTAAAAAGAAAAAGGTATTTTATTTATATATATTGTACATTCTTTATTATATTAAAAGATACAACAGTTATGTTAAATGTCAAATGTGATTTGAATTATTAATTCTTAAATGTAATTTTAACAATCACACTTATATTAATCATGATTTTATTTACTTTGGTGGCTAAATATTCCGAAAAAAATTATATATATATATATATATATATATATATATATATATATATATATGTGTATAATGTAATTTACTAATCTTCAATTTATATATTTTTAAAATAAATATTTGGACAATTTTATTTTATGTATTTTATTATTTACCCAATTGTTAATACAGTGATTCAACAAGAAGTACTGACCTCACTCAGTTGTCATACGAAGAGAAGAAAATAGTGCGAATGCGGACCGCAGTTTTCTTTGGGGTTTGACTAAAGAAATTTAAGCCGCAAAATTCACATATTCCCTCTGTAGACCAAGAGAAACTTTTTTGTCAACGAATTCCGGCGCGCTTTCTTTCTTGGTCTAATCCCAACTCCTCTCAATCAATTCTATTCAACTCGAAACAGAAGTTTATCTAAATTCCTGTATTAGATAACTCCAAATATTAATTCAAAATACGAAATTCCCTTGCAACTTCGCTAATCAACTGGCGGCCCGGACCCTGTAAACGACTCCTTCCTAATTCCTTCTACTTGTTCCTGACACGGACTAGCCCGACCACCCAGCAAAAGGGGTTCGATTCCAATCAGTTTTCTTGACTTGATTGACGAAAACCCACCAAAAAGATTTCTTCTTTTGATACTTGATAGAGAATTTTTTCTGATTTATAGTTGGTCAACTTTGTTCTTGCTGATTATCAACTGAGAAAAACGTCGAGCGAGTTGAGGAAAACAGAGTTTGTTTTCTATGCATATAGACTTCGGATATGGAGAAGAACCGGTCAGTAGCACCCGGCCGTGGTGGTTTGCTTAAGAAGATCAAGGTACCCTTTTGTTTTTTCTTATCGTCCAGTTGCTTTTTTGGGCATATATTTTTACTTTTATGTCTTTCTTTGTCTTGATTAAATTTGTTTTCCTCGTGTGTTTATGGTCTTGATTGATTCATCTGAGGGGCTTTGAAATTACTTTTAGAATTTTTCTTTGTTTGAATTGGAATTCTTGCACATACGGATATGTGCTTTTTTTTTTTTTTTTTGCTTCCTACAAACTGGGACCATGAGGCTTCCTCCCTGCAACTGTTTTTCTGGCTCTGTGTTTCTCTTCTTTACATGTTTTTGAATCTCTACTGTTTACGGTTCCTTAACTTATTTGATTCGTGAAGGGTCAGTTTGACTCTAGAATTTCATACTTCTAAAGTTTGCTGCTGCTCCAGTTCTAATGTGATTAGTTTTCTCCTCTGCTATTTCCTTATGATTTGATTATCCTATAGGACACGTCATTCATCTGCCTCAAGATTGATATCTGGTGGATGAAGCAAGGCCATACTATCAACCCTTATTTTCTGGGGCTTAGTTGAGTCTCTAATGGTTGATAACAAGATCAGTTTCAATTCTCAAAGTCCTGTCTAACGCCGAGAGGGACTATGCTTGAGAATGAAAAAAATTTTGCTTTCATAAGGATTCTTTACGAATACTTTAATCTTCAAGGTTCGTACAATCTCTGGGAATGTGTTTCTAAAAATGAACTTGTGTGTATGCTCATAGACTCGTTGAAAAGATTAATTGAATTTTCTCATAAAATGGTGTCAAATAGAAAAGTAATAGGTGAAGGTTGTAACCTCTGTCTTAGGACTATCTGGAGGAAAACATAAATAAACTTCTGTACTTATTTGTCAATATTCTTATTACGTGTATATAATCATGATTTTCTACTATTTCTGATGTTCACCGTGTTGTTGTTTTACTCATACTACAGAGAGCTGCTTGTCTTGATTCATCTCCGCCAGACACGGGTAAAGGAAAGAGCAATTCTAAATCATCTGTCAAAAAAGTAGCACATGGATTTCACTTGGTAGAAGGAAAATCAGGACATGACATGGAAGATTACCATGTTGCCGAGTACAGGAAAAAGAGTGCTCATGTACTGGGGTTGTTTGCAATATTTGATGGCCATCTTGGTGATCGCGTCCCAAGCTATTTGAAAGATAATCTATTCGATAATATACTTGAGCAGGTAATATCTATGCATGCTTATAAATGCATCTTTTCCTTGTTTCCTCATCTTTTTACCTTTTTAACTAGTCTTTACAAGTTGCTATTGCTAACATGAGTTCATCGTTCGTTATAATCGCTGTTCTAATTATCTTCAATTCAATATTCACTTTACTTGTGAAATAAACTAAGCATTCATTTGCAATGGGTTATACAATAGCCCTACCACAAAAGATTCTCAGTAGATGCAATTGAAGTTTTCATGCATTATGCTACTGCAAAAGTTGAGATTTTAGTATCACATTTAGCATCTTAGGTTCAAACACAATTTGTTGTGCACAACAGATTTAGTATGTAGTTTGAACTTCAAAGTGGAGACCTTAAGGAGACTCTAGGTTAACAGATATGTAAATTAAGCTACAGCATGAAGGGCTTGACCTCTTCCTTTGACCTAGCTGCTTAGAATTATAATGATTGGAATCTTTAGTAATAAATATATGCATGTCTGGAGAACATAAGTGTGAATATGAGGATATTATAGATGGTGGAAATGGAAAGAAGTAATTATGTCACAAGTACTTCTGGTGATATAAGCAAGTTTCAACTTTGTATAAACTCAGCGTCCCTCTCCATTCCTTTTTCTCTCTCTCTCTCTTTTTTTTTTTTTTTTGGGGGGGGGGGGTGTACAATATTTACATTCTTTGTTTCTGGTCTTCCTTCTTCACTTCTTCCTTAGCCTTCTCTTCCCACCTATATCACATACCCATAGGCATGAACATAATCTCATCTGCCTTGTTGAGTCAGGAAGCATGATATGTAGATTTATGCTTTTTTATTGCAAATATACAATATTAAAATGACCCCTCTGTTTCTAGTAATAACATACTCATAGATAGGTGTCATTTTTTAGTTTACTGTTTTGTAAGATATTGATTTTCTCCCCACAACGTGTCAATGCCTTCTTGTAGTTTCTGGGCGGATTCTTCTTCATTTGTGATATATTTGATTCTCTTCATTATATGAGAAGCAGATTTACGTGGAGTTTAAGTTGTGCCAGAAGTAGATGGTCTGGTTAATACTGTTCTATACTTCTTATCTTGAATGTTATTAACCCACCTCACTTTGCTTGAATTACTTCCATACAGCCCAATTTCTGGGATGACCCTGCCATGGCAATTAAAAATGCATATCGTTCCACTGATGACCTTATCTTAGAGAACTCTGTGCAACTGGGGCCTGGTGGCTCAACAGCAGTAACAGCTATTGTGATTGATGGTAAAGACTTATGGATTGCTAACATTGGAGATTCTAGAGCTGTTGTTTGTGAGAGGGGTGCTGCTAATCAACTCACTGTGGACCATGAGCCACACATTGAACGGAGAAGAATTGAGAAACGGGGTGGATTTGTGACAACTCTTCCTGGTAAATTTTCATGTTGTTTTGTAGTTTTATTCACATATTTTTCTTCTTAATATCTACATTATTTTGAAACATATGATGCACAGTCAAGATTCTACAAAAATGATCTGTTGAATGAATTCATAAGATCCCTGATACAGGAGATGTGCCTCGAGTTAACGGCCAACTTGCAGTTGCACGTGCTTTTGGAGATCAGAGCCTTAAAGCACACTTGAGTTGTGAGCCTGATGTTCAACATGTACCTATTGATTCATCTATTGAATTTGTTATTTTGGCTAGTGATGGCCTATGGAAGGTTAGTTGTATTTCCATCTTGATTAGATCTTTTGCTTACTTATTTTTTCTTAATCGGCGGGAGGGGCATTTATGATGTGGTTTTTGGATATTGATTCTCTTATGCGTTTATATGATTGACATTGAATAGTTCATTTTCTGCTACTCCCATTTTTCCCCTTTTTATTTGGGCGTGCGACTGGGCCTGTAATTTATGAATGTATTTTATGGTTGTCTCATGTTCTGACATCGACAGTGTCTCCTTTGTTCAATCATTTAGGAGTGCCTAATTTTGTTATTGAAAAATTGAACATTTAGACGTTCAAAGTACGATTCATTTCAATCTGAAGTTGCCTTGTTCTCTTGTAGGTGATGAAGAATCAAGAGGCCATTGATATGGTGAGATCAATTAAAGATCCTCAAGCAGCAGCTAAACGTTTAACAATGGAGGCTTTGGCTAGAAAGAGCAAGGATGATATATCTTGCATTGTCATCCGCTTTGGTTGATGCTGTGCGAGGAAAGGAAATGAAGCGGAATGGGACAGGATATGGGCCTTACTTCACTACTATTAGTGCATCTTTTGTTAGCTTCTTCAAACACACTATCTCTTCTGTCGTTTATTTCCCTACCTTAACTCTCTCAAATTATTCGTTGAGGTTTGAGGGAGGGAAGAACCTTTAATGCTGGTGGTGTTTGTGTAGCAGAAAGTCGGAGTCAATCATGGTCTAGCTTTAGTTTCGCAGATGAAATATGTCTCCAAGTCACGTTCTGCAAAGCTTCTTAATCTGCTTGGATGTGTATGTATTGCTCACAGTGACGGCATTTTTGTTTTATTTATTCTTTTACTTTGTAAATGTGATGATTTGTTTGAGATGATGGGGTTTGTATATCCATAGTCTAGAAATAATGAACACATACGTTAGTCATTTAGTTGCTGTTGGTTTTCAAGATTGGATTACATTATTTGAGATGTCATTTGAAGTGCGAGATCAGAATACTTTATTTGATGATATGCTATATTTGTCCTGAAAATTGCAATTAGCCAATGCATGTATTAACTGAATATACTAAAAATGATATTTCTTCTGTTCTAATTTGAAATATCAGTCTCATTGGTCATTTTTTTACAAATTAAAAAATCACATAAGTATATAAATTCAAAGTAAAAGTCTTTTTTTAAAAAAATTATATATTTTCTAGTTTAATTATGATTCATTAAATTAAAATATTAAAAAATTAGGAAGATAGTAGTTAAAGAGGGATAAAAGTAAAAATAATTTGCTTCCTTGTTTCATGATATATGTTACTGTAAAAATTTTTACAAACAATAATGAAACTGATTAGTTTATTTTTAATTAAATATTCTTCCTTCTTATGAAAAATTACAATATGAAAAATAATAGTGTCAAAACGTGTTAAAGCCTGTGGGGTGGCTTGTTTAGTTCCCAATATGGGCGGGCTTGGATTTGGTATTTCAAGTATGTTGAATTGGTTTGCTCTGTTTAGCTTGCACAGTTAGGGTGGGTTAAATTCGTTTTTTTAAAGCTTAGCAACATTATAGAAAAAGGAATATGTGACAATATTGATATTAAATTTGCTTCAATTACATATTCTAATTATTAGTAATTGATAAAAAAATCTTTTTTATTATAATAATGAATTTATATGCTTATGTATGATAAAGAGAAAAAAAAGAAAAAAATGTCAAAAAAACAAAGTCTAGGCCAACTTATTGGCCTGTTTAACCTACAGGGCCTAGTAGGGGCAGATTTGGTTGGGAGTTTCCTAGACTGCTCTGTCCTACTTAAGGGGTAGCCCGTGATGGTAGTGCTAACAAGAAATTAATATTTTTATTACATTAAATGCAATTATTTTATTACATTTGCAACAAAACTCAGCATCTACAATGATATTTATTATGAAATGGATGGAGTATTAAATTTTTATTAATATTACCAATAGAATAGAAATTATGAGACTAAATAAAAAAGACAAACGAATAAAACTATTATTTCATATGTTATTTGATAACGAATAAAGCTAATATTTCATATGTTATTTGACAAAGTTTGAATTAAAAAAAATTTCTGCTTGAATTTTACAAATGTAAATTATTTATAAGAAAAAAGTACGACCTAAAACAAAAAAGGAGAGGACTATATACAATATTTTTAGATTATATACAATAATTTTTTATTATTTACTATTGACATTTAGATCTCTAAAATTTCTATCAAACATTCGAAACACTAAAATTAGATTTATCAAAAGTTACTTCATTTTTTTTCAAAAAAAGTTAGTTCTTGAAACTGTATCTATTTCTATGTATTTGTACATATAAACATATCAAAAATCAGTTTTTAGCCTTAAAACGCCTGATTTTTGGTAAAAATCACAATTGCAGTGACATCGTAATTATATTTATTAATTATAAATATAATTAATAAATATATTTATAATTATGTTTATTAATTAAGGACGTTGTAATTTTATATAAAGCTAAATTTCGTAGATAAATACTATAGCTTGAGGCAATTAGTTTGACGCTTGTCTGCATAATAACGTCAAACATGGAACTGGATTTGTGGTGTGATATTTACTATACTAAATAGATATGTATTTAAGAATTTATTAATATTTTTTCTCATAGTTAATTCATGTATTCAACTTTATTTCATGGATATACACTATAGTTTATGATAATTAGTTTAATGAATGTCTACATAATTATATTTATTATGTAGTTACATCTACATACAAATATAATCTTAATTGATTTTTTTTAAAAAATAACTTAAAGATATTGTTTGTAATACTAGATGGATATGTAAACGGATATGTCATATAATGTTTAGAATGTTAAATAGATATGCAGTTAAGAATTTATTAAAGTTTTTCTTGTATTTAATTTATATGTTTAGCTTTATTTTCTAGATAAACACTATAGTGTATGGCAATTAGTTTAATTTTATATATACTTTAATTTACATTATTGTAATTTTTAAAAATAGAAACTTAAAGGCACTTGTTTGTATATGACAAATTGTTGAGCAGTCAAGGAGACAATGAGATGCAGCACTTGGTTTAGGACTAGTGGCTGATTGTAGTGGTCGCTTGCACAGACGACAACTAATTACTGCATTCGCAAGGCAACGAGACATAGTATAAGTGACATTTTGGTTTTAGCACTAAATGTGTTGATGGCAATCGATTCACTACTGACTATACCACCAATGCAATGGGTGTCTCTGGATATGTACATCAATTTTCAGCCTATTCTGCATATCCTTGGTCCCCAACAATATCGAATTCGTCAGTGGCACCATATTATTTCCCATATCTTGCGCCGCATATACCAAGAGACACTACCCACCATAGGTCCTCGTGACCTCAGGACATGTGGTCGCTAGCACGGACGATAGCCAATTACTACGTCCATGAGGCATCTAATGTGTGTTGCAACGAGACATAGTATGAGTGACATTTTGGTTTCAACATCAAATGTGCCGCAATTGATTTACTGTTGACCATACCACCCATGCAATGGGTGCCGCTAAGTATGTACCCTTCATTTTCAGCCTATTCTGCATATCTTGGCCACCAACAACATTGACTTCGCATGCTGCATAATACTATTTTTCGTATCTCGCACCGCATGTACTGGGAGATACTACAGGACACACTGATGAGGCAGATCCATCATACTTCTAAACGTCTTTGGTCCCTGTGATCCTAGTTCAATATTTGAAAGACTACGATGAAGGGATTGATGTTGTTATTGAAGATGCAGTGCATTTGGTTAATGAGCTTGATCAGCCCATGGAGGAGTTGCTGACGGCTAAGGATGTTGAGGGGCCCCTTGATGAGGTGAAACTTGAGGGTGAGCAGACAACCCCAGATACAACATCAACGTATTCTTCTAGCAGATCCCAACGAGGATTATTGAGGCTTGTTTTTGTAGGGGTTTGCAGTCTAACTCGCTTAGTATCCAGATACCCACCATGCGTGCACAGGCAGCATCACGGGGCGTACCTGCCACTTCAACGAGGGATAGTTCGTCTAGTTCTGGCACCTAACCGGTTCTGATATTATGAGGCAATTGACGGTAAGTAGGTAGCATTCTAAGGTTTCTAGTTGCAGTTTGAGTGGACGTCGTGAAGCAATTGATGACTGATGCCTCATCAGAGCCTCCCTAAAGGACCCTAGGATCAGTCACTTATCTCATTATTTTACCGTCACATAGATAGCCGTATATAGACTAGCAAGGTAGGTTCACTGGTTATTTCTGACACTTTAGTTTTGATTAATGGGGGAGATGTTGTTTAATTTATGAACAATATATATTATCCTATAGGAGTGGCCAATTCTCGAGTGCACTAGAGAGTCTGTTATCTAGATAGGTGGGTTATGATAGAATCTGTGGTAGAGGCGATCATCACGGTGTCAGGTTCAGGCCACTTGCATGAGTACATATTCACTCATCTGAACAGTCCCCTGATATCGGGGTTCGTTGAGAGGTGATAACCAGATACGAATACGTTTCACATGCCCTTCTCAAGATTACCATCACCATTTATGATATAACATATATTCTTGAGATCCCTGTGATATGTGATATTGTTCGTCACAGTGTTGGGAGAGATGATATTATTGCTGATATCTATAGCAGTCTACGTTTCCCGTCAGCACTTGTTTGTAGTAAGGTAGACAATAGAAGCATGAAATTCAAGGATTTTCAAGAACAACCAATAATGTACGACATCAAATCATTACCCTTGACGAGGAATAAAGTGCACATGAACAAGTAATTAAGGTATCCTCAAGTATAATTCTCAGCAAAATGCACTCCGTTCTTGACATAGTCCTTCAACACAGTAAATCTCATCTCCCCATTTTCCAATTGACTACGGACATATGATTTAAGCATATGCATGGTGAACGCTAAATCTTTAATCATATCCTCCCTACCCAGATCATGCCGGAGGATTATACTTGTTAGGGGAATCGCAAGTATCTGTGTTACATCGTGCAGGGTGACTATCATCTCACCTAATGACATGTGAAGCGTGTTTGTATTCATCTGCCACCACTTAATAAACGCATATATAAGAGGACTGTTTGGTCACGTGAATATGCACTTACGCAACTGTTCAAGACCGCTACGTATTACAATAGCCTCTATCGTCAACTATTTCACCGTTCGCTTATCAAGATATCTCTGTCAGGAGTGGACAATGAGTACCAGATGCTCCTGTGTGATAACACAAACGCATCTATCAACTGCTTTATTTTGCATATTCAACAAATAAAAAGTAAGTGTAAATAAAAGCAAATCTGCCTACCCCCTGCTCCAGATGTGGCTTGCAACATGACTCGAAAAAGATGGGATCAAAGATGGATCCTGTGGACCTCCAAGTGTGGGTCCCGTGAGGTACCACTGCACACTAGGACTGGTGCGACTAGTGCGCCTATGATTACCAGTCTGCATACGCTGTCTACCAGAGGCCGACTATCACCTAAGACTAGGACCCTGTCGTTCTTCGTCATTCACTTGAACTCGGCTCGTCGATGGGACGTTCATATCAACTGACGCTGTAGCTGCGCTACTGACCCACATCCGTAAGGACTAGCTAACACAGTGTGGAACGTGATCGAGTGACCTATCTTGCATCACTGGTACTCCTGCTTCGACAATCGAACGAGCTATGCTGCCCACCCATATGGCTACACGACGTAATAATCCTATTCACGGCCTTGCAAAAATGATGCGTCGGAGTTGTGTCTGGAACGGTCTCTAGAAATGTCTCTTCCTCCTCCATCTCTTCATCAGCAACGGGGTCCTGTACATCTGCACCCATATCTATCTCCAACTCTAGATCTTCAGCTGGATCATCCAAATTATCAACATCTTGCATAACATCATCTGCCCCATTGTCGAAGTATTCAGGATGTTTGTATGGGGTTACTGGGACTGGTGACGAATAGTAATACGACAATCCTGCATCATCTCCCCTGTCCGCTGAGGGTTGCCGGTACGTAGCAGGAGCCATCAGATAGTAATATGGTGTTTATCTTGATATGAGAGTGTACATCTCTGGCATCCACTGCATAGGTGGTCGAAACTGTGACGAATCGACATTAGCTGTGACGTTCGTAATACTCACGGGGATGTCACTAGTACTCTGCCTTGCCACACCAACTTGTTGTCTCGTAAACACATTAATAGGCTACCAGCCGTGCAAACGAGTGCTCTGATCAGCAATGAGACCCAAATCGAGCAAAGCATTGCGTTATCGTCGTGAGGAATCGACCATATGTGATATATAAACAAATGTTACTACCTTTTTTAATACAAAATAATTATATACAAATTTAACCAAATTTTATATAATAAGTGACATTTACTTTCATTTCGTTCAAAAATATTCATACCGTAACATAATAAATTTCTAATAACTTTTGGTAATTTATACATGTAAATAAAAATGGATGTGCAATAATAATATATGCAAAAATAATAAACATCACATCATAGTAAATTTTAAATCTAAAATAATTTTACCAAAAATATACATTTAAAAAATAATATTAATAATACTATAATAATTGCCTATAATGGTAATTAATAAATTTACAAGAATAACATATTAATGAAATACTTATCAGTCAATACAATGCACTTGTAAATTAACGATGCTTAATGATAATATCATGAAATTATATTTTAAAAAAAGTTCAATGATTCATCTAAATTTGCACTACATTATCATTAACTCAACTGCAATTAAACTTATGAAAATATAATAATTAAATTAATAAATACTGTTCAACTATTATCGTGACATAAAAGTGGTATCCAACAATCAATATTATACTAATTATGTAAATTATATAATTTTTGTGTCATATAAATGTAAATAAATACATAATACATATATTTTTTAAAAATTCTAGTGCAAGTTCCGCCAACTTCAAGCAGAATTTGCACTGAAACTTTGCCAGTAACTGGCAAAATTTGAGCAAAATTTTTGTCAACTCCTGGTGGAATTTACTCACAATTTTTTCCAAAATTTGACAAAATTTTTTATGAAATCTACTTGTATTGAGTACAATTTTACATCAAAATTTGCCAAAAATTGACAAAATTTGAAGTCAATTTCTGTCGGGAGATCAAATTTCACTAGTTGCTAGCGGAATTTGCTGTCAATTTTCGCTAGTCCTTGGCGAAAATTGAACAGCTCGGCTTCAATCATCAAAATCGATTGATTTAGGGTCAATTTTTAAGTTTTTTGTATGTAAATCAATATAAAATTAATTGTAATTTGATAAATTAACATTTTTTTACAAAAAATTTTTGTCGTTTGTAAATCTGAATTTTTCAGCTTTGAATGTTTTAAAGAATCTTATGAACTATTATAATTAAATAGTAAATAATAAAATTTTTTTGATATATAATCTAAAACAAAACTTACATATTCCCAAACAAAATAGTGTGTTTTCCCCCCTTTTCTCTATAAGAAATAAACTTATTTTAATTCGTGAGGAGTCCAAGGAGTTGTAAAGACTAGGAATGCAACTGTAATAAAATAGTATAATAATACAATCTCACATATGAATGTTAAAGCATGTTACCGTTGGACAACAGAAAAGTATTATTTTGACAGCTCGTAAATGTATTTAGTTGAGATGAAGTGGGGATAAATAATTAGTAGAATTGTTTTTCCCTTGAAAAGAATAATTTTTTCTTTAAATTGCATTAATACTAGTTATATATTTGAAAAGGGGGGACTCCTCAAGGTCTATCTTCGAGTACAAGAATTTCAAGAATTCAGATCTCAAAAACAAATAATACCAATATTCCAATAATTATGAATTAATGAATGTGAATTATACACAATAAACATTTGTATAACAAATAATACAATGTTTTAACTCCTCCCGTCCTTAATTTTACATACCACACAAACTTCAAGTAAGTTTGCCTAACCATTTTGCTGACCCACCCATGAAAATTCACTTGTAACAAAACATTACAGTTGATTAGGCTCAATACAGAGAGTAAAAAGGCCCAAAAAATTCACATAATCTAAGAGTATATAGAAAATTATTGCTCAAGAGAGAAAGCAGCCCTCCAAAATTGTCATTTGCAACATTCGTGTGCATGACTCTGAATCCCTTCTTTCCCTCGCTGCAATCTTTTTCTGCTAAAAATCAAGAAAAGCTTGTTCACTATGCATAAAAATTTGTAAACTAAAAATGAAAAGAAGTAGCTAGTTTTAATCTTGACTGAATAAGTACTAGAATGGATACCTTAATCGTGGATTGTTCAGTAGTATGGAATAGCGGGAGGTGGTGGAGATGCATAAGAGACCCCTGTTATGGGAGGAAGAGGAATGTCCATCCTGGGTGATGGTGGAGGAGATGGATGCATGTATGGAGGAGGCGGTGATGGTGATGGCGGCGGCGGTGGTGGGGATGCACACACGTATGGAGGTGGTGAAGGTGACGGTGGAGGTGGTGATGCGTATACATATGGCGGAGGTGGTGATGCGTATACATATGGCGGAGGTGGTGATGCGTATACATATGGCGGAGGTGGTGATGGTGATGGTGGTGGGGGTGATGAATAAAAGTAAGGAGGTGGTGGTGATGGTGAAGGTGGTGGAGGTGATGAATACACATAATGAGGTGGTGGTGGAGGTGATGAATTCACATAAGGAGGTGGTGGTGGTGGTGATGGTGGTGACTGCCAGTGATGTCCACCAGACGGAGGTGGTGGTAAGCCGGGTTCATTACAGTTGGATGGTGGTGGAGGATATGATGGCTTCGGTGAGTACTCTACTGGTGATGGAGCTGGAGTATGTTGATACTCAGGAGAAGGTGGTGGAGGTGGAGGTGGAGGTGGCGGTGGGGTGTAATAAGTTGGTGTTGGAGTGTATACTGGTGGAGGAGGAGATTTAGTTTCATAGGTAGGTGGCTGATAGTATACTGGAGCTGGAGGCGGAGGTGATAGTGGAGGCGGCGGTGGTGGAGAAGGACTTGGTGGGGGAGGTGATGGAGGTGGTGGTGGTGGTGAATATACAGGCTCATAGACTGGTGGAGATGGGGGAGGTGGTAGATGAGCTCCTGGAGAAACTTCATGAGTAGGTGGTGGTGGTGTTGGTGGAGGAGGAGGTGGCAGATGAGTTCCTGGAGAAATCCCATGAGTAGGTGGCGGTGGAGGATGTGATCTCGTAGCTGGTGAAGACCCTGAAGTTGGTGGTGGTGGGGGACCAGAGGACCTGGGGGGAGGAGCTAACAATGGTGGTGGTGGAGGATGTGATCTCACAGTTGGTGAAGACTTGGAAGTTGGAGGCGGCGACGGCTTAATTTTAGTCCTAGGACCCGGTGCTGGCTTGGGTGCCGGAGGCCTAGAACCACCCACTGGCCTCTTCCTATTCCCTGGCTTCATCCCAAAACTACTGCTACTCCCACACTTGGATTTACTACAATCAAAGGGCCTGGCCTCATCGGAAGAGCACTCTTTAGCCGACCTCTGATCCCTCTTTCCGGCAATACAGTTCTCCTTTCCATCGGTAACTCTTCCTCCTCTCCTAGCAGCGCAAGACGGTGCTTCTCCGGTGAAATAGTTGAAAGAATAGGTAAAGTTTTGCAACCTCGGAAGCCTGCAAATGCTGTCCGGAATCACACCGGTGAGGCGGTTGTGGGCAACATCTAGCTGTTCCACGCTTCTCATTCTGCCGACGGACGACGGTAGCGGCCCTTGGAGTTTGTTGAAGCTCACATCAAACACCGTGAGCTTGTTCAACAACCCAATCTCCGTAGGCAGACAACCAGTGAGGTTGTCATTGAGAAGTATAAGTTCATTCAAAGTCTTAGCCATTTTGCCAATGCTGCCCGGAATGCACCCTCCCAAATTGTTGTTAGCAAAAACAAGTACAGCTACCGGAGAGTTACCTAGATTTTCCGGGATGCCGAACCGGAATCGGTTATCGTTGATAAAGAGGGCATCAAGAGGCTTATCAAAGAGCTTGTTTGGAACCGGCCCTTCAAAGTCATTGAACCTCAAGTCCAAGTATTTGAGCGAAGGCAATGAGAGGACTACCTTAGGGAACCCTCCCACAAACCTGTTGTTACTGAGGTCCAATTCAAAGAGAAGCTTCAGTTTCTTGATTGTCTCCGGAACCACACCACAAAATCTATTGGAGTTGAGGTGGAAAAGGGCTAGATCGGTGAGGAGGCCGAGCTCGGGCGGGAGGTAGCCGGCGATATCAGCATGGTTCAGATCAATGCCCGCCACAACCCTCATTGAGGCATTGGAAGTAGATGGAGCACAATACACCCCGCCATAGGAACACACATCTGGACCCGTCCAATTTGCTGTGTAGTTAAAGGGATCAGAAAAGATGGCCAACTTCCAGGCCTGGAGAGCAATGTAGGCTTGTTGAAGACTCGGGTTTTCGAACTTGAACTTCTTGAGATCATCTCTAATGGCGGCAAGATCGTCAAGATCAATATCTTCTGCAGCAGAGCAGATCTGGGATATCAAGAGAATCAAGATAAGACTCGAAAACAAGAACCGTGGCGGCCGATGCATCGGCATTGCCCTTCGGGTTTTCTGATCAAGAAGAGGATGGAAATGGCAATGCAAGAGAATGAGAGAACATTCAGAGATGGAGGAAATGGGAGTGAAAGAGGAGAAAGGAAGACAAGGAGCAGTGAGTACAGCTGCCCAATAATGGCTTCTGAGTCCTTTATGTGTATGTTCTGAAATGAATGAATGAGGGAGTACTGAAATAGCCAGTTAGCCAATGGTCCTCTCGATTCATTCCCCCCCAAAAGTCATTGTTTTAAAATCTCATAAAAAAAATATTTATTATTTTTTTCTTACTGGAATTGGTTTGAAAATTGATTTATTTAGAGAAATCTTAAGATGTTCGTACTGTGTTTATGGGACTCCACGAACTGAATTTTTGGAACCGTTGAAAATTGATTAATTGTTGTTTGTTACTTTTTTTCCTTTTTTTTTTTTGTTCAAGAAAAAGAGTGAGTCGTCTCTCTTGGCTCTGCCAGATAGGTTTGCAACTGCTGTATCCAATTAAACAAATGAGACTGCACCGTTAGATGACAATCAAAGGCAGTGTGATTTTTTCAAAAAAAAGAAAAGAAAATTCAGAAATCGATTTATTTAAAAGTTCTTGACAAAAATTATTCCAATAATAACATGTTGGCACGTTGTGGGATGATAAAAAAAAAAAAAAAAGAAGGGGTGCAGCTACAAATTGAAATTTGTTGGTGAGAGTGATAGGCAGACATGATTGATCATGCCGGTGAATAATAATAGAGAAATATTTATAAATTTATTTAAAAATTAATTTAATTAGTTAAAAATAATTTTATTTTTTAAAAATATTTTTATTAAATAATAAATCTTATTCGATTAATATAAATAAATAGAAAGAAATATACATATCGGAAGACTTTTAATATCTAAAATGAATAATGAATATCGTGAAATAAACTTTTATTGTATAATTAACGAACATGTGTACCTGCCTAAGTTTTATTTGAGAAGCTTCTTTATTAAAGAAAAATGAATAAAAATTACTGATGAGTCTGTAATGAAAAAAGTATATATTCCATATAAGTAATGTAAGAAACAAGACAGATAATATTTTGCATTTTGATAGACAGCTAATAAGTTTGTCTGTGTATTTCAAACCTTTTTCAACTTTTTTCTCCTTTTTACCCTTTACAGATATCTCCAACTGCCTTTTTCTTTCTTTTCTGTTCAGCTTTTTCCTCTTTCTCTTTCAAGCCTTCTATGTTCGGTTTGCATGGTTCCATTTGGATGGATTTTCTATTTTTTTTTATATTCCAACACATCAAAACTTTGCATATGATTGTACTGTGGATAACTTTTTCCAAAACAAAGTGATTAGAATTCAGAATTTATTGTTTGGTAAAAAAATATTTCAAATTAATTAAATTATCATGAAATCATGACGTAATAAAATTTTAATAAATTATATTCTGATTTCAATTATTTTGTGAATTATTTTTTAAACGTCCATTTTATAAATATGTAGGGTAGAATTAGATAGTATCTTTTCTTTGTCTTGATTTCAAAAGAGAATTGTTTGTAAAAAAATAAAATTTAAAGTAAATAATTTATATAGAGTTTCTTAATAAGATATTGTTCCAATACATTCATAGTCTTGTGTCTGAGAAATTGTATTTGGATTATGTTTCACTACGGAATTCAATATAAATTTATCATTTTGGGTCTTACTTTTTTTTTCACAAAAAATTCTCTGCAGAATCTAAAGCAAAAAATCTCAAAACAATGCACTATCCAATCTCACAAAAGAGAGATGCATTATAACAGCTGTTTTTAATTAGCTAATAATTTTGATAAGATCAAACAAAAATTTAGTACCGCCTTGGTTTTTCTTTTTCATACTTATATTTTACACGCATATTAACCAACCAATATTTGCCTGCGATTGTTTCACAAGAAAGCCACCTCCTTTAGTCGCGGTGAAGTCAATATAGCTGATCTTTCCCTCTTCTCTCCTCTTTCTCTCTGCCTCTCTGTGTGCAGCTACAGTATATCTCCATCAACCGACCAGCTCTGAGCAATTGCTATGTGTTTGGTTGGATCACTTTATTTTCTATGCAATTTTAATGTCTTCACCTCTTGTTTTTACTGCAAATGATGAAAATCTTTTTTTTTCAAGCAATCTTTATTTAGATTTAAGATTAAGAAGTGAGATTTATCTCATATCAAAACTTTTCCTCCTTTCTCCTTGAAGGGATTGTCAACTTGAACTGACCCTCTCCCAATCTACTAATTTTAATGCTTTTAAAATTTACTGATTTCTAAGGAAGTCGTTGAAGTTAGGCTTTCCTTACCATTGTGGTTGAATGGTTGCTATAAAGATGCTACTAAGAAAGTTAGTATGTGTTTGTTTATTTTATTAATATTAGTATATGTTATTTATTTTTAGATGTAAAATATTATATGTTATATTTATTTGTAACTTTTATTTTTCTAATTGTAATTTCTAGATTATCCTACTTTATTAACTCCCCTATTTTACTGTGTTAAAAAAGTTTGAGAACTGTTTTAGTTATAACGTTTTTGGCCATTTTAACTTTTAATGAATAGTTTTTTATTCGTCAAAAAAAGAAGTCAATATAGCTAGCTTTTTTTTCTCTATATTTTATACATTCGAAAGAGGAAAATATAGTTCGAACTCATAATCTTTTATCAAGTAAGAAATATTTCTACTACCGAGTTCTTACCTTGCCATAATATAGCTAGTTTTTCCATAACTAATTTGCTCCAGTTTGTGGAATGCTAAAATTAAAAAAGTTTACCCTAAAATGAGTGAGATCATCTTTTCTGACAATTGAACTGAGAACACCTAATGTACAATCCATAATATTTCAGATGCCATTGTTTTTATTTTTTTAGGGATATTCCTCTTTTGGTAAGATGATAATTGATAGCAATTCAGATCTGATCCTGTACGTCCTTTTGCAAGATGTGCAGGATAAAATCTAAAATGTTGGATCATATTTAAAATTTGATTCAACAGTTAAAAAAATATTTAATTTTATTTTTAAAAAATACTTTTAGGAGGCATTCAAATATAAATTGTTTGATCATATCTCAAATATGATCCAATGATTCATATTTGATTATACATGTCTTGCAAAAAAGACATAGAGGACCGAATATTTTTCGAATTGATAGTGCTTACTATGTCAGTACAGTGTATAAAGTTTCCTGAAAGCTTGATGCTTTTATTTCTCCTCGAATTTGAGTAGTGTATATCCCCTCTGGTATCAAATACTACTATGTTTTATTGCAGTTCAAATCTTTAAAATGACAAGATAATTTAGACAAATAAAGCGTCATTTCTTTAAAACTGGAATGGCCAATCCACTGTTGGTCATTATAAGTGTAACTTAATCATTGAAGACTTTAATCAATATAAATTTTTTATTTTAAGTTTCATTTTTTTTATAAAAAATTATTTATCTCAAACTCCAAGATAGAAAATCTCAAACCAAAATACTATCTAATCACACTCTATAATCGTTAACAATTATCCAATCACGCAATTAAATTCAAATATTTTTAGTCATATCTAGGGGTGTTCATTCGGTTTCGGTGGGATAATTCGATTTTCGGTTCGATTTTTTTGAAAATTTACTAAATCGAACCGAATCGAATTTTTCAAAAAACCGAACTGAATTATTTCTGTTCGGTTCAGTTCGGTTAAAATCGAAATTGAAGAAAAGAGAAAAGAACACATTTCGGTAATGCGTTCTTAAGATAATTTTATTTTTAAAAAAATTAATTTTTATTAAAGAACGCATTATCAAAATACGTTCTTATATAATTTTTTTAAAATTCGATTATTCGGTTCGATTTTCGGTTTGAGAATAAAAATAGAAAACTTAATCGAATTTAATTTTAACCCAAAAATCCGAATCGAACCGAACCAAAAAACTTAAAAACTGAACCAAAATATATATTTTGATTCGGTTCGATTTTTTAGATTGCACCAAATAATGAACACCCATAGTCATATCAAATAGCTTTTAAAGGTGTGATTCAATAGAATTTGACTTTGAAATTTTTTGTCTTAAATTTTATAAAAATAAATTGTTTGTAAAAAAAGAATGAGATCAAAGAAAAAATTTTATATTGAGTTACACACAATGAAACTTAATCCAAATACACCCCTAAATGTATACCTATAGCAGAACAAAAATCCCTCAAGCCCTTCTCTCACAATTTACCTTACACACCTGCATCCAGCCTAAAACAGAATTACCTCAGCATCATTTGCCCGCAATGGAGGAATTCAAACCCTGGTGTTTACTCCTCTTAAAAAAAAGAAAAAAGAAAAAGGGTATTGGTCTAGTTTTTTAGAGATATTAATGTTTAAGTATAAGGAAACCAAAATGTTTAGAATGTAGAAAATGCACTTTTTCCATAATAAACAATTATTATTAAAATTTGCTAATTTATCTTTTAAAATTTCACCTATGTATAATTTCTTTTAGCGTTTTCTTTTTCCTATCTCATTGAATGATGCTATAGTATGATTTATAGTAAAATGGTAACTTTTCATGGTTAAAAAAAAAGTTGGTAACTTTTCAATATAAAGGTTTAGTGATTTTGTACTAAAAAAGAAGTGTAGTGATTTGCCTCACTCCAACAGAATTATTTCCTACTTTTATTTCCAAAATTTCTCAAAATTCTAGAATTTCGCCTTACAATTTACACTCTTGCCTAACATATTCTAGGGATTCAATTATGCTGGAATTTTAGGGTGTGATTGGATTGGGTTCCACACGAAACCCAATGCAAATTTTTCATCTCGCATTTCACTTTTTCTCTCACAAAAATTTATCTCTCCCGAAACCTAAGATAAAAAATCTCAAAACCAAACTCTATCCAACCATACCCTTAAAATTACATATATAAAGTGTAAAGAAATTGTAAGCCGGGTGTGTCACAAATATTTTCCTGTAGTGCATTTTTTTGAATTATTAAGGTTTTTTTAATTTCTTAAATTATGAATCAGGTACTCGATCATGATCTTAATGTACTAAATTAGCATTTTAATTTAACCATCTGATTGTTCAATATTACGATAAATTTATTCAAATCACAACTTATAAAGAACAACAATGTTTACAGGTATAGAAAGAAGGCGGGGGTGGGTGGGTCAAACTTAATTTAAATAAAGCTTAAGAATAAAAGATAAGTTGGCTAAGCAAAGGCTAATAGTTATTATATAAAAACACAGTTAGAAGATCTTTCTTGCAATAAAGTTCAATATTTTTTTTAACGATAAAAAATATTACTCTATTAGTAAAAATTATATATCACAAGTTTTATACTATACAAAGTCTTAGCAGTTACCATTAGAGTCGGACTTCATGGACAAATTCAAAGGTTAATTATTGTAAATCTAATACTAATGAATAATGATCAGATCTAACTATTAACCTCTAACTTTAAACCTTAAAAAAAGGAAAAGAAAAACAATTGATCAATCGAATTGCCATAAAAAGCAAGAGATATGGTGAAAAGTTTGAGTAGGTTTGCCAGTAGACAGGGCCCCACAAGTACACCGTCCACACGATGTTCTAAGACTTTGATGCATCTCTGGAATCTTTTTCCTTCTACTGTCGTCGCGTGGCCAGAAGAAACTTTGAAAAACGCGTTCTCCATTATCATTGTACTCGTTTTGCTTGGTTCTTTTCTTCATTAATCCGTGTACTATTATTAGTAATAGTTATGAGAAAAATAAATAAAAATAGTATTAAAGGGAGAGAGAAAATGAGGGTAATGATAATAATAAGGGGGTGGGTCTTTGATGGATTTGAATTTCCTGCTCCGGACAGGTTGGCCAGACAAACAACACGACTTTACAATCATACCTTAAAAAAAAAAAAAGAAATCATACTTTTTTGGTCTTTGGAATTGTTTTTCCATTATGAGTCATCACTCCTTTAATTTTGAATCTTTTTGTTTTGTTTAATTACACTCTATATGTTTCAAAATATAATTTTTTAGTTTTTTGCATAAAATAATAAAAAATTAAAGGTATTTTATTATATTTATATAATGAAGAAAATTTTAAAAAATAATTTTTAAAATTATAAAAGATCAAATATTTTTAAAAAATAATTAAAAAATATTATATTTTAAAATGAAAGGAGCAACATTTTGCCACTTACTTTGGGAAAATTTTGATTAATAACATGAATTTTTGTTTGCTTTCTTTGTCATCTAAAAAATTTTCATAATCTGCAGTGAGTATTTGCTTGAGTAGTAAAAATTGGAGCTTCTCGAATATTAATTTATAAGTTCAATTTCTGTCTAGTGTATAAATTAATATGTCTTTGTATTTATCTTATTCATCATAATTTATAACTTGTAAAAATGAGAATTTTCTACACTTAATCTTTGTTATTTGTAATTTTCACCATTTTTTACCTTTCATAATCATCATTACTTCATAGAAATAAAAAAAAATTATTACCATGCGTTAACCTCTTATGGCAACTAGATTGAATTATGCCTTAAAAAGAAAATCTAGAATTACAAACTAATAGCTAGATGAAATACAACATATGAAGTTTTGACAAAAAATTTTACTTAGGGTGAGATTGAATAGTGTTTTATTTTGAGATTTTCTGCATTGAGTTTTGAGAGAGATTTTTTTTTAGAGAAAAAAGTAAGACCCTAGTGAAAAATTTACATTAAGTTTCGTAACTGAACCTAATCTAAATACACCTTAATTAGTTTAAAATATCATAAAATAATTTTTAATTATTTTTATATAGATTAAAGAAGCACAATATAAGAAGTATTTTTAATTATATTTTTAATTAATTCTAATAATATAACAAAAAATAAAAAATTGTATTTATGATAAAATAATTTTAAAAAATAATTTTTAATATTTATAAAAAATTAAAAATTTTTAAAAAATAATTAAAAGATCTTATATCTTAAAATAAAAATATTAAAAATTTTAAAAAATATTTTGGGAATTTGAAATAGCATATGAGTTGTCTTTTACCCTAACGCCAAATTGGCGACAGCCCAGGCATACGACTCGCGTTGCAGGTTGAAATAATTCAAAGATTTGGTCCCCCACTGGATTTGTCCTTTTCTCTAAAAATCCAGTTCTGTTTTTTTCTTTTTCGTTTCTCCTCAACGTATGAGTAGAGTGAATACAGATTAAATTTAATATTTTTTATTTTAAATTTTATAAAAATAAATTATTAATAAAAAAGAAAATTTTAGAATAAAAATTTTATATTATATTTTGTAATGAAACTCCATTATTCAAAACAAATGCAAATACATTGTTTTTGGTTGAATAAATGAGGGAAGCTCATGCTACAAAAATCCAGAGGGCTGATTTGATTTCCCTTCCCATATACTTACTGGTGCAGGAGCAAGTGCTTGAACACTATCCAATCTTGAAATTAAAATTTATTAGATTCATATAACTTCTCAAAAATAATTTAACTTTCACAAAAATCAAGACAAAAATTTCAAAAGCAAAGCCTATCCAATCACACCCTATTTATAACTTCGATTTTTTCCTTAAAAACCATTTTTTTGCCTCATATCTTGAACCATAACTACTGAAATTATTCCATCATAGATTTGAATCGAGTTTTAAGGAGTTGAGCACTTTCATTATGATAGGGAACTAAGAGATATCAATAAATTACTAGCCTATCAATATAAAATTACTCCACTAACTTGTATGCAGCAGGTTATATACATGCCAATTAAAACAAGCATGTAAATAGAAAAAACATATAAAATATTTAATTTTTTAATAAAGTGACTTTTTTCCACTTGTTTTTTTCACATATAAAATATGTATCACTTGTATGATTCATACAAATTACTCAATAATCATAATAAAATTACTTTATTTTAAGCTATTATACTTTCTTTTATAAGACATTATAACTTTCAATTGTATATCTATTCCAATTTTTTTAAAAAAACTTACAATGTATACAATACAACTGCCTAAAGCTAGTGATCCACAATAACTATTTTTATTAAAAAACTTTGGTCACGAGAGAATGGTAAACAAGCTTTAAGTTCCCACTGAGAATTTCAAAAACAAAATAATTTTGGCCAGTAGTATATCAAGGATCTGAAAGGCAGCATTTGGATCAAACCAAGCAAAGCCTCTAACAAGTTCTCATCCATTAAACCAATCTTAGAGGCTATGAAGCTCATTTCTCTCTCCTGGATTTTGATTTAGCATATTAAACATTACAATATTACTCAAATACACAATACTCATTTTTGCTTTCATCCCTAATGTCATTCCATTACCACTCACCCAGAAATCAGAGGTGAAAAATGAGAACGAGATGTACGGAGGTGCATCTTATCAGCTGAAACTATTCTACAAACATGACGAGTACTGCAAAAGCTAGCACAAAATACACAGCAATCACCTGCTTACGCGCACCAAAGCGAGTGGAAGAGAGATAGCCTGAAAGCCATGTTTGGTGCCGGGGAGAGCACGTAAACTACAGCTCCTCAGAACTCTGCATGAACACCTTGGCGGTATCCTGTACAAATTAGCAGTTATCTGCAATATCTTTGAGGAGGTGCTTCTTCTGGAATCTGACCACAGAGGAAAGTAAAGTTGCTCAGATCATGGTAAATTTTTTTTACAAGCTACTGCTCCAACAGCGAATGTGAATTATGTGAAGTTCATGTATGAATGGCCAAAATTTCCGTTGAAATATTCATATTAGGTTTGGCAGTATTCCATTTCAATAAAGAATTTAACCCTGGACGCAAAATCATTAAAAAACATGATTCATTGCCAATGATACGTTCCCCCCCCCCTCCTCCACTCCCTTTTTTCCAACCTCATGATGTAAGGAAACTTGCTACTACAATATTGAGCATAATTCTGGCCTTTACCTCTCCAATGCTCCATTCCTCTTTCACCCAAAAACAATTATCTCCACCATCGCTCTCATTTGGAGTGTCAGACCTACAGAAGATTTCAAAGTCATTTCTTGGTGGCACACGGATACAATTCCAAAATAAAGCATGTAAAAGCTCAAGGAATGTACTAAAATTATTTGCAATTTCTGGTACTTTATCCTTGTTCCCAAAGCATTTATTTATTATCAAATATAAAAAAGCTGGCAATCAACTAGTCATGGTAGGACGAATTTCCACCATAGAATCAACCTAGGCAAAGAATAGGGGTTTTGTTGGATTTCATCACGAGGTTATTCCCCACAGGAATTAGACTTCAAATTCTCAAAATGCGCACCCTTGGTTATAAATAATTGCTGTTAAATAAAAGCACATTGACTAATTCCACCTGCCAAAATAATAATAGTAAAGAGAGGGGCAGAAAAAGGGGGGAAAAAACATTAACACACTCATGTGAAGTAGCAGGTTTCCGATACAGCGATAAATAAATTGCAGACTTGAACTCAAATACCATTCTGTTACTTAAAAGGAAGTTTAACAGACTCTAGTTTTTCTCTGTAAAAATTGACAAAGAAATGCTGGATACACTAAATATTTCCTTTTTTTTTTTTTTCCAAATGTAACCTTACTGCACCAAGAATAATACAAATGCATTCCACTATATTCTTTTAATTATAGGCCGGAAGTGCTACAGCATTTTTTGATTGTCTTACAGAATTTGTAACCAAATACTAGAAATAATAGAAATCTGAAAAACTGATAAATTATATTTAACTAGAACCTTGTTTTTCATTATTGCTTATATTCTTTCACCATAGAACTAGAGTAAAAGGAAAGACAAGGAAATATGCAGAGGAGAGAGATTGTTATTTTACCTACTTTTACCTTAAGTAGGATATGATCCAATATAAATTGGATTCTTGAAAATAACAGAAGTTTTGGGAGATTGAACTACCTGCTGGTTCCTAAACAAAGGCGCTTTATATGGAGAAATATTAAAAAGAAATAATAAATAATAATATAGAATTGAATATGTTGATGGTATACTATACTACACTTCAAGTACAGGCAAATTCTAGCTTCATCAGACTTGCTAGAAAATTCTTCAAAAGAGGAAGACTGTCAAAGTGTTCTTATATTGACTTGCAATAGTATACACGTTTGCATATTTTAATAGCATTTTGGTACCAGGTTGTGAAACAATTGAAATAAATCTAGACTACAAATCAAAGAGCAGTTTTTCTAGTAACCAACTTAAACTACATATGTATCATCAACTGTTCTGCAATGCACAGTTTAAATCTGTCTACTAAGAACACTATGCACATACTCAATATGCAATGTAGTATAGTATGCCTTCCTGTGACTGATGTGTAAAGGTCATTGATTAACCTATCTACTGATTTAAAGTAAGCTGGCAGCAACCGTTCCACCAGTAGTCTTCTACAGTTTACAGTTAATCAGAGGAATTCAGAAAACATGAAGCTCATATCATAGATTTGAATAAAAGTTTCTTTTCTTAAATTTAAATTTTTTTAAAAAAGAAAAGTTCTGAATACCAAGCTATTCAACTTCTAGCATGAGCTTGTCTAGAATGATTAAATTACCTAAAGTGGATGTTCGTGTATCCTGTTCCATTAGGAACAGAACTGGGCCCATTGAAAAGAACAGGGTTCTGGCTACCAGCTGAGCCAGACATCTGCGATGCGATTGCTGAAGTGGAAAATGGGTTCTTTTCAACACTTAAAGAACTGCTACCAGTGCTTGAAGAAGTGGAGCTGAAAAGGTTCAGTGGTGGCTGCTGATGAAATTGGCTGCCAAAAGAACCTAAAACATAAATGAGGCAAAAGCGATACTCAACATCTAGCAAATCATTTTCATAACACAAAGAAAGATTTCAAAATCCCACCTGAAGCTCCAAATGTCAAGTTATTTGTCTGAAACGTGCTCAATGTTTGACTATTATTCTGGAAAGGGTTTGATTGACCAAATAAACTATTTGGAGCAGCTGAAGTAGCTCTGAGAAACAAAATCAAAAAGCATGATGCTTGAGAAGAAGTGATGTCCAGAATAGCAAAACAAAGTCATGAGATATTGCCTTATTTCATACCCTGGATTAAGTGATGCACCAAACTGACTGAAACTTGAGTATGCCGGAGGATTACTAGTGTTAGAAATTACAGGAGCATTTTGTGTGCCACTTGCAAAAGGATTTTGATGGCTGAGAGCAAAATTTGATGGCCCCTTATAAGTATTACGGACAAGGCTTTCAAACTCAACTAATTTGGAGTTAAGCAAGTTTCTCTCTCTCTCAACCTGACAAAATATGAGCAGATTAATAGTTAGAAAAGAAAATATCAAATCTTTTGCCCAATCATTAAGATACCAGGATATAGCAGAAAACAGCAATGTATACTTCAAACAGAAAACTTGGAAACTTGCAGTGGGAACCAACACCACATAAGGAGACAATTTCATACTCATAGTCAACAATTCTTCCCCCATCTCGCCCCACCCCACAAAACAATGTTTTCCTTCTTTGGGTCTTTCCCCCAAGTGAGAATGAACAGAATTAATGGAAATACAGGAGTTTTTGAATAACCATGAAGTGGGAAGGATCTCAGTTGTATGACCATCGTACATGCAAGTTCTGGATTTAGAACAATAGCCACCTTTTGGTTCATTTTCAAATAGATTGTAACCTTTGCAATAAGTTATTCAATGTTTTCAGGGAGAGGTGCTTTCATACAAATCAATAGAACTTGAATATGAGGAGGCCAAAAAAAAAAAAAAAAAAAAAAGAAGAAGGAAGACAATGTCACCTTGAAATTTCATACTTTATCTTTCCACAAGTCTTTGGAAGAAATGCCTTTATCTCATATAAATATTATGTCATTATTTACAACTCTTTAGACTGCAGAGCTTCAGCTTTCAGACCAAGGCAGAAATACAAGATGAAGTTTGTATATTATCTTACAATCAACTGTAAGCTCAATCCACGCTTAGCATCATCATAGGCAGCTGCTCGCAACTCTTCATAACTATGATCACCAACAATGTCACAAGGGCCACTGAGAAGAAACACTTGAGCAAGTTAAACTCATTTGACAGCACATTCAAGTCTTCAGGGGCAAATAGAGAAACTCAAAATTAAAAGGAAAAAATGGCACATAGAGGATGAAACTGCAAAAATGAAAAATGCCAAAGTCTATAGATCTTTTATCATAGATTGAAATGGTCAAAGATTTTACATTTCCTATTTTAGGAAAAAGAAGTTAGATATTTCAAGATAGCAAATAGAGCTCCGAGTTTCTACAAGCATTCTGTTCACTTGGTACTTACTAAACAGTTTTACCTCTTTAACAAGAAATGACTACCAAAATTACAGGCTAAGAAGTAACTAGATATTTATTTGACAGGGATAATCAAACATTTAGATTACACTGGAAGGTGAAAGAGTAATCTTTATCATCTTTCAAACCTCTAAACTGGCGTTTGAGAAAAGTAAATAATATTCTATCTTTGCCCCTTAGAGATGTGCATGTAACTTCACTTGTTCAAAATAGCATTTGAAAAAAGAAGAGCATCATTCTGTAACCTAGCCATTTGCCATGATGTATTACTTGAATGATGAAAAACAAATATTGAAAGAAGCGAGGTTTCCCTTTAGTCAATTGTACTCATATTTCTTGATATGTTGCATATCTCATAAGAATACGAAATACATAGACCATTGGAGAAGAAAGAGAAACATATAGTCCGAATTGTAAAAATAAACAAGAAAACTGACATTCACCTCTGCCAGCTTTCATGGATTTTACAAGACTGAGCTCTACACAATTTCTTAATGCCACATTTACCAACTGACTTAATTGAATTATAGAGTTCCTAATTATCGTGTAATGAAGTTTGAGATATGAATATGTTTACACATCCAGCCAAAGTTAGTGACAGCATACTTCTTAGAGTGACCATAGCAAGTAAGCTTCCATAAGGGTCTCTCCTGTTCAAAGTCCTCAACAATTTGACGTTTGCAGGACTCAGGGTCAGTGCACCTTCATTTACATCAAAAGAAGAATCATTAGCTCCATTATACTGATTGAGATGGAAAAAGCAATTTCAAAATTATAAAGTTGCAACAAGAAACAAATAACTGCCAATTTAAACTCTCACTTGTGAGAGGGTGCAACAGGCTGATTATCAGGTTGCCGTGATGCGGAGGAGCTGCTGGCATTTATAGGGGAGAAACGAGTCCACTTGTTTTCAAAAGGCTAATCAAGATAAAAGTCAAGAAAAGCCAATATTACTCCAATTTATAATGCAATAACGTAACTCTGTACTAAAACATTATCCATAAATGATAAATGCTATACTATTAAAGAAGGGGGTTAGTTTTAATCTCAGTGAAGCATAATATATCCAAGTAAGAATATTGATAATAACTAAAATAAAGAAAAAGAACCTTGAACTGGTTTTGTTTAGCTCCAAATTCGCTGGCCCCTCTTGACTGCAGGTTGTTTTGAACACCAAAACCAAAAGGATTTGTCTTCTGTGTCTGCAAGTTCGGGGGCTGAAACTGGTTCCCACTTTGGGCGCCAAATCCAAAAGGATTAGGTTTTGAAGGTTGGGGGCTTACATGAAGGAATTTGCAGCGATCGCCATATTGGCAGCTGGAAGACATATCAAAAATTAGATTATGCTGTAGATTATGCACTACAGAGCATATCAGAGCTTCTTAGTAAGCAAATCAGGTTAAATAAAAAGCTTGAGCTATTAAATGAGGAAACAGTAAAGAGATGTACATCATGCAATAGTAATACTATTTATAATAGGGCAGATACGTCACATGACTCCGGGACACAACTACGACTTAGACATGCTGTGGACATAAACTATCAATCAAAAGTTCCCTGGACACAACTAGACTTAGACATGGACATAAATTGTCAATCAACAGTTCATTCCTTGTATGAGTCATTCATCTAATACATCAAAAACTACTTGACAAAAACTGTGTAGAATCATCAAGACAAGTGCAATAAAACTACATTGAGATCAGTTAGATGGAACAATAGCAACCAAATGTCATTCATATTAGACTACGTAAGAGTACCCAATAAAGAAATTGGTACAAAAGTTCAAGAAAAGCAATGATATTAGATGAAAATAGACTTAATAAAAAAGCTAGAAACTTAAACTATATGCACAAAATGTAAGCGGTCAGATACCCGTGAGAGAATGAGAATGGCAAAACATAAAATTTGACTAAAAATTCATTGTCTGCTAATTAACCCTCCATTTTCAACCGGATGGAAGATTTCTTTTTTAATCTAAATTATAATTCATCTCTATAAGCAAGAATCTAGGCATAGGCTGTCTTCGAGATTTCACATTTTCCCGTTTTGTTGTTGACTAATAAGTATATTTCTAAAAGAAAAAGGAAGAAAAGAAATCAAGAGGCCCTTCTCTCTATAATAATTTTGAAGCTTCCGCCCAGATTCTAATTCTTCACCAAAAACGGATAAAATTCAACCGCACAATACCTACGGTTCAAGCACTTGAAAAGAAGCTAGAGCAACAAAACAGTGAGCATTAATACTAGAATTAAGTGAAAGAAACAAATAGCACCAGCAAAATTAATAACCCTGAAAGCAAAAATCCAGAGAAAAGAGATAACAATTTGCACGAATCAAAACTTCAGGATAATGGTTAAAGCCATTGCAATATTAAAAAAAAATTGAAAACCCTCGAAAAACTGCGTACCTTCCCCGCATAAAATTCCTACAGGGTTCTTTTCTTGGAGGCATGATTTATCTCCTCAGTGTTGAGCGAAGGATCAAATATTGGAAATTATTTTTGAAGAGAATGAACGCTGAGAGACATTTTGAGTGCTTATGAGTTTTGGGAGGGAATATGCAGAAAAATGGAAGGAGATTGGACCTATCAAGATTTTTTGTTCGTTCTTTTTTTTTTTTCTCTTTTGGAGTGGTCAATTAAGGTATTTAGAATAATTTTTTTAACATGTGCTAAATAAATATTAATCATTAATTTTATTACAATTAAAAGAGTTTATGTAATAAATAATTATTTAAATTTAAATAATTTAAATAATAAATTTATAATACGTATTGACATAAATATATTATTTGGCTTAGTGAGCGGCTTTGGTAAAGCCCAAGCGTTGCTCAAGACAAGATAGAGCACGGGCTCATGAGATTTGATCAAGATTGGGCATATTTTGATATTTGAAAAAGAAAAAATTAACACACTTAATTATTGTAATTCGTTAAATTATTAATTATAATTTAATTACTTTTCATTTAGCAAAATTCTTTTCCTCTCTAAATTTCAAACTTTTCTCAACTTTCTCTTTTTAAACAACCATCTTAAAAAATTTTAAGTTGTTCATAAATTTAAAAAATAAAATCTAAAAAAAAAGAATACAAGAGAATAAGGTTCCCTAACAAAAATAAAAGAAAAAAAAGACTTCAATATCATAGCATGGTAAGAGGACTTCAATATCGTACCTTAACTCTACCGGACATTACCTTTACAGTCTATCAAGTGTGTCAATTTCTTCATCAACCCAAAGCAATTCACCTTCAAGTAGTAAAGAGAATTTATCAGTATATCAAAGGAACAGTAGAACACAGATTGTTTTTCCACAAGTCGAACAATTTCCATCTAAAGCCATTTTTTGACTCAGATTGGGCAGTGATCTTGATGATCATCGTTTAACAACTAAAGCGTGTATCTTTCTTGTTCCAAATCTGATCACTTGGATAGCTAAGAAATAGTCTGCTGTCTTTCGATTTAGCACTGAAGCATAATATCGAGCATTAGCAACCACTACTTCACAACTTTGCTGGTTTTGTTACCTATGAAGAGAGCTTGGACTTCCTTTGCACTCTATTCCTTCCATTTATTGGGATAATGTGTCTGCTATTCAAAATGGTAGCTAACCTGGCTACCAAGCTATTCCTTCCGTTTCCATTTCCTTGCTACCAAGCTTCAACTTTCCTGTAAGCCATTTTGCTTGAGGGGGCATAAAGAAGATAAAACAAGAGAAGACTCTAATTCCTAATTTTGCACATCTTTCTATATTCTTATTGTGTGTTTTTCGTGCCCTTATACTAAATTTTATCATAATCTCTAATAATTTACATACAAAACACTAGGCAAGTGTACCGATTATTATGATTAGTATAATGACAAGTAATTTAAATGTAGCATCTATGGGGATGATCAATTACCATTATTCACTTTCTACTCTATTGTTTAGTTTATCAAATTTGCTTATGAAAATGATTGAAATAACAATTAGGAATAAAAATCTAACTTAAACAGAAAAATTTAGTTTATGTAAATTTCAGTTTGCAAGAGAAAATTTTAATTGAGAGAATAATACTTGAATGAAAAATCCCATAGAATTACCTTTTTCTTGGTAAATCCCCCTAGAATTACCTATGTGATAGAAAAGTCCCTTAATTAATGAATTTCCCTTCTTATGCTTGATGAAATTCCTTAATTAGAACTCACTCTATTTCTAGACGAAAGTCCTCTACTCTTAGATAGATTTGTTGAAATCTCTTTCTAATCAATTCAACTTAAAAATGCATTTAGATGAGTGAATTTTCAATGAAATTTCTCTAATTACCAAGAAGATGTTGAGGTTTATATCTCTAGTCACCTAAATCATCCCCATTATTTGTGTATAGTCTATTTCACCATTCCTTTCTCAATTCCAAGTAAAAAATCCAGATTATGAATAAATTAACAATTGCTTTTCTTTTTCCTTTTCCTATTGCAATCTATATCTTAATGAGTTGCTTTTCCTTTTTCTTGTTTTAATTTCTCTCCCCTTATATCTTTTTTCTTCTCTTTCTTTTTGGTTAGTTTTCTCCTATTTATAATGCATTCTACGATTCTTTTCCTAGTTTAAAAATAACCTATAATTTCTTTCACAAAAAAAAGAAGAAAAAGAAAAGAACGACCTTAACGAAACAACTTATTTAATTTTAGCACTACTCCGCCCCCCTCCCCCCTACTGTTTGGTACAATGATAGAAGGTGATTGAAGACGGCGCAATTTATCCCGCATGATGGAATATTTTATGAACTAAATTATTGTCATATTTCTTTTAGCATTTAAGGTGAAATGAATTTACAAGAAAATTTTGCAGTATTACAAGCTAATTTCTGACACAAAAAACATACTGAAGCTGACCAAAAGGGCATTGAGGATACAAAAAGTTTTGGTGCAAATATAAATATTTACATTGTCTTGCTTTTCTTTATCAACTTCTGAAACACCGAATCTTCAAAAGCCTGATATCCGGCAGGACAAGATTACTCAGTTCTGTTCAGAAACATTCTACTTTAGCTCTGGTAAATAAGGGAGAAGCAGTTGATTGAACTGGTCGACGAGCATGAACTGATGAAGAATTGGATAGATCGTGGAAGGCAAAACGTGCAGCACCAGCAGCAGCAGCTGCTTCTGCAGCATCTCTAGAAGTCATTTCAATTAGTGCTGAACCTTTCTTCTTCGAATTGATTACCGCTTCTTTTACTTCACTAAATTTCCCAAATAGTATCTTCAGGCTTTCAGCAGTATAATCTTCACCATGCTTCGTCGAGAAAGGGAAGATGTTTAGCACCTTTCAACGAGATAGTATTTTTTCAAACTCTCTCAAAATAGAATCTTTTCCAAACATATATGCCATGTTTTTTTACTTCGATAGGGTATAAATATTTAAATTAATATTTTAAATACTTTTTCAAGCCTATTACAAATACTAAGTAGCGGTAAAAAATTTGTATCAATTTTTCATGATATTATGGGTATATCATGGTAAAATTCTTCAGAAAAAATTGTCTTACAGAATGAAATCGGATAAGTGTCATTTCGAACATGAAAACTTAAGCAACTTCTCTTTATCTAAACCACTCTTTTCATTATCCGTTTTCCCTTTTGTTGCGCTCCAGTAGTCTCCTTTAAAGGTGGGGTCTCAGCAGATGCTTCGTTGGTAAACATGGAACGGATTCTGGCAATCTCTTCTTTTAGCTTCCTAGTAATTCTTTCTTCCTCTTCATGACCTTTCAAGGTAGGGCCAGCTCAAAGGCAGTTCGCTCTCTCTGTTCAAGATCCGACATCATTTTCTTCCACTTGGAATCTCGTTGTGATTCCCTGTGAAGCTTATCATGTTTTGCCCGGATAAGATCATCAAATAACTTCCTTGTTTTTTGATCCTTTAAAATCTCGTAAGATGTCTTCAATTTCTGGAATTCAATATTTGCATTCGGGTCATCAGGTCTTTTATCAGGGTGCAACTCCAATGCCTTAAACCGCTATGCCTTTCTCCGAAAGTCTGGCTCCTTCTACGCCAGAAGGCAAACCCAGAATAGCGTAATGATCAGCATCGGTACTAGTAGCCTAATTAAGGTTCATCGAGAAAAAATCTAGAAAACTTTCTTGTCTGGTTCATGTACCTTTCTTGTTTTTTGGTTTGTAACTATAACAAGGAACATATCAATGCAGATGAAGGGAATAGAGAAAATGGTCAAGAGAAACAGGAAAAACAAGAAGTTCTATAAAGATAACGAGGAAAGTAAACTAAATACTTTACCTGACGGCGTCCTCTCATGTCACATGCTGTCCTTCTTTAACACCAAGTATGCCATCCAAACCTCAGTGTTGTCCAGAAAATTCAGAAATCTTTGGTATACAGTGCCTATACTTGACTTAAATTACTGTGCCTTTCAGCAATGGTCTTGCTTTGACAAATTTGTTAATTGAGTTCTTGCTAGCTACTCGCAATGCAACTAAAGTTTTGAGCTTCATCAGCTACTGTCGCCGAGGTCTTATATCAGAAATGCTTTTCATCATCAGCTATATTCGTGGAGATCTGATCCCAGAAAAGCTTTTCAACAAGGTTGCAACTATGCTGTAGAACACAATGTGGAGGACCTCAAAGTTAAACTTCTTTTAGATTCTGGTTTCTAGTTCTGGACTATTCTATATTCATCAGAAACAATAAAAACATTCTTATTAAAAGCAATTGTCATCATTTCACCAAATTGGAAAAACTGTTTACCACTTTTATCAAATCTGACCAGAATTTACTATTTACTCAGTAAACACCTTTTGGAAATACAACATCTTCCCATAACAAACATATAGTGTTCCATATTTGATACATCAATAGTCCCTTTAACGCATTTTTCTGTAAACCTATTCAAGTTTCATTCCAGTCAAGCAATCATTGATATTCAAATAGCTAGAACTCAATGGCCTAAACACATGAGCAGCTTGCTTCTCCACAGTATCCAAATGCTTATTCTTGAGATACATGTACACAACCCAATCTCCATCTCTGCTAACACTCCGCATCGGCATCACGTACCCTGTCTGGCCTCCCCAGGGAAAATGGTACGACCCAAACTGTGGCATTCCCCATCCAAAGTTTATCTGAGACACTGGAAACCTTAGCCCTGATGACACAACTATTGCTTCTTCATCTTCACTGTTTTTGCAGTAAACTTTTGCCACAGCGGCCTTTGGCCTATGCAACTCAACCCAATCAATCAACCCCATAAAATGTTCTTCCTTGGATGCAGTCTCTATGCATGCACGCACCAAATTTGCCACCCCTTTGAGTTGCATTGCCTTAAGTTCACTAGTGCTTGCTTCATAATAAGGGATCGAAAGCACGTTCCCAAAATAATTATGCATTGAGAAGGCTTGTGCTTTCAGCCTTTGGCGTCCATCAATGACGATTCCTAGCTTAAGTTTCTTGATTTCTTCACATTCACCTTCCGCTATTGTCTTCCACAAGAAGGAACTGAAAGACTCGAGTTTAGTACTCCTGCATCCGTTGCAACTTGCCTGTGATTGGAGGAGATCGATTTGTTCGCCGGTGATGTAGTAGATGCGACTTCTAAGTTCATCATCACAAGCCTTGACTTGTTTCGGAGGTGGTAGGGACGATATCAGAACGTAAATGTCATCGATGGATGAGTCGTATCGAGGAGGATGTCTAGGGTTGAAAATTGAACGCCTGAAGATTGGAGAGTAGGTTGGTTTTTTGGCTTGAGAAATCTCTGCCCAAGAAGTTAAGAAAAGGTTGGCAGAGTGGGCATCCGCTACTCGGTGATCAAATGTGCACCCTATCACTAGGCCACCACATTTGAGTTCTGTCACCTGCATACATGCAGATAGAATAAATCTTTTCTTCTCAGTTTCATAAGCATTCTACGGTATATGAAATCACATACAGATCTAAATAGTTTGAGTCTAACCGCATTTAATGGAAGAAAACGCAAATAAATATGGTAGATGTTGCTACAGAAGGCAAACTTGAAGATGAAATGAAGCTTTTGTTTAAGATACGATCATTATTTTACTATCCTTTTTTATTTAAAATTGAATGTCCATTAAACTGTGCACTGATAAAATATCATATTGTTCATGTTGTGAAATGTATAAAACAAATTATAGGTACCAAATTTTCCTTTTTCCATTTCCTTATAGTGATGATTCTTGTTCATAATAGTTAATGGCTCTACTTGGACAGAGTTTGATTTCAAAACCAAACCCAAGATTTCAATTATGAGGCTCACATCTTCTCTCACAAACAATTTAACTTTTACGAAACTCAAGAAAAAAAACTCAAAATCAATCCCTATCCAATCACACCCTAAATATCTATCCTTAGTGGATATGATTGTACTACATCTATTTTAAAATATAAAGTCTTTTGAACATTTTTTTCTTCTCAAAATATTTGACTTTTTATAAATTTTTAAAATTACTTTTATTTATCAATATAATTTATCTATTTTCTTTCATATTAAAATAAAATAAATTAATTAGTTAATAATAAAATAAAAAAATATTTATGCTTTTTTTAATGCATATAAAAGTATAACAAATGTTATATTTTAAAACGGGAGCAGTAATATATAGATGGAATAACGTCGATGCATGTGGTTCTGTCAGCATCGATGAACTTCTCTGGTGAAAGTGATGGATGGCTACTGATACTTTGACTCCAAGAGCTTCAGCAAGACGTGTTTATGGCTTCTTCATGAAATCGTCATTTTCGGATTTTTTGTTCTTTAATATACGAAATAATTATACTTACTGTCATGTCTTCCCAGCCAATAATGAGAAGGATGCGGTTTCTTGGTTTGTGCCTTTTGTAAGCAAATTGACTGTTCTACTAGGGTTTTCTCTGCTTTGCTTCTTGATGAAAATTGGGCATCCAGCAACTCGCATAACAGTATACTATTTTGTATTCTCTTCAAGTTATTTTTAATGATATTTTTATTATATTAAGATATCTTAAAATATTTGATATTTTTTATAAAAATAAATATTTTATATATTATATATTATCAATCAATTATTAACTTATTATATACTATTTTTATATATTTAGATTTAATATAAAATACTTGTTAATTTACAGTATTTTACTTTTTATTATATAATATTATTTTTATAATATAATTTTAACTTTTATATAAAATTTCGTACCTTTGTCAAATATTATCAAAAGAAATGAAATAGATAGCACTTTTTATGTCCTCTTCATCTTTTCCACTTTCTAAGCAAGGGAACTGTGTATAGAACTAAATTTTGCTATTTGCAAGCACGGAGTGGCTTACTTTTTTCCCTGTTAGAAACAATTCCAAAAGTTTGAAGTCGTGAACATTTTGTCCAGTGGTCGGAAAATGTTGTGGATAATTATTAAACAAAAGGGGTGAGGAAGGAACCCTTTGCAAAATATACCTGAACAGACAGCACCCCTTTCTTCTTCACGGGGACCAATTTTCCTTCAATGCAAGTGTCAGGATGATAGAGATCAAGTGCTATGAGCTCAGTTTCAGCATAAGCATGGACAAAATCGACACCGCGATTGTTGCAGAGAAGCTCAGGCTCTCCGAGGCTGTTCTGCACGATTTCTCCTGCGAGTGGATAGAAGGAAACCATTGCTTCAGAAAGAGCCTTCTTGATAACACTAACCATGCAAGTTTCAGGTGCGAAGTTCAGATCAGAATCTGTAACGATGTGTTTCTTGTAGCAGAAGAAAACTCCAACATCCAGAGACGGAAGGAGCAAATCCAGGTTTGACATGGGCAACCAGTGCTCATGCATGGGCAACACTGCTGCAACCACCTCGCTTTTCTTCACATAAACTTGAAAACCACAAGAACCCATGTCGAAAATTTTCCCCCCAAAGAAATACTGAATAAAACTTTTCTCTCACACACACAACACACACTAACTCAGATTTTGGGAAGAGGAAGATGTTGATGAAGCTAATGGGACCTCAGTAGAGATTTAGTGAAGAACGGGAGACAGATTTTGGATATTTATATAGAGGACTATCTTGGAAAAGGGATGGATATTCACCCCAAGGAGTGGTTTGAAAGTTTAGCTCATGTTAGATGTGTATGGTTTTGAATAATCAAGACTGCATTTGTGTTCGGATCTTACTATATTTTCCCAACTGCACCATAAGAACAACATAATGGAGCTGCTAGAAGCTTACATGGTTATTTAAATGTGTATTTGATTCAAAATCTTTCCATTGTTTTTGCTCTGATTCTACATTTTTCTCACAAAAGTTAAACGTAAAATGTTACATAGGCATGATTGCTTAAATAACATGTCTTTTTCTTGCGTTATTATAAAAGGAAAGAGGAAAGAAATATATAAGAAATGAAACATAGACATGAGTTTCTTGCTTTTTTCTTTGGCTAAATAAACTTATTGAATCTGATAAAAACAGCTTTTGGTTGCTTCCTAAATGTAAATTTTTTATCAATTGGCACGAACCATATATATGGCTACATTAATATCACCACACAAAATGATGAAACACATTCACATGCAAATTAATAGGACACAGTTATTGCCTACACATTTACATGAAGAAATCATAATGCCATAGATTTTGAGATATTTTTGTACGGAATAAAGTTTATGAGAAATTAGCTATACTTACCCTTCAACTATTATGACTTTTCTCTTCTTAACCAAAAACTTATATTTTAGCTTTTTATATACATAAATTTTTTAAAACAACTATATCTGTCAAATTTTGAATGTCACGGTGGATTTCGGCAAAAAGAAGTCATGCTACAAGTATGAACTATCATTTTCAATGATAATTTTATCCATTCACGACTTTTCTTCCATTGTTTCATATTATCCAAACTATATGGATAAAAAATCAATCAGTAGTAAAATACTATTTTCTTACATTTTAAGCCATTTTTCTCTATTCCTCCTCCTTCTGAGCTATGAATAGATAAAATTGTCTTTTAAAATTGTAACACGTGCTTGTAGTATAACTCTCTACCAAATTTCGCCACAACATTTATAATTTGATAGATATAGTTGTTTGAAAAAAGTTCATGTGTATAAAAAGCTAAAATAAAAGTTTTTGATTAAAAAGAGAAAAGCCAAAATAGTTGAAGGGTAGGCATAGCTAATTTCTCAAGAATTTTTCTTAAAAACATTTTCCAAGAAAAACAATACGAGGATTTCCATCTATGTTTATGTTGCACTGAACGTTTATTGTGGAAAAGGTGAAGATATTTTGAAAGAATAATAAAGATAGTGGCACAGAGAAATCTCTTTGTGATGTGTAGTAGAGACAACCACTTTTGCAAGAAGCCCATGGCATTCCAATATCTGTTCACATGAAAATGTAGTTAATCTTTGGCTGTGGCTCAAAAATATCAAACACCTTTCTGGGTCGTAGGAGGCAGAAAAGTTTCTTACGCTTGGTTTTCCGTCGGTGGTGGACGTGGACTGGTGGTCTTCGCCCCTCTAACAGTGGACCATTCTCTGTCTTGCTAGATATTTTTTTTGAGAGAAACGAAAAATTAATGTTATATCAAAAGTGTTTAAAAATTATTGAAAGTTTTTAACGATATGAACCGAAGGATCACTTTGAAGATAAGATACATATAGAAAAATATGCGTGAACTATTAAATCTTGCACCTTGTTGAAGTTAGAGTTTTCCTAGAAATTGTTGGGTTAGTAACCATAATATGATGATATGTCAAAACTTCATGATTTTATCCCAACACACACGCACACTTCATGATTTTATCTCAAAACACACACACATATATACACACACGCACATATATATACATATGCACGCTTCATATATCCTCTCAAATGTGCAACCATTGCGAGTAGTTAAGTTGTCTACATTGTGGGATAGCTATGGCCGTTCGCCTGCCCCAGCTAGGGTATAAGATGTGTCGAAGCAAACCAATTCAATAGATTAACAAGTGTTGAAAATTTGTAACTTCAAATCTAACTAATTCAATCAACGTCTCCCATGACCTACTTTTAGACAAAATTTGACATGGCGTGAACTGATTTGGTAATACAAGGCAGTCCTCACTTCATTGATTATACATAATGCATGAAAATGACAAGATATTGTTTTGGTACAGACATTGCTATTGTTGGAGCAATTCTCCGAGTAATTTAATCTTCTAAGAAGTGATAATTATCCGAATATATACTCCTTTGTTGAGTGCCCAATACAGTTAGTTGTTGATGGGTCCATGTTTACTGTTACTGACATCCTAGCCATTGACTTAGCAAGTCGAGTGATTAATTTCCAACTACCAAGTATCTAATTTTGGGAAGAAACCTAATTCTAGGATTTTGGAAGAACAGCTGGAGCAAGTTAGTAATTAATCATGGTACTTAGGGTTTGTGATTTCTCGGTTCTGATCAGAGAATCCAAGGAACTTAATCAGAGCTTCTTTCTTTTCAGTCGAATTGTTAGCCTCCAGAAATACGCGTGTAAATTATTCATTTGCTATACAATCACATTAAATGCAGAAATACTGCATGATTTGTTATTTCTGGTGACTCATTAAGACTTCAGGGTTTCCCTCCAGTGGTCCAGCAATACACTACTCTTGCTCTGTTTTCATGGATTTCTAATGTTTTGCCTTTTAGGTTGAGTGTTGTTTTGTTTTGCATGCCCTTATACTTTAATTTTATCATAATCTCTAACAATTGCACACAAACACTAGGCAAGTGCACCTATCGTTATGATTAGTACAATGACAAGTAATTTAAATGTCGTATCCACGGAGATGATCAAATATCATTACTCACTTTTTACTCTATTGTCTAGCCTATCAAATTTGCTTGTGGATATGATAGAAACAAACTATTAGGAATGAAAATCTAACTTAAACAGAAAAATTCAGTTTATCTAAATTTTAGTTTGCAAGAGAAAATTTCAATTGAGAGAGTAATACTTGAATGAAAAATCCCCCTAGAATTACCTATGTGATTGAAAAGTTCCTTGGTTAATGAATTCCCCTTCTTGTGTTTGATGAAATTCCCAAATTAGAATTCACTCTATCTCTAGATGAAAGTCCCCTACTCTTAGATTAATTGGTTGAAATCTCTTCCCTAACCAATTCAACCTAAAAATGCATTTACATTAATGAATTTCCAATTAGATTTCTCTAATAACCAAGAAGATGTTGAGGTTCCTACCTCTAGTTACCTAAATCATCCCCATTGTTTGTGTTTGGTTTATTTCACCTTTCCTTTCTCAATTCCAAGTGAAAAATCCAGATTATGAGTCAATCAACAACTGAATTAATTCAAGCAATCAATCCTCCAAATTAGATTTCTCTAATTACTAAGAAGATGTTGAGGTTTCTATCTCTAGTCACCTAAATCATCTCCATTGTTTGTATATGGTCTATTTCACCCTTCCTTTCTCAATTCCAAGTGAAAAAATCCAGATTATGAATCAATTAATAGCTGAGTCAATTCAACCAATCAAACCCACAAACAATCCACAAGAATTCAGAATTCAATTAACCAAGAAAACCAATCATTCACATAGATAATAACTAGGGTTCATAACCATCCAAGTATTCAAGAATTTAGCTCATTAACATATTACAATTCAAAGAACATAAAGCAACAGAGAAAGAGTGAGAATTTCTCATTTTCATGGCTCAAATCTTCTCTTCTTCAAGGCTTGGAGTTCTCCAACTTGGTTGTGAAAAGTTGTGTTCTTGAGCTGGAATCTTCAAGATTGATGTTCTCCTTCTTCAAAGATTTGATCTTCTCTCTTGAGTTCTCTTGCAAAGATTGACGATTTTGGGAGAGGTTTTGGGATGTTTTCTCTCTGTTTTTCTCCTCTCTAGAACCCTAGATGGCCGCCCCTTCAAATGCCCTAAAAGGGTATATATATACCTCCCAAAAAGAGAGCAACAATTGCAGAAATTTCTGTTTCTGCCAAAAAGGTACCGTTTCACTTATTGGTGATTCAGAGCCTTAAATCGGACGATCTAGATTTTCTTGTCTTCATGAAAGTTGTAGCTGATACTCTTAGGTTTCTACAGAGATTTGAATTACCTCCATTGGACATCTATAACTCTAGATATGGTAATTACACCACAATGTATCAAAACTGGAACCAAATCCAGAAATACTGACTTTGCACCATATGTAGGGTGACCAAATGAATTCCGATTGATATAAATGTTACCATTATGGAAACTTCAGAATCTCCTCTGTAATTTTCTTGAAGATCACATCTGCATTTGAAATCTCTAAGGAGGTCAAAATCCCACTTGAATTATTCTGTCATGCTGCACTATTTTGCTGCTCTGTTTTGCATTCTTCTTTTTTCTTCATTATAAGTATGTAGAATCTTCTTCATTGCTTCATTGTACTCCAAATCTTCAATAAAATCATTTAAAACAAATAAGAGATAAAGGGAGTGTGAATGATATTTGAAACACCAAAATTCAGTAGAAATTTGAGTTGAAAATGATCATTATATTATGCACAAATATGTAATATCAAACTCCCCCACACTTAGACATTGCTTGTCCCCTAAGCAATACTACAAAACAACTAAGAAATTTGAACAATAATCCACAAGAAATAAAGAGTGTTCTGAAGCATTTCAAAGGAGTGCAATACAGAGAAAGCATTACTTGTTGAGAAATCTTGAGCAATCTACACAATCAATCTAAAAAGTCATCCCAAATACCATCACAAAGATTAAACAATCACCCCCTTATTTTCTAAAGCAGGGTAGGAATCCATGTGTATGTGTGTGTCCAACCAATGCAAATGCTAAGCAATTATAGAAGTGAATTTCATATTATTGGCGAAGGAATTCTCATCAAGAAAGTATAATACCCCATAAGCCCGGCATTCACAAAATCTCTCCACTAATACGGTAACCAAAGTTTAACCTCGATTAGGTAGGACTTTCATGCTTGTAACTTTAGGCTTAGGGAAAGTTTAAGGTGCCAAACGAAAGGTAAGGAGTTCAAAGTCAAAGAAATGAGAGCTAAAGAGAAAGGAATGGGACATAAAACAAAATTAATAACCCTTTTTAGCCCCAAGCAATATCACCATTCTCATACATCTAACCACAAACTCCCATCCTCAACAAGCTCTCCTCTCCCTACATTCAACAAACTTGCACCAAATCATAATTCAAACCACAACTTTTTCTTTCACCATCTATCTTTGCCAACCACAAGTTTATACCTCAATGATAGCAAAATTCACAATAATATTGAAAACATATAATTCTTGAAGGCATCAATAAATGTACTAAGCCTTCAAAGTAGTAAATATATATAACTTTTTTTTTCTTTTTTTTCTTTTTTTTCTTCTTTTTTTTTGAGGTATATTTCAATTCCCTATCAAATAAATAAATTCATCTCCCTTTTTTTCTTTGAATAACTCAACCCATAAAGCCATTTTTTTCTATCATCTTCCCCTCCACCTTTTTTTTTAATTCCCACAATACTCTTTTGCCGACTTAAGGGTAAAAAAAATGCATTTAGCTCTCAAAAGAAGGGTTAAATATAAAGAGTGGAGTTTAAAACTTGAAAGAAGGAAAAATTAAGAATATAGATTAGAAAATTTATGCACAAAGGCTTCAAGAAAGGTACTACGAATAAAATAAAAAGGGATGGCTAGAAAAGTTCAATCGGGACAAAGAAGGCCTATTACCATCATTTCAAGATCAAACTAAGGTTACTTACTCATTTCGCCTCGAGCAAGTGAATGCGAGTTCTAGGAAAAAAAAAGTTATATTGAATTCGAAGGCCAATAACACAAGATTCAACTCCATAATCATCACAACAAAAGCAAAGAGGAAATGTGCTTAAAAGATAAATTCCATACAAGCAAAGAATACAAGGGGTGGTTACTTAATCTAAGTTTTAAGTACTAGTTATGACCTTTAGAATGCTTGTATAACTACTCTTTTAGAAAAAGATTGCTTAAAAGATAAATTCCATACAAGCAAAGAATACAAGGGGTGATTACTTAATCTAAGTTTTAAGTACTAGTTATGACCTTTAGAATGCTTGTATAACTACTCTTTTAGAAAAGATTAACATGCAAGTCTTGAAAATATTTTGAAGATTAAAACAAAAATAAAAACAAGAAAATTCATCCAAAATTCATGAAAATAAACTATACTAAAGCCAACTCCCCCACACTTAAGGCAACATTGTCCCCAATGTTGGGAGAAAGATACACAAAAGACTAGAAATAGAAATTTAAAGATTGCACTCAGCACAACCAAACACAAAAACGGTTAACAAAATGGTTGTTTCAGTACATGAAGGTCAGGCGAACCCATATGAGCAAAGCAAGTTTGCACCTTCTATATACTACACAATAAGAATAAATGAGAGAAAGTTTGGAAACCAAGACAAAATTAAAATTTAAGCATAAAAACGTAGGAAGAAAATAATGAAAGAGAATAACAAAAAGAGAAAAGAGAACTCCCCCGATATAGCATTCATACACCACTTGCTCCATCACTAAGTTCGAGGCCGCTCCTCTCTCCTCTTTTTTTTTCACTGTGAATAGTATCTGCAAAGCGGTGCTGTTTCTTTTTATTTTTTTTAACCAAGACTACAAACATGCAACCACGAATTCAACAACCAATTTTAACAAAATAATAACTCATGAACATAAAAAATTACATCAAACAACACACAACGAGAAAATTTCCACAACTCAAAACAATTAAAACTTGAAACTCAAAACCAAACTTGAAACTAAAAACTGAAAACTCAAAATTATGTATAGATGAATATAAAGCATTGAAAATCACTTATCTTCCGGATCATGGAGGATTAAAGAAACTTTTTCAAGACCCTTAGGATCCCTCCATGATAGAGTTTGAGGCGATGACCGTTAACTTTAAATGTTCCTTTATCTCGCATGTGCAACCTCCACTACACCATAAGGGTAGACCTTGTTTACTACAAACGGTCCCGACCATCGAGATTTAAGCTTTTTCGGGAAAGAGTCTTAACCGAGAATTGAACAATAACACTTGATCTCCTTCTTTAAATTCTCGGTTTGGCAACACATGTTTATCGTGCCATTGCTTCACCTTCTCCTTGTAGATTCGTGAATTATCATAGGCTTCTCTCCTCCATTCATCAAGTACGTTGATTTGGAGCATTCTTTGCTTTCCCTGCAATGTTAAGATCAAAGTTAACCAACTTGATAGCCCAATATGCTTTATGCTCAACCTCCACCGTGACAAATGACAAGATTTCCCATAAACCAATCTATATGGAGTAGACCCGATGGGAGTCTTGTATGCTCGTCCTATATGCCCACAAAGCATCATCAAGCTTAACACTCCAATCCTTTCTAGTATGCTCAACAATCTTTTCCAAAAATTCTTTTGATTTCTCTATTAACAACTTCTACTTGACCACTAGTTTGAGGGTGATACTGGGGTCGCCATCTTATGAGTAACACCTAATCGATGCAATACTTTCTCAAGTTGTTGGTTACAAAAGTGAGTTCCCCTATCACTTATTATAGCTCTAGGAATGCCAAAGCGAGTAAACAATTTCTTCAAGAACTTAACAACCACTCTAGCATCATTTGTGGGCAAAGCTTGGGCTTCAACCCATCTAGAGACATAATCAATCGCGACCAAAATATATGTATTACCAAAAGAGTTTGGAAAAGGACCCATGAAATCAATACCCTCAACAGATCAAATACTTCACAAACTTGAAATGTAGAGAGAGGCATTTCATGTCTTTTTGAGATATTACCCTGTCCCGTTGGCAATTATCACACTTTTCAACATACCTTTGGGCATCCTTAAACAAAGTTGGCCAATAGAATCCCGACTCTAGTACCTTTTCAGTTGTCCCATTAGCTTGATAATGACCACCGGCCGGACCTTTATGGCAATGCTCCAAGATATCCATATTCTCGGGGTATGTTACACATCTCCTTATGATTTGATCTGCACAAATTCGAAACAAATATGGATCCTCCCAAAGATAGTACTTTAACTCCGAAAAGAATTTCTTCTTTTGTTGAGGAGTCAAGTTCTTTGGTAAGATCCGACCTACAATATAGTTAGCATAATCTGCAAACCAAGGAGTGTGATCACTGTGACCTACAACCGAGTATAACCTCTCGCCAGGGAATGTATCATTGATGTCTTCCTCATTCAATCTCTCCAAATGTGGGTTCTCCAACCGTGATAGATGATCGGCAACAAGATTTTCTGCTCCCTTTTTGTCCCTTATCTCCAAATCAAATTCCTGCAACAAAAGTACCCACCGAATTAGTCTAGGCTTTGCATCATGTTTGTTAAGAAGATATTTGAGTGCCGAATGGTCAGTATAAACAATGACTTTAGACAAAATGAGATAAGGACGGAATTTTTCGAAAGCAAAAACTATAGCAAGAAGCTCCTTCTCAGTTGTAGTGTAATTCTCTTGTGCTTCCATTAAGGTCTTGCTTGCATAGTATATTGGTTGAAAATACCTTTCTCTCCTTTGTCCAAGTACTGCTCCTACTGCAAAATCACTTGCATCGCACATTAGTTCAAAGGGAAGGGACCAATCGGGGGCAACCAAGATAGGAGACTCAATTAGTTTTTGTTTCAACAAATTGAAAGCAAAGAAGCAATTCTCATCAAACACAAAGGCCACATCTTTTTCAAGTAAATTTGTGAGAGGTTTGGAAATTTTAGAAAAATCCTTTATAAACCTTCTATAGAAACCAGCGTGACCAAGAAAACTTCTAATTGCCTTCACCGAAGTTGGTGGTGGTAATTTCTCTATGGTTTCTATCTTGGCTTTATCAACCTCTATGCCCTTGCTAGAAATCTTATGCCCCAAAACAATACCTTCTTTAACCATAAAATGACATTTCTCCCAATTCAAAACTAAATTGGTTTCTTCACATCTTTGTAAAACCTTTTCAAGATTTTTCAAACAAAGTTCAAAGGAATCACCAAAGACAGAGAAATCATCCATAAAGACTTCCATAATATCCTCCACTAGACCTTTAAAAATAGCTAACATGCATCTTTGGAAAGTAGCAGGAGCATTACAAAGACCAAATGGCATACGACGGTAAGCAAAAGTACCATAAGGACAAGTAAAAGTAGTTTTCTCTTGATCTTCCGGGGCTATTGGAATTTGAAAATACCCCGAAAAACCATCAAGAAAACAATAATACCTATTGATATTCTATATTTGTGCTTCATATAATTATCATTTTGAGCGTGATTTTATGTTAAATTTTGGTGTTTTAATCACCATTTATACTCCTTTTATCTCTTATTTGCTTTAGGTGATATTATTGAAGATTTGGAATTAAATGAAGCAAATAAGGGAAATTTACACAATGAAGATCAATAGAGAAATGCAGAGGAAAAACAGACTGCTAAGATCCTGATCTACAACTTTCATGAAGACATCAAGACCTAGATCAGCCGATTTGGGGGTCTGAATTCACCTAGAAGGAAAAATAGTGTCACAGTCGGGCAGCAGAAACTTGCACCAAAACTGGGGACAAGCGGCGCCGTTTGGTGTGATATAAGCGGCGCCGTTTGTGCCGATCTGAAGCTGCTTTTAAGCTGCATTTCTCTCTCTTTTGGGGGGATTTTCATACCCCTTTAGGGCAGAACCAAGAGAGAAGGCTGGGAGGCTCCAAAAACAACAAAAACTCACTCAAATCCCATCCCAAATCTTCATCTTTGCAAGAGAAATCAAGAGAGAAGATTGAATCTTTGAAGAAGGAGAACATCCACCTTGAAGATTCATGGAAAAAGCTGCAATTTCGTCCATGCTACAGTGACGAATTTCAACCTTGAAGAAGAGAGGATTCCTACCATGAAAATGAGCAATTCTTTCTCTTTCTTTGTTGGTTATTGTTCTATGAATTGTAATATGTTGATGAACTAAACTTTTGAATACTTGGATGGGTATGAACCCTAGTTTTTATCTATGTAAATGAATTGTTTCCTTGGTTGATTGAGTTTGAATTTCTTGTGGATTGTTTGTGGGTATGAATGGTTGAATTGATTAAGTGGATTATTGATGCATAATCTACAATTGTGTTCACTTGGAATTGAGAAAGGAAGGGTGATTGACAATTGATTCAAAATCTGGAAATTTGCACTTGGAATTGAGAAAGGAAGGGTGAAATAGATCATACACAAACAATGGAGATGATTTAGGTGACTAGAGATAGAAATCTAAATATCTTCTTGATAATTAGAGAAATCTAATTGGAAATTCACAATTCTTAATGCATTCTTGGGTTGAATTGGTTAGAAAGAGATTTCAACCAATTAATCTAAGATTAGAGAACTTTCATCTAGAGATAGAGTGAGTTCTATCATTGAAATTTTATTAAACATAAGAAGTGAAATTCATCAACCAAGGGACATTTCTATCACATAGGTAATTCTAGGGGGATTAACCATCCAAGTATTGTTTTCTCTATTGGATTCTCTCTTGCAAACAAAAATTAGTTAAGTTAGTTTAATTAGTCAAATTAGATTTTGTTTCCAAGCAACTATTTCCATCATTTTCACAAGAAAATTTGATAGGCTAAACAATAGAATTACAAGTGAGTAATGGTAATTGACCATCCCCGTGGATACGATATTTAACTTGCTTGCCATTATACTAATCTAAACGATAGGTGCACTTGCCTTGTGTTTGTGTGCAAATTGTTAAAGATTGTGATAAAATTGAGTATAAAGGCATAGACAACAAAACACAACAAGTTTTTGGCGCCGTTGCCGGGGAATTCGGTTAATATTAGGAAAGCTTGAAATCTATTGATTTAGTCATTTTACTTATTTGTTGTTATAATATCTATTTCTAGTGTTAATATTTGTTGTCTTGTTTGCAATTTTGTAAGTCATTAGTGAATTGGAGTTCTTAGCTTATGTTTCTCTGTTTTTTGTTCTATTTTAAGTAAGTGTTCTTTGAGCTAAACTTTTACTTGATTTGTGGTGAAGGTGTGAATTCTTTTGGTTTATGACCTCAAGTAATTCGGGAGAATTGAATCAACTTAATTCCGAAGTTGAGCAGATTTTTTATTGGGATTCAAGAGGTATAAACCTAAAGGTGATACTTGACGGAATTGAAGTTGAAGGTGAGAATCCTCAAATTGAGAAAAATATGGCACATGACGGAAATACAAGGCCAAGGACAATGGGAGACTATGCACGACCTTCATTGTTAGGAGCGGAGTCAAGCATTGCCCGACCAAGAGTTGAAGCCAACAATTTTGAGATCAAACCGAATATCATCCAAATGGTTCAACAATTGGTACAATTTGATGGTTTACGGACGAAGACCCGAATGCTCATATTGCCAACTTTTTGGAGATATGTGATACTTTCAAGATTAATGGGGCTTCGAAGATGCCATCCGCCTGGGCTATTTCCATTTTCATTGAGGGATCGAGCCAAGTCATGGTTGAAATCACTTCCACCGGGTTCCATCACTACATGGAACAATCTTGCCGAGAAGTTCCTCGCTAGATATTTCCTCCAGCAAGGACTGCAAAGCTAAGAAATGATATCTTCTCTTTCCAACAAATGGAGAGTGAAAGTTTATATGATTCTTGGGAGAGATGGAAGGAGCTATTGAGGAAATGTCCACATCATGGTCTAGATTTGGGGCTTCAAATGCAAACATTCCATAGTGGATTAAATTTCCCTTCCAAGCAACTCATTGATGCTTCTTCGGGAGGTACCACTAGTTTGAAAACACCGGAAGAGTTACAAGACCTCATTGAAAACATTGCCATGAACAACTACCAATGGGGGAATCCTAGACCGAAAGCCAAGCCTAGTGGAATACACAATGTAGACATGATGACGGCTTTGGAGGCAAAATTGATGCCTTAAATAAGAAGATTGAGAGCTTGAGTTTGTCACCTCAAACCTCCCAAGTGATGATGGCTTGTGATTTTTGTGGAGGTGGTCATCCAAACCATGAGTGCTAAACCATGGGAACTTCTAATGCATCATCAACTGGAGCATGTGGATTTCTTGGAGGAGGAAGGCAACCCAACAATCCTTATAGTAATACCTATAATCCGGGGTGGCGGAATCATCCAAACTTCTCATGGAGCAACCAAGGGCAACAAAGACCGTTTCAACCTCCCGGCTTCCAAGTTTCATCAAATTCTCAACCCCAAATATCTCTTCCTTATCAACATCAACCTCCTCCACCTCTTCAACAACCGGTGAAGCCTAGCCTTGAAGAATTAATGACAAAGTTCATTGAGACTACCGAAACCCGGTTCCAAAATCAAGAAGCATCCCTGAGGAACCAACAAGCTTCCATTCAAAATTTGGAAAATCAAATAAGTCAATTGGCAAAGCTTGTTTTCGGAAAGACAAATGGGCGGTTTACCTAGCAACACGATTACCAATCCATGAGAACATGTGAATATGGTGATTTTGGGAAGTGAAAATAAATCAAATGCTTTGGAATGTAAGGTGAAATCCCAAGGCATGGGGGAAAATGAAAATCAAGTTAAAGAAACAGTTCTTGAGAAAAAGGAAGAGCATTTGAAGAAGATGGTTCCGGAGTACAAGCCTAGAATTCCATACCCCGCCGCACTTCTAAGAGATAGAAAGGATGAGCAACTTGGTAAATTTCTTGAACTATTCAAACAATTGCACATTAACTTACCATTTGTTGAAATTCTTTCAGAGATGCCGAAATATGCTAAGTTCCTCAAGGATGTACTTTCGAAAAAGAAGAGGCTTCGAGAACTTTCAACGGTAACATTGAATGAGGAATGCTCTGCCATCCTTCAAAACAAAGGAAAGCTACCTCAAAAGCTAAAAGATCCAGGGAGTTTTAATATTCCTTGCAATATTGGTAGTCTTTCTTTTTGATAAATCATTGGTGACTTAGGGTGCTAGCGTCAACTTGCTGCCATTTAATGTTTTCAAACAATTAGGCCTAGGTGAACCAAAGCATACTAAGATGAGTATTCAATTTGCAGATGGTTCGAGTTAGACATCCTAGGGGGTATTGTTGAAGATGTGCTTGTCAAAGTTGATAAATTCATATTTCTGTTGATTTTGTGATACTTGACATGGATGAGAGTGTTGAGATTCCTTTGATCTTAGGAAGACCTTTTCTAGCTACTGCTAAGGCCAATATAAATGTGAGTGAAGGAAAGTTGACCCTTAGGGTAGAAGACGAGGAGGTTGTACTTAAAGCTTTGAAACCTTTGAAATATTCTTCAGATCCTAATCATTCTCATGGTAAGATTGATGATATAGATGCTCATGTCTCTAATTCTTTACAGGAAACCTTGGTGAAAGATTCTTTGGATCCATCTTTAATCAAAGGCAATGATGCAAAGAAAAAGAAGAATAAGTTAGTAGAAGAGATTGCGGTTGATGTGAAAGGTTCCAATGGAAATGCGGAAAACTATTGTACAAGAGATTCGTCATTAAAGGTGAAAATAAAGCAAGACCAAAACATTGACCAAAATCAAGATTTCAAGTCGGGAGAGCAAGTTTTATTGAATGACTCGCGATGGCGGTTGTTCACAAGTAAATTTAAATCTAAGTGGATTGGCCCATTTGTGGTAAGTAAGGTACTCCCATATGAAGTAGTAGAAATCTATCACCCGGAAAAGGGAACCTTAATGGTAAGCAAACATAGACTCAAACTTCATCATACTGTAGTGAGAAAGAACTTGGGACGATCATATTTGTGCTCCCTTGACTTAGGGGATGAGTAAGCTTCTTCCAGCAACGTTTTTCATTTGTGCATATTTTTTTTCTTTTTTTCTTTGGTTTTACTTTCTATTTTATGTTGTTACTCTGTTCTTGTGTTTGAGACTTGTTGTATAATGTTTTTTTTACATAATTGTGTTTAATGTGGTTTTGAGTTTGAAGATTTTAATTTCCTTGAATTGTGAAGAGTTTTATAATGTGTTGTTTGGTATAATTTTTAAGTTTGTAATAAATTATTTTGTTAAATTTTGTTATTGAATTTGTAGTTGAGTTTGGGGAAAAAAAAAAAGAAGTTACTGTTCATCGCGTTTCACTGTAGCATTTAGAGTCGAAAGCAGTGCGGCTTAGTGTGCTCAGCGGCTAGGCATCTGTTCAATGGGTACTGTTCATTTTTTTTCTTTTTTCATTTTGGTTGGTTCTTTCTTGTTTGTTTTAAATTTTAGTGATAATTGTTTTTCTTGTTTAGCAATTTGTAATTTTTTATTTTTTTGTGTATTACTTTTAACGTTATTTGTGACATTTTTGTTTTCGCATTGATAGCTTAGTTTCTCTTAACGATTGATTTTGGAAAAGAAAGTATATCCAAGAACGAAGGGGAGTTCTTTCTTTTCTATTTTTGACCTTTTATTTATTTATTTTCATGCAAATTTTTTATTCAGTTTTTATTATGTCATTATTTCTAATTTTCTTTTATTTCCTTTTGCTATGAAGTATATAGAAGGTGCAAGCTTGCTGCTCATATGGGTTCGCCCAACCTTCACGTATGTAGCATGTCATTGTTTTTTACCGTTTTGTGTTTGGTGGTTTGGTGTGGCGTTCTTACGTAGTTTATGTCATATATTTCTATTTATGCGATCTTTTGTTTATCTCTCTCCCAACATTGAGGACAATGTTGTCTTAAGTGTGGGGGAGTTTAGTTGGCTTTTAGTAGTATAGGCTATTTTCATGATTTTTTTTATTTTTTTTATTGAATTTGCTTATTTTTATTATTGGAATCTTCAAGGTACTTTAAGACTTGCATGTGTTATCTTTTTCTCAAGGAGTAGTTATACAAGCATTCTAAAGGTCATGACTAGTACCTTAAACTTGGATTAAGTAAGCACCCCTTGTATTCCTTGCTTGTATGGAATTCATCGCTTTAAGCACATTCCACTTTGCTTTGTTGTGATGATTATGGGATTGAATCTTGTGTTATTGGCCTTAGAATTCAACATAACTTTTACCCTAGAACCCGCATTCACTTGCCTTGAGGCGAAATGAGTAAGTAACCTTAGTTTGATCTCGAAATGATGGTAATAGGCCTTCTTTGTCCCGATTGAGCCTTTCTAGCCACCGCTCTTTATTTTAACCGTAGTACCCTTTCTTGAAGCCTTTGTCACAAATTTTTCAATCTATATTCTAGATTTTTCCTTCTTTCAAATTTTAAACTCCACTCCTTATATTTAACCCTTCTTTATGCGAGAGCTAAATGTATTTTTACCCTTAAGTTAGCAAAAGAGTATTGTGGAAATTGGAACAATGGGTGGAATGGAAGATGTTAGGAAAAAAATAGGCTTTATGAAAAAAAAAGAAGAAAAGAGTGGTGAGATGACCTTATATGATCGGGAATTTGATTACACCTCAATCAAAAAAAAAAAAAAAAGAAAAAAAAAAAAAAAGAGATTTGTTATTTGTCTATTATTGAGAAGGTTTCTTACATTTCTGGATGCCTTCAAGATGTATATATGTTTTCATTATTATTATTGTAAATTTTGTCATGATTGAGATTAAATTTATGAGTTGACAAAGATGGGTGATGATGGAAAGATTGTGGGTTGAAGCTTAATATGTGCAAGTGGTTGAATCCAAAGTGAAGGGATTTGGTTGAGAATGGGAGTTTGTGGTTGAATGTAGGGGAATGGTGATATTCCTTGTGGCTAATAAGGGTTATTGCTTTTGTTTTATATCTCATTCCTTTCTCTTTAGCTCTCATTTCTTTGATCTTGAATTCCTTACCTTCGTTTGGCACCCTAAACTTTCCCTGAGCCTAATATTACAAGCATGAAAGTCCTACCTAATCGAGATTAAATTTTGGTTACCGTATTAGTGGAGAGGTTTTGTAAATGTCGGGCTTATAGGGTATTGTGCTTTCTTGATGAGAATTCCTTGGCCAATAACATGAAATTCACTCTTATAATTTTTGAGCATTTGCATTAGTTGGAAACATAACACACACGAATTCTTGCTTGCATTGTAAGACAAGGGGGTGATTGTTTAATCTTTGTGATGGATACTTAGGATGACTTTTAGATCGATTGTGTAGATTACTCAAGATTTCTCAAAAAGCAATGCTTTCTCTGTTTTGCACTCCTCTGTAATACTTCAAACAATTCTTTTTTTTTTCTTCTGGATTATTGTTCAAATTTCTTAACTGTTTTGTAGTATTGCTTGGGGACAAGCAATGTCTAAGTGTGGGGGAGTTTGATATTCTATATTTGTGCTTCATATAATTATCATTTTGAGCGTGATTTTATGTTAAATTTTGGTGTTTTAATCACCATTTATACTCCTTTTATCTCTTATTTGCTTTAGGTGATATTATTGAAGATTTGGAATTAAATGAAGCAAATAAGGGAAATTTACACAATGAAGATCAATAGAGAAATGCAGAGGAAAAACAGACTGCTAAGATCCTGATCTACAACTTTCATGAAGACATCAAGACCTAGATCAGCCGATTTGGGGGTCTGAATTCACCTAGAAGGAAAAATAGTGTCACAGTCGAGCAGCAGAAACTTGCACCAAAACTGGGGACAAGCGGCGCCGTTTGGTGTGATATAAGCGGCGCCGTTTGTGCCGATCTGAAGCTGCTTTTAAGCTGCATTTCTCTCTCTTTTGGGGGGGATTTTCATACCCCTTTAGGGCAGAACCAAGAGAGAAGGCTGGGAGGCTCCAAAAACAACAAAAACTCACTCAAATCCCATCCCAAATCTTCATCTTTGCAAGAGAAATCAAGAGAGAAGATTGAATCTTTGAAGAAGGAGAACATCCACCTTGAAGATTCATGGAAAAAGCTGCAATTTCGTCCATGCTACAGTGACGAATTTCAACCTTGAAGAAGAGAGGATTCCTACCATGAAAATGAGCAATTCTTTCTCTTTCTTTGTTGGTTATTGTTCTATGAATTGTAATATGTTGATGAATGATATTACATATTTGTGCATAATATAATGATCATTTTCAACTCAAATTTCTACTGAATTTTGGTGTTTCAAATATCATTCACACTCCCTTTACCTCTTATTTGTTTTAAATGATTTTATTGAAGATTTGGAGTACAATGAAGCAATGAAGAAGATTCTACATACTTATAATGAAGAAAAAAGAAGAATGCAAAACAGAGCAGCAAAATAGTGCAGCATGACAGAATAATTCAAGTGGGATTTTGACCTCCTTAGAGATTTCAAATGCAGATGTGATCTTCAAGAAAATTACAGAGGAGATTCTGAAGTTTCCATAATGGTAACATTTATATCAATCTGAATTCGTTTGGTCACCCTACATATGGTGCAAAGTCAGTATTTCTGGATTTGGTTCCAGTTTTGATACATTGTGGTGTAATTACCATATCTAGAGTTCTAGATGTCCAATGGAGGTAATTCAAAGCTCTGTAGAAACTTAAGAGTATCAGCTACAACTTTCATGAAGACAAGAAAATCTATATCGTCCGATTTAAGGCTCTGAATCACCAATAAGTGAAACGGTACCTTTTTGGCAGAAACAGAATTTTCTGCAATTGTTGCTCTCTTTTTGGGAGGTATATATATACCCTTTTAGGGCATTTGAAGGGGCGGCCGTCTAGGGTTCCAGAGAGGAGAAAAACAGAGAGAAAAACATCCAAAACCTCTCCCAAATCTTCAATCTTTGCAAGAGAAATCAAGAGAGAAGATCAAATCTTTGAAGAAGGAGAACATCAATCTTGAAGATTCAAGCTCAAGAACACAACTTTTCACAACCAAGTTGGAGAACTCCAAGCCTTGAAGAAGAGAAGATTTGAGCCATGAAAATGAGAAATTCTTACTCTTCTTTTATTGCTTTATGTTCTTTGAATTGTAATATGTTGATGAGCTAAATTCTTGAATACTTGGATGGTTATGAACCCTAGTTATTATCTATGTGAATGATTGGTTTTCTTGGTTGATTGAATTCCGAATTCTTGTGGATTGTTTGTGGGTTTGATTGTTTGAATTGACTCAGCTATTAATTGATTCATAATCTGGATTTTTTCACTTGGAATTGAGAAAGGAAGGGTGAAATAGACCATATACAAACAATGAGGATGATTTAGGTTACTAGAGATAGAAACCTCAAAATCTTCTTGACAATTAGAGAAATCTAATTTGGAGGTTTGATTGCTTGAATTAATTCAGTTGTTGATTGGCTCATAATCTGGATTTTTCACTTGGAATTGAGAAAGGAAGGGTGAAATAGACCATACACAAACAATGGGGATGATTTAGATGACTAGAGATAGGAACCTCAACATCTTCTTGGTAATTAGAGAATCTAATTGGAAATTCACTAATGTAAATGCATTTTTAGGTTGAATTGGTTAGGAAGAGATTTCAACCAATTAATCTAAAAGTAGAGGACTTTCATCTAGAGGTAGAGTGAGTTCTAATTTAGGAATTTCATCAAACATAAGAAGGGGAATTCATTAACCAAGGGACTTTTCTATCACATAGGTAATTCTAGGGGGATTTTCCATTCAAGTATTATTCTCTCAATTGAAATTTTCTCTTGCAAGCTGAAATTTACATAAACTGAATTTTTCTGTTTAGGTTAGATTTTTATTCCTAGTTGTTATTTCAATCATTTTCACAAGCAAATTTGATAGACTAAACAATAGAGTAGAAAGTGAGTAATGGTAATTGATCATCCCCGTGGATACGACATTTAAATTACTTGTCATTATACTAATCAAAACGATAGGTGCACTTGCCTAGTGTTTTGTGTGAAAATTGTTAGAGATTGTGATAAAATTTAGTATAAGGGCATGCAAAACAACACAACAAGTTTTTGGCACTTGTGATTTCCCCAAGCACAAGTACTCTGTCCTTACCAATACCAACCTTCTCCACCTCCTCAACAACCCGTGAAATCATGACAAAGTTCATAGCAAATTCTGAAACCCAAGTTCAAACTCAAAAAGCCCTTAACCAAAGAATTGAAGAGTCCTTAAAGAATCAAGAGGCTACCCTTGAGAACTTGGTAAGGCTAGTTTCAGAAAGAGAGGTTGAGACTCTCCCAAACAATACCGAGCCAAATCCTAAGGAGTGTGCTGAAGTTACTACTTTGGGGAGTGGGATTGAACTGAAGGCCTCACAGCCTAACATGCTGGAAATAGGAGAAGAGAAGATGGATGAGAAAGTGCATGTTGAAGAATATCACGATGAAATTGAAAAGAAGGAAGGACAAAAGAGAAACGATGAAGATCTTTTGGACAACCCCTTAGTTCAAGGTGAAGAAGCAAAGAAGGGACAATGTGTGATTGATGAAATCATACCATATATGGAGTCATCACCGCTCAACATCAAGGGGATGGAGTTTGAAAACTTTGAAACAGAAAAGGGAATGAAGTCTTTTAGTGAAGATCCTCCGGAGTTGGAATTGAAGAAGCAACCGAATCACTTAGATTATGCTTTCATTGTGGACAATCCAAAACTCCCAATGCTCTATGGTATTAGTCATTCATTTTGCACCCACAACATATTAATAGAAGAAGGCCTCAAACTAGTGGTGCAACCCGAAAGGTGGAATGACCAAAATCAGATTTTCAAGCCGGAAGATCAAGTGATATCGAATGACTCTCAATGGTTCACGAGTAAGTTTAAGTGGACCTCCCCATTTTTGGTAAGTAAAATACTTCTATATGAAGTTATGGAAAACTATCATGCAAAAAAGGGGACATCACTTACACTTAAATTTTATCAAATGGGAGTTAGAAAGAAGAGAAGATTGTCTCCACACCCCTTTGACCCGGGAGGATAAGTGATTTTCACCATATTTGCTCATCCTTATTTGTACATAATTGTGTTTGATAGAGTTTTGAGTTTGAAACTTTTGATTGTCTTGAATTGTGAAAAGTTTTATAATGTATTGTTTGATGTGAATTTTATGTTTGTAATCAATTAGTTTGTTAAATTTTGTTGTTGAATCTGTAGTTGAGTGTTTTTGAAAAAAAAATGTAGCCGGGATCACTGTAGCAGAACTGGGGTGAAACGGCGCCGCTTGGTGTGCACCAAGCGGCGCCGTTAGACTGTTCACTGCGCACTGTTCATGGGACTGTTCACACACACAAAAAAAAAGAGGCAGCGTTTTGACCAATCTGGTGTAAAACGGCGCCGCTCAGTGTGGTCCAAGCGCGCCGTTTCACTGTTTCACCATTTTTTTTTCCTTCTTCCCCATTTTTTTGTTGGTTCTTTTATGCTTTCTTCTTTGCATACCATGTATTCAAGTGCAAGTTGAGTTTTTAATTTTTTTTAATTTTTTTTGGTGTAAATTAGTTTGTTGTTGGCTTGCAATTTCTCTATATTTTTGTTGGTTCTCTCCTGTTTTCCTCTATGCCAGGAGCTGTTCCATGCTCGAGTGGTGGACCGGCAGTATATGAACGAAGGAGAGTTTTTTCTTTTCTATTTTTGTCCATTTATTTATTTCTTTTAATGCTACGTTTTTATGCTTTAGTTTTCATTATGTCCTTATTTCTAGTTTGCTTTCATTTGCTTCTACAAGCCTTGTTTTTCACTGTTTATGTGTTTGGTTGTTTCCTGTTGGATTTCTTCCCCAACATTGCGGACAATGTTGTTTTAAGTGTGGGGGAGTTGGCTTTAGTAGTGTAGGTTATTTTTATGATTTTTGATTGAAATTTTTTGTTTTTATTTTTCAAATCCTCAAGGTATTTTAAAACTTTAATATTTTATCTTTTCTCAAAGAGTAGTTATACAAGCATTCTAAAGATCATGACTAGTACCTTAAACTTGGATTAAGTAAGCACCCCTTGTATTCCTTGCTTGTATGAAATTCATCGTTTAAGCACATTCCACTTTTCTTTTGTTGTGATGATTATGGAGTTGAATCTTGTGTTATTGGCTTTAGAATTCAACATAACTTTTACTCTAGAACCCGCATTCACTTGCCTTAAGGCGAAATGAGTAAGTAACCTTAGTTTGATCTTGAAATGATGGTAATAGGCCTTCTTTGTCCCGATTGAGCATTTCTAGCCATCCTCTCTTTATTTTATCCGTAGTACCCTTTCTTGAAGCCTTTGTGCATAAATTTTTCAATCTATATTCTTAATTCTTCATTCTTTCGAATTTTAAACTCCACTCTTTATATTTTAAACCTCTTTGCGAGAGCTAAATGCAATTTTACCCTTAAGTCGGTAAAGAGTATTGTAGAAAGCGAAAAAAAAGGGTGGAGAGGAAGATCATAGGAAAAATGGCTCTATGGGTTGAGTTTTTCAAGGAAAAAGGGGGATGAAATTCTTTATTTGATCGGGAATTGAAATATACCTCAAAAAAATCGAAAAAAAAAGATGAAAAAAAAAGATGAAAAAAAAAGAAAAAAAAAGTTATATATGTTTACTACTTTGAAGGCTTAATACATCTTTTGATGCCTTCAATAATTATATATAGTTAATCATTCTTGTGAATTTTGTTATCATTGAGGTATAAACTTGTGGTTGAAAAAGATATATGGTGAAGGAAAAGTTGTGGTTTGAATTATGATTTAGTGCAAGTTGTTGAATGTAGGGTGATGAGAGTTTGTAGAGAATGGGAGTTTGTAGTTGAATATATGGGAATGGTGATATTCCTTGTGGCTAATAAGGGTTATTAATTTTGTTTTATATCCCATTCCTTTCTCTTTAGCTCTCATTTCTTTGACTTTGAACTCCTTACCTTTTATTTGGCACCTTAAACTTACCCTGAGCCTAAAGTTATAAGCTTGAAAGTCCTACCTAATCCAGTTTGAATTTTGGTTACCGTATTAGTGGAGAGGTTTTGTGAATGCCGGGCCTATGGGGTATTATGCTTTCTTGATAAGAATTCCTTGTCCAATAACATGAAATTCACTCTTATAATTGTTGAGCATTTGTATTGGCTGGAAACACACACACACACGGATTCTTTGCTTGCACTATGAAACAAGGGGTGATTGTTTAATTTTTGTGATGGATATTTGGGATGACTTTTCGATTGATTGTATAGATTGCTCAAGATTTCTCAAGTAATACCTTCTCTGTTTTGCAGTCCTTTGCAATGCTTTAAAACACTTGTTATTTTTCTGTGGATTATTGTTCAAATTTCTTAGTTGTTTTGAAGTATTGCTTGAGGACAAGCAATGTCTAAGTGTGGGGAGTTTGATATTCCATAATTGTGCTTCATATGATAATCTTTTATGAGCTTAAATTCTGTTAAATTTTGGTTTTTTAATCAACATTTACACTCCTTTTATCTCATATTTGCTTTGGGTGAGTTTATTGAAGATTTGGAATTAAATGAAGCAAATAAAGAGATTTTACACAATGAATAAAAAAGCAGAGAAATGCGAGGGGCAAAACAGTCTGGTAGATAATTTTCAAGTGGGAATTTATCCTCTATAGAGATTTCAAATACGAATGTGATCTTCTAGACATTTATAGAGGACATTCTGAAGTTTTCATAATGGTAAAATTTATGGAAATCCGAGTTCATTTGCTTTCCCTCGCTTATGCTTCAAATTCAGTCGTCCCCTGCATCTGTGGTCCAGTTTTGACACATTTCGGTATAACGATCATATCTTTATTTCTAAATGTTCAATTGAGGTGATTCAAGGTTCTGTGTCAAGCTAAGATCCATATATACAATTTTCATGAAGACATCAAGACCTAGTCGATTTCATGCTCTGAATTCACCTAACATTCAAAACAGAGTCACAATCGGGCAAAGACATGACTTGCCCCATAATCGGGAGCAAGCGGCGCCGCTTTGGTGTGATCAAGCGGCGCCGTTTGCAGCGATCTGAAGTGCATTTCCAGCTGGTTTTCTCTCTCTTTGGAAGGAGATTTAAATACCCCATTTTAGGGCAAGAACAGAGACGGCTGGGAGGGAGAAAACTGCAGAAAAACAGACAAGAAATCACACCCAAATCCCTCCCAAATCTTCATCTTTGCAAGAGAAATCAAGAGAGAAGATTGAATCTTTGAAGAAGGAGAACCTCCACCTTGAAGATTCATGGAAAAACCTGCAACTTCCTCAACATCACAGTGACGATTTTCAAGTTTCAAGAAGAGGAGATTTCCACCATGAAAATGAGCAATTCTTCCTCTTTCTTTGTTGGTTTATGTTCTTTAATTTGTACTATGTTGAGGAACTAAACTTTTGAATGCTTGAATGGGTATGAACCCTAGATTTTATTTATGTGAATGAATTGTTTCCCTTGGTTGATTGAATTCGAATTTCTTGTGGATTGTTTGTGGGTTTGAATGTTTGAATTGATTGGGTGGATAGTTGATGAAATTTTTGTCACTTGGAATTGAGAAAGGAAGGGTGATTGAAATTGATTCAAAAAATCTGGAATTTTGTCACTTGGAATTGAGAAATGAAGGGTGATTGATAATTGATTCAAAATCTGGAAATTTTCACTTGGAATTGAGAAAGGAAGGGTGAAATAGACCATACACAAACAATGGGGATGATTTAGGTGACTAGAGATAGAAACCTAAACATTTTCTTGGTAATTAGAGAAATCTAATTGGAAATTCAAAAAACCTTAATGCATTCTTGGGTTGAATTGGTTAGAAAGAGATTTCAACTAATTAATCCAAGGGTAGAGGACTTTCATCTAGAGATAGAGAGAGGCCTAAAATAGGAATTTCACCAAACATAAGAAATGAACACCTTGGCAATTAGAGAAATCTAATTAGAAATTCACCAATCCAAATGCATTCTTAGGTTAAATTAGTTAGAAAGAGATTTCAACTAATTAATCTAAGGGTAGAGAACTTTCATCTAGAGATAGAGTGAGTTCTATCATTGGAATTTCACCAAGTATTAGAAGGGGAAACAAATCAACCAAGGGACTTTTCTATCACATAGGTAATTCTAGGGGGATTAACCATTCAAGTATTGTTTTCTCAATTGAATTCCCTCTTGCAAGAAAGATTAGTTAAGCTAGTTTAATAAGTTAAGTTGGATTTCTTTTCTTAGTATTTATTCAAACTATTTTCAAAAAACAAAAATTTATGGAAGCTAACAATAGAGTGAAAAGTGAGTAATGGTAATTGACCATCCCCGTGGATACGATAATTGAAGTACTTGCCATTATACTAATTTAAACGATAGGTGTGCTTGCCTAGTGTTTGTGTGCAAATTGTTGAAGATTGGAATAAAATTACGTATAAAGGCATATACAATAAAACACAACAAGTTTTTGGCGCCGTTGCCGGGGAATTGTCTAACGTCGCCCAAACGAACCATCGGCTCTGATACCACTTGTTAGGAATTGTCTAACGTCGCCTTAACTCCACATTAGTATGATATTGTCCGCTTTGGGCTGTGCCCTCACGGATTTGTTTTTGGGTATCTCCCAAAAGGCCTCATACTAATGGAGTTATCTTGAATCTTATATTTAGACAAATCTTCCATCAAATTTTCCATGTGGGACTTAGTTTGCATCCCAATAATCCTCCCCTCAAACTAATGACCACACAGGTCATGACCTCTCCTTCAGAGGTAATCCATTTGATCTGCCAACCATCTTGCACCGCCGCTACAAACCAGCGGGACACGCCGCCTGACCACCACATTATCAGGAAGACTTTCGACACAAGGCATCAACCGCAGATCTCCAACGAGGGGGGCTTCCCACGGTGCCACGTCACCCAAACGAACCATCGGCTCTGATACCACTTGTTAGGAATTGTCTAACATCTCCTAAACTCCACATTAGTATGATATTGTCCGCTCTGGGCAAAGCCCTCACGGATTTGTTTTTGGGTATCTCCCAAAAGGCCTCATACTAATTGAGTTATCTTGAATCTTATATTTAGACATCTATTCCTTTAATTTTTCCATGTAGGACTTGGTTTGTATGCAAAACAACACAACAAGTTTTTGGCGCCGTTGCCGGGGACTAATTGGTCAATATTAGAAAAGCTCAAACTCTATTGATTTAGTCATTTTTGTTGTTATTTTTGTAATACTTGTTACTAGTATTAGCATTTATTTTCTTGTTTGTAATTTTGTTAGTTATTGGTGAATTGAAGCACTTAGCTTGTGTTTCTCTGTTTTTGTTTTGTTTAAGTTGTTATTCTGTTTTTTTTTTCTGTTTTAGTGAAGAAAAACAAAAAAATTGCTTGCATTAAACGTTTCTTTTATTGGTGGTGAAGGTGTGAATTTGTTTTGGTTTATGATCTCAAGTGATTTGGAGGAATTGGCTCAACCTAATTCCCAAGCTGAACAGATTTTTTATTGGGATCCAAGGGGTGTCAATCTTGAAGTAGTGCTTGAGGGAGTTGAAGTTGAAGGTGAAAATATTGAACAATTGAACAATATGGCACACAATGGGAATGCAAGACAAAGAACTATGGGAGATTATGCACGACCTTCTTTGTTGGGAACGGAGTCAAGCATTGCTCGGCCAAGAGTTGAAGCAAACAATTTTGAGATCAAGCCAAATATTATCCAAATGGTTCAACAATTGGTGCAATTCGATGGTTTGCCGGACGAAGACCCAAATGCTCACATTGCCAACTTCTTGGAAATATGTGATACTTTCAAAATTAACGGGGCTTCCGAAGATGCCATCCGCCTTCGGCTATTTCCATTTTCATTGAGGGATCGAGCCAAGTCATGGTTGAAGTCACTTCCACCGGGCTCTATTACTACATGGAACGATCTTGCCGAGAAATTTCTCGCTAAATACTTCCCTCCGGCAAGGACAGCCAATCTAAGGAATGACATCTTCTCTTTTCAACAAATGGAGAGTGAGAGCTTATATGATTCTTGGGAGAGATGGAAGGAGCTATTGAGAAAATGCCCACATCATGGTCTAGATTTGGGGCTGCAAATGCAAACATTCCATAGTGGGTTAAATTTCCCTTCCAAGCAACTCATTGATGCTTCTTCGGGAGGAACTACAAATTTGAAGACACCGGAAGAGTTACAAGACCTTATTGAAAATATTGCAATGAACAATTACCAATGGGGGAATCCTAGACCGAAAGCCAAGGCTAGTGGAGTACACAATGTAGATATGATGATGGCTTTGGAGGCTAAGTTTGATGCCCTAAACAAGAAGATCGAAAGCTTGAGTCGATCACCTCCAATATCCCAAGTGATGATGGCTTGTGACTTTTGCGGAGGTGGTCATCCAAATCATGAATGCCAAATCATGGGAACTTCTAATACATCGTCATCGGAGCATGTGGACTATCTTGGAGGAGGAAGGCAGCCTAACAATCCTTATAGCAATACTTATAATCCGGGGTGGCGGAATCATCCAAACTTTTCATGGAGTAATCAAGGGCAACAAAGGCCGCTACATCCTCCCGGTTTCCAATCTTCATCAAGCTCTCGACCCCAACCATCTCTTCCTTACGAACATCAACCTCCTCCACCTCCTCAACCACCGGTGAAGTCTAGCCTTGAGGAATTAATGACAAAGTTTATTGCGGCAACTGAAAATCGGTTCCAAATTCAAGAAGCATCCCTAAGGAACGAAGAGGCTTCTATTCACAACTTGAAAAATCAAATAGGCCAATTGGCGAAGCTTGTTTCAGAAAGGCAGGTTGGAATGCTCCCAAGCAATACCGAGCCGAATCCAAGAGAACATGCTAAAGCCATCACTTTGAGGAGTGGGAAGGAATTGGAGGTTCCAAAGCAAAAGGAGCAAGAAAGAGAAAAAGAGAAGATCGAAGAACCATTGCATGTTGATGATGAAGAAAGGATTGAGAAGAAAGAATCACAAAAGAAAAAGGAAATTCCAGAATACAAGCCAAAAATTCCATATCCCGCCCGACTTCAACAAGAGAAAAAAGACGAACAATTTGGTAAATTTCTCGAACTCTTTAAGCAATTGCATATCAACTTACCGTTTGTTGAAGCTCTTTCGCAGATGCCAAGATATGCTAAATTCTTAAAAGAGATCCTTTCCAAGAAAAGAAAGCTAGAAGAGTTCTCAATGGTGACATTGAACGAGGAATGTTCAGCCATTCTTCGTAACAAAGACAAGTTACCGCAAAGTTAAAGGATCCAGGGGAGTTTCACTATCCCTTGCACTATTGGTAGTTTGTCAATTGGTAGAGCATTAGCAGATTTAGGAGCTAGCATTAATTTGTTGCCATATGACATGTTTAAAAAGTTGGGGTTGGGTGAACCTAAACCCACTAGGATGAGCATTCAATTGGCGGATAGATCGATTAAGTATCCTAGGGGAATTATTGAAGATGTGCTTGTAAAAGTTGATAAATTCATATTTCCCTGTTGATTTTGTGATACTTGATATGAATGAGGATATTGATGTGCCATTAATTTTAGGGAGACCTTTTCTAGCTACCGCTAAGGCTAATATAGATGTATGTGAAGGAAAATTGACCCTTAGGGTAGGAGAAGAAGAGGTTATTTTTAAAGTTCCCGAGGCTATGAAACATTCTTTTGATCATGATGATTGTTGTTATAGGATAGATGTTATTGGTAACATTGTCTCCGATTATGTGCAGGAATTATTGATTGATGACCCTTTGGAAATATCTCTATTTCAAGGTGAAGAAATAAAGGAGGGACAACATGAAGTTGACGAAATTATAGCACATTTGGAGTCATCCCCATTCACAACAAAAGGGATGATGTTTGAGAAGATTGAAAGGGAAAAAGGGAGTAGAATGAAATCTTCCATTGAAGATCCCTCGGAGTTGGAGTCGAAGAAGTTACCGGATCATTTGGAGTATGTTTTTCTTGCGAGATAATTCTAAACTTCCGGTGATCATTGCAAACAATTTGCAAAAGGAGCAAAAACAAGAGCTCATCAAAGTATTAAAGAAGCATAAAAAGGCAATGGCATGGAAAATCTCCGACATCGATGGTATTAGTCCTTCATTTTGTACCCACAAAATATTGATGGAAGAAGACTTCAAGCCAGTGGTGCAACCCCAAAGAAGGTTAAATCCAAACATGAAGGAAGTGGTAAAAGCAGAGGTAATCAAACTTCTTGATGCCGGTCTTATTTATCCTATCTCGGATAGTCCATGGGTTAGTCCCGTCCAAGTAGTCCCCAAGAAAGGAGGGATGATCGTGGTACCCAATGAGAAAAAGCGAGTTGATTCCCATGAGGACCGTGACGGGATGGAGGGTATGCATCGATTACGGAAGCTCAATGATGCCACTCGGAAGGATCATTTTTCCACTGCCTTTCATTGATCAAATGCTTGAGAGACTTGCGGGTCATAGGTATTATTGTTTTCTTGATGGTTTTTCGGGGTATTTTCAAATTCCAATAGCCCCGGAAGATCAAGAGAAAACTACTTTTACTTGTCCTTATGGTACTTTTGCTTACCGTCGTATGCCATTTGGTCTTTGTAATGCTCCTGCTACTTTCCAAAGATGCATGTTAGCTATTTTTGAAGGTCTAGTGGAGGATATTATGGAAGTCTTTATGGATGATTTCTCTGTCTTTGGTGATTCCTTTAAACTTTGTTTGAAAAATCTTGAAAAGGTTTTACAAAGATGTGATGAAACCAATTTAGTTTTGAATTGGGAGAAATGTCATTTTATGGTTAAAGAAGGTATTGTTTTGGGGCATAAGATTTCTAGCAAGGGCATAGAGGTTGATAAAGCCAAGATAGAAACCATAGAGAAATTACCACCACCAACTTCGGTGAAGGCAATTAGAAGTTTTCTTGGTCACGCTGGTTTCTATAGAAGGTTTATAAAGGATTTTTCTAAAATTTCCAAACCTCTCACAAATTTACTTGAAAAAGATGTGGCCTTTGTGTTTGATGAGAATTGCTTCTTTGCTTTCAATTTGTTGAAACAAAAACTAATTGAGTCTCCTATCTTGGTTGCCCCCGATTGGTCCCTTCCCTTTGAACTAATGTGCGATGCAAGTGATTTTGCAAAGTAGGAGCGAGTACTTGGACAAAGGAGAGAAAGGTATTTTCAACCAATATACTATGCAAGCAAGACCTTAACTGAAGCACAAGAGAATTACACTACAACCGAGAAGGAGCTTCTTGCTATAGTTTTTGCTTTCGAAAAAATTCCGTCCTTATCTCATTTTGTCTAAAGTCATTGTTTATACTCGACCATTCGGCACTCAAATATCTTCTTAACAAACATGATGCAAAGCCTAGACTAATTCGGTGGGTACTTTTGTTGCAGGAATTTGATTTGGAGATAAGGGACAAAAAGGGAGCAGAAAATCTTGTTGCCGATCATCTATCACGGTTGGAGAACCCACATTTGGAGAGATTGAATGAGGAAGACATCAATGATACATTCCCTGACGAGAGGTTATACTCGGTTGTAGGTCACAGTGATCACACTCCTTGGTTTGCAGATTATGCTAACTATATTGTAGGTCGGATCTTACCAAAGAACTTGACTCCTCAACAAAAGAAGAAATTCTTTTCGGAGTTAAAGTACTATCTTTGGGAGGATCCATATTTATTCGAATTTGTGCAGATCAAATCATAAGGAGATATGTAACATACCCTCGAGAATATGGATATCTTGGAGCATTGCCATAAAGGTCCGGCCGGTGGTCATTATCAAGCTAATGGTACAGCCCGGGAAAGGTACTAGAGTCGGGATTCTATTGGCCGACTTTGTTTAAGGATGCCCAAAGGTATGTTGAAAAGTGTGATAATTGCCAACGGACAGGTAATATCTCAAAAAGACATGAAATGCCTCTCTCTACATTTCAAGTTTGTGAAGTATTTGACTGTTGGGGTATTGATTTCATGGGTCCTTTTCCAAACTCTTTTGGTAATACATATATTTTGGTCGCAGTTGATTATGTCTCTAGATGGGTTGAAGCCCAAGCTTTGCCCACAAATGATGCTAGAGTGGTTGTTAAGTTCTTGAAGAAATTGTTTACTCGCTTTGGCATTCCTAGAGCTATAATAAGTGATAGGGGAACTCACTTTTGTAACCAACAACTTGAGAAAGTATTGCATCGATTAGGTGTTACTCATAAGATGGCGACCCCAGTATCACCCTCAAACTAGTGGTCAAGTAGAAGTTGTTAATAGAGAAATCAAAAGAATTTTGGAAAAGATTGTTTAGCATACTAGAAAGGATTGGAGTGTTAAGCTTGATGATGCTTTGTGGGCATATAGGACAGACATACAAGACTCCCATCGGGTCTACTCCATATAGATTGGTTTATGGGAAATCTTGTCATTTGCCGGTGGAGGTTGAGCATAAAGCATATTGGGCTATCAAGTTGGTTAACTTTGATCTTAACATTGCAGAAAGCAAAGAATGCTCCAAATCAACGAACTTGATGAATGGAGGAGAGAAGCCTATGATAATTCACGAATCTACAAGGAGAAGGTGAAGCAATGGCATGATAAACATGTGTTGCCAAACCGAGAATTTAAAGAAGGAGATCAAGTGTTATTGTTCAATTCTCGGTTAAGACTCTTTCCCTGAAAGCTTAAATCTCGATGGTCGGGGACCGTTTGTAGTAAACAAGGTCTACCCTTATGGTGTAGTGGAGGTTGCACATGCGAGATAAAGGAACATTTAAAGTTAACGGTCATCGCCTCAAACTCTATCATGGAGGGAATCCTAAGGGTCTTGAAAAAGTTTCTTTAATCCTCCATGATCTGGAAGATAAGTGATTTTCAATGCTTTCTATTCATCTATACATAATTTTGAGTTTTCAGCTTTTTAGTTTCAAGTTTGGTTTTGAGTTTCAAGTTTTAATTGTTTTGAGTTGTGGAAATTTTTCCATTGTGTGTTGTTTGATGTAATTTTTATTTTCATGAGTTATTATTTTGTTAAAATTGGTTGTTGAATTCGTGGTTGCATGTTTGTAGTCTTGGTTTAACAGCACCGTTTGTAGTACTATTCACAGTGAAAAAAAAAGAGGAGAGAGGAGCTGGCCCTCGAACCTAGTGATGGAGCAAGTGGTGTATGAATGCTATATCGGGGGAGTTCTCTTTTCTCTTTTTGTTATTCTCTTTCATTATTTTCTTCCTACGTTTTTATGCTTAAATTTTAATTTTGTCTTGGTTTCCAAACTTTCTCTCATTTATTCTTATTGTGTAGTATATAAAAGGTGCAACTTTGTCTGCTCATATGGGTTCGCCCTGACCTTCATGTACTGAAACAACCATTTTGTTAACCGTTTTTGTGTTTGGTCAGTGCTGAGTGCAATCTTTAAATTTCTATTTCTAGTCTTTTGTGTATCTTTCTCCCAACATTGGGGGACAATGTTGCCTTAAGTGTGGGGGAGTTGGCTTTAGTATAGTTTATTTTCATGAATTTTGGATGAATTTTTCTTGTTTTTATTTTTTGTTTTAATCTTCAAAATATTTTCAAGACTTGCATGTTAATCTTTTCTAAAAGAGTAGTTATACAAGCATTCTAAAGGTCATAACTATTACTTAAAACTTAGATTATGTAACCACCCCTTGTATTCTTTGCTTGTATGGAATTTATCTTTTAAGCACATTTCCTCTTTGCTTTTGTTTTGATGATTATGGAGTTGAATCTTGTGTTATTGGCCTTCGAATTCAATATAACTTTTTTTTTTCCCTAGAACTCGCATTCACTTGCTCGAGGCGAAATGAGTAAGTAACCTTAGTTTGATCTTGAAATGATGGTAATAGGCCTTCTTTGTCCCGATTGAACTTTTCTAGCCATCCCTTTTTATTTTATTCGTAGTACCCTTCTTGAAGCCTTTGTGCATAAATTTTCTAATCTATATTCTTAATTTTTCCTTCTTTCAAGTTTTAAACTCCACTCTTTATATTTAACCCTTCTTTGCGAGAGCTAAATGCATTTTTTTTACCCTTAAGTCGGCAAAGAGTATTGTGGGAATTAAAAAAAAAGGTGGAGGGGAAGATGATAGAAAAAATGGCTTTATGGGTTGAGTTATTCAAAGAAAAAAGGGAGATGAATTTATTTATTTGATAGGGAATTGAAATATACCTCAAAAAAAAAAAGAAAAAAAAAGAAAAAAAAAGAAAAAAAAAGAAAAAAAAAGAAAAAAAAAGTTATATATATTTACTACTTTGAAGGCTTAGTACATTTATTGATGCCTTCAAGAATTATATGTTTTCAATATTATTGTGAATTTTGCTATCATTGAGGTATAAACTTGTGGTTGACAAAGATAGATGGTGAAAGAAAAAGTTGTGGTTTGAATTATGATTTGGTGCAAGTTTGTTGAATGTAGGGAGAGGAGAGCTTGTTGAGGATGGGAGTTTGTGGTTAGATGTATGGGAATGGTGATATTGCTTGGGGCTAAAAAGGGTTATTATTTTTGTTTTATGTCCCATTCCTTTCTCTTTAGCTCTCATTTCTTTGACTTTGAACTCCTTACCTTTCGTTTGGCACCTTAAACTTTCCCTAAGCCTAAAGTTACAAGCATGAAAGTCCTACCTAATCGAGGTTAAACTTTGGTTACCGTATTAGTGGAGAGATTTTGTGAATGCCGGGCTTATGGGGTATTATACTTTCTTGATGAGAATTCCTTCGCCAATAATATGAAATTCACTTCTATAATTGCTTAGCATTTGCATTGGTTGGACACACACATACACATGGATTCCTACCGCTTTAGAAAATAAAGGGGGTGATTGTTTAATCTTTGTGATGGTATTTGGGATGACTTTTAGATTGATTGTGTAGATTGCTCAAGATTTCTCAACAAGTAATGCTTTCTCTGTATTGCACTCCTTTGAAATGCTTCAGAACACTCTTTATTTCTTGTGGATTATTGTTCAAATTTCTTAGTTGTTTTGTAGTATTGCTTGGGGACAAGCAATGTCTAAGTGTGGGGGAGTTTGATATTACATATTTGTGCATAATATAATAATCATTTTCAACTCAAATTTCTACTGAATTTTGGTGTTTCAAATATCATTCACACTCCCTTTATCTCTTATTTGTTTTAAATGATTTTATTGAAGATTTGGAGTACAATGAAGCAATGAAGAAGATTCTACATACTTATAATGAAGAAAAAAGAAGAATGCAAAACAGAGCAACAAAATAGTGCAGCATGACAGAATAATTCAAGTGGGATTTTGACCTCCTTAGAGATTTCAAATGCAGATGTGATCTTCAAGAAAATTACAGAGGAGATTCTGAAGTTTCCATAATGGTAACATTTATATCAATCTGAATTCGTTTGGTCACCCTACATATGGTGCAAAGTCAGTATTTCTGGATTTGGTTCCAGTTTTGATACATTGTGGTGTAATTACCATATCTAGAGTTCTAGATGTCCAATGGAGGTAATTCAAAGCTCTGTAGAAACTTAAGAGTATCAGCTACAACTTTCATGAAGACAAGAAAATCTAGATCGTCCTATTTAAGGCTCTGAATCACCAATAAGTGAAACGGTACCGTTTTGGCAGAAACAGAATTTTCTGCAATTGTTGCTCTCTTTTTGGGAGGTATATATATACCCTTTTAGGGCATTTGAAGGGGCGGCCGTCTAGGGTTCCATAGAGGAGAAAAACAGAGAGAAAAACATCCAAAACCTCTCCCAAATCTTCAATCTTTGCAAGAGAAATCAAGAGAGAAGATCAAATCTTTGAAGAAGGAGAACATCAATCTTGAAGATTCAAGCTCAAGAACACAACTTTTCACAACCAAGTTGGAGAACTCCAAGCCTTGAAGAAGAGAAGATTTGAGCCATGAAAATGAGAAATTCTTACTCTTCTTTTATTGCTTTATGTTCTTTGAATTGTAATATGTTGATGAGCTAAATTCTTGAATACTTGGATGGTTATGAACCCTAGTTATTATCTATGTGAATGATTGGTTTTCTTGGTTGATTGAATTCCGAATTCTTGTGGATTGTTTGTGGGTTTGATTGTTTGAATTGACTCAGCTATTAATTGATTCATAATCTGGATTTTTTCACTTGGAATTGAGAAAGGAAGGGTGAAATAGACCATATACAAACAATGAGGATGATTTAGGTTACTAGAGATAGAAACCTCAAAATCTTCTTGACAATTAGAGAAATCTAATTTGGAGGTTTGATTGCTTGAATTAATTCAGTTGTTGATTGGCTCATAATCTGGATTTTTCACTTGGAATTGAGAAAGGAAGGGTGAAATAGACCATACACAAACAATGGGGATGATTTAGATGACTAGAGATAGGAACCTCAACATCTTCTTGGTAATTAGAGAATCTAATTGGAAATTCACTAATGTAAATGCATTTTTAGGTTGAATTGGTTAGGAAGAGATTTCAACCAATTAATCTAAAAGTAGAGGACTTTCATCTAGAGGTAGAGTGAGTTCTAATTTAGGAATTTCATCAAACATAAGAAGGGGAATTCATTAACCAAGGGACTTTTCTATCACATAGGTAATTCTAGGGGGATTTTCCATTCAAGTATTATTCTCTCAATTGAAATTTTCTCTTGCAAGCTGAAATTTACATAAACTGAATTTTTCTGTTTAGGTTAGATTTTTATTCCTAGTTGTTATTTCAATCATTTTCACAAGCAAATTTGATAGACTAAACAATAGAGTAGAAAGTGAGTAATGGTAATTGATCATCCCGTGGATACGACATTTAAATTACTTGTCATTATACTAATCAAAACGATAGGTGCACTTGCCTAGTGTTTTGTGTGAAAATTGTTAGAGATTGTGATAAAATTTAGTATAAGGGCATGCAAAACAACACAACAATGAACTAAACTTTTGAATACTTGGATGGGTATGAACCCTAGTTTTTATCTATGTAAATGAATTGTTTCCTTGGTTGATTGAGTTTGAATTTCTTGTGGATTGTTTGTGGGTATGAATGGTTGAATTGATTGAGTGGATTATTGATGCATAATCTACAATTGTGTTCACTTGGAATTGAGAAAGGAAGGGTGATTGACAATTGATTCAAAATCTGGAAATTTGCACTTGGAATTGAGAAAGGAAGGGTGAAATAGACCATACACAAACAATGGAGATGATTTAGGTGACTAGAGATAGAAATCTAAATATCTTCTTGATAATTAGAGAAATCTAATTGGAAATTCACAATTCTTAATGCATTCTTGGGTTGAATTGGTTAGAAAGAGATTTCAACCAATTAATCTAAGATTAGAGAACTTTGATCTAGAGATAGAGTGAGTTCTATCATTGGAATTTTATTAAACATAAGAAGTGAAATTCATCAACCAAGGGACATTTCTATCACATAGGTAATTCTAGGGGGATTAACCATCCAAGTATTGTTTTCTCTATTGGATTCTCTCTTGCAAACAAAAATTAGTTAAGTTAGTTTAATTAGTCAAATTAGATTTTGTTTCCAAGCAACTATTTCCATCATTTTCACAAGAAAATTTGATAGGCTAAACAATAGAATTACAAGTGAGTAATGGTAATTGACCATCCCCGTGGATACGATATTTAACTTGCTTGCCATTATACTAATCTAAACGATAGGTGCACTTGCCTTGTGTTTGTGTGCAAATTGTTAAAGATTGTGATAAAATTGAGTATAAAGGCATAGACAACAAAACACAACACCTATGACCCGCAAGTCTCTCAAGCATTTGATCAATGAAAGGCAGTGGAAAATGATCCTTCCGAGTGGCATCATTGAGCTTCCGGTAATCGATGCATACCCTCCATCCCGTCACGGTCCTCATGGGAATCAACTCGTTTTTCTCATTGGGTACCACAGTCATCCCTCCTTTCTTGGGGACCACTTGGACGGGACTAACCCATGGACTATCCGAGATAGGATAAATAAGACCGGCATCAAGAAGTTTGATTACCTCTGCTTTTACAACTTTCTTCATGTTTGGATTTAACCTTCTTTGGGGTTGCACCACTGGCTTGAAGTCTTCTTCCATCAATATTTTGTGGGTACAAAATGAAGGACTAATACCATCGATGTCGGAGATTTTCCATGCCATTGCCTTTTTATGCTTCTTTAATACTTTGATGAGCTCTTGTTTCGCTTCTTTTTGCAAATTGTTTGCAATGATCACCGGAAGTTTAGAATTATCTCGCAAGAAAAACATACTCCAAATGATCCCAGTAACTTCTTCAGCTCCAACTCAGGGGATCTTCAATGGAAGATTTCATTCTACTCCCTTTTTCCCTTTCAATCTTCTCAAACATCATCCCTTTTGTTGTGAATGGGGATGACTCCAAATGTGCTATAATTTCGTCAACTTCATGCTGCCCCTCCTTTATTTCTTCACCTTGAAATAGAGATATTTCCAAAGGGTCATCAATCAATAATTCCTGCACATAATCGGAGACAATGTTACCAATAACATCTATCCTATAACAACAATCATCATGATCAAAAGAATCTTTCATAGCCTCGGGAACTTTAAAAATAACCTCTTCTTCTCCTACCCTAAGGGTCAATTTTCCTTCACATACATCTATATTAGCCTTAGCGGTAGCTAGAAAAGGTCTCCCTAAAATTAATGGCACATCAATATCCTCATTCATATCAAGTATCACAAAATCAACAGGAAATATGAATTTATCAACTTTTACAAGCACATCTTCAATAATTCCCCTAGGATACTTAACCGATCTATCTGCCAATTGAATGCTCATCCTAGTGGGTTTAGGTTCACCCAACCCCAACTTTTTAAACATGTCATATGGCAACAAATTAATGCTAGCTCCTAAATCGCTAATGCTCTACCAATTGACAAACTACCAATAGTGCAAGGGATAGTGAAACTCCCTTGATCCTTTAACTTTTGGGGTTAATTGGCTTTTGTTCGAAGAATGGCTGAACATTCCTCGTTCAATGTCACCATTGAGAACTCTTCTAGCTTTCTTTTCTTGGAAAGGATCTCCTTTAAGAATTTAGCATATCTTGGCATCTCGCGAAAGAGCTTCAACAAACGGTAAGTTGATATGCAATTGCTTAAAGAGTTCGAGAAATTTACCAAATTGTTCGTCTTTTTTTCTCTTGTTGAAGTCGGGCGGGATATGGAATTTTTGGCTTGTATTCGGAATTTCCTTTTTCTTTTGTGATTCTTTCTTCTCAATCCTTTCTTCATCATCAACATGCAATGGTTCTTCGATCTTCTCTTTTTCTCTTTCTTGCTCCTTTTGCCTTGGAACCTCCAATTCCCTTCCCACTCCTCAAAGTGATGGCTTTAGCATGTTCTCTTGGATTCGGCTCGTATTGCTTGGGAGCATTCCAACCCTGCCTTTCGAAACAAGCTTCGCCAATTGGCCTATTTGATTTTTCAAGTTGTGAATAGAAGCCTCTTGGTTCCTTAGGGATGCTTCTTGAATTTGGAACCGATTTTCGCTTGCCGCAATAAACTTTGTCATTAATTCCTCAAGGCTAGACTTCACCGGTGGTTGAGGAGGTGGAGGAGGTTGATGTTCGTAAGGGAAGAGATGGTTGGGGTCGAGAGCTTGATGAAGATTGGAAACCGGGAGGATGTAGCGGCCTTTGTTGCCCTTGATTACTCCATGAAAAGTTTGGATGATTCCGCCACCCCGGATTATAAGTATTGCTATAAGGATTGTTAGGCTGCCTTCCTCCTCCAAGATAGTCCACATGCTCCGATGACGATGTATTAGAAGTTCCCATGATTTGACATTCATGATTTGGATGACCACCTCCGCAAAAGTCACAAGCCATCATCACTTGGGATATTGGAGGTGATCGACTCAAGCTTTCGATCTTCTTGTTTAGGGCATCAAACTTAGCCTCCAAAGCCATCATCATATCTACATTGTGTACTCCACTAGCCTTGGCTTTCGGTCTAGGATTCCCCCATTGGTAATTGTTCATTGCAATATTTTCAATAAGGTCTTGTAACTCTTCCGGTGTCTTCAAATTTGTAGTTCCTCCCGAAGAAGCATCAATGAGTTGCTTGGAAGGGAAATTTAACCCACTATGGAATGTTTGCATTTGCAGCCCCCAAATCTAGACCATGATGTGGGCATTTTCTCAATAGCTCCTTCCATCTCTCCCAAGAATCATATAAGCTCTCACTCTCCATTTGTTGAAAAGAGAAGATGTCATTCCTTAGCTTTAGCTGTCCTTGCCGGGAGGGAAGTATTTAGCGAGAAATTTCTCGGCAAGATCGTTCCATGTAGTAATAGAGCCCGGTGGAAGTGACTTCAACCATGACTTGGCTCGATCCCTCAATGAAAATGGAAATAGCCAAGGCGGATGGCATCTTCGAAGCCCTCGTTAATTTTGAAAGTATCACATATTTCCAAGAAGTTGGCAATGTGAGCATTTGGGTCTTCGTCCGGCAAACCATCGAATTGCACCAATTGTTGAACCATTTGGATAATATTTGGCTTGATCTCAAAATTGTTTGCTTCAACTCTTGGCCGAGCAATGCTTGACTCCGTTCCCAACAAAGAAGGTCGTGCATAATCTCCCATAGTTCTTTGTCTTGCATTCCCATTGTGTGCCATATTGTTCAATTGTTCAATATTTTCACCTTCAACTTCAACTCCCTCAGGCACTACTTCAAGATTGACACCCCTTGGATCCCAATAAAAAATCTGTTCAGCTTGGGAATTAGGTTGAGCCAATTCCTCCAAATCACTTGAGATCATAAACCAAAACAAATTCACACCTTCACCACAAATAAAAGAAACGTTTAATGCAAGCAATTTTTTTGTTTTTCTTCACTAAAACAGAAAAAAAAAACAGAATAACAACTTAAACAAAACAAAAACAGAGAAACACAAACTAAGTGCTTCAATTCACCAATAACTAACAAAACTAAAAACAAGAAAATAAATGCTAACACTAGTTTACAACTTCACCACAAGTATAAACAAAATTTCAGCCCAAGGAATTATCACTAAAACAGAACAAATGAAAAATAAAAAAAACATACAAGCTAAGCACTTCAATTCACCAATAACTAACAAAATTACAAACAAGAAAATAAATGCTAATACTAGTAACAAGTATTACAAAAATAACAACAAAAATGACTAAATCAATAGAGTTTGAGCTTTCCTAATATTGACCAATTAGTTCCCGGCAGCGGCGCCAAAAACTTGTTGTTTTGTTTTGCATGCCCTTATACTTTAATTTTATCACAATCTCTAACAATTGCACACAAACACTAGGCAAGTGCACCTATCGTTATGATTAGTACAATGACAAGTAATTTAAATGTCGTATCCACGGAGATGATCAAATATCATTACTCACTTTTTACTCTATTGTCTAGCCTATCAAATTTGCTTGTGGATATGATAGAAACAAACTATTAGGAATGAAAATCTAACTTAAACAGAAAAATTCAGTTTATCTAAATTTTAGTTTGCAAGAGAAAATTTCAATTGAGAGAGTAATACTTGAATGGAAAATCCCCCTAGAATTACCTATGTGATTGAAAAGTTCCTTGGTTAATGAATTCCCCTTCTTGTGTTTGATGAAATTCCCAAATTAGAATTCACTCTATCTCTAGATGAAAGTCCCCTACTCTTAGATTAATTGGTTGAAATCTCTTCCTAACCAATTCAACCTAAAAATGCATTTACATTAATGAATTTCCAATTAGATTTCTCTAATAACCAAGAAGATGTTGAGGTTCCTACCTCTAGTTACCTAAATCATCCCCATTGTTTGTGTTTGGTTTATTTCACCTTTCCTTTCTCAATTCCAAGTGAAAAATCCAGATTATGAGTCAATCAACAACTGAATTAATTCAAGCAATCAATCCTCCAAATTAGATTTCTCTAATTACTAAGAAGATGTTGAGGTTTCTATCTCTAGTCACCTAAATCATCTCCATTGTTTGTATATGGTCTATTTCACCCTTCCTTTCTCAATTCCAAGTGAAAAAATCCAGATTATGAATCAATTAATAGCTGAGTCAATTCAACCAATCAAACCCACAAACAATCCACAAGAATTCAGAATTCAATTAACCAAGAAAACCAATCATTCACATAGATAATAACTAGGGTTCATAACCATCCAAGTATTCAAGAATTTAGCTCATTAACATATTACAATTCAAAGAACATAAAGCAACAAAGAAAGAGTGAGAATTTCTCATTTTCATGGCTCAAATCTTCTCTTCTTCAAGGCTTGGAGTTCTCCAACTTGGTTGTGAAAAGTTGTGTTCTTGAGCTGGAATCTTCAAGATTGATGTTCTCCTTCTTCAAAGATTTGATCTTCTCTCTTGAGTTCTCTTGCAAAGATTGACGATTTTGGGAGAGGTTTTGGGATGTTTTCTCTCTGTTTTTCTCCTCTCTGGAACCCTAGACGGCCGCCCCTTCAAATGCCCTAAAAGGGTATATATATACCTCCCAAAAAGAGAGCAACAATTGCAGAAATTTCTGTTTCTGCCAAAAAGGTACCGTTTCACTTATTGGTGATTCAGAGCCTTAAATCGGACGATCTAGATTTTCTTGTCTTCATGAAAGTTGTAGCTGATACTCTTAGGTTTCTACAGAGCTTTGAATTACCTCCATTGGACATCTATAACTCTAGATATGGTAATTACACCACAATGTATCAAAACTGGAACCAAATCCAGAAATACTGACTTTGTACCATATGTAGGGTGACCAAATGAATTCCGATTGATATAAATGTTACCATTATGGAAACTTCAGAATCTCCTCTGTAATTTTCTTGAAGATCACATCTGCATTTGAAATCTCTAAGGAGGTCAAAATCCCACTTGAATTATTCTGTCATGCTGCACTATTTTGCTGCTCTGTTTTGCATTCTTCTTTTTTCTTCATTATAAGTATGTAGAATCTTCTTCATTGCTTCATTGTACTCCAAATCTTCAATAAAATCATTTAAAACAAATAAGAAATAAAGGGAGTGTGAATGATATTTGAAACACCAAAATTCAGTAGAAATTTGAGTTGAAAATGATCATTATATTATGCACAAATATGTAATATCATTGAGCTAGAAACTTCTACTTTTCATTAGATATGAAAATACAAAAACTCTGTTTTCAAAATATAAGTTTTTTTAGTATTTTTTAAAAAAGTATTTAGTCTTTTACGAATTCAAAGATTATCTTTCTAAAGTTATCTTCACCATAAATATAATTATTATATTTTTTATTATATGAATAGAATTAGTTAATGATATAATATAAAAAAATACTTTTTATTTTCTTCTTTCTTAATCTATATAAAAAGAGTTAAAATGTCTTATATTTTTAAATGAAATGAGTAACTTTTATGTTACCAATAGCAATCGGAAAGAGAAAAGCCAATAACCTCCCACATCTATATGAATCCGGAGAAGAGAATGTCATAATAATATATGGAAAAAAAAGAAGAAAGAAAAACTTCTCGAGATGGTACACCAAAATCTCTCTGCGAGTAACCATGAATTTTTTCTTTTTTCTTTTTTGGAATATAGAAATCTACATTCTCTCTATTGAGTTGTTGGCTTGAGCAAGATATTTTATTTAAAACTAAGCATTTTAGCGTAGTTATTTAGAGCACTCATCCATGCTTAGGTGTAGGGGGACAGAAAAACAGACATTATGTAAAATAAATATTTATAATACTCTCATAGGAGTAATAGAAGAGAGACAGTGAGATCTTTGGTAGGTAGGAAGACCACAAAGAGAAGAAACCCTCTAAGTTTGAGAAAGAGAAGTAGACAAATGGACCAATTGAAATAAGTTTTAGTAGAATGAACTACCTTTGACTACATTAATTGGCCAAGTTAGAGTGATTGGCGTTGGTACACTGACACTTTAACTAGAACTCTTTCTTATTAAAATATAAAAACTTTTAAATTCTTTTCTCTATTCTATAAGTATATAATTCTCTTATTTTTTATTATATTACTGAATTAATTAAAAATATAATAAAAAATATATTTTTTCTTTATTAATATATATAAAAAGATTAAAATACATTATATTTTAAAAGGAGGGAAAATTTTCTTTTCATGCATTTTGAGTTTTTTTTGCATGTAAGCAACGTATAGTTCTGGAGTCAATAGAACAGCTGTTTTGAGTGCGATTGCATTTTCGATAGAGAAATCTTAATTATACATATTGAGATGATTTATCAGCTCAGCAGCTAACTACTAGACGGCCCTTGTTAGCTGCTGAGCTGATAAATCATCTGGATAGCGCATCAAGTCATTTCATGACACTTTTATATTCATGTCTCTATGGGGAAAGGAATATTTTTCTATCTTTATGTGCAAGTTAGAATAGATTTGGGGTCCGTGAGCGGGTTCAGTAATGTCCTTTGTTTTCTACGGAGCAGAGAAAATTTATAGTCCCTGTTTGGTTTGAAGATTTTACAGTAGAAAAGGAATACCAGAAAAAAAAAATGAAGGAAGTAAGTGGTGGTTGATTAAGGAGAGAGAAAGCAGATAAAGGTTCAAATGTCTAGTTAAAGGGCTAGGGGAAGGGTGGCAATGGTTTTGAAATGGTTGGGAAGGGTGAGCGAAATGAAGATAAAAGAAGGTCTATGAGAGTGATGGTTGGAACTATTAAACTTTTAACAAAAATTGTTTACATCTTCCCATAACAAACAATGGATTTCCGTTTCATTGGATACATAATTTATCATAAGCATTATATTTGGTGTATCAATTTTCGTTTTAATGAATTTTCCTCATGTAAATCTACTCAAGTTTCATCCTAATCAAGCAATCATTGATATTCAAATAGCTAGAACTCAATCGCCTAAACACATGAGCAGCTTGCCTCCACAGTATCCAAATGCTTACTCTTGAGATGCATGTAAACAACCCAGTCTCTATCTCTCCTAGCACTAGGCATCGGCATCACGTACCCCGTCTGGCCGCCCCAGGGAAAATGGTACGACCCAAACTGTGCCATTCCCGATCCAAAGTTTTTCTGAGACGCTGGAAACCTTAGTCCTGATGGTCAAGAGGAAAGTGAACTAAATGCTTTACCTGGTGGTGTCCTATGTCACATACTTCCCTATCCAAACACCAAAAATGCTGTCCAAACCTCGGTGTTGTTCAGAAGATTCAGAAACCTTTGCTATACAGTGCCTGCTTTTGACTTAAATTGCCGTGCCTTTCAGAAATTGTCTTGCTTTGACAAATTTGCTAATCTAGTTCTAGCTATTCGGAATTCAACTAAAGTTAAGAACTTCAGCTACAGCCGTCGAGGTCTTATCCCAAAAAACCTTTTCAATTATACTGTAGAACACAATGTTGAGGACTCAGTGTTCAAGTTCATTCAGATTCTGGTCTCCGGACTTGTCTATATTAATCAGAAACAATAAAAACATTTTTATTTAGAAGCAATTGTTATCACACCACGAAATTGGAAAACCTTTCTGTTTCCAGAAGTTGAAAATCATATGTCAAGATCGCATTGTTATCAGTGAGCCAGATCTATTGTCATGTTCTCCAGAATTAGTTAATCGTACCCTGACTAATTCTGAGTTAGGACATTCAAGTACTTTAAGCACTTTGCTCCTAAACTAGCCAAATTGATACTCTCTTTTCGAGTGACATTTCATGCTAAAGTCGTGCTATCTACTCTGGAACTTGGTTCATTTTACTACAAGGGAACTCATCCTTTATTGCTAGTCACAAGTGAGCTTGTTTATCTTGGTGCGGTGGGCATAGAGTTTGATACTGAGGGCATGACTAATAAGGATGACAAACAAGTAATATCGAGCCTGATTAGCATGCTACGTAAGTTCGTTAAAACCCAGAACCATCACGTTATCCCTCGGGATGATCAAGGTATGATGAAATCCCCGTCTTCTTCAAATTCTTTAACCCATTTAAGAAATAGGATCTATGACGAATTAATAAGTTCAACCATCCATTTTCAAGGTTCTTTTATTGGTACCTTAAATATTTATGTCTTTGACTTGTTAGTTCAGAAGTTTCTTTACATTTCATTTATGAAGATTTTGGTTAAATTATAACTTTTGTTGTTCAATCTTTGTTGTTTGTTTTCACAAATCAGGTTCTCACCAGGTATCATAGTTTGCTGGAGCTAGAATCTTCACCTTTTCAGGACCTCACAAGCTTTAAATTCGCGGCATCAAAGGCAAACTGTCCTACTCATCCACAGGCCATGTTTCACATTTAGCTCTACAAGGGCAAAGGTGATGAGAATTATAGAGGTAATAGATTCAATTGTATATAATTTCCTCTACAGAAATATTACAAAAATGACGTTCAAATAGATGCTTTACAGTCTTACCATTTGAAGGTGTGCGCGCCAGAGAGTGGATGACCATCGTAATAGGCTTTCTGGATTGGAGGCAGACCGTTCAAGCTTAATCATAGCTACCTTTCTTGTAAAGAACCTTCTGCAACCGGTCAACCAAATGAAGGTTGGCATCTAGATCTACCTTAGCCTTTCTGAAAGAGAAAACTGTGTACCACTTTTATCAAATCTGCCCAGAAGTTTAGTATTTACTCAGTTAACACCTTTCGCAAATACAATATCTTCCCCTAACAAACAAATAGTGTTCGATATTTGACACATCAGTTTTCCTTGTGATGCATTTTTCTGTAAACCTACTCAAGTTTCATTCCAATCAAGCAATCATTGATATTCCAATAGCTAGAACTCAATGGCCTAAACACATGAGCAGCTTGTTTCTCCACAGTATCCAAATGCTTATTCTTGAGATACATGTACACAACCCAATCTCCATCTCTGCTAACACTCCGCATCGGCATCACGTACCCTGTCTGGCCTCCCCAGGGAAAATGGTACGACCCAAACTGTGGCATTCCCCATCCAAAGTTTATCTGAGACACTGGAAACCTTAGCCCTGATGACACAACTATTGCTTCTTCATCTTCACTGTTTTTGCAGTAAACTTTTGCCACAGCGGCCTTTGGCCTATGTAACTCAACCCAATCAATCAACCCCAGAAAATGTTCTTCCTTGGATGCACTCTCTATGCATGCACGCACCAAATTTGCCACCCCTTTGAGTTGCATTGCCTTGAGTTCACTAGTACTTGCTTCATAATAAGGGACGGAAAGCACGTTCCCAAAATAATTATGCGTCGAGAAGGCTTGTGCTTTCAGCCTTTGGCGTCCATCAATGACGATTCCTAGCTTAAGTTTCTTGATTTCTTCACATTCACCTTCCGCTATTGTCTTCCACAAGAAGGAACTGAAAGACTCGAGTTTAGTACTCCTGCATCCGTTGTAACTTGTCTGTGATTGGAGGAGGTCGATTTGTTCGCCGGTGATGTAGTAGATGCGACTTCTGAGTTCATCATCACAAGCCTTGACTTGTTTCGGAGGTGGTTGGGATGATATCAGAACGTACATGTCATCGATGGATGAATCGTACCGAGGAGGGTGTCTAGGGTTAAAAATTGAACGCCTGAAGATTGGAGAGTAGGTTGGTTTTTTGGCTTGAGAAATCTCTGCCCAAGAAGTTAAGAAAAGGTTGGCAGAGTGGGCATCCGCTACTCGGTGATCAAATGTGCACCCTATCACTAGGCCACCACATTTGAGTTCTGTCACCTGCATACACGCAGATGGAATAAATCCTCTCTTCTCAGTTTCATAAGCATTCTAAGGTATGAAATCTCATATAGATCTAAATAGTTTGATTCTTTTCCCCAACTAATGGAAGATAATGCAAATAAATATGGTTGATGTTGTTATAGAAGGCAACTTGAATTTGCAATGATGCTTTAATTTAAGATACTATCATTATTTTACTATTCATTTTTATTCAAAATTATATGTCCATTGAAATTCGTACGAATAGAATATTATGTTATGAAATATATAAAACAAATTAAAGGGACCAAATTTTCGCGATACTTCTTTTTCAGAATAGTTATATATATTCACCTTACGTGGATAAAATTATAGTATACCGTCCATTCATTGTTCAGTCAGAATCACTTAGGGTTAGTTTGGTTCGCAAAGGGAGGAAAAGAGTACCTTTTACTTCCCCTAAGAGATGTATTTGTATTTACTTTAATTTTATTTTGTATGAAAAAAAGATAAGTAAATTAGAAATATTCCCCTTATTTGGTTGTATGAAAAATTGAAGGAGAGAGGAGAATATTTTGTTATATTTATAAAATTACCATTTCCTTAAATTGATGAATTATAATAAAAGTTGATGGCATAGTAGTCTTTAAGTATTAAATACCTTCCAATCCTTCCAAAAGCGGAAGGATTGGAATTGCTAATGTGGACATTTACACTCATCACTTTTCTCATTTTAACTAAACGAAATAAAACATCCATTTATTTTTTCTTTTCTTTTACTTCCACTCTCCTTTTATTCTATCTTTTCGTTCCAACCAAACTAGACCTTAGAGTAAATTTGGATTGGTTTTTAAACAAAAAAAAATCACTTTTTTCTTACTTTTTTCACTCTAAACCATTGATATTACATATTTGTGCATAATATAATGATCATTTTTAACTCAAATTTCTACTGAATTTTGGTGTTTCAAATATCATTCACACTCCCTTTATCTCTTATTTGTTTTAAATAATTTTATTGAAGATTTGGAGTACAATGAAGTAATGAAGAAGATTCTACATACTTATAATGAAGAAAAAAGAAGAATGCAAAACAGAGCAGCAAAATAGTGCAGCATGACAGAATAATTCAAGTGGGATTTTGACCTCCTTAGAGATTTCAAATGCAGATGTGATCTTCAAGAAAATTACAGAAGAGATTCTGAAGTTTCCATAATAGTAACATTTATATCAATCGGAATTCGTTTGGTCACCCTACATATGGTGCAAATTCAGTATTTCTGGATTTGGTTCCAGTTTTGATACATTGTGGTGTAATTACCATATCTAGAGTTATAGATGTCCAATGGAGGTAATTCAAAGCTCTGTAGAAACTGAAGAGTATCAGCTACAACTTTCATGAAGACAAGAAAATCTAGATCGTCCGATTTAAGGCTCTGAATCACCAATAAGTGAAACGGTACTGTTTTGGCAGAAACATAATTTTCTGCAATTGTTGCTCTCTTTTTGGGAGGTATATATATACCCTTTTAGGGCATTTGAAGGGGCGGCCGTCTAGGGTTCCAGAGAGGAGAAAAACAGAGAGAAAACATCCCAAAACCTCTCCCAAAATCGTCAATCTTTGCAAGAGAACTCAAGAGAGAAAATCAAATCTTTGAAGAAGGAGAACATCAATCTTGAAGATTCCAGCTCAAGAACACAACTTTTCACAACCAAGTTGGAGAACTCCAAGCCTTGAAGAAGAGAAGATTTGAGCCATGAAAATGAGAAATTCTCACTCTTTCTTTGTTGCTTTATGTTCTTTGAATTGTAATATGTTAATGAGCTAAATTCTTGAATACTTGGATGGTTATGAGCCTTAGTTATTATCTATGTGAATGATTGGTTTTCTTGGTTAATTGAATTCTGAATTCTTGTGGATTGTTTGTGGGTTTGATTGGTTGAATTGACTCAGCTATTAATTGATTCATAATCTGGATTTTTTCACTTGGAATTGAGAAAGGAAGGGTGAAATAGACCATATACAAACAATGAAGATGATTTAGGTGACTAGAGATAGAAACCTCAACATCTTCTTGGTAATTAGAAAAATCTAATTTGGAGGATTGATTACTTGAATTAATTCAGTTGTTGATTGACTCATAATCTGGATTTTTCACTTGGAATTGAGAAAGGAAAGGTGAAATAAACCAAACACAAACAATGGGGATGATTTAGGTAACTAGAGGTAGGAACCTCAACATCTTCTTGGTTATTAGAGAAATCTAATTGAAAATTCATTAATGTAAATGCATTTTTAGGTTGAATTGGTTAGGAAAAGATTTCAACCAATTAATCTAAGAGTAGAGGACTTTCATCTAGAGATAGAGTGAATTCTAATTTAGGAATTTCATCAAACACAAGAAGGGGAATTCATTAACCAAGGAACTTTTCAATCACATAGGTAATTCTTGGGGGATTTTCCATTCAAGTATTACTCTCTCAATTGAAATTTTCTCTTGCAAACTAAAATTTAGATAAACTGAATTTTTCTGTTTAAGTTAGATTTTCATTCCTAATAGTTTGTTTCTATCATATCCACAAGCAAATTTGATAGGCTAGACAATAGAGTAAAAAGTGAGTAATGATATTTGATCATCTCCGTGGATACGACATTTAAATTACTTGCCATTGTACTAATCATAACGATAGGTGCACTTGCCTAGTGTTTGTGTGCAATTGTTAGAGATTGTGATAAAATTAAAGTATAAGGGCATGCAAAACAACACAACAACCATATATCTCCTTTCATAAATAATTTATTTTTATTATATTTAATATAATTCAACTTAAATAAAAATTTAAAAAATCTAATCAAAATACGCCGATGCTTTTCTGTGAAATTGATAGATGACTACTGATAGTTTGACTCCAAGACCTTCAATAAGACGCTTTTATGGCTTCTTCATGGAAGTGTCATTTTCAGATTTTACATTCTTGAATATACAAAACAATAATACTTATTGTCTTGTCTTGCCAGCCAATTATGAAAACGATGTGGTTTCTTGGTTTGTACCTTTTTAAGTAAATTGACTGTTCTACTAGGGTTTTCTCTGCTTTGCTTCTTGATGAAAATTGGTCACGCAGCAACCTCTAGTCCCCTTCATCTTTTCGTCTTTCTAAGCAAATGAATTGTATATAGAACTAAATAATGCTATTTGGATGCATGGAGTGGCTTACTTTTTTCCCTTTTAGAAACAACTCGAGAAGTTTAAAGTCGAGAACTTTTTGTACAAAAGCGGACAGAAAGTGTTATGGATAATTATTAAACAGAAGGGCTGAGGAAGAACCTTTTGCAAAACATACCTGGACAGAAAGCACCCCTTGCTTCTTCACGGGGACCAATTTTCCTTCAATGGAAGTGTCGGGACGATAGAGGTCAAGTGCTTTGAGGTCAGTTTCAGCATAAGCATGAACAAAATCGACACCGCGATTGTTACAGAGAAGCTCTGGCTCTTCGAGGCTGTTCTGCACGATTTCTCCTGCGAGTGGATAGAAGGAAACCAGTGCTTCAGAAAGAGCCTTCTTGACAACACTAACCATGCAAGTTTCAGGTGCGAAGTTCAGATCAGAATCAGTATCGATCTGTTTCTTGTAGCAGAAGAAAACTCCAACATCCAGAGGCGGAAGGAGCAAATCCAGGTTTGACATGGGCAACCAGTGCTCATGCATGGGCAACACAACTGCAACCACCTCACTTTTCTTCACATTAACTTGAAAACCACAAGAACCCATGTCGAAAATTTTCCCCCCAAAGAAATACTGAATAAAACTTCTCTCTCACACACAACACACACTAACTCAGATTTTTGGGAGAGGAAGATGATGATGACGCTAATGGGACCTCAGTATGAGATTTAGTGAAGAACGGGAGACAGATTATGGAAATTTATATAGAAGACTAACTTGGAAAAGGGCTAATGTACACCCCAAAGAGGTGCTGTCGGGTACAACTGTTGTGTTTTGTTGTCTATGCCTTTATACTCAATTTTATCACAATCTTTAATAATTTGCACACAAACACAAGGCAAGTGCACCTATCGTTTAGATTAGTATAATGGCAAGCAAGTTAAATATCGTATCCACGGGGATGGTCAATTACCATTACTCACTTGTAATTCTATTGTTTAGCCTATCAAATTTTCTTGTGAAAATGATGGAAATAGTTGCTTGGAAACAAAATCTAATTTGACTAATTAAACTAACTTAACTAATTTTTGTTTGTAAGAGAGAATCCAATAGAGAAAACAATACTTGGATGGTTAATCCCCCTAGAATTATCTATGTGATAGAAATGTCCCTTGGTTGATGAATTTCACTTCTTATGTTTAATAAAATTCCAATGATAGAACTCACTCTATCTCTAGATGAAAGTTCTCTAATCTTAGATTAATTAGTTGAAATCTCTTTCTAACCAATTCAACCCAAGAATGCATTAAGAATTGTGAATTTCCAATTAGATTTCTCTAATTATCAAGAAGATATTTAGATTTCTATCTCTAGTCACCTAAAGCATCTCCATTGTTTGTGTATGGTCTATTTCACCCTTCCTTTCTCAATTCCAAGTGCAAATTTCCAGATTTTGAATCAATTGTCAATCACCCTTCCTTTCTCAATTCCAAGTGAACACAATTGTAGATTATGCATCAATAATCCACTCAATCAATTCAACCATTCATACCCACAAACAATCCACAAGAAATTCAAACTCAATCAACCAAGGAAACAATTCATTTACATAGATAAAAACTAGGGTTCATACCCATCCAAGTATTCAAAAGTTTAGTTCATCAACATATTACAATTCATAGAACAATAACCAACAAAGAAAGAGAAAGAATTGCTCATTTTCATGGTAGGAATCCTCTCTTCTTCAAGGTTGAAATTCGTCACTGTAGCATGGACGAAATTGCAGCTTTTTCCATGAATCTTCAAGGTGGATGTTCTCCTTCTTCAAAGATTCAATCTTCTCTCTTGATTTCTCTTGCAAAGATGAAGATTTGGGATGGGATTTGAGTGAGTTTTTGTTGTTTTTGGAGCCTCCCAGCCTTCTCTCTTGTTTCTGCCCTAAGGGGTATGAAAATCTGCCCCAAAAGGAGAGAGAAATGCAGCTTAAAATCAGCCTCAGATCGACACAAATGGCGCCGCTTATATCACACCAAACGGCGCCGCTTGTCCCCAGTTTTGGTGCAAGTTTCTGTTGCCCGACTGTGACACTGTTTTGACTTCTAGGTGAATTCAGACCCCCAAATCGGCTGATCTAGGTCTTGATGTCTTCATGAAAGTTGTATATCAGGATCTTAGCTTTCCACAGAGATTTGAATCACATCAATTGGGCATCTAGAACGCAAGATATGATCATTATACCAAACTGTGTCAAAAATGGAGCCCAATGCAGAACAAGTGAATTTGCAGCATAAGTAGGGTAGGCAAATGAACTCCGATTGACACAAATTTTACCATTCTGAAAACTTCAGAATGTCTTATATAATTGTCTAGAATACCACGTTTGCATTTGAAATCTTCATAGAGGTCAAAATCCTACTTGAAATATGTCTACCAGTCTGTTTTTCCTCTGCATTTCTCTATTGTTCTTCATTGTGTAAATATCCCTTATTTGCTTCATTTAATTCCAAATCTTCAATAATATCACCTAAAGCAAATAAGAGATAAAGGGAGTATAAATTGTGATTAAAACACCAAAATTTAACATAAAATCAAGCTCAAAATGATAATTATATGAAGCACAAATATAGAATATCAAACTCCCCCACACTTAGATATTGCTTGTCCCCAAGAAATACTACAAAACAATTAAGAAATTTGAACAATAATCCACAAGAAAAAAAAAAAGAATTGTTTGAAGTATTACAAAGGAGTGCAAAACAGAGAAAGCATTGCTTTTTGAGAAATCTTGAGCAATCTACACAATCAATCTAAAAGTCATCCTAAGTATCCATCACAAAGATTAAACAATCACCCCCTTGTCTTACAATGCAAGCAAGAATCCGTGTGTGTTGTGTTTCCAACTAATGTAAATGTTCAAAAATTATAAGAGTGAATTTCATGTTATTGACCAAGGAATTCTCATCAAGAAAGCATAATACCCCATAAGCCCGGCATTCACAAAACCTCTCCACTAATACGGTAACTAAAATTTAATCTCGATTAGGTAAGACTTTCATGCTTGTAATATTAGGCTCAGGGAAAGTTTAGGGTGCCAAACGAAGGTAAGGAATTCAAGATCAAAGAAATGAGAGCTAAAGAGAAAGGAATGAGATATAAAACAAAAGCAATAACCCTTATTAGCCACAAGGAATATCACCATTCCCCTACATTCAACCACATACTCCCATTCTCTACTAAATCCCTTCACTTTGGATTCAACCACTTGCACATATTAAGCTTCAACCCACAATCTTTCCATCATCACCCATCTTTATCAACTCATAAATTTAACCTCAATCATGACAAAATTTACAATAATAATAATGAAAACATATATATATCTTGAAGGCATCAAGAAATGTAAGAAGCCTTCTCAATAATAGACAACTATATAACAAAATTTTTTTTTTCTTTGCTCATTTTTTTCTCTTTTTTTTTTTTTTGACTGAGGTATAATCCAATTCCCAATCATATAAAGTCATCTCACCACTCTTTTTTTTTTCTTTTTTTTTTACACCCTTTTGTTCTAATTTCCACAATACTCTTTGCTAATCTTAAGGGTAAAAATGCATTTAGCTCTCGCAAAGAATGGCTAATTATAAAGAGTGGAGTTTAAAATTTGAAAAAAGAAAAAAAAGAAAAAAAAAAGAAAAAGAAAAAGAAAAAAAATCTAGAATATAGATTGGAAAATTTATGCACAAAGGCTTCAAGAAATGGTACTACGGATAAAATAAAGAGCGGTGGCTAGAAAGGCTCAATCGGGATAAAGAAGGCCTATTACCATCATTTCGAGATCAAACTAAGGTTACTTACTCATTTCGCCTCAAGGCAAGTAAATGCGGGTTCTAGGGTAAAAGTTATGTTGAATTCTAAAGCCAATAACACAAGATTCAATTCCATAATCATCACAACAAAAGCAAAGTGGAATGTGCCTAAACGATTAATTCCATACAAGCAAAGAATACAAGGGGTGCTTACTTAATCCAAGTTTAAGGTACTAGTCATGACCTTTAGAATGTTTGTATAACTACTCCTTGAGAAAAGATGACACATGCAAGTCTTGAAGTACCTTGAAGATTCCAAAAATAAAAACAAGCAAATTCAACAAAAAAAAAATCATGAAAATAGTCTATACTACCATGAAGATAGCCTATACTACTAAAGACACTAAACTCCCCCCACACTTAAGACAACATTGTCCTCAATGTTGGGAGGAAGATAAACAACAGATTGCATAAATAGAAATATGTAACACAAACTACACAAGAACGCCATACCAAATGACCAAACACACAAACGGTGAAAAACATGGTTGTTTCGTACATGAAGGCTAGGTAAAACCATATGAGCGACAAGTTTGCACCTTCTATATACTTCACGACGAAAAAGGAATGAGAAAAAGCTAGAAACAATGACATAATGAAAGCAGAAGCATAAAAACATACCAATAAAATAAATAAATACAAGGACCAAAATAGAAAAGAAAGAACTCCCCTTTGTTCATAAACTACCGGCTCCACCACTCAAGCCTGGGCTGAAGGAGCTTTGCGTGATATTCAGCGATGCCGGCAAATTGATGGCCCAAAATTTGTTGTTTCTCAAGGATTTGTTAATGGGCTATTTGGAGTTCCTCGAGCCGCGGTTTTAGATGAAATGCTTTCTTTTTCAAAATCAACCGTTAAGAGAAACTAGTCTACCAATATGAAAATACAAATGTCACAAAGAACGTTACAAGTAATACACACAAAAACAAAAAAAACAAAAAAAACAAAAAAAAACAAAAAAAACAAAAAAAATGAAAAGTGCAAATTGGCTAAACAAGAAAAACAATTATCACTAAAATTTAAAACAACAACTAATTAACTCTTAACCATGCTAAGTAACAAAATTAAATAAACTAACCACTAAATTAAAGAAAGTCGCTAGTAAGCTAATGGAATGTAAACTAATAAAGAAAATTCACAATTTTAACAAGTTTCATTGTGGCATTTCATCAAACACATGGTAGGCATAGAAGAAAGCAAGAAATAACCAACAACATTAGAGAAGAATTGCAAGCCAACAACAAACAAATGCACCACAATCATAAATTACCAAAGCATTTAACCCAAAGAACGAGAAAAAAAATAAATAAATAAAGATTGCAAGAGAAAAGGTTAAAGAGACAAACTAATGGAGTGCTTGAAAGCTCGGTGTGACTCAAAGTTGAAGTGGGAGGATGAAGTGAGGTGTAAGAAAAAAAAATGTGGGAAGGATGGAATTTCTTGAACAAAGAAAATGGAAAGAGAGAACCGAGAGATGGGGAAGGAAAAAGAGAGAAAAGAGAGGAAGAAGAGTAGGTTTGGAAGAAGAGTAGGTTTCGGTTGTGGGGTTTTGTGGTGTTGGAGGGTGAATAGTGAAACGGCGCCGCCTGGGACGCACCAAGCGGCGCCGTTTCAATCCAGTTCTGAAACTGGAATGAAAAGGTTTTTTTTTGGTGATGTGAACAGTGAAACGGCGCCGCCTGGGACGCACTGAGCGGCGCTGCTTTCAATCCGGGCTCTAAACCCGGAATGAAAGGGTTTTTTTTTATGTGGTGTGAACAGTGAAACGGCGCCGCCTGGAACGCACCAAGCGGCGCCGTTTTGCCCCAGTTCAGCAGAACTGGAATTGCTCCACAGTGACGCGATGAACGAGTAACTGCCATACTCAACTACAAATTCAACAATAAATTTTAACAAAATAATTTATTACAAACATAAAAATCATACCAAACAACACATTATAAAACTCTTCACAATTCAAGACAATTAAAATTTTCAAACTCAAAACTACATTAAACACAATTATGTACAAGTAAAGGAGAGAAAAGATGGTGAAAATCACTTACCCCCTGGGTCATAGGAGTGTGGAGACAATCTTCTCTTCTTTCTAATTCCAACATAATAAAGTTTAAGTCTAAGTTTACTTACCATTAATGTCCCATTTTTTGGATGATAGCTTTTCACAACTTCATATGGGAGTGTTTTACTTACCAAAAATGGAGAAGTCCATTTAGACTTAAACTTACTCAGTGAACCATTGATAGTCATTCCATAAAACTTGATCTCCCGGCTTGAGAACTTGATTTTGGTCATGCCTCCTTTGGGGTTGCACCATTGGTTTGAAGTCTTCTTCCATTAATGTTTTGTGGGTGTAAAATGAATGACTAATACCATTGATTATTGGGAGTTTTGGATTGTCCACAAGGAAAGCATAATCCAAGTGACTCGGTGTCTTCTTCAATTTTAACTCCCGAGGATCTTCAATGAAGGAGTTCATTCTACTTTTTATTTTCCATTTCAATCTTTTCAAACTCCGTCTCTTTGATGATAAATGGCGATGACTCCACATGTAGTATGATTTCATCAATCTCACATCGCCCCTTCTTTGCTTCTTCACCTTGAACTATGGCAATCTCCAAAGGTTCTTCATCGTTTCTCTTTTGTCCTTCCTTCTTTTCAATTCCTTCTTGTTCATCTTCAACATGCACTTTCTCATTCATCTTCCCTTCTCCTATTTCCTGCACGTTAGGCTGTGAGACATTCAATTCTATCCCACTCCTCAAACTAGTAGTTTCAGCCCGCTCCCTAGAATTTGGCTCGGTATTGTTTGTGGGAGTCTCAACTTGTCTTTCTGAAACTAGCTTCACCAAGTTTTGAAGAGTGGCCTCTTGATTCTTTAAGGATGCTTCCATTCTTTGGTTAAGGGCCTTTTGAGTTTGAACTTGAGTTTCGGTATTCGCTATGAACTTTGTCATCAACTCTTCAAGGCTAGATTTCACCGATTGTTGAGGAGGTGAAGGAGGTTGGTATTCGTAAGGAAGGAATTCTTGGGGTTGGGAACATGATGAAGTTTGGAAATAGAGAGAATGCGTTTGTGTTTGGTGCCCTTGATTGCTGCATGAGAAGTTTGGATTATTGTGTCATCCCGGATTATAAGTATTGTTGTATGAATTGTGGGATTGCTTGCTTTCTCCAAGATAGTTCCCTTGCTCCATTGACCATGCATTGGAAGTTCCCATGGCTTGACACTCATAGGTTGGATAACTACCTCCACAAAAGTCATAAGACATCATCAATTGAGAGGGTTGTGGTGATAAATCATAATCCAAAAAACTCATTCCTTAACTATAAATACAACAAAAATTCAACACAAAAATGCTCACTAAAAATTCAAACCAAGGTTTTCTCACTAAAACAGGGCAAACACATAAAAACAGAAGCTAAACACTTCAATTCACCAATAATTAACAAAATTACAATCAACAAAATGAATACTAATACTAGCAACAATTATTATACAAACTAACAAGTAAAATGACTAAATCAATAGAGTTCAAGCTTTCCTTATATTAACCGAATTCCCCGGCAACGGCGCCAAAAACTTGTTGTGTTTTGTTGTCTATGCCTTTATACTCAATTTTATCACAATCTTTAACAATTTGCACACAAACACAAGGCAAGTGCACCTATCGTTTAGATTAGTATAATGGCAAGCAAGTTAAATATCGTATCCACGGGGATGGTCAATTACCATTACTCACTTGTAATTCTATTGTTTAGCCTATCAAATTTTCTTGTGAAAATGATGGAAATAGTTGCTTGGAAACAAAATCTAATTTGACTAATTAAACTAACTTAACTAATTTTTGTTTGCAAGAGAGAATCCAATAGAGAAAACAATACTTGGATGGTTAATCCCCCTAGAATTACCTATGTGATAGAAATGTCCCTTGGTTGATGAATTTCACTTCTTATGTTTAATAAAATTACAATGATAGAACTCACTCTATCTCTAGATGAAAGTTCTCTAATCTTAGATTAATTAGTTGAAATCTCTTTCTAACCAATTCAACCCAAGAATGCATTAAGAATTGTGAATTTCCAATTAGATTTCTCTAATTATCAAGAAGATATTTAGATTTCTATCTCTAGTCACCTAAATCATCTCCATTGTTTGTGTATGGTCTATTTCACCCTTCCTTTCTCAATTCCAAGTGCAAATTTCCAGATTTTGAATCAATTGTCAATCACCCTTCCTTTCTCAATTCCAAGTGAACACAATTGTAGATTATGCATCAATAATCCACTCAATCAATTCAACCATTCATACCCACAAACAATCCACAAGAAATTCAAACTCAATCAACCAAGGAAACAATTCATTTACATAGATAAAACTAGGGTTCATACCCATCCAAGTATTCAAAAGTTTAGTTCATCAACATATTACAATTCATAGAACAATAACCAACAAAGAAAGAGAAAGAATTGCTCATTTTCATGGTAGGAATCCTCTCTTCTTCAAGGTTGAAATTCGTCACTGTAGCATGGACGAAATTGCAGCTTTTTCCATGAATCTTCAAGGTGGATGTTCTCCTTCTTCAAAGATTCAATCTTCTCTCTTGATTTCTCTTGCAAAGATGAAGATTTGGGATGGGATTTGAGTGAGTTTTTGTTGTTTTTGGAGCCTCCCAGCCTTCTCTCTTGTTTCTGCCCTAAAGGGGTATGAAAATCTGCCCCAAAAGAGAGAGAAATGCAGCTTAAAATCAGCCTCAGATCGACACAAACGGCGCCGCTTATATCACACCAAACGGCGCCGCTTGTCCCCAGTTTTGGTGCAAGTTTCTGTTGCCCGACTGTGACACTATTTTGACTTCTAGGTGAATTCAGACCTCCAAATCGGCTGATATAGGTCTTGATGTCTTCATGAAAGTTGTATATAAGGATCTTAGCTTTCCACAGAGATTTGAATCACATCAATTGGGCATCTAGAACGCAAGATATGATCATTATACCAAACTGTGTCAAAAATGGAGCCCAATGCAGAACAGGTGAATTTGCAGCATAAGTAGGGTAGGCAAATGAACTCCGATTGACACAAATTTTACCATTCTGAAAACTTCAGAATGTCTTATATAATTGTCTAGAATACCACGTTTGCATTTGAAATCTTCATAGAGGTCAAAATCCTACTTGAAATATGTCTACCAGTCTATTTTTCCTCTGCATTTCTCTATTGTTCTTCATTGTGTAAATATCCCTTATTTGCTTCATTTAATTCCAAATCTTCAATAATATCACCTAAAGCAAATAAGAGATAAAGGGAGTATAAATGGTGATTAAAACACCAAAATTTAACATAAAATCAAGCTCAAAATGATAATTATATGAAGCACAAATATAGAATATCAACAACTAATAGCAATCTTCTATTCACATATGAGTTAAAAAGGTTATATAGGTGGTTTGAAAGTTTGGCTCATGTTAGGTGTGTATGGTTTCGAATAATCAACACTTTAGGGTTTGGATCTTACTATATTTTCCCAACTATAGATGGTATGGTGCACTACAAAAAACCACATAATCGAGCTGCCAGTACCTTACATGATTTTCTATGGGCCAGCGTATTTGGTTCAAAAGCTTTACCATCTATTTTGCTCATGATTATAAAAGAGATGACTTTACAGGTACCGAACATGAGATTTTGCCTTTATTCTTTGGCTAAATAGACATATTGATCTGACAAAAACAGCTGTTGTTTGCTTTCTACGTGTAAAATTTTCATCAATTGGCACGAAATATATATGGCTACATTAATATTGAAACACAAAATGAAGAAACACATTCACATGCAAATTAATAGGACACAATTATTCCCCAGTCACCTTCTGTTAAACCTCGAAGAAGGATTAAAATTCTGTATTACAAATGTATATATGTTTGGTTTGGATACTTAAAGACCTTTTCGTTACTAGTTAATGCCCATATGAATGCAATATAGATCTGTTAACATGAAAACGTAGTTAATTATTTGTGGCAAGTAGATTTAATCTTCTATGAATTGATGATCATCCAAATGGTCTCCTTGGTTGCTAGAATATATATTATTCTCTCTCTTCACAATTAAATGTTCAAATATTCTTTTTGAGGTATTAAAAAATAATTTTTTTTAATTTTAAAAAATAAGTTTTATGAGTCTACTATTAACCTTTTTGACTCTCTTGATTTGAAAGACTCAAATTTTACTAACATATAAGTTTTACTACTAATCTCTTTAATTAATAAGAATATCATGAGGTTAATAAGAATTAAATTGGTAAATTAACTAACTTAAAAATTCTTATTAAATTTTATACTAAATCAAAATACGACATTCAATTTTAGGTAAAAATAACATTATGTTTTTCTTTTAGTAATTATCGTAAAGTTTTTTAAAAAAGAAAAGAAAATCATTGGTTGTTGGTACGTAGATGAGTGCCCAATACAGTTAGTTGTTAACCGGTCCATGTTTACTGTTACTGCCATTCTACTGAAGAACACCCGTTGACAAAAGTTGAACGACTCCTAACCATCAAGTATTTAATTTTGGGAAGAAACCTAATTCTACGATTTTGGAAGACCAACCTGAGCAAGTAATCATGGTACCCGTGGTTTATGATTTCTCAGTTTTGATCGCAGAACTCAAGGAAGTCAGAGCTTCTTCTTCCTTCCCTTTTAAAATATACAGCATTTTAGGTAATTTTTTTCTTTTTAAAATATTAATTTATTACAAATTTTAAAATTTTTGCCCACATATTTTTTATTATCTATTATATATTAATAAAAAATAAATTATTTTAATTAAGAATGTATTAATTAAGGAAGAATATATATTTGCTCACACCTCGAATTGGGCCAGCATGGCATGTTTATATTCCTTTTTGTCTTTTGGAAGGGAAAACCGGTTTGGGTCCAAAATAGTTAAATGTTGTCGGTTGACACATTGCACTCTCTCCCTCCCAATTATTTTCTTCTTTCTTAATTTATATAAAAAATATTAAAATTTTTTATATATTTTAGAGGGAATGCAATTCTTGGTTGAATTGTTAACCTTCAAAACCATGTGCGACAATTATTCAATTTTTTGACAATCACTTAACTACATATAGAAAAAGTTGAATAATTATTCAATTATTGAATAATTAGAAACATCTATACTTTTCATTAAAAATGAAAATTCAAAAACCCTTTTTATGTTAGCATTAGCAAGTTGAAAGAGAAAAATCAATCACCTCCTACGTCTATATATGAATCCGAAGAAGAGAATGTAATAAATAATATATGGAAAAAAAGAAAAAAAGAAACCTTCTTGAGATGGCACACGAAAGTCTCTGCACAAGTTAACATGACTTTTTAAATTTTTTGGGGATATAGATATATATCTGTTTATCTATATATTTATTTTATACATTCTCTCTATCAAGTTGTTGGTCTGAGTAAGATATTATACTTAAAACTAAGCATCTTAGTATAGTTATTTAGAGCCCTCATCCATTTTTAGGTGTATAGGGACAGAAAAACAGACATTATGTGAAATAAATATTTATAATATTCTCATAGGAGTAATAGAAGTGAGAGCTGTGGTGGGCAAGAAGCGACCACAAAGGGAAGAAACCCTTTAAGTTGAGAGAAAGAGAAGTAGACAAATGGATCAATTGAAGTAAGTTTTAACAGAATGAACTACCTTTGACTGCATTAATTGGCCAAGTTAGAGTGATTGGCGTTGGTACGCAGATACTTTAACTAACAATCTTTTTTTAAATATTATATCATTTTAAAATATAAGACTTTTTAATTCTTTTCTATATATATATATATATATAATTCTCTTATTCTTCATTATATTAATAAATTAGTTAAGAATATAATAGAAAAATATCTTATATTTTTCTTTCTCAATCCATTCAAAATAGGCTAAAAAAACATTATATTTTAAAATGAAAGAGTATCGTTTTTCTTTTCATGCATCTTTAGCTTTATTGCATGTAAGCAATGTATAGTTCTAGAGTCATTAGAACAGTTTGAACAAAGTGATCAGAGTTGGAAGAATTGAAAACTCATATTAAACACTTTCAGCATAGCTGTACAAGGTGTATATATATATGTGTGTGTAACACTAACTGAGCCCTAATAATATAATATAATTCCTAATTTACAGAAATATACAGGTGGAGATGTGCAAGATAGAAAGAAAATAGATGGAAAGATATGCAAAGATTACAACAGATAATTATGGGACTAATTATGGATACTAAGTAACGGCATCTTCAATACAGTTGTTTTGAGCTATTGTGTATTGGACAGAGAGAAATGTCAGTGTGCATCAAAGTCATTTCATGACACTTTTATATTAATGTCTATATGGGGAAAAGGATAGTTTTCTATCTTTTTGAGTTCAAGTTTCGAATAGATTTGGGGACCGTGAGCTGGTTTGACAATGTCCTTTGTTTTCTATGGAACAGAGAAAATCCATAGTCCCTGTTTGGTTTGAAGATTTTACAGAAGAAAAGGAACACTAGGGAAAAAAATGAAGTAAGATGGTGGTTGCTTAAGGAGAGAGAAAGCAGATGAAGGTGGAAGTGGCAAGTTAATGGGCTAGGGGAAGGGTGGCAATGGCTTTGAAACGGTTGGGGAGGGTGAGAGAAATGAAGATAAAAGAAGCTCTGTGACCGTGATGGTTGCAACCATGACACTTTAACGAAAATTGTTCACATCTTCTCATAACAAATAATCAGGGATGTTGTGGTTGAAAATTGAATGCCTGAAGGTTGAAGAGTAGGTTGGTTTTTTGGCCCATGAAGATTGGAGAGTAGGTTGGCAGAGTGGGCATCCGTTACTCGATGATCAAACGTGCACCCTATCACTAGGCCACCACATATTGAGTTGTCACCTGCATGTATTTCTAATTTTAGTTACCATTTTATGTTTCTCACTTGATTTTTTTATTTTGAGTTTCTACGATAAATTGTTTATAAAAAAATAATAGAAAAATATTTAGGTACAAAAATAAATATTTAAATTGCATTGCTTTTCTCTCAATTTTTCAAGCACCGACTCTTCAAAAGCCTGATATCCGGACCAAGATTACTTAGTTCTGGACGACAAGATTCTACTTTAACTCTTGTAAATAAGGGAGAAGCAGTTGATTGAGCTGGTCGGCGAGCATGAACTGATGAAGAATTGGATGGATCGTGGAAGGTAAAATATGCAACACCAGCAGCAGCTGCTTCTGAGCATCTGTAGAAGCCATTTCAATCAGTGTTGAACCTTTCTTCTTCCAACTGATTATCGCTTCTTTTACTTCACCAAATTTCCCAAATAATACATTCAGGCTCTAAACCCTAAAAAACAGCGAGGTGAAAACAGCGAGAAGACCCTCAATGGATTAATCTATCCGGAGAAAACAAGAATCAAACCGTAAAATTTTCCTGTCAATTCCACAATCCGAAATACTAAAGGGAAAGCAAGCAAAATCCCTGATAACCCAATCGAACATTCAAGTAAGCAAACCTAAACCTAATCGCGAAATTTGATCACATATGTTACTACATAAATGAGTCATAAAAAATTATTCTGAAGAAAAATTGGTGCACAAAATCTTGAGATCCTTGCCACCAAAATTTGCTGCCAAAGTTGCTACTATTGAAGAAGTTAGAAATCTGTGAGTTGAAGTTTGACGAGTTAATGGGATCCTTGCAAACATTTTAAATGCATCTCAACACTCAACAAAAAAACAAATGTGTTACATTAAAGGCAAAAGCAAGTACGAAAGCAGCCCATTTCAATTTTGACGATGACAACATTGCATTGTTGGCAAAGAAATTTGGCAAGATACTAAAGAAAGAAAGAAGAAAGTTCAACAAGGGAAATAGAAGTAATAAATACAAGAAGATTGGTAATTCAAAAGACTTTGACAGAAAAAGCAACATGGTGGATGTTGGGAATGCGCTGGAGTTGGCTACACTTAAAATGAATGTGCAAACAATTTGAAGAAAAACAAATCATATAACATGACGTGGAGTGATAATGACCACTATTTTCCTTAATCTATAATTTTATCTCTTCTAGCTTTCATACTATTTCCTTTTAAACTAATGGTTCTAACCACTTAACTCATTGTAGAATCCGACTGATATTTTCACTAAGCCAAACATACATGAGCTAGTAAGGACAAATAAGTCATTTTGAATAATTTTTCTCCAAATTCGAAGCATGTCATTTTGACGTATATCAAAATTTTACAAAGTCATTAATTTTTATTTATAAAGTCTGTAACAATATAATTACTAATTATTATATAGGCACAATATTGTGTTGCGGATTCAAAAAGAATATTACTCAAAGTAATTTATTTGCTCTTACTAACTCTCGTTTATACAACATACATAAAAGTATGGCTAGATTCTACTGTGTATCAAGTGATTGAAACCATCGAGTTTCCAAAAAAATTTTGAGGATTAAAAAGATAAAATTAAAGATTAAAAATAATTATAAAATAAATAAAATAATTTAGTAATTGAAAAAAATAAAATTTAAAATTATGGATAATATTAAATCATGATCTGTGCTTCTGCTTTTATCGTCATCTGCGACTAGTAGCCAGATTAAGGTTCATTGAGCAAAAATCCAGAAAACTTTCTTGTCTTGTTCATGTACATTTCTTAACGAGGAAAGTGAACTAAATACTTTATCTGATGGTGTCCTCTCATGTCCTTAACACCAAATATGCTATCCAAACCTCATTGTTGTCCAGATGATTCAGAAACCTTTGGTGTACAGTAACTATTCTTGACTTAAAATTACTGTGCCTTTCAGAAATTGTCTTGCTTTGACAAATTTGTTAATTGAGTTCTTGCGATTCGAAATTCAACAAAAGCTAAGAGCTTCAACAGCTACTGTCGTCGAGGTCTAATCCCAGAAAAGCTTTTCAGCAAGGTTGTCAACTATACTGTAGAACACAATGTGGAGGACGTCAATGTTCAAGTTCTTGTAGATTCTGGTTTCCAGTTCTGGACTAGTCTATATTCATCAGAAACAATAAAAACATTCTTACGTAGAAGCAATTGTTATCATTTCACCAAATTAGAAAACTGTCTACCACTTTTATCAAATCTGCGCAGAAGTTTACTATTTACTCATTTAACACCTTTCGGAAATACAGCATATTCCCATAACAACCAAATAGAATTCGATATTTGATACGTCAATTTTCCTTTTAATGCATTATTCTGTAAATCTACTAAAGTTCCGTTTCAATCAAGCAATCATTGATATTCAAATAGCTAGAACTCAATGGCCTAAACACATGAGCAGCTTGCATCTCCACAATCTCCAAATGCCTATTCTTGAGATGCATGTACACAACCCAATCTCCATCTCTGCTAGCACTCGGCATCGGCATCACGTACCCTGTCTGACCTCCCCAGGGAAAATGGTACGACCCAAACTGTGGCATTCCCCATCCAAAGTTTATCTGAGACACTGGAAACCTTACTCCTGATGACACAACTATGGCTTCTTCATCTTCACTGTTTTTGCAGTAAACTTTTACCACAGCAGGTTGTGGCCTATGCAACTCAACCCAATCAATCAACCCCAGAAAATGTTCTTCCTTGGATGCACTCTCTATGCATGCACGCACCAAATCTGCCACCTCTTTGAGTTGCATTCCCTTAAGTTCACTAGTACTTGCTTCATAATAAGGGATCGAAAGCACGTTTCCAAAATAGTTATGCATTGAGGAGGTGCTATCTTCTTGTGCTTTCAGCCTTTGGCGTCCATCAATGACGATTCCTAGCTTAAGTTTCTTGATTTCTTCGCATTCACCTTCCGCTATGGTCTTCCACAAGAAGGAACTGAAAGACTCGAGTTTAGTTCTCCTGCATCCGTTGTAACTTGCCTGTGATTGGAGGAGGTCGATTTGCTCGCCGCTAATGTAGTAGATGCGACTTCTGAGTTCATCATCACAAGCCTTGACTTGTTTCGGAGGTTGTAGGGACGATATCAAAACGTACATGTCATCGATGGATGAGTCGTATCGGGGAGGATGTCTAGGGTTGAAAATTGAACGCCTGAAGATTGGAGAGTAGGTTGGTTTTTTGGCTTGAGAAATCTCTGCCCATGACGTTAAGAAAAGGTTGACAGAGTGGGCATCCGCTACTTGGTGATCAAATGTGCACCCTATCACTAGGCCACCACATTTGAGTTCTGTCACCTGCATATATGCAGATAGAATAAATCTTTTCTTTTCCGTTTCATAAGCATTCTAAAGTATGAAATCACACGCGGAGCTAATTAGTTTGATTCTAACCCTCATCTAATGGAAGAAAATGCAAATAAATATGGTAGACGTTGCTACAGAAGGCAAACTTGAAGATGAAATGAAACTCCTATTTAAGATACCATCATTATTTTTCTATCAGTTTTTATTTAAAATTGAATGTCCATTAAAATCAGTACGAATAAAACCTCGTACTGTTCATGTTGTAAAATGCATAAAACAAATTAAGGCTATCAAATTTTCCTTTTTCTATTTTCTTGTAGTGATAATTCTTGTTCATAATAGTTATACATATCCACCTTACGTGGATATAGTATAACGTCCATGCATTGTTCAATCAGAATCAGTGAACTTTTCTGGTGAAAGTGATGGATGACTACTGATAGTTTGACTCCAAGAGCTTCAATAAGACGCTTTTATGGCTTCTTCATGAAAGTGTCATTTTCAGTTTTTCTATTTTTTAATATACAAAATAATTAAGAGTGTATTTAAATTGAGTTTTTATTTGAGTTAAATTATATTGAGAATTATAAATGTGAATTGTTTTTAAAAAAGAAGAGACTTAAAATAAAAAATAAAAAATAAAAAAATTAGATTGAAAATCAATATTTTGATGTCTTATCTTCACAGCCAATTATGACAACGATGTGGTTTCTTGGTTTGTGCCTTCATAAGCAAATTGACTGTTCTACTAGGGTTTTCTCTGCTTTGCTTCTTGATGAAAATTGGTCATGCAGCAACCTCTGGTCCCCTTCATCTTTTCCTCTTTCTAAGCTAGTGAATTGTATATAGAACTACATACTGCTATTTGGATGCGTGGAGTGGCTTACTTTTTCCCTTTTAGAAACAATTCGAGAAGTTTAAAGTCGTGAATTTTTTGTACAAAAGTGGTCGGAAAATGTTGTGGGTAATTATTAAACGAAAGGGGTGAGGGAGATCCTTTGGCAAAACATACCTGAACAGAAAGCACCCCTTGCTTCTTCATGGGAACCAATTTTCCTTCAATGGAAGAATCAGCATGATAGAGATCAAGTGCATTGAGGTTCGTTTCAGCATAAGCATGGACAAAATCGACACCGCGATTGTTGCAGAGAAGCCCAGACTCTCCGAGGCTGTTCTGCATTATTTCTCCTGCGAGAGGATAGAAGGAAACCAGTGCTTCAGAAAGAGCCTTCTTGACAACACTAACGAAGGAAGTTTCAGTTGTGATGTTCAGATCAAAATTAGCATCGATCTGTTTCTTGTAGCAGAAGAAGACTCCAAACTCCAGAGGTGGAAGGAGCAAATCCAGATTTGACATGGGTAACCAGTGCTCATGCCTGGGCAACTCTGCAGCAACCACCTCACTTTTCTTCACATAAACTTGAAAACAACAAGAGCCCATGTCGAAAATTTTGTCCCGAATGAAATTCTGAATTAAACTTTTATCTCACACACACAACACAAACTAACTCAGATTTTTGGGAAAGGAAGATGATGCTGATAAAGATAATTGACCTCCGGATGAGATTTAGTGAAGAGCGGGATACAGATTATGGAAATTTATATAGAGGACTAACTTGGAAAAGGGCGAATATATATTCACCGCAAGGAGGTACTGTTGGGTACAATTAATGACGATCTTCTATTCAAATTTCATTTATAAGGGTTATGTACGTGGTTTGAAACTTTGGCTTTTGTTAAATGTGTATGGTTTTGAATAATCAACACTCTGCGTTTGGATCTTACTATAGTTTCCCAACAATAGATGGTATGGTGCACTACAAGAGCCACTTAATTGAGCTGCCAGTACGTACCTTACATCGTTGTTTAAGGATCGGTATTTGGGTAAAAAACTTTCCCGTCTCTTTTGCTCATGATTATAAAAGGAATGATTTTACAGGTACCGAACATGAGTTTTTTTCCTTTCTTCTTTGGCTAAATAGACACATTGATGTGATAAAAACAGCCCTTTGTTGCTTTCTATATGTAAATTTCTCATCAATTGCCACTCAAAATGAAGAAACACATTCACATGCAAATTAATAGGACACAATTATTCCCCAGTCAAGTTTTGTTAAACCTTGAAGATGGATTAAAGTTCTGTATTACAATGCATATATGTTTGGTTTGGAAGCTGAAAAGCCTCTCTAGTTACTAGTCAACACGCATATGATTGTCTGCCAATTTTATATTTGAGACAGAGTCAGAGACTTAAAGTTGTGAGATAAATTATAGATAATAAATCATAACATCATAAATTTTGATATATTTTTTGCTAGGAATAAGATTTATAAAGAAAACTTTTCCAAGAAAAACAATAAGAAGATTTCGAAAATTTTGAAGTCCAGCTCCATCTATGTTTATGTTGGGGTCAAATCTACTTTATTACCTTGAAGTATAGAAGGGTTGTCAATTAGATACCCATACCTTTTTCAGTAACAGCTAAGGCCCTCTTTTGAGAGCAGATGGATTAAAGTTGCCTAAAATATTGAAATATCTATATTAGCCATAAAATTAGATGAAACCCAATTCTACCTTTATAATTGGATGTAAATGGAGAATAAAAAATATTTTCATCACCAAATCCATTAGAAAGCTCTTGACTCTCTCCACGGCCCATTCCTTTCTTCACCTGCAATTCCTTCCTTCAATCCCCAACTTGCAGGCCTTTCTCCCTCCCAAATCAACATTAACTTTTGTGAAGGTGTTCTGCTTTTTGTTAAGGAGATTTTGGCACTAGTTTAATGCTGGAATCAAACTTATGTGACGTTCAGTTTTTGTTGGACATCAAAACAGATGCCAAATTTATATAAATATTTGAATTGGACATGTTTGTGAAATTTATATTTTCTGATTCATGGTACCTATTGAGTTGAGAATAATACCAACCATGTTAGTTTTTTACTTCGTCATTTGATAGATTCTATAGACAATTATGGCTATTAGGAGCAGCTTTACATTCTTGAATGAATGTTTTCTGGCCTGCTACACTGCTTTCTTGCTGAGTTGAAGTTGCAGCTTCTCGTTCATTTTCGCTAGATTCAAATTCATAGACATACGCTCCCCATTTAGGTCCTTCAGTTTGTCGTTTGACTTTTGCAATTGGGAATTCAAGTTGGATAAGGTTGACATTTTAGAAAGCAGCTCAAAATTTTGATATTGCAATTGAATCATGTTCACTTTCACCTCCTCGTTTTTTCTTTCGTGCATTTTTTGATTGTCGATTCACTTGAAAAAATTACATGACGTGTTGTTTTGAAGTTCTTAAATTTCGCTACAATGGAATATGGGCAGTCTGAATTTAGCAATATGAGAGAAGATAGATGGCGATAGAAGAGAGAAGAAGATTGATAAGAAAGAGAGAAAGTTGTTAAAAAATGAGCGAAATGTATTTTTATATTGTTAAAGAAGGCTATAGATGAAAATATATATTTTCAAGGTTCACAAAATCCTTAACAGCTCTTTAGATTATTCAATATACGTAGGTCTTATTTATTTCAGATAACTTTCAACAACTTTAACCTATTGACTCTCAAAAGAAGAACTTGATTATTACCGAAAAATAAATAAATGCCTAATTGACAATCATCCTACACTTCAGGGTACTGAAATGAATTTAATCCTTTATGTTGCACGAAACTTTTGCTAGAAGCCCGTACATTCCAATATCTGTGAACATGAAAACGTGGTTAATTTGTGGCTTTGGCTGGACCTACTAATTAATGAATATCAAATACCTTTCGGGTTGTACGTAGCTAGGAGGCAGAAAAATTCCTTGCTGCTTAGCGCAGCTTAGGGTAAGACGTGTTAAAGCAAACCAAGCCATGCTTCTCATAGATTAACAGTGTTGATAATTTGTGACTTCAAATCTAACTACTTCAATCAACTTGTTACATAACCCAGTCTTAGAGAAGATAGGGCCAAAAAATTTTGACTGGCTGTCCATTTAATCTTCTATGAATTGATGATTATCCAGAGGTCTTCCTGGTTGCTAGAATTGAACGTTCAAATTTATTTTTTTAGATTTTCAAAATGAATGCACACTTTCTAAAATAGTTAATATATTTATTATACTTCTCATTATTAATCTTTTAATTTAAGAAAAGTAGCAACCACTAACACATAAGTTCACCATTAACTTCTTTAACTCTCCTGATTTGAGATATTTAAATTCTACTAAGATATAAGTTATAGCACTGACCTCTTTAATTAATAAGAATGTCCTAAGATTAATAAGGGTAAAGCTGATAAATAGAGTAAGTCAAAGATTCTTTTTAAATTTTATACAAAATCAAATATGACATTCAATTGTGGATAAAGAGAGTATTAAGTTTTTCTTTTAGTAATTATCTTAAAGTTTTTTAAAAGATTGAAAATCATTGGTTGTTGGTGTGTTGATGAGTAGCTAATTCTAGGATTTTGGAAGAGCAACTTGAGCAAGTAACCGTGGTACCTCTGGTTTACGATTCCTCGGTTTTGATCGCAGAATTCAAGGAATTTAGAGCTTTTCCTTTATTTTCCCTTCATTTCAAAATATATGATGTTTTAAGCCATTTCTCTCTTCTAAAAAATGTTTGATCTTTTATAAATTTTAAAAATTATATTTTTAAAAAAATTATCTTCATATATTTTCATTCTCTTTCATATTAATAAAAAATAAATTAAATTAGTTAAAAATATAATAAAAAATATTTATTCTTTTTTTCTTTACTAATTTATGCGAAAAGTACGGAAAGATGTTATATTTTGACGGAGGAGATTACAATTCTTGGTTGAATTGTTAACCTTCAAAACCATGGGCATGAATTATTCAAATGTTTGACAGTCACCTTAACTATTTACAGAAAAGTTGAATAATTATTCAATTATTGAACGTAGAGCATGAAACTTTTATACTTTTCATTAGAAATAAAAATTCAAAAACTCTTTGGATGTCACCATTAGCAAGTGGAAGGAGAAAAGTCAATAACCTCTGACGCCAATATATGAATCCGAAGAAGAAAATGTAATAAATAATATATGGGGAAAAAAGGAAAAAGAAAAACTTCTTGAGATGGTACACAAAAGTCTCTACACGAGTTAACGTGACTTTTTTATTTTTTTGGGATATAGAAATATATCTTTTTTTAAAGGATATAGAAATATATTTATTTTATATATTCTCTCTATTGAGTTGTTGGCTTGAGTAAGATATTATATTTAAAACTAAGCATTTTAGCATACTTATTTAGAGCCCTCATCCATGTTGGCTTGAGTAAGATATTATATTTAAAACTAAGCATTTTAGCATACTTATTTAGAGCCCTCATCCATGCTTAGGTGTAGAGGGACAGAAAAACAGACATTATGTAAAATAAATATTTATAATACTCTCATAGGAGTAATAGAAGAGAGATAGTGAGAGCTTTGGTAGGCAAGAATACCATAAAGAGAAGAAACCCTCAAGTTGAGAGAAAGAGAAGTAGACAAATGGACCAATTGAAATAAGTTTTAACAGAAATGTACCATTAAAGAAAGGACTATCTTTGACTGCATTTGGCTGTGTTAGAGTGTTTGGCATTGGTACACAGATATTTTCACTAGAAATCTTTCTTTAACACTCCTTCTTTTTTAAAATATAAACATTTTTTGTCGTTTTTATCCTTAAAATATTTAATTTTTTATAAATATTAAATATTATTTTTCTAAAATTATCCTCAAGATAAATATAATTATATTATTCTCTATTATATTAGTAGAATTAGTAAAAGATATAATCAAAAAATTACTTTCTTTTTTAATCTATATTAAAAAATCAAAAAGTCTTGCCTTATATTTTAAAATAAAACAGAAGGAAAATACGGCTTTTCATTTCTTGTTTTTTGAGTTTTATGCATGTAAGCAATGTATAGTTCCGGAGTCAATAGAACAGCTGTTTTGAGTGCGTTTGTGTATTCGATAGAGAAATCTCAACTTCGCATCGAAGTGATTTCATGACACTTTTATATTCATGTCTAACATGGGGAAAAGGATATTTTTCCATCTTTGTGTTCAAGTTTCCAAAAGATTTGGGGACCCTAAACTGGTTTGTTAGCATCCTTTGTTTTCTATGGAACACAGAAAATTCATAGTCCCTGTTAGCTTTGAAGATTTTACAGAAGAAAAGGAACACTAGGAAAAAAAATTGAAGCAAGTAAGATGGTTTGCTTAAGGAGATAGAAAGAAGATGAAGGTGGAAGTGGCTAGTTAAAGGGCTAGGGGCAAGAGTGGCACTGGTTTTGATCGATAAGGTTGGGAGGGTGAGAGAATGAAGATAAAATAAGGTCTGCGAGAATGAAGATTGGAACCATGAAATTTTAACGAAAATTGTTTACTGAGCAGAAAAAGGATATTAATTAGAAGAAACTATATATTTCTGCGAGACAAACGGTGTAAAACTTATTTAAAATTTTATTTAATTAGCAACGATGTACCTTCTTAAAAACCTAATATATTTTTGTTTAGTTAATTTATCTCCTTAAATATCTAATTTGATTTAACTCCGAATATATATGCAACATCCACAAACAAAAACCTAAACCCATAATTATATCCCAAAAACTAATACTCCAATATATTTTTAATCGGTTTGACTACGGTCCTATATATTACTTTTTGCAGCATGTGTATGAGTCATTTATAGTCATTCGATCGGCTTTTTTAATCTAATGGTTGGAGATTCTTAGGGTATCTTAGGGAATAATTGTTCAACTTTGTATAATAATTATTTATATTTTACAGAATAATTATTCATATTTCGTAGAATAATTATTCACACTCAAGTAAATAATTATTCAAATGAATAATTTATTCATTTGAGTGTGAACAATTATTCTGTAAAATTGAACAATTATTTCCCAAGATACCCCTAAGTATCTCTAGTCATTGGATTAAAAAAAGATCAATCGAACAGTTATAAATGAGTTTTACACATGCTCCAAGAAGTGGTATATAGGACCATAGCTTAACTAATTTTTAATATAAAAATCCCCTAATATATATTTGTCATTCTACTAAAATCTTTTTCTTTCAACATTCTTTCTCTTCTACATTTCTCTCCTCCTTCAAGAATCACAATGGCTCCCAACTTGATCGTCATCTTCATTGCCTCTTTCCTTCTTTTAGCTTCCTTAGGTGAATCACACATCCAAAATCAACCAGTATCTCAGAAGGGAAACCAAGAGGTTCACCGTACCATCAATGGCTATCCCTCGAAACCTACCGTACCTATTCAAGACTTTAATGGATGGTTTAATGTACCTCCTGAAGAACTACACAGCTGAGGCAATATGTTAAGGCCAAACTCGAAGCCACCGCCGCCAAAGCCAAGGAATTTGTTGCCACGGTGATCTTGTGACGTTTGGACGACAAATCACTTGAGCTGTCGACCAAGAAATGTCTCAAAACATGCCATGATTCTTGTTCGTTGTTCCCAAAGGTGAATCCCTCGCCCACATAGCCCCCACACCCTGGCTTCAGCAACTCCTGAAGTGGGAGGAACAATGCATGATGCCTACAAGGAGTCCACCTACTTTGGGTGAAACTCTTAACCTGCGGCTGCCAAGACTCAATCCTGAGTCCTTGTTCTCATTCTACCACTCAAAAACCAACTAAGCTGCCCATGCGGGCAACATGCCATGATTCTTATGAGGTAGGCATTGTTGCCATGCAAGAAGGGATTAAAGATATTTCTCACGACAACTATTACCAAACAGCTGTAGATATTCATAAATTCTCATCACAGGTTGAAACGTGCATGAACTGCTTTGGGAATAAGATTGTTGAAGAACCAGAATTCAAACGGTTCCAAGAATGGATTCATGGTGTAACAATTGATTGCACAAATAGACTTCAAAAATACATTGATTGATTATGTCATTAAGTTCATGATTGAGAACGAAGCACATTTGTCGGGATTGAGATAAATGTTTCTGAGTTAAGGTAGTTGCTCTGGGATGAAGCGGTACCTGCAAAATTGAGAGGTTTAGAATTTGATACTCAACAAGGCTTGTGAATATCCATTTCTTCCTCTTCCCCACGTAATGGTGCAGGGGTTCTCAAAAAAGAGGGGAAAAGAGGGATAAGTTTTTTGGTCATTTAATATATTTTTTTCATTCCATGAAAATACTTTATACTTTGTCTGATGACTTTTCGTATCCTGTATATAATTTATTTTTGCGAATCTCATCAATTTCATCCTTAATTGTATTTTTACATTTTTCTGAAATTCTTACTTCAAGATATTTTCTTAACTAAACTATATATAACGCCGTAAAAGTTGCATGGTAACATTACTCAAATACAAAAAAAAAAAAAAAGAAAGAAAGAAAGGATGCGTGGTGACAATTGGGTCTCAAAACCACATATTGCTTTTACAAAAAGAAAATGCTCAAAAGGAAATCTTTATATAGACAGGTCTATAGCAAAACTAGGAACGCCCTCAATCAATCAGTGCAATTGGATATGCTATTTATCTACCACTTGGCTCAAAATGGAAGCAGGTGCGAAAGAGAATTTGTTTTTTTTTTTCCTTCTTTAACAGAGATTAAAGTCCCAAAATGTTGAATGTATATTTGATATATCATCATAGAAGAAAGATAAGATAATAAAACTTATAATAAAGGGTTCAGTTAGATAGTGATAGGCCCAACCAAACACACAATTAGGTCTCACTTTTCTTTTCATAAAAAAATTACTTTCACATAACCCGAAAACTCTCTCAACTAAACACAATCAAAATACTCCCAAAATCTCTACAATAAAATAAATTAAATTTATTATATAACTAACGTAATCAATTAATTGGCAAAACATTCCTTATCAAAGTTGAAGGTTTTAGGTGTAATGGCACAAAATAAAATCAAAATATAAAAAAATAAAAACTATTTAAATTTTTGGATTCTGTTAAAAGAGTAAAAAAGAAAATTTAACTAATTTTTTCACCCAAAAAAAATTCAAAAGAATGTAAATTTGGGCCTAGAGAAAATGGGCTTCCGAGAAACCGAAGTTTGAGCTTTGAACTTGAAATCTTTAGCTGGCAACCGGAAAAAATGTGATGTCATAACCTTTTTTCTTTTTTTCTTTTTAAAAATCCGGATAGTTGATTAGGCGCTAGGGTTTTGGTTCAAATCAGTCACAGATAACAAGAACTTCTGGAGAAAGAGATCGATTTTAAGCACTTCTTTAGATTTTGTGTTTTTTGTTTTCTGGAAAGAGATTCAGGAGGAAAAATGGGAGCTGAAGGGCAAGAAAATGGTGGTTGTATCACAGCAGCCTCGGCAGGGGCGGGTTGCATTAGGATATATGTTGGAGGATTGGGAGGCAGTGTGAGCGCAGATGATTTGAAGAGGACTTTCTCTTCGCCCCAGTTGGGCAATGTCGATTCTGTTGAAATTGTTCGCACTAAAAGCCGCAGCTTTGCTTATTTGGATTTCCTCCCTGTTTCTGATAAAGGCCTCGCTAAACTCTTCAGCACGGTATCCCCCCTTTCTCTCTCTCTAGATATGTCTGTTTTGTATTTGTTCATGTGTTTGGCGTATTATGAATTATAGATTGGAATTTGTTTGTGTTATTGCTGTGGTTGGCTTTTTCCCGCTGGTTTTAGTGGTAAGTTTTGTGTTTTTACTGTTTGATGTTTCGGTACATGTAAATTATTTGGTAGAGAACGTATGCGCTGTGGCATTTTCAGTGCACTTTTACTGGGACGGGTGGATAGCTTCCGAGAGGAAACTAGCTGTTGGCAATTCTTAGCGAAAGAAGTTAAAAGTGCTAGCTTTATTAGCAGTTAGTGATGATCATTTCTTATTCTTGCGTCTTCTGTCAGTAGGCTTATCTTGATGGTTTGTGAGATTGTCCTTACAACATAACGAACATGAGCATACAAAATGTTGGAGCATAGTTGAGACTGCGGATGTTATATGCATAGAAGGGGCATTTAAGGTGCCTAATCGGTTTCTTGCAGTGCTGAGTTTGAGGTCACTATCTTTGAGCTTCTTTTTAAATGCAATGGTTAGAATATAAAAATAAGCAAATCCACAGAATGTGAAAAAATTAAGCAAAATGACCCATAAATTGCTTTGCCTGTAAAGGGTTAATTAACTAGAAATGGACTGACTAAGTGAGGATTGCAGCCTTGAAGTATGTCTTGGGAAGCTTCGATTATGAGGGCTACATTATCTCCGTGAAAGGGAAAGAAGCAGGTAAGGTGTGGGAAAAGGTAAGAAAGAAAGGGAACTGTGAATTATAAGTGATTTTTGTTGGAATTGGTAACATGTCTGCCTGACTGGTAGAATAGATTGTGATCAGATTTCACATCAGATTAGTTTTTCTTTTTTTAATGTTTTTCCCTCTCCATTTGTTTTTGGAGGGATGAATTTCCTTCTTCTGGGGGGTTGTGGGTTCAGGAGAGTCCCAATTAGTTTGGAAGCATGACTGGATAGAGGTACTGAAGGTGCTCTAAACATCCTGTTTATCGCCTTATTGCTCCTTGGAGACACTTACACCATTTTTGGTGGAAAAAGTTTCATGTTCATCTCTGTTTCTTAATTTCTGATGGCTTTGAGATGTCTTAGATATTCTCATTTGCTTTCTTCTTTTTTCACATTAAACATGCATGTTTTTCCTTGTCATCTAATTTGTGACTCTTCATAGTACAACGGATGCATGTGGAAAGGTGGGAGGCTTAGACTTGAGAAGGCTAAAGAACACTACCTTCTCCGCTTGAAACGTGAGTGGGCAACGGATGCTGAACTTTCCAGTGATCCTCAGAACCATAATGTTGACGCTGTTGAAAACCCTCACTCTTCAGAAAAACTGTTGAAAGTCTGCAACTCGGGAATGGAGCTTCGAATTTTTTTCCCCAAATTAAGGAAGGTGAACCCTTTGTATAATTTTTCCTTTTTTCACAAACATATCCCAGAGGAAATTTCTTTTGGTTTCAGTAATTTTATCTATTTAATTTGGTCGTGGTCAAATTGAAAAGATGATCGAATCAAAGCAATTAATGCCGATGGAATCATGTGCTGAGACATGTCCTTAAATGGGACAGACTATCAGTCTTATGCAAAATTGGATTTCTTGCCCAGGTCAGGCCATTACCATTCAAAGGAACAGGAAAGCACAAATACAGTTTTCAACGCATTGAGGCTCCTCCCCTCCCAACTCATTTCTGTGATTGTGAGGAGCATTCAGTTCCATTTGAATCAGGCAAAGGAGAACCTTCTACCAATGAGGAGAAGGAAACTGGTGGGATGGATGATGAAGAGATTAGCATGATGACTTCTATTATGAGCAAGATTTTTCGAAGGGAGAGCTGCTCAGATACAACTTCTAGAATAGATGAATTTGCAACTGAAGCATATAACACAACCAGATTAAATGATGATTTACAATTTGATAATGCTCTGTCAGATCAAGGGAGTGATGAAGATAACCTCATCATTAACATGGTAGCTTCATCGAAGTCGATTGGTGAAATCCCTTTGTCAAGTTATCGGGGACCCAAAACAATTACTGCCAACCAGGTAGCTCATTTCTGGCACTTAGAAGTTTCTCACTTCACCATTAGCTTTTCTAACTTTCAATTGGTGAGATAATTTCTCTCTCGGCCTATGTAGGAGTCACAAGCTTCAAAAACTAGACCCATTCAGAGAACGCCTAGAAGCCAGAGGAAGATGTTGTCCTCAAACCAGAAGCGGAAAGCTCCTCATGATGAAGATGCCCATACAAAAAACATTTTCCCTGTTAATGCTGAAAAGAAGGCCAAAATGCATTCTACTTCAGATGATTTGGAGATTATTCCAGATACTCAACCCAAAATACCAGCTGATATTCCACAGTCAAGTCATTTTCCTGTGCAAAGACAAAAATCTGCTTTCAGAGATCTAGTCAGTGATACGGATAATGCAACATTTTGCATCTCAGATATTACGTCAGATATTGGTGCCAAAGAAGAAGGAACATCAAAATCTGAGAATTCTGATGTGCAGTGCCTTGTGGAGGAAGAAAATCTGAAAACTGAACCTTTCCAGCCTGTAGAAGGGAATAGATCTTTGGAAGTTGTATCTGTTGTTCCAAATGCTGAAATGAATAAGTCAGCCAAGAATTCTTCGTGGTTGCAGAAATCCTCATGGGTGCAGCTTGTTGGCAGTTCAACTGATAGCTCTTTTAGTATCTCACAAGTGTTGCCCGGTCTAAATGTAGAAAACCAAGATCTACAACCCCTTAAGGGCACAGATTCTTCGGCTCCAGTAAATGGTAAGAATCAGAACTTAATGAAGACTGATGGAAGCGTTTCTCCAGGAGATATTTCTAAACCTCATATTGAAGAGAATAAGGTTCCCGCTCTTGATGGGGGTGACCAATCAAATTCAGTAAAAAAGCTGCGAGCAGTCAGAACTGGCAATGAAGCCTTGGCTTCGTCACCAGGTAACAAACGCCTCTTCCGACCGAAGCAAACATCTGTAGGAGGTTCTGGCATGAGTGAAACTTTCACTTTCATGAGGAGTAGTGCTTCAATGAAAGAGTGGACGAAAACCAAAGCTGCTTTAAGTGGTTCACTAAAGAAAAAGCGCAATGAGAAGTAAGCAGCCAAATAAGAAATGGAGGTCTTCATTCATAGCGCAAGTACATTTCTTCAGTAGACTAGAAGCGTGTCAAAACTTATGCGACTTCAGCATTAGCTTCAAACTCATCCTTGAGCATAAGCGGCAGTTCAAGAATCTACTGGCTATCCTGGTAAAGTTGCACGCGAGTGCTGGCTCTTCTTTTCAATGCAAGAAAATCTCAGGTTGCAAAATTTGCATGGAATTGAGATTAGTGCCCTTGAGGTTTTCATTGAAATTCACTTCTTGATTGTACTGCAAAAGTGGACCAACATATGAAAGAAGTTGAATTTGTTTGTTTCTGAGAATTGCCTATTGGTATCTACTTTTCGGGATTATGAAAATAGTTGTGGGTTTGTTAACCCTTTTGCTTTTTCATTTCATGTATAGTGACGATCTATCTAGCCATTTCCAGTTTCTGATGATATACTTGAAAGAGTGAAAAAGTTCAGAACAAACATATATTATTCTAGGAAGTAATTTAGACTTAAGTCCAATTACACTTTACAAACCAAAGAGTGTCAGCATGCCCTAGAAAAATTATTAACTTCGCTCGCTGTTTCCTGGGCCATTCATGGTTTTGCCGTTCAAAATGACATTCAAAAATAGTCTGTTTAAACCGTTCATAATAGAGGGCAAAACTATATTCCATTTTCTAGATCAAAACAAAGATCATGTTAATCATACTTGTAATTCAACCCATTTTCTTTCTTTTCAAACTCCTGTAATAATCAGTCTCCATTGTTTTCTACATTTTCTGTCATCAAGTATCGAGAAGAAAAACACCATAACATAGATAGAACAATGCGTGAAACGATAAAAAGATTTATAGCTGTTGCTAGATCCAAATGGAGTACATCACAAAAGCTTACTAGGGAGCTTGGTCTAAGAGGGTCTTATTTTCTGCAACAGTTCACTTTTAATGAAGTCACTAACAAGTACAATCAAATAATTGTTATAATTACCATACATGATAGTAAATGATTGCCAACATTACTATCTCTCTTTGAGTTCCTGCTCAAACTGATGTAGTTTTTCCCGAAGAGGCTGCAAAAATTCTCTCATATCCCGGATAATTCGCTGCTTCTCTTCACGGACAAGGTCCTTTTCTTCGCTCAGTCTCACTTTAATCTGCAGTTGCAAAGCCAGCAAAAAGTATAAACAACCACAAACAAAGAGAGATCTTAAAACAAGCTGAAGAGAAATAATATGATTACGAATTATGAATAGAGGTAAACTTTAAATAAAGCAGCAATGGATTAAACCTCAATTTTCTGGAAGTCAAATTAACCGTCAAGACTGATATACCTGCAAATCATCCAATTCTCCAAGTGAGAACTCCTCAATCTCTATGTAGCCCTTCACCGTCTTCTTCTCTGATTCAATGAGCCATTCCCCTATATTGACAAGGAATGAAGATGAAATAAAGGTCAAAGGCGAGAGAGAGTTTCCAGAAACCAGATTAGATGAATGACCTTTATTATAGTAGAAATTACCTTTCACTTTCAGTGTCAACTCATACGTATAGCCAACACGTTTCTTATTCCGAACAGTAACTAAGAATGCCTGCACAAAAGTAGATGGTCTATAAGGAAACAAGGAATGAGAAACTTATCTGAGTTGTGATAGTTGTCCCAAATTACCAGCTTTGACCTTATAATCCTATTGTGAAATCTTCTAAATTATCACACCAGACTTCAACCAGCACGCTGAGCTTTCATGAGCCTAAGCAATTTCGTATTCCTTCTACCTTCTACTCAAAGATATCACATTCAGGAGAATTTTATTTCCATTTGTGTCTTGAAGTGTTAATAAACAATTCTTCTGAATTTATCAACATCATGTAACTTTAAATAAGCCAATCATAACTGAGATGCAAGTCCTCCGTGAAGATTTCAAAACAACATAAAATATTTGTATGCATGCAAGCATAGACATGTAAAATTCTTCAATTCAACAACAATATTAAATATCAAAGATGACTGATAGATAAATTTGGTGCTTCCAAGAAGCTTACAAGCCTCAATAGAAATGTTCTTGCTGCAAACATATTTACAAGGACTCACATCACCAGTGCATCTTGTTACTTCCGCTATTTCAGCCTTGCCACCAGAAAAACCCACAGATCCGATAGACACAAGCAGCTCCTGCCATTCAAGGCCAATTTCAGGGAGCATTATGATTTAACATTCATTATAAGCTGAAGAATCAACAAAGGATTGTCAGATGAGCATAAAAGTTCCTGCTAATGAAGTAGTTAACGTAACAACTACTTCCCCACCTCTTCTCTTCTGAATTACTTCTTTCATGGATGTTCATGTGGAGGCATTTCCCTTCAAAGATTAAAGCAAAAACTACAGGATAATCATTATTTAACTACTTATCACTTCAGCCTCCATTCAGTCCTTTATTTAGTTCCCAACAGAATTTGGATTACCCACTAGCAACTTCAAATTAGCTTTCTAACAATTTATCAAAACATTGCATGAATGACGCAGAACCAATAATTGGATATATTTTCATCATAAACAAAGAACTCAAGTTTTCCTAATCTGGGAAGACCAATAGTGTCATCTTCCCTTAAAGATTATTCACAAATCCAAGACCAACACCAACCTAGTAAATTAAGCTAGAGTAAAATTTACACTTTCTGACCTTGATTCTATCGGCTGCCCATTTGTTTAGGCTCTTCTCTTCCCATGTTCCAGCCTGTTAACATAAGCAAAGTAAGAGATCAATAATAGAAGTAAAAATGGACCAAAAAGAAAAATCTTCAATAGACCATGTTCCCCTAAGAAATAGAGAAAAATTAACTGGACTAGGAATTAACCGTAAGCACTGTCTGTGGTATAGTAAGACTAGAAAGGCCTAGAACTAGAATTGCAGCAAGAAGGCAGCCAACAAAATCCTTACAACTATACATATTCCCACAGGAACCTGAAAAAAGTTTTTGCCGCTTGCATTAGCTAGCACTGTCATTCCAGCATATGTACCAACATGGTTTCTTCAAATGACTTAGAGTCTGTGTACAAAAATTCAAAGGCCGAAATAAAGATGAGCTATTCCCATTGCCTTGTACCCTGAATAGTTCTAAAAGATAATAATCTTTATTCTACAGCATCTATCCCCAGAAAACTACGTTTTTGCATTTCTTATCAGGTCTGCCAAGAATAAGATTCAGAATCCATCATTTCAAATCAAACTAGATCTTGCCCACTATTCTTTTCACCTTATACACAAAAAGCATTCAATATCTGAACATCCTTCTTGTGTTTATGACCTATACCAGCAAAAAGGTCTAAGAATTCCTCTTTTTCCCCGTAAACCCATTCATCCATTCGCTTCATTTAATTGCATATACCACAGGCCAAAACTAAATTCTTCTATACGAAAGAAATGATTTCAGGTCTGAAATAGGCTAAATTTTTCTGGAAATTTTCGATTCCTTTTCTTACAAATATATTTAAAGCACACATTAAAGCAGGCAAACAAACAAAAAAATCAACTCAAGAGAGTAATGTTAGATAAAACAATGCAAAAGAACTAAAAACAAGCAACTTAAAACAATACAAAAGGTCAGGGCTTTCAGCAGAAAACCCAAGATAAATCAAACATAAAAAACATATCTTTTGCTTTTGTTTTCCGTTGAAGAGCATTATAACCATGAGTGTTACGACAGCAAACAAAATAACCCCCACGAAAGCACAGTAATGAATACCCGATTCCAAGCAGAACCCAGGTGGGTAGAGTTTTCATTAGATTGCTTGGAGAGGTCGTCAGGAGTAAGCTTTTTTGGGACAGGTAGAGGTGCAGCATCCTGGGCCATCTCCCTCACCCAATACGTATACGACGCTGCCTCAGCCTGCTTTTCCGTCGACACCGCCACTGCACCATCACCTTCCATTGTAATCCAAAGTCCTATCACCTAAAACTATAAAATATCAGGAACAATTGCCCAGAACGTGTGATCTGGAATCAATAAATGGCTTGTTGATCTTCTCAAGAACAAACGGATTCCGCTTTTTTTAATTGGGCTGAGTGGGCAGAGCGGGATCTGGATTGTCTCGGGAAGGTTCGGTTGGATTCAGGAGCAGAAAATTGGAGGAAAAAAAATATAAGGAATGGGTTAGAAAAAAGTAGCCTCCAAATTTGGACTTGAACTTTTTCAAGAATGGAGGTCCCTCCTCTTCAAAGTCTCACTCTGATTTGATTTTGACGCATGAATTTTTATGTAATAATTTATTTAAAGTTTTGTTTGATTCTGTTTTGGACCTTTTGGTGATTTGGGTTGGATGGTCATAGGCGGGTCTCTGGAACCTTCTTTGGGTTAGACCGAACTGACTAGACTGTGAACCGGTCCCTAATCAGATGTATTAGACCAATCGAGAGTCTGATACAAAAAAAAAAAAAAAAAAAAGATCCGAACACAGCCTCCAATAATCATTGATGAGGATCTTTCGTTTTTTTGTCCGTTTTGATGTTTTTTCTTCTCTCATTGACGCAATTAATTGCTTTTGAATTGTTATTTCGGTGTTTCTTTTGTTGTTTTTCAGATCTACTGCTTCTTTGAATTTTGGAAATTGGATAAGTCTTTCGGTTGTTTTGACTATTTATCTGAGTTTAGATGGTTTGATTAGTGTTATTCGCATCCTATGGTAATCTGGTTTGAGAGACAGAGTGATCGACTAGCTTTGGGATGGCTTTGGACGTGCCTCAGTTGGCTTTGAAGCTAAATTCAATTTGTTTCGATATTGTCTAACGTCAAGATGTTGTTTGATCTTTCAATTTTGGAATGTTACATTCAAAGATAGTGCCTTTGTCAGTTGGAGTCCAGCCTTTTCTATTAAATTCTAGTAATCGACAAATTAATGCTCAGTGGTTTATGAGCTCTTAAGAGGCTTTCAACCTTAATTTTCGATTGGGAAATGCTCGATCATCTTATTCCGTGTTTCTCTCATTGCATGCCGTTAATCAGTTCGTTTGACATGGTGGAAATATTGAAGGAGATGGAGCTGCAGTGATCTTGACATGTTTTTGGTTTTGATCATGAGGAGGCTAGTCCTTGAAACTGAAAAGGTTACTGAAACAAAAACCAGGTGGTAATAGACTTAGATGGACCTTGGTGTTTGACGCAGTCCTGTTACATTTTGGACGAAAGCTTACTGTGGTTAATCAACCAGTAGATGATGTGTTGTTCTCAAGCATGACTGTCATAGAACTTATGATTGTTGAGAAATGAAACTTTTGAAGTGCGGGTAAGAGTTATGTTGAGGATAACTGAACTTGAATTGCGATTCTGATAATGTTTTTTATACCACCAGTGCTCTTTTGATTTCAGAAAATGTTTCTGGAGATATTCTTTGATTTTGGCCCATGGGAGTTCTGTGTTGTTGATGCAGTGCAATGCTGAGTGTTCTTGTGTGTCAAAATTAATATTTGGACATTTTTACTCTTCTAGAAGTTTGCCAGGCTTAGGCTAACAGGGGAAGTTAATCAGTAAAGTAGTGAATGCGAAGCAATTAGTGCAACAAGGGAAGTTTGCATGCACTATAACTGACACATAGATGTTGTAGATGAGAAGATTAGGTCATACATGAGAATGAGGACATAATATAGGAAGACAATCTTTGATATTTAGTGTAAATAGATTTTCATGGGATTCTTATAAATTTTACAATTTCTCAAATATCTTCTTCTTGCCATAATAAAGTTTTGCTCAAATAATGATGACTTCCAAAGTGGATTTTTATATGCCATAAAATTCTTTTTGACAAATAATATCTTATGAAATCCTAATGCTAAGAGACTTTCCAAATATGTCTTCAATCTCCCCTTTGGCAAGTATGTCGTAACAGTTCTTCTATGCACAATGTATCATGTATTTCTCAATATTATTGCTTCAGTCTTTATCAATCAGCTGCATAACATAAATTTGAAGTCTTCCCTAGAATTAGAGGAAAATTGGCAAGCCATATTGTGGAAACTTGAACCCTTCTGATTTCTGCGAATTCAAATAGAAACAGGCATAGAAGCTAGAAAGTAAGAAATATAAATAAATCATTATACCATTCCGAAGGAAAAGATTACATGATGAAAGAAAGAAATTGAAGATTACATTCACCAGTGGTTCTCCTCAAAACACCTGTTTTTGGTCTACTTGACTTTAAAGTCTCTCTGGTTTCCCCTTTGTCCTTTTTCAATACAGCATATATGCTGCTGGTTAGACCACTAGCATGTAAAGTCCAGTATGGATTGAAGCAGATGCGAAATGCGTTGCAATTCTCAATGCTTATATAAGGCCTTTTGGCCTAAGCTGCTGTGGTTTTTGTTTTTTTATTTTTTCCATGTTTTGGTCACTAGTATGGTAGGGTTGAATCAATTTGAGAGTTCAATCTTCCCTCTGTTTAGAATATGTGTTAAATTCAATCATCCTGTGGCAGATTGATGCATCCCGGTTTTACATTCCTGGCAAGAATGAACCCCAAATATTATTGGAAGTGTGGTGATATGTTGCAAAAAGTTTCCATCCTTCTCAGTACTCTAGCTTGGAGATGAATTGAAAGCGTAAATTAGGCTATGCAGTATTTTTTTGAGAATATATATGAGTTGATTGCACATAGAAGTGTTATATTAAATAAGTTTCTTAGGCTGTATAGTATCTATTCGTTTTTTATGTAAATAGTACCTTTTTCAGTATATATTGAACTGATTTTTAACCGTTAAATTTTGATTTAACAATTAAAAATTTAGATATTGTGAATAATTATTCACTTTATAATTAAATAAGTATTCACTACAATATAATTATTTAATCATGAAACAAATAATTATTAAAATGTGAATAACTATTTATAAGATGTTAGTTTTTAACTGTTAGATTAAAATTCGACGATAAAGATTAATTATGTACATGCTAAAAACATAAGCCATTAACACCAAATCTTGGAGTGAAGATTTTCCAGATGCTACGTCTTCGGATTGCCTCCAAATTTGAAGTCTCACTGCTGGATTTTCGGATAGTTCTGAAAATGACTCCAATTGTAATTTTATATTTTGCAATTCAAATGAAATTTTGAGCCAGGCATGTTGTACCGGAACTGCGCATTCTCCATCTTCTTCTATTTTTTGGTTTGGGTATGAGCAGCGTAATCTAACTTGTATAATGCTTAACATTTTTTTTAAAAAAATTTGTATAATTTTCTAAGGAAAACACTTTTATTTTATTCAAAAATGAAATTCTAAATATTTATCTTTCTAATTAGTTGATCGTATTTATGTAACTTTGATTTTTTAAAAACATATCCAAAATTTGATATTTTGATATTAGTTGATTACGTACATATTTGTTCTTATGAAGGCATCAAGTGTGTATTTGTATTGTATTTAATTGGAAGAATTTTTATTTTAGGTAATGTGAAAGTGAATTTTTTATGAGAGGAGAAATGTGATCTAATTGTGCGTTTGATTGAGCCAAACACAATCCAAATACACCTTTAATCTATTACTATTCTAAAAGTATGGGAAGGTGTCATGTGGATTTAAACCTTTTTTGTTTCTTCCTTTTTTGAATGGACAAAAATACCCTTAGATTGAATAAATTATCCAACTCCATTGGTCCAAAAACAATATTCATTTAATTTCCACTAAACAAAGTCACTCCTCCAATTTATTTAATAAAAAGGTACATTAATTTAGCTCTAGCACTTACTTCCTAATCTTTACATACAAAAATATTCTATAATTATATTAGTTACTTCTCTAATTTAATGATTGCAATTACATAGAGGAATGCCACATACATGCTAATAATTAGAGCATCCAATAATTTTTATTACAATAATCCCAAACAAAATATCATGATTACTTATTAGAATACCAAGAACTTATTTATGTATTATTATTTATTTATTTATCACAATTATTTATTTTTTATATTATTCTAATTCTTATATTGTAAAAATAATTATTATGAAAGTTAACATTCTATTTTATTCATTTAAGATCAGCACATTAATTAATAATTAATGGTACTTATACACAGGGAAGTTACATAGAGGGTAATAACTAATAATTATTATGAAAGTTAATATTCTAATTTATTCATTTAAGATCAGCACCTTAATTAATAATTAATGTTGCTTATACACAGGGAAGTTACATTGAGGGTAATAATTAATAATGAAAGTTATTTGTAAAGTGCATTCAATATAGAAAATAAATATATGATATCAAACAAATATATAATATCTCTACATTGCTGTTGAATCCATTCATATTTGTCTTCTTTCATAAAAAAAAAGAATAAGAAACTACATCAAGCCATAGAGTTTCAATCGCCTTTCTAGGAGGAAGAACGCCAAATTCGAGTCCCAAAATTAAGGTACATTGACCATCAACAACTTACTGGTTTTCCTTTCCTTTGTTTAGTTTGCATAATGTATACTAATGTATCCATATAAATATGTCTCTGTGTTCACATTTACGTTTTATGTAGTGAAAGATTCTCTATGTTTGCGCGGTTTTACTTCTGTAATCAATGTTATGGGTATTGTAAATAAGGTTGGGCTGAATTCCTTACGGTCCAACAAGGTTGATGAAATTTGAGGTTTCTCCAGTGAGTTGAAGTGTGTCATGTGGATTTAAACCTTTTTTGTTTCTTCCTTTTTTGAATGGACAAAAATACCCTTAGATTGAATAAATTATCCAACTCCATTGGTCCAAAAATAATATTCATTTAATTTCCACTAAACAAAGTCACTCCTCCAATTTATTTAATAAAAAGATACATTAATTTAGCTCTAGCACTTACTTCTCTAATCTTTACATACAAAAATATTCCATAATTATATTAGTTACTTCTCTAATTTAATGATTGCAATTACATAGAGGAATGCCACATACATGCTAATAATTAGAGCATCCAATAATTTTTATTACAATAATCCCAAACAAAAATATCATGATTACTTATTAGAATACCAAGAACTTATTTATGTATTATTATTTATTTATTTATCACAATTATTTATTTTTTATATTATTCTAATTCTTATATTGTAAAAATAATTATTATGAAAGTTAACATTCTATTTTATTCATTTAAGATCAGCACCTTAATTAATAATTAATGGTACTTATACACAGGGAAGTTACATAGAGGGTAATAATTAATAATTATTATGAAAGTTAATATTCTATTTTATTCATTTAAGATCAGCACCTTAATTAATAATTAATGTTGCTTATACACAGGGAAGTTACATTGATGGTAATAATTAATAATGAAAGTTATTTGTAAAGTGCATTCAATATAGAAAATAAATATATGATATCAAACAAATATATAATATCTCTACATTGCTGTTGAATCCATTCATATTTGTCTTCTTTCATAAAAAAAAAGAATAAGAAACTACATCAAGCCATAGAGTTTCAACTGCCTTTTTAGGAGGAAGAACGCCAAATTCAGTCCAAAATTAAGGTACATTGACCACCAACAACTTACTGGTTTTCCTTTCCTTTGTTGAGTTTGCATAATGTATACTAATGTATCCATATAAATATGTCTCTGTGTTCACATTTACGTTTTATGTAGTGAAAGATTCTCTATGTTTGCGCGGCTTTACTTCTGTAATCAATGTTATGGGTATTGTAAATAAGGTTGGGCTGAATTCCTTACGGTCCAACAAGGTTGATGAAATTTGAGGTTTCTCCAGTGAGTTGAAGTTCTTAGGAAATGGGAAGTTTTTGTGTTTGGTACAAGTTATTCCTACATGTTATTCTTGTCTTGTTTGTTCCAGCTTCTACTGCACAGTTAGCACCATTAGAAACAAGAATTCTCTTCCAAGTTCAGCAGATTCTTGAATATCCGCAAGTGCTTCAAGGATGGAATAACTGGACAAACTTCTGCTTTCTCCCCCCAGTCACCTTCTCTTGTTGTTGTTTGTTCAGGTAATCATATAACAGAATTAACTATTGTTGGAAACAAAACCTGTCCTTCCAAGATTTCTAAAACCTCCTTAAAGAACTTGCCTAACCCTCAGCAAACTCTGTCACAAAAATTTTCAATAGATTCATTCTTCACTATTCTTACTAAGCTTTCCAACCTGAAAAGGTTGTCACTTGTGTCCCTCGGACTATGGGTCCATTACCGGCCAAGATTGATCGGTTTTATTCCCTTGAAGTGCTAAATATTAGTTCCAACTTCATTTCTGGTACAATTCCTCAGTCAATAGCCAATTTCAAGAATCTCAAGAGTCTTGTTTTAGCTGATAAATTGTTCAATGGAAATGTTCCGAATCTAAAAGTCTTAGCAGTGCTACAAGAGCTGGATTTGAGTGATAATCCCCCTTGGACCAATGTTAGCAGTCCTTCCTTTTAATCCTTTTCATTTTTAAGTGTCTTTTTACCTGCAATGGCTTCCTAACATCAAAATCTAAATCTTAACTACAAATTACATTTTAGAATGCATATGTATTCTTTACTTTCCTATAGATCATAAATACTCAATTGAAACTACACTTGCTCAAAATAGAGATTCAGTGAGGTCATATGTTGCTAGCTTGGTAAGTCAATTTATATTTTATTTATTTTTCCAACCTTACATGTATAGTGTTTCAGAACTTTGTAGACACACAAATGCTGATGATGCTATGTTTAGGGAAGGCTACCATATCAACCTTAGCTTGATCACTGTCACAACTGCAATTAGAAAACTCAGGTCAGCATTAGTAGTAAAAATTACATTTTAGAATGCGTATGTCTAACCAAACATGTGCCTCAAGCATCTCCAGAAGGGTATTTATTTGAATAGTTTTGTTACAAAGTTTATTCACTCATGCACAAAAAGTTTTGTTGCATAAAGACAAAAACTGTCAAGATACTTTGTATTTCTTAACCAAAAATATGATTGAGAATTTCAAATTTCAACATGAAATGCATTAAGTAGGGAGTGTTTCATCAATTACCTTACATAGTGTTTCATCTGAGGTGTAAGTTTTGTATAACAAAGGGTCAAGTTGGTGACTTCATAATAGTTTAACTAAGAATACTGTATAACCCTTGAAGAATGGAAAGTTTACCTAAATGCAGAACAAGCGTACCTTCTAGAGAAACTTCTTACCAAGGTTTAGCCCTGTTTCTGAGGATTGCCTTCTCTTCACAATCTCTTCTTGTTCCTCCTAGGAAAATACCTAAAATTGTCAACTAAATCATTTGTTTAATCTTACCAAGGTTTAGCCCTGTTTCTGAGGATTGCCTTCTCTTCACTATCTCTTCTTGTTCCTCCTAGGAAAATACCTAAAATTGTCAACTAAAGAAAACATCATATTTGGATACTAATACTAAAGAAAACGTAGATGAACCGAGCAGAATATGCACACCTTGGCCTTCTTTAGGTACTGAGGATATTCTTCTAAGAGGATGATAACCCATGTTACAGCATGCTCTACAGATTCATGCCCTGCCAACAACTATATGATTAACAAATCTAGCTAAAATGTCTTTCTTTGCCATAGATTGATCAACCTTTGCCATCATCCCCCTTTTACACAACTTTCTGAAATGCCTTGTGCAATTTCTTTCGAGCCTTATTCAGGCAGAATATATCAAGAAAGGTTGATAAAAAAGTAATTCTTGTAAATATAAGATCATGCTAATTCTAGGATCTTTATTTTTTTGAAAATGAATCCAGAAAATTCTCACCTTGAGGCCTTATGGTAAGCGAATCCAGGGAGATTAATGGCCATAGACTTGAGACCTTGATAAACCAATGTATACTCCCTTTCCAAGTGATCGAGTGATATTGTGTCAATTTCGTTACTCATAATGATGTCCATCATGGCTTTGAAGGCAGTTCTCTTCATCTCAGTCAAGAACTCAATTGGCTAATCATTTTTGTCCATGCCTCAAATGAATTTGCCGCAGTCTCCTTGATATACTCCATAAACAAAGACAACATCTTCTGACCGGCGATCGGACTTGCTGTAAGCTTGCGAAGATGCTTGTGTTCTTGGACGGATACACCATGGAGACCTTTCTTTCCCTACTAAATCTGAGACTGATTTTTGGCCAACCCAGTCCAAAATGTTCATGTATTAAAACTTTTCTGCATGCTTATGCAGTTGTAACAATGATACTCTGCTTCCCAAACAGCAATGCCATGTAAATTGGTGCCTTGCCAAATCTGTTTTATCAAATCCAAACTTTCTCATATAGTTATCTTACAAAAGAAGTCAACACACTCAAAGAAGTTTTGTATAGTTACATGTCCATCTAGAGACCCATTATTTCCCATTTCCACAAGTAAGAAAGCCATGGCATCCTCTGGCAGCCTATGCACCCTGCGGATCATAATGAAATATAACAAAGAATTATATCACTCAAAACATTCCAAATTCCAAATTAATGATCCTATATTACTTTAAAATAATAAAAAAAACATAGTTTGAAATAATAATTTTTTCCTAATGGTTCTTTCTGACAAATCTATCTGAATATGCAAGAATCCATTATTAGAACTTTCAATTGCAGACCATTGAACTCCAAACAACTTTTATGTTAAAAATGAAGCCATTTAGGAAGATTAAATGGTATGAGAGCCCACCATCCAAGACATTGATAAACTGTTAGATACTGAAGTGATATTTAAAACTCCAATACTCCAACAAAAGCTTACGTCTTACCAATACTGCAAAGAAACCAATGAGGTATGGCATGCATAATTCAGCAACATAACATACATGTCCAGGATTGCTGTCCATGAAACAACATCTTTCTCCTCCATTCCATCAAAAATTTTCCTTGCCAAGCCGATTTCTCCCAGCCTCAGATTGAAAGAGATCAAAGAATTAGAAACGGCCACGATATCCTCAAAACCAACCTTAACAATCAAGCTTAAGATACTCATTCCCAGTTCAAAGTTGCACAAATCTCCACAAGCTCTAATGAGAGTAGTAAAAGTAACAGCATTCGGTATAAGTCTAAATTCAAGCATTCTCAAGAAAAGTTTCATCCCTTGAAAAGCCAATCCATTTTGCACCAACCCACTAATTGTGAAAGTCCAAGAAAAAACATTATGAAATGGGTTTCTATCAAAATACCACATTGCCTCCTTCACTCTACCATATTTCAACAAACTCGAAACTAAAGCAGTCCAAGTAACCACATTTCTTTCAGGCATTTCACCGAACAACCGCCGAGCTTTATCCAACTCTCCCCACTCGACATTGGCAGTAATTAAACAATTATGAACAACTAAATCAAACCCGTTAAACTCCTTCAGCATCTGGTTTATTTCAACATATTTACTACAATTTAAGTACATAGTAAGCAATTTAACAGTTGTTTATCTCTCCGATGACATGCCCATTTTAATTAAACAGCCATGAAGAGCAGCTCCTTGAGTAATCAACCTTCGGTTCGACAAATCTTTCAAAAGGTTAACGCTATTATGTAAACAAATTTTTGAAGCTTTTTTCTTGAATTGGTATTGAGAAGAATCTTGCAGGCACTTTTCATACATAAGAATTTAGTGAGAAAACAGATACTTACGGCTGACAAGAAGTGAGAGCAGCGGCTGACAAGAAGTGAGAAAAACTGATTGCAGCTTCCTCTGTATCGAAGTTAGAACTATGGAAATTTCTTTATTTCTTCATGGCTCTAAATATTGGCTTTGAAATTTTCTTTTTTTTTTCTTTTGGTTTTGCTGGATCTCAAATTTTCCTTTGTAGATTTTGGCCTGCTTTAATAAAGTTATTGTTTTACACTTAAAAAAATATGCCTACTAATGAGCAGGATTATTTATTTTTTATTATTTTTCTATCTAAAAATAGAAGTTTATTTATTTCTTATCATTGTTCTATCTAAAAATAAAATTGACAATGATTTTATCAAAAAGTCATTGTAAATTTTCTATCTAAATATTTAGGATACGATTAAATAGTATTTTAGTTTTAAATTTTTATTCTTAAATTTCGAAAGAGAGAATTATATATAAAAAAAGAAATACAAAAAAAAATTGTATATTAAACTTCATAGCGAGATGTAGTACAAATATATTCTTAATTTCACAAAAATCTTTATTCCGTCCAATTGTTCAACAACCTTTTTTTGGAAAAAAAAACGTAAAGTAAGATTGCATTAAGTAGGAAAATCAGAGTTTGAAGCCTCGTCAATGCAACCATGAGTTTCGATGGAGTGCTTTAGCCAATAAATGGGATGAAAAATTACATACACCCACTGATATTCCTTACACTCTTACGCTACTACGTTGCCCTCTTTATTTGATCAACAAACTCATTATTAATCTATCACTTATAATTATTCCGCTAATGTCTGGTTTACTGATCATGACGAAGATTATTCATTGATTCTTGCCATATAACTAAAAAATTTTTTCTTTCTTTCGTCAATTAAATAGGTGTATTTGAATTAGAATTCAACTAAAATATTTTACTTCTCTCTTATTTTTAATCTAAATTTTACTTTATTTTTATAAGTAATTTACTTTTATAATTTTCAATATAATTCAATTAAAAAATTTAAGAAGAAAAGAAATAGCAAATAAAAAAATCTTCTATTCTTTATCACAAAAAAAAATATTAAGTAAATAGGGCGATGATAATCACTTAAGACCTACTTTGGGTGGAAGAATCTAGATTCTCTTTCTAGCAAAGTAACACATAAGAGTAGCGTCTGGCTAATCAAACACGTGTCTCAAACATCTTCAGAAAAGGTATTTATTTGATTGAGAATTTTAAAGTTCAACATGAAATAACATGAAATGATTGGCTTAATAATATTTAATATTAAGTTAAAATCTTAATATTAAATATTTAACTTAATATTAATATATATATATATATAATACTTTATATTAATATACAATATTAATAATATTATAATAATTATTTAAAAATTATTAAAATACTAAAAAGCTTCAAAAAATTAAATTCACGTGCAACGCACGTGTCACTTTCTAATAACTTTAAATGACATGAAATAATTAATTTGTTTGAAAATCGGATAAAATAGTGAATGAAAAACTAATCGAATTTATCGAAGTCATATACCCATAGAGTATATTTTCTTACTCAAAGGAATAAGAAAAGGAATGCAGAAACACTTTTTAAAAGCTAACAATCTAATTTTTGTATCGTACATTAAGTACATGCATGAACCCATCTTTCTATTTTTCACCAAAAAAACTCCTTGGACCTGCCTATCTTTCCGATTAAAGTCCATCAAAGGTAAGTTTTAGACTAGACAAGGATCTGCAAATCCAATTTTCTCGTTGTCCTTTCCCTACAAAAATTCTCAATGAGCAAATTTATAAATTTCAAGATAAAAATCTTTATTCAAAATTCTAAAGATTTCAGTTCTGTCGTGAACGGTATCTGTTTCCTTAACTTACTTGCCTAACTATTGTAACCAGTGACGTTCCAGAAAACTAGGATAAAGAACCCATCAGTCGTTGACATGGAGCATCGTCGACGCAATTCAGCTAGGCTTGTCCATTTCATGCATAACTTGCCGGGCTCTCTCGGCAGTCGGTTTGTTCCTTTCACTGCCAAATGAATATTCAAATTAGCATCCACCGAAAGAAGGTCTATCTATAAATACCTCTGTGCCTCAAGGGAATTCAGTGTGCCTGATCTCCTCTTAGATTGTTCAGAACATTAGTTGACAGTAATATTCTTCTTTCATCTTTTAGGCAACAATGGCTTCATTCTTGAATTGGAAACTTACTTTTGCTACACTGCTGGTGCTGGGGCTTTGGGCCTCTCAGGAAGCCACAGCTCGCAACTTGAATCAGCTTTCTATGGCCGAAAGACACGAGCGGTGGATGGCTAACTATGGACGCGTCTACAAGGATGATGCTGAGAAGGCAACTCGATTCAAGATTTTCAAGGAGAATGTTGAGTTCATCGAGTCCTTCAACAAAGCAGGGACTCGTTCCTACAAGGTAGCAGTGAACAAATTTGCTGATCTGACGAATGAGGAGTTCCGGAAGGCTCGTAATGGTTATAAACCATCACATTTCTGTAGGAAAGCACCAACTTTCAAGTATGAAAATGCATCTGCAATTCCTGCTACCATGGACTGGAGGAAGAAAGGTGCTGTTACTGGAATTAAGGACCAAGGCCAATGCGGTAAAGTCAATTACAGAAATCTTTGAAATATATATTTAATGTTCTCCAGCATTACCGCGTTAAATATTTTACCACATTATCCCTTAGACTACCATGTCAGTGGTTTAGGGAACATTACATAAGACTATATGGCCAATGAGGTTAAGTCAATTGCAGAAACCAAAGCCAATGCTGTGAAGTCTGAAACCAGCTAGATAGCCAGTATTTAATGTACTCTGAAGCACCAACATAGTAGTCCGATAGCTAAGTTTTAAACTTGATGAGGACGTAAAGGTTGTCACTTTGTTCGTATAATTATGAGATGGTGGTAACTAACCCATAATTCTTTATTTCCTAAGGTTAAGGACTTAACTTATTAGGGTATTGGTAACGTTGGGGTAATTTAGTTGGACTTAGTCCTTACAAATCTTTTTTCTTTAGAAAGAAATATTTAAGGGAAAATTATTATTTTGGTTTTTAAAGTTAGAGCTTAGTAATTATTTATTTTTTTATTCTTATAGTCTAAAAAATTTTATACATGTCCTAAATAGTACAACCATTAACTTTAATCAATAAAGAAACTTTTTTTGGTAAAATAGTTTATTTACGTGTGTTTTCTTCTCTTAGAGTTTACATGGTCAAATTTTTTACAGTTCTCTCTCTTTTAAAATAGGATTATATGAGTTGTAATAATTAACAATTGGAGAGAAAACCACATAAATAGACTATTTTACCTTTAAAATATTAGCAGTGCGTGAATCATGCTCTTTGTTGATAGGAGTTAGTTGTTGAAAACGACTACTACTTAGGACATGTACAAAATCTTCAGTAAATATAATTGCTGAAAAAAAATTTAAGATCAAGTCATTACGATACTCTAGAGACTAAAATGGTTATTTTTTCAAAATTTAATGCTCCCTAGTGTATATAAGCTTGGAAGTTTATTTAAGCGATTGTGCTAACTTTATATGTACATGAAAATTCAGGATGTTGCTGGGCTTTCTCAGCCGTGGCAGCCATGGAAGGAATTAACCAACTCACAACTCGTAAGCTGATATCATTGTCTGAACAAGAGCTTGTTGACTGTGACACAAGTGAAGATCAGGGCTGCAATGGAGGTCTCATGGACGATGCATTTCAGTTTATCATTCAGAACAAAGGCCTCACTACCGAAACAAATTACCCTTACAAAGCAGTCGACGGAACTTGCAATACCAAGAAGGAATCCGACAATGCTGCCACGATCACAGGCTACGAAGACGTCCCCGAAAACAGCGAAGCAGATCTTCTGAAAGCCGTGGCTAACCAACCCGTTTCAGTTGCCATTGACGCCGGTGGTTCCGCATTCCAGTTCTACTCGAGCGGAGTCTTCGCGGGTGACTGTGGCACCGACTTAGACCATGGTGTCACGGCAGTCGGCTACGGAAAGAGTGAAGAAGGCACCAAGTATTGGTTGGTGAAGAATTCATGGGGAACCAGTTGGGGTGAAAATGGATACATCAGAATGCAGAGAGACATTAATGCTAAGGAAGGTCTCTGCGGCATTGCAATGCAAGCTTCCTATCCAACTGCTTGAAAAATTGCCCCAGTTATTCATGAATTAGCTTCCCTTAGATTACAGGGATTGCTGTAATTAATGTGGTGTGTTTCAATCTACTTATCTGTGTATATACAATGTGAACTTCTGTATTTGAAAGATTAATCGAAAGAATTCTCTCTTTCCAAGAAATGCCGCTTGCTTTTGGGCATAGTACAAATTGATTTTTTTAATTTGAATAATATAATTGTGTAGTGTTTGATTTTAAAATTTTTGTCTTAAATTTTGTAAAAATTAAATTGTTTGTGAGAAGATATGTGAGTTCTTTACCTAAAGTTTTAAATTTGATTTTGAAATAGAATTTTATCTAAGTAAAGTCTTAATTTTTTATAAAAATATATTATTTTTAAGGAAAAGAGTATAATTTATTTTGTATTAAAATAAAAATATAAACATGCTTTTAAGAAAATTCAGTGGGTCCTACCATTGCTTATGTGTAAGGGTGTTTACTAAGTTTGAGCTCGGCCTAATTATTTTTAAATTGAGAAATATGAGTCCGAGCTTATCTCTTTCAAGTTCGGGTTCGGATTCACACCGATCCTAACTTAGTTTTTTAGAATTTTAACATAATAATAATATTATTATATAAAAATATATAAATACATATATAAATATATTTAAATATATATATTTTACGAGTCGAGTTGAAATTAGACTGAATTTATCTTGACTCAAACTCGATTAGAAATTTATTTGAGTTAAAAAAGCCTGAATTTATAATTAAATGGGCCGCACGAGTCCGACCGGGTCCTATTATGTGCGGTCAAGTTTGCTTTCTGAGTTAGAAGGAGACTGAGAAAAGGCTCAATCGTCATAATTAACATGCTCAAATAAATGTATTCGAAGAAAAACTAAAAAGCAATACATTCAATATATAATCGAATATCGGCTCAGGAAGCAAATTATTTTGTTTCAAGAGAGAGAACCAACATTATTTTCATTTACATTATTATAAATTTGGCTAATTTAGCAGAAATGCTTGTTTCTCATCAAATTATTCTCTTTATTTTAAAATATAAATTTTTTTTATACTTTTCATATAGATTAAAGGAAGAAAAAATAAAAGATATTTTTAAAAAAATAAAAATAAAAAATAGATTTATAAATATTTTGTAAAAATAAAAAATATTCAATACATTTTATATTATGATATGTGAGAGTGATGAAGTCACAATTACTATAAAATTTTCGAGGCTGACTTGACTGTTTGTCTGATTCTTGGAAACTCCTACGGAATATCCAGAGTTGGTCGACTAATAATTGCGAAAGGAAAGAAAGGAACCGAGAGAAAGAGTACACTCTCCGCCCAATTAGAGCAAACATTACCTCAGTTGGTCAGCAGTGTCAGATTGGGTACTAGGGGCTCAGGATCGAGACCTGACAGTCGCAGTGTGGGATTTCTTGCCTCCAATGTGGGGTGGGGGTCCTTGTGGGCACCAGACACTGGCCCTCCCACTGACTGGATGGCTGAGTCACCGTGATTTACTCCCTCACAACTGGTCGGACCTGGGTGTGGAGGCCCTGAGGGCGAGGGATTTCGCCTTTTTGGATACCAGAGCAAACATTATGCATCCTGTGTGAATAGGGGTGTTCAAACGGATTACGGTTCGGTTTTTAATTTTACTATTTAATTTTCAATTTAATTTTTTTAATTTTTTTCAAAACTGAACCAAACTATTTTATTATTCGATTTTACTATTCGAATTTTTAGTTCAGTTTAGAGTTAAACCCAAAATCGACTTGAAAAACCAAAATTTTGAAAACTAAATACAAGAACGCATTATGGTAATGCGTTCTTGTATTTTTTTAAAAAATTAAATACAATATTAAATACAAGAACGCATTATGGTAATGCGTTCTTGTATTTTTTTTAAAAAAATAAATACAAGAACGCATTATCATAATGGGTTCTTATATTTTTTTTAAAAAATAAATACAAAAATGCATTACCATAATGCGTTCTTGTATTTTTTTTTCAAAATTTCAATTTTTCGATTCGGTTTTCGCTTCGGTCACCTAAATCGAAAACCGAACTGATTTTTTTAAAATTTAAAAAATCGAACCGAAAATTACAAAACCGAACCGAATCAAAAAATTCGATTCGGTTCGATTCGAGTTTTGAACACCCCTACCCGTAAATAAGAATTAAGGAGAGTAGTTTTAAGGTGAGATTAAATAATATTTTAATTTAAAATTTTATAAAAAAATTATTTTTGAGAAGAAAAATAAAATTAAATAAAAATTTTGTAATGAAATTTTATTTAAATATATTTTTATTTTAATAGATTAATAATTTATTAATATTTTAATAATTATTTAATTATTAATATATATATATATATATATATATAATATTTTTTTTACTAAATGAAAGAGTTATCTATTGATATTAAAATAGTTAAAATTATTACAATCAAATTAATTCTCTCATCTTTTATTTAAGAGAAGGAGTTGAAGAATTGGAGTAATCTGATATAAAAAGTTACATAATAGTTAAAAAATTATGACAACATATAAAAATTCATTCTTATAAGTAAAATAGACTAATATATTATAATTAATAGTAATAAAATAAATAAATACATAATATATTTTTTTTATAATATATTTTTTATAAATTTTACCATGGCAGAAATATAGATAAAAGAGTTGACTTAATATCAAATGAAACATTTTATTTATATGTGTATTTATATTAATAGTTGAATAATTATTAAAATGTCTATAAATTTTTAATCTACTAAAATATCACACACTCAGATTAAATTTTATCACAAAACTCATTATAAATTTTTTAACTTTAATTCTCACTTATTTTCTTAAAAAAATCTAAACTCAAATTATATCCAATTTGTATCTTAAAAACAAAAAAGAAGAAAAAGGAAAATGACTTGAAAATCCACTCCACCTCGCACCACCGAACCTGAAAGGAGAATACACACGCATGGGAAAATCGACTCCCGAACGCTTCTTTCAGTTATTCGCCATCTGTCGTCGCTGTCATCGTCTTGGATTTTGTTGCTGAAATTTGGCAAATCCTTAAGTAGCAATTACTTATTGCAAACGCGAAAGTTAGGAAAGGCGTAAATTTAAACAAAAGTTGCTGCAAAATTCTGAAGAAACCACAAAATATCCTCAAGATTTTAGAAACAGCAGAGCCCAGAAAAGGGTTCCTCTATTTGGTCTGCAGTTCTTGCAGAGTCCAGTAGTGGAGCATCGTCAGTGAACAAATCCGAGCATGACTAGTGATGAAGTAAGTAACTGTGTGACTTATATTCTTCTTCTTACATGTAGTTAACAAGTATTAATAGTTTGACTCCAAAGGTCGTAACAATTTTGCAGATGATAGATGATAGTGGGGATCATGACCATGTTTACTCACTGGATGAAGCACTTACGGAGGTGGGATTTGGGAAATACCAAGCTTGGGTGCTGTGTTATGCTGGACTGGGGTCCGTGGCCGAGGCCATGGAGGTGATGATTTTGTCTTTTATTGGACCAGCAGTGAAATCTGAGTGGGGACTTTCTTCAACCCAAGAATCCTTAATAACTACTGTTGTTTTTGCTGGCATGCTTCTTGGTGCTTATTCTTGGGGGATCATCTCAGATAATTCTGGAAGAAGGCAAGATATCATAATCTTGATCCGGTAGTTTCTGTATGGGATACTTTGTGCTTTCTTTACTTGAAAATTCATTTCCCGAGGATTTAGTTGATCGCCAGGACAGTAATCAGTCTATTTTTGTGTGCTTAATTTTTCTTGCCCCAAAGATTATCTAGTTAAACTACTTACATTTGAAAAAATATGCAGAAAATTCGGATAAGAAACAATCAAGGTATAGTTTTATGATTCTTTTTCACTCTAACAAGCTCCAGAAAATTTTCCTTTGGTTGAAGTAGTAATTGTAACTCCCTTTATTTCTAACAGTTATAGTCCCTTTGTCCGAAATACTTGAGGTTAAGTTATTAGCAGTAATTTCACTCAGAACCTCTGGTAAGCTGTACAACTTTTTAATCTATGTGCTTGATTCAGGTTACATATTTTGGGTAATGCTGGTACTGCTCTTGGGCTTTAAAAGATGCAACGTCCTCCTTTGGGGTTGTGAAAGTAATATTTTCTGCTAATTGTAGTGAAAATGAAATGCATGTAATTCAAAATGTACTGGCTTTACAACCTCCCAAATAGGAGAAGTTAGAAGATTTTATTTGATTGTGCAGAACTCAAGGGAAGCATGCTTAGGTAACTTGAAGACCGGCTCTTTTAAAACCCTTTTTGGGACAATAGAAAGTAATTTGTCACTTGTACCTTGAATGTGAGCTGTGTTTAATGTTATTTGATTTATTCTCCAGAAGGAATCATGTTGACACTTTCAAAGAGGTGTAAGCTAGAAATGACAAATCATTCTTTCTGGGTTGTGTCTTTTTGTTGTTTCGTTGGAGATATATTTTCAGATTCTGAACTACTCTCAATTTGTTTCCAGATCTGGACTACTCTTCATTTGTATATATGCAGAAAGTTAGGAACTTTTTTAATGGCATTTATCCTATGAAATGCAGCGAAGCATAAGTTGGTCAGAATATGTCATTAATTGTTATTGTTTGGAAGTTGGAATGTCTTTTGCTCTCTGAATACTATTCTGGTGCAGAACATGCTATTTGCTAAATGTTACCTGACTGCATAAGAATTTCAAGTGTCCAGTGAAAACTCAGCAGATATTTTGAACACCAACTTTCATCAGATTTGGACGGGAAAACAGATTAATAAATTTGATGCTTTTAGAACTTGTAGCGTTGCTGTGCTTACAGTTGCTTTAAAAATGAGTATTTGAGTGGAAATAGATGCAAGCATCTGTCCATTTTTTGATGCAGAACCAGTTAGCTTATGTTGGCTGAGGCTTATAGCTTTAAGGTTTATCCTGTCTTGTAGGTTCTTTTGCAGCTCCTGAATTTTCATTTCTCTTGGGTGTTACCAATCTGATTGGATGGATGTGGTTGAGGAATTTCTCTCGAAATGCCAGGGGTGAAAGTATATCATCTAATTGTCTGGGAATATTTATAAAAATAAATGAAAGATGATGGGTTGCACAGTGAAAGTCTTTTAGCTTAATGTAACACTTCTTTGGAAGTGATTGACTTGGTTTAGGAAGGGAAATTCATATAGAGAATTGATAATGGAACATGCTTGTGATGAGATGATTTCTTTTGACTGGTCTAAGGAATTGCTGGAGATGGTAGGCATATTTTTGAATGATAAATGGAATGAGGATTAAGGAAAGGCTATATGTACTTGTCTTCTGATGGTTTTCTATATGTACTGAACCCCTCCAGCCTTTGTTATTGAAATTGAAATTTTTTCTAGGTATAGTATAGGTGTAAATTCATTCATATATTATGCTTTTAAGAATGTGAGCTTCTGTTGGTTAATATTCTCAAATCATGAATTATTATCTGCTAAACAGAGAGTGATGTGTAGGAGTGAATGTTAATGGAGACTGTTGCTACATTTGTAAGAAACCTAAATACTGGGAGGAAAATTAGTTTCTAAGCACTTCTTTCTGATTTAGCATGGAAAACTAAGAATGTCAGTGCTTCTTTAACTGACTTGTCGTTTTGATGGCTCTGCAGTTAGTAGTCCCACAAATCAGGCTTCAGAATTGGTGCTGCTTTTGTATCTTGTACCACAGATATCTGAACCAATTATTTCTTCTTTTCTGGTGCCAAGAAGTTGTGCACTTATTGTCTAGGTTAGACTGAAAATCTCTGTTTATGCCATATTCATTAAGGGCCTTTTCTGGTGAAATGTTAAAACCATTTCTGTGAAATAATGTGCAAGAACCTATTCTGTCTATCATGGATAGCATGCAAAGGGCAAAATTGGGTAAGTTTTGAGAACTAAGAGATTCTGTTTTGAAGACCAATTCAGCATAAGTTACCTATTAACCAAGCTTATTAAAAATTGCATATTCCTTGCATTCTTGATTGCTCATTTTTCTTCCTATACTGGATTGCTTTGCCTTGGCATGCTTCGTCAACTTCTATATTGCCGGATAGTTTTCTTGCATCTCAATTATGCTTGCATTTTTGCTGCTGTGTTTTCTCATCAGTTACTGAATTTGGATCATATTTCATGTATCTAGGTATTTCTATGAAAGTTAGACTTTTTATAACCAAAGTGAATGTATAATTTTATCTTAATAGTTTTAACTTTTTTGTCCCCTCTTCTTTGGCATTTATTTGCTGTTACCAGGAAGGGTCTCCTAAGTGTAGCCGTAGTGACTAGCATTTCTGCATTCTTGAGCGCTTTCTCGACAAATTATGCAATGCTTATTATTCTTCGCATGTTAGTTGGTGTTGGGCTGGGTGGTGGACCGGTGTACTCATCTTGGTTTCTAGAGTTTGTTCCTCCACAGAAAAGGGGAACTTGGATGGTTATCTTCTCCACATTCTGGTCAATTGGTACCATTCTTGAGGCTTCATTGGCTTGGGTATGCTCTTGTGCCTCTCTACTTTCACTAATTATGGTTAGCCTGTACTGTAGTCTGAATTTTGATCCCTATCATTTTAATGTTACAAGATGGATGATGCATCACCTTTTTGATTAAGTTTTTTAAGGATTTGCACTTTCTGTTGGAACCAGTTACAGGTTGGAGGTAAAAGAAGATGAAGAAGACCTAGGAAAAGAAAGAAAATATTATGTGGGAAGAAAATGTGCTAATGGTAAAGCTATATTTATATGTTTTTGCTAGATCATGGTAGTGATGTGAGGATGTGAGGAAACAAAAAAGATGTAGAGTTACTTTGATGCAGTTGGAATATCTCATGCAATAATGTTTGAACTTGAAGTTTGGTGGGTTTAAGGAATATAACACAGTTCTTCTTTTCCCCTGCGTTCTCCTAACTTCTATTTATACGAGCAAATTTACAAGTTTAACTCATGTTAATGGGATTAGGCTGAGGACCAAATGTCTATTCAAATACTGATTTTACAGCAGATTAGAGCATGATAATTATTGTTTCAAAATCAAATGATGTTATTAATTTATAAAAACTTTATACTGCTTTAGAATATTGAAATATGACGCGGAGTCTCTGAGTTGCTGTGTTAATCTTAGTTTGTTTAACCCTGGACCTTAAGTTCCTAAAAAAAAATATTTCCTGTATTTTGAGAGGATAATGCTGTCTTATTCACATTATTGTAGAGATAATATTTGCTTTTACATCTTAGCTTATGGGAAGGCCTTGGCCTTAACTCTCAAGTACCTGTGGTATTATATTGCAAGAATAGTTACTGTAACATGGAGTTCTGAAACAATAACTTCTTTCACAATATTCATTATATGTAAGTAGCAAAAAGAGTTTTGTAATTCGGCACTGGTTCAGCTTCAACTTTATGACTAATTCTAGCCCTCCTAGCTTTAGCTCTAGAATGAGGAGATTCAAGTGAATATTTATAATGTTTTGAGTATAGAAAGAACTCTCAGCTGTTTGGTTTCTCACTGATTCTATAGATCGTGATGCCAAGATTGGGTTGGAGATGGTTGCTTGTGCTGTCATCAATTCCGTGTTTTGCAGCTCTCTTCTTTTATGGTTTTGTAGTGGAGTCTCCAAGATATCTGTATATGAAAGGCAGAATAAGTGATGCACACAATATCCTGAAGAATATAGCAATGCTGAATCGAACTAAACTGCCCTCTGGATTGCTAGTGTCTGAACAAACAACCGAACAGGACACTGAGTTTGCTCCAGCAGAACGAATTCAATTGCTTTCTGACGGAATAAAAGAAGTTGCACTTTTCAAAACTGGCTTCTCATCAGTATTCATGCTGTTCTCCTCAAAATTATTGAAAACCACCCTTCTTTTGTGGGTCGTCTATTTTGGGAATTCATTTTCATATTATGGCGTCATTTTACTTACATCAGAGCTAAGCAGTGGGCAAAGTAAATGTGGGATGAGTTTACATTCTTCAGATTCAGACAATTCTAGCCTCTACACAGACGTATTTATTACCAGTCTCGCAGGTTTGCTTTTAAACAACTATACCCACTCTTTGTGATTTACTCATGTGTTCTTATAACAAACAGTGCTCCATTCTGCTTTCTCTATTCTTCTCTCTATTTACAGTTGATGCAAATTAGGCGTCTGAGTTGAATTTTTACTCCTTTTCAGAGCTACCTGGGCTTGTCTTTTCAGCTATTATTGTAGACTATATTGGTCGCAAAAGATCCATGGCACTCATGTACGCCTTGAGTTTCATTTTTCTCTTACCACTGGTGGCACGTCAGCATGAGATATTCACTACAATTTTATTGTTTGGAGCCCGAATGTGTCTCATTGGAACTTTTACCATAGCTGGTATTTACTGTCCAGAGGTAAAAGTTAAAACGCTCAACTTGAAGGTTATTTATTTTTCATTAGTACTCTTTCTTCCCCCCCCCCTGTGTGCATCTATGGATGGAGTTAGCTAAGTTGACTAATTCCATTGGGTAACGTTAATCAGCACATTAGCATTGCAAAAAATGTGTGTTGCTACATCTTTGCATTATGGGACAGAAGATTCTATTCACGTAATATACTTGTCCCTTGGGCATCTTGCCATCCAGTCTGGTTATCGTTATTGTACTTCACAATCATGAAATTGTTGGGAACCTTTTATTTTCTCTAAAATTTTAGAACGTAAAGAACAAAAATAAAAAGGTGCATGCTTTTATTTTGTAATTGTTTGTTTCTGGTTGCTTCTTGATTAATTGGTTCAAAGATCCATTGACACTTTAAGCTTCAGCTTCACGCTAAGTGTGTTAAGTTGAGTTATCCATCTTGGATTCAAGTAATTTATGGAAATCTTTATGAAAGTTTTATGGCCAGTGTCTAGTAACCAGTATAACATTCACAAAATTAAGAGTATGTCAAATTTATAATTTATGGCTGGACTTAATATTTTATCTTTCAGTTCCGTAAAGCAGGGGTCAAAAGTTAGACCTCCTACATCAGCTTCTCACTTGGATTTCTGTCTTGCAGATATATCCTACTGCTGTAAGGTCAACTGGCTATGGAGTTGCAAGTGCGGTGGGAAGAATTGGTGGGATGATTTGTCCTATTGTAGCTGTTCAAATGGTGACGGGTTGCTATCAAGCACCTGCAATCGTTCTCCTTGAGGTTGCAATAATACTGGCAGGAACTGCTGTTATGCTTTTTCCATTTGAGACTAACGGGAGGGAATTAACTGACACGGTTGAATTAAGTAGTTCGCTTTAAATACTTGTATGTATATATATGATAAGGAAACTTAGATTTATTATACATATCTTTTATTTCCCATCTTTTTCCAGTTTCAGTTTAAAGATGAGATGCACTGTATGCTGAATGTTCATGTTCGTTTCTATAGTTGGTAAATCCAAGTTGCATGGTTAGGTCAAAAACCAACCAACTGCAACCCTGAGACAGAATGATGTATTAAAATCATTAAAAAAAATGAAAAACGAGAAAAATTGTAGCTATATTACTTTGTTTCACCTATATGTAATGAGTCAATTTGGGGCCCTGCATAGAAGGTTAGTGATGACAACCTCAAATGAAGCGCATAACCAGATATCTGATGTCTCTTCGATATCTTACACTGTTGCAGACTGTGTGTCTCCACTACTTTCAGATGAAAGAAATGCTTTCTATGTGCTAAGATGGCCTCTAGCCCAGCGGAAGAGAAGTTAGCAATATAGAACTTTCACTCGGGCTTAGTTTGGTTCGGGAGCGGGAGGGGGAGGGGGAGGGGCAAGGGGAGGGAAAGAAATATTTTTTACTTCTTTTAAAGGATATATTTGTATTTATTTTGATTTTGTTTGGTATGAGAAAAAAATAAATTAAAAATATTTTATCTTCCCCTTAAATACTCTAATTATGATAAAAGTAGAGTTAAAAGCATAATAATTTTTTGAATATCAAATGCCTCACAATCCTTTTAAAAGTGAAAGAATTAAAATTGCTGATGTGGACGGAAAACTCCCTCCTCCACATTTACTCTCCTCTCTTTTTCTCCTCCAACCAAACGAATTAAAATATCAATTTACTTCTTCTTTTTACTTTCCTTTCCCTTTTCCTCTCTCTTTTCCTCCCAACCAAACTAGACCTTAATCAATATACAACTTTTGGAAATTCATTCTGTATTATGGTGTCATTCTGTTGACATCAGAGCTTAGCACTGGAAAAAGGAAAGGTTGCAATGTGGAGGATGATGTTATTCTTTACAGAAATGTTCTCATTACAGTTTTGGCAGGCAAGCCTGAAAAGCCTATCTATTCTTATTGGTAGATAAAACCGCTCTTTTCTTTTCTTTTCTTTTCTTTTTTCCCGCCTTTTTTCTGATGATGCATGGAGATTGTCTCTCTTTTTGGAGATATATTAGCTTGTTCTATCAGAAATCACTGTGGATGGTATCAGCCAGAAAGCTTCAATGGCGCTTATGTATATTTTAGGTCTCCTTTTCCTTTTACCATTGTATTGGTTCATGAACACGAGATTTTAACCAGAACCTTGTTATTTGGAACTGCGTATGTATTTCCTGCAAATATTCTAATTGAGTTTGTCATCATTCTCTTAGTTCTTGGTGTTCTACTGTTTCCAGTTGTAAAAAGGGAAGGTGAACTTGTTGATACTGATGTTTCATGTGATTAAGCTGTAATTAAGTGAAAGACTAGCTTATTTCGTTTGCAATATGATTTTTCAATCTAAGAATGACTAAAGTTGATATACATGTCGATCCCGGAGTTGTTCAGACTAATCTTTGATGAGCCAAACTACTGATCATTTTAAATACCGAAGGCAGTTTCAAGAGTCAATATTGCTCCTTCTTTGTGGGATTGTTTGCGTTATGCCACTAAAACCTTTAATGGTACAGAGTCAAAATGTTTGGAAAGTCATTTCCAATAGATAGAAGCCAATGCAAAATTTGATGTTCTTGGTGCATTAGTTCCTCTTAACAGGATCATCGGCTAAAGCAGAAGTGTTTAGCCTGTTAATTAGCCTAATTCATGATGTACATCTGAACTTTTGAAGGATGACTCTGATATATACTATTGAATTACAGAGATATCCAAAGGCTGGTCATGGCAGTCTATGGAGGTCCAGCCAGCTTCTGCCAAAGACAAGGCTTTAACCAAAAAGCAACCATGCAAGGAATATTTTGAACCATGCGTGGGTCTTTTTCCTTGGGGTATCCTCTCAAGTTGTTTCTTTTGGGCAAAAACTAAGAGATACCTCTAAGATAGCAAGGCAGAAAACGAAATGATATGACCCTATGCACTATACTGAAGAAAGTCGCTTAAAGATCCCATCAAGAACTCGATTCATCATTTTCTGTTATCCACTAAGCATTATCAATGGTCACGGAAGGAGTTCCATCGGTGGTGTCCTTTTACTACTCCGATCAGAAAACCTAAGGCTGTCAATAATGATGATAACTGAAGAGGGATGAGTCCTTTAGTACAAAATTTGGTGGTCCAAGATAGCCCCTTCTTTTCAGCAATCTACAATTCTGAAAATTTCATTGTATCTAGTGGGTTCTTTGTGATATTATTCTCTTCTCTAATCTCTTTCTAAACCTATTTACCCTGTAGGTTTCTGATAATTCTGAGAAACTTCTTTCTGATGAAAAAAAATATCTGACCAAGAGCTTAATTGGCAGAATTTGAATGGTCTTGAGTTTGCTAGCCCCGAGAGAAGGAAAAAAAAAAAAACTGGATGAGATTCTGTAATATATCCTGATAAATAAATGCTGGAACTCTTGAATCAGGCATTTAACTTTAGATGATTGATAAGAGCTTGCATGACTTGCCAATTCAACGGAACAAGAACAAGCTCTTGGACTGGGTTAAAATCTCCCGGATTGGAAGTGGTACGTTTTGCCACATGTTCAACAAAAGAAACAGGCATACTTCAACTGCACCTTGAACGATAATACAGTTAATTGAATCTTAGTATACGATCTTCTTTCTCCTAAGCCATAGGTTTAGCAATTCAGAAGTCTTCAAGCACATTTATCCTTTGATTTTGATTGACATTTGGCATCGATATAACTTGGCCACATTCAAACTGTCTGCAATACTCTTATCAGCATCCGTTTGCAGCCAAGAATGTTGGAATTAGTTTCCGGAAACCAGCTGTAAAACTCTCACTATCATTAGTTGAGGAAGCCCTTTCTCCCCTTCTACCGTTTTGAAGCATGCACTTCGGTAAAAAAGGGAAAAGTAGGAGAACCCTTTATCTCAATGGTGATAAGAAGAAAGTGTTCAGGTTGTCAATAGCATGAGACCATGTTTTTCTGCCTATATATTTGAACTCCTCCTCCAACTCAGTCATACTTCATTCCTTATTCTTTTCTGCTAAGTTGAGGAGAGGAATTTTCTTTGTCTCATTATATTATTCTATCAACGTGTTTACGGTATATGGCACAAACATACTTCAAAATTAGGATATCCTAAGTTCAATTGTTCACACTCTCAGATTTTCCTTCTCCAGAACTAAGGTAAACCGAGTCCCCATGCTCGTACTGTCTACTTATTTCTTTGGCATACCTTTCAGGTGGAATATATGTTTTGGGAATAGGATCCAAATCTTAGTTATTATGTTAGGATCCAAATCCTCTAGGCAGTGAAAACTGTGAACTGATGATATTTCCTTGGTTGATTATACATTGGATTAAGCATACTTATATGTGTACTGTTCTGTAGCAATGTTTGGATATTGCTTTATTTTGATACTTCAGGCTTAATATTCCTCCACATCTGTCATTCCCTTTTAGTTCGATCATAAAAATTGACAAGGCATAACATTGAAGCCTATTCAAGCAAAAGTGATGCTATGCCAAATCGCCAGTGAGCTTGTGAAGGTAATGCAAAAGTTTAATGTGCTCCATGCTTAAAGTGTTGTTAGCTCAGCCTTGTCACAAGAAGATACAAATAGATGTCTAGAGCTTTTCTTTTTTCTAGCTTCATATTTAACCAGACTCCTTGCCTTTTTTGGTACTAATACCATACTATTTGGCTAAAATGTATTACAGGACAGAAGAATGATTGCTAGGACGTCTTTGTTATTAATGGTTCTCATGGCTTCAACTTCATTTACTTCAACAGAACCGGAAGTCTGTGGTTCACATGGACAAACATAAGACAAAGGTTTTGGATGCTTCTCTTGGTGGTTCCAAAAGATGGTATGAAGCAGTAATGGATTCTATTACAGAATCCTCAACTTCAAAGGATGAAGATGTAGAGTATCGACAAGAAAAGTCAGCTTCCCAGCTGCTATACATTTATGGAACTGCCATTTCTGGATTTGCTGCAGAACTATCCAAAGCACAACTAGAGAAATTGAAAGAAGTTAATGGATTTCTCTCTGCCATTCAAGATGAAATGTTAAGCCTTCATACCACTCACTCGCCTCAATTTCTTGGCTTGAGTAGCGGCAGAGGACTCTGGAGTCCACAGAATTTGGCTTCTGATGTAATTATTGGCATTGTTGACTCTGGAATATGGCCTGAACACATAAGCTTCCATGATTCTGGCATGTCAAACGTTCCTTCTCGGTGGAAAGGCACATATGAAGCTGGCACAGAGTTTTCTGCTGCAAATTGTAACAAGAAGCTGATAGGTGCAAGAGCTTTCTTTAAAGGATATGAGGCTATAGCTGGGAGAATCAATGAAACAGTAGATTACAGATCAGCCCGCGATTCAGAAGGCCATGGAACACACACTGCTTCTACTGCAGCTGGCAATCTTGTAAAGGGTGCAGACTTTCTAGGTTTGGCTGAAGGCTCAGCTAGTGGAATCAGGTATACATCACGAATTGCAGCTTATAAAGGTTGCTACCCTCTAGGTTGTGCAAATTCTGATATATTAGCAGCCATAGACCAAGCTGTGAGTGATGGAGTGGATGTCCTATCACTATCTCTTGGAGGGGTTTCAAGACCGTATTACAGTGATAATATTGCAATTGCTTCATTTGGAGCAATCTTAAATGGGGTCTTTGTTTCAAGCTCAGCAGGCAACTCAGGCCCTACTAGTTCAAGTGTTGTCAATACTGCACCATGGCTTATGACAGTTGCTGCTAGCTATACAGACAGAAGTTTTCCAACTTCACTGAAGCTTGGTGATGGACGAGTTTTTAGAGGGGCATCACTACATTCTGGCAAGCTTACTAAGCAGGTACCACTTGTATATGGTCGTGCTGCTGGCGGCCAAGGAGCTGAATTTTGCACTGATGGTTCACTCTCCTCAAAACTAGTAAAAGGGAAGATTGTTATCTGTGATAGAGGTATTAATAGCAGAGTCGAAAAAGGAAAGCAAGTGAAATTTGCTGGTGGAGCTGGAATGGTGCTAGTTAACACTGAAGCAGAAGGCGAAGAGCTGTTTGCTGATCCACATATCCTGCCAGCGATAATGTTGGGAGCTCAAGCAGCCAGTTCAATAAAAGCTTACATTAACCTGACAAGAAAAGCAACTGCCTCGATAGAATCTATGGGTACAGTCTATGGTGATCCTGCACCAGTTATTGCTGCATTTTCCTCAAGGGGACCTAATGCAGCTGGCCCTGACATTATCAAGCCAGATGTGACTGCACCAGGTGTGAACATTTTAGCAGCATGGCCACCAAATATTAGTCCAACAGGACTCAAGAGTGACAAAAGAAGCATCAAATTCAACATTATCTCTGGTACTTCAATGTCTTGCCCTCATGTTACTGGCATGGCTGCACTTCTGAAGTCCGTCCACAAGGATTGGTCGCCTGCTGCAATCAAATCAGCCCTGATGACAACTGCATATATTCTCGATAGCACGAGGAATCCCATAGCAGATGCAGTTTCTGGTGGCTCAAAATTTGCAACTCCTTTTGCATTTGGTTCAGGCCATGTCGATCCTGAGAGTGCATCCGATCCAGGCCTTATATACGACATTTCCCCCGAGGATTACCTCAACTATTTGTGCAGCCTGAACTACACCACCTTTCAACTGTCCCTTTTCTCAACTGAAGGTTTTAGTTGTCCCGATGATGCAGTTCTTCAACCTGGTGACTTGAATTACCCTTCATTTGCGGTGCTCTGGAGTAATTTGTAAAATCTAACAGTTACATACAAGAGAACTGTGACAAACGTTGGAATTCCCGAGAGTTCCTATGCTGTGAATGTGGTAGAACCTAATGGAGTATCAGTCATTGTTGAGCCTAAAGTTCTTGCCTTTCAGACATTTGGAGAAACACTGAGTTACAAAGTCAGTTTTACTGCATCGGAAGAAAGAAATACATCAGATACTTCATCATTTGGTTCTATCATTTGGATATCGAAGAACCATGAAGTTAGAAGTCCAATTGCTATCACCTGGCAGTAGTAGATGGTCAGAATGTTGGCAATTTTTGCAAGAAGACAAAGCAAAATTCTCCAAAGAACAATGCAAAGAATTCTAGATTTTCTCTGTATTCAGGGAAACTAGTAGTGATCTTTGATAAAGTGATGAAAAGACATTATGGGATAAAATTAGTAGCCGTCTTCCATTAACTGATGAAACGATATTAATGGAATTTTTATGAATAAATCTAGATATGTAAAATCAGATGGTTTTGTTAATTGTGATGATTCTAGTAATTTGTTGGGCAAGAAAGTTCCAGCTTTTATTAGTAAATGATTGAAGTTGTGTCCCGCAAAAACACATATATGTCAGTGAGTAAATGAATGATAATTTTTTTTTTAAGTAAGCGAGAGTAAAATTTAAGATAAAATAATATTATTAAAGCATTATTTTATTATCTTTTTCTAACAGTTTAAAATTACTTGAAGAATGATTCGTGAAATTAGATGGATTAAATGTAAAAACAATATTAACTTTATATGAAAAAAAATTGATGAACTGTTCATTTTCTCTATCTCAGAAATACTGATAATTACTATCCGGTATGATGGGATAGAATTTAATTTTAAAAATTTTATTTTAAATTTTATAAAAATTAAATTATTTATAAAAAAATATAATATTATATTTAAAATTTTAGATTTAGATTTAAAATGGAATAGCATGGTATTATTTACAAAAGGACAAAAATTCGCGATGGAGACAAAAAACATGGATTGGACCAGGAAGATTCGTTCGCAAGATATTCTCATCTTTTGAGCACTGCTACAAGTGGTCTGTTGGGCTGCTCTTGCATTGACAAAGGGAGCCATCCCTGAAGTCCTTTGCTTTCGTTTCATAAAATGGACTAACTTTAGCCAACCATTCCTGATCTCTGAATGTGGATTCCTTCGGCATGTAAAACCCACTTGCAGACCACTCCCACCAACCGCAAGAAAACCTATATACAGACTACAGTAGAGAAATTGAAACGAAGAAATAACAAGAAAAAATAATATACAATAAAGAGAGAGGATTTCTTGATTTTGTATTTCCTCCATAAATGGTTTTCATATGCTATTTATTCCACAAGGACAAAAGAGTTGACATCAGTTGATAGGACCTTGTTGGCCCCTTGAATTTTTGCTTCGCGAAGGGACAAATTAACAACAATGGCTTTCTTGATTTTTATTGCTTCGCGCAGTGCTGCGGCCTGCGGGGTCTTGTGATTGTCTCACTTTTCCATAAATTGTAATAAAATGCTAAGAATACTGAAGGAGACAAATGAAGATTTGGTTCTTCTGTGCTTTTGGCTCAATCAACACAACAACTAGTGTTGGCATTGGTGAGTGAAGTGAAAGGCCTACTGTAATTTTGTTTCCTTCAGGTTAGCTTTAGAATTTTAATCTGAAATTGTCGTGTCCATGATAATTATCTCTCTTCCTCGGAGTGTATTACTGGAGTGGATACAGGAATTCTTCTCAATTCTCATTTCACGTCTTTGTAGTAATTGTGGTAATTTTTTTCAAGTGCATATGTTATGAAAATAGATCTTGATTGCAATTTTCAGGCTAAACTCTCATCTTGATTTAAAGGGTATGAAGCAACTGATGAGTGGCATCAACTTCTTCGAAGTCTGGTTTTTGTAAAGGCTTTCTTTTCTTGAAGTAAGCCAAACCAAAAAGGCCTGATTTGTTTCTTTGTTTTAGTTTCTTCTAAGATTAAGAAAATAATTTTAGGTTTTTGTTGTCTGATATGCAGAGTCTCACAGTTGTTGCAACTGCTATAACGGGGGAACCTCAGAAACAGCTGACCCAAACTTTAAGCACTCCCTTGCAGTTGAAGATAAGACTTCTAAATTTTGTTCATAAAAGGTGCATGGCTCTATTTCATGACATTCTAGAGGCTTTGTATCCTGCAACTATTTCTGTATTAAAGATAGAGATGGATTAGGAACAGCAAATTGGTTGATCTGGTGTTTAATAAGTGAAGTTGATTACTATGGCCTAATCTTCTAATTGTATGTGATAATGCTGCAGCGAATTTCTTTGAAGTACAATGCAGAAATTTAAAAGGTTCTGACTACCGACAGCATCTCGCTGCTGCAAATGCAACATTAATTAGGCGCTCTATTAGCAACATTATTCTTTCGCTCATCTTTTTTCTCTGGGTGAAATATCATAACAGATGCTACAGCTGAACTTCTTAACATAATTGGGTGGCCTTCATCAGACTTCTATGGTTCACCAACCAGGGGTCCTCTCTAGATGAAATAATAATCCATCATCCTACCAACCATCCCAGTACTATGGGATCTAGTGGTAAGAGTGAGATTCTTTTGAAATTTTAGGTATTTAATGTGCCTACACTGACATTGTATTTGTAGAAAGAGAACTAAGGTTTGAGCTAATTGGTTGTATAGAAGCGACTCTCTCCATCTTTCCTATTATACTAGGCAGTGATATTTTGTTAATTAAGTTAATGTGGGATTTTATCAAAATTACAGCACTGATGTTAATCATTTATTAGGTCTGCATAAAGTCTCAGACCTCATTTACAACTCAACGGCACTGATTTTTCAATGAGAAAACTGTATTTCTATTATTATGGAGTTTCCAAGATTAGCTGGCTGTCTGGGAATTCTGAAGCATGCTATAACTTAATCTCCTGTCAAGAAAACTTGAAGAGAACACGAAAATGAAGGGCTTCATCACAGGATTGATGTGGCTTGTTCTATGTGCAGAACAGCCATTGGTGATGCGTCAATTTCTTGAGGCAATAGCAGAAATAGGAAAAAGGGGAGAGTGGGAATGTTAGATAACCCTAGTCTTCATCGTGAATTACTTGGCAAAAAGCTTAAACAAGGAATCTAAAATTGAATACACTCCAAAGGAAGCTCTTTCAGCAGCTGGTTTTGGAAAATTCCGGGCATTTACACTTGCTTATGCCGGACTTGCTTGGATCTCAGAAGCAATGAAATGATGATTATATCTTATTATATCTTATGTTGGAATAGCAGTTCAATCTGAATGGGGAATTTCTCCAGGTGAACAGAATCTTCTGACAACTGTTGTTTTTGTGGGCACGGCATTTGGAGCCTATTTTTGGGGCTGGATATCAGATGTTTATGGAAGAAGGTAGTTTTCTACGTTAATTGCTGATGTTGGGCTAAGATTCCGTCTGTGTAGTTGTTCTCATATAAGCTAGTGAATAATCAATATTTGTACTAAATCTCAGGAGTAGTCATGCCTTACATGCTATTATCAGATAACTTTATTATTAATGTTAAATTCGACATGGCATGAAATTTAGATAATTTTATTATTAATGTTAAATTCAACACGGGATGAAATTTTTATATCCATAAAGGAGTTATAAACAAAAGAAGATGATATCTACATTCAATAATGAGTTCATGCAAGCTTTTTTTTCCCCAGGTTGGATGAAAGATCTGATTATTGTTAAATTCAAAAAAATAGGGATATAATATATGATAAGATAATGAATTACTGTTAATTTTTGAATGATTTTCTGATATCTCACAAAACAATGTTTCCAAAGTTTTCCCATACAGCTAGAAGAGCTAAATCGTACTTGTATTGAAACATAATTATCTATAATCTATAATCTATATCTATAATAATATACTAAAAGTATGGATAGGGGTCATGGGGATTTAAACTTACTTGTTTCTTCCTTTTTTAGATTGCCTAAAATGTCCTTAAAAAAATAAATTATTATTATTATTATGGACTAACCATAGAAAATTAAAAGCACATAAGGTGTACAAATATAATTATTTCATATAAATCCATCATTTAAACTCTAATTTAATTACAATTATTTAGGAGTTATATAAAGAGTAATAAAAAATAAAAGTTATTTGGGAGTTATATTAGTTAAAGGAGAGTACTCTTTTATTTTTTTTAAAGAAAAGAAGAGTAATCTATTAGTTTATTATTTTTATTATTGTTATTTAGATTACTGTTAGCATTATTGTTAAAATTTTAAATCATTAAGTGCTATGTGGGAGTTACATGAGTTAAAAGATGAACAAATAACAAATAATAAATATACATAAAGAATTAATAGAAAAGTTCTTAACTAGATTTTTAAATACAAGTAATAATATTTTAACTCCTCTAATTAAATTACAATTTTTTTCTAATTTAAAAAAGTATGGATAGTGATCATGGGGATTTAAATTTACTTGTTTCTTTCTTTTTTGGATTACCTAAAATGCAAATGCCTTTAAAAAAATAAATTATTATTATTTTGATGGACTAACCATATGACATTAAAAGCACATAAGGTGTAAAAATATAATTATTTCATATAAATCCATCCTTTAAACTCTAATTTAATTACAATTATTTAGGAGTTATATAAAGAGTAATAAAAAATAAGAGTTATTTGGGAGTTACATTAGTTAAAGAAGAGTACTCTTATTTTTTTTAGAAAAGAAGAGTAATCTATTAGTTTATTTTTTATTATTGTTATTTATATTACTATTAGCATTTTTATTTAAAATTTAAATTATTAAGTGCTATGTGGGAGTTACATAAGTTAAAAGATGAATAAATAAAAAATAATAATTATACATAAAGAATTAATAGAAAAGTTTTTAACTAGGTTTTTAACTACAAGGAATAATATTTTAACTCCTCTAATTACGTTACAATTTTTTATAGTTTAAAAATATAATGAAATGGAACAAGAAGAATGAGAAAGAAAAAATTAATGTTATTTTACAATAAAAACACAAGGAATAATTATGATTATTAAAAATCAAATGCAAATATATTTAATGAAAAATTAAAAATATAATAGCATGAAAATAAAAATAAAATATTAATATTTTTAAAAATAATTAAATATAAAAAATAATTATATTGAATAACAATTTCAATACCAGTATAACGTTTGAAACATTTAGCACGTGTAAATATTGCACGTGCTTAACAAAAGAGAGGAATTGTAAGACTGGGATAACCCAATACAACAACCAAATAAAATTACACATTGGTTCAAAAACCATGGTAACGGAAAAAATTTCACACTCTAACAATCTAAAGTGGATACAGTGCAATATTATTAATATAAGTAAAAACAAAAGCAAATACAATTCGATCTTCTTTACTTCAACTGCATCTCCATCTTCGAAACACAGAGACAAGAAAAATTCAGTCTCTACATCTCCCTTAAATAGCAGCAATTTAAAAAATTATGGGCGGATCAACAATTTTAAAAATTGTCTGGAAAAGAGGCAGGGTACCAAAAGAGGGACCGAATAGATTTCGGGTTGATAGATTCTTCCATCACAGATGAAAGAAACTGCAGAATAAATCCAAAAATGAGCTCGTCTGTGTAACTTAGATCTTGATAAAAGTTGTGCAGAAAAAAATCTAAGATGATTTGCGGTCAAAATAGGGAGTAGGGATAACGAAAAAAGAAAACAAAGCAAACAGAAAAGAAAATGACAAAGAAACCAGCCAAACTCCAATTGCCCACCATGGTCAGTGTCCAGATCTGACTGAAAGGGAGGGAAGAAGAGGGACTACAAACAAAAAGAAAGGAACAAAAATCAACAATAAAGGAAAACACTCCGGCCAAGATCCGATCACCGACCAAGATGGGTGGCCAAGTCTTGCTGGTGAGGAGGGGCCGGCCAAGATCTGATCTCTGGCCAAAGCTAGAAGCCAGATCTGGCCGGAGAAAGAGAAACCAAGTTATTACGCCGAGTAGTGTAGTATTCATTAAACAAGAAAAAGGGGGAAAAACAAGAGACATTCACTTATATGGCTATATAAATAAATATTCTTCACCCCATCTAAAATTAAATATTCACATTTCTATTTTAATTTATTTAAAAAATATTCACTTCCTTAAAACAAACATATTACTCCCCACTGTCATTTTTGTCTGACCAAAACACGCAGGAAAATGAAGCACTCAGTCCCAAATAAATCGAAGATTAAAAGACTATTATTTTATACTTTTTTATTTTTTCAAGTGCAATGTTAGAGTTTGCACTTTAAGCTGGAATTAGTTGATAGTTGGCTATTGAAAATTTAATATTTAATTTTAAAAGATGATGCTATATAAATACTCTTAGTTTTTCAATGTTTAAATAAGAGGAAACTTGGAACCTTACCTATAAGAATATTCTCGAGTTCAAAAATTTGAAAATTGAAAATGAAGAAGAGAATAGTCTTTTTTACAGATAAAAATGTTTGGAGGGAATATTCTTTTAAATTTTTATAATTAATTTTTTTATTTAAGAAATTTAAACTCTGCTAACACAAAGATTCCATGACTAACTGCTTGTGAGACCTTGTCCTAATAGTAAGAGTTGAAGTTTTATAATCATGAGATTGGAGTTTCAATCTTGCGCGGATATTTTCTACCTACATATAGATATTCTAACTAAAGATTGTTTTTAATTAATTGATTATATAATCTCTATTTATAGTGTAACAACTTTTATATTCAAAAGAAAAAAATTAATTATAAATATTATAATAATTTATTTATGATCAAACTACTCTTAGTTTTAAGTATGAGCTATATCATAAATATGGGGATAGCTACTTTAACAAAATGGACCTTTGAACTCTCAATAAGCATCTATTTCTACTATCTCCATTTCTAAATATAGATTATTTTAAGAGTCCCGAAAAAATATTTTTTTAGTTAATTATCTAAATTTACTTTTCTCTCATCCTTTTTCTTTTTCTTATTATTCAAAAGATATATCATTAGTTGAAGGCTAAATAGCGGTATGTACTGCAAGAAAAATATCTAATGCTTGCAAATATATATTAAATCCTTCCATCTAGAATTGTATATATACTTTTCTATTCCTTTTATATAAAAAATCTACATTTATTTCTCGACAAAAAATGTATTATAAATGACCAAGTTCGTTTTTAATTGCATTGTGTTGATCAATCAATTTAATTAAACCAAAAAACAAAAAACTGTCCAACACCTAAATTAATTAGTAAATGCATTTCTTTGCTAAATTAACAAAGCTGACCACCCTATTCCATGGGTATTTAAGTGACTGCAGATTGGATTATGACTCAAACTGAAATTTTCTACTTTTTTCTTTTTGGCGGAGGCCTTATATTTCTACTTTTCTGAGAGAAGAGGCAGGTTAGCTAGAGTTGATCTATTTTTAAAAAAAAATGAAAAAAAAAATTGGACTAGAAGTGCAGTGTTTCTCTTGAATTAAAAAAAGAGGTTGCTTCTTGGATTTGCTCATCGCATAAAAGCAATTTGAAAGAGGAACATTGGCCTTGGAAAGAATATTCTTCTTCATGATTTAGTAGAAAGATGAGCCGAGAAAATATGTGAAGATTAAAAATATTCCACTAGGGTTTGCCACACTGCCTTCATAATTATATATTTTAGTATAGTATGAAGCCATTGATATTTTTCTCAAATAATGAAATAAAGTAGTAATTTGGTAATTCAATTATGTTGAGATCCTGCATTGCTTTCTAAATATAAAAATTAATCACTTTTAAGAGTTAAACAATCTTTTATGTCTCAAGATGCATTTTGAGGGTAGGGTTAAACCCGCACTCAATTTGTCAATCTGATATCCTGGGCATGAATCTAGTTGAATTCAAATATCTCTTTTACTTGTTTTTCAGTGGGTACAAGCATAACTGTACATAGGTTTGGAGAATGCTTGCTGTAACACCATGAAAAATAACATATGATTGAAATTCTTCATTTTATTTATCACATGCAAATCTCATCGTGTTTGGTGACAACTTAGAATGACTCCATTATCTTGGGATTCTCTTTTTCATTTGAATAAGTTTTAATGATGGGTAAGTGAAAATTTGCTTCCGAAACCCAAATATTACCTCAATAAACGTGTCTCAGTTAGACTAGCATTTCTTCACAAAGATGCTAAGGTAGCCAAAATGGACACTGGAAGATTAAAGGAAGTAATGATACATAAGGAGAGAGGTGGTAAGTAAATATATAAGAATCAAGGAACTTGCTAGTCATTATGAATTATTTGTTGGTGCCAGCATCTTCGTATCTCTTGAATGGTGTTTGGTCTATTATTTGTAAAACTTGTTTCTGTACATGCATAATCTATTGGAAGTACTATGAATGATTTCTCAAGATAATAAAAGGTCAAGAATACTTGTTTTTTAAAATCCATATTCCATCTAGACAAACATTTGCAATTTTTTCAGAGTTCCAGTTTTGTACTTATCATATTTTCTGGTGTTGGTATCAGGTATTAAGGACTAGTATACTAGTTTTATGTTCTTTTGGTTGGATCTTTCTCTCTTTAGAAGTTACTAAGAATGACTACTTGAAGTTGTCAGTTCTGAACATCATGGCCAGCCATGATGTATCAATAGAAGGGGAAAAAAATTAAGAAAAAGTTCTATAGATGTGCTTTACTAAGGAGGCAAACTGGAAAATTTTCTATAAGCATGCTTTATTAAACAGACAGCTAAGATCTTGCGTATGTTTACACCTATTTCATGGCCTTAATTTTGAGCAACAGGGACTTGGCAAGTGCATATAACACGTAAAAAGCTGAATATAGGACGGTATGATGCGCTGCAGAAGTTTATTGAGTGCTATAAGTACTCTAGGTTTCTGAATTGTTTGAACTTTAATTTTTCATTGAATGTAGTTCAGCTTTTATCATCTTGGAGAAGGTTTTTCTTGTCTCTGTCTATTGCTGCATTTAAATAATTGTCATCATCTAATATTTTAGCTCTGATCTAACATCTTTGTGATCTGTTATTTGTGGGCATCATGTGGCTAAAGCAGATCCTTTGTGGAAAATACTTGAACTTTTGTTGAAGTTGTCAAGTGTTTTAAAAAATAAATTACTTTCCTCTATGACAACTAACCTTTTAGATGGTTACTCAGCAAAGGAGAAGAATACTCTTTATTTTTGAAGAAACTCAATTGTGAAAATCTGAAACTCTCATTACTTTGCTAATTGATACAATGAGCCTTATATATACAATTTCATAAATAAGAAAGGCGGTGGAGGTGACCACCGACTAAAGAACCGGTTTGAACCGGTTTACTACTAATTCTAACTAATTTGAAACGGATGAAAGTCAATGCCTAGCTGGCATTTGCAGATCATGCTCTGTTATTGAAAGAAAATGTTAACCTCACCTATACATTTGCTAAGATCACCTAGATTTACTTGTTAAGCACGACTCTTCTGCTAAATTGCATACTTCTTCTTCTACTAATGTTGCTAACTTGCACTCTTCTGAGCTGCATTGCTCTTCTGCTGATTTAACTTGCACTCTTCTGAGCTGCATTGCTCTTCTGCTGATTTTACTCTGCTGTCTGCATTCTACATGGTCTTCTGTTGGCTGCATTCTGCTATTTTCTTGCATTCTGCATTCTGCATTTGCATACATTCTGCATTCTGCATGTTATGATCTGTAACACCCCCCCTCAAGTGAAACTTGGTATAAAGATTTTGAACTCCAAACTCATCTAACAACTGATAAAAGAAAGGAGCAGATAAAGCTTTAGTAAACAAATCTGCTAGCTGGAGTGAAGAAGAAACAGGTAGAGGCTTAATCAAGCCCAATTGATATTTTTCTCTCACAAAATGACAATCAATTTCAATGTGTTTAGTTCTCTCATGAAAAACAGGATTCTCCACAATGTATAATGCTGCTTGATTGTCACAAAACATAGGAATGAGACCAGATAAAGGAAGACACAGATCATGCATCAAATATGCAATCCACTGCATTTCACAAGATGTGACAGCCATAGCACAATATTCTGCCTCTGCTGAGCTTCTGGAGATTGTTGATTGCTTCTTGCTTTTCCAAGAAATTAAGGATTTTCCTAAGAAAATACAATATCCAGTAATTGACCGCCTGGTATCTTCACAGCCTGCCCAATCTGAGTCTGAAAAAGCTTTAAGAGATAAATCATTTGCTGCTGGAAAGAACAATCCTTGGCCCACAGTGCCTTTTAGATATCTCAGTACTCTATGTGCTGCCTTCAAATGTTGTTGTGTTGGTGCATCAAGAAACCGGCTTAATTGTTGAGTAGCAAAAGAAATGTCTGGTCTAGTAAGTGTAAGATATAACAACTTTTCAACAACACTTCTGTAATACTTATTGTCTGCTAAAGCTGGGGAATCTGCATGTGACAATTTAATGCTAGGATCCATAGGAGTAGAGACTGATTTACAACCCAGAAAATCTGTTTCTTGAAGAAGATCAATAGTATACTTCCTTTGGGATAAGTTGAGTCCTGTATGACTTCTGGCAATCTCTAAACCAAGAAAATACTTCAAAATTCCCAAATCCTTAATTTTGAACTGATTATGCAATGTAGTTTTAACTAAATGGATTGTTCTCAAATCATTACTGGCAATTATCAGATCATCTACATAAACCAAAACAGCAGTAAACTGAGTATTATGAGACTTAACAAATAAGCTGTAATCATGATAAGATTGTGTGAAACCAAGAGAAGTCAGTGCTGAAACAAGCTTTGCATTCCATTGTCTGCTAGCTTGTTTTAATCCATACAAGGATTTCTGCAATTTGCAAACCAGATTGCTACCTGAACACTGAAAACCAGGGGGCAGACTCATATACACTTCTTCATTCAACTCACCATGCAAAAAGGCATTATTAACATCTAACTGATGCAGATGTAAACCTTTAACAACAGCCATAGCTAAAACCAGTCTAACAGTTGTCATCTTGACAACTGGAGAAAAAGTTTCCAAATAATCAATACCAGCCTGCTGTGTATATCCCTTGGCAACTAACCTGGCCTTATACCTTTCAACAGAACCATCAGATTTTCTTTTGATTCTATATACCCATTTGCAACCAATCACATGTTTATCTGGTGGTAAAGGAACCAATTTCCATGTTTGTGTAGTCTGCAAAGCTTCTATCTCAGTTTGCATAGCATCTCTCCATTCCTGATGTTTAACAGCTTCTGCATAGCTTGCAGGTTCAACATCCATAGTAACATTCAAAGTAAAGGTTTTATAATGTGGTGCTAGCTTATCATATGTAAGAACTTCTGATAAAGAATGAGGAGAGGTAGGAAGAACATTACAAACATAATCTGACAAATAAACAGGTGGATGTTTTTGTCTGCTGGATCTTCTGGGAGATGTGTGAGAGGATGAATTATCAGAAGAAGAATGTTGTTGGTCAGTAAACGGTAGGTCTACAGATACAGTAGGAGAAATGTGTAATTCTGCATTGCTGTCATAAGATGAAGGAATATATGATGGAACAGTGAAGGAAGAATCTTTAGAAGGTGAATAAGGAGATAATGAATCAGATATAGTGGAAAAAGGGAAAATATGTTCATGAAATTGAACATTTCTGGAGATAAAGATATTTCTAGTATGGAAATCCAAAAGAATGAAACCTTTGCTTTTAACAGAATGGCCCAAAAACACAGATTTTCTGGCTCTGGGATCAAATTTTCCACGATTATGTTCAAGAGTGCAAGCAAAGGTTAAGCAACCAAATACTTTCAAATGTGAATAATCAGGAGGTTTATGGAAAAGGAATTCAAAAGGACTGGCATTATGAAGTATTGGAGTAGGAAGAAGATTAATGAGATATACTGCATGTTGCACACAGAAACCCCAATACATTAAGGGTAAATGAGATTGAAACTTTAAGGCTCTAGCAACATTAAGAATGTGCTGATGTTTACGCTCTACAAGACCATTTTGCTGAGGTGTTTCAACACAAGAGGTTTGATGAAGAATACCATGTGAATGATAAAAATCTGGAAGATGAAATTCAGGACCATTATCTGATCTAATGATCTGAATGAATTGACAGAATTGTGTTTGAACAAAAGAATAAAAGGCTTGAATTTGGTGTTTGACTTCTGATTTTTCTTTGAGGAGAAAAATCCAAGTGTATTTGCTGTAATCATCAACAATTGTAAGGAAATATTTGTGACCATAAATTGTTTTTTTGTTTATATGGTCCCCAAATATCCATGTGGACAAGTTCAAAACATCTGGTAGTTTGAGAGGTTTTCAAAGGAAAAGGAATTTTCTTTTGTTTTGCAAGAGGGCAAATAGAACAAACAGCTTTAGAATTATGACAACCTGCATTATATGCAGAACCAAGTAATCTTTGTCTTTGAGAAGATAAATGGCCAAGTCTATAGTGTCATAACAAAGGATCAATTTCAATAGAACTATTACAGGTAGAAACATGACTAGGAAGAGTAACAAGATTATTATTAGGATTAGAAACAAAAGAAGTAAAGTCTGTATTGGCAGAACCAGCAGCTGCTGAAGCAGAAACAGGAGGAAGAAAATATAATCCATTGCAACCTTCAGCTAATCCAATCATCTTCATAGTTGCAATGTCCTGAATCACACATTTTGATGAATGAAAAATTGTGCAACAATGATTTTGAGTACAAAGCTTGCTGACAGAAATGAGATTAAAGTTGAAGGATGGAACACATAAAACTCCAGTAAGAGTTAAATGTGAATTCAAAATAACTGAACCTTTATGGGTGACAGGAACTGAAATTTTGTTGGGTAGAGTAACAAAAAGATTAGAAACTGGAGTGCAATAGGAAAGATAAAATGAAGAACATACTACATGATCAGAAGCACCAGAATCTAAAATTCAACACTTTGAATTATTATCATGAAATTTACCTGCATGTCCTGTTACATCTGGATTATCAAAATTTGCTGACATGACTGCTGCTTGATTAATCTGTGAAGCAGAAGAAGAATTTCCTGAATGTACCTGCATTCCTTGCATTAGTTTAACCAATTGTTGAAACTGATCTTGTGTGATTCCATTGTGATTAGCAACACTGTGAACATCTGTGGAACCAGTTTGAACAGAACATGAAGAAAGATTCTGATCATAAGGTTCAGTAACCTGATTCATCAATCTTCCTTGTGACTGATTGTTAAAACCTTGAGCAGACATGTTCTCAAACTTCTGTTTATTCTGAACATTACTGAAATTATTCTGTCCTCTGGCATTATTTTTGAAATTCTGAGGATAACCAAATTTTTTGTAGCATCTATCAACAGTATGACCAGTTTTACCACAAAAAATGCAAATATACTGCCTCCTGGAATTCCCTACACCACTTTTCTTCAAAGCAATTGCATTACCAACAGGCTGAAAATTATTAACAGAACCAGCATATCGACCACCATGATAATAAATGGGAGCATTATCATTAGATACATTTCCATCACCAGAATAACCAGTAACACCCTGATTCATCATAATATGGATTTCTGTATTAGATGTCTGTACTGAATTATAATGCATTTGCCTTTCATGTTTCATTGCCATGTTAAATGCCTTCTTAACAGAAGGAAGTGGTGTCTGCATTAATACTTGAGATTTAACAGTCTCAAATGAAGCATTCAACCCTTTTATGAATCGGATTACATAATCATCATCAAAATACTCTCTCACAGTTTTAAAAGCACCACAACTACATGCTGGTGCACATGTACAATTAGGTATTGGTCTCAATATAAGCATTTCTTCCCATAAAACTTTAAGCTGAGCAAAATATTCATTCACTGACTTGTTACCTTGTTTCAGTGCATGAATCTCCTCAATGAGATCAGAGAGATGATAGGAATCTCCATCTGAATATCTATCATGCAAATCCTGCCAGACTTCATAAGCTGAATCCATCCATAGTATGCTCTGCTTGATTGAAGAGGAAACAACACGTGTAATCCAAGATAAAACCATGCTGTTTGCTTGTTCCCATTGTCTGTAATGCACTGCATCCTTTGCTGGAGTTATAATCGAACCATCCACAAAACCAAGCTTATTCTTTGAGATCAGTGCCATTTTCATAGCACGGCTCCATGAGTGGTAATTGTTGTGATCAAGTTCTGGAGAAACCAGAACTAATGAAGGATTTTCATTTGAAGCCAAATGAAAAGGATTTGATGGTGGCAATTCATGATTTGCTAGATTTGCCATTGAAAACAGAATCTTAGAATTGATAGCGGAATAACAATCACAGATATGCAATTAATTGCTGAAAGACCACAGCAAAATAAAAAAAAATGAAAAATGAGAGAGATTGCGCAAGAGAGAAGACTTGCTCTGATACCATGAAGAAACTCAATTGTGAAAATCTGAAACTCTCATTACTTTGCTAATTGATACAATGAGCCTTATATATACAATTTCATAAATAAGAAAGGCGGTGGAGGTGACCACCGACTAAAGAACCGGTTTGAACCGGTTTACTACTAATTCTAACTAACTTGAAACGGATGAAAGTCAATGCCTAGCTGGCATTTGCAGATCATGCTCTGTTATTGAAAGAAAATGTTAACCTCACCTATACATTTGCTAAGATCACCTAGATTTACTTGTTAAGCACGACTCTTCTGCTAAATTGCATACTTCTTCTTCTACTAATGTTGCTAACTTGCACTCTTCTGAGCTGCATTGCTCTTCTGCTGATTTAACTTGCACTCTTCTGAGCTGCATTGCTCTTCTGCTGATTTTACTCTGCTGTCTGCATTCTACATGGTCTTCTGTTGGCTGCATTCTGCTATTTTCTTGCATTCTGCATGTTATGATCTGTAACAATTTTCTCTCAGGAAGATTGCAGATGTCCATTTTTCATAGGACATAGTGTTATTTATTACTCACAAAGGCCTACTTTGAAATGTTATCTCAGAGAGATTATTGGGAAATATTCAGCATATCATCTCACAATGGAGAATGTGAATATTTGATTATTGGAAAATATTCTGCAGATCATCTCATACTGGAGAATGCTAATATATATATATATATATATATATATATTTCCTTCAAGTTTCCCTTGGTTCTTCTCTTTTAGTTCCATCCAATTCGGCCATTATCTCTGCAATTTCCTTTTTCTTTGTTTTTCCGTCGGATTACCTCACTATCTGAACTTATGTCTATTAGCCTAATCTATTTGCTTCTGCAGAAAGGGTTTTGTTGGTGCAACATTTTTGGTTGCCGTAGCTGCAATCTGTGGTGCATTCTCACCAAATTGCAAACTACTTCTGATGTTCCGTTGTTTGCTTGGTGGTCATAAATATACATATGGTTTCTAGCGTTTGCTCCCATATCTAATAGAGGTGCTTGGGTTCTCACGCTTACAGGTTTCTGGACATTTGGAACAATATTTGAGGCTGTATTAGCTTGGGTATGTGTGAAATAGTTTCTATTGATTAAGCTTGTTTAATGGATACATGAAAAGGATCTTACACGGTGTTACTTCTAGTCATTTGTACTTTTCATATACAGTGAACTGAATGACATGGCTAATTCCAATCAACTAAAATTTCACCCAGAGCATTGAAATTTTGTGTGTAAATTTGCATAAATGTTGAAGGAATGAACTTCAGTGGCATGATGTCTGTCTTGGTTTCAGCAAAAGTATCTTTTTGAAGCTCTGTTTCTCCCCTTAGCTTTGAGAGTGTTTGCACTTAGAGAAATGAAGAAAAATAGGTCTATTCTGCATGGACAAGTCATCTAAAAGCGAAAATTCTTGTTCTGCTTTTGCAGATTGTCATGCCAAAATTGGGTTGGAGATGGCTGATATCTTTGTCCTGTGTACCATCTTTATTTGTGATTTTCCTTTATGGGCTCACGCCAGAGTCACCAAGGTATCTAGCTATGAAAGGCAGGCCAGCTGAAGCAGAGAAGATTCCAGAGAAAGTAGCACTTATCAACAGAACTAAACTTCCTCTTGGAGTTCTTGTCTGTGATCGGTCAATCAAAATTGATGAAGAAAATTCTCCATCATCAGGAACTCCTCTTCTTCCTTCAAGAGAAAACAATCGCCATCTGGAAACATGTTTGTCATCAATTTTTGCGCTATTTTCATTAAAATTAAGAAGAATAACTCTTCTCCTTTGGTTTTTGTCCTTTGCAAATACATTTTTTTACTATGGAATTGTCTTGCTAAAATAACTACATATTAAGATTTTGAGATTTGAGATTTAAATTAAGTATTATTGTTATTCTATTTTCATTCTATATTTTTATTCTCTTAAATATTCAATATTTAGTATTTGTGAAATTATATATATATATATATATATATATAAAAGAATATTTGAAAATATAATAATAATAATAATGTATTATTTTATTAAGATATAATAATAATGATATATATGACTATTTATAGGAATATATATGGTTATAGAATATTTAATAATTGAATGTTTTTATAATTGTAAGTTTAGCTTTAAACTTATGCCTAGAATATCTTGGAGAGACCCTCTTGATAACTTAAAATTTACCATCTTTAGAGCTTTCGACTAAAGATTAGATATTTATATTTGTAAAAAATTCGCATGTTTCGTAAAATAGCAAGTAACTCTAATACTAGCTAACAGGTGAATTTACAAATCAAAACTCACTATATTTTTAGTACTATCAATATTTGCTATTCGCTATTCGCAAGTGTGAATATATTATTTTGATAATTACTTTAATTATTTATTTTTAAATTAAAGAAATTCTCCAAGAATTATTTTACTTACTTGTTTTAAATTGGAGAGGTTCTCCATAATATATTTTTACTTGTACATTAAAAATATTTCGGAGATGTGCTCCAAATAGATATTTATTTAATTTGAAATATTATAGTATTTGAACATGATCTATAAATGCAAGTAATTTTTAAAAAATATTTCATTTTATATTTTTAAAAAGTCATGTGCATTTCCATAACATATTTGAAAAAACTTAAATTTATATGTTTGGACTGACGGACAGTTATTATTTTGAAGTTATGTTGAAATTAGATTTGGATGGCTACTTGAAGGACCTTTATGTTTAAAAATGTGTATAAAAACTTCATCTTGACCAGATATGTTTTTGAATATAATGTGAATTTGAAATATGATTTGAACTTGAAGCGTAGGTAGATTGCACTGTACGTTGCTAGTCCCCGTACTAGAGTTTCTTCTGTTGACGTGGAACGCATAGACTCTGGATAGTGAATCCACTTGAAAGGAATCGTAATATATCAGGAAGGGCGTGACCCAATTGGTACTGCGTTTATTTATTTGCGGTCACCTAGCAGCGAGTCAGGAGGGACTCAATGTTGATGTTGATCACCAAGGTTGGATTGGTAGGTACCCCAAAATCCTTAACCTAGTTTTGTTTGGGGAGGCATAAGGTATGTGTAAAATTGAATATATTTGTACTGTTGTGTGGCTAATTTTGACTACGAAATGCCTAGATTTAAGTCCTGATGACCTCGTTATTGGCTCCAGTAATTCTACAGTTGAGCTAAAATCTGAATATTTATCATGTTTGAGAAATTTAGTTTGTGCTGCTATGCTGATGTGTCTTGATTCGCTCAAACTATCCAACCAAGCCTAAAACATTATCATAAAAATTGTGCATTATTTTAGAACAAGAAAATTTATATGATATAAAATATTTTTGAATTGATGTGCATACATATATACTCTCATATTTGTAAAAATATCATATTTTGAATACACAGCGGCACACACGTGAACTCATTGAGCTTTCTAACTCACACATATTTTTAATGTTTCTTTTCCAGTTGACTTAAACCATGAATCAGAACAGTAATTCTTTAATTTGCTTCAGAGTTAGCTCGACGAGAGGCTCACATATGTGTTTGATCAGTTTATATATTTTTTGTTATCTCTTGGGAGATAGAAAGAAAAGTCTCTTATACAATTATCTGTAAATGAATGTTGAATTTAGATAATATAAGATACATGATCTACCCATATATTTATGTATTTTCATCAATGTTTCTTATAATTGTATTATATTGTAATATATGTATACTTTTATCCTTCCTTTTTTTCTGAACCTCACTTAGCTGCAATAGAACCTAGCGGAGGGGTTGAGAGTATCACAGGGACATTTAATACATTATGCACATTCTAGATGTTACTTTTGAACATTGAGAATACAAAATAAATTGTCCAAATTCTATATATAACTTTGGAGTTTTGGGACTATCAAAATAAAAATAATTCATCCAATTAAAGGGTATTTTTTTACCATTAAAGAAAAAAGAAACAAAACAAGTTTAAATTTCTATGACCCCTTCCATACTTACAGTATAATATAGATAGATAGATTAGTATATTTTATCCACTTTTTAAATATGAGATATTATCTGTTACCATTATGTATAACTTTTATTTTTTTAGGGTTATCTTTTTTTCTTAACTCTCCTCCTTGACTATATTGGAAAAGGAGTTTAAGAATTATTTTAGTTGCGACATCTCTGGCCATTTCAACTTTAATAGATAATCTTTTATTCATCAACAAAGAAAAAAAACTGGATTAATGACTTTAGACAACTAGAAGCTTAAGGTTATTTGTATAAGGATGAGCTTTGATTTTCTTAAAAATTTAACGCTATTATTATCTGCCATTTGATGCCCATAAGTGCTGTATTCAGGAGCGGTAATTAGAAAAGATACAGCCTTTTTTCCTGACTAAAGCTCTTACATGATTCGTTTATGACCTTTCTTCATATTAACTTTTAACGGATAAAGTTCACTAAAAGAACTGCAAGAAGCACTAGGAAAGAGAAGAAAACTTCCTGAGCATAATAACAAAGATGAAGAATATGTCATTAAAGAAAAGGGAAATTATAGAAAATGTACCTCTCTTGAGTAGAGCACCATAACATTACACGTCGAGACATTGAACATGCGAAAGCCAGACAATAGATCTGTGGTCACAATCTCATTCTGATGCACAACCAATGGAAGTAGCAGAATGAAACTGATTATACTCATCATTTCCATGCTAAAGCTTCTGCCCTATTCTGTCTACGATAGTTACTGCTAAAATAATCCATCGGTACTTCTGGAAATATCAACATAAGATTAGAGTTCATCAAACAGAAACTATTAGATAAAGTATCCTACGATATTTCTTTTTTCTTTTCTCCCACTACTCTTTTGTGATATATCATTTTGCATTGTTGTTCAAGTACGTGAAGGAAGAAGGATTTGACAACAACATCATGAAATTACTTGCCTGCCACTGTAGTGATAACCACATCCCTATTGAGTCTGACATCATTTGCATTTTCTAACACTTTAGAGGTTGATTTACAAGTACTTTGTCCAGAGATAAGCACAGAAGTCCAAATTTATTTTAAATTCTAAAGTATAAAAGTTACAAATAAAACAAGGAAATTTAACTCAAATTAATCAAAATATACTAATTTTACTAGACAAATAATTTCTATCACAAATTCACAATTCTTAAAAAACGATAAAACAAACTAAAAAAATCACAAACAAAAATAATATAAAATCTTACCTTAATTAACATGGAGGAACTCAAGCGAAAGAGGAGAAAAAGAAAACAAAATAAACCAAGAAGAAAAAGAAGGAAAACAGAGGATAAGAAAGAAGCAAAAGAAAGATGGAGAAAAGCAAAAAAACAAAAGAAACAAAGAGGAAGAGAAAAGAAAGCAAAGTAGCAAACCGTGAGAAAGAAAGAAAAGAAAGCTCAATTATATAGCAACAGCAAGAGCAAGAGTTGATGGAAAAAGTGGATGACTAAGCAAGCCAAGTCAAAAGGCTAGTGATATATTTGTCATTAAGCTATTAGTTTATCTTTTTTTTTTTTTGCAAACACTAACAAGAATATTCAAGAATGTTCCAAAATACACTCAAAAAATAAATTAACATATTTTATGATAAATTTTTAAATTACTTTCTTTAAAAAAATAAGCTTTATTTCAAAACGAACACGTCTAAACCATTCCTGGAATGGGATGTTACAGTCTCACTAACTACTAATTTATTTTGAAATTAATAGAAAAATTTGTAACTACTTATTAATAAATATATAATAACTCCTCCACTTAATTTGTAAAATTTTTACCTGAAGTGTATATAATGTAATAGAATATAAGTACAAACTATCTAATCTCTATAAAGAAAAAAGAAAATATATTGTTATTTTAGAAAAATTAAAATTTCTTGAGAAATAATTATATTAATTAAATATTTTAAATATCATTATAATTTATGAAAAGTTTAAAATATAACAGTACGAGATTAAGTGATTTTTATGAAAATATTTTCTATAGTTAGTAATAATAGTTAGTAAAAAATCTAAAGTATAACAATACGAGATTAAGTGATTTTTATGAAATTTTTTTTATAGTTAGTAAAAATAATATTTTTTTATTGAAATAAATTGATTAGATAAAAAGTAAAAAATAAACAATTTTTTTTGTTAAAAGAAAGATCAAGTAGCTCAGTCAGCTCTTTCAGCACTCAGTCTCCCAATAAGAGGTGAACCTCTTTCCGGATTCCTTCTAGCGCTGTTCTCTTATCTGTTCTTGAATTTCTCTTGCATTCCACGAAAGCAAGAATGAATCACAAAATTACTATTTATCAATATGGAACCAATCTTGATCCAATCCCTGTCGAGAGTCTGTCGCCGAAGAATTTTATCAGCATCTCGATTGATAACTCCCCTTCTTCTTCCACCCAACCCCTTCGTTAGCTTTCCCCTTTTTCAATCTATATCAGATCCTCGATTACTTCTCGGATTGAAGGGCTACGCCCTCATTTTGGAATAAAAGGAAATCGAAGGTGTTAACAAAATTATGAGGAATAACTATGAGAATTTAAGAGTTTAAATACTAATATAATTTGTGAATAAATTAAAAATGTTAGCATGAAATACAAAAAAAAGCTATTTAATCTGTTCATTAAGAAATAAAATATATATCTTATTCAAATATTATGTAAATAAGTAAGAAAATAACAAAAGATATATTTCAATCTTTATCATAGAAAAGCAAAAAAATTTTAATATTAAAAAATTAAAATTATAATGAAAAATTATAATATTAATTAAAAATATCAAAATTTAACATTGTTTAATGAAAAATATAATGACAAAAGATATAAAAATAAATTATTCGACTTTATATAATTAATAAAAATATATATTTTATTCTAATATTATAAAAATAATTAAATATTTAAATAAAAAAATATCTATTCTTTTTTACAAAAAATTAAAAAAATTTATTATTTTAAAAAAATAATTAAATAAAATATACATTTACTTAATATTAATTCTAAGATAAGTCATTCATTATTTTTGAAGAGAAATTTTATAATAATAATTGTATAACTAGTCACCTACCACCATAAAGTTTTTCTTTTTTGACCATCTATTCACCAAAGTCTTTTGCATCTATTGTTTTCACTCATCATTGTCATCTACCTCAAAAGTTTCCGAGGATTGCATGCTCAGATCCTTTATATATTGAATTCCAATTCCATTAATTGATGGCTTTTTGAAGTGCATGCTTTCTTTTATCCTTTTCAACCTTGATAATCGTGAAGTTCTTTTTGTAAATTGATAATGCTTGCATTCAGAAACTTGACTAACTCAAGGATATTGAAAGTATTCTTCCGCATTTATACTGTCATAGAGATTTTCTCAAAGACGTTTTTTAGGTGGTTTGAGTCTTTGAGCACATTAGAGTGCGCAATGATTGAACCTTTCCAATCATAAGAAAAGAAGATTATGGCAGTAACCAGTTTCATCTCTAGTATGCTGTCCTGTGAAACTGTTTCTCCAATCTAGGAATACATGTTAGATTTTCAGCAGCCGGCTATCATGCTGTCTTGTGAAACCTCCAGTTGATAAATTCCTTTCAGGCCAGGCGACCTCATGACTGCAAAAGGAAATGACGAAGTACTCCTCGCTCTTTAAGGAAGATTGCCCAGCAATTTAACGCTTTCCTCCTGCCGGCAACTCTGATAAGTCCTCCAGAGATCGACCGCGATATCCCGGTCAACGTCTTTTCGTTCCTCCGTTCCCTTTCTTGGCTGATCGGCGCATCTAATTTATCAAACGATCGACCTAATTACGCGGAAGCATACAGTCAACCTACTGCTACGGATGGAGGAGCTATTTCCACAGTTATTGATTATGCGGATTGATTTCTTGTTCTCCTTCTAATTAGATATACCCGACGTTCATGTTTTGCACTTCTCTTCACAGTCTCTTTGAGATATTTAAGGGTTGAAATGTTGAATGTGCTAAATTTATGGGTTCACCGTCTCGGGCCTGGGATTTCGGGCAACAAAATTGGCCACGAGTGGAGCGACCAAATGCAAGCCCGGCTGCCCGATTTCCAGATTCTTTCCATCCGGATCGGTGAGAGCCCATACACCAAGAAATGGAGCCCGTCTGGTTCCCAGGTAGAGACCCACTTTCCTTGGCTCCAGCCCACAATCTTGGGGTTTGATTTGATAAAATTTTAATAAAAAAATTCCCGAGAATATATTATTAGATCTAATCTAACCGAATTCGCTTGCCAGCCAAGTTGCCTTTCAAAGAGCCCCACCCCTGGACGTCTTTGCTTTCGTTTCCTAACTGAAAAGGACCAAATTTTAGCTAATATCCCTCACATTTAAAGGTCTTCATTTATTAATCAACCTTAAGGTCCATAAGTTAATACTATCAGCTGATGGGACATTGGTGGCCCCATGAATTATATATAAATGGTTTTCTTGATTTTTTTTTTTTTTTTTGCTTTACTAAATGCTCAGTTGTCTTTGTGATTGTATCAGTTGCTGATGTTAAACTAATGCAGTATATAATGCTAGTAAAATTCAAGAAGACAGATCAAGATTGGGGTCTACTTGTGTTGCTCTTGCTTTGACACAGGGAGCCATCCCTGAAGTCTTCTGCTTTCGTTCCGTAAAATGGACTAACTTTAGCCAACATCCCTGATCTTTGCATGTGGATATTTTTGGTATGTAAACTACTCCCACAAACTGCAAGAAAACATAAATAATGTAGAGAAATTGAAACGAAGAAATAACAAGAAAAAATAATATACAATAAAGAGAAAGGGAATTCTTGATTTTGCATTTCGTACATAAATGGTTTTCCAGTCCACAAGGACAATGTGTTATCAGTTGATGGGACCTTGTTGGCCCTTTGAATTAGAAAAAATTGGTAGAGATGAAGGGGACAAATCAACAATAATGGCTTTCTTGATTTTCGATTGCTACAAGTGGTGCTCTGTGGTCTTTCGATTGTCTCAATTTTCATATTTAACTGTAGTAAAATGCTACTAATACTGAAGGAGACAAATGAAGATTTCGTTCTTCCTTGCTTTTGGCTCAATCAGCACAACAACTATTGTTGGCATTGGAGAGTGAAGTGAAATGCCCTGCGGCAATTTTGTGTTCTTCAGGTTAGCTTTACAATTTTAATCTGAATTTTTCGTGTCCATAATTATTATCTCTCTTCATGGGAGTAGATACAGGAAATCCTTCTCAATTCTCATTTCATCTCTTTGTAATAATTTATTTCAATTGCGTATGTTATGAAGATTGATCATGGTTGCAATTTTCAGGCTAAACTCTCATCTTGACTTAAAGGGTATGAAGCAACTGATGAGTGGTGTCAACTTCTTCGAAGTCTGGTTTTTGTAATGGCTTTCTTTTGTTGAAGTAAGCCAAACCAAGATGTCTGATTTGTTTCTTCATTTTAGTTTCTTCTAAGATTTAGAAAATGTTTTTTGATTGTTGTTGTCTGATATGCAACTGCTATAACCAGGGAACCTCTAAAACAACGGACCCGAACTATTGGCACTCCCTTGCGGTTGAAGATAGGAGTTCTAAATTTTTTTATTAAAGGTACCTGGTTTTGTTTCTTGATATTATGGGGGCTTTATACCCTGCAATTATTTCTGTCTTAAAGATAGAGATGGATTAGGAACGGCAAATTGGTTGCAATGGTGTGTAATAAGTAAAGTTGATTACTATGGGCTAATCTTTAATTGTATGTGAAAATGCTGCTATGAATTTCTCTGAAGTACAATGAAGAAATTTAAAAGATTCTGACTACCGACTGCATATTTATGCCGCTAGTGCAACATCAATTAGGCTTTCTATTAGCAGCTTTATTCTTTCACTCGTGTATTTTATCTGGGAGAAATATCATAACAGAGGCTGCGGCTGAGCTTCTTTAACATAATTCAGTGGCCGTTGTCACCAGCCAGGGGGTCCTCTCTAGATAAAATAATAATCCATCATCCTACCAACATCCGGGTTACCATAGGATCTAGTTATGAGAATGAGATTCTTTTGAAGTTTCAGGTATTTAATGTGGTTACGCTAATGTTATATTTGTAGAAAGAGAGTTTGAGCTAATTTGGTATATGGAAGCGACTCTCTTCATCTTTCCTCATATACTTAGCAGTAATATTTTGTTGGTAAGGTTAACGTGGGATTTTACTTGTTACAGCACTAATGTTAATCATATATATTAGGTCTGCATATTTCAAGACCTCATTTCCAATTCAACAACACTGATAGTTCAATAAGAAAACCGTATTTCTATCAGTATTGAGTTTGTGAGACTAATCTGGTGTCTGTGGTTTCTGAATCAAGTTATTAACTTAATCTTGCATTAAGAAAACTTGAAGAAAACAAGAAAATAAAGGGTTTAACGCAGGATTGATGTGGGTAGTTCTATGTGCAAGACAACCACTAATGATGGGTCAATTTCTAGTGGCAATGGCAGAAAAAGGAAAAAGGAGAGAGTGAGAACCTTAGATAAGCCTAGACTTCAGTGTGATTTACTTGCCAAAAAGCTGAAACAAGGAATATAAAATTGACATGACGATTGCCTTTTCTTTTGATTCCAGATGGGGGATGAAAATCTTGAATACACTCCAGAGGAAGCTCTTTCTGCAGTTGGTTTTGGAAAATTCCAGTTACTTACGCTTGCTTATGCCGGACTTGGTTTGATCTCAGAAGCAATGGAAATGATGATTATATCTTATGTTGGAATAGCAGTTAAATCTGAGTGGGGAATTTCTCCAGGTGAAGAGAGTCTTCTGACAACTGTTGTTTTTGTGGGTATGGCATTTGGAGCCTATTTCTGGGGCTTGATATCAGATGTTTATGGAAGAAGGTAGTTTTCTACGCTAATTGCTGATGTTGGGCTAAGATTCTGTCCATGAAATTTTTCTCATATAAGCTAGTGTATAATCAATAGTTGTACTTAAATCTCTGGAAAAATCATGCGCTACATGCTATTATCAGATAATTTTATTATTAATGTTAAATTTGACACGGGATGATATTTTTATATCATAAGGAGTTATAAACTCAAGAACATGATATCTATTCCATAATGAGTTCGTTTTTTTTTTTTTTTCGCTTGTTGGAGGAAAGATCTGATTATTGTTAAAATTCAAGAAAAGAGGGATATAATATATGATAAGATAATGAATTACTGCTACTTTTTTAATCATTTTCTGACGTCTCTCAAAAGAATGTTTCCAAACTGCTCCTATGCAGATAGAAGAGCTAAATCATGCTCACATTATCTATTGAAACGTAATTATCGAGTTCAAATATCTCTTCCACTTGTTTTTCCAGTGGTAGAAAGCATAACTGTACATATATTTGGAGAATGCTTGTTGTCGTCATGTTTAGTGACAACTTAGAATTTGACTCCATTTTCTTGAGATTCTCCTTTTCATTTAAATAAATTTTAATGATGGGAAATGAAAATTTCCTTCAGAGACCCAAAACATTACCTCAGTAAACATGTCTCGGTAAGACTAGCAATTTCTTCACAAATGTAATTACTAAGGTAGCCAACATGGATGCTGAAAGATTAAAGGAAGTAATGATACATAAGGAGATGGGTGGTAAGTGAATATATAAGATTCATGGAACTTGCTAGTCATTTTGATTTGTGTGTTGCTACCAGCGTCTTTCTCTCTCTTGAATGGTTTTTGCTCTATTATTTGTAAAACTTGTTTCTCTATCTACATAATCCATTGCAAGTAATGAATGATTTCTCAAGATAATAGAAGGTCAAGAATACTTTTTTTTTCAAATCGATATTCCATCCAGACAAACTTCTGTATTTTTTTTCACAGAGTTCCCATTTTGCATTTATCATATTTTCCGGTGCTGGTGTCATGTATTAAAGAGTATGTACTAGTTTTATGTTCTTTTGGTTGGATCTCTCTATCTTCAGAATTTTCTATGAATGACTAATTGAAGTTGTCAGTAAGATCTTTTTCTGAACTTCATGGGTCGCCATGGTGTATCAATAGAAGGGAAATTTTCTCTTTTTTTAAAAAAAAAAAAGTTCTAAAAATGTGATTTACTAAATAGGCAAATTGGAAAATTTTTCTATAAGCGTGCTTTACTGAACAGACATCTAAGACCTTGCATATGATTACACTTGTTTCATGGCCTTAATTTTTAGCAACCAGGGACTAGCCACTTGCTGAATATAAGATGGTAGCTCTGCAAAAGTTTATTGAGTGCTATAAGTACTCTAGGTTTCTGAATTGTTTGAACTTTAATCTTTCATTGAATGTAGTCCAGCTTTTATCATCTTAGAGAAGGCTTTTCTTGTCTGTCTGCTGTTCCTTTTAAATAATTGTCATCATTTAATATTCTGGCTCTGATCTAATATCTTTATGATCTGGTATTTATGGGCATCATTTAGCTAAAGCAGATCCTTCACAGAAAACAGTTGCGCTTTTGTTGAAGTTGTGAAGTGTTTAAAAAAATATATTACATTCCTCCTTAACAACTAACCTTTTAGATTGTTATTCAGCAAAGGAGAAAAATGCTCTTTATTTTCTTTTGCGAAGATTGCAGAAGTCCTTTTTTATAGGGCATAATGTTATTACTCATAAATGGCTACTTTGAAATGTTATCTTAGAGAGATCATTGGATATATATTCTGCAGATCATTTCATAATGGAGAATGTGAATATTTTTTTCCCTTCAAATTTCCCTTGGTTCTTCTCTTTCAGTACCATCCAATTGGGACATTATCTCTACAATTTCCTTTTCCTTTGTTTTTTTCCTTCAGATTACCTCTCACTTATAACCTCACTATCTGAACTTATGACTAGTAGCCTCTAATCTTTTTGCTTCTGCAGAAGGGGCCTTCTTGGTGCAACAATTGTGGTGGCTGTAGCTGCTATCTGCAGTGCATTCTCACCAAATTACAAACTGCTTCTAATGTTCCGTTGTCTTCTTGGTTTTGGTGTTGGAGGTGGTCATATGTTTGCAGCATGGTTTCTAGAGTTTGTTCCCATACCTAATAGAGGTGCTTGGCTTCTCGTACTTACAGGTTTCTGGACATTTGGAACGATATTTGAGGCTTTAATAGCATGGGTATGTGTGAAATAGCTTCTATTGATTAAGCTTGTTTAATGGATATGTGAAAATGATCTTACACGGTGTTACTTCTAGTCATTTGTACTTGTCATAGAGTGAACTGAATGACATGGCTAATTCCAATCAATTAAAATTTTTCCCAGAGCATTGAATTTTGTATGTAAATTTGCATGAATATTGAAGGAATGAACTTCAGTGACACGATGTCTGTATTCTTTTCCAGAAACGTGTCTTTGTGAAGCTCCATTTTTCCCCTCATCTTGAGATTGTTTGCACTTAGAGAAATGAAGAAAAATAGGTCTATTCTGCATGGACAAATCAAGTCATCTAAAAGTGAAACTTCCTTGTTCTGCTTTCGCAGATTATCATGCCAAAATTGGGTTGGAGATGGCTGATATCTTTGTCCTGTATACCATCTTTATTAGCGGTTCTCCTTTATGGGCTCACACCAGAGTCACCAAGGTATCTAGCTATTAAAGGCAAGACAGCAGAAGCACAGGAGATTCTGGAGAAAGTAGCACTTATGAACAGAACTAAACTTCCTCTTGGAGTTCTTGTCTGTAATCGGTCAATGAAAATTGATGAAGAAAATTCTCCATCATCAGAGATTCCTCTTCTTCCTTCAAGAGAAAACAATCACCATCTGGAAACATGCTTGTCTTCAATTTTTGAGCTATTTTCAATAAAATTAAGAAGAATAACTCTTCACGTTTGGTTTTTGTCCTTTGTAAATGCATTTCTGTACTATGGAATTGTCTTGCTGACTTCTGAGCTGAGTTCTGGACAAAGTAGTTGTAAATCAAGCTCCAACCGTTTGGAAAATGCGAATGATGGCAGATTCTACCGGGATGTGGTTATCACTACAGTGGCAGGCAAGTAGTTTCATTATTGTCAAATCCTTCTTCCTTCGCGTACTTGAACAACAATGCAAAATGACAATATATCCCAAGAGAGTAGTTTGATAAAGAAAAACATATATATATATATATATATATATATATATATATATATATATATATATATACACACACACACACACACAGGATACTCTTACCTAATAGTTTCTGTTTGCTGCTCCTTAACAGATAAACTCTGACCTTATGTTGATATTTCCAGAAATCCCAGGGGTTATTTTAGCAATAGCTATTGTAGACAGAATAGGTCGGAAGCTTAGCATGGAAATGATGAATACATTCAGTTTCATTCTGCTACTTCCACTGGTTGTGCATCAGAATGAGATTGTGACCACAGCTCTGTTGTCTGGCTCTCGCATGTTCATTGTCTCGACATCTAATGTTAATGCGGTCTACATAAGAGAGGTACATTTCTTTAATTTCCCTTTTCCTTAATGACATATTCTCCATCTTGTTATTGGGTTCAGAAAAGTTTGTTCGCTTTCCTAGTGCTTCTTGCAGTACTTTTAGCAAACTTTTATCCGTTAAAAGTTAATATGAATAGGAGTCAAACAAATCATCTAAGAGCTTTAGACAGGAAAAAATTCTGTAGCATTCCTAATTACAGCTCCTGAATACAGCATTAATGGGCATCAAATGGCAGTTAATAATAGCATTAAATTTTTGAAGAAAATCAAAGTCATCCTCATAAAATTGGCCTTAAGCTTCTAATTGTCTAACATAGTTCATCCACTTTATGTTTTGTTGTTTTTCTCTCATTTTTCCTGTTTTATTGCTTAGGAAAGAGGAAGTGGCTGATGTTTGCCCTTTCCTTTTTCTTGGAAATGGCATGAAAACTTAATCTAATAGCGAGTTGTAACTTAGGGAAGTCATTCCTTCTGGTTACTTTAATGCACAACCATGCCATTTAATATAAGTTCAAAGATAAGTCATCTATTGTTTTTGAGGCACTAATCTATTCCCCAAAGTTTTTTGCATCTATTGTTTTTTACCCATCATTGTCATGTACATTTTATCAGCGATAAATATAAGTTAGGTGATCTCAAATCCTTTATATATTGAATTTCAATTCCAAGAAATAAATTGATGGCTTTTTGAAGTGCACACTTTCTTTTATCCTTTACAACATTGATAATCATGAAGTTCTTTTGTAAATTGATATATCTGGCATTCAGAAACTTGACTAACTCAAGGATATTGACGATATGAAAATCATTGACATACTGATGCTTAACCGTAAGCAAAAAGAAATTACTCTTCCGCTTTTATACTGTCATTGAGATTTTCTCTAATGATTTTCCGGATGTTTGAGTCTTCCAGCTGGAGTTGCATATAGTTTGTGTAAGGATTGAACTTTTCAAATCATAAGAAACAAAGATTATAGCAGTAACCTGTTTCATCTCAAGTATGCTGTCTTGTGAAACTGATTCTCCAATCTAGGAATACATCTTAGATTTTCTTTAGTGTCAGAAAGGGAACCAATTATTTTGGCTCTCACAGGTCGATTTAGCTTCCTAAATTTCCATGAGAGATGCTTTTTGTGATGATCTTAGATGCATCTGAGAACCAATTAGCAACTATTCATAATTTTGACACGTGTTATTTGATTTAGCTTTTACTGAAATTGAAAAACAAATCTTATGAACAATTTTCCAATAATCTGATTGACATGCTTGTTTATTTATTTATTTATTTTTAAAGGTGTATCCAACTTCAGTAAGGGCTACTGGTTCTGGAATTGCAACAGCCATAGGAAGAATCGGTGCCATGATATGCCCTCTTGTGGCAGTTGGATTAGTGAGGGGTTGCCATCAAACTGCAGCAATTATTCTATTTGAAGCCATAATAATTCTTTTAGGGTCCTTTATCTTTTTGTTGCCCTTCGAGACCGGCGGCAAGGGATTAAATGACACCTTGCCATCATCAGATGAGTAGTGATTAAATAATGACCGTCAATGGCTGCAGAAAGAGTAAAGTGTTTGATACATAAAGCAGCTTGAGTTCAATTAACTTTATCTGGAAAATGGTCACTTTTCCAAATAAGGGATGTGATTAGGAAAACGACGGAATCTCATTGTGTCTTAGCTGAAGTTACAGAAGTTAGTCTTTGTTACAAGCTCATGAAGGATTGCTGCTTTTTCCAGATTTTTTGTACAGTTGCAGCCAAGAATATGCTCCGTTGAAGTCTTTGATTACTATTTGTTTAGAAACTTGAATACCACAGTTGTGTGATGTGCCTTTGTTCGAGAATCTGTGTTTTCTACATGTAAAATTATAAGATCAAAATTATCCAGTTTTTAATTGGTCCAAAATTTGTAATAATCTTCCATTAACTGATGAAACGATATTAATGGAATTTTTATGAATAAATCTAGATATGTAAAATCGATTGGTTTTATTAATTGTGCTGATTCTTGTAATTTCTTGCGCAGGAAAGTCCCAGCTTGTATTAGCTACCGATGGAAGTTGTTTGAGTAAATGTGACTAAGTAAATAAATGATAAAGAAAAATAAAGTTTTTTTTCTAGGTTAGCTAGAATAAAGTTTAAGATACGAAAATTATTAGAGTAGTATTTTACTGTCTTTTTTAATTATTTTAAAATTATTTGAAGATTGATTTATGAAATTAGATGGGGTTAAATGTGAAAAAAATTATATGAAAAAAAAAAGAATTGATGAACTGCCATTTCTCCTATGACTCATTGGTATTGGCAGTTTGGTATTACTTATAGAAGGACAAAAATTCGTGATGGAGACAAAAAAAAACATGGATTGGACCAGAAAGATTCGTTCTCAAGATTTCTCATCTTTTGAGCACGGCTACAAGTGGTCTGCCTGTTGGGTGGCTCTTGCTTTGGCAAAGGGGGGCATTCCTGAAGTCTTTTGCTTGCGTTCCATAAAATGGACTAACTTTTGCGTGTGGATTTCTTTGGCCCGTAAAAGCCACTTGCAGACCACTCCCGATTCAGTTGAGGTGTTGAACACCATTTTGGTACGCATGTACTAAACATCATTCCGACCGTTGGATTTGCATTTTCTCAATCCAACAATTGGGGCTCTCAAGGGCAGTTTTGGAACCAAAAAAATTGGTCAGTTTAAAAATATGTTAATTTGAAAGTTTGAAACTCTCTCTCTCTCTTCATGATTATCCGTCTTTTCAACCTTCAATAGAAATTGCCCGAGGAACCCTAAAGGTGCAATTGAAATTCAAAGTTTGCTGATAAGCTTTGAGAGAAAGAAAAGAAAGTCGGCCATTTTTTTTGTTTCAGTTGAAGGAAGCTAAGGAAAAAGGTGTGATCTTTCACTGATTTTGTCTGTGGCTTTGCAAAAGCTACATTTTGTTGGTTTTGTTCCAAATTTTATTTACCGAAGATAGCTGAAAATGTCAAGAAAATCGAGACAAGGCAGTCGGTTTCAGTTTCGGTGTTGCACGTTTGCAATCGTGGAAGCCAATGATGTTTTGAGGCTAGACCGCGATCATGTACTGAAACTAAAGGCACTGAAGATAGCAGATTTTGATAAGCTGGCTAAGTTGCGGTTATCAAACTTGCATATAAAACTTTTGGAGCCCATTTGCAAGGGCTACGATCGGAAATCTGATTTTGTATCTCTCTCGAATGGGAGAATATTGACAATAACGGATAAGGATGTTCGGCGAGTATACGGGCTGAAAAATGGCTCAGTCGAGCTATTTGGTGAAGGAAGGGTTGAATAGAAGGACTCCTGCATTACAGCTTTTGCAGCAGACCTCGGAGTCTTCTGTTCACTAAAGAAATACGTAACAGTAAAGGCTTTGCAAGAGCGCATACTGGGCTTCAAAGGAGACAGCCATAAATATGCGAAGTTGTACATTTTGTTAGCCATCGCAACATTCTTAGCCCCAAAAAATTCACTAAAGATCAGCCTAAGGGAACATGGTTCGTATGTTGACAATGTTGAAAATATAAAACATTTCAATTGGGCGGCACATGTGAGGGACTTTCTCTGTCGAGGCATGAGGAAGTTTAGTTGCAAAAAAAAAAAAAAAAACCCAGTTCTTGCTCGGAGGGAAACATGCATGTGTTGCTGGTAATGGTGTATATGTTTAGTATCATTGACTTATTATGAGAATTGTAATAATTATTCATACTTGAGTGAATAATTATTCACATAGATTTACAAATATTCTTATAATGTTAAAAAATTATTCATACGAGTATGAATAATTATTCTGAACAGATATTCAACCTTGTATGAGTAATGATTCTATATTACTTAACGATTATTGTGACTTTGTTAGATAATTTTTCGAAAGAGTTGAATAATTATTCAGAAGCTGCATTAGTTGTTAACAATGTTCACTATGTCTGCAAGTGCTTTATCTTGAGAAAATGTATGGAAGGCCTGAAAGGGAATTGCCCTGCTCTTGGTGGGATTCAAGTAGAATACTTTAGGTTACCAATCCAGAATTGGCTCATGACGAAGAAAGTGGGAAAGAAAACTACGCTGAAGGGTTTGTTGAGCATACTGCTACTCGGAGGGACATTATAAGGTCTGACCTAGAGGCAAAAAAGTCAAGGTATCTGAAGAGGGTTGAAAAAATTGATAGGAAACTGAAGGAGATGAATGATGAAGATCAGTCATTAAGTTCTTGGTTACCTGCAATCAGTCGTAAGAGGCAAAGATCTGAAAGGCCAAGAAAGGTCAGGCCAACGCAGAATAATGAATTTGGACATGGGGTGATTGAAACTGTGGGTGAATACCAACAGGGTATTTTCACTTACTGTTGCATAATTATTCTTTCATATGTGAATAATTGTTAATTGCATGAAATAGTTATATAAAACGTGGACTATTGATTATGAGGTATATGAATAATTATTCGTGTAGTATCTAATCAGTTACATGAGGAAAATCAGCCATTGAACAAATCTTCGTTGGACATGGAGAGTGACAAGAATGCAGAAATGAACACTTCGCAAGAAGTTGAGACGAATATGGAGGTTCAAATAGTTGCTGTCAATGCGGAGAATGAAGCTGATGCCATAGACATACGCACTGTTGATCAAGGAGGATTAGAGAAGAGAGAACAACATGCAAGCCAAGAATCTTCCAATGTTGTACTTCTGCCCAGACTACGGGTGTGCCAACAAAGAGGCGAAGGTTGATCAAGGCCATTTTGAAGTTGAGGTCACCTTACGAGGTGATCAAGGGCGATCCAAATTCAATGACAACATATGAGAAAACTGTTGTTGACTTTGTACTGCTGGCTAATCCCCCTGATGAGAAAGAGTAAGCCTTTTTTTATTCGGTTATGTGAATTTCTTAAGAATAATCATTCTGTGTTTTATGAACATTTATACAATATGTATCTCCATGAATAATTATTAACCAAGTATTGAATATTTGTTCAAACAAGGTAATTGATTGTAGCGTGTCGGTTTGCAGTGCGCTCTTGGTGTTTGATGATGGGCTGCAACCACTTACAAGGCTTGACCTCGAAGGGAACCTCCCTGGCCAGTTTATTTATGTTTCAGTCATCGACTCTTTTGCACATCTTCTTAACCGTGAGCAGGTCACATCCGGCTCGATCAAGCTGTTCTGCTTCGGGGCTGCGATTGGGGTAAGAGGATAATATGTGCAGTTTAACATATACTACGTATGGAAGGACACACCTGATTTTTATTGTTTGTTGTAACTTCTTTTCAATGCAGTTAAGGGCGGTTGACGAGTGTGCTGCCGGTATTGTTAAACCAATTGAGGAGATGGCGAGTTTTGTAACCAGTTTAGTTGATGGGCTTTCGTACTTGGCAGATGATAAATTGTTTGACCCATCTGCATGCAATTTGTTCATCAATCTTGGCCCCCACAATATCTACCATGTTCTTAAACAGGCTGTACGCCACCTTTCCACGACCATCGTCTTTTAAGGGACAAGCCTCCATCATGTACTCAAACATCCTCTGATACTGTTCTTGGAACATCGCAAACATGTTAGGTGTATATTGATCTGCAGCAGCCCTTGCAATCGAACTGTATGAAAAGTTGTTGTTCCGTATCCTACGAATGGGTTTAGAGAATAAGTATGCAGCGTGTTATTAATAATTATTCATCGAATAATTTATTCACAATACTTTTGCACAATTATTCAAGTTGGTTTGATTAATTATTCACAATTATTTTGAACATACCTATTCATGGCATGAAAATCTTGCATTTTTTCTGCCTCCCTTATACCTTCAACCATCCTATTAAAATGTACAAAGAACTGCAGTAGGTTGTGGTCCGGTTGGTGATACCCTCTAATGTTCCCATTGCAAGATTCACTTAATTGGGTTGACCTGATGCCTGCGGTAAAATTCAGTTTAACCCATGCGAATGACCACTGAATTCGAAATCCATATAGCCTCTCTAACCACTTATGCATCCCATGAGGAAAACACTCCTCAATCATCTTATTCCAGGCAAAGTCGAACTTTGCTTCATCATCCACTTCGTACATCAAATAGCATAGCTGATCAGCAAATTTTGGAGTATATAGTTGCGATAAATTCTGTTGGGAGTTATGCCTTATGTGCCATGTGCACAGTGCATGAAATGTTGACGGTAGCTCCATTTTAATTGCAGCAGCCATAGGACAATCTTGATCTGTGAATATTGTTTTGGGGGTCTTGCCAGACATGCATCTTAAGAACATTCGAAACAACTACCTAAATGATTCTGTTGTCTCGTCATATAGTAAAGCAACACCAATATACAGGATTAGTGGTGGTGGTTGAACCCGACAAAGAGAGCTACAAATGGTTTTTAAACACCAATCGTGAATGCAAAGTAACCAAATCATATAAACAATTATTCAATATATGGAGCATAATTATTCTTGTTGTCACTCGATGCAGGCCAGGCCAGAGTAAGAGATGAATAATAATTATTCACGTTATGAACAAATATTAACGTAGGTAGTATCGAATGTTATGGAATCACCAAAGAAGTCGTAGTCCACCTTCATCCTCTCATCTGCCCATAATATATTCACAATCCTCTATTCGTTGTCAACTTCAATGTCATAGTAAAATGAAGGATTCTGATATGCTTCGTCACGGAAGTGTTCCAACAGGGCAGTTGCTTCTCCCAACTTCATTGCTCTTTGTCTTCTTTTCACCAGGTGATTCTTAAGGTCCATAGAAATGAACCCAAGCATTTCTCTTCCTCCTGCACCCATTGCCATTACTTCAAAGGAAGACCTCAGCCTAATTCCAGCATCTTCATTTATTTCAGCCACAAAACCTTGAACAGAACTAACATGAAGATTGGATCGCAGCATGTAGGAAAATTGTCTAGGCTGCAAGTCGTGGTTATGTTCTACAACCCAATCAGTAATAACATATACCTCTCTCGTGGAATCAAGATGCATCTTGATGTATGCCCCACACCCTGTCCTCTCCTCACTCTTTCTTCGTTCGGCTAAGGGTCTAGTTTCAATGTGACTAATTGCTGTCTTAACATTCTTAGGATCCAACTTGCTGCCCTTTCGAAATCCTTACTTGTTACAAACATACTTTAGGTACAACAACTTTTCCGTCTTGCGGCCTCTTCTCTCATAACTAACCCGAGTGGCAAATCCTGGTTGATGGGCATAGTTGTTATAAAACTCATGAGCATCTTCCACCGTGCTAAACTCTATTTTCTTCAGTTCTGACAAATTCACTGCACATAATAATTATTCAATGAGTATAATCATTATTTATCGAGTTTCGATACGTATTCAGATTGCAAATAAACTTACCTTTATCCACTATATCTCATTCAAGGCACATATCCCTTGCCATTTCACACAGAGACCACACATTCATGTTCAACCTTCAAAAGGCAAAAACATTTCTTAACGAACATGCTAAAAAATGGTCAGTTTCGATTTGCGTATGATTGCATGAGCTCTTAAATGCATGCAGCTCTTGTTGTTTTCCATATATTCACTAAAAAAAATAATCTTCTCAGACTAACAAAACCTTTTTCGTTTGCATAAACAAATATAGAAACAAAGGAAACCATTGTTGTGAAAGATTTGGTTGAACGTGAATCTGAAGTCTCTACATGAGATGGCCGAGGATCCTATGCTCAAGCTTCCACCTTCTTTTCTTTTCGGTATCTCACAATAAAGAGCGGGGTCGAGCCAAGAAAGAAGAAGAAAGGAGGCTAAAAAAGAGGAGGAAGGCTAGAGAAAGATTACAGATTTTTAAAGAAATAATGACATCTTGAAATGTCATAGCTAATATGAAATAAATGAGCGGGAGAATAAAAATTTTTGATTCCAAAACTGCCTTGAGAGCCCCAGCCGTTGGATTGAGAAAATGCAAATCCAACAGTCAGAATGGTGTTCAGCACGTGCGCACCAAAATGGTGTTTAGCGCCTTAACTGAACCAGACTCCCACCAACTGCAAGAAAATCTATATACAGTAGAGAAATTGAAACGAAGAAATAAAAAGAAAAAATAATATACAATAAAGAGAAAGAGGATTTCTTGATTTTGTATATGCTATTCATTCCACAAGGACAAAAGAGTTGACATCAGTGGATGGGACCTTGTTGGCCCCTTGAATTATAAAAATTGGTAGAGACGAAGGGAACAGATTAAGAACAATGGCTTTCTTGATTTTTATTACTGTGCGCAGTGCTGCGGGGTCTTGTGATTGTCTCACCTTTTCATATTCAATTGTAATAAAATGCTAACAGTTGAGACAAATGAAGATTGGTTCTTCTGTGCTTTTCGCTCAATCAGCACAACAACTAGTGTTGGCATTGGTGAGTGAAGTAGAAGGCCTAACTGCAATTTTGTTCCCTTCAGGTTCTCTTTAGAATTTTAATCTGAAATTGTCGTGTCCATGATAATTATCTCTTTTCCTCAGAGTGTATTACTGGGGTGGATACAGGAATTCTTCGCAATTCTCATTTCACTTCTTTGTAGTAATTTATTTCAAGTGGATATGTTATGAAAATAGATCTTGATTGCAATTTTCGGGCTAAACTCTCATCTTGATTTAAAGGGTATGCAGCAACTGATGAGTGGCATCAACTTCTTCGAAGTCTGGTTTTTGTAACGGCTTTCTTTTCTTGAAGTAAGCCAAACCAAGAGGCCTGATTTGTTTCTTTGTTTTAGTTTCTTCTAAGATTAAGAAAATACTTTTAGGTTTTTGTTGTCTGATATGCAGAGAATCACAGTTGTTGCAACTGCTATAACGGGGGAACCGCAGAAACAGCTGACCCAAACTTTAAGCACTCCTTTGCAGTAGAAGATAAGGACTTCTAAATTTTGTTCATAAAAGGTACATGGCTCTGTTTCATGACATTCTAGAGGCTGCAAACTATTTCTCTATTAAAGATAGAGATGGACTAGGAACAGAAAATTGGTCGCACTGGTGTATAATAAGTCAAGTTGATTACTATTGCCTAATCTTCTAATTGTATGTGAAAATGCTGCAATGAATTTCTTTGAAGTACAATGAAGAAATTTAAAAGATTCTGACTACCGGCTGCATCTCCGTGCTGCAAATGCAATATCAATTAGCAAAGTTTATTCTTTCTCTCATCTTATTTATCTGGGAGAACTATCATACCAGAGGCTACCGCCGAACTTCTTTAGCATAATTGAGTGGCCTTTGTCAGGCTTCTATGGTTCACCAGCCAGGGTGTCCTCTCTAGATGAAATAATAATCCATCATCCTACCAACTATCCCGGTACTATGGGATCCAGTGGTAAGAATGAGATTCTTTTGAAATTTTAGGTATTTAATGTGCTTACACTAACATTCTATGTGTTGATAGAGAACTACGGTTTGCGTTAATTTGTTGTGTAGAAGTGACTCTCTCCATCTTTCCTCTTATACTTGGCAGTGATATTTTGTTCGTTAGGTTAACGTGGGATTTTAACAAAATTACAGCACTGATGTTAATCATTTATTAGGTCTGCATAAAGTCTCAAGACCTCATTTCCAATTCAATGGCACTGATTGTTCAATGAGAAAACTGTATTTCTATTAGTATTGAGTTTCTGAGACTAGTTGGGTGTCTCTGAATTCTGAAGCATGTTATAACTTAATCTCCCATTAAGAAAACTTCATCACAGTATTGATGTGGCTTGTTCTGTGTGCAGAACAACCACTAGTGATGGGTCAATTTCTCGAGTCAATGGCAGAAATAGGAAAAAGGGAACCTTAGATAAGCCTAGACTTCAGTGTGAATTACTTGCCAAAAAGCTGAAACAAGGAATCTAAAATTGACATGACGATTGCCTTTTCTTTTGATTCCAGATGGGGGATGAAAATCTTGAATACACTCCAGAGGAAGCTCTTTCTGCAGTTGGTTTTGGAAAATTCCAGTTACTTACACTTGCTTATGCCGGACTTGGTTTGATCTCAGAAGCAATGGAAACGATGATTATATCTTATGTTGGAATAGCAGTTAAATCTGAGTGGGGAATTTCTCCAGGTGAAGAGAGTCTTCTGACCACTGTTGTTTTTGTGGGTATGGCATTTGGAGCCTATTTTTGGGGCTTGATATCAGATGTTTATGGAAGAAGGTAGTTTTCTACGCTAATTGCTGATGTTGGGCTAAGATTCTGTCCATGAAAATTTTCTCATATAAGCTAGTGTTATCTCTGAAATGGCTACTTTGAAATGTTATCTCAGAGAGATTATTGGAAAATATTCTGCAGATCATCTCATAATGGAGAATGTGAATATTTTCTTCCCTTCAAGTTTCCCTTGGTTTGTCTCTTCTAGTTCTATCCAATTTGGCCATTATCTCTGCAATTTTCTTTTCCTTTGTTTTTCCATCGGATTACCTCTTACTTAAAACCTCACCATCTGAACTTGTGTCTAGTAGCTTAATCTATTTGCTTCTGCAGAAAGGGCTTTGTGGGTGCAACATTTGTGGTGGCCGTAGCTGCAATCTGCAGTGCATTCTCACCAAATTACAAACTGCTTCTGATGTTCCGTTGTTTGCTTGGCTTTGGCGTGGGAGGTGGTCATATATATGCATCATGGTTTCTAGAGTTTGTTCCCATATCTAGTAGAGGTGCTTGGATTCTTGTGCTTACAGGTTCCTGGACATTTGGAACGATATTTGAGGCTTTATTAGCATGGGTATGTGTGAAATAGTTTCTATTGATTAGATTAAGCTTGTTTAATGGATACATGAAAAGGATCTTACACGGTGTTACTTCTAGTCATTTGTACTTGTCATATACAGTGAACTGAATGACATGGCTAATTCCAATCATTTAAAATTTCAGCCAGAGCATTGAAATTTTGTGTGTAAATTTGCATAAATGTTGAAGGAATGAACTTCAGTGGCATGATGTCTGTATTCATTTCAGCAAAAGTATCTTTTTGAAGCTCTGTTTCTCCCCTTAGCTTTGAGTGTTTGCACTTAGAGAAATGAAGAAAAATAGGTTTATTATGCATGGACAAATCAAGTCATCTAAAAGAGAAAATTCCTTGTTCTGCTTTTGCAGATTATCATGCCGAAATTGGGTTGGAGATGGCTGATATCTTTGTCCTGTGTACCATCTTTATTTGTGCTTTTCCTTTACGGGCTTGCACCAGAGTCACCAAGGTATCTAGCTATGAAAGGTAGGACAGCAGAAGCAGAGAAGATTCTGGAGAAAGTAGCAGTTATCAACAGAACTAAACTTCCTCTTGGAGTTCTTGTCTGTGGTCCGTCAATCAAAATTGATGAAGAAAATTCTCCATCATCAGAGACTCCTCTTCTTCCTTCAAGAGAAAACAATCGCCATCTGGAAACGTGCTTGTCATCAATTTTTGCTCTATTTTCATTAAAATTAAGAAGAATAACTCTTCTCCTTTGGTTTTCGTCCTTTGCAAATACATTTTTGTACTATGGAATTGTCTTGCTGACGTCTGTGCTTAGCTCTGGACAAAGTACTTGTAAATCAACCTTTAACCTGTTAGAAAATGCAAATGACGGCAGACTCTATAGGGATGTGGTTATCACTACAGTGGCAGGTAAGTAGTTGCATGATGTTGTTGTCAAATCCTTCTTCCTTCACGTACTTAAAAACAATGCAAAATGATATATCACAAGAAAGTGGTTTGAGAAAAGAAAAAAGAAAATATCGTAGGATACTTTATCTAATAGTTGCCGTTTGCTGCTCCTTCAACAGATAAACTCTAATCTTATGTTGATATTTCCAGAACTCCCAGGGGTTATTTTAGCAATAACTATTGTGGACAGAATAGGTCGGAAGCTTAGCATGGAAATGATGAATATATTCAGTTTCATTCTGCTACTTCCATTGGTTGTGCATCAGAATGAGATTTTGACCACAGCTTTATTGTCTGGCTCTCGCATGTTCATTGTCTCGACATATAATGTTATGATGGTCTACTCAAGAGAGGTACACTTTCTTTAAGTTCCCTTTTCCTTAATGACATATTCCTCATCTTGTTATTAGTCATGGAAAAGTTTGTTCCCTTTCCTAGTGCTTCTTGCAATACTTTTAGCAAACTTTATCTGTTAAAAGTTAATATGAAGAGGAGTCAAATGAATCATCTAAGAGCTTTAGACAGGAAAAAATGCTGGAGCATTTCTAATTGCAGTTCCTGAATACAGCACTAATGGGCATCAGATGGCGGTTAATATACCGTTAAATTTTGAAGAAAATCAAAGCCATCCTCATACAAATAACCTCAAGCTTCTAATTGTCTAAAATCATTCATCCAATTCACGTTTTGTTGTTTTTCTCTAATTTTTCCTCATAAAAATAACTTGACGCTTCTAATTGTCTAAAATCGTTCATGAAGTTCATTTTTTGTTGTTTTTCTCTAATTTTTTCTTTTTTATTGCTTAAGAGATGGGAACTGGCTGCTGCTTGCCCTATCCTTTTTGACAGTTGTGTTCTTTTGATTTAGCTTTTACTAAAATAGAAAAACCGATCCCATCAACGTTTTTCCTATAATCAGATTGACATACTTCTTTATTTACCTTGTTTTTTAAGGTATATCCAACTTCAGTGAGGGCAAGTGGTGTTGGAATTGCAACATCCTTGGGAAGAATGGGTGCCATGATATGCCCTCTTGTGGCAGTTGGATTAGTGAGGAGTTGCCATCAAACTGCAGCAATTATTCTATTTGAAGCCATAATAATTCTTTTAGGGTCCTTTATCTTTTTGTTGCCCTTCGAGACCAGCGGCAAAGGATTAAATGACACCTTGCCATCATCAGATGAGTAGTGATTAAATAATTACCGTCAATGGCTACAGAAAGAGCAAGTGTTTGATACATATCCTGCGGTTAAAGCAGCTTGAGTTCAAATGGTCACTTTTCCAAATAAGGGATATGATTAGGAAAACGACGGAATCTCATTGTGTCTTAGCTGAAGTTACAGAAGTTAGTCTTTGTTACAAGCTCATGAATGATTGCTGCTTTTTCCAGATTTTCTGTACAATTCCAGCCAAGAATATGCTCAGTTGAAGTCTCCTGATTACTATTTGTGTAGAAACTTGAATACCACAGTTGTGTCACACATTAAGATCAGAATTATCCTGGTTTTTGTTGGTGACAGTAAATAGCTTGGAAATGTATATTCTTAAACCAATCACTGGATGGTTTTTCAGTATTCTGCTATTATTATCAATTGGCTACTTGCTTTTTATTATTTTTCTATTTTGAATGTGAATCCATATGGTGTAACTTAATTTAACCTTCATTGTTTACGTTTTGATGATTGTTAAAGAAGAAATGAGATGAGGTGATATTGGTAAAATTCTATCCTTTTTTTTATTTTTGCTTTCTCTAGTTTGTTAAGGGTGTATTTGGATTGAGTTCTGCTACGGAACTCAATACAAATTTCTCACTTTGGGTTTTATTTTCTCTCACAAAAAATTTTTTCTCCCAAAATTCAAAGTAGAAAATCTCAAAATAAAATACTATTCAATCTCACCCTGAGTGAAAAAAAAAGAGAAAAGAAAAGAATGTTCAGAGCAAAATTCCGAGTACTTTAGCATGTTTTATTCTTAAACACTTGGAGGGAAATTTTTTTTTACGATAAGAAGTATTTTGCTAGTTTTATTTCATGAAATATTTGAAGGTCTGACCCGATTGAATCAAGAATTCTGATTCTTAAGAATGTATCTTTTAGATCACTTTTACTTTGAGCAATGGAGTGTGTGCATTATTCAACATCGAAAAATTGAATCAAATTAATATTTACCAAAAAAAACTAGTAAAATTTTCATCTTCGGTTTGTTGGCCTTTGATTTGATTTTTTTAAACTTATTTTCACATTGAATCTTACCTCTTTCTTACTGATCAATTCTCTTTTAAAAAAAAATTATTAAAATGCCAATTCAAATGCGCCCTTGGTTTTGTTCAGCTTGATTTGGTCAAAATTGAATTAATTGTAACGTGTGGTCAAATTGGGGTAAGTCTGCCCATGAATTTGATCAGATCACCCACCCGTCCGTCGCTGCCAGTGGAGTCCAGCAGCTACTGCATGTAGTGGTGTTAATCGGGCTGACTTTACTAAGTCCTAACTCGACCTGATTAATATCGGATTGAGAAAATTTGAGTCCAGAGCTCGGCCTTTTCAGGTCGGGTTCGGGCTCATGCCGCCCTAACTTAATTTTTTAAAACTTTTTATATAATAATAATATTTTTAATAATATAATAATATTTTTAAATAATAATATAATAATATTATTATAAAAAAATTATATATACATATAAATATATTATATAAATATATTTTTTAGTAGTCGAATTAAAATCGGACTAAGCTTACCTTAGCCTGAGCTCGGCCCGAAATACTATTCGGGCTGAAAAAATCAATTCGAACCCGCATTTTAATTGCTCGAATGGGACGGGCTCGGACCAGCCCAGCCCAATTGACAGTCCTACCTGCAGGATGTTCACTGTTTAGTACTCTCTTGTTCCATTAAATTGGTAATATTTTATCAGGTAAAAAAATTTATATGAAAATTTAAATTATATTATAAAAATAATATAATATAATAAAAAATAAAAATATATAGTTCAGTAAATATTTTATATTAAATTTAAATATAAAAAAATAATATATAATATAGTTTAATAAATAATTAATAATATAAAATATATTAAAATATTTTTTTATAAAAAGTGTTAATTATATTAGAATATCTCAATATAATAAAAAGGTCAAATAAAATGTGACGGAGGGAGTACAATTCAAAAAAAATGAAATTAAAATTTCTATTATAGTTTGATTTTTTAATATTTTGGTTTAATTAATAAAAATTGTGTATAACTCGGTTCGATTTCAATTTTTACTTTTAGACCCAATAAAAATAAAAAATTAAAAATTTTTAAAAATTATATATTAATGTATTTCATAATGCGTTCTACAATAAAAAATTAAAATTTTTAAAAAAATTACAACTAAACCCAATAAGTTTTTTGATTGATAATGTATTTTTATAATATGTTCTTATTCTTTCTTTTATACTATCGATTTGAAACTAAACTGAATTAAATTGAATTATTTCAGTTTGATTTAGTTTGATTTCATAAAAAATTTTGGTTTAATTTTTAAAAAATTTATAAAATTAAATTAAAATTTAAATTTTCAAACTAAAAATTGAATAAACACTTAGTCCGAAACTCCACAGGCTCATATTTGGGGTGTGATTTGATAGAGTTTTGTTTTGAGATTTTTTGTCTTGGGTTTCGGGAGAGAGAAATTTTTATGAGAGAAAAAGTAAAATGTGAGATGAGAAATTTGCATTGGGTTCCGTGTGGAACCCAATCCAATTACACCCTTGGAAAGAACCGAGCTTGACGGCCACTAAAATGCGTCCTTTGAATTGCTCTTATTCTGAGGACTGAGGTATGGCGGTGTGCGTCATTCCGGATTAGGAAACTGAAGTAAATCAATATTTACCCAAAAACGAAAAAAGAATCAGACTAATTTTTTTGTGTTTGGTTAGGGTTTGTTGACCTTCGATTTGATTTTTTCATTAATTTTTACTTTAAATCTTACTTTTTTTCTTACTAATAAATTCTTTATTTTTATTTTAAAAAATAAATTTTTTATAAAAAATTAATTTAAAAATACACTCGTGGTTTTGTTTAATTTGATTTGGTCAAAAATAAATTAATTATACTTTTAAACCAGTAGATTTCATCTTAAAAAGAAATGTTGGCTATTTTTCTTTTTTGTTTGAGAAAATCTTGACTCATATTGAATTTATCAATTTCCTTAAAGAAAGTTTGATTCGATCTTTAATAATTTTTTTAAATTTTTATTAAAATCAAATAGAATTGAAATTTCTATAAAATTTCAATTCTATTTGATTTTAATAAAAAATTTAAAAAAAATTATTAAATCAGTTTATTATAAAATAACTTCCTGAAATTAGAATACTAGACACCTTAATAAAAAAAATCAAAATATATGCCATTTATCCCTATCTGTCAAGACTAGTTAGTTAGGATTTTGAAAAAGATGACATAAGGCATCTGTTGACTTGTAAATTTACAGTCCCTTCTTTTGGAGCTAAAATTAAGAAAAAAAAGTAACAAATTAATAAAGGTTTTTTAGAAAAGAATATTTAAAAAAAGAAGAAGAAGAAATTAACCAAAAAAAAAAAAAAGGAAAAACTCATCATCTTCCCATCCCATTATCCACCGTCGCCCCCAAATCCAGCCATTCCTCACTGCCTTTCCCAAACAAAACTTTTCGACCACCTTCTTCAATCCCTCTCCTATCTGCAACTCCTTCCCAAACTGCAACCAACTGCAACTCGTTCCCCTACCCCATTCCCATTCTGCAACCCCAATTGCAGTTGACCCTCCACCTTCCCCAACGCCACCCTTGCGCCGCCCCCCTCTATCATCTCTGCATTCCTCAACAACCCATTCACCCCTTACGATTTCTTCGCTTCCCAACTGCACTAGGATCCCAAATTCCAAGAAGATACATATCCTAGTGAGTTTTTATTATCCCTTGGCACTAGGAGAATCCTTTCATGAGCAATCTAGATGACAAACAAATGCGAGCATGTAGTGGTTGTATAGATGTTGGTTGCAAGAAACTGAGGTGGGTTTGCTTCAAATGGTGTTGAAGAGTTACTAATTTGGGAGTGGAATTAATTGCTACAGAGTGTAAATATAGTTATTTTTTGCATATCTCTTATCCACAAGCAGTTTCCTTTTCTCTTTCACTCTTCATTCTTTTTATTTTTCTCTCTTAGTCTTTAGATATCTCTGATCAATGTGGTTGAAGGTGATTGTGGGTAGGTGGTGGTCGAGAGGGATGGACCGGAGGGAAATATGGTGGTTTCTTCCTTGCAGGGTAGTTCCCAGCAGTTGTTGGTAGAAGTTAGAGTTGGAAGGCAATGATAAAGAATAATAAAGTTTTGATTTAACATCAATCACCCCAAAAGTTTCAAAAATAATTCATAAGCCCTTATAAGTAGGGATTTTTTTCCTTTTTCTTTTTGGTAAAATAGAAATGTATGAAGGATTGTTAGGTCAATGTATTAATTTACATATTCATTTGGTTATTCGGTTTAGTTTTAGTGGGATAATTTAATTTTCAATTTAATTTTTTTGAAAATTTATAAAATTAAACCGAATTGAACTTTTCAAAAAAAAAACCGATCTGAAATTGAAGTAAATTGAAGAAAAGAAAAAAGAATGTATTTTATTAATGCTTTTTGAGATAATTTTATTTTTTAAAAATTAATTTTTATTAAAGAATACATTATCAAAATGCGTTCATATATAATTTTTTAAAAAAATTTAGTTTTTCAATTCAATTTTAAATTTGAGAATAAAAATTAAAAACTGAATCAAATTTAATTTCAACTTAAAAAATCAAAATAAATCAAATCCAAAAATTTAAAAATTATATTTCAGTCCAATTTAATATAATTTTTTAAATTGTACAAAATAATAAATACTCTAAAAAGAGGCCCACTCCTGACGTCTTTGCTTGCTTCCGTTTCCTGAATGAAACGGGCCAAATTTTAGCCAATGATCCCTCACATTTGCACCTTCATTTTGCATGTGAAACCCACTTGCAGACGTCTCCATAAAAGATCCAAACTGCAAGAAAACGCAGTACTAGTACCCCACAAAAAATAAAATTCTATAGTGTGACTTTAAAATGGAGAAATAGTAAAAGGGCTGTGTGATGATAATTATCGAAAGAGAAGAGAAAATTAGGCTAAAGAAACAAGAGAAAAAGAGAGAGGGTTTCTTGATTTTGTATTTCCACCATTAAAGGTGTTCTCTTATATCCACGTTTTGTGTCCACAGTTTAATATCTGCTGATGGGACACTGGTGGGCCTATGAATTATATAAATTAGTTTTCTTGAAGGAGACAAATCAAGAGTAATGGTTTGCTAAATGCTCAGTTGTCTTTGTGATTGTCTCATTTGCTGATGCTTAACTAAAGCGGTGTTATAATGCTAGTAATATTCAAGAAGACAAATAATGATTTAGGTTTTCCTCTGATTTCCACTGAGTCAGCACCACAGCCATTGTTGGTATCAGTGAGTGGAAGGAGCTATTGCAATTCTTTATTGCATTCTTCTGGTTAGTTTCGCAACTTTTATCTGACATTATTTTTCCCGTATTGTTGTCTCTCTTCCTCAGAGGGCCTACGGAAGGGGAGATGAACGAAAGTCTTCCCACTAAGCATCCTTTTAGAAATTCATTCAAGTGCATATGTTCTGAAGATTGATTTTCCGTTGCAATTTTCAGGCTAAGTTCGTTGTGAATCCCACTTCGTTGAAGATGCCTGAAAATGATGTGCTGTGAACCTCTTTGGAATCTTGTTGTAATGGCTTTCTTCTCGTGAAGTAAGCTAAATCAAGATGTCTGCCCCCCACCCGCCCCTTTTCTGTGACTGTGAGTTTCTTCTGAGATTTAGAAAATATGTTTACGTCACAGTTTTGTTGTATGCTATGCAGGGAATCACATTTACTGGAACTGCTATAGTAAGGGAACCTCGGAAACAGCTGGACTGAAATTTAGGCACTCCCTTGCAGTGGAAGCTAGCAAGTTTATAAATTTATTCTTAAAAGGTACATCACTTTCTATTATCAGGAACATCTAAGGGCTTTATATCCTGCAACTTTTTCTGTATCGAAGATAGAGATGGATTAGAATTCATGAGTTGGTTGCAATGGTGTGATGAAAGAAGTTAATTAATCTGGCCTAATCTTTTAACTGCGTGTGATGTTACTAGAGTGGATTCTTTGAAGTGTAATAAATAAATGCAAACCCTTGACTACCAACTGCATCTCTGTGCTTCAAATGCGACATTAATAAGGTTCCATTGACGACTTCACTTTTTTCCTTATCTATTTTACCCTGGAGAAAAGTCATATATAGGCTGAAGCTAAAAATGTCTTTAGCATAACAGATCGAAGAAAGAATCATTAATCACCTAACAACTATACTGGTACCATAGGATATAGTTTTAAGAGTGAGATTCACTTGTACGTTTTAGGTTTTTAATGCGGTTAAAGTAAAGTTCTATTGTACAAAGAGAGCAAAGGTTTGAGCTAATTGCTCTAGGGAACCAACTTTTTCTTTGTGCTTACCTTTGGTTAGTTTGATTAACAAGGGATGTTAACAAAATTAAGCCCTAGTAATTGTACTTCTGATGTCTGCTTGTAGTTCAAGACCTCTGAGGTCCTCATAAGTTTGATCAGAGGCACAGCATATTTATTTATATCAAGTTTGTGGTAGCTGGGTGCATCTGAAGTGTAAAGCATGTTATTAGCTAAATGGGTAAAAAGGCTTGATCGCAGGACTAGTCTGGCTCATCTTTTGTGTTAAAAGGATCTCCAGTGTGAATTACTGGCCAAAAGCCTGCAACAAGGAATCTAAAAGCATCCTGTAATTTGACATGATTATTGTCTTTTCTCTTGATTTCCAGATGGGGGATGAGAATCTTGGATACACTCCAGAGGAAGCTCTTTCTGCAATTGGCTTTGGGAAATTCCAGGCTCTTACACTTGCTTATGCCGGACTCGGTTGGATTTCTGAAGCAATGGAAATGATGATTCTGTCTTTTGTTGGAATAGCAGTTCAATCTGACTGGGGAATCTCTCCTGGCGAAGAAAGCCTTCTAACAACTGTTGTGTTTGTGGGTATGCTGTTTGGAGCCTATTTTTGGGGCTTCATGTCAGATGTGTATGGGAGAAGGTAGTTTTGTGCACTTATTGCTTGTTGATGGGCTAAGATTCAGTTCGGAATTTGCTTTCCTATAAGCCAGTGAATAATCAATTTTTGCACTAGATCTCAGGAAAAAATCATGCCTTGCTTGCTATTGTTATAATAAATGGCGTAGTTTGAAATGTTATCTGTGAAAGGTCAGCCAATATGTATTCTGCAGATCATCTCACAATGGAGAGTGAATTTTTTTATCCTTCAAATTTCACTTGGTTCCTGTCTTTCAGTTGCATGCATTTGAGCCATTACCTCTATCTGATGAGCTCACTATCTGAACTTATTACTAGTAACCTAATGTTTTGGCTTTTACAGGAAGGGCTTTCTTGGCTCAACAATAGTGGTGGCTGTTGCTGCTCTGTGCAGTGCACTCTCACCAAATTACAAGCTGTTTCTGGTGTCTCGTTGTTTGCTTGGTTTTGGTGTGGGGGGTGGTCATGCATATGCATCCTGGTTTTTGGAGTTTGTTCCTACACCTAATAGAGGTGCTTGGTTACTTGCACTTACTTGTTTCTGGACATCTGGAACAATACTTGAGGCTTTATTTGCCTGGGTACGTCTACAATAGTTTTCTATTGGTTAAGCTCAACAGATACTATTTTCTTATTGTTGTTAAAAGTGCTGCAAAGAGGATGCCACGCATTGTTACTTCTAATCATTTCTACATGTCAAAGATAGTGAACTGAATGAAAATAATATTACACTCTTGCCCAATTCCAATCAATTAAAAGGAGCATTGAGACTTTGTATGTAAGCTTGCATAAATATTGAAGGAACTTAAGCAATGTGATGTGTGTATTCCGAGCAAGAATATCTTTTTGGAGTGCCTTTTCTTTTTCCCCCATCTTAGAGAAAGGAAGAAAATAGGTCTATTCTGCATAGACAAATTGAGTCATCTAACAGCCAAGATTCCTTTTTCTGCTTTTGCAGATTATCATGCCAAGATTGGGTTGGAGGTGGCTGATATCTTTATCTTGTATACCATCTTTATTTGTGCTTCTTCTTTATGGGCTGACAACAGAGTCGCCAAGGTATCTAGCTGCAAAAGGCAGGATAGCAGAAGCACAGAAGATTCTGGAGAAAGTAGCATATACCAATGGAACTAAACTTCCTCTTGGAGTTCTTGTCTGTGATCGGGCAATCAAAATAGATGAAGAAAATTCTCCGTCACTAGATACTGCTCTTCTTTCTTCAGCAAGAGAAAAGAATCACCACACCGAAACATGCTTATCATCATTTCTTGCACTATTTTCATCAAAATTAAGAGGAACAACTCTTCTCCTCTGGATCTTGTACTTTGGAAATACTTTCTCATATTATGGAATTGTGTTGCTGACCTCTGAGCTGAGCTCTGGCAAAAGTACTTGCTACTCAACCTCTAACTTTCTGAAAAATGCAAATGATGGTAGACTTTACAGGGATGTGCTTATCACTACATTGGCAGGTATATAGTTTCACTGTGTTGTTTTTGAATCCTTCTTCCTCCATGTACTCGAACAACATTGCAAAATGATAAGTCAATAAAAAAAAATTTGAGGAATAAATCACAGGATAGTTTATCTGACAGTTTCTGTTTTGCTGATTCTTAATGGATCAGCTCTAATGTAATATTTACTAACGTTTTAACATTTCCAGAACTCCCAGGGCTTATTCTAGGAGCAACTATTGTAGATAGAATAGGTCGGAAGCTTAGCATGGAAATCATGAGTATATTGGGTTTCATTCTGCTACTACCATTGGTTGTGCATCAGAATGAGATTGTGACCACAGCTCTATTGTTCGGCTCTCGCATGTTCACTTTCTCAACCTTCAATCTTATCGTGCTCTACTCAAGGGAGGTACATTTTCTACAGTTTCATTCTCTTTAATCACATTTTGTTCATTGTCTCTGTTGTTAGGCACATTAACGTGTATTTGCTTTTCTGAATGATTTTTGCTGTACCTTTTGTGGAATTTCATTGGTAAAAGAAGTTAATAGGAAGAGGAGTAAAATGAATCATCTAGGGGGCTTAAACAGAAAAGAAAAGGAAAAAAAAAATTTAAAGAGAGAAAATGTACCATTTCACTTTCACTTTTAGATGATTAAGTAAAAAGAAACTATTCTTCACTTTTATATTGTGCTTGAGTTTTTATCCAACATGTTCGAAGTTGAAAATTTTTGGAGTATTTTCAGGAGGTTTGAGTCTTCAAAACTAGAGTGGCTGACTTCTTATTTGTTCATTTACATAATATGTAACACATTTGGTTTGTATACTGATTGAACCTCTTGAATAGGAAAGGGAGAATATAGCAGCAACCAGCTTCGTCTCAAAAAAGCGTTTTTTGTTGTTGAACTGTTTTTCCAATCTAGGAATAAGTTTTGGGTTTTTCCTTAAGAGCCAGACAAGGAAAAAGGAGGGAAAAGAAAGAAAAATCTACCATGCGCTTTGACAAGTCAATTTAGTTTCTAAAATTTCCACATGAGGTGGTCTTTAAGACGATCCTGAATACATTTTCGACCCAATTTGTCAACTGCCTGTAATTTTGATCACTTGTGTTCTTTTGGTTTAGCTTTTACCAGAGAAGAAGATATCTTATTGACGGTTTTTCCTTGGTATATTTGGCATTTTTGTTTAGGTATATCCAACTTCAGTAAGGGCTAGTGGTGTTGGAATTGCTACATCTATCGGAAGAATCGGTGGCATGGTATGCCCTATTGTAGCAGTTAGTTTGGTGAGGGGCTGCCATCAAGCTGCAGCAATAATTCTATTTGAAGCCGTAATAATTCTTGTAGGATCCTGCATTTTTTTCTTGCCCTTTGAGACCAGTGGCAAAGGATTAAGAGACACTTTGCCATCATCAGACGAGTATTAGATATTAAACAATGACTGTCAACAGTTGAGGAGTAAGTATTAAGTGCATATCCTGCTGTCACAATAACCTTATTCAAAAAAATGCTGGTTTTTTCTGAGAAGAAACGTGATTTAGGAAAATTAGAAGTGGTGTAATATGGTATAATATATGATAACGGTGATGATTTAAAAAGATTGTCTATTTGTATTTAATGCACTCATAGCAGAATATGCTTTGAATTCTAAGTATGCTTTGAATTCTAAGTAATAAGAACAAATTAGAACTGCGTAATCAATGAAATGTTCTTCTAAACATTGCCAATAAATGGTAACATAAACCTAAATATGATAAGAACAAAAGCTTTCTTGTAGCCTAAAGCTAGTAACGTCTCAAGAGGACTTCGCCATTTTCATCAACGTCCATTGAAACAGAGTCACCTTCTTTGAGCTTCCCTCTCATAAAGTACTTAGCAATTTGTCTTCCACATGTCTTCTGATTGCTCTTCTCAGTGAACTTTGTTCCATACACTGGACCATTGCCGTTCGAAACCAACTTCTTCTTGAATTTTTCCTTGAATTCAAGCTTTACTGATTTTGTATCTCTAATACTTTGGCCGACTTCTCCCAACATTATATCCAAAATCTTCACCAAATTTACTGAAATGCCCGTACAAGTAGAGAGAACTTGTTCAAGGTCCTCCTCAAACCCAAAGGGTATCCGGTTTCCTTCTACTCCAGGTTGATAAAGCTGGACTCAGGCTCCTGCTTCATCCATCAAGTCTATTGCCTTATCCGGCAGGAAACCACTGAAACAGGAAAGAAAAGTAACACTTGGTCGACCTTCAAAGTTTGAACATTTCTACTAACCAAGCGTCTAAGAAATGGAAGTCTGTATCTGACCTCATAAATTGCATGGATAAATTTGCATAAGCAACTAAAGCCTGGTCCAAGTACTGTACATTGTGGTGATCTTGGTACTTACGCCTTAACATACTGGGAATTACAATTGTGTCATCAACAGAAGGCTCAGGCACGTCAACCACATAAAAACGCCTTTTGAGAGCAGAATCTCTCTCAATGTACTTCTTGTATTCTTCAAACGTTGTGGCACCAATGCACTAAACAACAAAGTCCCAAGTGTTTTCAGAATGTTAGCAGCATCAAGCGCTTGGCATCCTGAGCCAGCCCCTACCAGGGTGTATAATTCGTCGATGAAGAGAACGATCTCCCGTTTGCTCAAAGTTACTTCATCAACAATCTCGATCAGCCTTTCTTCGAACTCTCCACGATTAGAAGAACCGGCCCCATATCTATGGCGAATATGACGTCCCATATCTATGGCGAATATCTGCTGTGGAAATATGTAAAACAAAACCAAGATACAACTATATATAGAATACATATACAGTAGTAGATCAGTTGAAATGGTCGACCTTCTTTCCCCACAGTTTTTTCGGGACAGAGACAGAGGCATTGATAATAAGCTTTGCCAGTCCTTCCACAATCACGGTCTTGCCAACCCCAGGATCACCAATAAGGCACACACAGTTCTTCCTTCTCTTGCATAAAACTTGCACCACACTCTCTATTTGCCGTCGCCTTCCGATCACTGGGTCCAACTCGTTCTGGATGTCATTAACATTTGACAATGCGATATTACAGATTATATTGCATGTTATCAACATTACAAAAAGACAGAATATTGCAGTGATCATTATTGATCAGTCCAGAGAGCTTCAGTTAGCTTCAGTTCATCTGATGCAGTTCATCTGATGATCAGTCCAGAGAGCATCACCAATGATCAGATCATCATTGATTCAGGAGATCAGTTCTTTCAGTCCAAAGCTCAACATCCGGTTGTCCAGTTCAGCTCCAGCTCAGCATATTAGTCAGCTCCATATTAATTAGTCAAAGTGCAAGCTGGCTAGTTAGCTTAAGTTAACTGTGATGTATATATATATTATAATCTGTAATCTTTGTATTCAATTTTTGACTTTTGTATCAGAATACAATTTCGATTTCTCCTCTTAATACAGAGCAATTTCTTTCTCTCACTAGAATGCTTCTTCTTCTGTTCTTCTTCTGTTCTTCTTCTGCTTTTGCACAATTTAACATGGTATCAGAGCTGTGTTCTGAAGAATGAAAGCATTCTGTTCTGTTGGTTGTGCGATTTGGTTTCGCTGCATTGTTCTGTATTTTGGAAAGCTTTCTTAGTGTTTCTTTGTCCAGAGTTAGGGCATCTTTGTATCTGGTTTTTCAGTGGTGTGAAACAGAATTCAATAGTTAGATTTGTTTTCTCATGGCGAATCAAAGCAATGTGTTGGCAAGTCCTTTTTCATTACATGCCGGTGACAATCCGAATTTGCAGTTAGTGTCTCCACCTTTGGATGAACACAATTATCACATTTGGAGCAGAGAAATGACTAATGCCTTGATTTCTAAGAACAAGATTCAATTTGTGGATGGAACGATTCAACCAGTGCCACGAGGTGATAGAATGTTTGATTGTTGGAGACAATGTAACAAAATGGTACTCGGCTGGATTCTTAGTTCTGTCTCACCTACTATAAAGCAAAGTGTGATATGGTATAATACTGCATATGAAGTCTGGAATGACTTGGCAGAGAGATTTAGTCATGGAGATACTTATCGTTTCAGTGATTTACAAGAGCAATTTTATTCATTGAAACAAGGTACACTCTCAATAACTGAATATTTTACTAAGTTGAAGATTCTTTGGGATGAAATGCAAGTGTTAAGGCCTATTCCTGTATGTGCGTGTGATCCTGCCTGTAACTGTGGGGGTTATAGTACTATGCGTGGGTATTTCGAAGATGATTATGTGATTCGGTTTGTTAAAGGCTTAAATGAAGAATTTGCTAATGTAAGATCTCAAATCTTACTCATGATTCCACTGCCTACTGTAAAACAAGCTTTTAGTATGACTATTAAGCATGAGAGGCAGTTGATGCATTCTATTTCTACTCCTATTGGGGGTCACATATTGTTAAGTCAACAATCCGTGAGTGATATGCATTTTGGTAGTGTTAATGCACTTAATACTGGTGGATTTGGAAAGACTGGAAATCGAAAATTTGGAGGTTCGAGATTACTGAAATGCTCATTCTGTAATCAACTTGGACACACAGTGGATAGATGCTACAAGAAGCATGGTTATCCACCTAATTTCAAAGGTAAAGGGAAATCAAATTCTCTGGTTAATCAGACTATGGAAGATTCTAAGTCAATTGTAAGCAATCATAGAATTGCTGGTGAAAATATGAAGTCAGATTCTGGAGTATTTCTTAATCAAGATTTATGCTAGCAACTCATGGCCTTATTAAAGTCAACTCAGAAGCAGCAATCCATGGAGCATGCAGCCACAACACTTACAGCTAGTTTTGCTAATAACACTACTGATGAAAGTACAACTTTCTCTTCAAACTGGATTGTAGACTCTGGTGCTTCTGATCATATATGCAGTTCATTGCATTCTTTTATGTTTTGTATTCCTATTTTTGATGCCTTTGTTACTCTTCCTAATGGTCAATCTGTCAGAGCTACTCATAGAGGTCAAGTTCATTTAAATGATCATCTAATCCTTGAGAATGTCTTGTGTGTTCCTCAGTTTCAATTCAATCTTATTTCCTTGAGTAAGCTTACTCAAAATGATTCTTTGGCCATTCATTTCTATTCAACTTTCTGTGTCATACAGGACCTTGCACTTTCGAGGATGATTGGATTAGCTAAGAAGTGCAATGGTCTTTATATCTTGCCAACATCAGTTGCTTCAGCTTCAGTTCAGTCAGCTTCTGTTCTTTCTAAGTCTGTTTCAGATTTGTCTTCTAATTCAACTTGTTTAGATTCTTTTGTTCCTATGAAATCTTCTGTTGCTTGTTCAGAAACTGCCTCTTCCATTTGTCTACCTTCAGGCAGTATTCCACAAACTTGGATATGGCATTACAGACTTGGGCATATGTCTTTACCTAGAATGAAATTACTTCAATGTAGTCATTCCAATATCAGTCTTCCTAAAGATCATATTTGTTCTGTATGTCCACTTGCTAAGATGAAAAAACCTGCTTTTCCTCTTAGTCTTTCTTCTAGTGCAGCTTGTTTTGATCTTATTCATGCTGATATCTGGGGTCCCTATAAACATAAAACCATTCATGGTCATCAATATTTCCTTACCATAGTTGATGATCATAGTCGTTTCACTTGGATATATTTGCTCAAACATAAATCAGAAGTCAAGGGCTTGATCCAATCTTTTTCTGCTTTGGTAGAAACTCAATTCTCTAAACAGATTAAAATCCTTCGAACTGACAATGGGTTAGAATTCAATCTTCCTTTCTTCTATCAGTCCAAAGGAATTGTTCATCAAACCAGTTGTGTTGAAACACCACAACAAAATGGTATTGTAGAGAGGAAACATCAGCATATTATGAATGTGGCTAGAAGTTTGCGACTTCAAGCTAATCTGTCTCTTTCTTATTGGGGATATTGTGTATCTCATGCTGCTTATCTGGTCAACATTGCTCCTACTCCCATTCTCAATAATAAAACTCCATATGAACTATTATATTCTAAGCCACCTGATTTTTATACTCTTAAAGTCTTTGGCTGTTTAGCATTTGCCACTACTCTTTCTCAAGGGAGAACTAAGTTTGATGACAGAGGAAGAGTTTGTGTTCATCTTGGTTCTTCTTCTACAAGCAAAGGGTATATTCTTCTTGACTGTAAAACTAAAGAGCTCTTTGTTTCCAGAAATGTAATATTCCATGAAACACAATTTCCTCTGCACTTGTCAGTTTCTTCCTCTTCTTCTTCTTCTGCTTCTCCAGAACAATCTGCTTCTCCTTGTCATATTTCTGATATTTTGAATTTAGATTCTTCTGTTTCTTCTGGTTCTTTTGATTCTCTTCAGTCTTCTCCATCCAATTCAGATACAATTACTTCTGATTTAACATCATCTTCTATTCCTCAAGAAAGGAGATCTTCCAGAAATCATCATCCTCCTTCTTATTTACAAGACTATGTTTGTCATTCCACTTTTACTTCTCCTCATGCTTTAAGTAATGTTCTGCATTATGGCCAATTAGAACCTAAGTATCACCAGTTTGTTTTGAGTATTACTGCTGCAGTAGAACCACAGAATTATAATGAAGCAGTGCAACATTTATCTTGGCAAGAGGCTATGAAAGCAGAAATTACAGCTTTGGAAAACAATCAAACATGGATTTTAGTTCCTTTACCAAAAGACAAGGTTCCAATTGGATGCAAATGGGTGTATAAAATCAAACACAAGTCAGATGGTTCTATAGAGAGGTTTAAAGCCAGATTAGTTGCCAAAGGTTTTACTCAGCAGGCTGGCATTGATTTTTTAGATACTTTTTCTCCTGTTGCCAAAATCACTACTATTCGTACATTATTAGCCTTGGCAGCTATTAAAAGATGGCATTTGCATCAACTTGATATTAATAATGCTTTCTTGCATGGTGATTTGGTTGAAGAAGTCTACATGGTTCCACCTCCTGGTTTTTTAGTTCCTCAAGGCATGGTTTGTAAGTTACAGAAGTCTTTATATGGCCTCAAGCAAGCAAGCCGGCAGTGGAATGCTAAATTGACTGCAGCATTGTTTCATCTCGGTTTCACTCAATCCACGAGTGATTATAGTCTGTTTGTCAAACAAACTGATACATCATTTCTAGCATTACTGGTTTATGTAGATGATGTTGTTTTAACTGGTAGTTCTCTTCAGGAAATTCAGACTGTTAAGTCTTACTTACATGACACTTTTAGTATCAAGGATCTTGGAGAATTAAAGTTCTTCCTTGGTTTGGAGATTGCTCGGTCTGCAAAAGGGATCAATCTAAACCAGAGAAAGTATGCTTGGGATTTATTGCATGAAACTGGTTTTCATGGTTGTAAACCTTCTTCTATTCCTATGGATTCTACTTGCAAACTGGCCAAGAATGATTCTCCACTTTTGATATCTTCCACAGCTTATAGACGTTTAGTTGGCAAGTTGTTGTATTTAACCATCACTCGTCCTGATATAGCTTTTGTGGTGCAACAACTTAGTCAATTCCTTGACTGTCCAACTGAGAACCACTTGAAAGCAGCTCATAAGGTTCTTCGGTATATTAAAAGTTCACCAGGCAAAGGAGTTTTCTTCTCTGCCTCTTCTTCCTTGCAGTTGACTGCATTTTGTGACAGTGACTGGGCTGGATGTGAAGATACTAGGCGATCGATCCACTGGTTTTTTGTGTTTTTTCCGGGGCCAATCTTTGATTTCTTGGAAGGCTAAGAGCGGGACTCATCGTTGCTCGTAGCTCTTCAGAGGCTGAATATAGAGCTATGGCCACTTGTGTTTGTGAGTTACAATGGTTACAATTTCTTCTTGCAGATTTGGGAATATTTCAGGTTGGACCTGTTCCTTTGTTTTGTGATAACCAATCTGCTATATACATTGTTGAAAATCCAGTTTTTCATGAAAGAACTAAGCATATTGAAATAGATTGTCATTTCATTCGTGAGAAATTCCAAGCTGGAGTTGTGAAGCCTTTGCCTATAGCTTCTGAGCATCAATTGGCAGATTTGTTTACTAAGCCTCTTCCTGTTGCACGTCTTCAGTTATTGTTATCTTCTTTTGGTCTTCAGTCCATTTTTGCTCCACCTCCAGCTTGTGGGGGGTATTGCAGTGATCATTATTGATCAGTCGCAGAGCTTCGATTAGCTTCGATTCATCCGATGCGGTTCATCCGATGATCAGTCCCAGAGGGCATCACCAATGATCGATCATCATTGATTCGAGAGATCGGTTCTTTCAGTCCCAAAGCTCAACATCCGGTTGTCCGGTTCGACTCCAGCTCAAGCATATTAGTCGGTTCCATATTAATTAGTCAAAGTGCAAGCTGGCTAGTTAGCTTAAGTTAACTGTGATGTATATATATATTATAATCTGTAATCTTTGTATTCAATTTTTGACTTTTGTATCAGAATACAATTTCGATTTCTCCTCTTAATACAGAGCAATTTCTTTCTCTCACTAGAATGCTTCTTCTTCTGTTCTTCTTCTGCCTTTGCACAATTTAACACAGAATCTGTAGTTTACGTGAAAAGAAGAATCTGGACTTACCTCAGCTGCCATTTTGGTTAAGTCTGTGCCATACTTGTTCAGAGCTTCTACACGGAAGGAGTTCTTCTCTAGCTTCTCCATATGTGGCAAGTGGCAAATACTAATATTTCTCCATATGCATGAGCCAACGAAGGTCCAGTATTTAGAGTATCAGCATTGATATTATAATATGTAATCAATGTAGCAAAGGTCAAGTGAAAAACCACTCATTTTAACCAAGAAAAACGATTGAGATTCCCTGATGAGTTCATCCCCGTTCCCCTTTGTTTTCCATCATTGTAGTCTGCGCACGTAGGTACGATATCCCCAGCATTTTTCATCAGCAAATCTTCAGTATCATCATCAATGCGAGAGAAAATATGCACACAAATTATTGAGAGAATTTGCAGAGAACGAAGTCATATTTTGAATGTGGTCAGGCATAATGAACATCTCATATTCAGCAAATCAGGGGAAAATAAGGAAAAGAACTCCTCATAATGCTCGTATAAGCTCCCCAACGGCATTAGAGTTTTTTTTTTTTTTTGGGGGATCCCAATGACATTAGAGTTATTAAGTGGTGATCAATACTCACTCATAACATAAACCAAAAGTAAGTGTTCAAGGAAAAATGACTAATTTGGTGTCTAAAGTTAAGGTTTTGTCATCATTTAGTCCTATAAATTTTGTTTCAATCTTTAAAGTTCTTAAACATTTTACTGTTAGAAACTTTTAAAGGTATGCATATAAATAGCAGCGGAAAAATAATATACAGAAACATACCTTCAGCGATAGCCATAATTGTTCATGCAAAATTAGAAGACGTTCTCACCAACTTTGTGATCCACGATAGAAACTCTGGAGTCTTCTAGCCTACATCTATCTAAAGAAGAAAATCCCGTCAACTGATGGATGTCACAGGCGTCATATATATAGATAGGCTAGGGGACCCTCAGAATAAACAGCGTACGCAACGTGTTTCCGTCCATCAAGGAAACTAACTGGTGTGCATAATCCAAACGAAAATAGAATCCCTATCCTATCCAACTTCTCATTAGTAAGAGACTTTAGTTACCTTAACCATTATGGTAACCTAATGTGTGGGCCATACTTAAGTCTCTAAATAAATTAGGAATAATTTCTTACATTTTACGTATTACCAAAATAATCTTACTATCACTTCCTCGATAGACTTCTGTAAGAAAATAATATGTATTGAGCATGTAGCATTTCTGTGAGGACATATTTGTCTAACCAAATTTAAAAAATTTGACCAAAATAGTTTCTTTTGTTCTAAAAGCTAGCTGCTACTCAATAAAATAAATTATATTTTAAAATTCTTTATATTGTTTAAACAAATATACTCAAGCAGAAATAGCACATGTTCGATGCATATTGTTTCCCAATAGAAGTTCATTGAGAAAGAGTGGTAATAGGACCACATTAACAACACATAAAATGTTCATGAATTATAAAGGTTGGAAAAAACGTGTGAGACCGAATGATGATAAGATACTAAGTTCAGGAACCAAATCAATTATTTTCTCGAAGTTTTATATAATAAATATCTTTTTTTAAAAAAAATCAAAACGAGTAATATAAAGTAAATTTCTAGTTAGCTACTTTGGAATATATAAAAGAAAGCGACCGATATAGGAAAATGAGAAATTGATAAAGAAAAGAAAATTTGGTTTCTTTAGAGTGGGAAATAAAGATAGCAAAATTCAAAAATTGAAAAATAGTAATCCACCTTGTAAAATGCAGTCTGAGGCAGAACTTGGAGGCCATAATTCTATACATTATTTCTTCATAGGACTGTCAATTGGGTCGGGTTGGCCCGAGCTCGGCCCGCCTTAATTGCGGGCTCAAGTTGAAAAATTCAGCCCGAATAATTTTTGAACCAAACTCGGGCTGAGGTAAGCTCAGCCCGATTTCAGCCCGACTCGAAAATTATATATATTTATATATATTTTTATATGTATATATATTTTTATATAATAATAATATTATTATATTATTAAAAATATTATTATATTATTTAAAAAATATTATTTATTATATAAAAAATAAAAAATCGAGTTATGGCCGGCCCGAGTCCGGGCTCATGTTTTTTCAGCCCACTGTCAATCGGGCCGAGCTCGTGCTTGGCAAAGCCCGGCTCAGTGAGCCTGATTGACAACCCTATTTCTTCATAATGAACTCCACTATCTTGTACCAACTTGACTCGCTTATGAACAAAAATAACCCTAAAAAAGGAGGGGGATCATAAATATTAAACAAAATTCACTTGATCAGTCTTATCCCAATAAGATATGAATCCATCTTCAGTTTTTTTGGTCAAACAGTCTCCATAATTAAACCAAATATAATACTAATTTATTTGAAATTGAATATTTTATTTTTAAAAATTAAGAATAATGGTTTGACTATTTATCATTATTAATTATATTAAAGAGGTTATAGGTAGGGCTCATGAGTGAGTAAAAATTAAATCTCTTGAAACAAGAAAGTTTATAAAGTTAGTGATGAGATTATTATATTAAATTAAGATATTAGTAATTTAAGTTTAAATAAAATATATAAGTGTTTTTAAAAGTAGAAATTTAATTTTGAACTTTTTTTGAAAAATGTAGATATTCAATTTCAGATAGATAATACTTTTTATGAAAAATAACACATTAATACTTATTAGGATAGCAAGGCCTCACCCAATAATATAACAAATTTTGATCTCTAAAATTTATAAATTAGAGAAATCAACTACATTTGACCTTAAATTATTTTTGCTTTTTTTAAACAAAAAATTAATTTTATTTTTGTATGTACATGAACTTTTTTTAGTACAATATCTGTCAAATTATTAATATTACAACAGAATCTGGCTAGAAGAGTCATACTAGAAGTGCGTACCATAGTTTTTAAGGACAATATTTGTTTATTCATGGCTTGAAAGAAAGAGAACATAGAAGGAAATACTACTTTATTGTTACAATTTTGCTTGCGCTTAGGTAATTAGCCTAGTTAGTTTTTGACCCGTATGATTTTAATAGTACTAAAAAATTAAAAAAAATGTCATGAATAGACAAAATTACTATTGAAAATAATGGCGTATACTTGTAGCATGACTCTTCTTACCAAAATTTACCGTAACATACTAAATTTAACAGATATTGTTGCTTGAAAAAATTTTATATATAAAAAATAAAATAAAAATCTTTGCTTAAAAAAAGAAAATTAAAAATAATTTAAGGATGAATATATCTAAATTCTATTCTAAATTACTCATTCTATTTCAAAATATATAACATGTTTTCTTTTTACACGAGAATTAAAGTTTTGTTAAATTTTATCAATTTTATAAAAAAATTTAATCAGTATTTGAAATATTCTTATTCAAAGATGATTGATCAATGTGTCAAATTTAAATTTAACATTAAAAATTATTATTTTAAGTAGTTGGTTGGGAAACTAATGATTTAAAAAATAAAATTATTTAAATAGTTGATTAAAAATAAGAATAAACTTAAAAATAAAATAATAAATAAAAAATTTATATAAAAAGTGAGTATATATTTTTAAAACAAACTAAAAAAATATGACATTTAATTTAAAATGAAAAAAATTTTAAAAAAATAGTAAGGCATTGTTTGATTTAACTCCAAACTTGCAATTCTCTAACGATGCCTAATTTTCTATTGTGGGCCAAATCCACTGATTTGAACCCCTAACGCACAACTTGCATTTCTTTAGCATCCACGTTTTCTTTTCTCAAAAGGCAATCGTAGGAGGCTGTCTGCTGGCGAAGGGAAGGACTTTTTGTCAAAGCATCTAACTTGGAAATGGGGGGTGAATCAGGCCCCTCGGTTTTATAATAGACGGGTAGGGTACACAATTTGGATCTTTATAGTGGTGGGTAGATAGCCCCTGATCTGCTGCTCCGTGCTGTGCTGCATGGCAGAGTGGAAACAGGAGACTTTTTGTATTGTTTGCATGATGTGGATAATATATATATATATATAAACTGCTGACCTTTTAACGACCAAAGATATAAAAAACATCCACGTTTTCTTTTCTTTATTTTTTTCCCTTTGGCGTCATGTTATTTTGTTTCCGAGTAATCCATGTTCAAGAATGGTCCTGCTGCGAACCTCATTTTGAATCACTGGACCGTCTCTTTTTTCTCTCCCTTCTCTCTACCTTATCTCTATCTGCGCAACACTTTGGCTCTCTTCTCCGGCCATATCTGGTCTCTTGCTTTGGCCAGAGACTAGATCTTGGCCGGCCTCCCCTCCCCCTCCATCCTCACCGACAAGACTTGGCCCCTCCTCATCACCTTGGTCGGTGACCATGGTACTTTCCTTTCTTTCGCTTTTCGTTTCTGTCTTCCGGCTGGCTTCTTTTTTTTTTTTCTTTTTTATTTGCTTTGATTCTCTTTTTTTTGTTATTCATACTCCCTATTTTGACCATAAATCATCAAAGATCTTTTTCTACACATTTTTTCAATATATAAGTTACACAAACGAGCTCCTTTGCAAATTTATTCTGCAGTTTATTCCTCTGTTATGGAAGAATTTATCAACCCGAAATCTACTCGTGCCCTCTTTCGGTACTCTGCTTCTCTTCTAAACAATTTTTAAAATTGTTGATGAACCCATAGTTTTTTAAATTGATGTTATTTAAGAGAGAAATAGAGACTGAATTTTGTTTGGCTTTGTGTTTCGAAGATAGAGATGTAGTTGAAGCGAAGAAGATCGAAGTGTATTTACTTTTGCTTTTACTTGTAATAATAATATTGTATTATACCCACTTTGGGTTGCTAGGGTGTGGGATTATCTCCGTTACCATGGTTTGAACAAATGTGTAATCTTATGTGGTTTGTTGTAATGGGTTATCCCAGTCTTAAATTTTCCTCTTTTATAATATTAGAGTTGAATTTGTAGACTGTATTTAGTTGTAATGGTTTGTCATTTCACTATTAATGGATAATCTTTCATTCACCAAAAAAAAAAAATGGTCCTGCTGCTACAAAAAGGTGATAGTTACTTCCGATTTTGCCTTTTCAACCGCAATGATTCCGGCAAAAGCAAACGGTTTGTTTTCTCTCTTTGCCAAGTTTGGGTAGGAATCAAATCCTTTACTTGTCAAAAGTACTCCAAGAGAGAGGATTGTTCAAGTCTTAAGTGATTAATTATTAAATTAAGAAGTTAATATAAAATCTTATATCTTCACGCTTAGAATTGGACATCTGAAGTGTAAAGTCTACAAATAAGCAGATATTTAACATTTGAAGAATAAAGTTTGTAAATAAACAGATGTCTAACATCGTTCTGCTACCATGTCAAAAAATGAATTTGGGTCTACGTCACCCCCAAAAGGTACCTCGAGAGGGGACGATTGTACAAATCTTATAAGTAACTAATTATTATATTAAGAAATACACTTTCTATATATAATTTTTTTTAGACTAAAAAGACTAATTATTATCTTAAAAATTTCTCCCTCTTCTTTCCCCTTTTCTCTCTCCTTACATTGCAAAGCAATGAGTAGACCTTATAAAATTTTTGGGTATTTTTTTTTGTGCGTGAGTAGACCTTATAAATAGTATATAGTTTGGAACACAGTGAAGTCCAATTGCGTGAATTAAATACAAATGACCGGTGGCTTACATGAATTCAATTCACATAGCGAAGTCTAACAAACACTAACATTTTATGTAACATTTTGCAATACAAACAGTTCAACAATACAAAATAAGAAATCAACTAAATAGAAGGTCAGCTACCAGTCCCAATCCATGATCCGTATCTCGCAACCTTCTGGATAGTTCAGCCATATGCACTAAAGAAACAAGTTCACTTAATAAATAAAATATTATACTCATAATATGAAAATAAATAAGCACAAGTAGTTTATCAAGCACACTATTGCAAATTAAAGTATTCTAAAAGAACATTACACATCGTACTTCATATGTATTCATATATTCATTTACTAAATTCTTAATGACATAATTGTGTACATTTCAAATTATCTAATATTAATTAACCATAATGTTTATCTAAGAAACTAAGTTGTACAAATAAATTAATTATGCATAAAATTTACAACACAAAAGAAGTATAAATCTGACAGGACTTCCACTGCCGATTGTAGAAGTATCCATGCACTTTCGTGGCCACATGACATGTGGATGTGGAATTTTGTAGACTTCCGTAGCCGATGACGGAAGTCTCTGGCAGGTTCAGCCGCCTTATGCAGTGGCCGCCAGTAAGTTCCGCCAGCTACTGCAAAACTTGCTACTGATTTTCACCACATACTACAACAACTAGACTACAAAATTAGTCATTTCGAGACTGTTTTCGTTGAATTTTATGTGCAAAAATATATAAAATTTGATATAGCTTGAAGAGCTAACTTTATTTTCTGAAAATTAGAAGCAGTTTTTTTGCAGACATTTGAACTGGTTGAGAGAATCTATAGACATAAAAAAATAAATAGTGAAAAATGAAAGTTTTTTTTACGAAATATAATCAGAAAAAATACTATATATAGTAGCGCCCTTAACATATGTGATCAACTGAAGATGCAAAGCAGCTACAGTTTGAAAAGAAAAGGCCTTCATATTCTGTTGATATTGATAGCACATATTCTGTTCCTCAATGTATCTTCATTTGGTATGTTTAGTCCTTATTTTTTTATTTTGAACTTTTCTTTCCCTGATGTTTTCTCGAGAGAATATTTAAGGAATCCTGGTCACTTCTACAGTGGTTTCCGACTGAGCCTATCATGTGGTTTGCACAAGTGGTTCAAAAACCGGGGGGAGGGGGTAAAATTGACAATATGCAATCTTAGACCTTAAAAAAAAGATATGAATAAATAGAAACAAGCGTGGGGGTATAAAGTAGATGTGTTTCTTCAGTGATAGAATGCATGCCTGCTACCTGATTTCACCCAAAATAAACTAGGATTTTTCTCCCCAAGTTGAAACAAATAGAATTAGTTACTTACCGACAACATTCTTGGAACCGGAAGAGGATAGATCGATCGTCGACTTACCAGCAGCCCAAAAAGGCAGTATTGGAGATGTATTTGTAAGAAGCAGCAGACGAAGAGTCAGATTACAGTGAGTGATGATGAGTGCAAAACTTTTCCAATACTTTTAGCTTCAAAATCTGGGAAGAGGAGATTTTGTTGGATAACTTTTATTGTGTTGTCTATTCAACTTTTTTGTTGGAAACTTTTTGTTCCATTGTGTTGTTGTGTTGGGAGGTAGAATATTGGATCAATGGCCTAGAGTTGTTGTATCAGTCCCCGCTCCTCTTATTTGCAGCTGTTCTACCGATCCCTACTCCTCTTATTTGTTTTCTGCAGTTTAAAGATGTTGTCTTTTTTTGGTTGAAGTATTATATTTTATTTTAGTTGTTATTATCTTTAGTATATTGTATTCTGCATTACATTATTTCTTGGTCCCCGCTACCTTTATAAATTATTTTGTGTAGCAGATATGTTGTCTTTATTGTTTGTTGTTGGAGTATGATATTTATTTTTTATTTTTCCTAGGTTTATAATATTTATTTCAAAGCTCTTAGCTTCACCAAATTGTAATTTTGCATTAACTACTTAGTGGAGAAAAACTAATGTGAATTGAATCTTATTGGTACTTTATATGGTAGGAATGGGTTCAACAAATTTCATCATCAAGGTTATTCATGGGGGGAAATTAATAGAAACAAATGGATCTAAAGAATATCAAGGGGGAAATGTTGCATTCTTTGATCATTGCTCAAGGGATACCATGTCCATGATTATCCTGGATAAGCTTGCCTATGTGTTGGGGTCTAACAACCATATGGGTTTTTTTTTTGGAAAATTCAAGGGATAAGTAACAGTAAAGCATGAGAATTTTTTATGAGTGAAGATGATATCCAGGAGATGTGCATTTTTGGTACACATTGAGTTTGGATTTATTAAATTTCTAAAGGCATATGAACAAGATGTCAGAGCAATAGGAGAAAGAAGTAATATATGGTATGCTAATGAGGGTGATCAGGTGCATCAAATTGATGACACTATTGTTGATGATAATTTGGCCAACGAAATGGTTATTGATTATAAACTTGTTGATGATACTCTTGTCGATAGTAATCTGGTTGATAATACACTTGATAAGAGGAAAAGTAGCAAGGATGCTGATGTAGATGATAGAACTTGTGATGAAAGGAGGCTAGTAAAAAGTGTAGTAGTTGAAAGAAATGCAGGCGATGATGGAAGAAATGGTCCTGAAAATAATACAATAGGAAGGGATGCAACTCATGGCAAGAAAAACTTGCACTTATTTGATGATGGCCAGCAATCTTCTGATGTTAGCAACTTCAATGACTATGAATATGAAATAAGCAGTGATGATGATCAGTTGTTTGAGCAATTTGTAAACGAATGGCTTGAGGATTTTGATAATAATTTTACTTTGGAATTGAGAAGGCAGCAAAGTGGAAAGAGAAATACAGAGCCTGCAGGAGAATAAGCACAACATGTTATGGACAAAAACTTAACAAATCAGGGAAGAAATATGGCACCAGAAGCTATTACTTCATAACCTTCAAAGGATACGAACGCTAGAGTAAAGCATCCAAGAGTGAGCAGGAATATAGCAAACTATGTAAGAAATTTTAGTAGAAACATTTGAAGTTGATTTGTTTGATGAGCTTGTATCTTCACTTTCAGATTCTATCGTTGGGACCAGCTTTGATTAAGAATTCTTCCAGTTATACTCCAGCTCAGATGAAGAAAATGCAGTGTGAAAAAAGACTACTTTTCCTAAGTTTAGGCCTGAAAGGAACATAAAAGATCCCAAGTTCACAGAGGGAACTCTTTTTAGCACCAAGAGTGAGATGAAGGATAAAATAATTGAGCATGTAATTAAGCATGGAAAGGAGATCTACTTCAAGAAGAATGACAACATAAGATTAAGAGTTGGCTACAAGTCTAAAAATTGTGAATGGCTTCTATATGCACATAGAGTAAGAGACACCACTACTTTCCAAATTAGATCACTACAAGCATAACAATCATGTTCAAGAACTCTCCATCATAAGCAAGGAAATGTAAGATACCTTGCAAGGAGATATTTAGATGATTTCATGTATGAAAATAGGGTAAATGTGGTTGAGTTTCAAGACAAAGACCATGAATGGATGAATATAAATATTTTTACCTGGAAAGTATACAGAACCAGAGTTGAAGTAAGGATGTTAATAGAGGAAAAATATAGGGATTAATATACATTACTTTGAGATTATTGTGAAGAACTACGAAGGAGTAATCCTGTGACTGTGGTATACTTAGATGTTATCGATAATGAGGATATAGGTGCCAAGGTCTTTTATATATTTGCCTTCATGCTCTAAAAGTTCGGTTCAAGGCAGACTGTAGGAAGGTAATTGGGCTATATGGTACCTTTTTAAAAGGGCCTCATTTGGGAGTGTTGTTAACAGCTGTAGGAATTGATGCAAATAATGAGATATATCACATTGTCTATGTTGTTATGGAGTCAGAGAGCAGGGATGGCTGAACATTGTTCATCCATGGACTGGTTAAAGACCTTGGTATGCTTATATCAAAATAATGGTGTCTCATTTCTAATAGACAAAAGGTAAGTAACAACTAGTTTCAATTTACATTGTTTGATATTGTTGGACAGTTCATGACAACTTAACTAGTTTTGATTTGGGGATTTGCAGGGCATGATTCCAACTTTAGGAGAGTTGTTGCCAAGAATTGATCATAGATATTGTGTCAAACATCTTCATAACAACTTCAAAAGGTTACATACGAGAGATGCATTGAAGGAATGGTGTGGAAGTGTGCAAAGTCAACTTACAAGAACATGTTTGAAGCTAAAATGCAAAGGCTCAAGGAGTTTGATAAAACAACTCATCGTTAGTGAAGAATACCAAACTAGAACATTGAAGTAGGTCACACTTTAGAGAGACTATCAAGTCTGACATATTGTTGAATAATCATAGCAAGGCATTCAATAAGTGTATTCTTGGGTCAAGACTAAAAATAATATTAGAAATGTTGGAATGAATAAGTGTTTTTCTCATGTTTAGGCTAGAGTCAAAATGACAGTTGATTAGTAGACAAAAGGGTAGAATTTGTCCAAGAATACTAAACATTCTTAAGAAAATAAAGGAAGAATCTGCACATTACTTCCCTTTATATGTTGGTGGATCAAAGTTTCAAGTGAGACACAAAAATATGAAGCAGTTTGCAGTTGACATTGAAACAAAGACTTGCACGTGTAGAAGGTGGGACATTTCTGGTATACCATGCTCTCATGCAATAGCTGCTTTAGGCATGAAGAAACGTAATCCAGAAGATTATATTCATGAGTTCTACCATTTAGCTTATTTTGAAAAGGCTTATATGCCTATTATAGGTCCAACCAACAGTTCAAATAATTGGCCCAAAATTGAAATTCTTCCCGTGGATCCTTTTGCAAAATTAAGGCTCCCTGGGAAGCCTAAAAAGAAGAGAAAATAAGAACATGATGAAAAGCAATCAAAGGTTGGTCCAGCTAGAGTTGTCAAGTTGTCTAAGGCATGCATGTGGAATCAAAGATGTTGAAGGTGTGACCAGGCTGACCGTAACATAAGAAAGTGTACAATGCAAGGCAAAGTTAACAGCTCAAATGTTCAAGAAATTTCTGTAGATGTTGAAGGTAAGACTTATGGTCACAATGTAAATAAGTGTAAAACTTGTGGCGGCTTAGATTACAATATGAGGACATGTACAATTCAACAGCCAAGTAAAAATTATTTAAATGTAGGGCAAAAATCAAGGCAAAAAAGATTAGATGAAGGTTCAGAGGAACCAATCAATGGTATGCCTGAATTAACATCTACACAACAATCAGGTGTCACATTGTAGCTATAAATTCTCAACATAGGGAATATCAACACTGATATTGCACAAGTATGAAACTTCAGGGACTATTGCAAGTTGATTTTACTGCATTTGTATGTAATGCAAAACTTGAATTCATTTCTTGTTTGTTGCAGGTTCAGCTGAAAAAAAGCAAACAATTAAGATGCAGCTGATGCATGTAAATTAACCATATCAGGTCCAAGTGCAACAAACCAGGGGTTGAGTTCCATCCCAAGAGAACTGCTGTTGTGATATTACATAAGAGTGATTGAGTAGCTGGCTTTATTTTGCATCTACATATGCTGGAAACTATGCTTGAAACTACAGAGAAAATGACCGTAATTCTTTAAATATTCTCTTAAAAAGTTAAGAATGAAAAAGTTCAAAATAATAGGACACGGATTAAAATATCAAACGAAAGTACATTGAAAACCAATAATGAATGAGGACCAATAATGCCAATTTGCCGGGTTTCTAATTATATCGGCAGGTATTTCTTTGCCAGCAGTTGAAGGAGGCTTTTGAACTGAGGTCAAATTCAGCTATTCCTACGTTTTCAAGAACTAACTACACCTATTGCATGAATTCCTGCTTCCATACCTGCAGTGCACCTTTTTGCTTTCGATGTTTTATTTAGCACCTGCTGCAACATGAATGCTTGGAATTTTTTCTACTGACAGAATAAGTTTGAGTGTGTGTGAATTATTCGGCAATGTTTTTCTTGTTTTGATTTCATGAGTATCCTCTTGCTTCTTCTTGTTGGCAACACCTCATAGTAATGTTGGGGTTATTCTAATTATATCAGCTGGAGGCTTCAAAGCTCAGGTTAAGATTAAGGGATTCCTGCCTCTTTTAAGGACCATTATTGTGTATTTTACGAATTTATGCTTCCTGGACTTGTATTCTCGTTCAACGGTTTGGAGATTAGGAAATTTTCTCCTTTTTCTGTTCTGGTTTTGTTACTTACCTTAGTGTTTGCACCAAATTCAGGTTCTTGATGTGTTTTGTGAGGAAATTCACTGTGACTTTAGTCTTTGTGAATCTCAACAAGCTCAAGTGGATCTATTTCCACTTGCACAAGCTTTTTGTTTCCGTGAAGTATATGCCTTCAAATAGAGAAATTGCAAAATCTAGAGCCCAGTATCTGATATGTAAAAAGTATCTTTCTTTATTGCATCTATCCATGCCGTAGAAAACTTTAATTTTTGCCTGTTCAGCAGATATGAATTTGAAATTTTTTGGTATTTTCCGAAGCTGCAGCATAAGACGGTTCTCTTAACCTTTGTTCAGTTTTTTGTTACCAGAAAGCATAGTCTTTCACACAAGAATCTACAAAAGAACCAAGAGAAAGAAAAATTTTCAACATTACGTTTGCCAAATATGGCAGCATCTTCACAAAAGATTATGAACCTTCTTATTAGGAATCACGATAGTAAAGCAGTTACAAAGAGTTATGGCATGAATCTACGTAAATAGGATTTCCCTTTTTCCCCTTCATTTTTCCCTCTCTGCCTTTTTATTGTTAATTCTGTTTCTGAATGAGTTCTTCATATTTAATCTGATCTTAGACTTTCTGGCGTCAGTAAAAGTCTTTTGGTGTTGAGAGGAACATGAATTATTGGGACTTCAACACTGATGTATATGATATAAAAAAGAAATTTAAAAAAAAATCTGTAACTCACTACTGGGAAGATGGATGAATTTTCTCCTTTAGAACTATGATCTTCTCTTCCTAACACAATGCAGTTTTTGTTTTAAACCTACTGATACATCTATTTCTTTCATGGATTCAGAAGATGGCAGATGCTAGCCTTACATACACACTAGATGAAGCACTTACGTCAGTGGGGTTTGGAAAATTCCAGGGCCTTGCACTTCTTTTTGCTGGGTTTGGCTGGATTTCCGATTCTATGGAAATGATGCTTCTCTCTTTCATAGGACCAGCAGTTCAATCAGATTGGAAACTCTCTCCTAGAGAAGAGAGCCTCCTTTCAACTGTGGTCTTTGCTGGTATGCTAATTGGTTCCTTTTTTTGGGGCCTCATATCAGATTCCTACGGAAGGAGGTTGGTCCTCATTATTTTTTTTTTTTGAGTAGCACCTTCTTTTTCCAATCTTAATTGCTTGTAAACTGTTAGTTGCTTGTCTCAAGAGAATGCATATCATGATTAACTTCATCTGAATTCTGAAAATTATACATCAAGAGCAATTTCTTTAACCAATTCTGGATTATGTAGCCCTTTTAATCTAAGGAATGTATATACAGTAACCCTTGTGAGCAGTGTTCACAGCAAAACCAGATATGATTTGGCATATACTCCTATCCAATGCAATTCGATTTATACTTGAGAAATGATATAGGGATATTATATGCAACTTTCTGTTTCATATGCATCAAACAGAGAGGTTATCTCTTCTACGCATTCACGATCGTTATCATGTGAACATAATTGAACCAAGACAGAAAATTTGAAGGTTGAAAAGATACGCTTGAGGAATCTTTTCTGTAAGAAATGAACTTGGATTGAATCAAGGATTTAACATCCATTTATAAATTCCTTCTGTGAACCGAAGATTGCCAGGGGAATATCCTAAAATTCTTAGGACAGAATGCAATTCACTTGATATATTCTATTGCTTCAGGACATACTTAGTTCAGAAGTTTTGGTCAGGGCTGCTCACTGTATCTTGCAAGTTAGCAGAGAAATGACTGCTATTAACATTAAACATATAAAAGTGGTTTATACTAATAGAAAGAAATTTAACAAAAATAATATAATTTTTCGTTCTCATTTTACTCTGAGCGTATCATCGATACATTCAGATTGTCAAATAATTACTGGATAAAATATAAAATACAGAATGAGTGACTCAATTTCAATACACAAAGAGCTTACAAAACTAAGAGATAGTGGTAAACATGATGACCATTTCAGTAGGAATGCTAATCAACTAGTTGTCTGGTTGTTTATCTTTATCTGTTTCCTTGGGAAATAAATTTGTTTTGAATTTCTTCCAAACACTGATTTTTTTCTTTTATTTCTGTACACCTTTTATTTCTTCTGAGCTGCTCTTCCAGAAATCATGCTTTCTATACTTTCCTGTCGAGACTATCAAATTGATAAGTGTCCTACATTTGGGCTGCTAATAGTGCTATGACACTCTCTTTCCTACCTGCAGCGATTGTCCAATTCTTACTTTATGGTTCTAAGGATGGATTTTGAGCAATCTTTGTCAAACCTGGAACTAATCTTAAACAAATAGTTTATTGCATGCGACAGACTATAATTTATACAGATATTATAAACTTCTTGAATCTCCAGCAAACTCCTTTGAATCTCCTGATGATCTCCAGGACCTGATATATGGTTTTTCACTGCTTTTTACAGGAAAGGCATTCTTGGTTCTCTTATGGTTTTGGTTGGAGCTGGAATTTTGAGTGCCTTTTCCCCAAATTATATATCATTGGTTATTCTTCGTTCTTTGCTTGGTTTCGGTGTTGGAGGAGGGCAAATATTTGCACTATGGTTTATTGAGTTTATTCCTACCCAGAATAGAGGTTCATGGATGATCACATACTCAAGCTTCTGGACATTTGGGACAATGATTGAGGCTTCGCTTGGCTGGGTAAGTAAAATGATTCATTGGCTGGAATATAGTTCAATACCAGAATTTCTGTGGTAGAGTGCCAAAGCTTGGTACTATTTCGCTCCTTCCTGCACATATTTGGCTATAGTTTTTACAGTATTGCCTGTTATATCTTTGTTGTAGACATAACTTTTTTTTTTTTTTGTTTTTCCAGATAATCCAAAGATAAATGTCACTGTAGGTATTGTGAGTGTACAGAACTTAAATATATGGTTCTTTTAAGATCTTGCAAGCGCAGAAATGTCTACTTCCTATCTGCTACCCCAACATCATGTTGTTTTCAAAAATCTTGGATTCAGGAATACACTAGAATATAAAAGCACCAATATATAAATTTCATTTTATCTGTTGCAGATTATCATGCCTAGATTAGGTTGGAGGTGGCTAGTTGGTTTCTCTGTGCTGCCTTCTTTAGCTGTGCTACTCCTTTCTTGTTCTATACCGGAGTCTCCAAGGTACTTATGTGTAAAAGGAAGAACTACAGAAGCCCAAAACACTTTGGAGAGAGTGGCAGAACTGAATCGAGCAAACCTTCCACCCGGGATTCTCATCTCTGATAGAAGAATGGAGCTGGCTGAAGAATGTGCTCCATCTGAAAAATCTCCACTCCTCTCATCAGCTGGTGAAAAGAAGACTCACTCTTTGAATAGTTTCTCACCAGTGCTTACACTCTTTTCTTCAGAGCTAATAAGGATAACTCTTTCTTTATGGTTATTCTACTTCGGCAATTTATTTTTGTATTACGGCATTGTATTGATGACTTCTGAACTCAGTGGGGGAAGCATATGCAGCAAGTTGATGGAGCTTCCAGCAAAGAAGGGCACAAACATCTATAGAAATGTATTTATCACTAGTTTGGTAGGTATCCAAGTCTATCTATTTCGTTTGAAGGATTTCTCCTTTAGAAATCTTGATCGTCTATGTTGACCTGAAAAGAAAACATTCAATGGTTATTTCTGATAGGCTTATACTTCACAAAGAAATATGGTAAACTGAAAGTGTATTAAATTGTTTAATCTTTCAGAGACTCCAGGACTTATCTTTTCTGCAGTAATGGTGGATAAAGTAGGTCGGAAGCTTACTTTGAAAGTTACATGCATTTTCGGATTCATTGTGCTTCTACCACTGATTTCATCTCAGAATGAGATGGTAACTACAGCGTTACTGTTTGGTGCCCGCATGTTCGTTATGGCAACATATTCGGTGTTTTGTACTTATGCAAGAGAGGTATGTATTGGATCTCTCTGTACTTGTAAATTCTTTGTTGGTCTGAAGCCGGTTTCCATTTTTGTCTCTTTGCTTCTTCTTTTTGTTCTTTTTGCACATGTGCTTCAGTCTACCTTTTTTTTGTTAATTTCATGAGCCAAAGTGTTATCACTCTTTGATATACAAAAGCTCTGTTTCTTCCATCAAAATCTTTCAGAAAGATCATCGAGAATTTTACTTTCGAACCCCCCGCCGCCGCCGCCACCGCCCCACCCCAAAAAAGAATTTTGTAAAATTTTACTTCTCTTATATATTTCTTTGAAGCTTTCTGGTTCCGCCCTTGCCCATGGCTATAGTTTTATGAGTTGAATTGTTCCTTTTGCTAATTTGCACGTAGGGGTGTGCAAAATCGGTTAGGTCCGATTTTCAGTTTTACTATTTGATTTTTAGTTCGGTTTTTTTATTTTTTTAAAAATTCAAAACTGAACCGTTTACTATTCGGTTTTATAGTTCGGTTCGGTTATATTTAAACCTAATAAATACAATAATGTATTATGGTAATGCGTTCTTGTATTTATTTTTAAAAAAAAAATATAAGAACGCATTACAATAATGCATTCTTGTATTTATTTTTTAACTATTTAGTTTTGATAACCTAAACTGAAAACCGAACCGAGACCGAATAGTAACCTTAAAAACCGAACCGAATCAAATCGTATAAATAGAAAATCGAATTAAAATGTAAAAAACGGTTAGGTTGCGATTCGATTTTCGATCCTATCCAATTTTTGCACATTCCTATTTGCACGTAAATGAAAAGTTGGACTTCGTTGAGCTCCTAACTGAACCTTAATACGTTTGAACGTTCAATAGGCGTATCCAACTTCTGTGAGATCAGTTGGCGTTGGAGTTGCAAGCGCGATGGGGAGAATTGGTGGCATGATATGCCCTTTTGTAGCTGTTGGATTGGTGAGAGGTTGCCATCAAGCAGCAGCAGTTATTCTGTTTGAAGTAGTAATGCTTCTTTTAGGGTTTTGTGTTCTGTTATTCCCATTTGATACCAAGGGGAGAAAACTAACAGACACAGTATTAGATCACAAGTAAATAGTAGAATGCAATTATAGATTATTACAAGGAGCCGTCACCTAAATGTTGAACTCAAGATGTGCTCATCTCGTAATTTTTTATTTTTTTTTTACTTATTGAACTACTGTTCTCAAGTAATTTTCATTATTTTGAATTTTTATTTTATTTTTTCTAATTAGTAGTAGGAATCTTATTTCTTTGGATATTACCACTTCTTCGGTCCATTGGTTTTAGTAGTTTCATTAAAATGTTTCATCTTTGAGTATGAGGTTAGGGTTCATGGCTTGAGTCTTAAATATTTCTCTCTCCGTTTCAAAATATATGTCATGCTTTATACTTTCGTTTGTTTTAAAATATAAGTCATCTTTCTATATAAATGCTTCGTTTATTACTTTATTTTTAATTTTACCTTTACTTCTAATTAACTATTTAAATGCTTTCGTTTTCTAAAAATTATTAGTTTTTTAACCAATCACTTTAAATATCAATCCTTAATGTTAAATTTGAATTTGATATACTAACTAAAAAATTTTAAATACGGGTCATTTTAGACATTTATCAAAATTTTTTTATAAAATTTATCAAAATATTAATTCTCGTGTAAAAGAAAAATAAGACATATATTTTGAAACGGAGAAAGTAAAATACAAAGTAAATTATAATATTTGGTAGAATCTAAAAATAAAATATTTTTAATTGAACTGCTTATTTTATTTGTTTTCTCATCACAAATTTTTAATTTAGATTTTTTATAACATCTTTTGTAATACTCCTTTTGTTATATATTTTTTATTATATAAAAATTATATTTTTATTTTAAAAAAAATAAACTCAAAATAAAGAATTATTACAGAAGATTTTTGAGTGTGAGATCCCGGTCTCCCAAGACAACGTAGGCTTCCATCATACTATTGCAATTAATTTTACCTAATCCACGAGCAATCTGCAATACTCAGCGGGGGAAAAAAAAAGGAAAAATGCATAGATCACCCTCCCCACGCCCCGCACCCCCACCCCCCGACACCGGTAGATTATTAAATATTATATAAAATATATAAATTATATATAATTTTTTAAAATTATATATAATATAAAAATTAATTATTTTTTAAAAAATTTTCTCTACTCTTCTCTCTCTATTTCTTCCACGCGTGCTTCCGCCAACAGCGGGAGGAAGTCCACATATACAAAAAAATGTATATAAATATGCCTATATAAAAATCCTCTTGTATTAAAATCGTCAAATTGCGCGTGGCATTTTTATTCATCACATTCTGCTACAGCACACAATCGATTTCCACCGCAAGAAATCGAAGGTAGTGAGTGACCCGGGATAGGGGGCCGGGCTTGGATATTGGGGCTTGACTTCCCCCACACCCATGTCTTTCCATGACGATATTTTGGAATTTTGTAACCCACCCATTGTCATTTAGTTGTTCAAAGAAATTTTGCTGATTAGAACTTATGGATGGTTTTTGGTGTCCGTGAGGTGCATGATATGCCATTTGTTTCGCAATATTTCGTAGATTTTTCTTTTTCTTTTGTACAGAAGGTTACCTTCTCCCCTTCTCCCAAAAGTTCTTCTATTGAATGTTCTATTTACTGATTTTATGGTGATTCAAGAAATAAAGAATGATTTTCCTTATGTAGAGGCTTTATCAATGACTAATTCACTACAATCCGGGAAGAGATTGTTGCTTTTTTCCAGTCAATTTCTTTGTCTTAAAGGTAGTTTCTCCATAATGGTCTTCCTCTTTCTGTTTCTTTTCCCTGCATGAGGGCATTAGAGTTTAAAATACTATTTGGAATATGACTTGTGCCGCAGAGAGAGAGAGGAGGAGGAAGAACAAGACAGTGTAAGAGCCGGAGCTTTTATCTCCTCCCTTCGATTCAATTGCTATTGGAGATACCAGTGGATGAACATCTTCAGTCAAAATCGAAATTTCACATGCAGCTGAGCTCCAGATGATGAGGTTGGTTGCACTCTTTGGGTAAAATGCACCAGGAAAAGAAACTGAATTAGTAGGATGTGGGAAAAGAATTCTTGAAGTACTGATGAAGGGGTTGTACCTTTTCAATGGGATGACAAATTGGCATCATTTTATCTTTATTTTTGTGTAATTAATGTATGGAACTTGTCTTTGTCAGCCTTCATTTTGTTCTTCTAGTTTTGTGAATTCTCTCTCTTTGCAGGTGTTGAGAAGTTTTATAGCGTTTAGTAGAAGATAAGGCAGGATAATCTGATTAGTACTGCTCGGTAACTTATTTATCCTTTTTGATTCAATTCATTCCAACCACGAAAGCTCCTTTTAAATTGATGAGATGGGGTTGCATGTGAAGCAAATAATTTCAATATTATGTAAGCCTTCAGTTCATGAACTCATGCAAATCTTCAAAAGTAGATCTGTTTTGTCCGTGTAGCTTTAATTGCAATTACACATTGGCAGCATAGATGATAGAACACTTATACAAAACTATGACAATTGAAGATGGCATGTTTAAAACTTCTAATTTTCAGGAAATTGAGCTCCAAATGTAATAACTAAGATGCAGTTTCGAGTACCATGTCCTGACTTCCAAGTTCCATTTGATCAAAGAGCCTGACAAAATATGATGAATCTCTTGGGCAAACTAAACTCAGGTGTTCTCATGTCAACCATTCAATAGAAGCTTTTCTTGACTGCACCAGATAATGTATTCTGAGACAAATTAGGGGCACAAAATTGTGTAAAAATATCTAAGATGACCTTCAGGATTTATTTGTTCATTCCATTTGTCTCTTTTTTTTGGTGGGGGTTTGTAGTGGATGAGGGTGTTAACTGATGAAACATTTCCTCAAATATAGAATGAGTTTACAAATACAAGGGCCATTCACCTTAAAGAAATAAGAATAAAGCTCTCGAACCAGCAACAAACATTAGAATGATAAGTTCAACCATGAGGTAGTAACCTTCTTGAATGACATCATCCAACAGTATCATGTTATCATTTTAGAAGCAGATTAGCACTTAAGAACAGAGACAAAGGATCTGAGAGTTTGCAAAAGCTCGCCTCGCTTTGTATGCAAAAATATTTTGTTCTTCTATGCATGTGCATTATGTTCAAATGCATATTTTCATCACCCATTTCATTGAATAATTAGATGGGAGATTCGGACCCTGTGTACACATTAGATGAAGCACTTTCAACAATTGGTTTTGGGAAGTTCCAGATTTTTCTGCTTGTTTATGGTGCATTGGGCTGGGTGGCTGAAGCAATGGAGTTGATGATTCTCTCCTTCATAGGACCTGCACTTCAGTCAGAATGGGGACTGTCTTCTAGTAAAGAAAGCTTGATTTCAACAGTTGTGTTTGCTGGCATGCTAATTGGAGGATATTTATGGGGCTATATATCAGATACCTGGGGAAGAAAGTAGGGCCTATCAGTTCCTCCATTTCTCTCAACTCGCGATATCTTATGCTATTATGAGCTTCATTCCTTGACAGATACAATCATTTCCTAATCTTTTCTCTTGCGAGCATCATCTTTGATTCTGGTAGAGGAAAGATAATAAATTGTACACCGAAAATTTATCTGTAAAATATTTTATGATAGTGCAACAAACGTATGGCTCGTTATATATAAAACTTTTAGCTTTTAGCTTCTTTTATCCAGTGTTTCCCAAAATTCAAAGCATTAGTGATTACTTTTCTGGACTTTTCAGGAAGGGATTTCTTGGAACAGCTGCTGTTAATGCTAGTACTGGACTCTTAAGTGCTTTTTCACCTAATTATGTAACATTGGTGACTCTTCGATTCATTACGGGCATTGGTCTTGGTGGTGCATTTCTTTTTACTTCATGGTTCTTAGAATTTGTTCCTACTTCAAATCGAGGCAGTTGGATGATAATCTTCTCAAGTTTCTGGACCATTGGAATAATGTTTGAAGCCTCCCTTGCATGGGTATGTTTACTATGCTTGATTTTTAAAGTAGAAAGATTCTGCAGCATTATTTTCTTATCTTCATGAACCTAGAATCTGGCTGATTAAAGTTAAAACCTTATGCTTTTCAGTTATTTCCTTCATCATGGGTCGATCTGTTTTTTTTTTGTTTGTTTTGTTTGTTTTGTTTTTTTCCTTATTTTATTTTATTGTAGTACAAGAGATTGGAGATGCTGTAATGAACAGACTAACCACATTTCAGTAAACTTTATCAACTATAAAAAGTTTGTTCTTTGTAGAACTTCACATTTTAAGAAGAGATTTTTTTTGCCAATTTTCTCATTTTTCATTAAAAAACCCCAAGTTAAGTTAAAGATGCTATCCTTGCTGCTGCAACAAAATTCAGATTCGGGGCAATAATGGAAATAAGGATTCATCACGATATGTAGTGTCAGAAAAATTGCCAAAGAAAAAGGAAATTAGAGAAGGAAGGTCTACAATATTCTTCAGTTTTCCTACCATTTCTATTCTTCAGATAGTCCTGAAGTGTCTTTGAAGCAGTTGAATATTTGACTTGAATAACAAATAAAGAAGTCTTTTTGAAAGTAAACACCAATCTTTAGCTTTGCTTTTATCCACTTGGGGTAAATAACACCAATGTAATGAAGTAAAAGAAGTTTCGGAGCATAAATAAATAAGATGAACCAGAGCAAGAAAATCAGATTCACAAAGTATGGAACAGAAAATGAGGCTGAGTATACTGCAAATACTTCTACGATGTCTGCATATTACTACAAGTTAGCATGCTTCTGGCATGACAAACCACATAATTTTCTTACTTCAGATAGAGTGGATCCTGAGGGAATTCTCTCCTTTTGTATTTCTTATATCAGTGTAGGTGACATTTTAATTCTTGTCTGGTTGAATTAGAAAGACTAGGCAGTCCATATGGTTTTGTATCATTCCTATTCCGGAATAAATTTATAGGGAAAAAAGAGATATTCTACACAATATTGCTAGATTGCCTCTGTCCCTAGAACTGGTAAACCTTAGTTGTTTCCTTTTTTGGTTTATCGTCAAAACTTAACATCCTAATACAGAAATTCACATCTCCTGTTTTAGATAAACATCTAATCTGCACCAAGGCATTGAAGTCTTTTATCAGCTAAGAGTTCTGTATCGTAAAAATTAGTCATTCATATTTGATTTTCAGATCCTTTTAAGGCTACAGTCCTAGTTTAAGATAAAAATCTACCATAATTGCATGGCTGACAAGTTCACGATATTGGAGAGTATTTTATACTTCTACTGTTTTAATGCATCTAGTTGCTCCACTCTCTCAAGGCACATAAAATGAGATCATATATCTCCTTTCTACCTCTTTTAAACGTATTAACACCTCTTATGTGTGACTGCACATGGTAGAATTAAGACAAGTTGTATCATTATTTCTACTTTTTAATTAGTAAAATTATTTCTTGTCTTTGTTCAAAGCTTTTGTAGATTAACAATATTTCTTTTTCCTATTTTCTAGTGATAATTTTAGAAAACCATGCTCATGGGTGGTTTTTTACATTCTTTTCATTGAGGTTGTTTATGTTTTTTGGACAGTGGTTTTAATTATTTTAACAAATGAATGTAACTGCTACATTACTTTGCTACATTACTCTATACTTATTTTTCAATAATATCTACAAATTCAACAATAGCTAGTTGTAAGGGCATATTACACTAGTGTAAATCATGCTATTGATCATCCACACTTTTAGAAGGGCAAGATTATTTGTCTTACGTACCTACACAATTACAGTTGCTCTGTTACTTATAATTATGTTAGAATGTATCTGCTATTTATATCTTCTAAGAGAGAAGTGGTAAATGGAAAATGCTGTCAAATATAGGATAGAGCCAAGGTATTTGAGGCTGAGCTTTCCTACTCCTCTAGTTGATGCCACTGGATGTCATCTCTAGGTGACAAAATGCTAGAAATGTTTATGTCCAATATGCAGCCTTTTATAAGATGTTATCATGCAGGGCACAAGGAGAGGTAAACAGAAAATGGTGCTGCAGACTTTGGATAGAACCAAGGCATTTGGGGCTGAGCTTTCTGACTCCTTTAGTTGATGCCACTGGATGTTATCTCTAGGTGATAGAATACTAGAGATATTTTAATGTTCGTTTTGCAGCATTTTATCAGATGTCATCATGCAGAGCACAGGGAGGGGTAAATGGAAAATGCTGCCACAGATTTAGGATAGAACCAAGTTATCTGGAGCTGAGCTTTCCTACTCCTTTAATTGATGCCACTAGATGTTATCTCTAAGAGTGTTAGATATGTTTATTGCCCGTATGCAGCATTTTATAGGATGTTATCATGGAGGGGAAAAAGGAGATATAAATGGAAATTGCTACAAAATTTTGGATAGAACCAATGTATTTGGGGTAGAATTTTCCTTCTCACACATGGAGTTGTTGCCGTTGGAATGTCTTTATACCTAATAAATTGGGAGGAAAGATTGCTCGGAGCAGAAAGAGCAAGAAAGAAAAGGAAGACAATCCTGACTTAAATTGAGAGAAAATTCTTCTTAGTGGTGCGTCCATCAATTTTATCATGCACTACGAAAGTACATTACTAGTATGGCAAAAACACTTGAATCTACCATTAGAAAAAAGAAAAAACTTATTTAAACCATTAGCTTCAGACAAGGGCTTGAATCTCAAGAGTCAGTTGCTTGTTTCCTTCCTTGCAGATTGTCATGCCAAGATGGGGATGGAGATGGCTGCTTGCACTTTCTTCTGCAGCAAGTCTTTTTGTGCTTATATTATACAAACTTGCACCTGAGTCCCCACGTTATCTATGTACAGAAGGCAGACTGAAAGAAGCACAAAATATTCTGGAGAAAGCAGCACAATTTAACCAAACAAAACTTCCAGCTGGCACTCTTTCTTGTGATAAATCATGGGACATAGATGAAAAATCTTCAGCAGAACGCATGCATTTGCTTTCCTTTTCCAGTAAGAAAATGAATGAAGCAAAAAGAGGCTTCCCGTCACTGTTTGCACCATTCTCTCGGAAATTCATCAGAATAACGCTTCTGTATTTCGGAAGCACATTCTCATATTATGGCATTATACTGCTAACCTCTGAGTTGAGCTCTGGACGAAGTAAATGTGGACTGGTCTCATCACCGCATTCAAACAACGGGGCAAATGATAGCCTTTATGTAAATGTTTTTGTTACTAGTTTGGCTGGTACTAGAAATCTATAGTTTGCCTTTGTTAGTTGTTACCAACTTATCAGTTTTACACATAGATTGACTTGAAGTTTCTTCCGCAGAGGTTCCTGGGCTTGTTTTATCTGCCATTATTGTGGACAGAGTTGGTCGCAAAGCCTCCATGGTTATTATGTTTTTGCTGGGTTTTGTCCTACTTCTACCACTGGTTGCCCAGCAAACTGGGTTGCTGACAACAACGTTGTTGTTTGGATCTCGAATGTTCATTTCCGCAACCTTTACTGTAGCCTGTATTTATTGTCCAGAGGTATGTTTGTTACAGTTCTTAGCCTTCTTTTTTGTTTCATTCTGCTTTTCCTTCTGGGAATTAAGCTGCTCATCTATTGTTGCATATGTTGATTCACAAATACAAACAGCTATACCGAAATGCACTGTGCCCCTCTATGGGGGAAAAAAGAAGGAAACAGAGAAAATGAGTTTTCTTGTTCCTTAGCCATTCTACTATTCAGCCATCTCCCCGTCTGTACCTTGCTTGCTACGCATGTTTTGTAATACAGTGAATCAGCTGATCTTGTCATTGTGAAAACAAAATTTTGTTCACCAGAAAAGCGAAAATAGTATCTCATTTCCTGAGAATACTCTGAAAAAATAAGAAGCCAATGACTAATTACTAACGTTACTAGAACTTCCTAATACATTCTATTTTGATTACTCTTTCCAATCTATATGCTTGACTTTATATTGGTGTTTAAATGGCAGGCGTATCCGACTGATGGTGTTTAAATGGCAGGCGTATCCGACTGATATAAGGGCAACTGCTGTTGGCCTTACAACTTCCATAGGAAAAATTGGTGGCATGATCTGCCCTCTTGTAGCTGTTGAATTGGTGAGTACTTGCCATCTAGCTGCTGCAGTGAGTCTGTTTTTGGCAGTGATAGTGCTTTCGGGGCTATGTGTCTTGTTTCTCCCATTTGAAACGAAAGGAAGAAATTTGTCCGATTCTGCATATCTGGCATAGCCAAGATAGTTTATTAAGGCATTGGTAAGTATTTTGGTCTTAGCATATTGGTAAAACATTTTTCCATTGTTAGCTGTAGTGTCTCACGTCTGTACACAATATACTATAATAAATAGACTTTTCTTTTGCTCTCTCTCTCTCTCTGTGGAGTTTCAGCGAGGAAAACTGGAGCCCTGATAGTTCAAATTTTTACCTGTGAATAATTTTCTACTCTGCATTCTTTATCCTTGTGAGTTATTCCCTCCATTTGAATTAACAGTCATTAAATAAATTTATTAAAGAAGGGGAAACAAATGACATCTTAACCTTCTAGGAAATTAAAAACTTCATTAATGCGATTAAGTCAAGTAATAAAAAGCAAGGACAACTTATCTATAAAAAAAAAAAGAAGCAAGGATAAAATCAAAAAATGAACAAATAATATTGTTCTAATAATATAAAGCAACAAACATTTAGAAACAAAAACCTATATAATCTCAACAAACAAAGGATGACAATATTAGTTTTTGCAACTCCAAAGTTGGGAGGTTTAATTTTTGTCAGAACCGATAAACCAAACTGCATGTTTTTGGTTTTGTAAATTATTTTGACTTGGTTTTGAACTGCTAAGAAAGCTCGTTGGCTAAACGGCAGCTAATTCATCCGCATCTGTTGATGGTTAAGCCTTTGTGACTCGCATCTGGTTCATTTGATCGAAAAAAGACTGACTTTAGGTCCCTTCTGAAGATTGGGTTGATTCGAAGCAAAGGAAATGATTCTCCGCGACGGGAGATGCAAGAATAAAAGAAGAGAAGCCCCCAAGAAGAGCATTTTCGGGGACTATCCTCCTTCTTACTTGAATTTCAATTTAGTTGAAACTGAATCAATTCAGTTTCTAGACGAATGAGTCGCATTTTCTTTTCTCCATGAAAATCTCATTCTGATCTGGTGGGTTCAGTTTTGAGGAAAACTCAGTTTGCTTTGGTTTCGAAAGAAAATTCTACTCGGTTCTCTTTACTTAAAATAAAATTACAAAAAAGAAGCTAAAAACAAAATGTAACATTTGTATTTAGAACTTTTATTTAAAATTTTATAAAAATTAATTATTTATAAAAAAAAATTGCGACAATCCCATTGCCAAAAACATCGCATTGGTGGTCTCGACCAAGTTCTACATTACAAACAAGTCCAGCTGAAGTTGGAGCTCAGCAAAGCTTCAACCATGGTTTGAAGGGCCACCTGTGAGAAGAAAGTCGAGATGAAACTTGCAAAATTTAACACTAAATACAAGATAACCTTTCTTGAAACACCTTGACAGATACAACAGTAAGCAAAATTTCATTTCACAAGTCTATATGAAATAAAATCACATCTTTACAACCATGCTCAAAAATTGTCTACAGTCAGCCCTCCAATAGTGCATCATCTTTGCTCAGCTATTTGTCAATATTCTGGGGCAAATACGTTCTCGGATCACATATAATTCGAGAGAGATTTACCCGTGTTAGAATGCCAAAGGAAAACTAAGAGAGAAACCTATCCCCCGAGGGCCACAAGGTGTCTAGGTAACAAGTCTTCTTTCTCATAGGAACCATGTTAGGTGATATAACATTTGAAGCTGCCCACAAGAGAGCTCAGTTGATCTTGGGCTTTGCTCTTCTAGGCCTTAAAGCTAAAAAGAGTACCAAGATAATGACCAAAAAAGCAGGAATTGTTGTCATGTCAAACTCAACATCAACTTTCCCCTGCCTGGTGCAATGAATAGGATGAAGACGGGCAATAGTAGAATTTACATACTCTGCAAATCTGCAGGAGGAAAGGAAAACCACGCAGTAAGCAAAAGTAGAACAAGTACAGCAGCCCTTGAACACGACAAAAACAAACAAGTAGCAGAAGGGGGAAAAGGAAAATGTGAGAACTCCAGTGGCCTTTCAGTTTCTAGAAAGAAAATGATGCTCAATAAACCCAATCACCATAAAATTATGGAAAAGAACAATTTTAATTACAAACCCTTCTGATGCATCCTCCAGGGTATAAAGCAGTCCCATAGCATTCTGATGCTGTAGTTCCCCAGTGGTTGCTGAAATCTGAAACAAAATCCAAATGCATAAATTACAAATTAGCAGTTCCCCACAATAGAGAAAATAATTGCTTAGTGTGAATAACACCTAATCCCAATTACATGATGCTTACCCTCCTCCATAGGCTAACAATGTAGTTATATTTGTTCACTAGATCTTGCTCCATAGATCGAAAGACCTTGAAAGTTTGTTCCGCTGATGCCTGTTAAGATAAACACTCGGAGCAAACTGCTATTGTCGGAATCCTCCAAAAATAACCAGCAAACACATGCAAACAGAATTACAAAAGATTCCTGTTCAATTGGACCATCAACAGGCTCGAACAAACACTAGAAAAAGTATATATATATATATATATATATATATATATATATATAACAACAAAGGAACCTAACTGGTACCATTATTCTCTCAAGAACCCAATTTACATACCAGTTCCTGTACTCAGAGGAACTTGCCAATTAAATAATTACTGAATAAATCAAAATTTCAGGCAGTTAAGTAATCAACACTTACGGAAGGCAGCACAGAATGAGGTGCTTCACTCATCATGGAATCCAGAACCATAATACTCTTTAACGTATTTTTGGTGCTCTAAATTGTTAATTATATTTAAAGAAGGATACATGTCCGCTCAGTTAAAAGTCGATGGATTGCTGAATTGACAATTTGTACCGATTCCTCAAGAGCTGTGAGGATATAGCTCCGGGCTATGGCATCAGAATGAAATTTAGAGATGTGCCAACCTTGCGAAGTGATGGATAATGGGTTGCAACCTACCGACCATATCCAGTCCTGCGGAAGAAAAGGGTCTGCCTTCAAAATTTAAAATTAAAAAAAGAAAGAAAACGTTTTAACTGAATAAAGGTCCTATAAAAATGTGAATTCAGATCATACTTTTAACTCTTCAACTTCACTTTGGAAAAGATCTTGTGCCATCTAAGCATTAAGCAAACATAACAACCCCCTACCCTTAAATCTGACACATCAAAGCAGCAAGTAAAAGCAAGCATGCAGCAATTGATAGATTTCGATCAACTGCTGAAACAGTTGAAAAGTTTCAGAATGCAGTAAAAGCTTAACACAGATTCAGCACGACCTAACTTCATGGATCACCTTTGAAAACAGAAGCTACAACAGAAATCTCAAATAAGTATTTTATTCTTCATTCTCATTTAAACCTCTTTTAACTGTCCATATATACCAGAAAGAGTTATCCCCAGCTAGGAACCTAAAATAGGCTTGATATTCCTGAACATAATTCACCTTTGTCACGATAAATGAAATGTTTCTCAAGCTTCAGTAAGACTCAATCCAACCAATGAAACAATAAAAGAAAAAAGATGGACACTGATGATGAGTTATATTGAATTTAATAAAGTGAAACAAAAGGATATGCATTCTATATCACACCCTTATATTTTTCTCCAAGAAACTACATCAAGATGATAAAAGTCCACTGTATCTTTTAAGACAACACATTCCTGGTCTCAAAACTCTGTAAAACATGAAGAATGGTTATATTACAGCATACAACAAAGACAGTTCCCAAATCATGTCCCCATTTGGCCTATACTGGTTTCTTTAACCTGGGTTAAACTGATAATCGTTGCTAAATGATTGTCAAAACATTAACATTAAGAATTGTAGCATCACCTACCAGGATAATACAGAGCGGCCCTAGTAAGCATGAACAGAACAAAAGAAATGAACAGAACAATAATGTTTCTTTTGTTTCAAAAATGTTTCGTGACCATTAAGTCGGATAACAAGCTCATAAGATGCCAGCTCATGCCAATTAGTAAGGAAGAACTAGGATTACAAGCATTCAAAATCCCATATTCTGCATCCAACATACCTCGACAGCATTTTCATGAGCTTGACTATAGACAAGATGAAGAGGAAGTAACCCTGACACATGTTCAGCAACAGCAGCCAGTGCAGCTTTTATTGGCCGCCTGTATATTGCCCCCAAAAGAAAAATGCATCAAGTTAGGATCTATAAGAGAAACTAACCTGCCATATGCCTGATGAGAAATGACTGATCAAACTACTTAATTTAAAGTTTACACCCGCCAAAAAAGAAAAAAGAGAGAAAAGTAAAGAAAAAGGCTAAAAGGAGTTGTTAAACTGATATAACTGAACCCCTTTACTTTATCTAATAAAAACTTTAACTAAGAGTAGAACTGCAAATTTCACAAAACCCTGACGTACATTGTGTGAAAATCAGGTTTCAGAAAACAATTGCAAGTTGATATAATGACAATTCAACAGCAAAGGAAAGACATTTTACCTCAAGTCTAATAAAACTGATCTCCCGTTGCACTGCAGGTGGCTTTCCCAGGAGGATTGCTCTGACTGAACAACAATAACCATATCAGAAAGTGCCTTTGCTTGATAATGTTTGTCAACCAACAACGCATCACCATGGATAAACCAAAAAATTGGGACTTCCAGTGTGGACCTGCTGTGTGCATGTGATCCTGCAGCAGCAGCAAAGAAAATGAAAATATTTCAGGTTATTCTGCAAAGCCTGTGATGGATTTTACCTTCGCTGCAATCTCTAAGCCCCTAATTGACAGCTTTAGAATTCATCAAATGAAAATGGACACTTTGCTTTCATTGGAAAACTTCAATTCACACACTAATTTGTAAACCACCTTACTCAAGAGTCACAATCAACTGAAAACAAAGATTCAAGCCTAGACAGTCATCCAAAGTGAGAAACATCCATCTGCACCATGTACTAGAAGAGTGTAGAAATAGCCAATCTGGCTGTTAGCCTCATCAGATTTTGTAACTCCTATTTGAATATCAGCAAAGGGGAAATTGTAGATGACATTGAACTCGTGAGACCACTAGATAAAAGATTTAAGTTGTACACATCACGAAAACAGTAATTTTGTACCTACAATACACTAAAATCATATAAGAACAGAGCATTAGATTACACCATAAGAAGAACAGGTTTCCTGCCAGCAATTCAACGTTTTTTCAGGAATGCATTTTAAAAAGGCTTTAACAATTCCAACTACTTGAGCATATTCAGTAAATTAGACAAACTGAAATATAGCCACAAGAAACAATAAAACACCTTTAAGAGACCCATGATCATTTAGCCTCTGCAACTGGTGCTGAAGGATAGCAGAATCAAGAAAGGGGCGGACAGTTTTTCTATATGTTCCATTTACAAGCAATAAGGGAACAGCTGCTGCCCTCCTAGCAACTGAAAAAGCCATTGCCAGTGCAGGATCATCCGAAAGTGGCAACCTGTAACACAGAAGATAACCAATAAAAGCAGCAAATATATTGTATGCTGTCAAAGGGAGAATCCTGCCAAACAAATATATATATATATATATATATATATATATATATATATATATATATATATATATATATATATATATATATATATATATATATATATATATGCTTAAGGTTCACTGAACTGCGAAGAGGAAATCTCACATGAAAATTATTTTATATACAATAATAAAAATGAACGAAGGACTAGAGGAATATAAAATAGAAACAAATCAAACAAAAGACATACCTGCGTTGACTAAACATCACTTTCTGAGATGGTAACACCAGAGAGTGAAGCCCATCCTTGAGACTTTGAAGATCAACAGGCAACTCCCTATCACTTTTAACTCTCTAGAAAAAGAAATTCAAAACGGAAATGAGTTTCCAAAAAGGCTGTGTACTTCACCAGACTTCTTCCCGCATAACATACCTCCTGTGTGATGAAAAATAACTGGAAAGATATTTTCTCATAATAGTGGAATGCTCCATCAGCAAGAGAAGGAGATATTATGTGTCTCATAGATCCCCACAATGTTGCACCTAAATGTGCAAGAAATGTATCACGGGCAACTGTGTAATTCTTGGCATCCTGCATGACCAAATTTCTAGTTGTTATGAACTCTTTCAGCTATAAAGAAAATACGAATAGAATTGGAGAAAACATGGTAGTTCTACAATCAAAATTTATAATTCTTAAGCATATTTACAAGCAAAGAAAATAACCTCATGAATATCACTAAACAAATTCCAATTCTCCATCCGCTTCAGTGCATCTATAGCTTTTCTCTTTTGGTTCTCATCCTGCTCCTCTCCCTCAATAGATTGGAGCTCCGTTTTCAAGTCTTGCATTCTCTCATCAAGCTCTGGTTCCAATTTACAGCCACATTTTCAAGTGTCAGATGACAGAAAGACAAAACTGTTGACATTTCAGTATAAGATTCACAACTGGAGTATAAATTATAATATAAGAACATCCGATGAAGTATTTTCTCATAAGCATCCTGATTAACTTAACAAAATGATAACCACACAGAAACTGACAGGTTTATAAATTGCCCAAACTAAAGCAGGGAGAAAATATTCTATCAGTTATCTATCAAGAAGTGAGGTCAAAAAGCAGAAAATTACCTTCACAGAGGGCAAGCTTAACCCTCCTCCCCTTGCAATGTTTGAAAGCAAACAGCTCATATATATCAATTTCCGCAAGAAGGACATCAACCGCAAAGTGATCTTTCTGAAACATTTGAAGCAGTACATATTAAAGTACTATAAAATAAAGAATTAATATTGAGAAACTCAAGATGAAGCTGTATGTACTAAGGTACTATAAAATAAAGAATTCATATTGAGAATCTAAAGATGAAGCTGTATGTACTAAGGTACTATAAAATAAAGAATTCATATTGAGAATCTAAAGATGCATAAACACACAACAGCCGTACAAAGAGGTTGCATTTATGTGCATACTATCTATTAAGTTCAAAAAGAAAAATTCTCAAGCTACAACATTTTCATTTTAGTATAAACGGATGGTTAATCCGATAAATCTTGACTGCCACAGCAAGCAAGAAAAAATTGATGACATTAAGTCCCAATCCTTAATCAGTCAGCCAAGCTTGAAGATCCAACCCCCATGTTATAAAAACTATGGCCGCTTCTCCATTTTAAGAAGATGAAGAATTGCCTAGGTATTTAGGCCTATTTAGATTGCGACTCAGAGTGAAAAGTGCCAAGTAATGGCCTTTACATGTGCCCAGCACCCTTCTCTAGCACAACACAATCGTTCCACCTCCGTGCAGGCAAGATAGTTCTCTAGATTTTTGTGTTTCGGCGGGGTATGCCTTTCGACTTTTGTGAGAGCAGATGTGGGAACCAGAGTGAAAAAAAGCACAGAAAAGGTGGAAAATCTGGATTGAATTGTAATCCAATGGCCCTTAAGTTTTCCATGATTATAGCAAGAGCTGAAAAAAACAATTCTGCAGCAAATAAACCAGCACCAAGTCTTGCTGTATTGTACAAAAGAAATGAGTGAGAAGAAGGGGAAAAGGAACCTGAAAGAGATATCTCTTCTTCTAATTTTCATTCAGGACAAAATGTTTCTTTTAAAGCATGGAGATTAACTACTCGTTTGACAGTAACAAGTAGTTAAAGTGCCCAATGCTTAAAATTACTATAAATTGGAAGAGAACAACATAAGTCAATAGTAACAACAGTAAGGTCCAAACAACAGAAGGGCCAGCATAAGCGAGATGAGATACTCATAACAAACATCAAAAACCATTTATTCTTTTAGCGTTCATTCTAGTCAAATTACACTAGATGACTGAGATACCAGGTTCACTAACTCACTGGGGAAACCTCATATATTCCTGAAGTAATTAATAAACAGTTTAAGGAAAAACAAATTCAACAGGAGGGCACAATTTGGAACTGAACTGAGTTATCAATTTGGTGACATATAGATGTTCCCGAGAGGAAAAGTAATATATTTCTTGCTTGTTTCTATTAAACAATTAACAAAATAAAATTTTTAGTGGAAATATTTTTGTACTAAAATAATTTGCATAGTTCATCCATATAAGTTATTTAGCAAACACCATGATGTGAATCGGGGTTTCCAGGAGAACAAGATAAGTCATAGAGTTTAGATCTTTTCTTTCACTACTATAACCACAAACACCTGAACCACAACCTATTTCCTCTTTTCCCTCTTTGTGTCACCAACTCGCGTCATTATTGTTTCCCCACATGTCAGTTCCAACCAAGGGTTGTTCAGTTGATACTCATACATCACATAGTGAAATAATATAATCTTCAAATCCACATAAGGTCTGAAAAATGGAGAAGAAATTGTAATCTTCACCACTTTTATGAAAAGACCTTTTTCCTTAGATGAATAGAAAGTACGTTTATTCAGTCTGTGTAGAGTGAATTTGATACAAGCATACATAATATTGTCCACCAATGCAACAGCAATATTCACAGGCATTGTTTAGACAATGAATAATCTAGAAATCCTGAAGCTACCTAAGATATAGAAAGGATGGAGTATACAAAAATAGGTTTCTTTTGTACAGATAAAGTAAATCCACTACATTTTGCGTTAACAGCATCCAGTTGACACAACTATTCCATGTATGCACAGCTTAACAAAGAAAACTCCATGGCCCAGACGGAATTGAAAGGTTTCACCAAAGGCAGACAAAAACTAAGTAAAAACAGAAAAGAAAACAAGAAGTAACAATTTCTCAGTAAATTGTATAATGTCCTGAAACTTCTTCCTTCTTTTTCTCCCTTCCTTGGTCAAGAAATGAACCAATGCATGGTTATAGGTCCATATTCATTTCCCAACATCAGGGCTATGACCTTAAAATATACCAGACAACATATATAAAGTCTCTACTCAGATTCATTTTCAAAAAGAAAATTTTTTATTTTTTGTGGGGTTTCTGTAGGTTATGGCGACACAGGTAAGTTGTTGTAGGAGAAGATGTAGGGTCCAAAGTTCACAATTCGGGGAAAAAAAGTAGAAAATTACTCAAAATGGAAGACAATCCAAGTAAAGCCAAGATGAGGCAACGAAATTACAGATGCCAAACTAACCTAATTAAAGCAAGGACTTAATGAAGCAAAATTAACAGAGTTTTAGAGTATCCATACATCACCAAATACTGCAAATCTTTCCTGAATTGCCTCTTGCAAGCGTTCTTCAGCTTCATCTTCTGAAATTTCTGAAATATAAAATGCAACAGAATTCAACAATGGGAGACAGCCATTAAACTACGTTTCACAGAAAGTTAGTGCATGAGTAGAATATTAGAAGGCTAAACTAGGATTTCCTTCCCAAACACCTAACTTAGTGAAAACTAAGCTCCCTGTGAATTAACAGCCTTATCTTTCAAAGAAAATTGATATAATGGTATTTAGGCATAACATGCTACCCCAGCAATTGATTTTCCAGTCTTCAGAAGTTTAAGAAAAATTCTTCAAATAGCATGTAAAAAAGACCACGTCATGAAGCAACAATAATAAAATACAAACATTAAGCTTCTCATAAAGTCCACGACATATATGAAACACCAACATGATGTTATAATAACTTTTGAGGGAATGCAGTCACATGCCCCCCTTTGTAAAGAGTGGAAACCTACTAACATATGCAATAAACTTTTCAATCATGTACCTTGAACTGCACCAATGGTTTTCTCAACATTGGGTAAACTTAGTTCTGTGCGCACACCTTCCCCACCGACGGCAGGACCCCATGAAAAAGGACCGGCAGTTAAATCAATGAAGGCCCACCTGATACATAAAAAATTCAGGAATCAGTAAGCAGAAACACACGCACACACTCGTGCACAGAGAGAGAGAGAGAGAGAGAGAGAGGAAACCTCTCATTTCCTATCCATGTGTCTATGAGACATTCTGCATGAAATCCACTAAGGTCCCCAGATTTTAAATCCTTTGCCAAAAGAATCTTCAAGTCTTCATTTTTCCCACTTGAGAACTGGAGATAAATTATAAATAATCAATTATGGTGATACAATGCCAGAAACACCAACACCTGAGTTAATATTCACTTACTGTTTAGTGTGATAAATCAAGGCCCATGAGCAAAAGTTTCTAGATTACATGATATAACATCTTAACTATTTTAAAAGGGAATTGAAATTTGGACCTGCATAACTTTGCTCTGAATGATATCAGTTGTCTCCTTTCCACGGTAGAGCCTCTCGATGTTGTTCAGTGCATCTAGGCATTGGTTATACCACTCTACCTGAAAATTAATAGCGGATACGATAGGCCAAATGCAAATGGAAAATTGACAATGAAACTTAAAATCCTTATTTCATTATTAATAGGTATAAAACCTTCTCTTTCATCTTCTTTTTTAATGGGTTTCTTTTCAAGATACAAATTTATGTCTCCATTTTTTCATGTTAAGTGGGTACCCAATAATATATTCCTGTATCTTCTTTCAGCTATAAATACAAATATTTATTCCCTTTTGCTTTGCAGTTGAGAGAGAAATATATTTTGGAAATTCAGCAAAGACACAAGCCAAACTTTGCAACTGCCATGAAAGGTACAAAATAGACTTCAGAAAGTTCAAATAAAACACACAAACTAGAGATAAAATTCAAGCCTCTTATACCATCAAACCATTCAATTCTTATAGACTGCCATGGATTCTTTAAACCAAAGGACAGACAGGAAAAAATATTGTTGGGAATTTTTCAAAGACAATAAAATCCAATTTTGATTTTGTGTTATTCTCCTTTAATAACGATGGTAGGACTCTATCACAGATAACAACTATATTTCTGATCTTGTCTGCCCTTGGTGATGGAGAGTTGTATGCCACATACAAGAAGGACGAATGCCACCGAAAAGGAATCTGTAGAATCAAATTGGTTTGACAGTAGGTCCAATGATTTAGTTCACAGACGAGGTCTCTGGTTCAAATCCAGGATAGCCTAGTTGCACTAGGAAAAGGAATAGAGCATATGACTACTTGATGCATGCTCCAGTTGGCTCAGGGGACATAGCTCAGTTGGTAGAGTTCCACTGCCGCAACTAGGTCATACTACATCTACTTGAAGTTATATGACTGATTTTAAGATGGAATACAAGAAGTAAGCTCCAACTCCTACCTTCTTAGGGTTTTCCACTTTTGGGCTCATTCTTTGATATTTCGTTCTATTAGAAGTAGAGAGATAGGCCCTCCCTAAACCAGATGCCAGGAGATTCCTTTATAGTGAACCTAGATCACCTTTATACTGAATCATGAATTTTCCTAGAAGCAGAAACATACCAACAATTCATTGGGGAAAAAAATGAGAAGATTTCTGTCATATACACTTCAGATCAAGGGAGGAAGGTTTAACAGTATCAAGTGTCTGCTAAATGCTGAGCCTTTTATCTTTGAAAAGTTGCAGTTCACAAGGATCTGCACTCCAAACTCTCTTCTTAGATTTTTCACTTCCTACCCTTTTTCCTTTCCTATTCATTCTTTTAAAAGAACAGAGATGGCCCTCCAGAAACAATAATCCAAGAGATTCCGTCAGAGCGAACCTAAACTAATTCACAAACTGCACATGAATTTAACCAGAGGTAGACAGATCAACAATTCATTGGGACAGGAAACTCAGAAGATGCTTCCCAGTCAAACTTCCCACCAACAGAGAGATTTATCAGTTTCAAATGTCTATGAGAGAGTATTTTAACCTTAGAAAGTGGATTACAAGGAGCTTAGCCCCAGCTCCAGTCTTCTTAGGCTTTCTATTTTCTTGCTTATTCCTTCCACATCTTATTAAAAAGATAGAGATAGGCCCTCCAGAAGCCAGGCTCCAAAAGATTCCTTCAGAGTGGACCTAAACCACAACGGACCAATAATCATTGGGAAAGGAAAATCAGGAGATCTCTCCTAAGTATACTTCAAACTAAGAGAGAAGATTTAATAGCTTCAAGTGTTTGACCAATGTTCGAGCATTTTACCTAAAAAGAGAAATCGCGAGCATTTGAATTTATGCATTTGAGTAGCAAGAGTGAAATTTCTAAACCCCACCTTCCCTAAAAAAAATCTAATGTGAGTAAACCGCTCAATTCTGTACATCCAGGGCTAAACTTCAATAGCTCCAAAATTTTATTTGAAAAAGCACTACTTGTACAGGTGAAAATTGAGCTTCAAGTTTGTCATAACCAGGACTAAGATTAGAACTGAACCTTCAAGTTCCCAACAGTAGCAGGTCAAAAAACATTAACAAATATTTTAGCAGGCGAATATCATATCTTGAAAAATCAAATAATAAAAGAGTATTAAAATAACAACAACAGGAATAAAATAAATATAATAACAATAATAATAGTAATAGTAATAATAAATAATAAAAAGGCTGCTTATGCTCAAGAAGATAAATAACTTACAGTGTCAGTATCTTCCGTTATAGTCCAAGAAAATTTTGCCATTGGATGCTTCTCATATAAAGGTCTTTTGATTTTATCAAGAGCTGGCAAACATGTTTCAAAATACAGAAGATTAATAATTTACAGAAACGTAAAAAAACCGAACAAAAGCTTTTGATCTCCAAAAAGAGAGAGAAGATCATAATGAGAGATCCACTAACCAAAAGCACTTTCAGGAAAACTTCCTGACTGAAGAATCCTTGATTGCAAATCTTTTTTCTGTGTTTTAAGAAATCACCAACATCAGCATATGTTAGGCAAAATCTTACGAATAGAACAGGACCTGGAACAAGTACCCACACCGTTTCCATAGATATTGTAGAATAGATATCATTAATAAAGTTATAAAATACACAAAACACACTACATCAACTACTTTTTTACTCATGGAATTCAAACAATGTAAGAGTTTATGATCAAGTGACAAGAAAGATGAAGGTTCTAGTTGGATTAGCAAATCATATTTACCTCCTTAAGAAAATTTATCTCACTCTCTGATAACCCTCTCCTGCAAATTTTGAGAAATTGAAAAGAAAGAATCAGAAACCTGCTACTTGAATCATGAAACAGGAATATGCCTACAAAAAATAATAAGTTGCTTTCTTGCTCAATGAATTACTAACCTATGAAGTCAATTCAATTAAAAAATCAGGTATAATATCAACATACACTTAATACCTCAATCACATAATGAAATAGATCTTCTAACCTCCTAAAATTTTATAATTGATTTCTAATTAAAAAGAGTTCATTTCCATGCTACGGGTACAAGGTTAATATGCTAACCAGGCACCTATTGTTCCAAATCAAATTTTCTTCAACTAACATAGCTAATAGCTTGAATTGGATGAAACGGGATTAGTTTATAAATCTCGCTAAGCTGGAGAATATGCCCTCTTTCTTTAGCTTCCCCTCTTTCTTCTTTCTTCCAGCCCCCATCCCCTCCCATTTTGTTACCTCTCTGTACTTGTTGCGGGTTGTTGAGCCATTCATATGCTTAAGCAATCAAAGACAAGGAGTGATATGACACTAAACATCTGTAGTATTTAAAGCTCCCAGTTTACATACCTGTAACCATATTTAGTTCGCTTCGCGTCACGTTTAGGATTCAGAACAAATATGTTATAAGCATCTTCTAATTGCAAATATTCCACGAGACTAGTGAAGAGAATGCTCATCATATCTACATCAACCTGCCAAAGACCAGCTTCCTCATCCCTGGGAGAGGGGATGGAGAACATTAAAGTTCATGTCATATTTCTACCCCCACGCAATCATATAATTTCCAGGATAAAAGGTATACGTTGTATTCAAGATGTCATCTTTGCGCCCAAAGACATTAATTGCATGCTCAAATATAGACGTGACCTTTTCGCCCATTTGGATGGCATGAACAGAGAAGCTGCATAAATTTTGACCAATATCACTACATTCTGTAACACAACAAAGTCAACTTCTTTTGAAATATGAATCAATTACTATATTATTTGAATAAATAACTAAGCAAGAAGAGACTGTACTTGTAGTTTATGTGACTGACTAGAGGAAGATGGTGGCGTTGTTCTCTATCTATGCTTATCTTGTAAAATGGGGTCAAAACTTCACCAATTTGAGGTATCCTTGCATGCTCAAAGATGTGATCAATGTTTGTGAACCAGCGCTCCAGTTCATCGGCATTTAGCCGAAATTCTAAAGCAGGCAACCAAAATGTTGTGATAAAACCACAGCTCTAGAAATAATTGAAATGAAAACCTTTCTTTAACCTCCAATTAATCATAAAATACTGTATTCTATACCTTGATTTCCTTTCCCTTCAAATCCTATAAAAATGAAATTTACAGGAACTGGAAGATACATTGAATCAACTTCCAAAAGCCTCAGATAGTTTGCGATATTGCCTGAGATACAAAAGAAATAGTGCTTACACATTTATCATAGTAAATATGAATTATGCTTCATTTCAAATCAGTACTAGTTTCATGTGACCCTAAAACTCAATGTGGATATGTACAAGGTATACCATAAACTTCAAAAAGAACATTACATATCAGGGCAAGAATAACAAAAGGTTGACCAGGATTCTAAATTATGCAGATATCAAAAAAAAAATTGCAGGTTTAATCCATATTTTGTTGCAAGTGCAGAGACCTTAGAGGGTGTTGTCAATTGAGTACCACATCTCAATGCATTGTCAATCAAGGGACCAATTTGGTCAGTGCAAAATTGATTTGGCCAGAAAATGCTTGAGCCCACCCGTCATAAGCGTAAACAAGTCTGTTTGAATGAAGCTCAACTTTACCATATTTTATTGACAATTAAGGACCAATTTGTTATTTTACCAAAAATATCTGAAAATTTTAAAACTAATATATTTTTTCTTCCATCCCTTCCAATCCCTTGATGTTCTTCCTCTCCTCTTATCCTTAACAGACCGGGAGACCGGTATCCACTTTCTCTTTGTCTATTTCTGTTGCCGCTGACTCCTCTCTCCTCCGCCACACACCAACTCCCTTTTCTCTCGCATCTTTTGACCACCAATTGCCATCTCCTTCCCCTGCCGCTGTCTCCCTTTCCTACACCAAATTGTGCCTAGCGACCGTTGATAGGTCTTCCTTGGTGCATAACCCCCCCCCCCTTTCCCGACATCGATTCTGGGCATTGTTTCAGTGGAGGTGGTATATATTGGCCATGGTATTCACGATGGCTAGGTGGACATTTTTAGCAGAGGAGAAAGAGAAGAATGAGGTAAAGAGGGGAGGGGGAAGACGTAATCAATTCCAGTAGGGAAGCAGTGGTGGTACTTTTTGTTTGGGTGGAAAGTGGTTGTGGTGAGATCAAGGTGAAGGATCGATTTTGCAACTAGGTAATTTTGGCTGGGGCGGCAAGAAGGATGGAGGAAGATAAAGGTATAGAGAAGGGGGAAGAATGAGGTAGGGAGGAGAGAAAGGGAATGAGTTTGCAGTGAGAGAGGTGGCATTGGTATTTTTGGCTGGGGAAGCAGCAGCAGCAGAGGAAGGTGGTGTTGATTGCAGTGAAGGTGAAGGTGAAGGTGAAGGTGGGGAAGAGGGCTAGGAAAAAAATTAAATACAATAATTTTTTAATTCAATTTTAAATAATTTGTTCTCTTAAAAAAGTTAAGGAATGTGCTAAACCTTTTCTAATTCGTTAATTAAACTAAGGGGAAAATTTGTATTTTTAAGTTCATTGTAAATGGTATTTCAGACATTTACATCTTTCCAACAAAATCAGTTTCGCCGCCGACCAAATTGGTCCATTGAGTGAGAATGCCTTGAGATATGGTACTCAATTGACAACACCCCCCAACTTTGGGGTACTAATATGGAATTAACCCAATTATGTTACTGGATTCGATCACCATGTCCAATAAATAATACATAGCTAGATAAATATAATTAGACTAATCAACTATGGCAAATACCAGAGAGGTCTATTTCCCCCAATAACTTCTGCAAAGCACCAGCACAGGACTTTTATCTTAATCTAGGTCATAAAATTACCTAAATGCCTTGTTCAAAGAAAAAGAAGGCAAAATTGAAAGTAAATCACTATTACGAAGTAAATTCATCAGCTGAGCACTCATCAACACTTCTCCTTTTGAAGCCTGCATTTCGTCAAGCACATCCAACTCAATTGCCACAATATTCACGAAAACACACAAAACATAGACATTACTTCATAGTAAGAAGGCAAAAGTACCCATTCCATGCAAAAGTACCCATTCCATTCAATAAAATAGTTTCCATTTGCAGCTTATAAGAATAAGGTCAACATTAGACAATAATCCATTTCCACCATCTGCCACCAATCAAAAAGCGGCCCATTCACCAAAAATCTGCACCATCCACTAGTTTCTCAGTTACCATTTCCCCATGAAATCCGTTTTCAGATTGATATTACTATCCACTGAACTCCTTTTTACCATTGCCATTGATGAGCCATAAAATCACCATTTTCATGCCATCAGTAAAACCACTTGCTGGCTGTAACCACCATCACCAACACAATCACCATACACTCTATAAAACCGATCCAGAGACATCATATATCCGCAGCACCACCTCCATCTCAACTGCATCCTACACCAAGGCATTTGTGACTTCCAGCTTGACCATATCTCCAAACTAACTCCAAAAGAACTAAATTGAACATATATCAAGAATGGTTAAGGTTTGGTCAGTGTTAGGGTACGCCGAAGAAGATTGGAAGTGGCTTCCCAAGGAAGACCTCCCAAAATGTCATCTATCTCACGAGAAAACATATTTGAATTTATTTCCTCTTTGGAGTGTGGAACCTCTACTAGAAGATAAGTAGATGAAATGATTCCAAAGGCAATAAGAAGACCAGGAATTTTTCTATCTAATTTTTTCTGAACTAGGGAATAGATGTAAGGACTCTCTGTCTTAAAACAAAAAAAAAAGACAAATATTATTTAATCAATCAATGCCATTAACTTCGGTCTGAATCAGGATACTTTTTTAAAAAATCATAAGTAGTCTACATTATATTTCCACAAATTACAACATTTTAGACCTGGACAATAATTGCAAGTTTGCTAATTCCTTCAGTTAAATTTAATTTTTAAAATAATTAATAGGAACGCAGATCTGGAAATCTTCAAAAATTTGGTCATAGATCGTGAAATCACCAAAGAAAATAAATCCTTGTATACCAAGTTCTTTTTACTTCTTTTTACAGGACTTCAGTAACTGATAAGACTTTCAAAAACTGCACAGTAGCAAAGGTCTCCAGTAAAATAAGTCATTCATCAACAAACTGCACTATCACAATTTATTTTACTGGTGTCTTTGTAATGGGGGAGCAAGGGAGAAATAAAGTCAAAGAAAATTGGATTTCTAGTTGCCTTAAGAGTTATATCACTAAGAAACTACATAAAATTTGTGTATACTAACAAACAGGAAACTTCAACTTTTTTATTTGATCATCATCAGCTGTTCATGAGAATGGAATCCCCTTTCAAACAACACAATCATCCAACAAATCAAACAATTCATACATAAATGATATGTTTCCCAAATGATACACAGCGATAAGCCACAAGTAAGTGAGAGTTCCCAATTCCTACTAGAGTTAGAATTTTTCTCCCAGTAACAATAGAGGTTCTTGAACCAATGATGAGAAGCAAATACCTGCCTTGGTGTAATTAACTGAACTTTCTTTCACTGGAGTAGATGATTCTAAATCATCAAAACCTGAGAATCATTAGTCAAATTTGTTACTTAAAAGATCATATTCCAATTATAGTAACATAAGGGAGGAAAACAGAGGGAAGAAGGCATACCGCTATGTAAAACAGATTCACTCCAGAACCTACTCTTCTGTTTGAGGTTGAAAAGTGAAAAAACAGATGACCCTCCACTCTTATGATTCCCAAATCGTGAACCTTGTGATCCATTCCCTAGTAACTGTCATATAAATTTTATTTCAACAATCAGTAAACTCTATTTTTGTAATCAACAGGAATCTCCAGCAGTAGCTTCTTCCATAAAAAAGAAACGAAGGAAACAAAATCAAAAGCAGCTTTCAATTTGTATAAGAGACAAAAATAATGTGGAGGTTCAAAAACCAGCCCTCTGTCTCCTCCTTCTTTTCGGATGATAACATATATGGTCAGCAGCTTATCATACAGCCAAAATTTTAATCAACTAAAGAACAAGGAGTTCTCTGAACAAAGTTCGCATTAGGAAAGAGGAGAATTCTTTACAAAGAAAGAGAAAAACAGAAAAAACAAAAGAAGGCAAAGAATTAACCAACACAAGACAAAACCAATCAACAAAAAAAACAAAAAAAAAATTCAACGCTTCCCCCAAAAACTCACTCAGCATCATGAAATTAATAGACCAGAATACAAAATCAAGTGATAAGCAAAAGAAAGCCAGATTATAACAATTAAAACAGTATAGCATTCTGCAAGATTCCATTTCAGTGGTATTCATCAACCAGAAATCGAACTGAATGATAAAAGAATTCAAGAACTGAATATTATTTGATCACGAAATGGGGGGCAAATTTTGTAAAATCTAGTTAACGAAGGAAAATTTAGAAATTGGGTTTTTGCTTACGAGAAAGAAGAGGCAGAATATAAAAAGTAAACGAATCACGCCAGGTCGAATCATGGAGCTGTGTAGATCCCTCCAATGCACTGAAATCCGAGCTGGGTTGTTCTGACAGAGAGACAGAGAGACAGGAGGAAAGACCGGAGAAGAAGACGACCTGTGTGACCTTCAAAACAAACCAAAACCCCCCATCACCACCGGCCCCCATAAAAATATATATATAATTTAATCATTTTTCCTTCCATTTTCGGGTCATTAGCAATTTGACCCCTTTTGTAATTTTTGCAGTCACTCCTCCGTTACGAAATCTCAATTTTATTTTTTTGAAGATTAATTACATATCCTTTAATAGTTTATTTTATTAGAGGACTATAAACAAATTCTAACTAGCACAAGTCTAATCAATTTCGAGTCAAGTTTACTATAAGTGTTGATGGAGACTGAGTTTAAGATTCTAAAATAGTATTTGAAATATATTTAGATAACTCGAATTCAACAAAACTTAATTTATATTTATTAGACTAATGGTGTATTTGGATTAGGTTCCGCTACGAAACTCAATACAAATTTTTTACTTAAGTTCTACTTTTTTCTCTCATAAAAAATTCTCTCTCCTGAAATTCAAGTAAGGTAAAAAATATCAAAACAAAATACTATCAAATCTCACCCTAATAAAATATACATTATAAGATACATTTCACATATAATGATAATACTATATTGTATATTAATATTATACAATAATAATATTATATAATGATAACAATAAAAATACAAATTTTGACCTCAAAAAAGAAAGAAAAATCCCCATTGAACTTAACCCTAAACAAGTCAGATCTCTGTAGTTTTTCAGCTATTATACCAAAAAATATTTGCAAGTCCAATTCTTATAATTGCTAGTTGATGTAAGAATTTTAAAATTTCAAGGTCTTAGTTTATTTGTTTATCTACTTTGAATTCTTGCAAAATATACGCAATTTTATTAATTTTTCAAAAGAAGATTAAATTTGAGATCTACTCGAACTAGGCTAAACAATAAACTAAATTTTAATAACCCTAAAAACTGCAAAAAAAAAATTACTAATCCAAAATCAAAACTGTCTATTAGTTGGTTCAAAATTTTAAAACTCCAAAAAGATTGAGGCTTTTTACCATTATTCACCATGAAAAGTAGTTTGGATTAGTATTCTTTTCACCGTGTTTTTATCCTTTTTTACCCCAGGGATAAAAATAACTAAATGTGGTTAATATGGTGTAATAAACAGCATCTAAAGTTATTTTTCAAGAGAGTTTATATTTCAACTGTTTGTCTCTTTTTTATTTTTAAAATTTTTTCAAAAAGCATCCTAAAATGTATGCAAGTGAATGGATAATGTTGCACATTAATAAGGATTGCTTGTATGTAGTAGTTCAACTAATACAAAACAACAAGAAGAGCATAGGTAAAAATAGAATTTTAAAACATTTTTGGAGATTTTGGGGGAAAATGTAACTAAAAGCCTAAAAAACTAATAATTCTAGAAAATATTAGGAATCTTGCGCCCTTGATTCTGTCCTTGAAGAAAAGGGTCAAAGGCACCAATTGATACATGATCCATTTCAAACCAAAGACGCCAGATAGTAAGATGCAATGTGCAATTGGAGCAACAATTCACCATGCTCAAAAAATGTTATTGGATAGGACTGGTAATTGCTTGAATTGAAAAGAGAGATATCAAGGCAGAGCTTACCATAGCATTTAAGCTTAAATTAAGTTAGAGATTTTATTTTATTTTTAAAAATTATCGCTAATTTTATTAAAATATATATTTTTTCTAAGATAGATAATAGCTTTATTTTTTTCAAGTAGGATGAACTTGGACAGAGTTTAATTTCAAAACCACATCCAAAATTGTAAGTGTATGACTTACATTTCCTCTCACAAACAATTTAATTTTTATGAAATTCAAGACAAAAATTTCAAAACCAAACATTATCCAATCACACCGTTTTATTTTTAAAAGCATCGACACTATCGATGGAGTTTCCTCTGTTTTCCAGGATGATATTTTTTATTTCCAGGGAGGTCACAAGATGATGATAGAATGGTATTAGAGAACTGTTCACTCTGGATAAGGTGCTTTTTGCATTTAAACAAATGAAAGGAAGGAAAGCACCTAGTCGTGATGGTCTTCAGGTTTCTTTTCTTCATAGATATTGATATATTATGGGTTGAAGAATTACTGAAATGGTTTTAGGTGGTTTGAACAATTGTGCTAATCTAGGAGATATAAATGACACAAATATAGTTTTAATTCCAAAGGTTAAGGGTTTGTTTGGTTCAAGAATTTTAGCGAGGAAAAGGAAAATGAAAAAAAAAAATAAAATAAAATCTTTAAGAAAATGAAAATCTGCGTATTGTTTGGTTCGCTAAGGAAAATACTATAGAAATGGAAAATGATTTCTAAGAAACCAAATCTCTTGTTTAGTTTGTGAGATTTTATAATGAAAATAGAAAAGTAAATAATATATTAAGATTTTTTAAATAAAAAATCTCTCTTGAAAAAAATAAAAATCATTAAAAAGTTTAAAGAAATAATACAGTTAACAATATTAACTTCCATCCAGCAGTCAGCTTGTATATTCAGGAGTTAAAAGTAGGGCTCCATTCGATCACAATTGAACCGGGCATTTAATTTTCTAACTCGATTCGTATAATATTTAAAAACTATTCAAATTTGTTCGATTAACATTTCAAACTTAAATTTTTTTTATCTCATTCATTTATTTATTCGTAAAGTTCAAAGTTTGTTAGTATTTGAATCGTTTAATTTTTGTAAGTTATTCGAATAATTCGAATAGCATTTAAGTTCGAGTTGTTTAAATAAAATAATAAAAATAAAAAATAAATAAAGTAAGAAATAAAAATATATGACTAATAAATCTATATATATATATATATATATATGTGTGTGTGTGTGTGTGTGTGTTTGCAAACGTTCACATTTATTTATGAATAAATTTGTATTCATTCGTTTAATAAATGAACTTTTTTTTTATATTTCTACTCTACTCAAATATCAAACAAGCAAATAATAATAGAATATAAACAAGCTTCGTTCTCAAATGTTCGATTCAAAACACAACTCCAGTTAGAAGTTAATATTGATTTTTAAATTGCACTTTTACTTTAATTAACTTTTCCTTAGTGTTTTCCTTTTCCTCACATTTTTGTGTGTGGAAAAGTATTTTCAACGTTTTCTATTAAAATTTTTCTCACTAATTTTTTTCATTTTATTTTTTTAGTATTTTCTTTCACTACCAATCAAAAGAAAATATTTTCTAAGGAAAGTATTTTCCATTCCACAATAAAATCCTTGAACCAAAAAGTTCTAGATTTATTTCTAAATTTAAGCTGATTTGTCATTGTAATATGCTATACAAGATTATCTCAAAAACTAGTGTCAATCGGCTTAAATCTTTCATAAATTCTGCCATCCGTGATTCTCGAAGTCCTCTAAATGGTGACAATCATTTTGCACTTAAATTAGATTTAAGTAAAACTTTTGATTAGGTTGAGTGGGCATATTTGGAATCAGATTTGTTTGCCATGAATTTCTCAATTTCAACCATTTCTCTTATTATAAAATATGCGGTCGATGCCCTCCTGAGCATTTTGCTCCTACTAGAGGTATTCATTCGTTAGAAGGTCCTCTGTCTCCTTACCTATCTTACTTTAATGATGCAATTTGCTGAAAGAATAAATGTGCTTTCTGGTTTAAGGCTTGTCAATGACAATCCTATTATCACTCACCTCTTGTTTTGCATATGAGAGTATGCTGTTTTGTAAGGTCTCTTTATCTAAGATATTCCAGAGGAATATTCTCTTTTTTCTGGTTAAGAAGTGAAATTTCAAAAGTCAAAAATAATTCTTAACAAAAATACTCATGTATCACTGAAGAATGATATTTCTAAATCTCTATATATTGTTGTTAGTGAGGAAATGAGACTTATCTTGATTTGCCATACATGATTGGTCGCTTTAAAAATAGCTACTTTCTCTTACGTAAGAGATAGGGTTTAGAAAAAGTTTAATGGTTGAAAGAGAAATTATTTTCTAAGGTTGATAAGGAAGTACTTATCAATAGTGTGATTCAAGTTATCATTACTTATATAATATCTCATATTTTTTTACCGTCCAACGTATCTTTTCTCTCATAAACACGCTTTTTTAAGACGGAATAAAGGGGTAAATAAATTAAGTTGGAAAGCTTAGAGATATTTATGCCGCTCAAAGTGTTTGGGGGAATTGGGATTTAGAGATTGGTTAAAATGTTTTAAAATCTCCATATTCTATAGTGGTTTTTTTCTCTAAGGTAAAGCACTTTTCTGTGGGTACTTTTCTTGATGCTCGTTTGGAATGGCGAAGTCTAATGGAAAGGATAAAGCTTCTTTCTCTGGACTTCGTTGGCATATAGGTAATGGACTCACTGTAAAAATTTGGTCTGATCGGTGGATTCCGTCTCTATTTGCCATTTCACTGCCTACCCTTTTTTCGCAAATCATGATCCAAAGCGATTTATTGCAAATCTTGTTGATTTTAGTCAAGAGATACGAAGAATAAACAGAGTAAAGCATTTGTTTTTACCTCTTAAGATGGATGCCAGTTTGAAAATCCCACTAAACCAGACATGGCCAGAAGATGAGCTAATTTGGAATCATATGCCCACTGGAGTTTATATTGTCAAATCAAGATACAAACTGAAAAAGAATTTGATGGAAAAAATCTTCAAGCATTTTTGGAACCTCATCAATATTTGAGGAAGTAAAACTTTGGAAGGCTGCTTGGAGTCTCCCAGTACAACCAAAATTTAAGATTTTTCTTTGGAGAGTTTGTAGCAATATTCTTCCTACAGGGAAGTAGGCGGATTTTCACTACTAATAAACCATGTTGCTAGTATGGATTTTGGCCTGAGGATGATAGGCATGCTCTTTTCAATTTTCAGGTTTGCTTCAGAGGTTTGGCTTTTCCTTCCTATGGGTCCAAATGGTTGAGGCGTCCAGCTTCTTTTTAAGATTTATTTTATCATTTGGTTACAGTGGAAAATATGGATGCCCATCCTCTGTTTCCCATCATTGCGTAGTTAATCTGGTTGGCAGAAATTGTTTTTTGCAAGAGAGTTCTAGGTTTGCTCTCAATTGCTTATTTAAAACTAAAAATTATTTTTTGAATTGTTCTTAATCACTTATTCACTTTTAATTTTGACTTAAATAAGCTTTAAAAAGCTATTTTTGTAAAAATACCCTAAGATGCTTTTTAAAAACAACTTTTTACTTATTAAAATTGTTAATAATAAAAATTTTATTTTAATTTTAAGTATAATTTTTCTTAAAATACTTATTTTTTACCTGTTTAAAAAAGTTTTAACAATCGATAACATGCTCTGGTGATTCGCACCACGGCTTATTGCGTCGAAGGCTTTGTTTCTTGCAATGTTTGATAAATGCTAATTCATTCATTATGCCTAACAAGCAGAGTAAGCAACTAAATGGATTCCTACGTCTCATGGTGGTTTAAAAAATAATACCAATGCTACTTTTACTAAGGGGAAACTTGGAATTGACATTGTCATTAGGAATCATTTGTGTATTCCTTATTTGGTGGATTTTGGAGAGTTAGCCGAAGGTACTATAGATTATGAGTTTGGAGTGAAATTAGGTCTTGGAAGTTTTGTATTTGAGTATCATTCTCTTAGAGTAATTAATGTGCACAATTTGATTGAATAAGATTCGCTTGAGTTTGGATCTTTTATTTCTTATTTTTAAGATAGATTGATTTTATTTCTATTTATTTTACTCATGTTGATAGAATTAGAAATAGTCCAACTTACATATTGGCTAGGAAAGCTCTTGATTTTTCTGCATATGTTGAATGTGTGAGGGAAATTCCTGATTAAGGGTGTGATTGAATAAGGTTTGATTTTAAAATTTTTGTTTTAGATTTCGTAGAAGCTAAATTATTTGTGAAAGGAGATGTGTGTCTCACATTTAAAAATTTGAGTTTGGTTTTGAAATCAAACCCTGTCCAAGTTCATTATAAGTATTTATAGTTATTATAACTGATTTTATCCAATAAAACCTTTTCTTTTTGCATAAAGTTATGCTATAAAAGAGTTAAAAATGTGATATAAAATTTATTATGTTGTGTATACACAACATATTATTTGAAAAAATAATTAATAAAATTGAATTTGTGCTAGTGTGTAGAACCAAGTTGAGTTGAATCAAGTTCAAACTTAGATCTTTTTAAATTTTGACCTAAATTTTATGATGAGTCGACTCCCTTTTATATGAGTGGATTGATTAGGAATCAACACAATCCCATTGATAAGCCTAATACAAAATAAATGGTTTGTAACATTCTCGTCTTGAAATGGTTTAATTTTTTGTAATTGTATAGTTACTTTTACAAAAAATATTTTTAATTTTCTTTTTCAAGTATTATTAATTGGGACTAGCTAATTATATAACACTAAATTACTTAATGCAGCACAATTATTTTTCATTAAAAAATCTCTCTTTCTAAACTCAAAAATTCTCTCAATTTTCTATTTCTAAATAACATTCTTAATAAATTTTTAATATATTCATAAATCTAAAATAAAACTAAAAATAAAATAAAATCTTGAAAAAATAAATACAAAAATAACTTTCTTTAAAAAAATGGAAAAAAAAGGTATACCCAGAAAAAAAAGAAGATTTTCAAGGGAACCTTAATCTAGTTTCATTAGAAAAAAAGAGAGTTGTAGAAGAACAATGTAGGGGTGTTCAAATCGGATTTCAGTTTTACTATTCGGTTTTCAGTTCTATTTTTTTCGTTTTTTTAAAAATCAAAATCGAACCGTTCACTATTCAGTTGTACGATTCTGTTTGATTCTGTTCGATTTAAACCGAAATAAATATAAGAACGCATTACCATAATGCGTTCTTATATTTATTTTTTAAAATTTTAATTTTTCAATTCTATCACTAAAATCAAAAATTTTATAATTTCAAAAATCGAACCAAACTGAAAAATTTGACTCGGTTCGATTCAATTATTCGATCCGGTTCGATTTTTGAACACTCCTAGAACACATTAACCCTAACGACACCGTTAGGAGTTGCTGGACCCGCTAAGGATTTATTTTTTATTTTTTTATTTTTATTCTAGTTCTCCTTGTTTTTATTTTTTAAAAATTTTTATTCTTTCTAGTTTTGATCTTTTTTAAGATTTTATTTTTATTTTAGATTAATTAATAGGTGAAATGTTTTTTAAAAATGCTGTTAAGAGAAAGAAAATTTTTTATTGCAGTAATTTAGTCTGTCGAGTTCGCAAGTATGTATTAATTTTGTCAAACAAGAATAAAAAATAAGAAAAAACATACAAATACTTAAATGGTGAAATTACATATTACCCCCACAAAGAAAAAGCAAAAACACCAATGATGTTAACAGAGTATTGGCTTCAAATGAATCAAATCTAAGTAGGACTAAAAGACGTTCGGATCATTGGCAGAGTCGTCACTTGTCAGCATCTCGATGCTCTCTCCTGTTCTCGAGACAACTCTACAGCCCAGGTCATCTCTCCACCAGAGCATCTTTCCTTGTCTCCTCTCATAGAACCTCCACTGTAATTTCTACTTCTCTTTCTTGAGGAACTATAAATTTCTACTGCATTGTTACAGTAATAATGTTAGTGGTAACTTCCCTTTTAGCACTGTTTATGGTTTCTAGACTCTAGTGTCCCACAACCACACTTGACACTTCATCTCAGACGCAGTTCCATCATCGAACTCAAAAAAGTAGCGGAAGAAAATGAAAAAGAAATGAGAAAAATAGTGATATCCGACACTTAGCTTGCTCTCTCTTTCTTGTCTGAAAGTGCTTTTGTGCAACAGCGGCAGCTAACGATAGATAGATAGATTCTTGTGTCCAAGTCATAGTGCAGAACCGATCCTTAACTTCTTCTTTAGCTCAGCCCTTCTTCTTTTCTCTCTTCAAAGCTCAGCTTTTGAGAGGGTGGTAGCTTCTTCTTCTTCTTCTTTCTTTTTTTGTTTTTACTATTTATTGTGGAACTTGAATTCAGATGGCTGCATTAATTCTTCAATTTTGAAATGTTTCTTTCTGAGCCCATTTCGTAGTGACCTCTCAATAACCCCAGATATTCCTTGTTTGCTTTCTTTGTTCGAGGATTCGGAGCTTAAATCTCGTCTGACAATTATTGGCAGGTCGTAGGAAGGTGGTGCAGAGTAGAATCTTACTTGTGATGTCTGGATTTGTTCATTTTTCTCTAGTTGAAACTTCTACCACTCTGTTCGAGAAAAAACCTTTTCTACTACGTTGTAGTATCAGCAGGCATTGATTTTCATTTTACCAATTAGCCTTTTTTTTTTTATCAATTTTGCTCCGAAGAATGACAATCTGTGTCTTTTGGATTTTACTCCTCTGGACTGTGTAGACTTTTTTGAGATCAGATGTTGAAGTCTAATAATCCCTTCTATCGTTTTCCTTCTTAACTTCATCCGGGTATCCCATTCCGTTCTAAAGATTTGAGATTTAACGTTGTGCTTCAAGTAGCTTCTGTGACTTAGCAGCAGAAACCTGCTCTAGTTATTTAACCAAACCCAGTTTCTCTGTCACTAAAAATAAGGCCCTTTTTCTATCTCTTAGTTTGGTTCAAAATTACCCACCCTGATTCAACAGTCGTAGTTGAGTGGTTTGAATAAGGCATTTGTTGTTTACCCTGGTTCAACTAGTATAATGGGGTCATATCCAAAGGCATATGGGGTGTTACTATTTCTAGTTGCACTGCTTTCAATGGTCCACTGGGGGAATGGGATAGGTGCCAACTGGGGAACACGGTCAACTCATCAGTTGCCACCTGATGCAGTGGTGAGGATGTTAAGAGAGAATGGGATCCAAAAGGTCAAGCTTTTTGATGCAAGTTATGATACATTGAAAGCTTTGGGCAAGTCTGGAATTGAGGTCATGGTTGGCATTCCTAATGACATGCTTTCAACTTTGGGCAGCTTGAAGGCTGCAGAAAAATGGGTTAATGAAAATGTCTCCAACCCTCTTAGAAGCTACAGTGTTAACATAAGGTGAGTATGTAGTTTCCTATGCTACTGTGTACTACTCGGTTATACCATTTGAAGATTCCAAAGTTTGTAATTATATGATAATTCACTGGTTGCTTTTTTAGTATTTTAGCTTGAGCTTTAAGTGTTCCGCATTGTGGTCAACCTATTCTCTTCTGATAATTTAAGTTTTTAATTGTAGCCTAATGTAGCTTGTAGAGAATTTATCCTTCGTAAATCTTTGACTGCTAAATGTATTCAAAAGTTGAGTTATATTAAGTTCCTTGGTAATCAGATTATTCAATAGGGTCGGTATGTAATCTGAGATAGGTGTCTTGGTGTAGTTTCTCATGGACTTATGTGTTTTTCTTCTCATCACTTAAGATCTTATTTAGAAAAAAATTTGCCAATTTGTTTGAGACGTAGATATGCTGTTTCGGAACCTTTTGGTTGGTCTGAGTAGATTCATTTTCTATTTGAGCTCGAGAAGTTTAGCTTTGGGTTGTTTCAATACTCTATATCTTAGAAAAGATGTTGATACGGCAAACCTTCCTAAGGCTTAGTTTAGTTGGGCTGTAATGTGGAAGTAAATGGGAAGGGGAAGTAAATGTGGACAGACGTAAATGAGCATTTACGTCATTTGGTTGGAGTGAGAAGTGAAGGGGAAGTAAATGAGGAGAGGGTACCACTTCCCCTCCACATCAACATTTTCTCCCCCTCCAAATTGGAGGGATTGGGGGAGAGAAAATAAGTTGAGGGTATTAATGACACATTTAGCCTTATTTTTTAGCTTAAAATATTAGATAGGAGAGAGGATAAGGAATAAAAAAATAAAATTATGCAATAATTCTCTTTCCTCTCCTCTTCCCTTCCCACCATTCTTTCTCTAATACCAAACAAAAGAAGGTAAAAAGAAATACTTCCCCTAGGTGAAGTATATGTTCCCCTCCCTCTCCCCTTTTGTGAACCAAACTAAGCCTAAAACAAAGGTGTCATTTAAATGATGTGGTACAAAAAAATAAGTCTTAGGATCAGTTAGTTACACGGTGCAAGTTCTATATATATATATATATATATAGGAGTTGAAACATTTTAAGTACATTTATGTCCTGAAATCTATTATTTGCCAGCTATGTGTTTGGATTGCCAACTAGTGGACAAAACAAAATCATGAACTTTTATTGTTAATAGTGCTGAGTGGTACTAACCTGTTGAAGGGAAAAAATTGGTTCAGCTGGATTTGAGGATTAATGTAGGAGAAATTATGGCTTCATATTCAGTCACCTAAATGTTCTCCTGTTGCTTACTCCCTCAATTGCCTATTCATGAAGGTGGAGGTATTGTTGCCAGGATCCTCCAGAGTTAGTTCCCAAAAGGATGAAATCTAAAGTTAGGTCATGATTTTATTTGAGAAAGAAATTCAAACCTGATAAAGATTCTGGAAATTCTGTATTTTAAAAGTGTTGTATCCTTTAAGTGTGAATAATTCTGTCAGCGTAGCATTCCAGTTTCTTGACCAGCAAATATAATCACACGAACCGCACTGCTTACAAAGTTGACTATATGAATACTAATTCTTTTTATTTTTGCTTATTTGCAAAATAAGTAGAAAAAGTGCCACAATTCTCATCCCTCATATTGTTTTGGAAAATGGTTGATACAAGCCAAATCAAACTTGAGGAACGGTGGAATAATGTTTTTATCATGAATATATCAAAAAATGAACTTTATGGCGTTAAAGATTGGTGGATTTATCTGTTTCCTTCTTTATTTGTTCAGATGTCTTAATTAGTATTGTTTCTGATTTGTTCATGTATGCATAAAGAGTTATCCTCCTTCCAGAGAATAGGATGAATTATTGGCATTCCATCTGGAGGTATGGAGAAACCCAAGGATTTGGAGATAGAACTGGAGAATGTGTATACTAAATTACCAAAATATGGTGTCTATGAAACTGCATGCCTACATCCCAACATCAATGAGATTCTAATGCATTTTCTTCTGTTTATTGTTATTGGTGTAAAATGTATTTCACCAAAAGAAATATAGTTGCTCATGGTAAGAAGGAAAGATGTACACAGAAAACTAGATTTGGTGTGGACTAACACATCTATCTGCCATAAAACTAATTACCTCCTTGCACATAGGTTTATCTTCCTTGCTGCTTTGAATCTCTAAATATGTGAGAAGTTTTAAGCCTTTAAGCTACATTCTCCATGTATTCAATGCTCCTTCATTTCTTTCCTTAGAAATACCTTTTCAAGCCAGAAATGCTATTCCAGCATTTCCACCTTGTCTCCATGTTGTCCATGTACCATTACACCGGAAGGAAAATGCAGCCAATTCCATACTTCAGGTAACATCTTAGGGTTGCAGATGGATGGGGATGGAAGTTGCTGAATTATCTGTTGAATATTGGCGGCCTAAGTTTTTCTCTCACTTTTCACTTCTATCAGTGAAAAAAGAGTAAAATTTGCAGCATATATAAGGGAATTTCTTCTGAGAAGCAATCTGCTTTGGAAATCCTGAGGCCAAGAAATAGTAATTGGCTTGAAAGTGGTCAATGTGAAGGGAAAAAGAATGGGCAAGCAAAGGTTTGGAGAATCAAATCAATAGCATAAAAGGTTAAATATTGTTTCTTTCCTTTCTTTAAGCAAAGAAAATACACCTGTGCACAGAGACTATGAAAGGAGTAGTTTCTGCAAGATGCATGGGTGGCATAGTTAGCATCCTATATTTTTACGCATTGGGTTTTGGGTTCCACTGAAAACTCTGTATCCCAGAATGTATATCAGGTTTAAACAACATAAAATGACACTGAAGGATCAATGGGGAAATCCTGGGTTAATCACTGGGAGAGTCACGTAAGGCCTGAGTGCACTGAGCTGCTAGATACAAAATGCTTTAAAAGGTTTACGTTGTGCCGGTTGCACTAAATGTTACTCTTTTCTTATCGTTAATTGGATACATTTATCTTCTTTTCGAGACAATAGCTGTAGAGCACTTAATTAATACACAAATCTGAACATATTTGGTGAGAGGAGGCATAAAGTTTTTGCAGAATGGTATTACATATCAGTTATGGGTTTACTATCGTATTTTGAAGTATTTCAAAATGTTGCTTGGTTGAGCTCTATGACGTCTAATGTATTGGTGGTGCTTAAAGCATTTCTTTCAAATCTTAGCAGCCTGAATGCTGAAACATCCTGCAGCAGTTTCAATGTTGGCTTTCTGTTGTTTATTAATATAATTTTAGAATATCAAAATACTGACCTGTCTGATGTATCATTGTGAGGGTTTTGATTCTCAATTGGCTGAAGATCCTTTCGCAAGCATAATGCCAATTATAAAGAGAGTAAAACCAAAGTTAGCATGTCTTGAGAATTTGGTTGTAAAGAATGTTTTTAACATGGGAAAGTTGATTGTATTTGCTTTCTCCTTGCAATTTGTTGGCTTGAGATAAACCTGTTGAGTAATAATGTGTTGTTTCTTGTATAAACCTGTTGCAGCTCTGCATGACCATGTCTTTGATGGATTAAATAGCTATTTTCTCCTCTCTCCTGATTTCCAGGTCTGGGTTTCAGTTATCTGAACTATCAACTAAGTTATAAGATTGTTTACTTTATATTTCAGAGATTTAGAAAAAATAAATTTCATCTCAACAATTCCTATTTGAAACAAATTCCTTTAATCAAGCTTATGAAGTTGAAACACGGAGGGAAGTTTAAACATGTGGCTCACCTGGAAGTTTTTGCTTTGTGAATTGAAGAATTCTCCTGATGTCACAGGATGGACTTCAGTGGTCTGCAAAATATTTAATGGGAAATGGCATTTATCATGTTAAAAAATGGTAATCAATTCTTTGGATACCTAGAAGCTGGGATAAAGGATTATGCTAAATTTTCATGTGGAGAATTCTTCATTTAGAGATGAATTAATGGAGCAGGAATGGTTTAAGTTACATCTGATTTACCATAATCAGATGTGATGGAAATGTTTGGGATGATACTGAATGGAAGTTGTAAATTTTTCTTCTGGGTCTCGCATTCTGATTCATACAATTTTTAATACATTATGTAGGTATGTTGCGGTTGGAAATGAACCTTTTCTGACAACTTTCAATGGAAGCTTTCTGAGAACAACTTACCCTGCTCTTCAAAATATCCAAGCTGCCCTAATTAAAGCAGGTCTCAGCAGTCAAGTCAAGGTCACAGTCCCCCTGAATGCTGATGTCTATGAGAGCGCTAGTGGGCTTCCATCAGGGGGTGATTTCCGGGCTAACATCCACGGTTTTGTGCTTCAAATTGTCAAGTTGTTGAGTGACAATGGTGCCCCCTTTACCATCAATATTTATCCATTCATCAGCCTTTACGCCGACTCCAATTTCCCAGTTGAATATGCCTTCTTTGATGGAAACGCATCACCCTTGAATGATGGTGGGACTTCTTACTACAACATGTTTGACGCAAATCATGATACCCTTGTATGGGCCTTACAGAAGAATGGATATGGGAACCTGCCTATTATAGTTGGTGAAATTGGCTGGCCTACTGACGGGGACCGGAATGCTAACCTGAATCTTGCACAAAGATTCAACCAGGGATTTATGCAACACATATCAGGTGGAAAAGGAACTCCAATGAGACCAGGACCTATTGATGCGTATCTCTTTAGTCTGATTGATGAGGATGCCAAGAGTATTCAACCTGGGAATTTTGAACGCCATTGGGGAATTTTTTCGTATGATGGGCAGCCAAAATATGCTCTTAACCTTGGCACTACAAATTCAAACTTGATTCCTGCAAAAGGTGTTCAGAAACTGGAACAGAAGTGGTGTATATTCAAGCTAAACGCAAGGCTTGATGACTCACAAGTTGCCCCTAGTGTGAGCTACGCTTGTTCACTTGCAGACTGCACAAGCCTGGGATATGGGACATCTTGTGCCAGTTTAGATGCTCGAGGGAACATTTCGTTTGCATTTAACAGCTACTACCAGATAAACAATCAACAAGACGAGGCTTGCAAGTTTTCTGGTCTTGGCACCGTCACAAGATCAGATCCGTCAACTGGAACCTGCAAATTCAATACCATGATCCAGCCATACTATGGGAGCGCTACACGGGGACTTGGCTCTTTGCAGACAACGGTTGGCTCAATTCTTGTTCTAGTTATCTTTTTCTGGACAGCCTTGTGAGCTCTAACCTTATCTCCAGCAGTCTTGTTAACCTTCTAGGAGTAGATGTTGGTGCTGGGGCCAAAACCATCATTTTTGCAATCTAGATTGCAGACTGTTCCATCAGATTGCTTCTAATTTTTTCTGTACCAAGAATCAAATTGTTCAATATTTGTCTGACACAATGTTCCCAAGTGGTACTTAGAGTTAAATCTTTTTTGTTTGCTTTTCTTGTTGCATGACTACCTTGAGGGTTACTCACATCATACACTTCAATGGTCTGCTCACTCCATTATCTATATTGCATCATTAAAAATGTTTAAAAATTCACATATCTTGATGTATGATTGAATCATTCCAAGCTATAGTTGGATGTGGAGCCCAGAAACTTGGTCAGAATGGTTCAAGAATGGGATTTCTTGACTCTTTCTCGGCTCGTCGATTTTTCAATTGCAGGTGGTACCGGAAATTTGAACATAAATGAATAGTTAAATATTCTTTTCTTTACATTTCTATGAAATCATACAATCGTTACGATATTTATTTACTTTTCTAAGGATTCTATAGGGGTCGTAGAAGTAAAAGGACAGAGAAATATGATATGACATTTATGAAATTCGAGATTTCTTCGTTGAATAGTTAGAAGGGCTTTGTTAATCAACCTCCCATCTTTATTTTGTATTTTTTTCATTTTCATTCTTGTGGAAAGAGAATGTTAATCAAAGCATAAGCTGATCACTATTTTTAAAAAACTTAAACTATCATCTCATCATATAATAGTGAAAAGTTGTGTATTTTGATTATTTTTGTAAGGATACATACGTATTAATTTCTCCATTCTTTGAAGATTGCCTAGAAAATATATAAAAGAAAATTTAGAAATTTGTTAGCAAAAGTCAAAGGGTAAGCAGATATTTATGGAACTTGAAAAGTGCTGTTTAGGGCGTATTTGGATTGTTTTATTTTTAAATTAAGTTGTATTAAAAATCAAAAAAATAAATTACTTGTGAGAAGAAAATTTGAGTCCAGAGTGAAAAAAATGAAAGAATTTTTTTCAAAAAATTTGAGTTATAGTCTAGTGTGACTGGATAGAGCTTGATTTGAGATTTTTATCTTGAATTTCGTAAAAGTTAAATTATTTATGAGAGGAAATATGTGTTTCACACAATTTAATTTTAAGATTGGATGGTATCAATCCCACCCTTTAGTTGCTCAAGGAACGTAGCATGATTTCATTGGTTTTCATTGACTTCTCTCCTTCGATGTGATTTTGATACCACATCACACATTAGCAAATAGATAAATTTTGAAAAAAAAAACCAATGTAGTCCTTAAATTTAGAACCAAATATATTATTGTTTCAAAAGTTTTTTTTTTTGGTATTATGGTCCTCAAAAGTTAAACTTAATCAATAAGCTCTTATCACATTTTTTAAGCATAATTTTTTGTTAGAAAAATTCATGCTCTACTCACGTGACATGTTTTAAAGAGTAAAATAGATATACTATGTATTTCTTTCCAAAACATACTCACGGTACATGCATATGCACTCCAATTTGGTAAAAAGAAACTAAATTGAAAAAATTCACCTATATATGCCATGGAAAATAATAAAAAAATAGGAGACAAGAAAAGGGGCAAAAGAAAAAGAAAATAGTTAATGATTATAAGAACTCAGTATGTCTATTTTGCCATTTAACGAGATAGTGCCATTTCAACTTTTTCAAATCAAATGGGAAAGGGTATTCGGAATTATATAACTAATGAAATATATAATTAATCGATACTTTTTACTTATTAAGAGAATTCAAGTACTCTTTTTCGAATTCAAAAAATAACTCTAAAAAATCGATTGATTGAACTCGTAGTAGAATGAAGTGATATTAGAGATGATGAATCGATTAAACAAGAAATCCCCATTTGAATGATTTATAATCGACATCATTACTCATACTGAATTTTTTTTTAACCATTTCATTGTCCAAACTTTTTCCAGGAACAAAAGAGTTCCGAACCACATAATAAAGCTCTTTTTGCACGTACTGAAGGGAAAATTAGGAGTTAGCATACTCCTAATGGTCCGACTCCGTTTCCCCTTCACAATGTTTTCCTAAGATGCAAACCTCATCTTGATAGAAAGAGTTCCCATAGCCATCAGATACAGTATGAAAGACGCTTACCACCTGCACCTGAAGATTGCCGGATGAATCAATTGTTTTTCACCTGAAATCTTGGGTAGACGAAGACTTCAAGATATACAAATAAATATATGTCAATTCTCTTTTGCGTAATGGTGATAACCAATATGAATATTGTATGTATATTATTCGCATTGTCAACGTTTTCGGAAACACTTCCATCTGGTGCGACATTGAGCTTTTAAGCCCACATTGCTCATCGAATATGGATCAGCTTATTGATCCCTACTGTTAAAACAGAGATGGCATTGTCTGTTATAGCAACTCTTGGGGCAAAGGTAGGGGAACTTTTGGTTGCAGAGGGAATATATCTAATGAATTTGGTCGCAGATAGGCTACGGATTTGCGACGGATTTGCGACAGATAAATATTTGCGACGGAATTGCAATAGATTTGCAACGGAATAATTTTTTTTCCTCCTATTCTTTCATCTTTATTTGTTTTTGGTGAGTCATACCTCATGGTGTTCATAAACGAAGTATATTAATTAAATATATAATAATATTTATATAAAGACACATACGAATATATATCTTGTAATTTATTTTGATGTAACATATATATATACCATAATGACACATCATACCAAAACATATAAATATATATTACATATATGTGTAACAGTAATAGTTAAAGTTTTAAGTATGACTAATTTATAATATGTAATAATGTTTCACAATATATAGTATTGATGAAGTATATAAAGCATTGATGAAGTATATATGTAAATATACTAGCACAATTTATATAATAACTAAAATGATTATATGTCATAATTATTTATTGTTCACAAATCCCAACCATAAACTTAATGTAGCAATGAAAGAGAAAGAAAAGATTTTTAAAAACACATTAGAAATTAAATTTGGTCGCAAATCTAGTCGTAAAGCCGTTGCAAATTTGAGACGGATTTGCAACGGTCTTATTTTTCGTTAATAAATATAATTAGGAATAAATTCCGTCGCAAATCCGTCGTAAAAATGCTACTGATTTGCTGACGCATTTGAAAAATTAATAACCCGCAAGGGAGCCGCCAAATTGAAAATAATTATGTTGCAAAATCGTCGATATTTACGACAATTTTGCGACAGCATTTTTTACCGATTAAAAGAATAAATAAATAAAAAAGTCCGTCGCAAAGCGTCGCAAATTTGCGACAGATTTGCAATCGTTTTTTTCCCGTTAAAAAAATAATAATAAATTAATCTAACCGATTTTTTACCGTTGAAAAAAAAATAAAAAGTCCCAGTCGCAAATTGCGTCGCAAAATAGCGACGAATTTACGATAATCCGTCATCAAAAATTTCTTCTTCTTCACAATATCTAACACTCAAAAATTCACTTTCTCACCAATCCGTTGCCCGCCGCCTACCCCCCCACTCCCCCCTGCGCCCGCGCCTTCCGAGCCCCCCCACGCCGCCGCCCTGCCGAAGCCCACTCCCCCACGGCCGCGCTCTGCCGAGCCCCCACACGCCCGCCGCGTGCTCGCGAAACCCACCCTTTAGCCCCCAGTGCTCGCCATTTTCCCCTCGGCGCCCGTGCCACTCGCCATTCCCCCCGCCCCCAGAGCCCGCCGCTCGCCGAATCGAAGCCCACCCCCGCACCCTTCTCCCACGTCCCCTGCCGAGGGCCAGTACGAGCCAGCCCCTACCTCGAACCGCTCGCTGAGCTCGCTGTCGCGCGCCACGGCTCGCTGAGGGCGCCGGGAGCAGCCACCGTCCACTGAGCCGTCTGCTGAGCACTCGCGCGCCACGCCCCTGCCGAGCCCAGCCGCGACCGCCCGACCCTGCCGCGCCCAGCCCTCGGCCCGTGAACGCCAGCCCAGCCCTGCCAGCGCCGGCACAGACGGCCACTGACCCGTGAAGTCTTCTCCTTTCATTTTTCATTCCCGCCCGATTTACAGCGTCAGCTGATGCGTTTCATTTTTTTGTTTTTTTTCTTTTTTTTAATTTTTTATGTTATTTCTGTTTTTTTAGTATTTTTCAGTTTTTTCTGTTTTGTGATTTTTTATGTTATTTCGTTTTTTTTATTTTTTTTCAAACTTTTTTCTGTTTTTCCGATTTTTATGTTATTTCTGTTTTTATGATTTTTTTTGTTATTAATTTTTTTCTATTTTTTGGCAGATGTATTTTATGTTTTTTTATTGCACTATTTTTATAAAATTTGTTAATGGAGACTGGTATTGATGTGTTTTAATTTTGTTAAGATGTTATTTCATTTACGAAGATGCTAATGAATTTTGGGTATATTTACGTGGATTTAATATTTGGGAGAGTTTAATTTGAATTTGGAGATTGATTGTGGTGGCATTGTGCCTGGAAAATATCCATTTTACAGTGGAGATGCTGCCGAATTTTTTTTTACACTTGCTTAACACTTGTCTCTAAATTTTTTTCTATTATAACAAGAAATAAAAAATTTATAAATTTATTTGTTGAATTAGATAAAATTTAATAGGTAATATTTTTTGAACTTTTTTTAATTTTTTCTGCAGTTCTTATAATATTTAGGAAGATTGCAGAGGTATTTTGGGTATATTTACGTGGATTTAATATTTGGGAGAGTTTAATTTGAATTTGGAGATTGATTGTGGTGGCTCATGTGCTGGAAAATGTCCATTTTACGGTGGAGATGCTTTCGTAAATTTTTTTTACACTTGCTTAACACTTGTCTCTAAATTTTTTTTCTATTATAACAAGAAATAAAAAAATTTATAAATTTATTTGTTGAATTAGGTAAAATTTAATAGGTAATATTTTTTGAACTTTTTTTAATTTTTTTCGTAGTTCTTATAATATTTAGGAAGATTGCAGAGGTATTTTGGGTATACTTACGTGGATTTAATATTTGGGAGAGTTTAATTTGAATTTGGAGATTGATTGTGGTGGCCTTGCGCCTGGAAAATATCCATTTTACAGTGGATATGGTGCCGAATGTTTTTTTACACTTGTCTCTAAGTTTTTGACTGTATTATAACAAGAAGTAAAAAAATCCTAATTTTTTTGTGAAATTAGGTAAAATTTAATAGGCAATGTTTTTTGTACGATTCTTCCTGCTTTTTTAACTTTTTTTTCGAGTGATTTTTAATTTTTAATGTAGATGGATGATCGTAGTTGGATGTATAAGCGACATACGCAAGGGATTAAGGGAATCACAAATGAATATAAAGATGGGGTTAAGGGTTTTATAGCTTATTGTTTGTTGAACGGGCACACTTCGTGGTTGAGATGTCCTTGTGCGAAGTGTAAGAACAAGGTGCACATTTCTCCCGATGAAGTGCAGGTGCACTTGTATAGGTTTGGATTTGTCGCCGATTATTACCGTTGGACCAGTCACGGTGAGAGTCTTACTCCGTTGCACCTAGGGACAGTTCCAACCAATTCTGAGTCACAATCTATCCCTAATAATCCATTTCAACAGATGGTAATGGATGGCGTTGGTTCGGACCATCTTTTAGACCCTCCGGTGGGTGTCGGCGATGAAGAACCTCCCAATGTTGAAGCCAAGAAATTTTATGATATGTTGAAATCTGCCGATACTCCTTTGTGGGATGGATGCACGAACCATTCGCAGTTATCATTTGTTGCTCGCATGTTGAATATTAAGTCTGAGAATAATATTTCAGAAAGATGTTTTAATCAGGTAATGCAACTAATTAAGGAGGTTCTGCCAAAGGATAATCTGCTTCCGGATGACTTGTACCGTACCAAGAAGATGGTTTCTGGACTCGGCTTGCCTGTGGAGAAAATAGATTGTTGCCCAAACAGTTGCATGCTTTATTGGAAGGCAGATGTTGGTTTGCGGGAATGTAAGTTCTGTGCGAGTCCCCGGTACATGCAGAGGAGAAAATTTCGGAAGAATAGACAGCCAAAAGATGTCCCTTTTAAGAAAATGTACTACTTTCCCTTGACTCCGAGACTGCAGAGGTTGTATGCATAAAAAACGACTGCAGAACACATGAGGTGGCACGCTGAAACTGTGCAGAATGAGGGATTGATGAGTCATCCACGAGACGGTGAAGCATGGCATCATTTTGATTGTGCGCACGTGGAATTTGCGAAAGAGGCCCGCAACGTACGTTTAGCGCTGTGCACTGATGGGTTCTCACCATTTGAAATGTTGGGAAAGCAATATTCCAGTTGGCCTGTCATTATTACGCCGTACAACTTACCACCGTGGATGTGTATGAAGGATGCTGTGATGTTTTTGACAATAATTATTCCAGGGCCGAGGAACCCGAAGCATAAGATCGATGTCTATCTACAGCCGCTGGTGGAAGAATTACAAAATTTGTGGAGCACTGGAGTGCCGACTTATGACGTCTCCAAAAAAAAAGAATTTTCAAATGCGAGCTGCCCTCCTATGGACCATTAATGACTTTCCAGCTTATGGTATGTTGAGCGGTTGGAGCACTGCCGGAAGACTGGCTTGTCCCTACTGTATGGAGCAAACAAAGTCATTTCATCTACAACATGGCTCAAAGCAATATTGGTTTGACTGTCACCGCCGGTTCTTGCCGATAGATCACCAATTCAGAAGAGACGGAAAATCATTTCGAAAGGATCGTGGTCGTGAGACCTCTCAACCTATTAAGCGATCTTGCGGGGATGAGATATGGCATAGAGTCAGCGGTTTACCGAGAATTGTCGATACTGCGGCAGAAGTTGGCAAGGATGATGGTAGAGGTGTTTACCACAACTGGGCTAAGCGTAGCATCTTCTGGGACTTACCGTACTGGAAATCAAATTTAATTTGCCACAATGTTGACGTCATGCACAATGAAAAGAATGTGTTCGAAAACGTGTTTAATACTGTAATGGACGTGAAGGGCAAGTCAAAGGATAATGTAAAGGCTCGGCGAGATTTGGGGGTGTACTGTAATAGGCCGGAGTTACATATTACATGTGTCGGAAATGGTAAAGTTTCTATGCCGAAAGCTAAACACTCTCTAACGAAGCAAGAAAAAAGGGTTGTATTGGAGTGGGTTAGGGATTTGAGGCTGCCCGATGGATATGCGTCTAACTTAGGTCGGTGTGTTGATTTGAACGGGTTGAAGATGTCGGGCATGAAGACGCATGACTGTCACGTATTTATGGAAAGATTGCTTCCTATTGCATTTAGAGAATTCCTCCCTGCCGCTATTTGGAATGTGCTAACGGAATTAAGTTTATTCTACCGGGATTTATGTGCTCCAAAACTGTCAACATCTCGTATGAGAGAGTGGGAGAAGAACATAGTAATCCTACTGTGCAAGTTGGAAAGGATATTTCCTCCTGCATTTTTTGATGTGATGGAGCATTTAATGATTCACTTACCTTACGAAGCAAGGATTGCTGGTCCGGTTCAATATAGATGGATGTACCCGTTTGAGAGGTTATGCCTTCTGACATGAGCATTTAAACTGTTTGTTTTAACTACTCGATGTAGAATTTCTAACACCGTTAAAATGACAAAGTGCAGGTTCTTATATCGCCTGAAGTTGAAAGTAAAAAATAAGGCAAGGGTCGAGGGATCAATTTGCAATGCATATTTGATTGAGGAGGCGTCTACGTTTTTTTCTTACTACTTCGAGCCGCATGTCCAGACTAGACATACAAATCTGGCTCGAAATGACGAAGGTGTTTCAGAAAGATGTGGGTTGTCCATATGTAATGCAGCAGGCAAGGTGATCGGGAATACAATTACCAGATACCTTTCTCCCAGGAATTTAAAGGCATTTGTTAGTTACATATATCTCAATTGTGAAGAGATACAACTGCTGGTAACGTACGTCTTTTTTTTCATATTTTCATTTGCTTTACTCGATTCTTCGTGGTTTACGACGACTCGACTTATACAATGACTATGAAACAAGAAATTCAGAGCTGAATTGCAGTGCTCGCCAACCCTGTACAACGGAGGAGGAAATTGATAGGAGATTTGAGGGCGAGTTTCTCATATGGTTCAGGGCTTATGTAAGTTTTTTTTTGTCGAGTAGTAATGAACAAGGCTTAAGAAAAATTATTCTAAATAGTCAATAACACCGTTTATATGTTGTAGGTGCAAGATCATCAAAATAACGTAACAGACGAAAATATTAAAAGTCTATCCTGGGGACCTTCAAGGCAGGTGAAATCTTGTAAGGGATATATAATAAATGGTTTCAGATTTCATACGCAAGATCATGGAGTCGGAAAGAGGACTATTAATTGTGGCGTATGGGTTAAGGGCGAGGGACGAAGATATTGGCAGCAGGAGCGACTATTATGGGATTTTGAAGGAGATAATTGAAGTGCAGTTTCCGGGGATTCCATCTAGGGATGTTATTTTATTTAAGTGTGACTGGTATGATCCTGTGCTTAACAGGGGCGTCAGGATTCATCCACATTACCAAACTGTAGATGTTCATTCCGGAAAAGATACCCCAAATATGATCCATTTTGTATTAGCTGTGCAAGCTCAGCAAGTATACTATGCCACTTATCCCCGGAAGTAAAAGAAATAAGTCCGATTGGGTGGGAGTATGCAAATCGAAGGCTCGTCATGTCATCGATGCACCTATTGTTGAGAGACCGTACCAAGAAGATGTAGATGAATCGATCACAATCAGTGTACGTGGTGAAGATGACATAATCGGCGAACTTGTGCATGAAACAAAGTGAAGGGGAGATTCTGGATGATAATGAACCGTAAAAATACGGAATATGAGGACCTGATTGATTCTGATACAGAAGTTGAAAGTGAATGGGAATCAGAAGATGATCCGAGTGAGGACGAAAATAGTGAATAATTTATTGTATGCATGCATTTCCTTACATATACTACGTCACTTATTTATTTTTAACAATTTATTGTATTTATATTTTACATGTTACTAATGATTACATAGCTAACGAAAATTTTTTTCTTTTTCAGATGCCTCCACGTAGGTCACGTTCGATTGGGATGAGTGATCGTACTCCTTCTCCATCTTTACCCGGTCCGATGTCTTTACCGAGTGAGGATGACACACGTGGAGCGGAGTCCGAGCATACGCCTTTGACCCCAGCTTCTATGGTACCCTCTACGGCTGCTTCTACAGGTGGGACTCAGACAGAGGAAGCGCGCATTCTGATAGCCCCAAGTGGCGACGAGTAAGTTTCTATTTAATTCTGTGGGAATGTATTCAATTTTTTTGAAAGGATAACTAACTATTCATCCGTGTAATGGAACAGTTTTTTTCCCAAAGTGGAGGGGACGGTCCATTCGATATCGGATACATTTCACGGCATTTCACGGACCGTTTCCTAATTTTGAGGCGGTCCCATTAGAGCTTCGGGACATGTGGTTCCAGATGTGGAGTGTAAGTAACAAATTATAAAATATATATCCACATTAATGTATATATCTATATATTCTCTATATATTTAATTTTTTTAAATAACTTTGCAGACACGTTATCGATGGCTTCAGAGCATCGTCGATCGGGACATCTGACGAATTTGGGGACGACAAATGCACTCGCCGTCTCATCTGGATCACTGTCAAAGGCTCAGTGTAAAGTGAAATGTCCCACCGTGGATATCTCCCGACATTTGGAGCCAACTCGGGGGGACCACCGGAGCACGGAACAATTCAGGGCGTGATTTCAGCACTGCCGCTAAGCGGAACAGAGCAGCCTGCGCTGGACTCGACTCACACGGGAGGATGCATTTCCTTCAGCTGAGCACGAGCGTCGGATGGTAATGATTATTTTTCCTTGTTATTTAATTCTAGTATAATTACTAAATATTTATATTAATATATTTTTTAGCGTAAGGAGCGCTGGAGATGACTTCCACTTCACCGATATGTACGAGGCGACACACAAATATAAGAGTGGCCCAAAAAGAGGGCACGTTTGTCGGTGAGAAATCACAACATACGTTGGTAGGTTTACATATTATATTACTCCGTATTTTATATTAATTGTTTTATTCTTAGAATCCGTTATAAATTTACGATGTATACAATTTGCAGGATAGCGTCAACGCTTTGAAGGAGCGCTATTCGCAGGTGGAGTCCCAGGATTCGGTGACTTCTCAAAGCAAACCACCCTGGATGAGAAGTCCCTATTTATGGAGGTTGCTGGTGGTGCTTCGAAGAATCGGATTTTTGGATTGGGTTCGAGGCAGTTCACATGCGACGGAGGTTATGTCAATCCACGTCACCCACTGTTCCGACAGCTTGCTCGATTACATCGCATCCAGAGTACGCATCTCTTCACAGTCAGTTGCAGAGAGAGAGGTCGATGCGCGGTTATTTTCAGCAACGCTTTGCTAGTTTGGACCAGTATTTGCGAGTTATGTCTGAGGCATTACATCTGCCTTCTCCGCCTTCTCCGCCTCCACCTCCTTTTCCGATACCAGATTCTGAAGAGCAGACAGACGAGGCTGGTGAGGATTACACGATCGATCCGCCTGACGACCATCCTCCAACGATCGGCCCTCCGGGATCCACCTCCGCCTCCTCCACCGCTCTGCGAAAGCACCGCCTTCTATACTTACATAGATTTTGTTTCATTTTTTTTTCATTGTTGTACACATACAATATTGACATTTAACTGATTCATTATATTTATTTTAATTTAATATTTTATTTTTAATTATTTTATTGATTATGCTTATTTTTTTAAGAATAATTATTTAAAAATTATTAAAAAATTATCGCTTAAAAATTTTATAATATTTAATTTAAAAATTAAATTAGAAATTAAATAATAAAATATTTAATTTAAAATTAAATAATAAATAATAAATTAAATAATAAATTTAAATAATTAAATCAGTCAGCAGATTTGCGACGGATATATTCCGTCGCAAATTTGCGACGGATATCTTCCGTCATCGAATTGCGACGGAAATAGCCGTCGCAAATTTGCGACGAATATATCCGTCGCAAATCTGCGACGAATAGTTACGTCGCAAATTTGCGACGGAAATGGTGTCCGTCGCAAATTTGCGACTTATATTTTGCGACGAACTATTTTCAGTCGCAAATCCGTCGCAATCTATAATTTGCTACGGATTTGCGACGGAATAGTCCGTCGCAAAAATGAAAAATTCTTATAGTGTAATTAGTTTCACAATGTAATTTATTATTCTGAATTACTTGTAATAGATTAATCGTACATTGAATGTTTCTTTTGTTTCAAAATATAAATCGTTCTAATTAATTTTTTACAAACGTAGGTATTAATATGATCCTAAAAAAATATGTTTTTTTAATTAAAATACCTAAACTAACCTTTATTTCTCATCTTTATTAAAGGATGATAAAATTAAATAGGGGTATAAGTTGGAAAAATGAATATTAAATTCTTATAAATAAATATAAAAAATCTTACATTATGACAATACTCCCTTTTCTTGAAAGACTTATATTTTGAAACAGAAAAAATTCTTATAGTATTTTTAAGAGGTTAAGTGGTTTCATATAGAAAAGAATCCTTTTCTACTAATTTTAGATACCCCAGCTTTGATAATGATGAAATTGTATTTTGCGGAATTCATTTCATGGAGATACATTCGAGTCCATTGGTAATATTCCAATGTAGTTCTAGAATTGGTTGCTTGCTCTGTCCTTGATTCTATTGGTTTCCTTGCAAAAAGCTTATCCTTAAGTTTGTGAGTTTGTACACAATATGGGAATATGTAATAATTTAATTATTTTTAGACAACAAAACAATCATTTTAAGTTACAGTATCTATACAAATATAAAATGTCTCTATAAAGGGTACAACATGTCCCTCTAAAAGTAGAACAATAAAACCTTATCGGATAGGGAATGAATTTTCAACCGTATAATTAACAGGTCTCAATTCTTGTTACTAAGATACTTGTCACTAAGATAAGACTTGATGAGTTCTTGTATAGCTATACTGAAAGATTTTGATATTCAATTATGAGTTTCAAAATAAGGTAATCAAAGACCATTTTTATTGAAAAGGAATCAAAATGTTATTCACCAATTATAGAGAATTTAGACCGAAGAATTGGAGTAATTTCAGAAAGTCGTTTACATCAGTCAACTTAATCATGTAATCTGGGCTATGGATACGGATACGGCATCGGATATGACCCGAGGAAGGGGAATTATGGGGTATATTTGCCGGTTCGTCCAAGTTCCAACCCTCATTTGGGCTTACGCCGCCATCTTCCCCCTCCCCCCAGATGAATTCTTTGAAGTAATATTCCTAGCTTAGCTCTAAAGAAATCTCTCTCACACACCGTCGTAACTTTTCATGTTTTGTGTTTATAAAACCTTTTTAGCAGTAAGAGTTGAAATTTCAAAATCAAATCTTATCCAATCATAATACTCGAAATCTCTTGATTGAAAGATCAATTTCTCTCTCAAGCACAGAGTTTACTTTTTTTTTGTTAATTAATGGTCATATATTAGTATTTTTCGAACCACCCAAAAACATTACATTCAGTAGTGGTATCCCACCCCTATCGCGAAATACTACCAGAGGAAGGCAGGAAGCAGTATCAGCTTTACATAGCTGAAGCTTTGTTGGGATACGGCCCAGTGAGCATGTGCACACTTATTGCCTTTTCTAGAAATAAAATTAACATTCCAATTTGACCTATTAACTACAATACTTCTACATATTCGGATGAGATCATCACCTCTCCACTCCACAGCTTCATTTACTCCTCCGAGAGCTTTGTAGTACAGCTTCATTTCTAGCACACGGTTTACGATTTGGTTAAACTGTAGGTAATATTTTTTTTAATTTGTTTACAATAAATTTTTAATCGTTAAATTTTGATTTAACAATTAAAAATTCATATGTTGTAAATAATTATTTAATATATAGTAGAATAATTATTATACTATAAAATTAATAATTATTAATTCTATAGTGAATAATTATTTACAACGTGTAAGTTTTTAATCATTGGATCCAAATCTTACAGTTAAAATTTAATCTGTACAAACTGGAAAAAAAAGTATTATCTGCACCGTAACCAAACTGCACAACTTACTATCATCTACTTGCAATATAAGTTTAATTTAGTTATGGACTGTACCTAATCAATTGGCTATCTGTAATCTCATGGGACTTTTTGTACTACAAAAAAATCTACCATTTTCATTTCATAACCACTTATATTTAATTCCATTAGAACAATCTTATGAATTCAACTTCTTTCACAGTTAACTGATCATCCTCCACTTTCAATTTTTAGGCCATTCTTTCGTTATTAAAATATTTAGCCTTTTGGTAAATTTTAAAAATTATTTTTAGATTTATCCTCACTTATAAGTATAATTTCTCATTTCTATCTCATATTAATAAAGAATAAATTAAATTTACTAAGGATATAATATGAAAAAATTTCTTATTTCTTCATCAATTTATACAAAAAAAAATACAAAAAATCTTATATTTTGAAACATAGAAAGTACTTGTTTGTTGAAATATTTTGGCCGATCAGACTCATCGTGCACCTTTACCAATGATTTTTTTATTTAAGTTTCAACCTTATTTTAAAATAAACTACTTATAATATTTTTAAAGTTAAAAATAATTTTTGAATTATTTTCACTACTTATTTACTTTTAATTTTAACTTAAATAAGTTGAAAAAATTATTTTTGAGAAGTTACCTTGATGGTGCATTTTAAAACAACTTTCTCTTATTACAATTATTAAAAAATAAGAATTTTATTTTTATTTTAAGTCTAATTTTTTAAAATATTTATTTTTTAACTATTTTAAAAATTTTCAATAATAGAGAACATAATGTTTATAGTGTCAAGAATTTAGCATATATGATTGTTAGCAGTCATCGTTTCCCTACCGAAGGTGGTTAGTGTATTTGAATTTCAACTCTTTTATTTTTTTAGCTTTTTTTTATTGTTTTCAGTTTGAATTTCATATTTCCTTTTACAAAAATTTAAAGTATATCTTAATAAAACATAATTTTTAATTTTTTTTTTCATTTTGATGAGTTGCAATTCAAATACAGCCACCACCGTCGGCAACCTAAAACCCAATGAAACATCTAAGGAAGATGCGACATCTTATCCAAAATCATTTCAAAATTTTCGTGGCTTTATTTATTTATTTATTATTATTTTGATAATTCATGTATCTAAAATATGTCTAACTATTCCTGGACCTCATAACCCCGCTCCTAAGTTATGGGGTATGTAAATCGCAGGATGTGCACGAACTAACTTTCAGGTTCTCAAAGTCTCTGTACACTATTGCGTATAAAGGACCCACTCCAAACTGATTGTTCTACTATATACCCCGAATATAACTCCTAGGTTTCCAAGAGTTATAACTGGCAGTGATAGTATCTTTGATTATTCTACCAACTCGCATGTGCCCCGAGGGACATTGATGCCTCCGGTGAGATTTGAACTCTCAACCTTTAGGTTGAGGGCCAAACCCCTTACTAGCTAAGCTGACAATCATTGGCGGCTTTCTTTCTTTATTACTATGGACTGAAGTGGTTTGTGACATTCTCTCACATTATCCTTTGCAAAACTTTTTTATCATAAAATTTTCATCCTTAAAGTTTTATAATAGTCCAATTTTCTAAAAACTGGACTCTAGACATTGGGATTACTTGAATAAAAATATTTTCTTTCTTTTTCTAATTTTTTAACGTTAAGTCTAACATTTTTAAATACAAGTAAATTTTACTAGTATATTACTCGAACAAATTCAGCAAGGTTAAGACATGAACACTTGCAACATAATTCATTTGTACCCGTAAGTCTTTTCAAAGTACCCGAGTTCAAGTGGGCGTTACCAAGCTTTATTACGGATACTAAATTATTGATAATAACACGTTATTTTTTATTTAAAAAAGTAACAAAGCAGCCTCGACAGCGCTATTGGAGTCTCATTTCAAAAAGTCCCACCAATTGTAGTGGGCCTGTTTGAAATTACCCCCGCCAACTGTGGTAGGGTAACATTCCTTCAGTTCCATGTATTTTTTCTTTTTTTTTTTCAATTTTTTCCTTTTTTTAAGAAAATTCAATTTAAAGTGTAATTTATTGAGATTCTTTAAAATAAAATTAAGTAAAATTATAATTTTTTTGAAATAAAATCAAAGTTTAAATTTTCACGTTTTATGTTTTAAATTAGTATACATTATTTATCATCGTAATTAATGCACAAAAATATTTTAAAAAGTTCTAAAATTTTAAACTAAGCTTAAATTTTACATAGAAAGTTGAAATAATTTTAAACTTTAAAGAGAAAAAGAATTTAAATAAATAAATAGTAAGTGCGTGGTAATTAGATGTGAATTCCATTAGGTGACCAATCTTCCCCGCAGAAGCCAGCCTTCTTCTAACCTCTGCCAAAGATGGTCGTCGGAGACGCATCCGGGGCTCTTCGGCAATAACCTGAGAATCCAACAAAAACCCCGCTGATCACAGCCTGAAGACTTTCCGCGACGATATTTTCCTTTACTTCGGCAATGGTCATAAAAGATGACGACGATGTCTTAACTGAAATTCTACTACGCTTGTCACCAAAATCCCTCATCCGCTTCCAATCTGTGTCCAAGCGATGGCTTTCCATCATTTCGAAACAAAGCTTCCGCCGCCTCCACTGTCGGAGATACCCCGCCGCCTCCTCCTATGGACCCACTCCCCTCTTCTTGTGCATGAAAATAAGGGAAGTACAAAAGCTAACGAGGGATTTTGCATGAGTTATCTGGAGTCGTTGGGTTTTATCTCGTGTATAATATAGCTATAAATAGGAGTCATCTGATAGTGTTCTACTGTTGCTAAAACTTTGGTAGGATTTGACTTTTAGGCACTGAAGCCAACTTGTACATATAGGAATTGCAACTTGTACGGTTGTTCTCTGGTTTTTTGGTGAAAACTATACATTATGTTCCAAGAACAACTTTCTTCAGTTTCCACTTTGTCAAAAGCTCAATTTTATATGTTTCTCCTAAGGGGATGCAAAATCAATGGGTACACATACTTCCCGTTTGAATAATTTTCTCACTCGCAAAGTCTTGGGGTTTCACTCTTGCAATGGATTATTGTGCATTATGTTCTTAAGCTCGGATTACAGGCCGAGAGACGTTGTAGTTTATAGTCCTACTACGCACCAGTATAGGCCTATTCCGCCTGTGAATATCATGGAGTATATTGGGACTCCAGAGCTTCTAGCCCTAGAGTTTCCATATTTCCTTGCTGGTCGTCTAAAAGATGACATAGCTCGAATATTGCTTTTGATCCTTCATACGCTGATCACTACGAACTCTTATGTGAGCGGGCATTTGACTATGCGTACGTTGATGTATACGGCTTTTGTTTATATGCCCCTGAAACAGGGTCGTTTCCCTTTATATTTTGAAAATGGGGTGTTTTGGAATGGAAATCTTCACTGGGTTACTGATGATAAAGGGACTTCTGTACGTGGTTTGGAGAATGAGTGTCTCAACTGGGCTGGTTTGCCCATCTCAGCTGAAGATCAGTTAGGTTTCTGGTACTTCGGGGAGTATGAAGGTTGTTTGTATGCTAAGGAGAAAAATGAATCTCAGCCAGCGTTTTTTGATGTGTATGAGCTGGAGAATGACTACCCTGGATGGAACAGTGTTGACCTTGCTCCTGCGGCCACTTTATGTCTATCGATAGCGGACGAAAGAATCAATTGGGGTCGAATCTTCATACCTTATGTTCTGGTATGGGTTGCCGGCAAGATCTTTTCATATGATATTGATCATCTGATAGTGAATGAGATCGTGGGATCAGTGAGTGGTGAGTTCATAGCTGGAGAAACCTAAAGTTCAATCGGAATGATGCCTATCCACATTTCGAGACATTTGCTTGTGTTTAGCTGACCATGTTTATGCACTATGCCCAGTGCCTTGGTTATATTTCTTTGCTTTCCAGACTTAAATACTCTGTAAGGTGCAGTAACTCATCTTGTATTAGACTGATGTAATTCCAGTCTTCAGATTTTCTAATGACTCATTTGTCATAATAATCATTATAATCTCATGATATAGTGTATCACTCAATCAGCAATATCAATATTCACTTTGAAAGTTGACGAAGAAATATATTAGAAAAGTTACTTATGAATGATTCTTTTTAATTATCAATTACTTTTGCATGATTATTGAGTCATTTTGCATAAAGAATTGGTATAATTTCTTAATAGATTTATTACTCCGTTTTAAATTACTTGTCAAATTTGAAGATTACATACGGATTACGAAAATTATTAGTTTGGCTTGATTTATTGAGTTAATTGAACAAAAAAAATTCTTGAAACTTTAATATTGACTAATATGGTAAATTAATAAATGTGAGGGTAAAGTTAAAAAAAGGGATAAAATCCCTTCTTGAATTAGTGAATTGACAAGTAATCTGAAACAAAAAATAAGAAGTTTCGAATAAGTAATTTGGAAAGAAATGAATGGTTGATTAAAACGTTATGCTTAAACTTTGAAAATTCTTCATCACTGCTCCCCGACAATCACAAAAAATCATTTGTGAGGAATAGATCACAAGTACTAGGTCGTATGGTTGAGAGAGATTTTTGAAAAGAATCTTCATAAAGCTTTAACATTGTCTTGGTTTCTTCTTACATCCTAGTTTAGAAGTTTAGGAAGGAAAATGGCCAACTTCGTCCCTAAAATTTGGTTTGGTCTGAATTTTTTTTTTTAATCTTGAAGGTCTCAAAACAAATATTTTCGTACTGCTAAAATGGTTCCCCATCATCTCGTCAACGGATTTCTACTAGAAAATAGTATGTGTTGAGCACATAATATTTCTGTGAGACCTTATTTATGTAATTAAATATTTAAAAAAGTTTTAAATAGTTTATTTTATCTTAAAAGTTAATAACTAGTCACAAAATAGTCTATTTTTTAATTTTATATTGTTTGGACAAATATGCACTAACAGAAATGTCACATGCTCAATGCATGTAGTTTTTCAGTAAAAATTCACAGAAGATAGTGGTGTCAGGACTATTGTGATAGTACGTTTAGGGACTATAAAAGTTGAAAAAAAATTTATAAGACCAAACAATTAGGTGATCTAAGCCTTAGGAATCAAATCAGCTATTTTCCAAGTTTAGATATTATATTCAAGTAAATGTTAGAAAGAGAACGTATGGAGAATATGAGAAAGTCTTCGGAGTATTTCAAAGGTTTATTCAATTTATCGCCCTTGCAATACTAATTTTTTAATTTAAAAATCAATCAAACTTAAGATGCTACTTAATTAACAAAATCCCAACGATCAATCACTAATAAATTAAGAAACGTGATTTCCTAAAGCCATATCAATAACAACTCAAAAATCTTTTGCTACCCTCTAAATTTAGAAATTACTAAATAAAATTGAAGGATCGTAAATTATAGAAATTACTAAAGAAAATTTTCATTTACCTATACGCAAGGGTTTATACTACACTATCAAATTCAATTGCATTAAAGAACTCTTCGGATTTTTCTTTAGAGGTCTTGATCGTCTCCTTTCTTCAAGAAAACATGAAGACGACAGCTGATGAGAACAGTAAAGATGAATCCGGAAGATGTGGAACTTCTTCAATGGCGGTGAACGTGGTATGCATGGAGTGCCAGAGGAGCCAGGCACCCAACGGAGGTTTCGCTGTGGACGGCTGCCAGGAGTTCATGGCCAGCGGAGTACCGGGAACACCTGAGGCCCTCTTGTGTGCTGCTTGCGGCTGCAACAGAAGCTTCCACAGAGCAGTATCTGTATTTCCTGCAGCAAATTAGTTAGAGATGGTACGGAAATTTTTTCTGAGTAACTTGTGCTATTGATATAGTTTTAGGAAATTACGTCCTTTCTATTATTAGTAATAGTACTCTTCACGCGAATGCGCACATGATAAAATTTTGGTAAAATTAAAATTATTATCTAGTTTAACCTTTTTTCTTTTAAAGAATGTTATCTAATTTATTTAGTGAAATTTTATTATACACTTTTTTAATTATTTATAAAATAGTTATCTTTTTTAAGGTTTATATTACAGGACATTATATTTTAGAATAAGAAAAATTTACAATCATAACTAATGAATTAATATACTTAATATTAATATTTAGCCATTACAACTCTTTCCATCAACTGTTCTTATTATAACAATTGTTGTTTTATTATTTCTATTAATATTATGGGACATTTAAATATTATTCAAGAATCATAATAAATTTATTTTTTCATGCTTTTAATCAAATTATTCACTTTTGATATAAAGGTTAAATTTGTCTATTCAAAAAAGAAAAAAAATACTAAAGTTTAAATCACCATGACTTATATTCATACTTTTTATAATATTATAAATAATTGATCATTGGGATTTTGTTAACAACATCAAGCATCTAATAATATTCGTTTCAATCATCCAATACATGGTATTTTGAGGATGTAATGATAGAAAAAATATCCTCATGATTCATTTTGAGAGTTCGACTCTTGTAACATTCAAATATTCACTACAACTTCTGTAAAAGTTCCAATTTCATTTGTTCTTCTTCTGTCGAAGTTGGTACTATCTCATCTAGTCATACCCCAACTACACGATAAGAATTTTAGATTTAATATGCACATTCACAGCGAAATAACAACTCTAGGAAAACCCTTCTGATTAATGATTTCATTGACAAGATGAATACTCTAATATATATATATATATATATATATATATATATATATATATATATATATATATATATATATATATATACACTGTTTGTTTCAAATAAAAACTTTTGGTCATAGTAGGAGAAAGAATTCAACTCTTCACTACTTGATTAATAGGTTTCTCCAATTGCTTGTACAGCTTCTATGGCAAAAGGCCATGGCGATCCCCAAATTAGAAATAAATTGCCAAAAGCTTTTATGAACATTTGACTGAGATTATTACACACTTGCTGTAAATAAATTGCCTTCTACTATAGTCCTAGGTTAAGAAAAATAGTTTGTGTTTACAAGATTTTGTATTCTAGTTTAGTAGTTACCTAAATAGTTCAAGTCCGTTTACTTGTGTTAACTATTGTTTGTCTTCATTGCTCTATTGATGTTACCCTCTTTTAATTTATGTTTAGTAAATTTTTGTGTTCTTGTATAGTTTTATTCTTATTATTACCGAAGTACTTGAATAGGAAGCAACACAATTTTTCTTCCGGTTGATTTTATTTGTTTTACAATTGATCTGTTGCACTTCCCTTTTGCTTTGACAAACCCCCCCCAAGAGAACTCAAAAGTAATTTTCTCAAAAAATAGAAAAGAAAACTTAACTTTTGAGAAAAAGAAAAGGAAAAAATTGCGAAGTAAAATGTTGCGATTACATATCCAATCAATATAAGTTTGAGGACTCCCTTATAATTTCAAGTTAAGGGAAGCGACGGTAGAATAATAGATACCTTCTGCATTTCATAAATTGACGGATAATTGTAGACAAGAATATTTCAATGGACAATCAATTGTGAGAGAAGGGCATACTTGCATAGCTTCTGGGGAAATACAGAACAGGTTTATTCATTTCCCAGAAATAAAGCCCGGTGGTTTGGTAGGAAACAAGAAAATCTCCAATGGTAATTCAGAACCCATTAGAGGTTCAGCTTGATAAGCAGGTAGATTGTAAACAGCACCGAATGGCACATAAATGGAAGCAAAATACAGCTTTCCAAGATGTTCATGAGCTTCGGTGATGAAAGAGCCATTATAGGGTGAGCCCGGAAAGGCCAAATTCTCCAAAACTTTTCCATTTTTATCAATCTTCACTGCAGTTGGAACATTTGTACCGGTAGTCTGATTATTGACAGCAACCCAATAATTCCCTGATGGAATCCTCTGCAAGTTTGCTGGCCCTGATATGTTCAGCAGTAGTTCTGCTCTGTTTGCTTTTGGTCCGGTCAACCAGTACTTGGTGATTCTGTTGCCGGTGAACTCCGAAACGAGGACGAAGGAGCCGTCGTTGCTGGCTCCGACGCCGCCTGCTCCTTGAAGGTTTCGCAGTAACACTCTGATTCTCCTGGTTGCTGGATCAAACTCGATAAACCTTCCTGTTGCCTCGCCTGAGCTCTCGCTTAGATTAGTTTGACTGCAAGCTTTGCACCGAGATTATGACTGTTTCGTCTTGGTGAATAACAGTTGATGTCATTTTGTATTAGGCCATATGCTGTTTTTATCTATGGTGATATCGCTATAAGAAATTGTATTTTTAGTGAAAACAAATGTCCTCACTACAAGTAATAATATTAGTAGCAATTATTATTTGTGACAAATTTTTGGAGTCGTCACTAGCCATTACAAATACATCCGTTACTGATAAAATTGTGACTACTTTTAAAAGTTTGTCACAATTACTTAATGTTATTGTGGTAAAATTCTCGACACTACAAGCGCATTAGAAGAAGTGACAAACTTTGTGGTCATAAAAAATTTAAATATTTTAGACAATTGTTTTAATACAAAAAATATTCAATTTTGACGAATAGAGTTGTAACAATGCTACAATTTATTGTGACAACATCAACGACACTAAAATAGTTTAAAATAGTGACAAAAATTTTTTCACTCATAATTTTTAGTGAAAACAATAATATTGTCTGGTGCGAACATGGGCTTGTGCGCTGGTTGGGATAAAATTTCCAAATTTCTAATCGTTGTGCTGTTGGTTCCTTTGTGTCATACTTCCATAAATATTATATTTAATCTATATCAACATAAATTACATTTAATTTATATTCATTTCACTAATATCATTTTTAATATGCCCAACATTGATAATAATAATTATTAGATTACTACTTTTATATCTTAAAATATAGTACCTATTTTACAAAAATATACCTATCGCTTAATAAATAAGCATGTATTTCATTCATTAACAATTATTAATGTGATTTTCTTTTGATGAAATTTCTAAGTAGAGATGTATACGAACATGAATGAATCATGAAACTGCATGATCTACAAATATATGTAAAAGATCCTGCCTTTAGGTCATGAATGTGGATGAAAATTGTGTAGAAATAGATCTACCATAGTTTGTGGTCAAAATAGGGGCTGGAAAAAAAAAACAAGACAAGAAACAAAAGTATCAAAAGGATGCGGCCAAGATCTGGTCACCAGCCAAAGTCGGTGACCAAATTTGGTCGATGAAAAGATGCAGGTAGCTTCGCTGAATAGAGAGAAGTAGAGAGAATGAGGAGATAGTCAGTAGAGAGAGAAGTGAAAGGAGTTTTTTATACTTTCGATACATGAGATTTGAATATTTTATAAGAAAATATTTAATTTTGTTTCAAATAATAATATTAAAGAAGCAAAGATTTGATAAATACCTTCAAATCACTAAAATTTGTAATAGTGTCAAAATTAATCAATATAGTGATTAATTAAAATATATTATTGTGACAATACGTAGTTTGCGGTTAATTTGTTAAGTTTTGTAATGACAATGGCCTTTGTAACAAAAAGTAGATGATTTATATGTGACAAAATTTCTTGTTACAAAAATTGTAAATAATAGTGACTGTAATGGTACTTTCATTTTTGTGATAATATTAAGTACACGCTAATAGAAATTTTAATGACGTAAATTTTCGTCACAAAAAGTAAAAAATCAAGTGACAAAGAACTTTTGCATCACAATAAATAAAAATACGAGTGACCAAACTATATTTTGACACAAATAAGAATCACTTCTGTCAAAAAAAGTTGGTGCCAAACTGCATATGCTATTAGTGGCAATATTTTAGTGACAAAAGAATTACATCACAATTTATACATTAATAATGACAACTTATTTGTGAAAGATATTTAATCGTCATAATTAATACTATAGTAGTAACAAACAAATAAGCTGTCACAATTAATACATACATTAGTGATAATCAATTTTTTTGTCATAACAAATCTCTTATTTATGACAAAAGAGTTGTCACTAAATATCTTTAACTCTTGTAGTGTATTTATCATAGTGGGGCTATTGCCTCCATTCCCAATGGTCCAACCCATCCCCAAAGCACGAATAGCTTGAACAACTAAAAATGCCTTTTAGAATGAGCACACGTGCATGGGCGTGATTTTTTTGTGGTGATTGAGAAGATTGGACAAATTTGACGTAGTTTATATATTAATGGATATTGGAAAAACAAGTGTTTGGATAACAAGAGAGAAGTAAAAATAACTTATGAGCAATTATAGTCAATTTCTTCTGAGATCAACTCATCAAGAACACGTTAATGCACTCTCACCTGAGGTTATAGAGCCTGCTAACATCTGTAAAATAAATCTTTCCCTTTGTTTGATCAACGTCCAAACCGTCCAACCATTTGAAAGGCAATCCCTCGGCGCTGTCAGCGAGTTGGGTTGCAAGGCCTCCTTCGACTCCCACCTAGTTGAGGCCGTGGTAGGCGTCAGCGAGAATGAGCTTCTTGGTTTTGTAATTGATGGCTAAACCTAGCTAGAACCCTCCCACATACATATCCAAGTTCTGGATCGGTAGTGCCATCACAAACTTTGCTAGTTCTATGACGAAGAAAACAGAACCAAGAAGTAAAATTTTTTCATATTTGAACGAACATTAATTAAAACTTATTCAAAAGGGGTTGGGGTAAGAGAAAATTTAACAAAACCATGCATGGAAGTAGTAGAAGGAACCTGTTAGGAGAGGCATAGGCAAAGCTTACAAAGCCAACTCTAGGACCTCCATATTTGATTACCCTTCCATCACTGACGCCGGTGAAAAATACATTACTGAAAGGAATAAAGGAATAGGACTCTGGACCTCCTGATGGAACTTGGAAAGTGGTCTAGGAAGAGAAAACAAAGAAGGGGAAATGAATCAAAAGGATGAAAATGGATAGAATAGCCATGGCTGTTGCTTGGCAAGAGCCAAGAATTGCCTCTATTTATAACCCACCGGTTCTGGTCTATGGGTAGTTGAGCCGGGGGGGAAATGGAATAAGCCAATACTACCTTCCTAACACAATAATAGTCTCATTTTGCATTTGCGCATAAGTTAAGGTAATGATTAAAAAATTGTTAGGGTTAATATTAAAAAATTACCTCGACGAGTACCTGATGTTTTAATTACATCAAATACACCCCCCATGAGTTATCGGCGTTAGAGCATCTAATGGAAAAGAAAAATCAATGCTTACACGTGGATAATTGTTTTAAAAGTTGCAGCTATATTGAACGCTAAAAATAATTTTTCCAAGATTTTCCTTCATAGGCTATTGAACTAAAATGTTTGGAACTTTTTTTTTAGCAAACCACTAATTTGTTTTAACTCAGGTTTTCTTCATACCACACTCCTAATTTTCAAAATATTTGATTCATTTCCACATTAAATCTATCACAACTAGAACTTAATTATATTAATAAATATTGGACAAATTTCCCATTGATCCCAAAGCAGCAAATGAAAATCAACTCAGGCAAATGTGACAATCACAGTATGAATTTTTTTGAATGCTCAAATTACAACTTAATTTTTCAAATGAAATTTTAAAGCTTTATCTAGTGAAGAAATTATAATTTGAGGATTCGAAATATTTCCTACCATGATTGTCTTCAGTTCATGCAGTGCACGGCTTTGCTTCATGCCACAAAGACATTTTCTGGAATTGATTTTCATTAGTTGCTTTGAAGAATCAACTAAACAGTTGTCTAATATTTTCCATCTTGTAGTTTCTTCTATTATAGATCCAGGGTGCAAATAAATTGGAAGGAGTTTGATATGAAGAAAAGAGAAGTTAAATCAGTTGTAGAGATTTGGGGGGCGGGGGGGGGGGGGGATGGGAGAAGAAACAAATAGGTTCCAAACATTCTTATTCAATAGTCCATGAAGGACCATCCTGGAAAGAAAAGATTTAGTGTGTATTTGGATTGTGTTTGATCAGGAGAGATTTTGTTTTGGGTTCTGTGAAAATGAATTTTTTGTGAAAGGAGAAGTATGACCCAATTATGTGTTTGATTGGGAGAGATGCAATCCAAATTAAGTGAATTTTTTGTGAGAGAAGAAGTGAGACTCAATTTTATGTTTGGTTAAAAGATGTAATCTAAATTAACCCTTATATATGTTCAATATAGCTGCTGTTTTCAAAATTAACCATCCAAGTGCAAGCATGAATTTCTTTCGGTTAGATATTCTAACATCGTTAAGTCATGGAGGTATATTTGAAGCAACTAAAACGTTAGGTACTCATTTGACTCGAACTCAAAACTTCAAGGTAAATTTTTTTTTTTTTTTGTATTAACCTAAGTCGTTATTAACCAGTGCCAGCTGCCTAAGAATTGCCTTTCGGAAGGGCCTCTTCAAGTAAGACTTTACTACAGACTTCAGTAGCTCGAATTGAGTTGACTCTACTGGTATATTGAGATCAACCGGTTAAATCTTCATAGGGAAAGACGTTAATTGTGTGAGTAAAATTGCAGAGGTGAAGGCTGCTCTACTACTTTGTTTCCGACTCTTCTGGTGCCTTTAGTGTTTGTTAGGAATCCCACATGGTTTATCTAATCAACAATGAAACTTCAAAAATTTTGAAATTCTCTTTCAAAATGGTTTTCTTCACTTTTCTTTTTAACTATTTCTCCATGTTGTTTCTTCTTCTTCTTCTTCTTTCCTTGGTTTCTTTTCTCCATGAAGTCTGCTATTCTTTTCAGAGATTTGGACAAGAGAAGAGAAATTGTGGAGGAAAGAAGGAAGGCGAGATTTAAGAGCCCTGGTTAGTGATGCTATTAAGTTCAACATGCACTTTCAATCCACCAATTCCCCCCCTAGATCTCTATCTAGTCATGCTATTCATAGTAGACTTCAGAATTTATGTGAGGTCCCTGGCCTCAAACGTGTAGGGATTAGGACACAGGTAGTTATGCAATGCACCTCGTGAAGTATTCTGTGTTTTTAGTGTCTATATAAATTAATAATGTACACAAGTACTATAGAATCTGCCTAACATCAATATTATTAATAGCTTACTATGTCTTACATCCTTCGTTTTTTTATTTGTTTTAAAATATATGAGTTATTTTTATATAAATAGTTTATTTATTATTTTATTTTTAACTTTATTATTTGTTTTCAACTAATTATTTAAATATTTTTGTTTTTAAAAAATTATTAAATTTTCAACCAATCAACCACTTAAAATATCAATTTCTTATGTTAAACTTGAATCTAACACACTAATCAATCATTTTTAAATAGGGACATTTTAAACATCTATAAAATTTTGTTATAAAATTTATCAAAACTTTAATTCTCTTGTAAAAAGGAAATACTTCATATATTTCTAAAAGAAAATATTTCATTTTTTGCCCTTGCCATCAACTTACATACTTTTCTCTTCACAAAAAAATGTTCTCTACTATATCCATTATATTTTGAATTGAAAATTATTGTAATTAAAAAATTCAAAATGAATTATTAATTGGATCTAAATTTGATAAATTTTGATGTAACAAAAGTATAGTTTTATGGTGGTAACTGAGTAATTTTTCAGCACACCATAAGTTCCTCCATTCAATAATGTTATGTCAAATATAGTGTAGATCACAGTATTAGTGAATTAGTAAGTAATTATATTATGACCTATAGTACACTTGACATAATATTATTGGATAGATTATAACTTATGATATGCTAAAAAATTACTGACTATCACCATAAAACTTCTCCACCTAAACATATTAGTATATCCAAGCAATTCTTCCTCAAGCCTTCCCGTACCCCCCCCCCACCCCCCCCCCACCCCCACGCCTCACAAAAAAAAAATGCTATTCTTCAAATAGAATTTTTGAAAAATATATATTTTCTCTATGTCCCATACCATTCATCGATCCAGTTTTTCCTTTTCTTCTCTATTTTTCTTTTTCTTTTTAGTTAAATTATACTACTCAAAACGACAAAAAGATCCTTTTTATATGGTATACTTGCTATTCAATTATCTATTTTGCAATATATATGAGAAATTAGCTACATATACTCAAAAAATATTTTTATTTTTATTTAATCAAAAAATTTATTTTATATTTTGATATACATTAATTATTTTCAATCAATCATATTTTTGGAAATTTTTAATTAATTATATTATTAAATTTTTAATGTTAAAGTGGAATTCAAAGAGAAGAGCACCATTGCAGACATGTACTACTGTAGCAGAATTTTAGAGGACTAGAAAGCTAAACTGATATTGGTTTAAGATGTGTTATAAATTTGATCGATTTTTTACTCGTATAATTTAAAATGAGTGTGAAAATTTAAAAGTGCAAAGAAATACTATAAATTAACAAAAAAAATTGCTCAAGATATTTTTATTGATACAAAATATTTTTTAACAATTTTTATATTTATAATTTTTAAAATTTTTTAAAAATAATGTGGTGGTACGCCCAACAAAAATGGGGATGCCCAAATTGGGCGTCCCTTCTCCTGGCTTACTCCAACTTTTGGCACAACCCACAGAAGGGTGCATTCAAAGTTTTTTATGTTTAATTTTTTAATAATAATAAATTTTTATTTTTAATAAATATTATTTTATTAATTTTAATATTTTTAGTTATTATTTTTTACTTTTAAGTTTTTAAAAATTTTATATTAATATTTAAAATTATAATGGTTCAAAATTAATTTAAAATTTTGATTAAAATCAATTGCAATTTTCAAGATCATGTTTTCTCATTTAATTTTCAAAAATTTAAATATGTGATAAAAATTTAATATCAATATAATTTGAATAGAATGATGAATCTTGATATTATATTAAATTTTATTATGCAGTGATTATTAAAAAATAAATAAAATAAATATGTAATATTAAATTTAGGAATCTTATAGAATAAACATTAAAATTATTTAAAAATTATTATTTAGTAATAAAATTATCATACGCTTAATACCTATGTTAACAAAAAAAATCCTTGAAAAGGGTGTCATATGTACGCAGTGTTATTTTTTTCTAGATCTCATCATAATATTCAAAATTTAACACGCATAGCTATTCAAAAATAATTCATATATATCATAAGATGAAAATAAAAAAATTTAGTAAAAAGAGAAAAGTATAAATAATTCTAAAATAAATTAAACAAATTATATATTGAATTGCTAAGCACAACATAATTCTATTGATACTAAAACAATTTTTAACTATTTTAACCTTTCATAATTTTTTTTAATTTTTTAAAAATTTCTAGAGTTTGTAAGTGGCGCCCAAGCTGGAAGCATTAAGGTGGCGCCCAACCCCAATCCTTTATCGAGCAAAAGGGAAGCCGTAAAGATAAGGTCCTGCAGAGTCCATTTTGCAAGAGCACAATATTCGTTGAATTAAATTTAAAATTTAATTTAACGGATTAAATTTTTTAACTCTTAATTATATTTTTAAAAATAATTGTAAATTTTTGGCATGGATCAGATCCCCCGGATCGAGTTCGGTCCTTCGGCAAAAATGCCCTGCAGGTCCTAACCGAACTGAAGCCAATGGCGCCGTGGCGCGTATTGACTTTGTTCAACAATGACATACTGATCCACGGATTTGTTCATTAACTTGTCAAAACTGCAGAAATACAAGATAGCATTAGCAAGAGAGCTGTTTGGTTCAACAATCTACCATCCCTAACCAGTTGATCCTCTTGTAGTTTTATGTATTGTTCTTTGCATTCAAACTTCTCCTGCTCGAAATACGGTGACTTTAAGCACCTCGCCATTAGTCTGGATCAACTCAAAGACACAAACATCTCCGGTATTCAGTTCTTTTCCCCTTACAAAACCAGACCATCCTTTGCTCAGGCAGGTCAACTTACCACCCCTTACTATACATCGGACAGGCCACTTCTTGTTATCTGAATCGTGAAGCTCCATGTGTTTTGGACAGTGCCGCAAATGTTCTCTGGAAAATTCGGCAGGCACATTCTGCAGAAGCATGACGTGTTGTTATAACAATGTGTCTAGCTTTATCAATGAATGTAGAGTTCGAGAATTAAAGGCTCACCAAAATTTTAACTCTGTAGATGTTGTATGATCTCAAAGGCATTACGAATGAAGGATTAACGGACTTGTATGAATTTGCAGCCTCGAGTGCCCTCTTGCTGGCTTTAGATGCTTGTCTGTTTGAATAGTTCCCGTAAGAAGATTTATGTTTTCCTGATTAAGGTTACAAAATTTGGTTACTAGAGTCCTCAACTTTTGTCAATTCAGTTTAAGATAGAAATTGCTGTTGGCAACTTACTTGAACAACTCTCTTGATTGAGATCATTAAAAGATTCTGGCGGGGGAGCATCTGTACTTCTGCTGGACTCACAATCTAAATTTATAGGGCTTGCCTCTCGTTTTCTCCTTTTGCTGACTTGATTCTGGCGTTCTATAGAAGCAACAGTTTTCGAAGACCTGAGTCTTGTACCAGCAAACGGTGAATCTTTAATTTCAATAGCTGCACTTTTGTCACTGTCATGATCATCTTCTTCTTCCACTTCTTTTACTACTTTTGCATCATTACGAAATTCTTCTTCGAAGAACATACTGTCCATATTACACCTAGGATTTTCAGAACTACAACTAGATGGATATTGAATCTCAAGGGCTGTAAGGTTAAACACGCGAACATCAAATTCTGAATCTCCTCTGTATGTGAAGTGTAAAAGGTACCCAGAAAGAATAGAGTGATGACTCATAAACTTTTGCCAGCCATCACAAAGAAGAAACATATTGCCAAACTTTTCTATTCCTACTTTCCAAATGCTACCAGCAGGATCTACAAGTCTAGTAACCTCAGAAAGTTCATCACCATATTTTTCAGAAAACTTTTTTGGTAATACCTGGAAGGAGAAGATAAACAAAATCAAACCCAGACAGACACAAAAATTCTATGATGGCAGTACATCTTGAAAGAAACTAACAAAGAAATCCGACAGAAATCTGATCCTGCCTCTGACAGGCAGAAAGAAACCTTTGAACAAAGATATCATAAACAACTTTAATCCTGCTGAATCCCATTGCTACTTGTTACATACAAGAAATTGATAGTGTGATTGAGCAAGTCTTTACATAGTATTAAATTTGCTTCTTGTTAAAGCGTTAAGTGAATATGCATATGCATCAAAGACTGAAATGTTATATCTCCTGAAGGGCAAGATTTTGCGGATTCAGTCCTACTAGACATGATTTATGAACCTTGATCATCAAAATTTTGGGCAAGGGTAGTCCGTACAGTATGAAGGGTAAAGCCTTAATCACTGCTCAATGAAAGTTTTAACTTTTAACTGCTAAATCAATTATTTGAATATGGAATTACTTTATTTAGTTCTATCATCAATGGCCAACAAGTAATAATAAGACAGAAGTGCCTCTGCAAACTTAGGCACAGAGATAAAACTCTACGAATTCACAAATCAATTACTTGTTGACAGATGCTGAAGTCAAGTGGAACAATTAGACCTATTCATTTGGAGAACCATTGGAAAATCCGAAAGTTTAGACAGCAAGCAAACTTTTCTCATCTTGCCCCATTTTGGCATATTAATTTATTGAAATTAAAGAAAAATAAAGTCAAAGTCCCATTTGCAATTCCTTAAGGTGATAAATGTAGAGAAGAAAAGACAGCCAGGGGAGATAATTATGTTATTGCAGACTTGGACTTGGATAGACACAAGTGCATCAATAGAAACTGTCTTACCACTTGAAGCCTAACTTGTATAGCTTCCAAACCATATTAGTAATTCCTCTTTAAGTACTAAAACTCTGATTTTTATTTTTTATTTTTGGCCATATCGCAGTTGTGTCATAATGGATCAAACAGATTCTGAAAAGACAGAATCTAGAAATGCTTGTGATCAACAAGATCTAAATGTGAAAAATTATATTTTTTCCTAAACTACATGTGAAAATACTCCAGAAGAAATCTGTAATAAGATCATGTGAGAATTTCTTACATGCAGGATGCAGCATTGCAGCTCGATCTGCTTGGAAGCAAGTGTTTATTTATTAAACTAATTCTACAGGCCAGTAATCGTTAAGGAACTATTGATCTAATTCAATTAATATAGTATACATCCATATTTGCGCCAAAACAGAACAATATTCACGAAAATTTCAAGAAAGGCATAACCACAGTTAGCCCACTTCTATAGTGCCCCAGAAAAGGGAAAAATCATGAATCGCTCCGTTTATGCTTTAAAAAATTGGTGAAACTTTGCCTACTTATATACTGAACTTCACAGGAATTTCCTTTGACACAAAAATTCAAATTATTACTGCAAGCTGACAAGAAGGGAGAATCTTTTGTAATTACAGGAAACCAAGATAGTAACTTTCTATCCAACGCTACAGAAGCATTCACTTTTTGATTAAATTAAACCTTGATCATCAACTAATAGTTAGAAAGATTCAAGAAGTTTCACGTTTAAATTGATAGAAGGCGGAAATAAGTACCAGTTTGTTCTCTTGAAGAACAGAAGGCATGATAATCCTGAAGAACCTCGCAACTATCATCTTTCCGGATTCCCACAAGACCAAGAAGCTCTTGCGTTTCAGTATTGGTTTTGGCTTTGTTTTTCGTCTTCAGGAAGCATTGTTTCTTTTCAAGAATTACTCACCAATGACAGAAGTCCCAGAGTACGAACATGCCGCGTCAAATCTTCTCGTTGTAGTTTCAAGAATGGAAATTGGGAACTTCTTCGGCTTGGTTTCCCGAGCAAAGGAGGAAAATTGATTAAATTCTACTATTAAATTATAATTATTTATATTCATAGGAAAGTCTCTTTATTTAGAAAATCAAATACAGAATATTTGATTTACCAAAAAAAAACAAATACAGAATATTTGAAAAGAGAATCTCGTAATCTTTGAATCTAAAAGGAATAAAAACTTTAAGGGATAAGTGTTTCTTTTTTATTTTTTAATTGGTATTTTAGATAATATTTTATTACAGAGTTCAATATAATTTTTGTACTTTGAATCTCATTTATTCTCTCACAAATAATTATCTTTTCTGAAACTGAAGACAAAAAATCTCAAACCAAAATACTATCTAATCTGACCATATATCTCCTTTCTCATATTATGTTTTTCTCCTTTTAGACCTTTGACAATGTAATATTATTTTAATTAAAATTTTATATCTCAATCTTTTAAATTTTTTTTTTCTTTTGAAAAGAGTAAAGAACATAAAACTTAAATAAATTAACTATAACTTGTTAGTGTAAATATTGTATCTCACACAATTCACAAATATTATTATTTAAAAAATATTAAATCTTTGAAAGATAATTCAATTTTATAAAAGCTCAAATATTATATTTTTGTCCACATTAGATTTGAACATTATACTACTTAGATTAGTTCTGATACAAAACTCAATATAAAATTTTCATGAGTAATATATTCTTTCTCATAAACAATTTATATTTATAAAATTCAAGATAAAAAATCTTAAATTTAAGTATTATTCAATTTCGCCATAAGATTAAGCGACTAAAATTTAAAAACTTATTACTTAAAAAGATTAAAAAATAACTTCCAACGAAGATATGATACTTATACATGCCTAAAAAATATTTTTAAAAAATTCTACTTCCGAGTTACTCGTAGTCTTGCCATATAAACTGAACGAGGGAGCAGGGGATTGTGCATGACTGCATGGAGGAGAGTATGCAAGTAGACCATGTGAAATGCACCGTCTGATCAAACGGTTCATATCAACTTCACCCGCAGGTCCTGTAGTACTCTCAATCCTTGATACTATCGCCAATATCAAAGATCTATTGTTCAAAGGAGCGAATGAAAAAGCCGTTAAACTCTTTGCCGAGCATGTCCACCCCATCTTTCCTAGCCATGAAAGCTCCATCTTTCTTCTTCCTTCAATCATCAAAGCATGTGCACATTCTCAAACGCATAGATTTTTGGGTCTTCAGCTTCACTGCAGTGCCTTCAAAACTGGGTTTCATTCGGAATGTACTGTTTCAAATTCTTTCATTTCATTTTATTCCAAGTTATCGGATACCGAGAGTGCGTACAAAGTGTTTGAGACCATGCCTCATAGAGACACCATTTCTTGGAGTTCCATGATAAATTGCTATATTCAAAATGGGATTTTGTTTGAGTCTATTACGTTGTTTAAGGACATGTATGGTGTTCTTTCGGTTAGTGTCCAGATGGAAAATGTTGATCTAGGAAGGTGCATTCATGCTCTTGTCATTGTTGATCAAAGACTGGAAAGTTCAGTTTTGCTGTCCACTGCATTGATGGATTTTTATTTCAAACGTCACGATCCAGTGATGGCATTTCGTGTTTTTGATAGAATGGAGGAGAGAAATGAGGTCTCATGGACCGCCATGATCACCGGATGTGTAGCTAATCGTGACTTTGCAAATGCAGTGGATTGCTTCCGTGCAATGCAGTTTGAAAATATTAAGCCCAATAGAGTTACATTAATCAGCTTATTACCAGCTTGTACTGAGTTTGGTTTTATAAAACACGGGAAAGAGGCCCATGGATATGCTATTCGTAATGATTTTGATTGGGATTTCAGATTTTCCTCAGCTCTTATACACATGTACTGTGAGAGTGATACTGAATTGAGGGCCGCAAGGCTTATTTTTGAGAGATCACCAAGAAAGGATGTTGTAATGTGGAGTTGCATGATTAAGGGTTACTCGAGAAGTAAAGATAGTGCTGAAGAAGCTATAAATCTTTTCAATGAAATGCGAAAGGAGGGAATTCAACCCAATAGTATTACTATGTTGGGAGTGATCTCTGCCTGCACCATGACATTGTCAATACACTATTCGCGTGGGGCTCATGGGTATGTCCTGAAGTCCTGCTTGATTGCTGAACTAAATATTCGAAACTCACTTATAAGCATGTATGCGAAGTGTGGTTTTTTATCAAATTCTGTTCAAATTTTCAAAGAAATGCCATTCAGGGATCCCATTTCATGGAGTGCAATTATTAGTGCATACAGTCTTCATGGTTATGGGGAGGATGCTTTGAAACTCTTTCAGGAAATGAAAGTGCAGGGAATGAAAGTAGATGCAATTACAATTCTTGAAGTCATAACAGCTTGCAACCATGCTGGCCTTGTAGAAGAAGGGCAAAAGCTTTTCAATGAAGCTCTAAGAGATTATAAAATATCCTTAACTGTAGAACATTATGCCTGCTATATCAATCTCCTTGGAAAAACAGGGAAGCTTGAAGAGGCTTGTGAGGTTGTGTTTCAAATGCCTTTTAGACCTAGTGCTAGAATTTGGAGTTCTTTTGTTTCTGCTTGTAAACTTCATGGAAGATTACAAGTTGCAGAAGTGCTAGGACAGAGGCTAATCAAGTCAGAGCCAGAGAATGCGGCCAATTACACACTGCTAAGTATGGTTTATGCAGAATCTGATAATTGGCACGCTGTAGAAGAAGTAAGGAGGAACATGAAAAAAAGAAAATTGTTGAAGAACTATGGGTTCAGCAGAATCTAGCTTGATAAGTTTGTGACAATGGCTTCACTTGGCAAAATCCCTAAGATATTAGGTCGAATTTTGTGAGGAATCAAAAGTTCGTCTTATGCTGCATTGATGACCAGCACATCCGGATTCTGATCTACCATGAGAAATGAGAATGGTTAAATGGTTTAAAATATGGTCTGACATGTTTAACTTTTCATGTTTTTTATACCTCAAAATGAAGTACAGAGTATATATCGTTCTAAATTGATGTCAACATAGGAAGATAAAGGGAAATGGTAGCCTGGTCTGAACATGCGGATTTCCTCTTTTATATTTGGTATTCCCTATTTAAAAGCACAAAAAAGTCTTTAAACATTATTCTTTCCATTTCAAAATATAAAATTTTTGACCTTTTTACATTAATTAAATAAGAAAAGAATTAAAAATATTTTTTACACTATATTTTTAATTAATTTTATTAATATAATAACGAATAAATATAATTATATTTGTGATAAAAATAATTTTAAAAAATAATTTTTTAAAATTTGTAAAAGAACCAACATTTTGAGAATGGAGAAAAAGATTAAAAAAAAAACTTCATATTTTAAAACGGCAGAGTAACAAAAAGAGCAAAGTGATCAAAACAGCGTTTTCCTCTTATATATTTGGTATTCCGATTTGTTGGATAGGAGTTTCCATGAAGTGCTAAAATCTAAACTTAAATATATAGAGAAAATCAATCAACATTTAACAAAAACTATGCCAACATCAACGAATTTCATTCCTTGTCACTGTTGATCCCCGAAGTGAAAAAAATTCACTCATTCGACTTGCATCAATAACATTCAATTCAAAACTCTGAATAAATTCTATTCAGCAATCCAAGGCATTGGCTTTCCTGCAAAAGACTGAAAAAGGAATACAAGCATGATTCTGCTGCATAGTTTTGGGTAGATAAATTAACACCCGCGGGTTTGCCCCTTTGACTTTCCATTTTCCCTAAGTAGCAAAGGGGAGTCCCGTTGATACATGTATGATACTTCTGCAATCTAATGTTTTTGTAGTTAATGCAAATGCAACTGAAGATGAAACAAATATCTGAGTACTTCTCTCTATATCCAAATCTTCAACAGAGTAATTGATTTTTGTTTTACTGTGTTTTTCACCCAATTACTACTAGTCTAATACTCATAATGAAAAGGAACAGAGAGAGAGAGAATAGAATACAAACTCGAGTACTGCGACTACCTTTTAAAATTAGGAAAGCAAAACTAAAAAGAGAAGGAAAGGAGAAAAAACAAAAACATTGCTAATTAGAACTGATGTCTTGCACAATAGAAGCTAGGGTTTAACTTCAAAAACTCTCTTCTTGTTTTCAGTGGACACCCAAGCTACATATAGACACGGGCTGCTAACATTTTCTTGGCTGACTATTTGAGAACAAAAAAGATAGCTAACCCTTTTACATGATACATCAAGGAATACTTGCCTATTCGATCCTACTTTGGCAGAATCATAAAACTCACACATGCACACATCTCAACAAGTAGCAACTGCCCAAAAATGGATCAAGTGGTGGATGAACCAGCTGCAGCAGATGCATCTGTCTGGCTATCTGATCTGGTAGTGGCTTGAGACGGAGGAGTATAAATTCGTGCTTTTTTCAAAATTTCAGCAACCACCCAGTGCTTCCGCTTGCTCAATGGCCGGGAAGAATCCAATCTGACCTGCAAATACATTTTCATAGAAAACAAACTAAAATCACTTTCACAACCTTCATTATTCTCAAATATGACAATAAACAAAATAGTGTTTCCCTTATCCAGTCCAAGAAACCTAAGAGAAGTTATTATAATCACAGTACTTGAGAAACTGAACCAAGAAGATTAACAAGGAACATCGAAGAAATTATATTACAAAGTCATGAATCTTATCCAACATTCTTTGCATATTAGGATATGCCTCTCTACAGAAACCTAAGATAACAAGAAAACAAAAGAAAAATTATAAAGCAATAGGCACATGACTTCAATTTCCTTTCCATCTACTATTTCTAAACAGGATCTACAAGAAGTTTTCTTTGTATTAGATATCCTTGACATGGAGTAACAGTATCAATATTCAGTAAACCCTGTTCAGATCCTAGCAAGGTAAGAAAGGGGAGAAAATGAAAAATTAACTCATTATCTTCATTTAGAAGGAAAAAAAAATTTCAAGCTATTGTTTTTCTTTATTTAGATTGTGGATTCTGGGAAAGAAATGAGAGAGGGGTATAAAACAGATGGACAACTGAAAGATAACAATTACATAGTGAGGATCAGTTTGGTTACTCATTGCTTTTGTGCGGAATGAAAAAAAGATCTGAATACTTTAATTACATTCAAATTTATATCAAACTGTGATGCAGAAATTGTTGATTCTGTCTTCTTAGGATGTACAACCAATACATATTTATTTAAGCGGCCTCAATTAACAAGAGAGCAAAGACCACGCCACGAGTTACTTTCCCCAAAGCAAGAAACAGTTTACTCTAGAACTGTGACTTCAATCATCAACATTTTCAGCTCACAGCTTCCGATCGTTTGGTTAAGGTACTATAAGCAACTCCAGTAATGCCAACTTACCTATCCCCTGATCTTTTTTCCACCGAAAGCGTTTAATAAAAGCTGCTCAAAGCTAATCACTGAATTTGCAAGACTAACCCAGGATACCTCATTCCCATCCTTGATATTCTTAGCACCCTTATCCTCGGTTTTAAATCATTGAGTTAAGAAGCCAAAACTTAGTTTGCAGAAAATGAATGAAATAAATTATATAAGCCAAAATCATACATTACATCATGGTAAAATTTATGCCCACAAGACCAAGATGTAGAACAGAAGAAATGAATCATACAGAACGCAGTGGTGGTGGATAGAATCTTCTACCACTAGATCCACAAACGATTTGTTCAATGGCACCTCCGTGTACATTACCCACAGCAGGTACAATGAATAAAACATACCTCTAACTGAATAACCAGAAATATAAAATTTAGAACTAGAATACATCCAGAAGATTAGAAAGAAATACAAGAACCAATTTCTATAATTAACTAAAGCTAGCTAAGGTCAGGAGTTTGATTGCAATGCCATAACTTATAATGCTTAGCTTCATATGATCACTTACACTTTTTCTAATCATTTTTCTAGCCAGATTGCATATATGTTGGCGGTCTAGCTTCATCTGCCAGATTGCACTGTATGTTTGAATTTAGTCTTATGTTGAAAGTTTTTCATTAAGTTTCGGAACGAAACCTTATCCAAGTAAACCCAAGGTATAAACAAGCAGATTTTATACTAGAGTGCAACTGTAACAGAAGTAATCCTTTATCTGAAAGAAGAAAGCAAGCAAGCAATTCAAATTGTCCTCATACACTCTTGTGCTCTTCATCCATCCTTTCAATTGCCCAGGACACCAATTTCTATTGGTTTTACATGATTTCAACAAACTACATTTATCCTCTCACACCCAACGCACGGAAAACACTGAATTAAATCAGCCCAGATAAAGTCACCATTGAATTATAAAAACCAGCACTATTACAACCCCTTTCCTTCCCATCCCAAAACAGAATCAATCTCAATTTGTTACCTCCAACACATCAAATCAACTCCATGCCCCTCCATTTTTAAAAAACGCCACAACCTCTTATACACACATGGATTTGTGACTGCATAATGAATCAAATTCACAGATAAATCATAACAAAATCTTTCACTGGAAATAGAATATTACGAGGGCATACCCGGTCGCCGATTTTACATTCGTTGCGTTCGTCGTGCGCCATGAATTTGGAGGTGCGCTTGACATAGCGATTGTAAAGCTTGTGGTGGAAGAGTCGGTCCACTGCCACCACCACCGACTTCTGCATCTTGTTCGAAACCACCATTCCCACCACCGGCTTCATGGTTGCTCCGCCGTTCTTCTAAAACCCTACGTCAGCTCTTCCCCTATGCTACCAGAAAATGATAAACCTCGCACTCGTAGCGCCTCGTGAGTCGTGACGAGTATTCGCTCGTCATTTTTCTTTCTTTTTTTTTAAGGAATATATTTTGCTGTTTGCTTTTTTTTTTTTTTTTGAAAAAAAAGGAAGAATACTTCTCTTCCTGTGTGATGCAATTCTTTTTCTTTTTTTTTTTTGAATTGTGTAGATGAGCTTCAAAAAAGGAAATAAATTAAATAATTATTTTACTCTCACTTATTTGAAAATTTTTAAGACGGCCTTATTTATTTTACATATACTTTTTGACTAATTGTTGGATTCATATATATATAAAATTTTAGCAATGACGGCTGAATTGCGGTTATAAATAGCAAGCAATTCATATATAGAATGATTAATTTAATATATTAATTTTGACTTAAAAAATAGTAACAAATATTGATAGTATTAAATTTTAAAAAAAGTTCAATTTTTTAACTGCATCTAATATGAGTTTTACAAGTGTATTTTTATTTGAAAAATACTTAATTAGTTTATTATCTTTTTTTATGAATACTTAGTTATCTTAGTGCGTTATTATTGAAAAAAGTTTGTATTATTTGAAAGCTATTATAATTTTTACTTATTCTCTCGATTTCAAAATATACATCATAATTTCTTTTTTAGTTTATAATATTTGTCTTCTTTTAAAATAAATAATTGATTAATTATATTTTCTTTTCAAATTTTGTCATTGTTTCTAACTAATCATTTAAATACTTTTATTTTTTTAAAATAATTAATTTTTAAATCAACTATTTAAACGACTAATCTCTAATATTAAATTTAACTTTATAACACTAACAAAATACAAAGGCATTTTGAATATTTATTTAATTTTTTATAAAATTTATTAAAATCTCAATTCTCTTGTAAAGTTAAATTATGACATATATTTTGAAATGAGAAAAATATTAGTTTCTTTGCCATACTTTTTCTCAATCTGTTGCCATATTTGAAATGATTTACCTCATTCTAACTGCATTATTTATGCATAATAACAAAAACTGCATTTCATAGTTTAGAGAAGGAAATTAGAATACTTTTGGATGGAAATGCAATAAATGAACGTCTTGAGTATTTAGGTATAATTTTTTAACGAAATTAAGTTCAAGTACAAAAGTTAAATTTTTAAAAAGTTTAAGCAACGCTAAGTAGGGGTGTTCATTCGGTTATTCAGTTCGATTTTGTTGGGATAATTTAATTTTCGATTCAATTTTTTAAAAAATTTACAAAAAACAAAACGAATTGAATTTTTTAAAAAATATAACCGAACTGAACAAATTATTTCGGTTCGATTCGATTAAAACCAAAATTGAAGAAAAAGTAAAAGAACGCATTTTTGTAATGCGTTCTTAAGATAATTTTATTTTTAAAAATTAATTTTTATCATATAATGCATTATCAAAATGCGTTTATATATATATATATTTGATTTTTCGGTTCGGTTTTCGATTTGAGAATAAAAATCTAAAATCGAGCCAAATTTAATTCTAACACAAAAAATTGAATTGAACTGAACCAAAAAATCGAACCAAAATATATATTTCGATTCTATTCGATTTGATTTTTTGAATTACACTAAATAATAAACACCCCTAACACTAAGTATATTTATTGAGAATTTAATAATTTAAAAATTTTAATGTTTTGCTTCTTAAAAAATTCTTCACAATATATCTTACTTTTAATATAACATATTTTAATTCTAATAACTATTTAACTCTAAAAAATACTTAAAATTCAAAAAGGAAAAAAACTACTTAGAGAGATTTAACCTAATTGGATATAATTTTTAGGAAATTTAACAAAATGAATCAGAAATTCAGAACATAAAAAGTTTTGGCAACAAAGGATCAGTTTCAGTCCGGACCTCGTGATAGATGATAAATAGACCAAGCAAGTGGCAAATAGACTTGATTGCCCCAAAACTTTTACATAATACTTGAAGTGTCAAAACGCTCAAATCACATTTGGAGAGGGTAAAACTGTCAAACCAAAGTAACGGGTTTATCCGAACGGAATCAAACCAGTAACTGTTATCCTTTGCCAGCAAAGTTTGGACCCCTCCAAAACTGATAGTGTCACTTCGAATTCTACAAATTCTACGTTTGTGTATTTACAGTTGAAACTCTAGAATCTTGTATACGGATATATACTTTTTTTGCATGATGAATTTCTGAGGGCTCTGGGTAGTTTAGTTTAGAGGAATTTGCTCTTTGGGAGATAGTGGATAAGGAGTTTCTGAATTTTCCAGAGATATGATAATGCTTTTATGGTTTCTAAGTGTTTGATTGATTCAATGGTTTCTTTTATCTGCTTGGTGAGTTTCTTTGACAAAAATTTCAACTTTACTGTTCTATGAGGCTGAAAAATGTGGGCTTCTTTCATACATCTTTTTAATGAGCTTTTCAGTAGTATTATGTGATAATTTAGTATTTTCCGACGGGAATGTTGGCAGAAGATCTCTCTATTGGGGTCATTCATTGAGTACTTTGGTTCAGCTGAATTGCCGGAGGAGGAAATTTTGTGGGTTGGTGCCAGAAGCCAAGAAAAGGCATAATAAAAAGAAAAGAAGTTGGTGGCAAAAGTTCTTTCTCGATGATGATGGGAATTGGCTAGGTCTGAAGGATGATGATATGGTTGATGGTGGCGAATCTGAGAGTTCCAGTGATCAGGAATTAACAGAGAATGAGAAGTTTGAGGCTTGGAGAAGGCGAGCTGAGGCAATCATAGAGTTGAGGGAAGCGCAGGAGGATGCAATGAATGAGGAGAATAGAAGGTGGGAGGATTGGATTGTAGAAAAGAATGATGATGCTGCTAATGGTTCTTCATGGATTTATAGCTCAAATGGTGCTGTTGGGAAATCTGGAGATGATGTAGCAGAAGATCCTACTGATATAATTCCTGGAAGAGGTTTGGTGGAGTCTGTAAGGGATATGGTTCTTGGAAGGGAAGAAGATGATTTGCTCTATGAAGATCGTGTTTTCCGTTATGCCTCATTCAATTCGGTTAGTGCAGTTAGAGGAATGTTTGTATTGTATGGTGATGCTTATATAAAGGTTTATTTGACTATTTGTGCTTAACTAATGCCATAATGTTAGATCAAATATTTCCTGCGTTGCATCCTTTTAAACTATTGTTGTTCTTACATCATGGTGCTTGATAATGGTTTATTTTACTATACATGATTATATATCACAATGCTATATGCATATTTATTCATATGCACTCTTTTATACTTATTTTTCTGCCTTTTCATCTTTGAATAAACTTATGTTAACTCTAGTACTATTATTGGTTTGCTGAGCAAATGTTTCTGCTACCATATGGCATTATACTAGAACTGTCAATCTCACATCAAAAGAATGAGCAATAGCTTCAAAATATATTGTTGGCTTTTCTGAAGAATTCTGAACAGTTTCTAAAACCAAAGAAAGAGATGACATAAAGCTCCTTTTCTTCTCAAGTAATTCGTCTTCTTTCATCCCTTTCATTGTTTTAGATATTCCTGTACTTCATTGCTGAACCTTCTCTAGATTCCTTATGGTAATTATTGCAAAGTTTCATATCTTCCTTTCCATACACTGAAGCTATTTTATAATACATCTTCTCCTTTGTGGTAGCAAGTGCTCAACCTATGGTTTCAAATTGCCTATTGAGGATCACTATATTGGTACATTGATCACAAACACAACATTCAAAAACTGTTCGCATAGACAATCTGCCGTTCCCTTTTTGTGCTATTTATCATGGTTGCAGTCACTGTGTGGAACATTATGAAATTTTCTTCTTAATAATTCTTCTCCTTATCTCATGCATGTTGTTTCAATATCTATGCATACATAAGGATTATGACTATTTCTAACTTTCATCCCTTGTTGCAGGCTAAATTTTTGGCAGTTTTGGTGATTATTCCATGGGCTTTGGATTTTTTGGTTCATGACTATGTACTTATGCCTTTTATGGACAGGTTAGCTTGTATTAAGTACTGAGCGGTCTTCTTGTTGATTAATTACTGTAGTAGATTCAAGAGAACTTTTTGCTGCACTTGCTAGTGAACTATGAATGAGTTGTTTGTATTGCATGATATTGAACTGGTTAAAGTATAAAAATTCATCATATTTGCAGTTTTAAATATGACCAAAAGCTGCATTATCTACATTCCCAAATTCATCCTAGTTTGTTTTGATTGAAGAATATTTGATGCTCCTTTGTTTATTATTGATTTTCTTTTGGTACTTGTGAATTCCAAAACAAATCAAACGAAATTTTAGACGGGCTTGGTGACCTTTGTCTAAAAATTAAACTATTCCTTCTTCCACCATATTTTTCTCTCAAACTGCCTCTTGTCCTTTTTAAGGTCAGATATTTTTTAGATTTTGGTGGGTCAATGCCCACATTTTTAGGTAGCACACGTGGTTTGGCAGGATGGCTTGTCAACTCGAAGGAGTTAAGTCCTCTGTTAAATGATAAAACTGTTCCTTTGTTCAGGTCTGGGTGTGCCTGAAAATTTTCTTCCTATCCTGGCATCTCTTTATGATGGTCAATTTAGTTTACCTTTGGTTCTCTTTCCGAGTCAGTGATTAGGATTTGTTTTATCATTAGAACTGAAAATTTCCTAAGCGTTGGCAATATCCTCTTATAACATTTAGTTGCATTAGTTGGAGAAAGCCTTCTCTTATGTTGTGATCAATCCTTCAGGAAATAACAGCGAATATAGTTGACGTTGTCAAACAAAAGGAAAAAATGAAAAGTTTTAGATGGAAATTCGAACTAGGTTGTAGAATAAGCTGCTTTCCGTCTGGTTGTCTCACATGCTTTGTGTGTGTGTTGTTGTTTGGGGGGTGGGGTTAATGTAGGACAAAAAAATTATTGAGCTGGAAGTTCTTACTTATCGCTTATGTTGCTTAAGAATTTCAAATTCCCCACTTCCAATCTCTATATCCGAGGTCATAGAATTAAGCTTCCAGGTTTATCTACAGCCTGTCGCCTATGTCTTTTCTTGTAATGATTAAAATACTGATTTAAGCAATTCTTTGCCTGTGAACAAGGAGTTTTCCAAAAGCTGGTCTTGTATTGCCATTACCTTTTCTTGTTGAAAGCCTTACAAATTTCTTTGTTCCAATCCACACTTTTGCTTTGTGCAGCAACTCATGCTCCACGCATTGGACTAGTAATGTTTTCCACAGTGGTCTTGCCAAAAATAGCAGAGAACATTGATTCAGGATGACATGACCTCTATCTCTGGGAAAGATTTTTGGAACTTCTTAAAATTGTTTTATTTACTTTGTTTTTTGGTTGAGGAGGAGGGAAGGGATGTTAAAGGTCTCAGGATTATGGCCTAGTTCAGACATTCTCCAATAACACCAGAAAAGGAAACTTATAGCTCCAGGCCAAAGACTGAGTAGAACTCAAAGCACAGGGCTTCTCAACCTTGAAAATGCATGCACAGACATGGAGAGAATGGAGAAGTGTAGGCCAGTGACCTATGCGTGTATTACATGTACCTTGAATATATTTACTTGGTTTCATAAGCATGTGAATTCATTTCTAAGAATTTGATAATGCAATAAGCTAAAAACATCAAATTGATACTTGAAGTATTGAAAAAGAGGTTCTTTCTGAACTTTTATGGCATGAAAGTTAAATGTGACAGCAACGGCATGCGTCTACTTCTTTGTCAATCTATTTGGTATTTATACTCAACAAAACACTAAGGACAGGTGATGTGTCTGTAAAATCAATGCGAAAATATTTGTTTCTACACTTTCTTTCATGTAGAACAGGGCATAGAAATAAAGCATTTCCTTAGTTGATTTCATGTCCTTGACAGATATGTAAAGACAGTACCACTTGCAGCTAAGCTGCTTGATGTGAGGAGAAGTCAGAAGCTTGAAATGGTCAAGGAATTAAAGCTTGAGAAAGCACGGTATAGGCTTGAGGTAGAGATTGGTAAATCTCCACCGCTTTCAGATGAGGAGATGTGGTTGGAGTTACGAAATAAAGCGTAAGATTCCTTCTGTCGTTCTACTTTGTTGCTTGCTACCTTCTTTCTTATACTGTTATTCTTAGTAGTAGGGAAGAACAATCAAGTAGCTTCCTGAGTCATACTAGGAAACTTTGACAAAGAAAGCTATTTGATATATACAAAACAATGTTCTTTTTACAAAAGTCCCTACTGAAGTCAAAGTCTCCCCTTCCCTCTAGAAAATTGAATATTCCATAGGCAACAAGAAAAAACACTTCATGCAGTTATCATGTTTGTTTTAGATAGTTTTCTACAGGTTTTATTCTGTGGTCTGCACAATTGTTCTGCTTGTTGACCACTGCCCACTAAATATGAGACCTAGTTGACTCATATTAATGCACTTTTAGATAGTTTTCTACAGGTTTTATTCTGTGGTCTGCATAATTGTTCTGCTTGTTGGCCACCGTCCACTAAATATGAAACCTAGTTGATGCATATTAATGCACAGAAATATCTGTCGCTGTTGCTGTAACTTGCATGTTCGAGATTGTTATACTTACTTGTCAGGGATGACAGCATCCACAGTTATGATTCAGGCAGAAAACATGTTCTTGACATCATTTACTGGCACTTATTGGTGTTTCAGAGGGTAAATTGCAGAATACCATGTATGCAGATGGACTAGATCTGGTTTAGAAAGATTTATAGGACTTGATAATTCTTCCTCTATATTATCTATACCTTTATCATTCATTTCTAAATATTCAATTAGTGATTGTCGGCCTACTTCTATTTAGATCTCATTAACTTGTGAAAGATCCAGAGCATCTCTAACTGTAGTTGTTAATTGAGAATAAAGTCCAGCTCAGGTTTGATGCATATCAATAGGGTTGGCATTCAATCAACAGGATTATATTGTCAGTGAAAAATTAGAAGTTCAATCAATCTCATGAAATGGATGTGTATCATTACTAACGTGCTGAATTTCTGTGAATGATAAAGATTGTGGTTGTGCAATTACCTGTGAATATCCCAATCTGATTTCATGGTAATTACATGTACATAGCATTGCTGTTAGCTTATTTTTTGTGTGGTTGTACTGCTACAAGTCTGTGTTTCCTTATTGAGATTTCTATGTTCTGTCAGCACATCAACTGTCACATACTGATCATGCTATTTCTGACGGCAGTCTGAGGCCTCACATAAAATTCTGATACAATGGACAATGCAGAAGCAATTGGATTGAGAAACTTTCCAGAACTTCATGTTGCAATAGGGTAGTAATGTAGCAGTAGAATGAGATTTGCAGATGATTTGATATTGTAATAACTTTTAGGTTCTTGTGCTCTTTGTTTCTGCTTTTGATGTCAAGTAGTATTTAGATGTTGATTACTAATTGTTGTAACATCTTTGGTCTAATTTTATTCATCTTTCCTTGGACATTGCATGATGATGTGACAGGTTGGAGTTGCGAGATGAACGGAGGCTAGAAAATCGTAGTTCATTTGCAAATATTTGGTCAGATATGGTTTATGGGATTTCATTATGCATTCTTTTGTACTTCAATCAAAGTAAAGTGAGTTATCATACAATTATCTGAATTTTGCTTATTTTAATTTGTAAGACTATGAAATCATGATCTATCCTCATTGTAGCATGTTACATCTAAGATTGTCATTTTCTTTTATCTTCAGAATACTATTCTAAAAATAAATCCAAGAATGAAAACATGATTTGTTTGCACTTCTTATTAAGTTAAATAAAGATTGAAATCAACCACAAACCTTCCCTCGGAAAAGTGGAAGAAGTAAAAGACCGGAAGAAACTTGTTGAAGACATCAAATCATTTGGAGAACTTTTATGCCTTTGGGTTGTTTACCTCAACAACACGTAAAATTGTATTTGGTGTCTAGATATTACATAACATTTGATGGGAGATGAATTATATGCTTAGTTGTGGTCTTTGATTTAGCTACCATATGTCTTCTGTTACTGAAGAAAATTGGCAATATCTGTAACCAAGGGAAAGGGATGGAAGTAGTTTAGCTGCATGTGAGTTGACTGACTTAAAGCTTGTAAATATTTTATTTTTTCTGTACTGCTTATGAAAAAAGAGCTGCTGACAGAATTCATTTAAGTGCTGAGGCTGCTTAAATAAGCATCTTCTGTTTATTGTCTGATGTTTGTAACAGCTCTTGACATGATTTTTTTAGAGTTGACAAAGTTGACGCTGTGACTTGACACACGTGCATATCTGATAATCTATTCCCATGTTCATAAGCAGTGAACATTTGTCCATTGCCGTCCTGCATATCTTGTTCCCTTAGCATACGTATCTAGAAATCATCTTAACAATTGCCTTCCGCATTTTCTATGATATTTATAAACTTCTGATCATTGTTTTTTGTTTTCTTGCCAAATTCTGCAGGTAGCTTTGCTGAAATTTACAGGTTACAAAATAATAAATAATATTTCAGACAGTGGGAAAGCATTTTTAATTATTCTTATCACCGATATTTTTCTAGGGTACAGATGCTTTATACCCTCTTCTTCAGATGTACTAATATTTTACGCTCTTCAATTTGATGATTGCTCATTGAAATAGATGATACATCGCTAGATCTCATGTTTAATTTTGGCAATTGATACCTGTGGGGCATTAACTCTGAACTAGAAACTTTTATTCTTTTGAATTCTTAGATGGTTTTAAACCAGTGATAAAGCTTTGCCTTTTGCTCATATTTCATTAGATTAGCATCATGCTTATGCTTTGATATGTTTATCTTACTTTCATAGTATTTAAGCAAATACCTCAATCTGCAGTTATCATTCAGAATCTGGTTGGCAGACTCTGTGTGAGGTAATTATCGAGCATTATGGGCTGGAGGTTGATCAGGCTGTCATTACAATTTTTGTCTCCCTAGTTCCAGTTGTCATTGATGCATGTGTGAAGCTTTGGGTACGTTTTTCTTCTGAAATAGCACATGAAATCTCCTTCATGTATTCTATAGACTTTGTTTCAAAGATGCTAAGAAATTACCTATTATAGTATAAGATTTGATAATATAAGACTCGGATATGGTTTTGATATATAAACATTTTTAGTATTTGATAGGAAAGTCTACACTAGGCTGGGGTTTTCCACCTCTTCCCATATTCTGTGGCATTTGGGATGAGAAAGAGGAGTCTCACAATTAATAAACTACTAGATACCCCCAGCCCTTTCCGATTCTTCTTGGACAAGAGGCTCAGACTTTCACCCACTGCTTGTCATTTTCGAAGGTTTCTCTGGCTTTCTCTTCAATCTTCCCATCAGATAGATGTACTTTAGATTTGTAAGTCTTGCTAAGTTCAACTTGTAAATTGTAATTGTTAATACATGTATAGTATTCTTGATTAGTCTCAGAATTGTTTGATGATTACAAATCATAGTGGTTGCTGGTCAGAAGATTGTTTGAATTGTCTATATTCTATGTTTTACAATAATTGATAAAAACAACGAAACTAATATTGTACCCTTTTTGATAAATAACTTCTCTAGTTACTTGCCTTCTTAGTCTAAAGAATGAATTTATAGGTCCATCTAACCTCCCTCAAATGATTTGCATCATAACGTCATTTCTTTTAAGTATTGATCTCTAGCTGGTTATAATCAATGTGCATATGCCTGCAAGAAATTCAGTAATAATTCACAATTATGTGATTTTTTATACACCGAATTCTGGTTCTAGTTGTTCCTTCTCATTTCAGGTTTGCCACACTTCATAGCAGTTGAGTATTACTTCATCTCATCATTGTTTAAAGGCATTCTGTAGTTTAATATCTTTGTCTCTTTCTCAGCTATTCAAGTACTTGCCAAGATTATCTCCAAAAGTATCAAATATTTTCAGAGAAATGAAGAGACATTAGAGAAAATTTTCCCAGTCTGCTTGAAGAAGTTCCCAGAAGGTACGAGTACTGACTTATTAATGTTCTTCCGTCTATCTGAAAGAAGTCATGTTACATTCCGGATTTGGGTCTGTTCACTAGTGTCATAATTGAACATTACGTAGAATTTTCAATTTATAAATATATCTAATATTTAATCATAGTGAGATTTTTAAGAAATTTGAGCTGTACACTTGATCACATCCTCATGTCTCCCTTCCCCCCACCAACCCCCGCCCCAAAAAAAAAATAAAAAAAAAAGCCTGGCATGGCAACATGGGGGTGAAATAAGGAAAGAGAACGCGAGGTTTCTCTTGCTTTTGGGGTAGCAAGCCCCTGTTGGAGGCTCGCAAAACGGGCTATTAGCTCGGTGCCTTAAATAGTTGCGTCATTGTGTTTGGGAGTGCCTGGCTCTCGTTTGCCTACACCTCAAATGGATTGCCCCTAAATCATCCTTTTACCTCTTGTAGATGCCTTCTGGTCTTCAATGAAGTTGTTTTGGTCATTTTAGATGGTACATGAATTTCCTTTATTTGCTTTTCTATAGGTAGAATCAATCAAGTTTTCCTCTCAAGCTGGAAATTGCCAGAACCAAAGGAGGGAGGATCTGTTTGATTCTGTTTAAAGAAAGATTTTGACATTTATCAGCTTTAGTTTTCTATTATTCTTTTTTGCTTATTTATTGCAAAAAGAATAATAAAGTTATGTATTCTTTTTTTCTTTTAACCTAAAAGAAGATTAAGAGTTCTTATGGCTTTGATTATTTTGTTCAAAATTTGATAATTTCTTCAAGGCTATGTTCTTACGGAAAGGAGAGGAGAGGAAAGTAATGAGTGAGAGAAAAGAAAGGAAAAAAAACGAATGTTTGGTATTTAGATAGTTAAAAAGAGAGAAATAAGAGACGATTTATTAATTGACAAATGCAATTCCTTTTTTAATATTTGCAATTCCCTTTTATTTATTTATTTACTTATTTTGTCTTTTTCTCTACTCTTAGAGCTCGCCCTTGAGAAAGCTTTGGGGTTACCTGCAATCTCGAAATTTATTGCAACCCTTGAGAGCACTCTCGAGAGTTAAAAAAATGAAAGAAAAAGAAAAGAGAAGAGGAAAATGTGAGAGAATGGGACTGCAAATATAAAAAAAGAAAGCTGCAAATATTTATGCCCTTCAAATTATAAATTGGTAACGTTTCCCTTTGCTCCTAAATAAGTTTCGTTTCCTCCACCTCTAAAAAAAAATTAAAGAAAGAAAAACACATCAAATCGACAGATAAAAAGGAGGGGGTATTGATTATTTGGTGCAATCTGAAAAATCGAATCAAAACAAACTGAAATATATATTTTGGTTCAAATTTTCAGTTTTTTTTGTTCAATTTGATTTTTTGAGTTAGGATTAAATTCGGTTCGATTTTTTATTTTTATTCTCAAATTGAAAATCGAATCGAAAAATTAAATTTTTTAAAAAATTATATATAAACATATTTTGGTAATGTATTTTTTAATAAAAATTAATTTTTTAAATAAAATTGCCTCAAAAATGCATTACCGAAATACGTTTTTTTTTATTTTCTTCAATTTCAGTGTTAACAATTAGTTCGATTTTTTTTAAAAAAATTGGTTCGGTTTAATTTTATAAATTTTCAAAAAAATTGAATCGAAAATCGAATTATTTCACCGAATCAAATAATCGAATAAACACTCCTAAAAAAAGTGATATTTTTTAAAAGAAATAACTCTTGCTCTACTTGGATTTTTTTTTTTCTCCTACAAAATTTTTACTTTTATGGGTTTTAAATTAAGGCCTAAAAGCATTTTACCCCTTCACACTTTACATGTTTAGTACATCACCTCCTCGAATGTCTAATTGCACTAATAGCTCCCTTTGACTTTCAGTTTTGTTTTAGTCAAATGCAATCAAGATTGACCCTTTTTTAATAAACATTTTATTTTAAAAAAATTAGTGAAACTTAATATTAATTTTTTCCCTTTTTCTCCTCCACCTACTTCTTCGACCCCACCGACCAACTTCTTCGAAGGGACTGAATTGGGGTCAAGTGTTGCATTCATTCCTGGAAATAATTTTGCCATCAATGATGATAAAAAAAGTTACTTTTTCCATTATTGATTAGATTGAGACCGACATTGAGCCCAGACAAAACAAAGAACAGTAGGCACTTATTGGGCAAGGGTAACTTCGGGTCTTATCCAAACTTAACTCGAATTTAATTTGATAATTTTAAATTTATAATAATATTTATATATATTTATTTAAATTCGACCGTACATCTTTTAAATATGTATAAATAAAATATATAAAATTTTAAATTCGATAAAATTAATTATTTTATTAAATTTTAAATAATAAATATTTTTTATATTTAAATTTTTTATAATTATTAAATATATTTAATCTAACAATTAATTATTTATAAATTTATATTAAATTATATTATCAGCTCTATCCAATCTGAAAACTATAGAATAAAATTCAAATCCACTCTATTTGAACACATAAAATTCAAATCCTATTATACTAATAGTGTCCAATCGGATCGGAGTCCAAAACAAGGTGTTTACGCATTTGTACCCGTTGACACCTTAGTTACCACTCCGTCAACCAGAACTTACACGCTTCGTAAATTAACAAATCTTCTGCAAGTTGATAGGAATTAAAAGGAGAAGAAATAGAGAAATAGTATTCCTGTTGCCCCGAAGAGAAAGGAGATTTTAAAACTACATCCTGTCTACTGAAGTAATACTATCGCCGCCTGCACGAACCAAGCATCATCAGAGATTCTTAAAAATTTACAGAGGAGATGACTGTAAAAGAAATTAAAGCTTCATTTACAGATTCTGTATTTCAAGAGGCCGGTAAGCAAACTAGCATCATATACCACCAAATAGACAGAAAGGTTGAATCTTTCGACGGAAAAAGGTCTTTGCGTCGAATCACTACTTCACTGCAAAATTATTGCGGAGAGAAAACCAAACACTGCACTATTTAGAACTGGCCAAAGGAGAATGAAAGTAGAATAAGGAGGTGGAGAACAAGGATGATAGAGGATTTTCCACAGCACATTCGCGTTTCGTAATGGTGTCGGTGGAAAGAGTAGGCGGAGGAAGAACGATAAATTAGAAAAAGACGAAGAATCGTATAAGGGAGAAAAGATACTCTTTTCATTCTATCACGTTTTAAAATACTTGATATATTTTATAAAAAAAATATTTTAATATATTTTATAGTATTAATTAATAAATAATTTTATTATATATTATTTTTAATATATTTAATTTTAATATAAAATATTTATTTATATATTTTTATTTTTATTATAATATATTACTTTTATAATAATATAATTTAAATTTTTATATAAAATTTCGTATCTAATTAAATACTATTAAATGAAACGGGACGGAGAAAGTAAAAGGATAGACGTGCCTATGCATATCAAATTTTATTAATTTAAATTAGCTAGAAGTTGGTGGGGATTATTGAAGTAATTGAACGATTGAGAGGGTAATGGACCAATCGAATACAGTTTTAGGAGGTTAAATGCATTTAACCCTTAAATTAATTATTCCCTTTGTTCCAAATTTTATCTCCATATTTTTTATATGTTGAAATTGAATGTTTACTTTTTTAAAATAATTATATATTTTATTTAAATTTTTACTATTAACTTCTTTAATTTAAGATAATTAAACTTTATTAACACAATAGATTCACCATTAACCTCCTTAATTTAAGGAATTTAAACTCCATAACATATATACTCCACCAGTAATTTTTTTAATTAATAAAGATAATATAATAGTTTAATTATAATCAAACTACTGTCTTTAATTTTTTATCAAATTAAAATAAAACATTCAATTCGAGAAAAGGAGAATTATGGGAGGAAATATGGTATGCAAAATTGACTTTTGAGAAAGAATTTGAATTTTCATTTGAAAAAAATTAATCCAAGAGGTACAAGTTTCAATTGCTCAAAAAAATAGAATCCTTAATTGAGAGTTTTTTTTTCTCACTTCTCTAAAGGATAAAGAAAATTGTAGTTCTAAATCATTCTAAATACATATAAAACAGCATTTGAGTGCACTTGGACATCATTCTATTTTAGAATCCAATCAAAAATTTCAAGTTTTAAACACATATCTTATTTAATAAATAATTTAATTTTTATAACATCTTCGAAATAAATTTATTTAGTTACCTATCACAAGAAAATATATGAATTTAATTAGCTCATTAAAATTTCCCAAAGTACTTTTTGATATTGAAATACAATTATTATGAATGGATTTAATGTAGAAATTAGATGTTTGAGGGTGGTTGAAAACCTTTCTGATTTAATGCTCATTCAACAACCTTAGTTTAAAGCTAATTAATTTGGGTGACAGATAATGCCTTTGCCCTTTTAGTGGAGTAGAAATTTCTCTTTTCTAGAATTATTGGAGAGAGAAAGCCTGAAAGAACGTACTACCAGAGATATATGGTCGGATTTGATAGTGTTTTGGTTTGATATTTTTTATCTTAGATTTCATAAGAGATATTTTTTTGTGAGAGAAGAAGTGATATCCAAAGTGAAAATTTTGCATTGAATTTCATAGCAGAATCCAATTCAAATACACTCATAATAAGAAATCTAAGGAAAACCTCTCCTAGATAATGGTGACTAAGGATATTTTGTTGCCAATCTTTGTTCACAAATAGATATCTGGGAGAGTTCAATTCTGAAATATGGTGTTAGGTAGTGATAACTACATGCTAAAACTGGAATGGATAATCATCTGTAGCTCGTAGCTGGGTTGGTGTTAAGTAATAATAACTGCATCCTAAAAAGGATATTCCCTTTCTCTTACCAAGAAAAAATTTGAGAATTATTTTAGTTGTAATGATTTTATTTATTTTAATTTAAATAGATATTTTTTATTTATAAAAAATACATGTTAAAATTGTCATTATTTGCTACAATACTAATGTGTGTTTTAAAATAATACTCTCTCCATTTTAAAATAATTATCCTAGTTTTTTTGTCTGTTTCAAAATATTTGTTCAATTTATATATAAAGAGTTCATTTATTAATTTTCTATTTGACTATTTTCTTTAACTATCTATTTAAATATTATAAATATTAAATATATGACGATTCGACTGACATAAAGATAATTTTTACATAATATTGATATTTTTATCTTTCAAATATTTTATAAGATTCTCAAATTCCCTATGTGACACTTTTTTTATTCTCTTTCTAATAATCGCTACATAGTGAGATTTAATAAATGATCAAAATTTGTTGTTTTACCATAATTGTGTCGATATTTAGGTAAACCACATTGATTTGATTTTTTTTTAAATTAGGTGCACTAGATTTTCTAACTAACTATTCAAATCGTAATCTTACAAAATAGTATTTTAGACAATTATCAAACTTTTTAATGAAATTCACCAAAATCTTAATTTTCGTATAAGATGTATTTAGGTCATATTGGTATAAACAAACTAGTACTTAATCACAATATTGACATTAGTTGGAACTTTTGGGTATGCGTATGTTATCTGCATGAGAAAAAGAATATTCACCTCTTGTAAATGCATGGGATCTAATTAACTTCGTCTCCTGTGTTTGCGAACTACTTCGACTATTACTAGTAACTAATAAGATTCTAAATCGAGATGTCAGTTAGGAAACAGGCTAAATTGCTTTCCATTTACAGCCTTCTCATGCTAATCTGAGTTAGAAACGGTGTTTACGATTGTCCCAATGGGAAATATGACTACTGCCAGGACCATGCCTTCAAAAGCTTGTGCTTATCTGTTAATGTCTCCACCAAAATGAAAAAGAGAAGGGCCCACGTGGGAAATCTGACAAGTTGAATTGCATTCTCTATTCTGGTGGGGAGAAAATTGATCTCCTCAAAGACTAATGGAAAGAAAGTGACAATTAACGAAGGTAGCATGGTATTGATGCCATGGCTGTTTGGCTTGGCTTCTTCTCTTGTTGCCTTAGGGCATTTATGGTTTGTGGGTCTCTTCTTGGCCCGGGGAGGAAATCTGTTCATCTCTAGGGAACACCATCGCAACTTCCCAGCCACCATACATTTTTTTTTTGCTAGGCCATTTGTATTGCCTCTTGGACCGGAAATGCTTATTGGAGCTCACTTTTTGGTTTTTGAACCTTGAATCATGTCCGTTTCTGAATCTTGGTCATCTAATTTCTCTACTGGATGTGCCATTTGAGCAGAAATCATTGGTTGCCTCATGGGCTTCTTTTGCAAGTTTTATTTGTTTGTTGGAGTTTAACTCAGAAGTTCCATCAGCTTGGAATTTGCGTTCATGGTTTCGGACACAACTCTTTTTCCAGGAATCTAGACTTGGCTTCCCCTGGAAATTCATTGAGAAAATTGATAGATACATACGAAAGAGTGAATTTTTTGTCTGAAGATAACTATAGCAAGGAAGAAGATTTGGTCAGAGTGGAGAAAAACAAGAATTCTTGCTCTTTACCAGTAGCTAATTTGAAGCTTGGAACATCTGCAGAATCTGAAACTATTTGTTCTGGTTCTTTTGGTGCATCTGTCCCTGTGTTTCCCTTGCTTTCCACTATGTCAAAGAGATCAAAATTATCGCATCAGAGTACTCAGACTACTTGTTGCCAAGTCGAGGGATGCAACCTTGACCTTACATCTGCAAAACATTACCATCGTCGCCACATAATCTGTGAAAGCCATTCCAAAAGCCCCAAGGTCATGGTAGCTGGATTGGAGCGCCGATTTTGCCAACAATGCAGCAGGCTAGTTACTTCTGAATGCTTTACATTGTGGAAACAAAGTTGTTTAAGGATTCTAAAAGGAAATCATTGGAGAACTGTTTTACAGGTTCCACAATTTGTGTGAGTTTGATGACAAGAAACGAAGCTGTCGTAGGCGTCTCTCTGACCACAACGCCAGGAGGCGCAGGCTACAGATTCCAGAAGCAATCCCTTATAGCTCAGCCAGAGTTCTGTCTTTCCATTTATGGTGCTTTCTCATTACCATGGTCTTGAATTACCTTTCTTCTGCCATATATGCTATGAATAGATTGTCTGAAATCTCTTTGAATTGTTCCAAGTTATTTTAACAAACTCTCTTGAGTTCATTGCTTTAATGGTCAATGTACGTGCACGAAACAAAAGATTTCTACCTATTAATTTTGTCTGGTTGGGAACCTGAACAGATGGGAGGCCACAAAAGTTTCATCCAAACAGGCCACAAACCACAACTTCAAATGGAACATGGGAAAGTTCTTGCAGCTTGAAGATGGCAGATTTAGGAAGTTCCCCGGTCAGCCCTTCGGCTTATACTCATAAGACAGAGGATTTTCCCCCACAACATCTGAACTTGGGTTAGTTCTCATTTCTGAAATACTTTGCTTTTATACTTTAACAAACGTATGACTGCTTATTGAACTAAATTGAATAGGCTCTTAGGACCATACAACAGAAGGGAGAAAAACCCTGCATTCTTGAAATGATCACTATTTTAACAATCTCCAGTTAAAAAATCATTCCTTTATGAAAAGAACCAGTAAAATATATCTATAATCTTTAAATTCGACTACATAGAACTACCTTTGAATCAATTTCACGACCATTCGCAAAATTGATAGATGAATGTAAGAGATTGATTCTCTATCATTCCCATACATCTTCCTTGCTTATTTTAGTTTTAGTTCTCTGCGCAATGCTTAAAGATGAGAAGAATTAGAGTCAAGCTCCTACTGAAAATGTTCTCTTCTCTTCGTGCCAAAAAGTTATTCAATTCTTTTTACATGTTTGCATTCACCATTTGATGAAATGGACATTGCAAAATGAAGTTAACGGAACTTTCATACTTTTATTGAAAAGTCCTTTTTTCGTCTTTGGTTCTTCTGCATTTCCCCTATTTATGCAACTCTTTTGTTCAGCACTCTCTAATTCTCTTCAGCTCTTCTGTTCCCCTAGAAAATCAAGGAAGTGAATGAAAACTTTTCATATATGGATGAACATGATTAGAACTGTTTTCAAGTGTTAAATGAAATCCATAACTTTCTGTCAATAATTCACAGGCAAAGATGCATCCGTTCCTGTCAGTGGTATAAACAAATCACCAGCAACTCCTCGTGCTCTCTATCTTCTGTCAACGTCTTCTTGGGGATTCAATGAGCCCGAACCCCCTTCTCTGGAGCAGATTTTGCAGGGAAATATCACCATGCCTCAGCCAGTTTTGCAGTTGGAACCACAAAACTGGCAAAGAATTTCATCAGAAACTGTTTCAAAAGAACAAGCAGCTTATATCTCCCCAGTGCATTCAATGGATTTCCACAGGAGTACTAAAGAGAACTCTCAGTTCCAAGATTTTCTGTCACCTCATGTCCCGGGCCTCTACTATTCCAGTTGAAATAGTTGATACTTTTGCTCACTTCTCATTTCAAAGGCTTCTGATCTGCTGAAGCCAACAGTCTGCTGCTCGCATATGCATTAATCATCTGATGCACTTAGTGATATTCAAATGAACAGTACTATGTTTTAGAGCTAGAAATTTACCAAATGAATTCCATGGTACTATTGAATGATTTGGTAAAATGTTAAATTCCACCATTAGCTAATAACATCTTTTTTGAGCTGTGGGAAGGGGATTTTTCAAGCCATGCCCAGTGTAGATCGCTGGACCTTTCTTCAAAAATCGAGAATGGCCATACTATTGGAATAAGTTCTCTTCATCCTAAAATAGTATTCACTTTGTTCAAAATTATATGTTTATTTTTTTTATATAAAATGAATAAAAAATAAATATTTAATTTTGAATAAAGACAATAATAATTATCTTTTACTAAAAAATTATTTGGCGAGTAAAAATCTACATATTTTTAGTTAATAGGTTTAATTACTTGAAATTGAACCGACTTGAAATTCCGGTGGCAGATGGTGGCGGCAGTGGTGGAAATTGAGAGAAGAAGAATTATTAATTGACAATTTCACCCTTGCATATACTGTTCATCCATGGCCCACGTGTAGGGCTGTCAATCGGTCTCACTGAGCCGGGCTTTGCCAAGCCCGAGCTCGACCCGATTGATAGCGGGCCAAAAAAACATGAGCCCGGGCTCAATTTTTAAAATTTTTATATAATAAATAATATTTTTTAATAATATAATAATATTATTATATAAAAATATATATACATATAAAATATATATATAATTTTCAGGCCGGGCTAAAATCTGGCTGAGCTTACCTCAGCCTGAGCTAGCCCGAAAATTATTCGGGCTGAAAAATTCAGCCCGAGCCCGGGCTCATGTCGGGCCGAACGGGCCGGGCTCGGGCCAACCTGGCCCAATTGACAGTCCTATCCACGTGTTTGGTGTGCCAGAATCGCTGCAAAAGTAAGGATTGGGATCATTATTTAAAAAAAAGATTTAGAACTAAAAAATATTGATAAAAAAATTAGAAGAAGTTAAGATAAAATAAATAATTTTGAGACTAAATTTGTTAAAATTTTAAAATAAAAAAGTAATATTTTAAATAAGAAAGAATTATAAATTTCAACACTTCAAATAGATTATATTTCTATTAGTAGCCAAATCAACTAAAACACTTAAATTTTTATTTAAAATTATTAAAATTAAAATTAAAATTGTCATTTCTATTAGGAGCCAAATCAATTAAAATTGTCATTTCTATTAGTAGCCAAATCAACTAAAACACTTATGAAGGGGCAAAATTGTCATTTTATAAATTTTTTTATTGCCTCCATCATTTCCCTCATTTTATACCACTTTAGCTTCCCCAAGTACCACCACCACCACCATCTTCAGATTATGTTTGTGCTCATTTTTTATTTTTCATCTTCTTCTTAAGCGATTTTTAGGACTGCTAATACGTTCAAAGTATTTCAAGTTGTTGTTTAAGAAATATGATGGTGTTGAGTTATCTGTGTCAGTGATACCCAAAAATAATGAAAAAGATATTGAAATATATTTATTTTTTTATTTTATTTTGTAGATTATCATTCATGATATATGAGATGTTGTATTTACTTCGCTACATAAATTTTTAACTCATTTATTTAATCTTTTTTTATTCTTCTATGCATGAAGTATATATATATATATATATAAACCCACCACCACCACCATCACGTTTCCCTTCTCGCCACTTTCCAGCAAGAACTTTGAATTGATGCACGGAAAAATGCAAATCCATAACAAATTTGTTGGTCCTATTTTACAACTATAATAAACTAGACACCAAGAGAAACCTCTTGCTGGCATTCAGATTCACTGAGGACAGCAATCATATATATTTTCAAAAGCCTGAGGACGTTGGTCTTGATGAAATTCTCAAGCTTCTCCTCCTCCTCAGTTTTTGTCACCTTTACACACATTAAAAATTTACTAAAATCTCTAAAATTGAAAAAAAATTAGATGCCTTTTTCTTAATATTAAATATACCTCCTAATTTAACTATAATTAATTAATTAAAGGATTTGAAATTTGATGTCAGTAGTAGTTAAAGAGGGGATAAGAATAAAAAAACTTATTAAACTTTTATTGATATTGCAAATGATATAAATATATGGATAAATAAAAAAAAAACCAGAACTAAAATTTCATGAATAAGAGAGTATACAATGCCTCTTTGCTAATCATTATCTTCCCTCTTTCACATAGGCCCTCTTAGCCTTCCTCATGCTACGTTCGAGCATGTAATATACCAAAATGAGTATAATCATAGAATATAAGTGGTGAGAGCTAGGGAAGAGATAGTTATTTGTAAGTGAAAGAAAGAGAAAGATAAGATAGTCAAGGGTGTTAAGTTTATTTTTGCTCTTAAAAATTACAGCTCCAATAACAATTTTCAAAAGTGACATATAGAGAAAAGCCTCAATGAGGAAGTATAGAGAAGGTTTATCCCAATTCGATCACCTTGGCAGCGAATGGTGGATAGAGTAGAGGCAGCCAACTAGTGAGGATAGAGGGGGAAAATGAAGGTGTGGAGGTGGATCGATGGTGGAATTTGGAAGGTGGAGTTCAGAGAGATGAAGAACTATAAAATGATAATTTTGTCATTTATGAAATGCGAATGTAAGGTGCACATGACATAATACACTAGATTCCACTATGAATGCTATATTCTGAACTATTAAATTTAGAGATTAATAGTTTTGGGACTAAAAGAATTAAAACACATGATTACAAAACAAATGGTTTTAAGATTTTTTTTACCAATTATTCACTATATTATTTAGTAATAAAAAGATAGTAAAATCTCAAACTTGCCAAAATTCCAAATTTATTGCTCATTTCGATTTTGTGCATTTGTCCTACCAATTGCCAATTTGCCATATAAGAATGAAGGGTAGTATTGTCATTTTAGCTCAAAATAGCAAACGTGAAATAAGATGTATAAAGAATCCTCTATGAGTACGCTGTATACACACTGATGCAAAGACTCGTCGGTATAAATACGATAATTTTGGTTATTTGTAAATCTGACCCTAAAACCCTCTCTTTTATTCATTTTCAAACCCTCCCGCGGCTAAAAATTGCATTTGCCTTCTTCTTTTCCCCCTTCTTTCTATTTCTCTCTCCTGTCTCTCACTCTCAAATCCAATTGAATTCGAAACGAAGCAGTAACGTAGCAGATTAGAATTAGGGTTTTTTTCTTCTTCATTTGACGGAGTTTTATTTGTAGAAATAAAGAAGAGATTTCCAATTGAATTCTTGGATCCGCTTCGATTTGATTCATGGAAGAGGCTAGTCAGCAAAGCTTCGACGGATTTGTCTCCATCTCTTCTCCTGGTTTGTAGTTCATATATGCATTCAAATTGAATTTCTTATATTTTTCGTTAATTGTGTAATTATTTTGAGTGTATGTACACACAGACAAAAACAGTTTTTTTTTTTTTTGCGACTAAACGTTTAATCATTAACAAAATTATCATCGTCGTGCATCTGTTCATCAGTTCCGTATCTGTCACAAAGTACTGCTGGGGATATTAATGCGGGAGTGATATGCCCAAAATAAAGAGCCTGGGACGCAGCCCATTGTTCCAAGTTATGATTTCTATATGTGGATTTCAATCGGCATGTGATCTGCAATGCCTTTGCTTAATTAAATTTGGGGTTTCTAGTGAACTTTGTGTTTCGAGGTTTTTTAGTGTTCTGAAGAGAGTTAAAGTGGTTTTCATGCTATTTTAGTGTGATTTCTCTTTTCTATAAAAGGTAAAATGTAACGCAAAATAGTCCTCTATTGATTTAGGAAATGAGGATGCCAATTCTTTAACTGTACAAATGTGTTCAAGAATCTATACCATCGTAAAAAAAAAAGAATATATACCATCGAATTTAAGGGGTTGTGCTGTCTGGCAATTCTTGTACCGAAGTACCGTGCTGGGAGGATTCTGATTTATTTTCTCTCAGACAGGGAGAGAGATAGGGAAAAGGATAAGTTTCTTTCGGCAAATCTCATTGCAAACCAACTTCCCCTTTTCCTTATTTCTAGGGAGAAGAAAAGGATTTAAATATACTTCAGGATTGAAAATGATTTATTATCTTTTGGCCCTTGTCACCTTGAATTGCAAATATGAAGGTTGATATTAGTATTATAATTTATTTATGTTATTTTTAACTTTAAACTGAGTAACTTTGTATGGGATGAGGAAAAAAGCTAAACCACTTTGATAGGAATAGTTTATTGGTTGTATACATCAGATATTTTCTACTTTGTTTCTTTTCTGCAATGGTTTCATAATCTTTTCTATGTCGATGACATTATAACTAGCCAGTTGTTGGAATATACAACCTACGCACCATCCCACTAGCTTAAGTCTTGAGCAGCATATTTGGGATTTTAATTTTAATTGTCAATTTAATTTATTAAATCACTTAGATGCAGTGTGAGTTTTATATTCTAATGTCATGTTTGATTTTCCCCCCTTTTATTGCAGGTGAGCGAGCTATAGATTTGCATAATGTGACAGAGAAGGTATATTGTTATTCAGTCACTATCTTACTGTAATTCTTTTGTTCACATAATCTTTTGTTAGCTTAGGAGATGTGTTCTATTAGTATTTCCTTTTCAATCTATTATCAGCCACTTTCGCCCAAAGATGAAAGGATTGTTTCTGCAAATCCTTCTCCGGATGCAGTCATCTCAGGGTCTTCAATAAATGCCAAAGATCAGCCCACCTTGGAAAAAAATGCAGATCTTATCAGTGTGCAACCCTTTGATGCACAGCATGAACAAGGCTTTTACTTTGGAGGTTAGTGTCTCATAACAACTCTTTTATTGTTAATTTTATTGGCGGAAACTTGTTTATCTTATTTGCAAGTATTTATTAAATTCATCACATCTTGTTTCTTACTGATGTGAGTCATGCATATCTAGGCCTGTTGGTTAGATAAATAAATATTTTATATATATTTTCCCTTCATAAGCTTAAAATTTTTAGCAAGTTATGTGGAACAGCTTATCTGAATTCTGTCAATCCATATGCTTGTTATGTTTACTTTTGCATTTTCTCTAATTTTTATTTTAATTTTTTTGCGGGTTGTTTAAGTGTGACCAATTTGTGATGTTTGCATTATCTCTTTAATTCTAGTTTTCAGTTGTAATTCACCTGCTGTCATCAGCATTGGAATGCTCCCCCCCCCCCACCCACACCCTTTTTTTGTTTTGAGGTGAATAATCTTATTGAGAAAAGGTTTATTAAGTAATGTAATATGGATCAAGTGAACTTATCACAAGTTCTTAGCTGCAGTAAGCTGGCTTATCCCCAAATGAAACCAAGTCACCCTAGGTTCTTATGAGGTTTATAAACTGTAACATATTTCAATGTAAACAAAGGCAAATAGTCAATGAGATGTCTCTTAATTTTCCCCAATGAAATTGTTGATATTTAGAGGTAATCCTGCTATGTTTAAAATGAGCCGTATTTATTTCCTTTGATCAAAACGCTGCTACAATTTTATATAGCTCAAAAATTGTTGGATAAAGATAAACTGATTAATTGCATCTGAAAGTTACTTATTCATTTAGGAGAGGCACAGGGTAGCACAAATATAACTTGAGTTAAACTTAAACTGAAGTGTGTGATTCAGCTTAGATGTTGTCATGATGCGGGTAATTTTGACTGTAATTAATTTCTCAAGATCACCTTGGATTTATGTATATCTTAATTATAATGGTCTTATAGTTTATGTAAGCTTGCACTGTTTCTTATTTTATCTTGGTCTATTTTATTCACATTCTGAAAAGCTTGCTGGCTTTGTTAATTTCTACTTTCAGGATATGACAATGGCACCAGTACCTGGGATGACCAATCTAACTATGTTAATGCTAACAGCTTACATGTTATGCCTGCAGTGAGTTTAAACTTTTCATGCTCAATTTCACTTGGTTGTATAAAGACGGGCAGACTGGATCTCTTTTATAGCTTTATTTATTTTTTTCTTGGTTGTGTGCAGGCAATGTACAACGAAAATTCATCACTACTCTTTTCTCCTGGTTTTGGCTATGATGCCCAGATGGCTTATGGGCAGTTCTCACCCATGCCTAGTCCTCTCTCACCAATAATGATTGATGGTCAGCTGTACCCTCCACATCAAATTCCAGTTTCACCACCTTACTTTCCACCTGTTTCGCCTGGGCTGCCACATGTTAGTTCAGCTCTTACAATGTCACAGACTGAGCTCATGGTACCGGCAAGTAGTGGACAAGAAAGACTTGCTGACAGTGTGCCTTTTGGCCCTGGATCAGGTTACTATGTACCTTTTGGGTCTTTTAGTGGAGGAGACCTTTCTGGCAATAGCGGCATGGGGTTCTACAAGTTCCCAGGAGCTGGGTCTGGTGAACAATTATCAAATCAATCCGGTTCCTTGGAATCTAGCAGGTACTTGCCCCCATTAACATCAGGGCCTGTATATCCGCAGCCAATTGGTATTCTTGGCTCTTATGAGCAAAATCTTGTACAGGTTGGTTTCTTTTGTATTTCTATTCTTTGCTAAAAAGAGTACAATAAAGTCCATGAGCTATTTTATTTGGTCCGCTTATTGTATTTCTTAGTGTTGCAAAATTAATATTCATTAAATGCTAGTGTTAAGGAAACTACTCCAGCTTCAGGTGGAGAGTATTTTGGTGCAGGATTCATGTCAATGCTTTTCTTAATGTAAATCTTTTAAGTTGAATGGAACAGAAAATGCTAAATGGCAGTTGGATGTTAATAAATCTTTAAGTCATTTGTGTTGCCTCCCAACTTTTTCTCTGCAACATATTAGTCCAAAGAATTGTATATGGTCCACAGGAGAAAACAATGATAGAAAAGACTGACAAGAAATTTTTTGTTACTCTGCTATCTTATATAATGTTGTACAATCAAATAATTTTCTTAGTGTTTAATTGAAACCTAAAAAAGAAACAAAATGAAGGATTGAAGGAGAAAAAAGAAAAACAGAGTCATTTTGCAGCAACTGATGAACTGATTATGTGCTGGATGTTTGTAAAATTTCAGTGTATCTGAATTGAATTTACAGAGCCTGGGCTTCAAAAACTTTTGGATCTTCTGAATCATTTGATTCCTGTCTACCTTGCGGTCTTTATGAATATGAAGAAATCCTTAACTTGATTTCATTTAGAATTAATCTGGAACGAGCAGGATATAATTTTCGGTTAAAAAGCAAAAATAAAATGAAAAACAAAATTCAAATTCTTCTTGAAAAGCTAACACTCGGGATGCTTTTTTGGTAGTGATGACCCATCAAATTTATTGTAATTTTGTGCAAATTACTTGCTTCTTCGGTGATTGCATGACTTTGGTGCTCACAAAGATATTGTAACTGCTGAAATATCTTAGCTATCTGTTGCTAGCTGAGGTACACATAAATACACAAGTCTGCTATTTGTTCCCCACAAAGTAGAAAAAAGGAATAAAAAGGATTACTAAATAAGTAAAAGACGCAAATGGATGCAGTTATGGTGATTAGTATTGGAAGCTTTCTTCTGAAGACTTGTTTTCTGTTACAAACATTATTAACCTTGAAGCAGAGTTTGCAACAAAATCGTTGTATCAGATCTTTTAAATCTTTTCTACAAACTTTTCTTTGGCTATTGCCTTTTTCCTTTGCAGAATTGCTTCCTTTTTTTCCTCGTTGTGTAGGTAAGCTTAGGGTGCCTCAAGCTACTATATCTAAAATGGATATAAAGTTATTTATGCATCTTGGGCCTGTAACTGAGGAATTCCTAAGTTTTGGGGGCAGCAAATGAGTATAGGTGCTATGTTAAATAATTGAGTTCCAATTGTTCTAGGGAATGGAGTACTTGAGAGGGCCAGGATATGAATCCTATCAGTCTCTTGGAACAGTGTAGTGATTTAGACTCTTCATATGTTTCCTTTTCTTTTCAGGTATGAGTTGTTCCCTCTCCTCACCCTTGCTTGGCTATAATATACTTCCTCTATTTTGACTTGGCAAAAAATTGAGGAGTAATTTGACTATAAATAAATTATTCTAGTATGCTTATTAGTAAAAGAGGTTACTGATGGAATCCATGTGTTAGTGGAGCTTAACTCTCTTAAATCAAAGGACTCAAAGAGGTTAGTGTTGGCCCCATTGTGTTAGTGGAGTTTAATTCTCTTAAATTAAAGAGGTTGGTGGTGAAAGTTTAAATAAAATATATAATGATTTTGAGAACTTTTGACATTTAATTCCGAACATCGTAAAAAGGAAATATGGACATTCAGTTCCAGACAAAGAAGTATGAGATTACTAAGTGCGCTTGTATATTAAAATTCTAAATGCATTGGTATCATTTTGTTTATATGCAAAATGGTTTCCAGTTGATGACTTCTGAAAAGTAGACATCATTTAGAGTTGTTGAAATGCATTGTTTTCTTTTTGTGTCATTGATTAGTGACTTCCAGCTACTGATTTTTAAACAGCAAACACCATTTCAAGGTGTTGGATTAGCATCAAGCTCTTCAGTTGGACATTTTCCACCTAGTGTTGCTTATCAGAGCATGAAATATGGTACTGGATCTGGTTCTCACAGGAACTCTAGTCAGAGGAACAGATTTGCTGTGGATAAAAGTGGAAGGCGTGATAGAGAGAGGGACTCTATCAACTATTCTATGGATTCTTTTGGCAGTTCGACTGATAGAAACAGAGGACCTAGGGCTTCGAAGCCAAAGAACAAAATTTCAGCCGAAGAGAGCTCTTCATCTGGGGTCCGTAAAGATGTTGAATCTACTTCTGGGCTCCAGCTTGATCAGTGCAATAGCCCAGAGTTGGTCACAGACTATGAGAATGCCAAGTTTTTCGTCATTAAATCTTTCAGTGAAGATAACATTCACAAGAGTATCAAGTATGGCATTTGGGCTAGCACACCACTTGGGAACAGAAAACTTGATGCTGCCTATCAGGAAGCTAAGGAAATAACTGGGAACTGCCCTGTATTCCTTTTTTTCTCGGTATGTTTCATGAGCACAGGATTCATAGTAGATCATTGTTTTTCTTTTTAATTCTTCTCCTGTCATACTTGATCAGCTAGCTCCACCTGTGATCGTTTTCTGCGTTGAAAATCTTACTTATCTTATGCAGTGAGTAGATCTTTATTAGTTATTTCTTTTAATAATCCAATTTAAGAATTTAAGTGACATGGTCTATATTGAAATAATAGTTTCTTCTTATAATAAGATCAAATCCGTTCAGGATATGAATCTGTTCTGTTGTCTTGCATATTTATTACATATGTATTCTTCATAAAAGAGGCTACAATTTCTAATTTTTTCAGTTTATGGATTGTTAAATTTGTGATAAAAAACATTCTTGGTATGTGATATTACCTATTAGGGCTTTGTTTTCATAGATGGAGTCAAATACTTTTGTATGAACTTGATAGATTATGTTAGAACGAGGAGAATGCTTAATGGTTGATAAGTGCTAGTATGTTTTAGTACGAGAAAGTGTCAAACTGTGTCTTGGGTACAGGCCCATGCCAGCATGGTCTGAAGACAAGCTATCATTTTAATCTGTCAGCAAATGAAGATAGTTACTCTGATTTCAAGTGACAATGCATAAAAGAAATAGACTTCAGTGACCCAAAATGACAGTTACTGAAGCATGCAAAGCACTTCTGAGATCATGTAGTTAACTATCTTATTACCTAGATAACAGATAAAGGCTTTTCTTACTGTAATTAAATCTTTAATCATGTTTCTTTTAGTTCAAGCTTGAGAATTGTATTAGATACCTTGCCCTTTTATTGTTGGAATGTCCTTTGCTTCATTTCCAGAGTTGTACTTTGCCTGCTGTAATGTGTTGCTCAAATCCTATAGGTAAATGCTAGTGGGCAGTTTTGTGGAGTTGCTGAGATGGTTGGACCTGTTGATTTCGAGAACGATGCAGAGTACTGGCAACAGGATAGGTGGAGCGGGCAGTTCCCTGTTAAATGGCATATTATAAAAGATGTGCCTAACAGTCGATTTCGTCACATACTGCTTGAAAATAATGATAACAAGCCTGTTACCCACAGTCGAGACTCTCAAGAGGTGACGATCTTTTTGATTTGCATTCTGAATTGTTTTCTTCTGTTTTGAGAATGTTTATACGTATGAAACTTTTTAGGAATATTATGTAGTTGAATATAGTCCTCTTTAAGAAAAATAATGAAAAGAAGAAAGAAAATGAACTTGCTTCTTGTAGAAAATAGTATTCTATGTCATTTGCATAACCTGAACTAATTTTAAGGGGCGTTATCGATGTATCCTGTATCTCTATTCCTTATGGAACTGTGGGAGAATTGTCTTTTATCGTCCCTGTTTGGATGCAGCTAGATGGTTATTTTTCCATTTGTTCTAGAGTTATAGGCAGCACAAGATACTTGGACTAATTCTTCGTAGGTTTCATTCTTTCTATTTTAGTAAGTTTTCGGAAGTTTAACTCATAGCTTTCAACTGCATTTGATGGGCTTTTTGAAGATGGGTATTTTGGCAGTTTATTCTTCATTGTTGGTTTCTATTTCAGGTGAAATTGGAGCAAGGAATTGAAATGTTAAAAATTTTTAAGGATTATGAGGCTGATACATCACTCCTGGATGATTTTAACTTTTATGATGAGCGGGAAAAAGCCTTGTTGGAAAAGAAGGCAAAACAAAGAGCCAATTTAACTGGAAACCCTACTGTTCCTCTTGCTACTGATCCTGTTAATCAACTTTCCAGTGACCTGGCTGATACTCTCAATTTGGAAGGTAGTTAACAGTGTCTGAGAACAAAGTTCAACAAGGTTGCAATAGACTTGAAAGTGATAGCAGGCTGAAAACATGGGTGTTGATTGGCTGGAGTTAGAATAGTTATTTTTGCTTCTGCAAATTGGTTAATATGACCGGACTTGGCTGACATTTCTTGAAGTAGCATTTCCTTTTGCCTCACTCAGTTAATATCTGTCTGTCTCGCATTTGTTAATTGTTAGAAGTAGTTCATCTTATTATAAATTCCTGGGGTAAGGAAGACAAGCAGGGTGGAAAAGTGACATTCTTTTCTTCATTTTGTTGTTCTTAGTTTCTTCATAATATAGGGAGGTATCAGGTGTAGGAGGTGATTGGATCTTATGTTTCCTTGAAGCTTCTTGGTTTGACACACCTGATGCTTACTGGTTGTACTTATAGTTTTATGTTTCGGTTAAATAGCAATTATTTTGACCTGCTGCGTCTGTAAGTACCCAAAATTGTGGGCAATTGAATCATGCAATACAAGAAAATGGTTTACAGGACTCTAATACGTGCATACATTTTAAATTGTTCTCTCCTAATTTTAGCTCATTATTGCTAATTAAATATGCAGGAACTTTGCTCCTCTTTGGCATGTCTTTCGATATTCATTCCATGTCTCAAGAGGAGTCTGTTTATGGCCTTTTTGCAACCACGTATAACTTATGTTGAACACTACATGTTTCTGGTTATATTTTTGCTTTCCTTTCCTTTCCTTTCCGTTTTTTACTCTTGCCCTTTTGTTCTTTTAATACATAGTTGAGGACTGAGCTTTACCATTTAGTTTCAGCTTCCTGCGGGCAGGTTTGGAAGAGTAGAATTTGGAAGTTTGTTGAGGTGTGACTGGCGAGCCTTGTAACAATTCTCAGATTCTCAAATATTCGAGTCTTTGTTGCGCTTTTTGGGGCCTATATTTGATAGGTTATCAAAAGAGCGTTCAATACGTAAAGTTTTTTTTAAAAAAATTGAAAACATTATCTTCTTTGTACTCTGTGGTTTTATTGTCATTTGAAATTTTAACATTTTTGTAAAGATTGGGTCAATTTTATGATTAAAAAAATAAATGAGTTCTCTTATGCAGGGATTTGATATTTTACGTAAAAGACAATGGCTCGTTTGTCAAAATATTATTTTCAATCTCTAAATTACAATGCAGATATTCAACTATTAGATTACAAGAGACAGGAAACATTATTTATAACATATATCAGAATAACTTATAAAATATTATCAAACGATTTTTAAAAGATCTACAGATTTTGCGGCAATAATTTAAAAGTGCCAGCTAAGGATGGCATTTTGACCATGTTTGTCATGAAAGTTCCAATCTGCTGCGGTGACTGGTGAGCAACTGTTTTTGGAAAATAATTCTTCTTATATGCTTATCAAATCGTTCACTCTTGTTCCTCAACTCTCCTAATTAATTAACTCCATGTGATTTTCATTCTCATTCGAAAGAGTTATAGAAATCCAATCGATTCAAAGTCAGAAATGACTTCTGTTCCACCTATCTCAAAATGGACACATACCAACCTTAGAATATCAAAGAAGTTGACATAAAATCAATCTTCCCTCTTCCCAGCAGCAGATTGTGTTACATTTGCTTTCCACAGAAGAAGTTACTACCTTACTCTTATTGAGTTATACACCTCGATATACTTCCCTGCTGTTCTATTCCAACTATTATCAAGTTTCAGCACCTTTTGTACAATGGCATTCCATTCGCTTGGCTCTATAGTAAAATTGACAAACAATCAGATAAGAGGAATATTAGTCTTAGATCTTTAGTCGTTTTCACATTGAATGAATTTTGCCTGTGCAATATGACGAAGGTTTCTAATCTACTTACTTTCTCGATAGTAAGAAAATGCTCGATCTAGAGCCCCATTCAGGGAGTTTTGATCAATTCCTACGAAGACGAATCTGCAAGCACAAAGGTAAATGTACAAAGATCATTGATGATTTTACATATGAAACTTCCATCAAAACAATATTTTTCGCAAAATGACTAATAAACATAAGATTCGGTTAAAAGCCAAGGCCTACCAGTTTCTAACAAATTTTATCCTTAGTGTCATCACATTTGATAGATAAGGAATGTTAACATGGTATTCAAGCTTTACCTCAGAGTACTACCAACAAGTTTTGAGGTAAACTGTAGTCATATCATTCCAAATCTAAGAAGAACAATTATCCTTGTGATGATACAAGGATTATCATATTAATGTTAACTTCACAGATAGGACTTGGAGGTTTTCTTACCAATTTTACTTGAATATGAGCTTGTAAACTTGATGAAGAAAACAATTGAAGGGGTATACAGAGATAAATTTATGTTATGCAAATGACACTTTTAGGGACTATACATTAAATTGGAGAAGAAAATAAATGAAGCAGGAACCAACTCAACAGAGTGCCACATTAAAGCTCAAGAAAGAAAATTGGAATGGGAACATAACTGGTGGGCCAAAAGGACTTGCTTTGCATGTGTGAGTACATGTGCCAATTACAGTGACATTGCATTAACATATTGACTAGGTTAATACAATAGAGCTTTTATTCTTTTTGGCTACGGGGTATGTTGGGGATGTTTATTATTTCAGATTTTCTTTCCAAAAAATACAAAGGACCTGTTTGGGATGTCTAGATATTTAATTCCTTTACAACTCTTAATGCTTAAGAAAATGTCTTAAATAAATTGTGATGTGCCGTCTACTCCTACTGCTTTTGGAAATCTGAAGAAGTTTAAATTTTACAGCATTTAATACTGCAATTCACATAAAAATCTGAAAATGAAGGAAAAATCAATGTAATGAAAAAAAGATGTGCGTAGCACCTGAGTTAGCAATTCTCGTTCACTCTTGCATCTAAAGCAATGGTCTTTAGAAGAAAATAAATTATTTGATTATATTAAGCAGACTAATAATCACATTGTTTCACAACATTTTCAGGAAGGTCATGGATGGAGAGTTAATGGGTAACAAAAGTAAGGGTAGAATAATTGTTCACCTTTTTTGATGAACAAATAACTATTCACTTTGCAGAATATAGTTATATTATTTAAGATGTTAAAATATGACGAACTGATGTAATCAAAATTAGTATACCATTCATTCTTTTCTTTACCAAGAGTCATTAACAGGCAAGAAATGAATCAAAAATCATTTGAGAGTACCAGTCAATCAATCTTGATTACAAATTGATTACCATACCACAGTATTATTATTACGTAAGTCCTTCATTCATTAAAGAATACTAACAAGAATTTTAATAATGCATATGTAGAAAAGCTACGCAGACAAGAGAAAGAAATGAAGATGATGTAATATATCATAACAGCTAAATGTTCCATAAACTCAGGTTGTTTACCAGGTGAGGAGATAAAGTGTAGCCAGGCAATGCTAACTCTCTTGAGTCCTAAGAAAGAAATTTAGATTCAAGTTATTTACCCATTAGCGACTTCAGGTTGTGAGCCATCATCTATGTCGAAGACTGTATCTGCAAGACCACCAGTCTTCCTAACAATTGGAACCTGAAACCATCATAGAAACATATACATCATCTCAAAGTATTTCATCCATTCCAAGTTTTCAAATGCAAAAGTTGTTAAATGATATTCTCAAGATGATAAGTATGTATTATTTCTAGGACAGTGCAACTGAAACTCTAGATGCACACATGTACACGTCTAAGCCCTTAAATCTTGTAAACCATTTTTATGGCTACTATAGTCCAACAGTACATACCCCTCCATAACGCATTCCAATCATTTGAGCCAGACCACAAGGTTCATACATTGAAGGAACCAGTACCATGTCTGCAGCTGCGTAAAGCATGTGCGAGAGCTCCTCACTGTAAAGTGCAAACTTTATAAGTAAATTCAGTTTTAAGTCACTGCATGAATGGCCAATACAGCCTCGGAAATGAGACATGATAGAGGAAAACACATATACCATAATTCTGTTTCATTTTTATTTTTATTTTTATTTTTTTCTTCTTCTTCTAAGGGTAGGGGACAAGACATTCTAGACCCTTAGAAGATGATATGTGTCAAAAGGTTTTCATATATAACCAGAAGCAATGTGCAGCAACTATTATGATAAGTTTGGAAATGCCTTCTAAGATTTTGAAAACATTTGGATACATTCTCATTACTTTTCAACAGTAGTTCTACTTATAAAGGATAACACATCCATTTGATCTTAATCGCTTTGCACGTTTTCATGATTAAGAATATGGTTGTACAATTTATTAAGAAGCTTCATTTCTCCCTGTTCTTGATTAAATCTTGTTACAGCAGAAATGTCTATTTTAATGTGTATAATGCTATACTTAATTTCAAGTTGAATATGCAGGTATCTTCTTTTTTTTTTTTTTTTGGTCAAATATGCATGTATCTTTTATTCTAGTAGGATCACGGATAATTTGTAAGTACTGACCACACAAATGTTAGGTGCCCAACACATGCAGGGCAAGCATCCAATATGTTTCTAAGATTTTGACATCTGATTCTATTGTTGATGTTGTTGAAGGAATTCCAAAAATGTCTTAAAAGAGTGTGACCATATGAAGTCTCCCTGCCTCAGAGCTTACAGAATTTCATTAGATCACAGATCACTTAATCAGTTGAATAAAAAAGTAAAGATTATTATGGCATTCATGCAGCCAAATGGGAAGCAAATTATTGTAAGGAATCCTTCCATCAGGAAATGGCTGTAGTTGTTCAGCTCATGAAGAAAGAATTACCTGTACATCAAAAGGATCTTTATGCGGGAACCTTGATTGTGCTGCAAAAGGCAAGACAATGGATCAACTGTTAACTGATTAGAAGAATTGCAGAAAGCTAAATTAAATTGAATCAACAATAACTTCTAAACAACTATGTTAAACGGCTTGAGTTACTAATATCAGACCTTGTTTTGGTAGAAATATCTATTGTCCTATGTCAAAAAACAAAGATCAGGGAAGAGGACAGAATTGCCCAGTTGTATTGGTGAAGGAAACATACTATTCAAAAGCAGTCTTGTGCAGTAGAAAGCATCTAACTTTCCTCAAAGAAATAGTAACAACACTCAGAAATATAATAGACTACAGATATATTTTCTCGTTTTCTATATACAGTAAATGGATTCTGAAGCAGATGTTCTGTCTTGTCAAACATCAACAGTCTGACACTTGTTAAATTGTTTAAAAGATTCATACACATTTTAGATGGTTAGATGATCTCGTAAGCATGTGTTTAATATCCATCATGAAGTATAGGAAAGTTTCAGCAAAGTAACAGATATTTACAGACCCAGTACTGAGAAATCTCCTGAATATCCCAAGACATAGTAACAAAAGATGTTTAGCAGTTTCTATTCAATATTAACATTGATATGGTTATAAATGTATGCCGACACAGTTAATACCAACTGCATTTCAAAATGAACCAGTGCGGAAAACCCAGTTCCCATATAAGAGCAGTTCGTCTCAAACCACTGTAGGAGTAGGAAAAGTTTGAACCTATCTTTCAATGTTCTCTAAAGTTAAATTTTTTAAGAGCTAATAAGAATTCACATAATATTATGTAGGATATCCACTATTAAAACCTCCATCTGGAAGAGAACTGAGATTTTGAGCGTTCCAGCACAGCTGTACCAGAAAATCCTAAGCCCTTAGTGTGGACGTTAGGAAAGAAATAAATTATACCATCAAATCATGCTTAAAGATGAGAATTTCATGTGTAATTGATTTGTTACTCTCTTAAGTCCAAATTAAATACAAAAGTAATCAACTCATTACCAATTTTGCAAGATCTTCAAATTCTCTTTGAACCCGACCATCTGGAGCTTTTCCCAGCACAACCATCTGTCCACCCTGCCAAGCAAGCCAGGATAAAATTTAAAATTTGTTGGCTGTATCCGCAATCGATCAAATTGGAAAAAGAGATAAGGTAATTACAGAAAAGGCTCCCACATATTTAAAGGATAAACAACAAGAAATAATTATTGTATAAAAACATAAATGCAGCATAATGCGCCAATTTCCCAAGAAATATTTGTGAACTACCTCAGCTCAAAACGAACTTTAATAGTATGAAATAGCAATAAAATACAAATACTAATAAACATTGTCAAACGATTCCAAAGTCACTTCTTTCCAACTCCCCATGAGGACAAGAAGCAAAGATTCTTCTAACTATTGAATTCTTGGTAGCTGTCCATTATAAGATGATAAGATTTTTTTTTGAAACCTTTTCCTTCTATTTTCATATAATACTAACCCTAAAATGGTATTGTGCACCCCACTCTTTACCAAAGTGGGCAGATGAAAGAAAAAATATTGATATATAGGGGGGGGTGAATACAGAGAAACGTTCAAGAAACAGAAAGGATTATGTGGCTAACACTTTTAAGTGTCAAAATACATTCCTATAGAGTTTGAGAGACCATATTTGAGGTCCAACACTTAATCAGATATCTCATCATAATGCAAAACCTGTATGTCTGGAAGGCCTCATACTTCACACAAGGAGTTACCTAAGTAATGCACATTGAATTTACAGAATCCTGAGCACAGCACTCCTTGTTTGAATTAAAAAGACCACCCACTGGACAAGTTGATGGAGATAAAGAGATAGTTGTTGGACTTACATATCTAACTGGCCAGCTATATCACAGCAAGTGGAAGTGTTTACATGTCATTTCTATGTGAGTGTTCAGTAAGAGAAGAGAGAACTTACAAGTTCTTCAACCTGCTTGATTGCATGAGTTATTAAATGAAGCCCCTTTTGAACAACCAAACGAGTAATGCAGACAACCAAGGGCACCCTAGCTTCAATGCCTGTTTGAGTACCTTCTACAGCCAAACCAAGTCCCCTCTGAACATATTGTTTACATATCTGCTTCCCTTCAATTCTATAAGCTACAAACACAGAAATTGAGAGATGTGATTTTTAAGAACATTAGAAATCTTAACTGATTGCAAATAATCATTGTAGAGAACAAATAAATCTGAAAAGAGGAGAAGCTCTCAGCAAGCCTGAACAATGCAAATATGGAAATTCTTCATGATCAGAGACATGACAGGAAGGGGAGGCATGTACAATTTAAGGAAAGCTTGAGTTGGAAATTGGAATTACCATGCAAACTTCAAGTTTCTTGGTTGCTCCAACAGATACTTTAACTCAGAATCCACCTCATTACAACAAGATTACAAAAAGAATATCACGAGACCATGCATCCAGAAATCAATTTAGTGTACAAGTAAGACCTCCAAATCTAAATCTTTGGTGTCCAGGTAGGTGACGCATGCATTCTCTTAAAGGGTGAAGTGGTATAATCCCAAGAAGGTGGCACATTCAGAATGGATATCAATATAGATGCTAATGTCAAACTGCACTTATCTATAAATTGAACTCCTCTTGACACAGAACAAAACATGTGATTCTATAGAATAAAGCCATTGAAGACTCTGGTAGAGATCTGATAGAAGAAAAGCTGAAAACTAAAGCTAAAATAGAGTTTAACTGATAAAGAGAGAGAAGAAGAAGAAATCCTAAGAGTCACACCTAGAACAAGGCTTGCTTTATGGCTAAGGTTGATCGAGTCAAATAATCACAACAACCGAGAAAATCTGCCAAGAATTTTTTTAAAGCTAATACATAAAACCTAAAACTGGATTGAAGTACATAATATTATACAGACACTGATAAACCATAATATTCAGGACTCGGAGTAGGTTATCAAATCAATGCCGTATAGAGAACATCTCTAACAGTTAAGCATTATCTGTATGAGGTGCTACTCAACATGACAGCAAAGAAAGCCAAAAAAGACCTTTGTTTGATTCTTGCAGCCCCCCATTCCAAAAGTCTCTCTATGTCAGATTGTTGGCTCTTGAGAAGAATCAAGTCCACATAAGGATGCATGATTTACACCTCTCTGCAACAGCTTAAGATTTGTGATTATTTGGTAATACAACTTCTTGCAACTTCTTTCTCCATCATTCTATAATTTCTACCATTACTCTACAGTGTCTCTTCTAGAGTCTCTTGCAGGCTTCCTAATCTCACAGCTACTCTATAGTAGGCACTGAACTTTGGTAATCAGATTTCATGTGCTAACAAAGGGGTCAATCCAAGTGTTAGTCTAGAAATCTTTCAACAAGCATATGCAATTTCCATGGTACCTGCAAGCGGAAGAGTTCATATTTGATTTTTTTAATATGTCATAGAAATTGTTCAATCTGCATGATTAGGATTTAATGTACATAAGAAATCAGCAAAAAACAAACTTGCACGGCTATGCTGATTTGTCAGAAGACTTCACCTGAACAGACAAAATCCACCTTCTTACCCAATTTCAGCATTTATTTAAATTAGAGGACAAGCATATAATAATTATTCTACTAGTCATTTGCAAAAGAAAAACATAATAATAGTTATCCTAGTTAGCAAAAATAATTACCATCAAATTTAGCAGGCAAGAAAATGTCATTTGTAGGGTTCCACATGGCAGTATCTATCCCATTTAAAATGCCAACATACCTACAGAACCAAAAAGCCCTTGAATACAATTCCTGAAAAGAAAACCAGAACATTTATGTGTGCCTCAACAAAACAAAATAAGAATGTAAGGTACATCAATGGATACCAGCTACCTCCCATAAACATTTGACAAGTTTCTTAAAGGTATAAGATAAAATGTGAGTGATTCAAAAGCATCGTCTCATTTTCAACACTCATCAAACCACATTGTGACACCATCAGGAGAGCACATAATAAAGAAAATAATGATTGCAGGACAACTTCAAGCGGAAAATGATAATAAGATTAATTTGCAGTGGCAGAATTAATGAGTTTATAGCTCCACTGTCTAGGGCCAAGGTTGCGGATTTGTCAAATTCCAAGAGAAAAATATAACAGATGTGATACATCAAAGATTATATTACAAATACTTATGAGATACATAGATGTTCATAAGGTTCTTATCTAACACAAGATTCAGATAACTAACTGCTACAGGTAACTAAAAGGTAAACCAGAAGGAGTCAAAGCCAGTCCTGGAAGGGCTAGATACAGATGGCCTTAAGGCTAGATGTCATTGCTTTATCCCCTATAAGCAAATTGCCACTTTCTGCTGCTATAATAAATCTCCAGCTGTGAAGCGTAGGTCTCTGTGCTAGTTAAGATCAAAGAAATTTTGCATAGGTTCACTAACATATTTAGCAAACATTAATGGCGACATAGAGACGATAAAAACATGAGAAGCAGTAATATCTTGAGATATTTGTACTAGACAGTATCATATTTGTTGGTTAGCATAGCCTTTTGGTAGCTTAAAATCATGTCTTTTACAGGAATGAAGCTGAAATTTTCTGTCCAAGCTTAGCTTCAATGGTTCTCCATAATTCCTGAAAACTTTCGTGCTATTTGAGGTTATTCTGGGTCATCTCAAATCAAGACAAGAGAAATGCTGTCCATATCACAAGCTGAATAATGAAATTAGCTCTCTTTCCTTCATCTTATTTTGCAAAATTAGAGCAAAATCTATAGTATTGTTTAAGAAGCTTGTCTTCTTGTTATACATTTTCTAGAGAAAAGACATCTTTCTCCTTTGGTCATCCCCTCTCCTTTCTCTTTTTGCAGTTTCTATCTCTTCTACGAAACCCTTGGTAAAATTATCTTGGAGCACTGGTTCCCCGATTCATCAGGATAATCTTGTATAAACAACGACCAAAACTATTTATCTTTCACTTGATTCAATGATAAATTCTGAGAAACAAAATCCTAGATAAAGAAAGACCCAGAAAGACATTCTCTTTTAATGACATTTAAGGGTAAGAACAGATTAACTTCAAAAGGAAATGAATAACTAGCAAAACTCCAAAAGAAAAATAAAAAGAGTTCTTTACCACAAATTTACCAGTTTACTCAAATTACAATTCTGCACATCTAAAAACTGTCAATCTGACATTGCATGCATTCAGAATATTTATCATTTGAAAAGCAATAGCAGGGAGTGCTTACTTGTCATGGTTTCTCATCAAGGTGCTAGAAAGCCATCCTGAACAGAGTGTTTCCTTACGGTATGTAGGAGAGACAGTGCTGGAAATCAGAAAACCATTATTTACATCAAAAGTAATACCTTAGCATGCACAAATGCACATTCAATGTTGGATTTCTGCCATTCTTAAGAGAAACCTTCCAACTTGAATATTTTGGCAAGAACTCTTTAACATTACAGTACAGGAGTATATTGAGAAATATTCTCCATGACACTAATAACAAGCTTGTTAAACCAATATTTCAACAATAATTTCCTGCTATAAATTGGGAAAGACCTTTAAATAACTTTTTCTTTTCTTTTTATCACCCAGATTTTGATTTTTTTTTTTCATTTCTACTTTTAATTAAACCCTCTCCCCCTCTCTCACAGCCATAACAATAAATATTCTCTAGTTCACTGCTCTAGCTTTCATTTATTTTGTCCACTTCTATTCCAAAAAAATAATAAATAAAGGGAAACGCAAAGGTATTGATTAAAAAGCATAGTTCAATATTTTGATGCGTTAGCTCTCATTGACCCAACAAAACGAATATTTGTTGTACTCTTGGATCCACGAACTTATACTTGGAGAATCTGAATATTCAGTTCAGTTCACTTCGGTTTCATATATTTAGTATAAGCTGGGTTCATTTTTTGTTTTAAGTTCTTGGAATTAAATCCAAACCCAAAAAATGAAACTCTTGGCAATTATAAAATTTCTGTTTCGGTTCAGTTAGGCTTTGATCAAAACCAAACTGAAATAAACTAAATAATTAAGAATTTCATTGAATAATTTTGAAATTTATAAAAATATTTAAATAAATTGAAAAATTTTTAAACAAATTTGATTTGGTTCGGTTTCCATGAAATCTTGCGAAGCTGGATTATAATCAAAATTCTAAACTGAAAACAACCAGAAAAACCAAACAAATACCCCTATGAATCACAAGTTAATTCAACATACACAACTGCATTGCTGTAGATAATTCCTCCTTTCAATAAGCTTAATCTCTCAGGATTGTGGCCGATTGTTCGATCATCAACCACCTGCAAATTTTATTTAGAAAACTTGACTTTTTAAGTCTTCTTTGTCTAACATGAAGAAACTCTATGATTAACATAATTAACATCTATTTGTTAATAGTTCATCCAGATAGGGTCGCAAATGATGCAGCTGAATCTAAAACCCGTGCACAAACAACTATGTCCAATGCAAAAGATTTTTGAAGATAAAACAAAATGGAATAATATTCACACTCCCTTTTTAGTTTCTTGCACCCATTTCTCTTTTCTCATAATGGAAACATCAAAATGATTATCTTACTTGTAGCAATATAATCAAGTTGATCCATAAAACTTCAGAGCCTAATTTGCCTCTTTTGTCCAACTACCGAACGTTTCTTTAATTCCCACTTATTACAGAGCTTTCTTTACAAATGAAAGAAGTTTATTCATTTCTCTTTTAGAGTTTTTTTCTCCCAGGAAGAAAGAAAATGTTAGAATAATTTTTGGAAAATCTACAGTTAACTAGGAGATTAGAACACCTTATTAAAAAAGTCGAAAATATGTTGTCAAAAAGAAAATCTTGTGTACTCTAAATCAAATTGAACATGAAGCCAGAATAGAAGGTGCAAGAAGAAAGATAAGATTCTTGCGAGTGTTGAGGCATTAGCGCCCTAACAACATGCACCCAATCATTGCATTAGATCAAAAGCTCACTCAAATATACAATAAAGATTCGTTAGCTAGGTTTGACCCCATAAAAGAAAAGAGGAAAAAAGTTGCTCATTACTTAGATCAAAGGGGTAACTAGTCTATAAATTCTGAGGATCAACTTCGATTATTTTGGATAAAATAGTCCTTTGAATTATACACATAAGAAGCAGCAGAGCAAGAAGAACTGCAAAAGTTAGTGGAAAATACTAATTTTCTAGTTGTTTTAGTAGCTAGTTAATAAAAACTATATTAGTATTTAGAGTAGAAACTTAACAAAACAAGTATAGATAATGTATAAGAATGTGCATCTATGAATGAGTAGTCTAAATGACGCACCTTGTCTTCAGTTGCATATACAGAGCCATCAAGGCCACACTTGCTGAGTTGCTCTTGTCTGAGAAAGAAACAAGAGGTGCATTAAGAGTCAGAACAGAATTTCATTCTGCTTTTCCCATTTCCTTTACATCCTTTTTCAAATCTATAAGTAAGAACCGTTATTCCAGACATGGAACCAATAGGAATAAGATTGCAAAGGACACTGACATAATTCTATTGGGGCTTGCATATTCGGAATAAGATCATTAAAAGATTTTCTTGGAAATATGTAACCAGATCCACTTATAATCCAAAATCCAATACTCAAAGAAGAAGCAAGCTACAAGACTTGAAGAAAAAGAAATCATAAAATATCAAAAACCATTACCATATAAACAGCCACTCTTGGAAGTATAAAGTAAATGAAAATAATGGCCGTTGCCATGAACTCCCCATTAATCTAAACCCGTGAAAATTTAAAGTGGATGCAAGTGGAACAACTTCCCACAGTATCCATAAGTGAAATTTTTAATAGGCACGTGTAACTATCTCTCAGTTTTGCCCCACCAACTTATACATCATACACAACGGCAAAATATGCTATACAACTAAAATAAAAATTCTTCAATTCCAAACTCCAGGTCCATGCAATATATAGTGTTTCTTTAATTTCTTTTATAACATTTTCAATTTTTGAACTCTCAAGACTTGCACTTTTGGACTCAATATAATAGATTGAGTGTTCATTTTTTTCTTTTACCCACTCCACCAAGTTAGCTCAGTACAGGTCTTTCTGCAATTCTCATTGCTGGTGAAACAAAATCTGGATACACAGAAATATAGCTCTTTCATCTGTACAAAATGTGATACACTAAAAAGTAATTTAATATGAGCACTAAAAAAAGAAAATTACAATTTTTGTAGTAACAATGAACAGAATTTTTTCTTTATCTAAAAGAAATTTATAGCATATGCAGAAGACTAATTATGTAACAAGTTGTGAACTTTTTATGGTATATTGCCCAATATATTTGTTCTATAAATTTTCCCCATTCTGGAAATACAACGCTGTAAATGCTACATGTACGCCATTAGTGAACTTAAAAAAGTACCAAAATATAGAAGAATAGGTACCTGCATTCTCCATAATGTTCCATGTTGTGGATCGTCAATACCACTCTTGGTTTCTAGCAAAAATAATGAACAACACAACTGAATCAAGACAACTGCATAAAACTGAAATCTGTGGAGAAAAATCAATAAAGCAAACAGTAGATTGAGCTATGTTTTGGAAGCCATGCCTTGAGGGAGAGATACTGGTACATATCCCAGTAAAGCAGGGGTAGAGCACCAGTCTGCCATTCATGGACGTGAATAATATCAGGTTGTGTCCCAGTTACCTGCAAAGAAGAAAACCTTAATCTAAAATTGTCCTCTGAATAGCTAGATCTCCCATTTAGCTCCCATTCATCCAACAAAAGATTGTTGAGTGCAACTAGTCAAGGAAATAATTTTTTAGTAAAGAAAGAGCAAGATCTCAAATTGGAAAAGGAAAAATTATAGAATTTTGACCTATAGTTAAAGTAGTTTCATAAATCTTTAAAACTATGTGCTTGGTGCAAAACAATGAATTTTCTTCTAGTTCTTTCTGTTATGGATTGACATGACTATAAAATCTTAACCGCAACATACCTGCATCCATTCAAGACAAGCACGGCTAAAGAATAAGTATGCCTCTAGCTCATTATACGAACCTCCATATACACTTTGTCCCTTAAAGAATTGGTTGGCAGGCTCAACAAACACTACTTGGATTCCTGATACTTCTCCCCTGTATGCATTTGTGGGGACCCAATCTCCATCGAAGAATGATTTATATGTATGGACCAAAGCCAAGTCATTGATGTACTGCCTTTGGATGCACTCATAGAAAGGAAGCATGACGTCCACCTTGTGGCCACGCGATAAGCAAGCTCGAGCAAGGCCAGTAACAACATCTCCAAGACCTCCAACTTTCGCAATGGGTGCCATTTCAGCCGTCACATGAATGATATGCATAAGATCAGAATCCTTCTCTACACTAGCAGAATCATCTGAGCTGATGTCCCAAGACGGGAACTCTCTGTTCCAGAATGGAACTTCATCTTCGGGAGAAGGCCATACAAGATTTTGAAACCCAGATTTGTCAGTTGAATCTTCCAATATTTCAGCACCAACCTATAGGACTAAAATTAAGAATAAGAAAAGGCTCATGAATGAAGACTCATGTACTCTTGTGACTCCCCTTCTTTTTCTGAAATGACTAGAATTATGTAAGAACATTTGGCTTTTGCACTTCCATTTCCCAAATGCCACATCAAGGAACCAACACTGTTAACACTACTTATTTGGTAGTGATGAGCTGATTCAAAAGCCCAGATTCCATAGATAGTGACACTAAAATTCTTTCAATACCTTTACATGCTCCTACATATCCAGTGATCTGCAACACCAACATTGTTATTTACAAGAAAATAGCCTACAGAGCTCAAAAAGCTTTTCCTACGGCACATAATCCATTTCAGCAAGTGTTATCACTCCAACCTCATTGGCCTTTCCTCGATAAAACTTAACAATTTATCCAATTCAGAACCAGCAGAGATAGTCTATCAAGCATTAAAAGAAAAAGAAATGCCATCAAAGTTTAAATCATTTTTCTAATAGCATCATCATCCATCCGACACCTTCTACCAATTCCGCCCATTTTTCTGGTAGAGTTTCAAAATTGAATTTTGAGCTGCTCTTTAACCTAAGGAAAACAAAAGGACATAAAAGAATGCTGCAGCTTTGGTAATTAGAGCAATATAAGAGTTATCTTACCGATCTTATTTAGCTCTTTAACCCAACAAAAACTAGAAGTCACTCCCTCACAATCACAGGCATGCCTATCATCAACTACATATTTCGTCGACATGAAGGGCAAAATTTGAAATGAGAACGGAAATGGTTTCTGGGCTAAAGGAACATTCAGGAATTTACCTTGCCAGCAGCATCAGTTTGAAGTAGTGAGATCTTGAAATTACGGGTGTTTGAGACAAAAAAGTGGAAATTGCTGCATGGCTTCAAATTCTTGATCTTCCTATTGATTTTGCAGAAGCAATGGCTGATATCATTGCTCTTTGTACTGGGAAATACTGAGGATTTCAAGCAAATTTCAAGTGCCATAATAGTAGAGCCAGAACTTAGAAAACTCAAATTCATATTCATATTACAAGGACAATCTTGAATTATATGCTCTGATCATATGCACATATTTATATATGTGGAATGGATAGACAACAGTGATTGACAGGAGCGGGTGGACGGGTGTGACGGGAGGAGAGAAGGGGTCTTTTGTTTGTCCTAGAAGTGGAATATATGAGGAATCAAGCAGTCTGGAGTTCTGCACCTCCAATTTCAAATAGAGAGTCCAAAATCAGAGTCGAGTAGGTACCCAACCTCTCCTATAACTATAATAACTTCTGCAAAATTGTATCTTTCGAAAAAAAAAACAGAAAAAAGAACTTCTTCAAAATTATAGAAAAAGCCAAAATTTGAGTAATTAAGGGTGAGATTGCATAGAGACATTTTCTGGATTTGTATTCAGGGTGAAACTCAATTTAAATACACTATATCTTATTATTTATAAAAAAATTTTCATTAGAAACTTTTTTTTAAACCCGATTACCTAAGCTTGTTCTTAAGCTGTTTAAAAAAAGTGATTCTAGAAAAAAACTATATATATATATATATATATATATATATATATATATATATATATATATAATGGTAATTAATTATAAAAAATTAAATAATAATACAAAGTTTGATGGATACTTTTTACCGCATAAAGAAAGTTTGATTAATATGACCAAACATAAAACTATATTTTCTAAATTTGATTGTAAAAGTAGATTCTGGCAAATAAAAATGTATCCAGATAGTATAGCCTATACAGCTTTTTCTACCCCTCAAGGACAATATGAACGGTTAGTTATGCCCTTTGGATTAAAAAATGCTCCACAAATATTTCAGAAAAAAATAGATAATATATTTCGACAATATGATTTTATTTTTGTTTACATTGATAATATACTCATTGCTTCAAATATAATTCAAGAGCATATTAAACATTTAAATATGTTTTATACTCTATGCTTAGAACATGGACTAGCATTATCCAAAAAGAAATCAAAGATAATACAACCTAAAATAGAATTTCTTGGAATGACTGTAGACGGATATAGAATTGAATTACAAAATCATATATTAGAAAAGCTAAAGGAATTTTCTGATAAATTAAAAGATAAAAAATAATTACAAAGTTTTTTAGGATTATTAAACTATGCTTCAGAGTTTATAGAAAATTTAGCTGCTCTCAGACAACCTTTACAGCTACTTTTAAGAAAAGATAAAATATTTTCGTGTACACTAGATTTAGAAAAGCAGGTCAAACTAATAAAAGAAAAATGTAAGAAATTATCAAAATTACAACTTCATGCTGATAGTGATGATTTGATATTAGAAAATAGATGCTTCGGAAACATTCTAGAGTGGTGTGTTGAAAAAATTCAATTATGACAACCAAGAAAAGATAGGAGAATCTTTATGTAGATATACTTCAGGAACATTTACTGATACCGAAAAAAGATATCATATAAATGAAAAAGAATTATTAGCAGTTGTTAGAAGCTGTCAAAAATTTTATTATTTCTTATTACCAAAAAGATTTTTATTACGTACGGATAATACACAGGTAAGAGCTTTTATTAAAAACAATTTACCTTCTCGTCCTGAATATAAACGACTAATTAGATGGCAAAGTTTATTAGCTGAATATATTTTTGATATTGAAACTATTAAATCTGACAAGAATATTTTGACAGATTATTTAACCAGAGATGACTGAATTACTTCATCAGATTTATAATCAGTTTGAAGATTTGAACCAAGAAATACAAAATATAAAAGAAAATCTATCTGATATAATTGACATAGCCAATCTACCAGGTATGTCTAAAGATGTTGCTGAGTTATTACTGACTGAATGTAGATTAATCAATTCAAGACTTGGACGATATGACATGACTCAAGCAATGATAAAAGGACTGTTAAGTAAAATTGAAGTTGAACCCATGCCTACAGAACCTACAGAGATTGAGACAGAAAAGTCTGAACAACGTCCAAAGCAAGACGGGATAAAAACTGCTCATGAGACTGTAATAACTTAGCAACATCTTTAGACATACCTGGTAGATTGGCTATGTCAATTATATCAGATAGATTTTCTTTTATATTTTGTATTTCTTGGTTCAAATCTTCAAACTGATTATAAATCTGATGAAGTAATTCCTCCATCTCTGGTTAAATAATCTGCCAAAATATTCTTGTCAGATTTAATAGTTTCAATATCAAAAATATATTCAGCTAATAAACTTTGTCATCTAATTAGTCGTTTATATTCAGGACGAGAAGGTAAATTGTTTTTAATAAAAGCTCTTACCTGTGTATTGTCCGTACGTAATAAAAATCTTTTTGGTAATAAGAAATAATAAAATTTTTGACAGCTTCTAACAACTGCTAATAATTCTTTTTCATTGATATGATATCTTTTTTCGGTATCAGTAAATGTTCCTGAAGTATATCTACATAAAGATTCTCCTATCTTTTCTTGGTTGTCATAATCGATTTTTTTAACACACCACTCCAGAATGTTTCCGAAGCATCTGTTTTCTAATATCAAATCATCACTATCAGCATGAAGTTGTAATTTTGATAATTTCTTACATTTTTCTTTTATTAGTTTGACCTGCTTTTCTAAATCTAGTGTAAACGAAAATATTTTATCTTTTCTTAAAAGTAGCTGTAAAGGTTGTCTGAGAGCAGCTAAATTTTCTATAAACTCTGAAGCATAGTTTAATAATCCTAAAAAACTTTATAATTGTTTTTTATCTTTTAATTTATCAGAAAATTCCTTTAGCTTTTCTAATATATGATTTTGTAATTCAATTCTATATCCGTCTACAGTCATTCCAAGAAATTCTATTTTAGGTTGTATTATCTTTGATTTCTTTTTGGATAATGCTAGTCCATGTTCTAAGCATAGAGTATAAAACATATTTAAATATTTAATATACTCTTGAATTATATTTGAAGCAATGAGTATATCATCAATGTAAACAAAAATAAAATCATAATGTCGAAATATATTATTCATTTTTTCCTGAAATATCTGTGGAGCATTTTTTAATCCAAATGGCATAACTAACCATTCACATTGTCCTTGAGGGGTAGAAAAAACTGTATAGGCTATACTATCTGGATGTATTTTTATTTGCCAGAATCCACTTTTACAATCGAATTTAGAAAATATAGTTTTATGTTTGGTTATATTAATCAAACTTTCTTTATGCGGTAAAAAGTATCCATCAAATTTTGTATTATTATTTAATTTTTTATAATTAATTACCATTCTAACTTTTCCTCTGACTATCACACCATGATTTCTTATTATAAATGCAGGTGAACTATGATGTGAGGTACTAGATCTTATTAATTTTAATTTTAATAATTCATTTATTTATTCGGTACATTCTTTCTGATCGATTTCATTATATCTCATGGGTGTAACCCGAATTATCTTACTTGTATCTATCATTTCTAATTGGGCTGATATTTGATTTTTATCCCAGAATTGTAATGGGTTTTCACTATAACAATTTTCTAGTTTAGTTTTTATTGCTTCAATTTCTGTATCTATATATTTGAGTGCACATTGAAATTCTAACAAGGGTGTTCCTTTAGGAAAAATGGGTTTTTGTGTGTACCCTATTCCACCACGTTGTGCTGTGCGGGGTGTAAAGGAAATAGGAAAAGGCTTAGCATAAGCAGTTTTAAGTCGTTTGACTACGATCAAATGATGACAAGGGATTTTAAATAATATCTGACTAGATAAGGTATCAAAGGTTACTTTAGGGAATAATTGAAGAAAATTATTACCGAGTAAGATATCAGTTCCAGAATTAAGAAAATAAAAAGGTGGACATTTAATTAAAAATGATCCTAAAAGTATAACAGGTTTAGCTACACCTTGATTTATTTCAAGATATTGATTAAAAATATCACGTCCTCTTATGGTAGGTAATTGACTATGATATTGTTCTGGAAAGCATTCTTTTCTACAAATACAAGATCCTGATCCACTATCTATATAAGCAGCAAAATATTCTGCTTTATAATCAGAATATGTTAATCCAATAGGTATATAAATATTGTAGGGACTTGTCATTTAGGTATATAAATTATTCTACCATTATAAGTAAGCTTTATTCCATATGAGGTTATCTGATAAGGTTTAACTTTTTCAAGAAAAGTTAATCCTAACATAATTTCTAATGTATCATTAGCACCTTCGTTTTCTATTAATAATCTGATAGGAATTATTGTTTCTCCAAATTTTATTAATGTTTCTACAGCATTTTCTATTTCATGAATTTCTCCATTGAAATTTGTATATTGATGTAAATTTTCTAATTTATGTTTTTGTAATGTTAAACAAAGTTTATGACTAATATAATTTTCATTTGCTCCTGTGTCTATTAATATTTTTGTAGGTTGAAATATCAATCCATTAAAATATTCTCCATCAATTTTATAATTCCTTAAATTATTCTCTTTTTCAATAATATATCTATTTGAATTACTCTTAGGAAGACTACTTACTCCTGTAGCTGTAAAACTAAGTCGTTGAGGTAAATAATTAGTTGTTAATAATGGTTTATCTTTTAAATCTAATGCCAAAGGAATAGATTCTATTTCTTCTATTTTATGTATTGTAGGTAGATGTTTTTGACAAACATATATAGCTTTAATTTGCTAAAAAAAAACAACTAAGAAGTTGAATGGTTGTCTCATGAGTTTCTAAAGGCAAAGTAATTAAAACACAGACACAAACAAATAAAATATGAGAAGTAAATCTCTAAAAACTTTAAATATCACATGTATTATGTATACTTTCATATCCTGGTTAACGTCCTTTGTCTTGCAATATGGCTAATTGATATTGACAAATTATGAATACCAATAATCAATGAGATAGCCAAGATTTCATTTTTAAGTATTCGAGCCATTTTTTAAAACTTTTTATGGCTATATATATTTTAGAGCAATATGTAAAAACAATCACCAAATTATCTTAATTATTGCAATTTATCTCACAACTCATATTTGAATATTTTTTATCCATTATCTTTATAACAATCAGCAAAAACAATCCCTAAACTATCTTAAGTTTTATAACTTAATCTCCCAACTCACATTTTAATATTTTTGTCTATTATCTTTATATATTTTAATATTTACAATCCCAAAAATCATTAATGTGATAGAAATCGGTAAAGATATATACATGTATTTCCTGTGTCCTATCGATGTAGGAATAAATTCATCCATTCAAGAGTTTTTCCTCTCAGAATTCATGACATATGCAATTAGAATTTTTTTTTTGTCATTCACCAGTAAGATACATGATATGCAAGTATATATCTTTATCGATTTCTGTCATATTAATAATTTTTGAGATTGTAAATATTAAAATATATAAAGATAATAGACCAAAAATATTAAAATGTGAGTTGAGAGACTAAGTTATAAAACTTAAGATAGTTTAGGGACTATTTTTGCTGCTTGCTCTAAAGATAATGGACAAAAGATATTAAAATATGAATTGTGGGATGAAATTACAATAACTAAGATACTTTGAAGACTATTTTTGCATATTGCTCTACATTTTACAAGTATCATTACTTCTTCGCCACATTTTGCAGCATGAAGCCGAAAGAGATGCTGCTGTCTTTGCTACACTTGTGAAGCATCTATGCAAGGGTTGGAACAGCAAATTTTTTGAGGAAACAACTTTTGATCCCCCAAAAATATACTCTTCTTTTGTTCGAAGATCTAAGAATAGGCCAGCATGCTTACTCACTCAAAGAGCTTTGCATGTTTCAAATCTTGACATTGACGAATTTTTCAAGTTACAAAATCATGTAAATATTTAGGTGCATCTTTATCTTCAATTCAATATTGCAGAAAACCCCTAAGTTAGGCTTCTCAAAGCTTAATCGCCATGCTGCTCGGGGTCAAGGAGAAGTGGGCATGGGGACTATTATCCGTGGCCCTAATAAGGGCAGTACCAAATTGGCTATGGGTACATGGTGTGTTAAGTCCGAAGTATGCACAAGTATTGATTGTTCTTGAGGGGTACAGAGGCAGGGTTTTGTTGCTTTGGAGATGGAGAATGCATGCTCCAAATTTTATTCACTAAATCCGATAAGTGAATAGAGAACTTTTTAATTTAATTCTTTGTAAAGTGTAACGGCATGTTTTTTTTAAGAAAATTGAAAAAAAATTTATAAGTATGCATCAATTATTTAAATAAATATACTACTAATTTTCATAATAAAGAATTGGTGGAAAAGAAATTGCGATGAGATTAAAGGGAAAAGGAAATAAAAGTTTGATTGGAGAGTACCTGCGCTTTGCCCATTTCATACGGCAAGAAATATTGAAAAGAAAAACAAAGGGTAAAAAATTAAAAGTAAAGAGGTTGTTCCAATATAAAAAGCCAAAAAGAGAAGAAATAATAGTAATTGAAGATAAGTGAAAGTGACAAAAAGACATGTCAGCCATCAAATTAAGGAAGATGAGATTATATTCTTAGCTTTATTCTCAATGAACCCTAAACTAATGTCGAATCCAAAAGCCAGAAGATTCTTTATTTGCTTTTTTTGGCTAATTAAAATGAGGGGAAAAGACCAATCTTCACGACAAATCTCTACCTGAATGTGGGAATGAAGGAGTTTCAGCTGATTTAACCCCCCAAAGACAAAACAAAAGAGTTTCTGCTGATGCTAAATATATGTTATGACGTATAGCTATTATTTGAACTACAGAGATGTAACTTGCATTTGAATTAAATTTTTTGTCTGAGAAGCCTTTTCATGGTTCAAAAAGATGAATTGTTTGAGCAGAAATCGACCATGTAAAACATCTACGCAGTTGGTGTGAGGCTTGAGATCGACTAAAATCTGTCCACACCTCCAGTGAGTAGCTGGTTTAAACTCTCTTCTTTTTTTTTTTCTTATTAAGGAAAACAAAAATTTGTCCATAGCAGAATGAACTACATGCAGCAAATAAAGTTGGTACAAGTGGATGCTACACGGCCCCGATCCAAGAAAAGGCTGCAAAATTTGAAAAATAACCACGTCCGTTAAATAAATATCAACGCCTGCTATATTTAAGAGAGACAAATGAACAAGGCAGGCATGAACATAGTAACAAAAGGCATGTATAAATACACATTCAAACCTCCTCTATTACCACTAATTCAGTATATTAAATCCACAAGGTCAAAGGCGATAAAAAACACAAACAAGCAGTTCTTATCATAATCTTCCTCCCCTTTTGCTATCTGAAAAAAGAAATTAACCCTTATACATACAGAAACTGACATAAAATCAGCTTTTTTTCCCCTGTTCCAATTCTTTACGCTGTTCTTACCACTTCTAGGACTTCTCTCTGCTGTCTGCATTAGTCTGTAGTCATTGGTTGACTCATGCAGCACCTGAAACGGGCCTTTCTAACAGTTGTCATTATCTCAGTCTCAGCAGCCTCAAGCATTCTCACTACCTCGCTAAAAGGAGGCCTCACATCAGGATTACCATCCCAGCAGCGGGTCATGATCTCACTGAGGACAGGTAGGCAATCATTTGGAATGTTAGGACGGACACCCTTCTTGACGACTGCAAATGCAGCCTGAACAGCAGTCATGTTTGGGAACGGAAGCATCCCTGTGATCAGTTCCCACAGAACAATCCCAAAGCTATAAACGTCAACTTTGTGTGTGTAAGGCCTGTGCTGGATCATCTCCCTGCATATCCAGAAAAAAAAAGCACTCAAGTAGTCCAGAAGAGAAAATCTGCATATTATCTTCCACTTGCATCAAAAGAGAAACAAAAAGGCAATGCAGGACATGTAGATAATCACCATCTCAATCATCGGTGAAACTTAAAGACGAATACCTACACACCTTGGCATAATCCTCATTGTCATCCTACCATGATGATCAATGCATATGACCATTCAACCTTTACTTCAAGATGAACTTAAATCATTGCTATCAGAACTAGAATATTCTGCAGAAACATTCTGAACCAAAATATTCACTCGTCTTCGCCTAGGCTACAAAGCAATATTAGAAGCTTCTCTTTGACTAAAGAAAGTAAAGTCATGACAAGTCTGGCATGTAAAATCGTGGTAACATGGACCCTAAGTATATGAAAATCACACATTTAACCAGCAACCAACTAAATCAAATTATATAGTCATGATAAAAGAAACAAGATTTGTATTAATTGTGACACCCAATAGAAAGCCAAGGAAAGTGCTAATGACAGTGTGAATATCATTTTAACCCTAACACAAGCAAGCAGTTCCATTCTCCTTATCCAAACAAAGGATATCCACCTTAGGATAGGACTAGTAGGCAAGCTTCGCCTTGTATTGCATCCACCAAAGCTATGACTAGATACCTCTGACCCTAAATGCCAAACTGCTTGTCACCAACTGATCAGCGATTAAATAATAGTCATTCTATCTAAACTCACTATCATTGGCATGATCATTAGACTTGCATATTCATAATCCAAGAACAATACCTTTCACCTCAGTAAGAAACCAATCACCACCAAAATCTCAACTGGTAACTCTTCAAATTTGCCTCACTGCTGTTAAAGAAACTTGAGAAACTAGTATGAAAAGGAAACATATCACATGAAAGAAAACTTTTAAGAGACCATAGAATAATTACAAAGACAAAATCTGATGGTGCACTTTTTCCAGTAATTCGAAGAGGATTGTACTCATGATCCAGAGTAGCAATTCTACCTGTTGTTCCAGGTGGTTAAACTCCGACTGCAAACAATTGAAAATGCCAATAGTCCCATAAAGGAACTTCTTGTTTATAGTATTTTCCCAGAGTTCATTAATCATTCATCTCTCCTTTAAAAACCTATTATTTGATTGCTTCACCTATTCAGCCACCATAATCACATGGACAAACGAACTTAGTCCAACTTTGACCAACTACAACCTTCCGATCCACCCTACCCCCACTACAACCATAAACAAAAACAAAAACCATGAATTCACTGTATGTCTTGGGCGCAGGAGGTGAAATCTCCTGTTCTTCTAGAAAAAGTAATATCTAGAAGAACGTTAGATCTCTTGTTCACTAAACCTATATATGAGGAACAAGATCTCTTGTTCACTAAACCTATATATGAGGAACAATCATTCCCACAATCTTGTGTTTTCCCCGCTGCATCAGATCTTCTAATTAGGACAAATGGGAGTTTAGCATACTTTTTTACCATCGTTTTGAATCAATACTCACCAGCCACTTGAAAACAACAAATTCCTGCTTAAGAAAGAAACAGTTCAGTTATTCAGTTCTTAGTCTGGTTGCCCCTTAGTATCAAAGTTCTGTTTCCACTTTGCAATACTATGCCGGGTGACTAGAACACTATCCAGGAAGGCATCATAAATCATTCTTTTTTTTTCCCTTTTTGGGGGGCGCTGGATAGCATCATAAAACATTCAAGTAAACAAACATCAAGAAAAATACGAACTGGAAAGAGAATTGCTATAATTGAGTAAAATAGCCAAGTTACTTGGAGTAACCGCCTGGAAAAGTCATAACCACCATTCACATTACCTATTCAAGAATCCCGAATTACAGGTTGAAGCAACTCCAACAGTTATCTCATTCTTTATATTACATGGATGCATTCCTGAATTTTGGGCAAACCATAGAGGTTTCGTAGATTAATTAGTGCAGGCCAACTGCAATTATACTTTATCCATCTACAGTGTACGGTCTTCCAGAAGACTCATCACAATTAAAGTGGAAAGTTTATAAATATATGAAATGAAGATCTATTGTTTTCATAGCAGCATAGCAGTTCTATATGTAAAGATGGTGTGTGATGCATAACATATGAAATGAACCTTATCCTAAGTGCATCAATACAGCCCAAAATATCTAACAGGTGTAGAAAGTCATTGCATATCACCCAACAAAGCCACATTCAAGGCAACAAGCTCACATATGTAAATGAAAGAGGCAACTTTCAGAAAGATATGAGCTCAAGAAAGATATGACCTATTGGTAATATAAACACAATTTATAAGGCATCAAGATGATTTTCAAAAAATTTATGCAAATTGCCTTGATCTAGTAACACATATTAGTCAAGATTGCAATAGCTAGACCTCTTATATAACTTATTCATTGTTCAATAATTGTGTCAAAGATCAGAATATGGAGCACTGATAGATTCAAACCTAGATCAAGATCTAGGGACCATTGCTTGGTGACATGGTGATAACTATCCTGATATAGGCATGTAACCCACTTCACGTCCAACTGCCCAAGGTTGACATACTATGTTTTACGCCTTAAATATTAATATTTGACAAAAACATGGTCAAGCATTAATCCTTTCACTTGGCGGAGTATCCCAAAATTCAAAAGCTCCCCGCTACTCAAACGAAAATAAATTACAGCTTTTTTCAGACTATCAAACGTTTAACCAACTTGAGGGAGGGAAGTAAAAATCGCAGGCCCTGTTCCAACCCAATTGCAATTGTGGAAGCTTTGCAATAAGCGTTTTTTTCAGGCACAGAATACATTCAGACTGCCAAGTTAAGAATTTTGTTTTCTTGACTAAGGTTACGTTTTCAACCAAATAACAGATACTAGGTATAACCTATTTTCAAAGCTCAAAAACATTGTTGAGACACCTCATCCCTTTTTCCTCTTCTCCATCTTTCCTTTTTCCAGATCTTCCCCATGTCACCTCCACATGCCCCCCTCTTGGTTGCCACTGCTGGAATATGACTATTGTCTCTGCTATCTCAGATTCACCCATCCAGCTTCCATCACTATTATTCTGGATGAAGCTTCTCCTCTATCTATCTTGCCATCACTAAACCAACCATCACAACCCCAACCAAGGCTATGTCTCATGGCTCCCACACCCTCACTTTTTCCTCAGAAAAGACAGCCACCTCTAATTTCTTCTTGCACCTCTTGTTCCCATCCACTACTTTGACCTTCACCCTCTCTTGATTCTACCCACTCCCACAACTACCACCGCTCTCCCTTTCTGATCCACCACCCGGGCCACTGCCCTCTCTGTCTTCTCCCATCTCCTGTTAAGATTCACCAACTGGCGCTGCCCTCTCCCTATCCCTTCTCCCTCCTTTTTTTTCAGTCTACTTCATTAACTTCCTCAAGCCTGGTGCCACTACCCACACATATCACTTGAGAGAACAAATTCGTGAATTTGCACTCAATCTCTTTCATTTCTTCTTCTTTCCTTTCCTCCTCCAGTTCCTCAGTTTGAGGTTTATAGTCCAAGATCAGCCGTAGAAGCTTGTGGTGGTTACTAAAGTGAGATTTCCATGTTTTATAGACAAGGCAGTAATTTACATGGGGGAAGAGCCAAACAGGTTCCTGTTTGGAAAAGATCTTTTTCCTTTTTAAAAAAAAAAAGAAAAAAAGAAGGGGGGAGGGGGGGAAATCCTTGAAATTCCTTTATTAAATTTGAGTACCGAGAAGAGACTACAAGCAATCAGTTGTGTGAAGGAGGATGCTAATCAATCAAAACTCAGACAGGGAGGAGAAACAAAAGAACTTACTTGTCTCTATTGAGGAGAAACAAAAGAACTTACTTGTCTCTATTGAAGTAGTTTTTACTTCAGAAAATTGCCCAAGGCATATAATTTTTAGCTAAAAAACAAGTTATATTCCAAACAAAGCATCAGTATCTTTTTGGAGCATGCAGACAATCTTTGTTGACATCTCAATCAGTAGGTTTAATCCAACTCAGACAAGTACTTGAAAAGAATTACTAAGAAGGGACAAGAAACGATGCATTTATCAAAGAAGCGGATGAGATCTCAAGAACTAAGTAGAAAAGTCCTTGTTGTTTCTTAACTAATAATGCAAAAAGACTAAGGCTGTCTAAATAAATAGGAAAATATGATGATTATGAAGCACACTTGATATATTTGAAAGTAGAAATAACAACCAAAAGACAAGGCATTGAACCGGTTAACATTGTTAACAGCATCTAATTTAAACAAATGTCCCTTAATAGAGTTCCAACAGCTAAAAGTTGTTTCAACAGAAAACTATTCTAATCACTTTCATAGAAAAAATTTTCAATAAAACTAAAAACGCTGCACAAAACAATGGACGCATTCTAAACAATCCCTTCAAGACATTAAGAATTGGTAGGGAAACAAAGGCTATTAACAAAAGATAGCATCAACTTCATTACAAGGTGGTATCGGGAGGCCAGAAAAGTAGCAGCAAAAACATTATGAACTCAAAAGTATGCAATACAGCCAGGTCTAGTCCATCATGACCTTTTTTAATCCCCAAAAACCCTGAAAAAAGGCAAATCGAACCCAGGCCTAAACCATATAACTCCTTACTCTATTAGTAACAATTTTGAAAAAGAACTGTGCACAAAGCTACCATGTAATGGTTCATTACGCTCAAATACACACTTCAAACAATTTAATAAAATATGAATCAAGACTAAAACAGTAAACCCAACATTAACAACTGTGCAGTAATCACCCACAACCAGGCACTAGAAAGCATGTCAGTCAAAGAAGAGAAGAGAAGTTAACAAAGGTAAAATTACTTAAACCATTCAGATTAATTTTAAAGAGAAAGTAAAATGTGGCTTTTTAAAAGCCAAGAAACTTACGGTGCCATCCAGCGGTATGTCCCTGTTTCTGGAGTCATTCCTTCAGTTTGAACCTCAATACGAGCAACACCAAAATCAGCAATCTTGATAGACTTATCAGCAGCAATAAGAAGATTGTCAGATTTCAGGTCACGATGAATAAGATTCAGCCCATGTACATATTCCATCCCCCTTGCAACATCCAAGGCCTGCTTTACTGCTAATTTCAATGGTACAGATCTGTTCTGCCGTTTTGTCAAAAATTGTCGTACTGATCCCCCTTTTGCATATTCAGTCACAATACACCATACCATGGGTTTACGGCAAGCACCAATAAAGCGAACTATGTTAGGGTGCTTCAATCTTCCCAACATCATGACCTCCTGTACAAACTGCTGCTCCATCAACTGGGCCCTCTCCAGATCATTCTCAGGCCTCTCCAAAAGCTTAATAGCCACATCTTCACCATCATATGTCCCTTTATAGAGCTTCCCAAATGCTCCTTGGGCAAATGCTGCTCCCATGTTCAGCTTCCTCAAATCAATGGTCCACTCATCATAATTTTCAAGCCCCTCAGTGGGGAACCTAGGGTCCATCAAAGCCTGAGCCAATGCATCATCACTCAAGCCATGCGAGACTCTCCCGCGATTAACACTGGCTGCAACACAGTAGTTGTTATTAACACGCTTAAGACCCTGGTGTTTCAACATGCGGGTGTTTGAGTCATTTGACCCCACGCTGCTGTTATCCATGGACATGGCAACAGAACCTCCACCATTGCTCATCTGCAAACTGCCATAGCTGTCAATTGACATGTTTGAGCCCTCATCAAGCTTATGGTAAAAATTCTGTGAGAGGCCATAATCGTCGTGATTATTATTTAGGCCTATGATTCCAGTAAATTTTGGACCCTCCGGCATTTTCAGTTGTAAAGTGCCACAGTGAAAAGTACAACGCCTTTAAAGTTAGAATCTTTACTACTTCCGCATGAGGAATTTGAGCTCAAGCTTTTGCTCTGCAAAATCCTATAGCAAGAAAAAAGGCAAAATATATATTATGAAATAGAACAGGAATGCATCAAAATCTAGTAATACCAAATCTCCGAGCTGCCCAACAGCAGCTAAATCTCACAAAAATCTAATTCGAGAAATTACAGCAAATTAAGTATCTTCTTACAAAATTCAATATAAATTTTAAATTATTATCTAGGGAGAAAAGTTAAAAAGACACTAAATTTTGTCAAATGGGCCCCTAAACTCAAAACATAAAGAATCGAGAGAAGTACCCGCTTGAATAAATTTTAGTACGAAAACTGCGTTTCTGACCTCAAAGGAAAAACATTCAGACAATACATACGGAACCTAACTCCTAATTTCTCATTCTTTTTCTTTTAAATAAATTCAAAAAATGATAAGTCCTTTTCAGCTCAGCTCTTAACTCCTCAAACGAAGAATATCAATATTTACTTCATCAACAAAAGCTTGAAGCTTCCAAACAACTTAAACCCTCCAAAAAGTACCAAAATGAAAAGAAAAATGGCATCTTCCTCAAAATGAACTGGAAAACCAGCAAATTCAACAACCAACCGACAGACAGCTGGATACCAGCTAAAATTGGAGAAATTGAAGTGATCCAAGTGCAAAATCGGCCGAAAATTACCTCGGTCGACAGGGCTTGACTTTAGTATTCTGATGGCGTGATCGATTTCGCAAGGCACAGAAATGAATTTACCACTTTGCCCCTCCACACGCACGGCTTCACCTACCTCCCTTCTCCACCGGAGCTCAGTCGAGAGACGACGACGACGACGACGACGACCTCTTCTAGAGAGAGAAAGCAAAGAAGAAACTGCTCTCTCACAGTATCACAGACAAGGAAGAAAGACAGAGAGAGAGAGAGAATGAATGAATGGATGTTTTTAGAGAGAGAGAGACAGAGCCCTTCTACTGGTCTTCGTCTTTGGTTTTGTTTTTTTTTTTCTTTTTGACTGCTACAAGGGAAGACCTACGGTGTAGTCGCTCACACGGTAACAGCTTACATTTCCCTAAATACTTTAGCGCGACCCCCATGCTGTGAATTTCAACCGTCCGATTCTATTTTCTTTGTGCGCCTACGCTGATTCAATACTGGCTAAGACTTGGAATGGTATAGTCTGTGGGGCCTCCGGTGGTAATATATTTATTTTTTATCTGGATAATATTGAACAATTCATTAATATCTGAAAATAGATAATATTATATTTTAAATGCACCCTCAAAATAAAATTATATAAATCTTATATATTCATTTTACTCATTTTTATTTGTTTAGCTAAATTTATAAACCAATTTATTATTAACATAATAATTCAATAGTTATATACACCATTAGAATCAACAAAGAAAGGATAAATTTGAGTAAAAAATAGAGTTCCTAAAATAATAGTTTGAGATAAATCTTTAACTAAAATAAATTCTGTTTCAAAGCTGATATTATCTCTAATTATTTATACATTAGGTAATTTGTTTCTAATTTTGAACCACTTATTGAATTTAAAGTTTCTTTTATTTTTGTGTAATACTGGACATGTACTCATTCTTCACATATACAATTCTAACATGCACCACTGTCAAGTAAAGCAATATAATTGGCTTTGATTTCTTGATTAATTATAAATAAAACAAGATTTCTTGATTACTTCTAATTAGAATAGGAATATACAATTTTTTTATAAGTTATAGTTGATATTTCAAAAATAAATTGGGAATCAACTTGTAGCTCAATTTGAGAGGTTGAATGTTCTTCTTTAACATTTTTTTGAAGTTGAAGTAAACTAACTTGAAATTGAACTTCTCTTAATTCCTTCTTATGTTGGTTTACACCAAATTGGAGTTCATGCAAAGAAATTTCAAATGAGGGGGGTTTGAATTGTTCTATAACATCTTTAATTTGAAATGGTTTAATGTTTGTTTCATTAATTTCCTTTGTTATTACAAAAAAAGACAAATAAAAATGGGTAAAAAAAAGTAATTCGAGACATGTATTTGTGGATAGAATCTAGGCGAGAGTAATAAAATTGTCTTGAATATATTTAATTCTTCTACATTGGGTTATTTGTGATAAATGAAAATGACCAGATGAAGTAGTCATATTCTCCAATATTACTACTCCTAATGCATCTTGTTACAAAAACGGAATACTCTTTTTCCGTCTTACAATATTTTTTATGTCTGTAAAATTTTCCTCTTTCATTCTCTTCTTCTGACCCTCTTCATCTTTCTACCGTTTATCTTTTAGATTTCACAAGATCTTTTCTTCTTGCCACCTCATTACTACACCATCAGAGTTTCCAACTTTCTTGAAAATATCAAGCTTGAATTCTCCACAATTGGGAGTAAAATAATACATAAAATCTTTATGTAGAAATAGGTAATATTTTGAAACAAACAAGAAAGAAAAATAGTACATATATTTTGAAACAAAAAAAGTATATTATAAAGTGTATATAAATATTATAATGTATAAAAACTCTAACATTACTAGTGATGTATTGCACAACTTTATATGGATGATATTTTAATATTACTACATAATGTACTAACCGACCACAACAATTGTATTTTCAAATAAATCCAGTAAGCCTATGAAACATCTAGTTTAGTAAAAAAGTAATAGGTAGACAGATAGATCAAATGCCAAAAAGTAAGATAATTGTACTATGCTTTTCATTATTTGGGCATTTTGTTCGTCTCACATTATCTATCCTCATATATTTTGAATCCTTAATTATTTGTTTTATTACGCGTAATGAAAATATTGTAATACCTTTCAAACAAAAATTAAAAAGATAGTATACTTTTCATTGAGGACTAAAGGGGTCTTATTTCAAACTTTTAAGAGGGCATTTTGCAATAAAACCAACTACAAATCAAGGATAGTTTTGACATTTTATTTTACACTAACGACAGTTTTAATTTTCAATATTTGACTAATGGTCAATGGTGTCAAACGCTCATTTTTAAAGTTTAGGGCTAAAGTGCTTTTACTGTCAATTTTAGAGTAATATTTTGTAATAAACCCTAAATGTTGGTAACCCTTTACAATATAAGGACCAAATGGAGAAAAATTAACGTTTATGGGGTTCATTTCACACAATCCAACAATTTGGGAGGTGAAAACTAAAAACTAGCTAATGCTAAAGAAACCGACCCGTTTTACTAACCAACAACAGTGAAGTAAAGAAAACAGAACCACCGCTCCCTTCCTTTATCTCTCTTCGAAATAGAAGAGCTCCGGCAGCTATCTCTCTCTGATCTCTACTCTTCCGATTCAACCATGGCGGTAATTTCATGGGATCCATCCTATTCCTGTTCCCGAGTTTTCTTCGTAAACAATTGGAATGAATGTTTTGAAGCATTTCTTGTTTATCAAACTGAATTGCTGAACGGATTTAACTTATTTTTTCCCGTTAAAAGAATTCATTGGTTAAATTTTTTTTTTGCTGAATTTGAGTTTGTAAATGGGTTTAGGATTCTTCGGGGACGACGCTGATGGATCTGATATCGTCAGACCCATCACCCACTTCATCATCGTCGGTGTCATCGACTACAACATCATCGGCTGCGCCACCACCTCCGACGACTTCGACTATGGCGCCGCCGGTACCAGTGGTGGTTGAAAAGAAGTCAAAGAAAGGAACCTTAATGCAGATCCAGAGCGATACAATTTCTGCGGCCAAAGCTGCTCTAAATCCAGTCAGGATGCCCCAGAAGCAAAAGAAAAAGGTGCATTCTTTCATCTAGGTTTCTTTTGGTAGTTTTAATTGTATTGAATTGTATTGGCCAGTGGAAACTGGTTGAACTGATGCCTTGTTGCTGAACTTAGGAGCTACTTGAATTTGAATTCAACTTTTCTGATTTTCGCTGGATAAGTTCTTCATATACTAATGTCAATATGCTGAGAGAAATGAGCTAAAGGTGCATGATTTTGTTTCTCAGATAGTAATAAAGTCTAAATGGTGTAAGAAAGGTCATCTCTTGCAAAGTTGATTAAAAAGTCCATGCGGTTTCTTAGGATCGGTTATGTTTTTATTAATGATCCATGAATGAAAAGGAAGATATATATCACATTACATAAAACTCTTGTGCACATTAGGCTTGTTGCTCCAGCTGTCTGCGAACTGGTTACTTTTCTTCCCCCGTTCATTTTCTCTTCTTTCTTTTTCAGCCTGTTTCTTATGCCCAACTTGCAAGAAGTATTCATGAACTTGCAGCTACATCTGATCAAGTACGTACCCCTTTCTTTTGTATTGTACCTGTCTAGGTTTTGACAATTTAATTTTTGTTTTTCTCAAGAAGAATGAATGATGTTGTTTTGTAATAATTCTGTAGAAAAGTTCCCAGAAGCAATTGATTCATCATGTCTTTCCCAAACTTGCTGTTTACAATTCTGTTGATCCATCTTTGGCACCATCTCTTCTTATGGTAAGTTGCCCACTTCAATGATCTTTGCATTGCAAATTTTGGAATTGTTTTTGCAGATTTTCCTTTTTAGCCTAAAATCATAACTTACCTAACTTGTGAGCCTGTAAGCACATGGAAAAGTGTGAATTTTTCTGTAGATAAATCTTGATATATTTAGGCATTATGAAATCCATTGTGTCTTATGTGAATTTTGGCTAAAGTTAAAATGGGTTTTCTTGTAAACTTTGCAAGTTTGTTCCTTTTGTCCCAAGCTTAATTGAAGTTACTGTATACTACATGTGCTTGTGTTATGGGTTCTGTATTGTGGTTGCTCAATTGTTAGTTGGCATGTAATTTATGGTGGGTAATAGCACTAGGGGAAAACAAAAATGGCATTTCTTATAAACTTCAGGACAGCAAGAGCTTGAATACTGTTCCCTCCCCTGAGTAGTAATGTAGTTGATGCGGTCAGGTATTAGCATGACTAGAAGAATTGAAGCACGTAGATGCACAAGATTTGTACTGTTCTTAATGATGAATGAAAACATTTAAAAAATCTTGCAGAGCTCCAAGGATGCTTTATATACCATAATAATGTGTTTGCACTTAGAATCAAAAGAGAGTCTTAAAAGTATTTCAGGTTTGCTTTTACACTACTCTTGTAATTTTAGAAATTTCAAAATTCCTAGGATGGTAGAAATGGAAGTTATTAACTGCATGTGAGGATTGCGAGTAAAAGTTAAAGGTAGACCCACAGTGCAAGATGTGAGTTGGGATAACTTGGCTGCCTCAGAAACACATTGGTGTTCAGTAATTAATGAGAATTTATAAGAATCATTCCCTCAGTTTAGAACTCCCCTAGGGTTAGAATCAGCGGATTAACTTATTTTAAGTAGCATACCCGGCCTGACGCATCACTCTTATTCACCCTTCACTAAATTCGATCCGAATGAGAAGTCAAGCACATCTTTTCAATCCTAAAAGTATTACCCATTTTGATTGGATTCGACTTCACAATACCAGGTACGTGTTAGAAATAGGCCTTCCCAAGGAGCACAGAGATCAGAAAGCTGCTAGGTTGTAATTTTTGATTTCCTCTCTCTGGAGTATTCCTTTCCTTTCTTTATACCAAATATAGAAATAATCAATTGTTACACTTTTGGAAGAATTGCCATCGTTACTCAGAGTTAACTAGTAGCCAACTTGTTAAAGAGCCTTATAGAGCTAAACGTAGCAGGAGTTTTTAGTATTAACCTGAGGCTGTTTCTAATGTCATGTGAGGTCTTCTCAACTGTTATGGGGCATTTATGGCGATAATAAATGGTAGTTCAGATAGAAAAGTTTGGTCAAAAACTTTATTACCTTCTAATTGTCCTATGTTGAAAAGCTTAGGAGCCTGATGATGAATCCAGAGAAACATAAAGAAATGTTGCAGTAAGGAGAGAACAAATCCAGATGTGCATTAAGGGCCCTGCATTTTGCACACTAATGTTTATAACAGGAGGTACTGTCCTATTAAAGTACAGAAAAATGGAAATAAGCTCAAACTGCAATATTGGGAAAGATCGCTCTAAGTGATGGAGAAAAGGTTCCGGATTCGTGGAAGGGGGGTGGTCTGTGTATAATCTTTCAAAAGATGTGCAATTCTAATTATTCTCTTGCAGTGATCGATTGCTTGTCTCTTTGTGGCTGCTCTTATTTTATTTTGGGGCAGGCATAGCGATGGAGCTACATTTTTCTTTGGGGTGGGTTTTCTCAGATTTCTTTCTGTGGACTTCTGTTAGGGTGAGTCAGGAAAAGCTATTGATTAACTTAGGTTATTGCTTCCAAATATTAGAAATGAAATGAGTTAAATTTGGAATAGCACCAAAATGCTTTTAGTTGGTACTTTAATGTGAAAAATGTTGAAGATAATAACAGATACATGTTAGACCTACTCTAAGCATTTTCAGTCCTGAAGTGGTAAGGCTCTACTTTAGAAACTTATAATTTGTAAAGTAGAAATACCTTCAGATTAATATGCAGCAAAACTTCGGCCCCCTTCTCTTGTGGTTTGGGGGGGGGGGGGAGAAAAAATCCATCTGTGTCTGTGTAAATGCTGTTTTTATACGGACAGGGAGTAATAGAACAATTTTGTTTTCAATAGGTTGATATGGTTCTGTAACATCTCATGAATGAAATAAATTTTCATTTTTGAAACCTGATTTTTGGGGACTACTTTTTTCTTTGCTGGATCTTTGAACTTTTGTGTATAGTAACATTTTTTTTTTTGGTAATATCAGTCTTTTAGGGACTGTTTTCCCTTTTCCTGGATCTTTGAACTTCTTGTAGGCCTTAGTTTCCATATATAATAACATTTTTCTGGTGATTGCGGACTCTCTATTTTAGGATAAAATCTGTGCATTCTGGATAGTTTTGGAGTTGTCAATTGTATTCTGATTCCAAATCGGTTGAAGGAAGAATCTGGACAATGGATTTGCAATTTATACGTTGCCCTCGTGCTTGGATGTGGTGATTAATATTTCTTTGTGTGGAACTTTGCTTGTACTCTCTTAAGTTTAGCATTTTTAAAAAATTGACTGCTTTTTAGTTATGAATCTTTAACAAATTAACTTGTTTGATAAATCTATAGCCAGAGAATGTATATATCAAAGCAATGGCAAAGTTGGAATGTTTCCAATTTTCACTAATATACTTTTGGGCGTTAACGTTCTTAGTTTGATGGACCTTCTGTGAGAAGTTAAACTAGTGGTTCTTTTATATAAACGCCTTTATGTGTTTTCATATGATGGATATGGTGTACATAACATTGCTACAACTTTATTTTGTTTATCCTCAGACTTCAGACAATTTTGAAAGTTTACTTTTTTATGAGAAAAATATTTGAGTTTCCTTATATATATATATATACATAGGTTTGGACATTACATATGAGTTTGTTGCATGGCATTGAAAAATCTAAAATTCCAACTCTTTGTTTTGCAGTTTTAGATAAAAGAGTGCAGATCTTTCATTTTACAGTTGCTTTTTTACATGGTTTACTTTGTAGGAATTGACTGTTCAAAATTTTAGTGTAGAGAATGAGCTGTCGTAGTAGTGAAGTACTGGTTTTATGCGATGAAAGTTAATGTTGGTTGTCACCCCCTTTTGTCTCTTCTTGCCTGTTGCAGCTTGATCAGCAGTGCGAGGATAGGACTGTTCTGCGCTATGTCTACTATTACTTGGCCAGAATTCTGTCAGACACTGGTTCTCAAGGTTTAAATCCAGGTGGTGGGATTCCTACTCCAAATTGGGATGCTTTAGCTGATATCGACGCTGTTGGAGGGGTCACACGAGCTGATGTTGTACCTCGAATTGTAGATCGGTTAACCTCAGAGGCTTTAAATGAGGATGTTGAATGTATGGAGATACTCAATTCTCTTTTTAACTTGACCTAGGGTGCCTGCTTTTGGTTAAGGATGATAACTGCATGAACTACATTAAATGTAGTACCTGGTTATAATTCTTTTGGGTCTACCTAATGAATCTGTCTGTGAAAAAACCTTTAGATGTTTCGGTTATAATTGTTTTTAATGGTTATCTATAAAATCATATTTGTCCTAGTCAAAGCTGGTAAGCTTCTTTCTCCGCTTAGTTGTGAGAGGAGATATGACTTGTCTTTCTCTGTAAGTGAAGTTTACGAGGATGGATAAGTACTCTCCTACAATATACTTTCCTTAAGATATCTCCTTTTGTAAGCTGTCTTTTTATATTCAAAGGAGTGAGTTTAATTAAGTTGCAAGTATCTCCATACATGCTTTCTGTTCAACATAATACTTTGCTTATTGACTCATCCTTTCTGAAGTTCATTCAAGAAGGCTCCAAGCTCTGAAGGCTCTTACATATGCTCCTTCTAGCAACTCTGAAATTTTGTCCAAGTTGTACGAGATTGTGTTTGGCATTCTTGATAAGGTTTGCTTCTATACCAAAGTTTTGTCTTCTGTGACTCAGGCCCAGGCTACTGGAATAATACGAGCTTTAGAAATGATATTCTATAATATAAAAATGATTTGGGGGAAATTTTAAAGCATGTTGGCTTATAAACAGGCATGGAACGGTGAGACAACATTAACGAGGAAAGGGAAGGCAAAATCATTGGATAAAAGAAAAGAGTGCACTAGCTGCTAGAATCATGGAACGTAGATAACAATTGTAAAGAACAAACGAAATTGAAGGCGCAACTATGCTGGTAGTAAAGAGGAAAGGAAGGGAAGGCAAAAATTGGAAAAGAAAGAAAACAGTGGGGTGTTGGCAGTAGAGAATGAATAGTCTTTGGAAAGAGTAGGGAGAAGGACTAAACTATCTTTGTTCTGTTTGTAACATGCAGTTTGCCTCTGACAATTTTTGGGTATAAAAATTATTGGTTCAAGTCGAATTGAGAGATCCTGAAACAGATTAGAAGAGGGGGGGGGGGGGGAAACAATAATAATCATATTAAACTAAAGCATGCTTTATTTTTGTTTGTGTTTTTCCCTGTGAAGTACGCAACTTGTTGAGGCCCTTTATTGGTAAAAGAACAGAATGCTGTTCTTTTGCATTTTCCTGGACTTTTAACTGCTATGATAGAAGATACACAAAAAATATTGGTTGGACCTTCCCATTTGAACAAAGAATAAATATGATTTGCAGATTCTTGTCTAGTTTGTTAACAAGTTTGGTACTATAGTATCCTCTTTCTGAATGTCTTTTTAGATAATTTAAAATACTAACTTTACACTTTCAATTATTTTCTTCTTTTTTCCTACTTTATTGTGTACCTTGCTTTTTAGTTTAAGTGAATTCCTTGAAGGTTGATTTTGTGTTTTTGTTTGTAGGTTGGGGATAACCCACAGAAACGAAAAAAGGGTATCTTTGGTGCAAAAGGAGGTGACAAAGAGGTATTTTTCTTTCTGATGTGATATAGGATCTATTGTGCTATTTGCAGTATCCTGTGTTTCACGGTAGTTCTATCTCAGGAAAAAAAAGGGGAAAAATTTGAAGATGCTGAAAAAGTTTACTTCACTGTTGTTATATCGTCTGAAGTATCTCCATTGTTATTTGGTTCAGGGATGGTTGTCTTGTGTACTTTATTTGACACAAAGTACTGGAATTTATTCAACTTTGTTTACTAAATTTTCTTCTTTTCCTTTTTTACATTTCTTTTTATGGGACAATGATGTCAGTCTATCATACGGAGTAATTTACAATATGCTGCCTTAAGTGCTTTGAGAAGACTTCCTCTGGATCCAGGGAATCCAACATTTCTTCGTCGTGCTGTACAAGGGTTAGTTCTGCGCCCCTTCTTTATATATTAATATTGAGGCACTTGTGTATACTTTCTGCTGTACTTTGGTAATGAAAGCTGACTTTTAAAAATGAAGTTGTTGGTTCATTGTTGTCGCTAGTAATTTTAAAGATTTGTTGCACAAATTGTTTTAACATTCTTGCCGTGTTATAATGGATTAGAAATTCCATGAGCTGTTAAACTGCTGTTTTTACCAGCATCATTTTTAACTCTAATGTTACAATTATTTCTGTAACTTTATGCGCAACAGAGTGTCCTATAGATAAAGTAGGAAGTGTGGTGATGGTAGTAGATGCAAAATTTGGATATTTACTGGTTCAAATGTTGAATGAGCTCAAATATTTCACGTTTTAGTCCATAAATTGTTATACCATTTTCCCTATTTCCCGTGGGAAAAAATGGTTCTGCATTAGATTGATGTAAATGTTTCTAAGACAGTCACAGAATTATTCTCAGAGATGCCAATTTACAGTAAGAGGAGATACTTTTAAGAGAGAGGATGGGAAAAAGAAAATGGGTTATATTGATACTGCATCTCCATCATATCCATTAATCTATGTTCTACAGACACTCTATAACATTTTGCCTTGATTCCTTCATGCTATGATCTGTAAAATACTTTTGGTTACCATTTTCCCCTTTTTCCTCATAATGAGTCTTTTGCTCCTTACACTTGTAGTTTCTTTACTGAAACTCAGCACGTGACATATCCCCGATAAAGTTCTCTCGTCTTTGTGGCTATTATTTATGGCTGTGTTGTCCTTTTGAATGTTGAATTACTCTATGCATGCGAATCAATTGATGGGCTTTAAGAATAATTCTGCTAATGAATAAGAAGACTTTGAGCTTTTATGTGTCACACTGAATGTTTACTCCTTTGTTAGGTTTCTCTCAACAATAATATCTGCTTGCTTGATATGCAGTGTTTTGGTTAGGAATACTCCCTCCATTGTAAATTGAATCTTCATGTCTTTACTTTGGAGTGGCCCAAAGTGAATATTCACTTTTCAAAAAATTAAAATATTTGCAATCTAAATTTTCACCATTAGCCTCCCTTGACAATGATGGACATGGTGTCACTATTAGACATGATCATTTAATAATCATTAAGGTGATAACATTTAGATGATCAATTTCTTCTCCCCAAATACTCATAGCTAGTCAAAGGTGCATGCTCAATCTGGTAGGGAGGCAGAATTGCTATTGTTTGAATAGTTTATACTTTCTCCTCCAAGTAGTTGTTGAGCTTTCAATTATGCTTTAAGTCTCCCAGTGAGAAGAAAGTATTATTATGAAGGCCAGTTATGCAAACTGGTGAAGCAACAGTTTTTTTGTGGTACTGGTTTTTGGAGTGCAGCTGCAGAAGGATAGAGGAAAGTACTTATCTTTCCTGGCATTCTTACAATGCAAATAGTTAATATCAGAACTAGTTTTTAGGCAACAGGAAAGGATTTTCTTCCATCAAGTAAATTTATGTAGAACACCTCCTGGAAACATGAGAATTGAATTTGCCTAGGATGGATTCACAATGGGTTGTGCTTATAATTGATACCCAAAGTGAGTTGAGGTTTGATTAGGTCTTGAAAGAGAGGTTAACCTCAACAGGTTTAATTGTTGTGAACCTGAAAGTTGAAGAACAAATTGAGAAAAGGAGAAGAAAGGGAAATCTATTTTCTAATAAGTTTCCAAAAAAACAAAAAAATATAAAGCTTATTCCTCAATACACTCCCAACCCATCCCCCTTGTGCCGGGGGAGGGGGGAAACAAAGTTGAGTTGTGGACGACCTTATGGTTGAAAACAAAATCAAGCAGAAAGAAGGTAATAAAGTTTGCCTTGCTAGTATAAAACTATAAGTTCAATCCTTAGTATACTCTGCATCAAAGGGGCAAATAAAGAAAACAGAAAAAATGGACTATGTCTATTATATTACGTAAATAATGAGACTGATGCTATCATTTAGCTGTCAATATGAATATGAAAAGGGACTCATTTATCTTCTTAACTCATGAAGTTCTCATCAAGGGTGTCAATGTACTTTTGAACATTAGATTTAGATTTTCTAGTTGTTGCCGTGTGTATGTGGAATCTAGCATTGACTGCAGGAGGAGTTATTTCTTACAGACAAGACACAATAAATTCATATCTGAAATTTAGATGTATTCGAAAATGACTAAGATACCGGCATGAATCTTTTAAGATTATTTGTATGCATTAGTAGAGAGCTTTTTTTCACTATGAATTATCTAAATGTATCTTTCAGGATATTTCATCCTTAATTCTCATTGGAAAACTAGATTAGCAGTCCATTTATTTTGGGTCATTGTCTCCGGTATAGTCTCAAGTTCATTTGATCAGTTGATTCCTGTCTTATTGCTCAATTCTAAAAAATAGTATCTTTTATTTATAGGGGTGGTACTGTTTCTTTTCTTTATTATTGGAGGCAAGGTGCAATAAGTTTGTTGTCTTTTTCAGAAGTTCTATCCTTAGATATCTATGTATTTTGTGTCAATGAGCTGCATATTGATGGACCAGTGTCTAACTGAAAGTGCAATGGATCTATAAGCATATGTGCAGAAGTATCCTTCATTGCAGCAATTTACTCCTAGAACCAATAGAAAGCACACTTGCTTGACTTCCTTGAATTAGAAATGAAGTCCTTGAATTACGATTGAAGTTTCTCAATTCCATTTTGTATGTGATTGCAGAGTTTCATTTGCAGATCCGGTTGCCGTGAGGCATTCTTTGGAAATTCTCTCTGAACTTGCGGTGGTGGATCCGTATGCTGTTTCTATGGCATTGGGTAATGAAAATTCTGAAAATCTTTCTTTTGTGATGTAGTTGCTTTGTTTACTTGATGTGGGGATTGCATTTGAGTGTTCTCATATTTAATGGTCATTTTTGGTCTGGAATTGTTCATCGTGCATTTATTTTTCATCTGGTCGTGATTTCTGTCTTCTCACATCATGGAGAGAGAGGTTTAGGACATGTATACTGCACAGTAAAAAATGAAATAATTCCATTCTAGAACTCGTTTGATTATTTGGCAAGGATGAGGATTCGCATTTGCAAGCTCAAAAGTAAAAAATGAACTAAAGTGACCATGTTATCTTTTGTCCTCTAGCTATGCATCCGTATTCTCTAATTACAGACAATTAAAGAGAGCTAGGATTCATAGCGCTTTTCAGGAGTTGGGACATGGATACTTCTATTTAGATGATACGTTTTGTCCAAAAATGTTAATTTGAAAGGCCTGAAAACTTATGTATTTAAAGCATCACAATAACTTGCGTTGGTGGAAAAGATGATGGACATTTAAAGATACAGGGAAGCACTTATCCTCTGAGAAAAATGTGCCACAGGGCTGAACTTTTGGGGAGCTTTAAAAGAATGGTTTTCCTTTTGCTTCATGGTTGATTTTCTTTTCATTGAATTTCCTTCTTCATCTTTTTCTTTTCTCATGAATTATATCAGGGCCAGTAGTCTGCAACTGATTGATTTGTCATATGTGCAAATGTTGTCGGGAAATCATTGTGTCCTACATTAGATGGACACTTATTTCTGTAGATAAGTGCCTGCCTAATTTTGGTATAATCCATTTTCAGAGTGTAGTATATTTTTTGGGCTACTTCCCCTGTATATTGCTGAATTTGAAAAAATTTTCACTCTTGATTTTATGGATCCATAGTGACATCTGATTGAATTTTGGAACTTGTCGTCATAAATCTACCTTTTTATCTGTGCAGGAAAGGCTGTGCAACCTGGTGGTATGTTTAATGATTTCCTTTCAGCTATCTCAGATTAACAACTACCATTGGTTTCTGCTGATCAGAATTTAGACTTCTTGGAATCTATATGATTCAGGTGCTTTACAGGATGTTCTGCATTTGCATGATGTCCTTGCTAGAGTTGCACTGGCCAAGTTATGTCATACAATATTTAGAGCTCGATCACTAGATGGTATGTACATTTGGGTCCTTACTGCCTCTACTTTTTTTTTCCGGTATATATATATATATATATATATATATATATATATATATTAAAAATAATCATTCCATGTTTTATTGTTTTTGGCCTTTTCTTTCTCTCCTATGTGAGACTTGGTTGCTTACCTGTCCTGAAAGAGTACATGTGGATAAGCTCTAAATGTTTGTTACAGATCGTCCAGATATTAGGTCTCAATTTAGTTCACTGCTCTATCAGCTACTCCTAGATCCCAGTGAAAGAGTTTGTTTTGAGGCTATCCTTTGTGTATTGGGAAAATTCGAGAATGCAGAAAGGTATGTTTTTGTTCTTCATATTGTGATTCTCCTGCACTCTGCAGGACCTCTATGTTTAATGATTTTGCTTAAATTGTCCTTTTTGCCTACTTAAATATCTACTGTTTGGTATTCCGACTCTAATTTTCTGTAGGACTGAAGAACGAGCTGCTGGATGGTATCGTCTAACTAGAGAGATTCTTAAGCTTCCAGATGCACCTTCTGTGAAAGACTTGAGTTCTGACGCTGTCCCTCCAAAGTCCTCTAAAGATAAATCTCAAAAGACGAGGCGTCCTCAACCCCTGATAAAGCTTGTAATGAGGAGGTTCGTGAGTTATGTTAGCCTTCAGCTTAACTTGTGCCATTTTTACAAAACTTCTCTTATCTAGGTAGCAAATACTTCTTGTGTGGAATCAATCAAATTTCTTTTTGCTTCTCACTTGATATTTGCAGGTTAGAAAGTTCTTTCCGTAGTTTCTCCCGTCCTGTACTTCATGCAGCATCTAGAGTTGTGCAGGAGATGGGGAAAAGCCGCGCTGCAGCTTTTGCTCTCGGATTACAGGATATTGATGAAGGAGCTCACATCAATTCATTTTCTGAAAGTAGTGATTCGTATGATGAAACTTTGAATCAGACAGCAGAGGGTAACAATAGCTATTTTTTCCTTTTACTTTTCTAAATATGAGATTGTCTGATGTCTGAATTTGAGAGACTATATGATCGATGAGGTGAAATGCTTAGTGCTATTTCCCATTAGCATCAGACGATCAACTTGTCTTCCCTTCCTTTTCCTTTTCATTAAGAGTATGAGGTCAATCTATGACTTTGTTGGTGATATATGATTATCTTTTCAGAATTTGAGCATATGCTTGAGTATTACACCTTTCCTGTGTCTCTTAGTGCTGGCATTTGATGTGTCTGAGCTTTTTGCGATTTTCATGATACTTTATCTGCAAGGCACATGACATTGAGAACATACAATCTTCTGGTTCCCACCATTTTAACCTTGTCTTAGGTCTGCAACGTATTAGTGGTATATGATAAGGAAAAGAGCAATAATAACTAATGATATACTAGTAAAGGTTGCTTATTTTTATCTCTTGTTTATTGTTTTTATCTGTGTTACCAATTACAGTTAAAAAAATCATACTTGTGCAATTTTCTCAGTTTCCCCTTTTGTGGTCCCCTTCTTTTACTCTGCTGTTTATTTCCATCAGGTATACGTCGTGTTTCATCAATATCTAATGGAACAAGTGGAAAGGACACAATTGCAGGTCTATTAGCTTCATTGATGGAGGTGGTGCGAACAACTGTTGCTTGTGAATGTGTTTATGTTCGTGCAATGGTAATAAAAGCTCTGATATGGATGCAAAGTCCATATGAATCATTTGATGAACTCAAATCAATTATTGCATCAGAGCTTTCTGATCCAGATTGGCCAGCGACTTTACTCAATGATATATTGCTTACCTTGCATGCGCGATTTAAGGTATATAGCATAAGCTGGTCACAAGTGAGCAAATTGTTCTTTTATGTTTATGATTTTCTTTGAGATTTATGACTTAATTACCTAGCAGAGTACCTTTCTATAATATCTCCATTATTTAATCACTGTGGAAAAGAATCTATATTAACATGTAGCAAATACAGGAATGCTTTTATTTTTCCAGTGATCTGTTATTGTAATAGTTAGTTCCCGAGTATCTCCTAGTTGAATGATTTTAAAGTAATGAGAGGGCTGCGTGCCTTTCCTGAAAAATTGTTGTCAGGTTGATATATCTTAGAACATTTTAGCCTGTTTGGGTTGCCTTTCAAGAACCCAAATCCTAGGCTTTTTGGCCTTGAACAGTCAACTTGTCTTTGGATACAAGTCTCAGGACTCGCATCTAGAGAATCACCAAGTTGAAGATGTAAATTCTTAATCTACTCAAGGAGCGTTTCGTAGATAGCCTTATTCTTTCCTATACTGTTACAACGTGGATTGTAGCCTATGCTGAATGATATTTAGCCAACAAACCTTCTTGTCCACAGAATTCTCTTCTTCCCCACCGCCAAGTCAAGATCTGCAACATGTTCTTCTTCAACTCCAAAGAACTTACCGCCCTCTTCTCTCTCTCTCTCTCTCTGTCTTCCACATCTATCCCTTCCTATTTTTTGAAAGTAATTGTCATGATCTGGGTATGTGTTGTTGAAGGTGATGTAGCAGAAACTTTGGTGGTTGGCATATTTGCAGCTAGACTTTTAGCTTTGCGGCAATTTCAGTATTTCTTTGAAATCATGATAGCTTTTAGCCTTTCTTTTCATTTTTTCTCCACTCAAATCGAGTAATAATTAAGATTGAAGGGACGCGGCTAGATCTATCTTTTGACAAATTTTCTAGTAATTGATGAGGACATAGTTTTTTTGATTTTAGGAATTATGTTGTGGTGGTGAGGGCCAATGGGTCTGCTCTCCTTTGGATTAAAGCTGGATTCATTGTTTGGCAGATCTTGGCAATTGTAGCAGTGGGGCTCATATCAAATTGTCTTTGCTAGAGTAAGGAAATTAATGACCTTTGAAGTTCCCCAAGGGTGGAACTATCCAAATGGATTTTTTGAACTGTCTTTGAAAATGCAGCTCAAAGCTCATCTTAAACACCAGTGCTTTTAGACTTAATTTGAGACACAATCCGAAGAGGGCCTTTTAATCTGGGCCAGGAAGAGACTTCAAAGTCCCATTACATAGGAGGCTCAGCCCTTGACAATCATGCTTCTCCTATTTCTTTTGGTAGAATAATTATATTCTCCCTCCATCCACAATTGAATCTTCACATTTCCTTTTAAAGATGTCCACAATTGAATGCCTGTTTTCTTAAAATAGTTATATATTTTATCTAAAATTCCGCTAATAACTTTCTTAATTTAAGAGAAGTAAGCTCCACTAAAACAAAGGTCCCACCAATAACCTCTTTCACTCCCTTGATTTAAAGGAACTTTCCACTAACATGTGGGTTGTACCATTAACCTCTTTAATTAACAAAGATATCATAGTAATTTTTCTATAGTTAAATTACTCTCCTTAATTTTATGCAAAGTCAAAATTGACGTTCAATTGTGGACGGAGGGAGTATCTTGTAAGGATTAAGATACAATTATGAAGATGAAGTTATGTTACCCAAATTGTTACAGGTGCATTTTGTTGATTTCTTTTTGTTATTTTTGGTAACTTCTTGGTTTTCAGTCAAGACTCTTGATGACTTTAATATGCTTCCATCTCGTCTAACAACTTTTCTCCAAACTACTTCTATTGAGCCAAAACCTCGGTCAGTGGTCCAAATGCTTGAGCCATCCTGTTTATGCTATCCATTCTTAGTCTATTACGTGCCGCTAGAGTTAGCTTGATTTAGTTGATGCAGGATGAAACTCATGACATAAATGGTGTGCTTTCTAATCTCAAAAGATGCCTGTTCTGTCGGCTTAATTTCAAAAGCATTCTGTTCTTCTATTGGTTTTACTGTTAACCGATTGCGTAGTATTTTTATGAATATGTCCTTTTGCTTGTACTTATATATAGTTCTTAAAGGCATATGTCCATCTCTGCGCTTCTGATCTCATAAATATTTTCTAAACAAGCACAAGCATCCATCACTTATTGATTTAGAAATAAAATGCATGGATAATCCAATATTATTGTTTGCTTAAAGTCGGTTGATGATTTAGGTTGTTGAGCATGCCTTAAGTTGGGAGAACTCATTGTTTGTGTTTTCTTCCACTTTTCGTTTTCTACAAACTTGACTACTTATTTGTCTGATTAATGAATTCATTACTGTTTCTCTAGGCTACACCAGATATGGCAGTTACTCTTCTTGAGATTGCAAGAATTTTTGCCACTAAGGTTCCTGGGAAGATCGATGCTGATGTACTACAACTCCTATGGAAAGTAGGTTATTCTTTGATTCTTGTGGATTATAATTATTGCAATTGAGAGTGCATATGGTTTCCACTTTTCCTCCATTCATGACTATTTGATTTTTCTTTTCTTTTTTAATAAACAACCTTTTATTTTAAGAGAGTAGCTGCTTTTCATTTTTAACTGTAATTTTCTGCTTTTCCAGTATATGAATAATCTTAAAATAGTTAGATGAGGACCAAAATGATGCTCACTTTTGTACATGTCAAATTAATTTGTTAATCATGACTATTACTTTATCTGCCAGATTGGAGGTCCTTTTGGAACTTATCTTCTCTATTGGAAGAAAGAGAGTTTTCTTTCCTGTGCTTCTCTATTGGTTTTGTTGGTGAAACACGGGGACTCATGTTTATACAAAAGCATTGATTGATGTTATTGAATTGCACAAGATTTTTGTATGGTTTTCTGTTCACTTCATATAAAGTACTCCCCTTGGCCCAGTTTTTCCATCCTCTAATGAATATTGAAGTTTCTGTGTGGTTATGTATAGATTATTAGAGGTCATATAAAGGAATACTGAAATATTCACTTCTAGTACATTCTTTTTGACATTTCCACGAGGAGAAAATATTGCTTTACCCTTGCCATGTCAAACTGAAATAAGTTATATTTTGACATCTCTAAAGGGAAAAAGAAAATGTTGCTCATAGCAAATAACAAAAATGGAAGATGGAGATATTCCTATTATTTGCAAGTTTACGATCTTCTTAAGGTGTATTGACATCACTGATCGACAATGCCCAATGTGTATGTCATTTAGAATTGATCATTTGAATCTAAACTTTATGGTGTAACTGCATAGTTTTCTTATTTTAGTATCTGATGGTCCATCAACTATTGCTATTTTGATTGTTATGATAAGTCTTTTTTACAGATATCCAAATTTTTGCAATGGTTTTCTGTTTCTGATATTGTATTTGGTTATCCAAATATTTCATTAGTTTATCCTTCCTACCCGGCAGAAAGAAAATACTCCTCTGTTGAACAATTATAGCCACATTTTGGCTATTATTCTTGTTCCAAAATATTGGCCACATTTATCATTTCCAAGTAAAATTTGAAATTTTCATCCAACTTTACCCTTCCTCAATTAACACGACAATACAAGAGATAACTCAATTTAAAGAAGGGTGGTTCTTTTTACCCTATTAAAAGAAGGATTAAAAAATCTTTTCCATTTCAAAATTTTATGAATGTGAGGAATTACTTGGTCTTAGATGAAAAGCCACATTGTGGCAATTATTGTGGAACAGAGGGAATAATTTAAGGTGCATTTGTCTGGGAAAGAGGCTACAGTGGAGTGTAAGAACTATATTAATGATATGTTAAATGATTGTTGCAAACGTTGAACGTGATGAGAATATTCTTTTCAGGTGATATACTTAACTCATTCTTCCTGCTTTATAGTATATGGGCATATTTCATGTTTTCTTCATATTTATTTGGAATCACAGGAGCAGACTTGATAGAATTAAGCTTTAGCATTCCCTGAATTCTTTTGCCACTATCTTCTTTCTTCTTTGGTGACTTTGATTGTTATTTCATTCCTTTAAAAGCTCTGCTCCATACAATTCTTGGAATTGCATTCAGTATTTCGCTATTGTTATTGGTTAGTTACAGTGTAGATCTACCTTTGCTAATGTGAAGTATGATGGATTTGTCATCTCTGTCTGGTCTCTTGTTCTTGGCAGACATGTCTAGTTGGAGCTGGCCCTGAAGGAAAACATACAGCTCTTGAGGCAGTAACTATAGTACTTGATTTACCACCTCCACAGCCTGGTTCAATGTCAGGACTTACCTCAATTGATAGGGTATCTGCAGCTGATCCAAAATCAGCTTTGGCATTGCAACGCCTGGTTCAAGCAGCGGTAAGTAGTTCATAAACTTAAAGATGATTGGGCTGAACTGGTTCACTGCAAAATGTTAGGTGCTACTTGCCTTTCTCAATTGCCATTATGTCCTGATGCAAAGGTTTGGTTCCTTGGAGAAAATGCAAACTATGCAGCCTCTGAGTATGCTTGGGAGTCAGCAACGCCTCCTGGCACCGCATTAATGATGTTAGATGCTGATAAAATGGTTGCTGCTGCCAGTTCCCGGAATCCAACTCTTGCTGGAGCACTTACTCGTCTCCAAAGGTGTGCTTTCAGTGGAAGTTGGGAGGTACAAAATCTGATCCATATATGCTTGTGAACTGTTGGTGGATGATACTTGTCGATTCTCCATTGGTAGAATTAAAACCCTGGCTTAGTATCTTGCCAATAAATATTCGCTGTTTCAAATTTTTTTCTCTTTTTCCCCTAATAGAAGTTGAACACTCACTCTCGTGATTTTGTTGGCAATTGAGCTCCCTACAGCTTCTCAGACAATTTTCTGTCAGCATCTTGGGAGGACCATAGATGCATGACTCCACCTTTTTGGTTATTAGCAAAAGGCAACAGTTCAAAGTGGCACAAGTTGCCCAAGCTTAGGATACATCCCAACTCAAGACTGTCTGTCTTTAACTTGGTGCATCTTCGAAACCAGCATTGGTGCTGTCCTGATGGTGCAATACCTCCTATCCTTGCATACATTGCCCAAATTGAGCATGCTTCAATAAATTTACGCTGACTTAGCTGATATGGCATTGATTAGGCTGCCACAAGAAAACCTTTTTCACTTTTTCTTGGGGAATACAACATATTATAGAACAATTCAATCATGAAATTTGACCTGCTGATGACTCCAGACTTAGTCAACTTCAAGCTGGGAGCAAGGCTTGTCAGAACATTTGACTGCATAGGACTACATGTTGACACTCATTATTTTTAACTATCATCCTTTCTGAACTAGTTCTTGTATTATCCTTAGTATCAGCTCTTCACTTGATCTTTTTAGAAGTAAACCATTTCTCATTATTTCTTATATTTATTGCAAACTCATTGTCTTGTGGGAAACTTTAACAGTAATAGATTTCATTCAATAACATCACCTTTAACTCTTAGTTTTGTGGATCTAATAGTTAATATATCAAATATGGAACTTCCATTGAAATCCATTTGTTAAATAAAAGTAATAGTCCTCTGTCAACTTTTCTTGATGTGTTAGGTCCTAAGCATGACTAATTTGTTTCCTCTCATGTTTTTTTTGGTCTTCCTTTCTTGCTGATACTCAGGTACTATCAAGAATCCCATGTCATCTCCACTATAATATCTTTCTACTTATGTTATTGTCTTTACAGGTTCGAATAGTTGCTGCTCAGGCTCTGACTACAATGGCAATTAGATCTGGGGAGCCCTACAGGCTACAGATATATGAGTTTTTGCACACCTTAGCACAGGGTGGTGTGCAGTCCAAATTTGCAGACATGCATGTAAGTAATGGAGAAGACCAGGGAGCTAGTGGCACTGGCCTTGGATCTTTAATAAGCCCCATGTTGAAGGTCCTTGATGAAATGTACAGTGCACAAGATGAACTGATAAAGTAAGATTATTAGGTTTTTGGACTGCTTATGGAAAAAGAAAAGTTTCCATTAAAAAAATCAGATTGCAGGATTCTTTTGGTTTTTAATACCTTTGTGGGCCTTATTACTTTTAGAGAGATGCGGAACCATGACAACACCAAAAAGGAGTGGACAGATGATGAACTTAAGAAACTGTATGAGACTCATGAGAGATTGTTGGATCTTGTTTCTCTGTTCTGTTATGTCCCAAGAACTAAGTATCTTCCTTTAGGGCCTACTAGGTATGTTCTTTTGGATTGTTATAATTTCCTGTGAAATTTGTATTCTTTTGATGTTGGGCATGGATCTACTGTTGCAATTTTTTTCCTTTTATTTTTTTATTCTTTTTGTTAAATTTGAGCATGTCTGAGAGGGGATGTCCAATTCTAGCAAATTCTGTCTTCATGAGAATTTTAACAAGCTACTAATGTCTGTTATGAGGAAATAATAGATGAAAAGTCCAGGTGCCACAGCATCCAATGAATCCATTTGTGTGTTGTGGTATTAATAGGGAATTATTGTCTCATCTTCCTGTACTTGTTTCAATCCTCACACTTTGCTCTTTTGTGTTTTCATGAATACAACAGCGCAAAACTTATTGACATCTACCGCACCCGGCATAATATAAGTGCATCAACAGGGCTCAGTGATCCAGCTGTTGCCACGGGGATTTCTGATCTTATATATGAAACAGCCAAACCAACCCCTACTGAACCTGACATACTAGATGATGACCTTGTGAATGCTTGGGCTGCAAACCTGGGTGATGATGGCTTGTTGGGAAATAATGCGCCAGCAATGAGCAGGGTGAGAAATTTAAATAAATTACCATTTTTTCTTTGGAGGTTTGACATCCTTGAGAGTATTTGACTCCTTTCTCTCAGCATATTCTGTTGTTTTGCTGATATAAGTTTGCTATAAGCTGTTTGGGACTTGAGGAATGAATATTACCCTTTTCTCACTCTATCACTGTTGCTGGTGATTGTTTTTGTGCATAGTTGGATCCATCCTTTCCGAGTTGCTTTTTGATTGCCTTGGTAATTTGTCTACTGAGACCAGAGATAACAAACTTTTCAACAAGGGAATGCTGCTGGTGTTGCTAAATGAATGAAATATGTTATTTTCTAGTTTAATTGGATAGCTGTGTCAACATTCTGGTTGGAAGTTATGTTCACAAATCCTCTGGATTTTACTTATTGAGCTTGTATATTTATTTTAGATTATGTTAGGCTCAACAAATCTGATGATGAAGTTGCTTATGCAACTTAATTTTCGGATTCAGCTAATTGATGGCAGTCTCAGTTTGAGTTTTGACAAATATCCTCTTTGAAAGTTAACCAGACAGTGACCTATTCTTTTCGAGGAAAACATTAGAAAGCATATTCTGTTAGCATCAAAACCCGCGTCCTGTATTATTTATATTTGACGGAGATATTTTTGTCTGCACCTTATTTTAGGTTAATGAATTTCTTTCTGGTGCTGGTACTGATGCTCCTGATGTGGATGATGAGAATATTGTGTCTAGGCCTTCTATGAGTTACGACGATATGTGGGCAAAGACTCTTCTGGAGACTTCAGAAATGGTGAGATTCCCATTCGTGTAGAAGTAGATGTATACTGTATGTCTGGAATAGTGGTGCTGTTTCCCTCGAGCGTTCCACATTCATCAAATTGATATTTATATAATTCATATGCATGTTGCTCTTTTGTTGCTGCAGGAAGATGATGCAAGATCTTCTGGTTCTTCTTCCCCAGATTCAGTTGGATCAGTTGAGACGTCTATATCATCCCATTTTGGTGGAATGAGCTATCCATCGCTTTTCAGCTCAAAACCATCCACTTATGGATCTTCACAATCCAAGGTAGGAACTAGTCTGTCAAAGTTGCGCGGAGTTTAGCTTTAGGATGAGTAATGCTTGAGCTGTATTTTACTCATTAATTTTGTTTAACTGTTATTTTTATGCAGAGTTCTTCAGGATAACTTTACTTTCCCTATTCCTGTATTCTCTCTTGTAGTGGTCAGGATTTGCTGGCAACAGAATGTTTTGATACTATAATAATCAATTTGTTTGTTGATTAATTGATGGTAGAGACACGTCGAAGCTGGTGAGGTGGTAGTCCTTGAACTTGTATTATACATTAGCGACATGATAGAAAACTTTCTGGACTGTTCATCACTTGTTTCTTTAAGTCAGGTGATCCTTATGTAAGCATCTAATTAACCTAAAGTACATCTGTCTGGTCATGAAAGAGTAAAAGGGGACTGATTCAATCTCTGGTCTCAGCTATTTCCTAATCAATTTTATCCAGGTTCTTTGTGACAGGAGGGGGGCTATGCGTCCCTTGGTTTTTGTGGCTTCTTCATTGTTTGCCTATGTAGAATCTTTCTTCATTATTTAAGTAGGAAATATAAGTATTTTTCTTTGTTGATTGAATCATAGATGTCCCTGGCTGTTGTATCACCAAGGCCTATGTTATTTACACCCTGAAATCAGTTCAGTTGCTTTCTACCAGCGACTTTGAGATGCTACTTGAACCTGCTAGTCTTCTGCTCCCCCCATAGGGTATTAAAAAAAAAAATTACAAGGTCATGAATAATATTCTGATGCTTTTTAGTTCTGCAACAGGAGCGGGCTGGTGGAAGTAAATCTAGCAATCTTTCATACAGTGGCTACTCATATGAGGGATTTAATTCCCCGGTTAGGCCTCTTAAGCTGTCATTTCGTGTTGTACTTGTTACTGCTCTCAGTTTAAGTACTTGGGCTTTATGATTTGAGTTGTCACGCTGCATTTGACCACTAACAGATAAGAGAAGAGCCTCCCCCGTATTCATCTCCTGGTCATCAAAGATACGAGTCATTTGAGAATCCCTTAGCTGTATACGGTTCACAAAGTTTTGGATCCCATGACGAAGAACGAGCTTCTTCAGGCAATCCACAGTTTGGAACAGCACTTTATGACTTTACTGCTGGTGGTGATGATGAGGTATACATTCAATGATTTCATGGATGAGAATGTAATTATTACTGTTATGCTGCTACACTCATAACACTTAAGGAACAATTTTTTACAACATTTTACTGTTCTCTCCCTAATGATATCTGTATCTAGTGGATTTCCTATTTCATATATTTGCCCTTTGAGAACTCTAAGATTGTTCTTCTGTTGCTGCATGTCCACGATCAAATTCCTGCATTATCCTTTTATCTTTTTTTTCTTTTCTGGACATTCAGAGTTGACTTCAAACTGCATTTTTTGTTTTTTGGCAGTTAAATCTCACAGAAGGTGAAGAAGTTGAAATTGAATATGAAGTTGATGGCTGGTTCTATGTAAGTAGAACTATTCCAGGAAGAGTTTTAGGAAATATCTGTGTTAATAATTCTCTCTTCTTCTTCCCTCCCCCTCCCCTGCTCCCTCCTTTCCCTCTCATACCAAACAAAACAAATAAATACTTCACCTTGGTGATGTACTTGTCTCTCTCCCCTCCCTTTTCGCCCCTTTTCGCGGTACCCTTCTGTGCTGCACCAGTTTTATGTGTGAGAGAGTACGTATGTGTTTTTCCCCACTCTTTCCTCTTCCCACCAAAATGACCTTTGGATACTAGAGATATCCTATCTATATTTTGATCCTATTGTACGATTTTTCAAGCTAATTCTACTGCTGCTTTATATATTTGGATATGTATAGCTATATCTGTGTACGTTTTTCGTATTATTCATACCTCTATTTTGTTTGTTTAAACTTTATTCTTCTATTGAACTCTAGTTTCATAAAAAAATCAAACTATTGTTCATTGCGTTTCAAAATATTCCCTAGAAGTTCTGAACTGATTTTCTTTTCCTCATCCATCTTTTCATCTTTTGTCCTGTGCTTCTTTTCTTTCACCTTGCGTGTTCTCATTCTTCTGTAGTTTCTGACCATAGGTACCTTGGTTATGTTAATTTCTTACCGTATTCTTGCTTCTATATTGAAAACTATTTGGGTGTAGATAAAATAGGGAACTTTTATGAAACAAAGGGTGTAAAATATTTCACTTAGGATCGTTGTTCAAACTGATTATATTCACTTTGTCAAGTGCTAATACATAATCGCAACCCCCGCACGCCCCCACACCCAGAAAAAAATGTCCATACTACATGTGAATCTTTAGTGGCCTTTCATTCTTTAGTAAGTACCAATCTGTGACGCTTTCTTGATCACTAATGGCAGTCAAATTTCCTTTAAAAATTTTTCAGGATTCTGGAAGGGCTTCAGCTAATTTTAGTTAAATGATCTAGTTCTCCCAAGTTTTTAATTGTTGTTTCTTTCTTGCAACAATAGAGTGGTTTTAAGTTGATTATCACTGGAACCTGTGCATTTAAGTAGAGATCATATGTTTGATAAGCCAATCTGTTGTGAAAAAGACGGTTTGCAAGTATATATTTCTATTGCATAAAATAGTAAGTGTGAGACAGTTCTGGCCTTGTATTTTCTAAATTTCCCTGTGTGTTGCCTTTATCTGTCTTTAGTGGTTAATGCACTTTCTGTTTCTGTTTCAAACTATTTATCCCAATACGCTGGCTATTGTCAACAGTCAACTAATTTTTTGGTTTAGTTGAATATGCTTGTTACAAAAACACTGTTATGTTTATAATATAGAATATTGGAGAATCTTAATGAACTCAAATAGTTTGTTCAGGAAAGCAAGGGTTCTCTGTATTTCTGCAATATTTAAGGTGTTAAAACTGTTTTCATATGGCATATGTGTAATTGAAGTTTAAAAGCTGAGTCAAGAGGATAAAGCTGGTGAGCCTTATCAATCTTTGACCATTAATATGCGCAAGAATTATGGGGAAGGTTCATGGCTTCTGGATGCTGGGCTGTATAAGTACTTTAAAAATATTAATCTCATCCCCTAATTTCCAAATAAAGGAACACAATTTTCCTGACTGATGAAAGCAGGGTTGGTCCTTTCATTGAGATAAGCTTGTAACACAAGCTATTGTTTTGATTAAGGTAAAATGTTTTGGCATTTGTATCTAGTATCATTTAAATGTTTTGGCATTTCTCTGTAATATCATTAATATGTTTACCTAAAACATAAAGTTCTGTATCAGTAAATAGTGGGAGTTATAAGGACTCAAATTTTGGATCAAAATGAAGAAAATTCGTGGTGGAAAAATGGAACTGCTCGAGGAATTGTGATTGCCATTATTTCCTCCTGGTATTGTTGTTTATGTTAATGAATTTTTCCTGCTTCAGTCATAGAGATACGGGTATAGTTTCTTATGGTTCTTATGATATAATTATAAGGACCTCTGCTGTCATGATCTTTACATTTTGCTTACATGATTTTGAAGATATTTCTTTTCTGAATGAATAGGCCTCTGCGTAATCTAGTTTTCCAAAATTTTATGCTGAGCCCTGATTCAACCATATATATATATTTCCATTATTGTTAATTATGTATTGGTTTTACAGAAGTGTCTATATACTTGTTGTGATAAAAGCCCATGTAGGTCTTTTTTCCAACTGATTGAAATAGCAGGCTTACCCCTCTGATTGGGAGCCTCCCAGATTGCAATAGGGGGGAAACTTGTGCATTAATTTAGCCTTGCCTCATAAGTTCTGCTGAAACTGTATATTTGGGCATAATAGAAAGAAATTGTCATACGTATTTATTTGGCCATGCTTGAATATCTGTGCTTCAATACATATATTTACTGTGGGCTTGAAGTTCTTAGGAGCTAAAGTTTTAACCATATATACATGCAGTCTTATTATGTTAATTACAGTGACTTTTGTGTGTTTTCTAATTAGTAATTTCCTACAAGTATAAAATATAAACAGTAAATTGAAGCTTTTTTTGTGGTGTCCTTGTCCACTGCCATATGATAAAGGGCAGTCTTCTCTAGCATCTAAATAAATGTTTTTTGATGTCTATATCATGCCAGAGCACAATCCTAGAGATTCATTGTGCATTTACAACGTGAAAAGTTTGAAGTTGTCTTTCACCAAACTTTGTTAAATGGAATACTCTGGTTTGGGGTGCTGCTATTCTTACATATCTTGGATCTCAGATTCATATTGGAAACTATATCCAAATGTGCAATGTCTTGCTGACACATTTGATTTCTGGAATTTTAAACTTACTGCAGGTAAAGAAAAAACGCCCTGGGAGGGATGGTAAAATGGCCGGGCTTGTCCCTGTACTGTACGTCAGTCCGTCGTAACTGCAGTTATATATTTATGGATTGGCAGGGTTCGTCTTTCTGGTTCGTGCCTGATCTTTGCTAGCTGCTGGAGTTTCTGTAGCATCATATATTGACTGTTGTAACAGAAGAAGCCTATTGGTTGATTAACCTTAGATATACAAGGCATCTCTTATTCTTTTCTGCTGCTTATTGCGATTTGCTGGCGTTCAGTCATCTATTTTTTGCACTGAGAGAGACATTTTGCATATTTTGGCAGGACTTCCTTCCTGTGTTGTTGTGAGGCTTAGTTGTATTATAGTGGTTCTTTATTTTCCCCTTCAACATTGGCGTGTATGTGTAGGACAGCTAGTCATTAGGACAGTTTTGGCATAGTAATCTTCTTTTCTCGCTTGTAAATTGTTTTTAGTTCCTTAATTCTCCTAGATCTTCTGTATCTGGACATGGTACAATAGTTTGTATTTCTTTTCCAGCTAATACCATTGCTTTTGGTTGAGAAAGTTAAGGGGAAAAATGTTTTTATTTTGTAATCTTTTAATGACTTGGATTGAAAGTTCTGCAAAAAAAGTCACCATCTCAAGAAACACATATCTGCACATGTAAGGGCTTATTGTTGACGCTGTTAAATAGCCTGTAAAGGTTGTTAGGTTGTGGCAAAAGAGGGAGAAAAAAGAAAAAAAGAAAAAAAGAAAAAAAGAAAGGATGTAAATCAAGAGGTATATGAGACATTTACATCATTTGGTTGCGATATAAATGTTGAGGGGGAGAGTTTCAGTTGCAGTTCAGTATTTCTTTTTCCTCTCAAACTGGATGGGGGAAAATATTTCAAAGAAGGTAAAGTGAATTATCGATAAGATGGATCATATTTCTTTAATTTTAAAAATAAATTAAGGAAGAAGAAGAAGATGAACAAAAGAGTTGGTAGGTAATTTTCTCTCAAATCTTCTCCGTCCCCTGTCCTTCCAAGCAAATTAGAAAAAAGAAGTTAAAAAAAAAACTTTAGTTGCTTTTCCTTTTGGCGAACCAAATTAGGCCCACGTGTAGACTTTCCCTTTGGAGACTGAACCAGAGCTGTGGTTAATTGCATTTCTATATTCCATTTGCCTTTATCTCTGTGATAAGAGCTGCTGTCCTCCATTAGCCCCAAATTCTTTGTTCATCAAAGCATCTTGAGAAGATGGATAATTTCCCCCATGTTTCTTTCGCATAAATCATCTAAACAGCGCATGAACAGGAAGTATTTGTTGCTGTTGTCCATCTGTCTTCTAATTTTTTTTTTTTTACAAATGATTTTGAGTATCTCGCATTTCATTGCTTCGGGTTGGTCCTCTCATATGTACTTAATAGAAACATTTTCTCTTATACTAGATATGCAACACTTTAATTAGCATATTATTTTTATTTAAAAAATAATTAAACAATAAAAACGAGATAAGCCATCTATTTGAAGTGTGGATATGGACTTGGATCCACTCCCCTCTCAAATAACAGTAATTGGACAAGCTTTCTCCAGACCCCGAATTGAATTGATGCCGACAACTAAATGCCCAAGTACCCAATAACTCCTTTGAACTGTAAACTGGACCAACATGCTCAAAGTTTGATATTTGCTACGGTGACACATAGGAAACCACACGTACAAAATACAGGTGAAACTGACTTACACTTTGGGATATGCACGAAATTGCTCAGCACCAGATCAGGAGCTATATCTACAAAGGAGGTGCATTAAAAGCTTGAGTTTCAAATGATCCATTGATATTTTACAGCTTTTTCATGTACTCTTCAAAGCCTCTGACAGGTCTAGGGAAATTTCTCAATCGGAAAAAGGGTCCAAAGGGTAGAAGGGACTAGGAGATGTAAGTATCTCCCACATGGATATGATCTAAGGAACTTAGTCAAAATGTGGATAAACATATATATTAGAGGGTAAAGCGTCTAAGAGAAATTTCAATACATTTATTTATTCCTTATTAATGTTTGCGAGTTAGAGTAGGAGAAGTGATATAGTTAATACAAGACTTATTTTGTAATTCTCTGTCCATAATGGATATTTGATAATGAGTTTGGACTTAAGTACTTATCATTAATTAAGATATTTGTTTAGAAATAATTAGGACAGATGCGAAATATACTTGAAAAGAGGTATGGCATGTTTTCCACACATTTTGGAGTAAATCAGAATGACATAAGTGATCCTGACTAATAATAAATGGTGATATTAAAAAAAATTAGTAGAATTTATTTTTTCACTTCATCTTATACAAAAAGTTTAACTTTAATTACTTTTCTCACTAATAGTGATAGGCCGTACATTTTTATAGTGACTAAATACTGATGTTTTATTGTACTTTAAATTCAATTCATGAGTATACTTGCTTTTTCAAGGTATATTTGATTCTTTTTGCTTTTTTTCCAGAAATTAAACTTGAATTTTCTTACTGTTAAAAACGAGTTTGGATCTAATTTTACTTTCAAAAAGTACGAGGACTACCTAAACTTCATAAGTAATTAATTGTTTTATTAAGAAATCAATGTGAGATTTCTCAACACACTCCTCACACTCAAGACTAGATATCTGAATAATTGGGTGACATAATATTGTTATGATACTATGTTAAAAGTAAGTTTAAATTTAACTACGCTCTCAAAAAATATCTCAAAGGAATATAATTAATTAATTATTATATTAAGAAGTCGATGTGGGATGTAAATTTTCTTACTTATATGAAATAAAAGTAGACCATCATATAGCTGAACGCATTTTGGGGGGTGCAATTTCTTATCTGGCAGTTTTAATTTTCCATTCAATGCCTACCTAAAATCCCCATCAAATCAGCTGCCCCAATTAATGAGCCTTTTTAAGTGACTTTTGATATAAAACTAATATATTTTTTTTGGAAAGGTAAATTTCATTGAAACTTATCACTGAACTCTATCATTCAAAATTTTAAAAAATTACAAAATTCTTTGTTAAAACTACTATTTTTATGAAATTAATTATCACTAAAATTGATAAAGTAACCAATTCTTTTACTTTTTTGGTGAAGAAGTTACCATTGTTGCATCTTTACTCAGTGTACCATTGGTCCATTATACTCCGACAAGTTATTATTTTAATAGGTACCTCTTTAACAGCAAGATATTTCTTTGTATAAAGTAAATGTTTGCATGGACTTGATATACTGCAATTAGAGCATCCTCTCACTACGGGGCTTCGAATTTTCTAATACATCAATTAATATATTTTAAAATATATTATTAATTATAATATTTAATATTTAAAATTTATATTATTTAATTTATAATATATGAGTAAATATTTCTTTATTTTAAAGTATTACATAATATTATATAAAAATATTATAGAGAATTCCAACCATTCACAATGGACTCTTTTTAAGTTTGGGCACCTTGATTAGTTTGTTAGAACATCATTATCCGTTCTTATTAGTATGCGCCAAAACAGAAAAGTTTGCTTTGGAGCAATCAATTTCTTTCCAATTATGATCAAATTTCCAAGTTAAGCAAACTTATCTGTTCATTAGGTAATTACATTAAGGCATGTTGAATTAGTGTTGGCATATGCATCTCTGAAGGTGGTTTCAGACATGAAAGCACTTATTTGAGGAAAAAAAGTGATAATTGAGGATGGACATTTGTCAATAATCAGCGAACTGTCATTATATATGGCTGTATATTTTCTGTAGTTTGATTGACAAGGCAATTTTCTCTCTAGCGCTGTCCCAATCAGAGGGTTATTCGCAAAGGAAAAAGTACTTCAAAGTCACCTCCAAGAAACATGGACTTCATGAACCTAAATCGACTTTGATGGGATTTTTGATTCGAAAGGATAATAGAATATTTTCCTCTACTTCCTTAAATGGCCGATCTTTAAATTAAGTCTCGTGTTGTATTATTTTACATGTTTTTATATTAAATTTTATTATAATTTTTAATAATTTATACATAAATATTAGGCAAGTACACATATATTTATGAGTAATATAATAACAAGTGAATTTAAATATCGTATTCACGTAGATTGTTAAAATATTATTACTCACTTTCGACTCTATTGTTTAGCCTAATAAATTTATTTATGAAAATAATTTGAATAACTACTAAGAAAGAAATCTAATTTAACTAGTTAAACCAATTTAAATCTTGCTTGCAAGAGAGAATTCAATAGAGAAAACAATACTTGGATGGTTAATCCCCATATAATTACTAGAATTACCCATGTGATAGAAAAGTCCATTGGTTGATGAATTGCCCTTTTTATATTTGATGAAATTTCTCAATTAAAACTTACTCTATTTGATGAAATTTCTCAATTAAAACTTACTCTATCTCTAGATGGAAGTTTTCTACTTTTAGATTAATTAGTTGAAATCTCTTTCTAACCAATTCAACCCAAGAATGATTAAGAATTGTGAATTTCCAATTAGATTTCTCTAATTACCAAGAAGATGTTGATGTTTCTATCTCTAGTAACCTAAATCATCCCAATTATTTGTGTATAGTCTATTTCACCATTCCTTTCTCAATTCCAAGTGAAAATTTCCAGATTATAAATCAATTATTAATCACCATTCATTTCTCAATTTCAAGTGAAAAAATTCCAGATTATACATCAATTATCCACCAAATCAATTCAACCATTCAAACCCACAAACAATTCACAAGAAATTTGAATTCAATCAACCAAGGAAAACAATTTATTCACATAGATAAAATCTAGGGTTCATACCCATCCAAGTATTCAAAAGTTTAGCTCATCAACATATTACAATTCAAAGAACATAAAGCAACAAAGAAAGAGGAAGAATTGCTCATTTTCATGGTGGAAATCTCCTCTTCTTCAAGGCTGAAATTCGTCACTGTAGCGTTGAGAAAATTGCAACTTTTGTCTTGAATCTTCAAGATGGATGTCCTCCTTCTTCAAGAATTCAATATTCTCTCTTGATTTTTCTTGCAAAGATGAATATTTGAGATGGGATTTGAGTAAGTTTTTAGTGTGTTTTCTCCCCACTCCAGTCATCTGCCTCTTTTTGCCCTAAATGAGTATTTATATCCAGTCCAAAAGAGAGAGAAAAGTAGTATAAAAAGAGCTTTAGATCGGCACAAACGGCTCCGCTTGGTCCACATCAATCGGCGCCGCTTGCTCCCAGTTGGGTGCAGTTTCTTGCTGCGAGACTGTGACAGTGGTTTTAATTTCTAGATAAATTAAGAGCCTGAAATCGACTGATTTAGGTTTTGATATTTTCATTAAAGTTGTAGCACTTGATATTATCTTTCTATAGAGCTTTGAATAACTCCATTGGACATCTGGAACTCAAGATATAATTGTTATACCAAAATGTGTCAAAACTGGAACACAATGCTGGACAGTTGAATAGGCAGCATAAGCAGGGCAACCAAATGAACTTGGATTGGCATATATTTTACAATTATGAAAACTTCAGAATGCCCTGTATAAATATATAGAAGATCACATTTGAATTTGAAATCTATATAGAGGTCAAAATCCCACTTGAAAATTATCTACCAGGCTGTTCTAGTCTGCATTTCTCTGTTTTTATTCATTTGTGTAAAATCTCCTTATTTGCTTCATTGAATTCCAAATCTTTAATAAACTAACCTAAAGCAAATAAGATATAAAGGGAGTGTAAATGGTAATTAAAAATAATAAAATTTAATAGAAATTTAAGCTCAACATGATCATTGTATAAAGCACAAATATGGAATATCATTTGGATTCAGATTCTTATCAATGTGAGTACAGTAAATATTAATTTGATGGTCAACAACTTTAATTAACTACCTTTGATCTATGTTTGATTAATCAAAGGTGGCAAGGAAAAATGAAACGATAGAAACAAAAAAGAAAGAAGAAGAATGACTGAGTTATTTCAATTTGAAGAGAGTCTCATTAAATTCTAGTCCTTTTTGCTTAATTTAAAGTGAAGCAAAGCTTATTTTCAAGTTCTAAATTAAGGCGACTAATCAAGCCAAACACTACGGACTTACCACTATCCTCTCTTTAATAATGTTAATAAAATAATTTTGATTAATTACAAAAGGAAAAAAAGAAAAATTAAAATAAAGAAAAGCAAACAATTCCACTTTTCTCTAGTCAGAACAGAAAATGGTTTGAGAAGGAAAGTTTCATGTACGAACGAAAAGAAGAGAAGAAACACAGAGAAGGCTTGGAAATAGAGAAGCTCCTCATCTATCAGGCTTTTCCATTCTTTATTTTTTAATTTATTTTATATTAATTAAATTCATAATTTTAAATATTTGGATCATAGGTAACAAAATATTTTGTGACTAAAACCTTCAATGAAGGTCGAAACTCTTATGAATTTAATTAATTTTAATTAAAAATTATTTCTTTGATCTTGATTTTGATTAATTGTTATTATTGTTCTTAATGCTTACAATTTTTTTGGCCAATTGTTGCATGACTTTAATTTTATTCTAGTGATTGAGAAATATTAGATTAAATTGGATCATGGTAATAATAACACATCGTAAAACTAACTAGAGATATATTTGGTTTCTTTATGTGGTTTCTAGTGAGTACGAAACAAAAGTTAGGGAATTTCATAGAGGTATTTACGACTTTGATAATTAAAATAACGTAGAGATACGATTGATTTATTAATTAAAGTTAGGAGCTTTTCACTAAGAGATTTAGTGTACCTTATAATTGAAAATTCTACCATTAACCAAAATGATAATTAATTTAAAGAAATTAATTATTTTTCATAAGAGGAGTAAGGTGGATTTGGAGTGTCTTAGTCTATTCATTGTCATTGATTTTTAATTAATATAATTATTAATTTTTGTTATTATTAATATTATTAGTTATTTTTATTAGTAATTAGTTTTAGAATAAAATCACATTTATTTTTGTTTAATTTGGGTTATAAGTAAAATAATTCTGCAGTTAGGTAGTAATTCTTATTGAGACGACTTGTACTCACTACTTTATTATTTGTTTGATATTTGCACACTTACAAATTTCATATAAGATGTAAAAGCGATTTTCCAAGAGAACGACTTTGATGATGGAGAATTTCAATGATGAATCTTTTTTTTTTGTAATTTCAGAAAAAACTTTTGACTTCTTCTGTAATGATTATCATTATTTTGAATAATGACTGTAATAATTTTAAACATTAATTATTCAAAAAAAATCTACATGATAAATAATTATTCACTACTATGTGAATAATAATTATCCACCACTGTGTGAATAATTTGGTGAATAATTATTCATCACACAGAGTTGAATAGTAATTCTCATTACTAAAAGATTAATTATTTAAGAGAGAATACTATATGGTGAATAATTATTCAAACTTATAGATATAGTTATTTAAGATTGCACGAATAACTATTCAACTGTTTGTACATAACTATTCAAAACTACATAAATAAGTATTTAAATTCCTGAGAATTATTATTCAAAGTCGAATAAAATAAAGAAAAATTTAAAGTAAAGGAAACAAAGGACATTTTCACTTTTTCAAACTTCTCATTGAATACTTATTCACTATACATACTTGAATAGTAGTTCTTATTATTTCAAAGATTAATTATCCAAGAGGTAGCATTGTGTAGTGAATGAATAATAATTCACCACCGTGTGAATAATTATTTACAATTTTTTTTGTGAATAATTATTGTGAATATTTATTCACTACAGTGTGAATAAATATTTAAACATTTATGGTGAATAAACATAATATCATTTTGTCGTGATACTTTAGGTACAAGTCACCTATTTATAATTTCAAATATATTCAAAATATTGTAATGTATTAATATGTATAGTGAATAATTATTTACTATTACATAAATAATTATTCACATATATGTTTTTAATGAACGTAATGTCATTCTGTGGTGATAATTTAAAGTAGAAATTACCTCAATTGTTGTAAATGTTTTACTTTTGATGCAATTTTCCATCCATTTATAAATGATACTCCATTAAAGTTAATGTAAAATTTTGCATTGAACAAACTTTAGCATAGTACAGGTGAGAGAAATGATACATATTAGTTACATAAATTTCAATTTTACTTTATATTACATAAAACCCTAATCTATGCATAAAATCTTCAACAAAAATGGGAATTTAATCATGCTTTTGTTCTTCTTGTCATCATTGTCAACATGACAGCTAGCTTTCTTTCCAACATAATGCCACCCTTACATTCAACATAAACTCTTATCACCATAATTATTTTTTGTTATTAAGAATACACCTTTTGAGGTTAAATAGAAGACCAAGAAAAGATAATACTCTATATAATAATATTCATCTAAAAATAGTATTAAATATTTTGTCGCCACCATTCAAATCTAGCTAATCATCACTCTTGACAGCACACTAGCTCTAGAAATATAATGAACTCTATCCACAATATTTGCCATTGTGGATGAATTTTGTGAAGATTGGTTGAGGAATCATCTTTTGTCTTCATCGATACTGGCCTTAAAGGAGGAAAAAATAGCTAAAAGGAGGGAAGGAGACGGGGGAGGGAGGGGGGGGGGGGGGAGAAAGACAATCGATATGATAGAAGTAGTAGATCTAGATTCAAATTGTGATTTAATGAGTTTGAGACACTTTTGAACGGAAAGTACCCTTTGAGTGGGAGTTCGAAATACTTTTGGTCTCCAAAATACCCCTATACTCTCTTAGTCGTTAGATCAAAAGATTATGATCCAATGACTTTGAGACTGGTTTTGTATTTGCTAAAAAATGTACCCATCAACATATTAACCAAATCGCATAAGAACATTATACCATAGTTAAAATAATTTGTGAATTACTATTTATTGTCCAACCTTTACCCCAAAAGAAGGGAAAAAAAATGTTTGGATTGATACCAAGGGATTGACTTCAAAATGTTTATGGAGGAGGTTATGAATCACTCTAATGAGAGAATGGCTTATTTAATCTTTAAAATTTGAAATAAAATATATTAATATCCTCATTTTTTGGGTACATGATCCTTATTGAATTTTTGCTCTACCAAAACACTCAACCACAAATCTCCGCTTAGACGTCCAGTAAAAAACAAGCATATCTTCATCACGTGTTGATTTTTCAAGGATTAATTAGGCAACCTACCTCATTTCCCTCCAAGACTATCACACCTACCTAACATGCAAATACAACCTTGATTTCATTAAATAAATATGATTATTAGTATAAACCAACTGTTTAACCTCACAAATAGTCATACGCTAATTTTTTTGTGTTGCATATATAAGGGATGAAAGCACTTATTGTTCAGAGATTCGAAGTTCTCCATCTCACGGTAGAATGCACAAACACTTAGTCCTCTTTGAAACTTGAGTTGCTATTTGAGAGCAATATGGAAGGATTTTACAGCAAGTGTCTTCTCTCTCTAAGTTAATTTTGATGAAAAAGTGTTTATGTATTGGCTTTGGTTTGACTATTTCAAAGAAAGGAGTTTCTGTGCCTGCGGTACTTCTACTTTCTCTCTATCTTTCACCAATCTTTTTTTCCCTTCAATTGGTGAAAAATAGGGGAGACAATGGCTAAATGTGATCACGTGTTGGGCATGTAGGGTTGTTTTGGAAGAAAATAAGGCGAATATCTTAATTTATTCTTGAAAAATCAACACGTGATGATGACATATTTAATTTTCGTCGAAGGTATGAGCAGAGATTGGTTGCTAGTGTTTGATAGAGCAAAAATTTATTAGGGATCATAACGACAGGAAAAAAAAAACATGAAAGATGTTAATATATTTTGCTTTAAACTTTAAAGATTAAATAGACAATTCTCCCCACTCTAACTCAATCTTTCACTCATTCATTTGTTTACATGTGCCTGCATAAAATTTTTGATTGAACAACTGGGACCTTTACGATCTAAAGCAAGTAGGCTTGCAAGTTTTCTCCACTTAATATGAAAGAAGCATTTTTTTTGTTTCCATTTAATATTGGAAACTTGTTCTCATCTATAATTTATTTTATTTATGATTTGATTTTTGCTCATCAAAGCATTAGATTGATGAAACTTGGCATTAAGCAATGTCTGATGAGTTTCTCCTCAATGTAATATTAAATGAACTATAATTTTCAAATAGTACTATTTTTGGGTCAAATTACTATACAAGAAGAATAAGCAACCTGACGAATAATTGTAATGAGAAGACCCATTTTGCTTTCTCCTTTTCCATGTTTCTTTTATAAATGTGAAACTTATCCTCCTAATAATCATGTTAAATTAGAAGCCAAAAATTTTAAAGACAGATATATCAAAAAGTCCATTTTTTGCAAAAGAAAAAAAAGGGCCAGTTATGGGAAAATTAAAGAATTCTACAAAATTTTGCTGTTGCAGCAGATATGCCCTAATGAAATATTTATTCCCCCACCACCCTCCCCCCAAAAAAATTTACAAAATAAGAATATTGATGAGTCGCAACCTATTAATTTGCGTATGGTGGACTATTCTTATTACAAAATAAGAATATGATGATTGATCTACTTGTAACTAAATAGAGAAATCACACGTACGGTTTCATATTAGAACTTTTTCTCAAACCAATTTTTGAATTTTCTGGCAAGCTAAGATAATATGCGCACATCATCTGAAAGCAACTTATCTTTTATTGGATATATATGGAAGAACTGCATACTAGATATGACTTCCTTTTTCTTCTTTTCTTTTTGGTCGAAATATAGGACTTCCATGATAATTGAATTATTGCATTCACATTACCTCTTGTATGACCAAATTCTGATGTAATCCCAGAAGGAGTTGTTAAATTCTTAAGAAACAAAATTTATTTGTAAATGCATTGTTCTAAGGACTTTTAAGTGATTTTCCAATTCAACTAATGCATGGCTAGCAGATAATTTGTTATAAATTTAAATAGGCCTTATAATAATTTCATTGAATAGGAGTTGAATACCGATAAATGCAAAATTAATTGTAAATATTTATTACAGAAGCGTGCTTTAATTATTTGACATAGCTATAGACAAGATTTTAAGAGATTTGTATTTACTCATGGCAGAAATCTCAACCTGTTTTATAGTAGTAATTTTTAAGGAAAATGGCTAATTTTATTTCTAAATTTTGGACCTCGTCAATGTTTAATCCTATAAGGTTTTCCCAGATATTTAAGGTTCCTAAATGTACTATAAAAAATGATCTTGCTATCACTTCTTCAACAAATTTCTGCCAGAAAATAGTATGTGTTGGGCATGCGACATTTTTATAACACCATATTTATCCAATTAATATTATTTTTTAAAAAATAGTCTATTTTATCCCAAAGTTAGTAGTCATCATAAAAATAGTTTTTGTAAAGTTCTTTATATTGTTTGGATAAACATACCCACATAAGACCGCTTGAATTCATTTTCCTCAATGAAACTCAAAAGTTTGAATACAATTAATGAGGTCAAGGGCAACTCTTCAAGTCCCAATTTCTATTTGAGGGAAACTTCAACTCCCAATTACAATCCGTTAATGTACTTTAATTATTTCCAGTCTTTTTATTTTCCTTTTTTTGGGTTTCTGCTCACATTCACTTTTATTTTTTTGGTTGTTTAATAGGCACGAGCACTAGTGTTTGCCCTCCAAGATAGTGGCACAGGCTGCCACAAATACGAAATCTTCATTAAAATTGAGAATATGAGAAAAAGAAAAGTTAAGAAGGAAAAATGAAAAACAGCTCTTTATATGAATCTAGAAAGGATTAAATGTATTCTATATAAAACCAACTGGCCGTTGATCAAATAGCTTAGTATTGGGTGCTGGACATTTTAGCCATTTCAGTTTTCTCTGTCTCTCCTTTTTAGTTCAGGCTGTTTCCAAAACAGTTTGATCCAAAAAGTGATCAATTTCATCGCACGTGAAAATCACGTTATTATCAAAGGAGGGTGAAATCCACCAAACAACTTTTTGTACAAATAGCCCGCGAGGCCTCTCAACACGAGTTGAGAGTTTGATTATAGCCTAATATAATATTTTTTTTCTTTAATAGAATTTGTAATTTTTTGTTATATTATATTTGATAAGTATAATCTTAACTAATAGTGCATTATGATACTTTTTATATTAAATTTTTTTTTATTCAAATGTAATTTAATTAACTATATAAGTACCTTTTGATACATGACTAAATTTCATTTTGCATCTTCCTTCTCTCATTGTACTCGCACAAAAGAAAAAAAAGAAAAAAGGAACAAAGGGCAAGATCTTCATTCAAAATTAAAATACAACTATTTCTCCTATTTGATTGGCATTTTTTTTTTTTTATGTTTTGATTTTATGTGAAGAGCAATGTCTCTCAGTTGAAATCTGTGGTTGCCACAAATGTTTGCTGTCCACTAAATGCTTTAAGTGCGTAGATTTTAAGTTTTCTTCTGATCCAAGCCACAAAATGGGTATTCGAAACAGTAGCAAAATGAAGTTGAAAGGGACCATTTCTTTTCCTTGAAATAAAGAGGGGGCCCTTTTAGTGGCAGATTTTAAAAATTATCCTAGTAAAATGTAGCACTGATGGGAACCAGAATCATAAATTTTGTTAATTTGATTTTGACTAGTTTGATTAAAGTGGTAAAGTTTGGCAAAGAAGTAATGGAAGTGGTGAACTTTATTTGTTTGCCAATGACTGATTTGACAAAAGTAGTAAATTTTAATATTGAACGGTAAATTTCAAACTCAGGGCATAATATTGTTAAATTTAAATTAAACTTGTCATCTTGTTGTTGAATTTATAGATATTTATCAAATAAATTACTTTCAATTCAACAAATATTACAATTTGGAGTAAGTACCTTTTCGGCAATATTACATCTTCCAATAATTATAAAAAGGAATCTAAGAGGTATTATCCTAATATTTTATTTTAGAAAAATTTTCCTTTTGAGGGCAGTGAATGAAGTATTTGTATCACCCACTATAAAATCATGAAGCAAATAGTCATTTTATTAGAATTCTTTATTCATCATCTTATCTTTTAGCAACGCAAATAGCGATGATGAATAGCCGGCCATATAGGAGATATGTAATGACATTTCGAGGGCATTTTGTGGAATCATACTTCGTATGGGTTATAAAAATGTAAGGACATTTTGATTGTCCTCGTTTTTGGATTTTTTTCTAGACTAGCCATCCAGTCTGATGCGTATTAGGTTACTGTTCCTTCCATCCAAAACTTGGATGTCTACTTTTGAGCTCCTTCAAAAATTAAGAAGGTGGTTTGATCGTAAGAAGTTATAATAATATCTTTATTAATTTAAAAAATTAATGATATTTTTTTTATATATTGGGAAAGGATAATATGATTTAAATTTAAGACTTTTTATTTGGTAAGGAGTACTTCTATTACTGAGTTACTATTTTGCCAGTTAGAGATTAATGGTGAAAGTACTTGTACATGCGTTAGTAGAATTTAATTTTTTTAAATAAAGGAGATTAATTGCCTATAGTTTAGAAAGAAAGTATGTTAATTTTAGAGAATGTAATATTTATTTTTGAACAAATTAAAATATAAGTATAAATATTTAATTTGATCCAATAATTATAAAAATTTATAATATTTTTAAAAATACCTTTAAAAGTAAAAATTTGATCACGGCCTGTGAAAAGAACGTGAACCACAGGACGTGAACCGGATCTTTTCGCGTGAATGATTTGTTTGAAGAATTAAAAAGTTGTAGAAACTAAATAATTTATTACTGAAAAAATAGAAATAGCAAAGATCCTATGATTGACAGCCATCATTTCTATCAAGACTTGGTTAGCTATATAACTCAGGAATGACGCAACAAAGAAGACAGCACTAATGAATTTGGTCTAGTCCCATCATTTATTATGAATAAGAAATATAAATAAATATTCTAAATTAATAAATTAGAAAAGATATAAATACTATATAGTATCAATTGTTTGGTAGGCGTGGAAGCTTATCTTTTGGAAAAAATTAGGTTAGGTGAAATACCAGTAAAACCCTCAATTGGGCAGTCAAAAAGAGTAGGATCTTTTGTGTTCAAGGGGTCCTCTTATTAACTGCACACTCCATTTTGAAGGTGCCAACTTGTCTGTTCTTCATAATTATGTGGAGAAGACAGATGCATCTGAAAGGAAATGAATCTGGCAAATTTGCATATTCAAGACTTGATGTTTACAGATCAAAATATATTCAGTGGGCGATCAACGACGACTAAGACTTTATACCACAGATTCTACCTCATGTTTCACTGTTGTGGAATGTCTTTTGATAAAAATGAAATCTTCGTTCTGCTAAACTGGATAATTAGTACTTTAGTATGCGTTATTCTTGTTTGTATGTATTTGTATGTGTATTTACGTTATTCTGAGGAAAGAACAAATCCTTGGAGCCATGGTTGCTAAAAGTAGTGAATTTGCATGTATCTTGTAAGTTGCTTTGGGTAGATGACTTGCAACAGAGAGACACATAATATTACAGTGGAATTATTTCTTTCAATTAATTATACATTTCATGCTTTTCCTGCATTGAATATAAGGAGTTTATGTGGCTTACATCAGATCACAAGTTGAAAACAATTGAAAAAAGAAAGAAAAAATGAACTAAGAACACAGTTGAAACAGCAGCAATGGGTATAGGCATATGTATAACTAGAACAATTTTATTTGCACTTAGTTTCTCCGATTTAATTCTCCAGCAAATTTATGCCTTGTGAGGATAAAGTCGAACTGGAAGCCCTTTTTCAGGGATCGGCATTGGATCAACAACGATCTTCTCGTTAGGAATGATCTTTTCCCACTTGAATCTCTTCACCAGATTGTGCATGAAAACAAGAATTTCAAGTCTTGCGTACTCTTTTCCTGGGCACATTCTTGGTCCTCCACCAAATGGTACAAATGTATAAGGAGCAGGTCCAGATCCCTCAAATCTTGAGGGCTCAAATTTAAGTGGCTCAGGGAAGCATTCAGGATTTCTGTGTGTTGAATTCGCACTCCAATATATCTGCACAATTTAGACACGAGTGGGACTTAATGTCAGTGAATTTAATGAAAAAAATTAATATGTTAGTTACAACAATATTAATATCGCAAATTTTAAGTTATTTGCACATTTTACATAACAAAAAAGGATTCTTAATTTAGGTAGGATCGGGAGAGGATGTAATAAAGTTAAATAAAATCGTCTCCTAAATCGTTGCAAGGGCGTTTCGAGCTTTTTTTTACCTTCCATCCTTTTGGAATTGAGAATCCATTGAACATGAAATCGGTGAGGGCCTCTCTGAAAGCACCTTGGAGGGGTGGTGCAAGTCTCAGCACTTCGCATGCTACATTCCATGAATATTTCATCTTTTGGATGTCTTCCCAGGTCAAAAACTCACCAGGGGCTTTTGAATTGGCAATCTCCATTTGTTCTGTTGACAAAAGGAGCAAAAATGAAATCAAAATCAGAAAAATTCACTCTTAAGTTACTTTGCTGGCCCAATCATAAGGAATCTGCAAATCCCAAGACAAATAAAGAAATCTGTCAAAATTTCTACAACTACTACGAAATAGCACTACTCAGTCACAAAAAGGCAAGAAGAAGCCGGAGAATTAATTGTTGACAGAGATATTCCAAGAACTACATTCAATTCTTGATGCAAGATGTCACTTATTTGACAAATACATGAACTTTTTACCATTTGTAGAGAAAATTATAATTATCATAAATAGATGAATATCTCCAAATTTATTCACCATTTATCATCTTTTCAAATAAAGAAACTATTTACCATGGAAGCAATTATTTTGACTTTTATAACCAATTTCTTCCTCTATCTCAAAATATAAGGCCTTTTGGCCATTGCACATGGATTAAGAGTGAAAAAAATAAAGAAAATTTAAATTTTTATTATATATTTAACTAACTTAATTTAATTTTTATTAATATAAAAGATAATAGAAAAATTATATTTATGTGCGAGAGTAATTTAAAAAATAAATTTTAGAATTAGTTAAAAGTTAAATATTTTTTAAAGAAAAAAATTATCAAAAAATCTTATATATTTTAAGATGAAGGGATTTCTAAATTTTCAAACAGTCCCGTTCTTTGTCAGAAATACTGAGTACATCAGCGGCAACAATTTCTGACTAGGTCGGTCAACCAAGATAGTATACTCCTCTGGATTCGATTGTACGTGCACGCAGTTTTTTCATGGAATTTTCCCTCCAAGTTTAAGCTGATTAAATTCGAACAAAATTAGTGCTTTTATGACTGTCAAGATCCAAAGTTGGAGAAATTTCGTAAAAAGAAATAAGTAATAAAAATTTAAGGGGTTACCTTTGTAGACTTCTTTGTATATCTCGGGTAGTTCAGCAAGAAACTTGACGATGAAAGTGCATGCAGAGCTCGCAGTGTCGTGGCCACCAATTAAGAGGCCAAGAATCTTGTCAGCGATGTCCAGTTCATGCATGAATTTTCCATTTTCATCACTCGTCAAGAGCATGTGAGACAAAATATCCTGCGTTGGTGATGCTTTTCCCTCGGCCAAATCGATTTTTCTTTGTTTGATTATGGAAACAAGCATTTTCCTTACTTGGTTTGAGGCCTTGATGGCTCGGTTAAAAGGGGTTCCGGGCAAATCGATGGGGACGGAAATGAGACCGGAGGCCAAAACATTGAACGGTTCGAGCAACTTTGCAACTTCACTAGGATCCTCAACGCTCACGAACAACCTAGAAGCCAACCAAAAGGTGTAATTCTTGGCAAGAGGGAAAACTTCAACTCGATCCTTGTTTTCCCACCCGGAAGCGAAGTGTCTTTGAGCGATTTGGTCCATGATACTGATGTATCGCTGCAGAGCTTCTGGTTTAAGGAAGTTAGGGAGCATTTTTCTCATCTTGATAGCCTCCTCTTTTGAGGAAGTTTGTGTTGAAGATGGGAAAACCTTGTTCACAGAATCGGGCCACCATGCTTGAACAAGTTTGTTCTCGTTCGAGAATAAGAATTTATTCCCGGTTGCACCGCAAAACACCGCTGCAGGCTCACCGAGCAGATGAGACCTAAAGACATTGGATGAGTACTTCGCCATCCGTTCGAAGATGAACTTCTCCGGATGGCCTTTCCAGCCGGCTGAGAGGAATTGAAGGCTTTCTCCTACCATCGGCCACCCGGTCCTGCCCGGAGGCAGGGGCCCGGGCAAGCTTGATTTGTTTTTGTAGAAGAGGAAATGCAAGGAAAGAGAGACAAGGAGCACAAATAAGCAAAGGAGAGTGACGTAGAAGAGCTCCATGGTTTGTGTTGCTCACCAAATGAAGGAGAGAAAAATGATTGTGAATTGGTGATAGAAATTGGCACTAAAGGAGCGCATATTTATAGGCAAGGGACTCTGTGGCCTTGGATGTAATTCGACTCTCACTACTTTGTCTTGCAATATTTTTTCCTTTATTTCTTTTTCTTTTTTGGTTGAAGGGCTTGGTGGGGGCTAGGGGTGGGTGGAAGTGCGCTGCGTGGAGGAGTGAAAGTGCCAAAATCCAGGTCAACCTAGGTGGGGAAAATATTGGCAAAAAAGTCACAGAATGGTGCGGTGACAGTAGATTTAATCTGAATGCGTCGCAGGAACTGAGGAAATTCCTAGTATTTTCAGACAGTGTAAGGAAGGATTCCGCTAATTGATACTTTTGGACGATTTTTCTTTTTTATTTTTTTAGATATATAATAAAGTAATGAAATCTAAATCAAATTCGGAACCAGTTCTTTAATAATAAGATTTCTTTTATTACCCTCAAGATTTTTTTTTCTTTTTTTCAAGAAAAAATAAAAACTTATCACCAAAGAAGTATACCGAGAAAGAAAGAGACAGCAAATGAAACGGAGCTACTACCCAATCGCTTTTGCAACGATATTTTTGAAACATAATTCCACTAAATAATTAGTAAAACAATGTGAATAAAAAATGAAGTCACTATTTCGACCGTGAATGGAGACTTTGTGCTACTTTTGGAATCTTATGGATTAGTTTAAAATTTAAAATTAAATTGTTTTTCTCGCTGCATCATTCTCACTATTGATCTTTTGTTTTGTTGATTTGGTTGTTGAAATTAGTGATAAAGATGATCCAACTCAACTATATGCGTGTGATTCATGGAACGACATAGTTCTTGCTTCTTGGGCTTCCTAAACTAGTATTGGTTAATTTAGAAAAAAATACACTTTCTTTAATAAATTGAAAACATGCCTTAATAAGATAATTTTACCTTAATAATTACTTTCTTAATTTAGAAAAAAATACAAAAATTAATCACTTGTAATTTTTGTTTTTTTTTGGAAACAATCAATTGCACAATTAATGTTACGTAATTTTGTTGTAAAATTTTCTTATTTTTAGGTGTACATGCCCCCCCGTGTATTGTATAAGCTTCCTTTGTGTTTAATAAATGGGTAGGGGGTCTATACAAAACACACAATCATCAAAGGTAGTGTTAAAACAAAAAGTATTACTAAAATGAAAAAGCGTAATATGAAATGGGTTGTTCTTATTTGTGCATGTAGGCTTATGTTTTTAAATTTTCTTTAAATCCCAAAAATGTTTTTTTTGGGTTAAAAAACCCCTTTTTTGGTGTATTTTGGACTTGATTTTATGAAATTACTCTGATTACTATATTGTTCATAGAAACTATTCCATTTAAATTGTTCCAAATTTTGCTTCACAGAAACCATTCCATTTAAACTGTTGAAAATTTTGCTTACTATGGTAAAAGTTCATATGAAAATGTGAATAAATTGGAAAGTTTCAATTGATATCCAACTTCACTACTCTCAATCAAATACAAGATGGATTTTCCTAACTTGTACTTAGTGGGACATGTTAATTTAGATCAATTAGCATACATGATAACTAGTCCATATCTCATATTTAGGCAATTTTTATACAACTAATTTGAATCTGATTTTTAAATTAAGAGTTATATAATTTCTTTCTATCAATTTTGTCCATAGACAAATAAATATTCCAACACACCGCTTAGCACAGTGTGCGATCTCAATTCATCACTCTAATATTTGGTTAAGTAGTGACTCCGTCTGCAACAAACTCTTCTCTTAAGGCAAATATCTAATAAAATACAATTTGCTTTAATTTTCTTTCAAAAACATTAATAGTTATTTAACTATGATATAGACAGATGATTTAATTTTTACTATTAATAAAAACAGAATTGCAAACAGGAAAAAAGGGATCAATTCCCCGTACTTGATTAAGTCATGTAGCACAGTTTCAAAGAACTCAAATTCCGACTTTAAATTTCTAAGTACTTAGTTTCTTGTCGCCAAAAGCAGAAAAATAGAACCATTAATGAATTAGACATCCTTTCAACTATAAATGCAATTCAAAATGATTGTGTTCAACCGTCTAATCTGCCGGTCCGGCAGGTCCAACCAAGTACAACGGTAAAAAAATTTCTCAAACATTCATATTTAACCTGCTTAATTAGTCAAATTGATCTAACCGAAAGCCGGTCAATAAACCGCTTTTTTTGGCAATCCAGCTTGGAAAATGCTGTGTAAAATGCAGTTACCTAATTTTGAGGTTCTTTCAGGCCAAGATGCAATAGCTGCAGAAGGTCTTCACTGACCTCATTCGTGTGAGTTGTGAGTCAACTCTCATAAGCTTAAGCCGTACACACATGGCTTCTTGCTAACGAGATACAGAAGACTTCTAGCAAACAAACAAATAAGGTGGAATATTAATGCCTTTCAAAGAGGTCCCTACTAGTGGTTGTGACAAATACTTTAATATCTTCTAATATGGAGGCTATAAATTTTTAACAACCTCTTAGTACAAAGTTCACTCAACTGTAATATATAATTCTCTAAAGTTATTAATTTATTTAGTTCTTGTCAGTAAATAGAATTGTGCAATATTAAACTATTAAACACTTTATTCGTTATTTAAGAATTTAATTATATGCGCGTCTTGTAGCTCATCTTGGCAAATATTGTCACATAATCTATGGAATTTAAGTGAATATATAAATCAAATTTGAAATTCTTTAACTCCAAGAATAGGTAGATCGAGAGAGTAATTTCAAACTAGAGCATAAAATCCTAGCTGCATGTGCAGTATTTGATTTTTACCAAATTATATATATATATATATATATATATATATATATATATATATATATATATATATATATATATATATATATATATATATATATATATATAATTTCACAAGTGTTTACCTTTCTATTAGGTTACTTTTTTGTTTTGTCTAGTATCATCATTGCAGCAATCCACCGAAAGTCACGCACATCAATTCACGCATGCATCTCAATATGCAACTTTTTGTTTCTTTTTCTTGTAGACAAGATTTTCTAATACTTTTTCTTGTATTATTATAAAATTAATTAGAAGGCTTGTTGTAGAACTTCATGCATATATCCTCATTTTTACCTCATACGTTTAGAGAAGTTTGTCAAGAAAACATAGCTTTTGGATGGATATTTGACTCATTCTATGTACTACAAAGTACTATTAAAAGGTATCTCTTTATTTGTAGATACTATTGTCTTCTTCACCCATCAAACCTATAACGACCTTATCATGGCTTTGGTTATCTAGATAACATAAGGATGTTTTGTCGGCAAGTGGCAAATTTTTCTAATAGTCCAAAGTCAAATATTCCACGCTAGAGCATTTTATGGTAAGTAATTACTTTATTTATTTTAAAATATAAGTTTTTTTGATATTTTTTGTATAAATTATTAAGAAAAAATAAAAATAATTCTATTATATCTTTAACTAATTATTCTGATTAAGAATGAAAAAAATATATTTTTGCTAAGGTAACTTTAAAAAATTTAAAATTCTTAAAATATCAAATATTTTTAGAAAAAAATTAAAGAATCTTATATTTTGAAATAGAAATGGTATTATATATATATATATATATATATATATATATATATATATATTTGTGTCCTTGCATACAATGAGAATATTTTGCATAAACTAATATAATAAGGGTAGATTGCTTTCTCATTTCATATAACGCGTCCAATGTGAAAAATAGAAATAAATGGGAAGAGAAGTCTTCATTAATTTTTTTTTGTGGCTATTAATATATATTTAGGATACTTTTACTAGATAAAAATCATCAACATTAGATGGCAGTCGGAATCATCAATATTAGATGGTTCATGTCATACCTTGTCTGGATAAAAAATCTGAAATGGTAAAATATAAATCATAAAATGGGAAAAAATAGCAAGAAAGTCTAAAGCGGCAAAGAATTGACGTCGGAGTTGACTGTTGGGATCTTTCCACGGTATGTCGGGATATGTGGCCGCTTTGCATTTGCACCCTTTTGGCCGGTGAAGGAATTTATTGGTATGCCAGCTAAGAAATCATAATCAATCCATCCTCATTTTTATATTCTTTATTTTTTTATTTCTCTGGTGTAAGAAAATAATTCATGTGTTTCAAAATATAGTGTTTTGACTTTTTTAATATAGTTTTAGGAAGAAAAAAATAAAGTGTAATTTTTAATTATATCCTTAACTAATTTTACTACTATAATACATAATAAGAGAATTATATTTATAATAAGAATAAATAACAAAATATCTTAAATTTTAAAACGGATAGAGTATTTTTAAAATAAGAAATTGCATAAAAACATACTTTCTTTGTTTGTAGTTGAATGTCTCATTTTGACTTAATAAAAATTAAAGAAAGTAATTTGACTATAAAAAATTATTATAATATCTTTATTGTTATGAATTTGCTGGCGCGTAGTAGTCGTCGGCACAACGAAATTGTAATACTAATGTAGAGAACTTAATAAAGAAACTACAACATAGAAAATATGAGAAACTATAGAGAGAAAATAGAAAGAAAATAGAGAGAGAACACAAGAGCTTTATTGATTCTTTGAGAGTAAATCAATCAATGAATGAATGTGTACAATACATCAGTGTAAAGCCTATTTATAGGGTTCAGGGGTACATATCAATAAGAAGAGATAGAGGGTAATCAGAAGATAAATCCTATCACGAATCAAAGATATGATAGAACTCTCTCATCTATCTTCTGGATAGTTGGAGTATTCTATAACTCTGATATTGGATTACCTCTTTGATATCAGATAATGAGCATTCACAATATTAATTTCATAACACTCCCCCTTGGATGTCTATTGCATAAGAGTATGCCTTGTTAAAACCTTACTAGATAAAAAACTCAGTGGAAAAAACTCTAGTGAAAGAAAACGAGTACACTACTCTTTATGCCATATTTACTCCCCTTAATGAGATAATTTTTTGAGATTTCTTAACCAATGTTTTCCAATCAAATGTTGTTATTGGTAAGGTCTTAGTGAATAGATTTGTCAAATGATCAAATGATCAAATTTATTACACATCAATATCACATCTCTTCTGGAGCTCGTAAGTAAAAATATATTTTATCATATCTCCTTAGATATATTACAAACTCTATTATCATCCAACAATATAGTTGGAATTCATTCTTAGAGAATATAGATTTATCTCGAATACATTAATCATGATCACACATATTCTCAACCAATATCATGAATTTCTATTTCTTCAACATAAGTTGAAGATGTGGCTGTTATAATCAACACATACCTATAAATGCATGATTTATATTGATCATATAGGTAACTTTTACCTTGCATATCCATCTCAACAGGAGTTGATTTTTCTCAATATTTGAGATAAACTATCTCAAGGAGATATCAAAAGGCAAGCTTAATGTCATTTCAAAATTCATTGGGTACAGAAGAACTAGAATAGATATCTGCTTGCATGCAAACAAGTGTATTTATGCTCTAAATTGCAGAGTTATGGTACTTCAGGACCAAAGAGTTCTTTAATATCCTTTAATAGATATAAAGGATCTCACAATAATAACACAATGATCTTTAATGTGCTATGTCCATATGAAACATCTTCAGGATGTTCAATCAGAAAATATTGATTGTTCAAAAAGTTGATCACAATACTTGCTCCTCTAAATTCTTCAGAAAAAATATCTTGATCATCAAATCATTTTATCTTTTGAGAATTTTATCAAGAGATCAATCACGCTTCAGGCATGTATCAAAAATTATATGATTATAGAATTCATATATTTGTCCCGCTGGGACATCTATGCAAATAATAATATCTATAAGTTGAATATTATATTGACTAACTCTACAGAAGTTAGACAAACAATCAATATGTAATTTTATGCAAATAAATAATATTTTGAACTTTCAGTTCATTAATCCTTGTGCATAGATCAAGATAATAAAAGTCATAAATGATATACTCTTTTAATTGATGATTTTCTCCTCCTCATGTGGGGAACATTGGGTCAATCAATAGATTGTACAATAAGAATATATTCTGATAGCAAATACAACTAAGTATATAATTTCTACATATATGGACATACTCAATCATTCTTTTAATAAAATTCACTAAGATAATCTCATTATATTCTACAGGAACAATTATATGCTTCAAGCATATAAAGTTCATTAAGGACTTCAAATATATGTATCATTATCTAATGATAACAAAGATAAACACATATTAAGTGTTATAATGTATTATTATATCCACCACTAGAAATATATTTCTTCGTTATCAGTGCCAGGTCTTACGAAGAATCATACACCATAACTCATGACAAATATTCACTTTTGTAGTTCGTATTTTATAAGCAAATATTAATTTCTATCTCTTTGAGATTACACTTCAGGTGTATAATTCCTGTTGGGAATACATATACACTTCAAGTGTACTTTTGAATAGTTAGAACTTTTCATATTTCTCATGCGAATTTTATCATTTCTAGTTTGCAAACCTCGATTTAGAAATCATCATTCTGAATCAATATCTTATGCGCATTAATATCGTTGACGTCATATACTTGTGCAATTTCAGTATTTCCCAATCATATTGAGATCTCATCAAATTTCAAACATTTCAGGTACCTGAATTTCTTCTGGAAATAATATATCAATCATGTTTGGGAAAAAAATTATGCTGGAATTTAAATCTCCTCGACTTAACATATATGACTACCTTAAGTCTTTGCTCCATTGAGGAGTTTGTATTCTTGGAACTGACTTATCAACAACTTTTTAATTGTGTCTCAAATTTATTTATAGTGGTAGATTGTCCTTTAGGGACATCAAATATAATAGGATCATTCTTTGCTGGATATTGGTCAGTTAATATACCTGATTATATAAATTATCCTTTGAACTTCTGGTTCAAGGTATCTTCTATGAGGATCAAAATAGAAGATCAAGATGAGACACTTAGTAATATCTTTATCCAGCCTCATAATTTCTCTTCTTTATGTTGGGCAACATATTCAACATTAACAAAATATGAATCTCTCACTTGAGATTCGCTTCCAACATATTTGATAATCTCTTTAAGAACCCATCTCATTACCTTTGTGGTGAAACAATATACATAGCGCATCTCTAAATTTAGTATATAAAATATTTGGTTTCTGACCACAAACCAACTACTATGAGGAGAATCAAAATGTGTTGGCAAAATACGAAATAAGTGTAATATATCACAATCATGAACATTCTGCAGGATGTTCAATATTTATCTCAATATAACCAGTATTATTAGGATAAATTATGTCTTTGGGAGAATGTTAAAACATGAGCTCAGTATCAATAAATTGTAGAAACTGCAAGTTGCAAGAACAAGAATATACATATGACTATTTGTTGATACATCAACTAATAATTTCTCCATATTCATCCCAAAATAACATATTCAACATCAAGTAATACTAGTAACTTTTAAATAAAACAAGCAGCACTTACAAATTCGTTATATTAGGAAACTTCTGGTTCCATAATAAATTCATAATCATTCTTCGTATTTTAATGATGCGGGATGGTCCAACCGGTTATGCCAACTAATAAATTATTTATCAGTAAACTTCAAGTTTACTCAATATTGCATCTCGATTTCATAATTTGGTGCAATATAAAGAAGGAGAGATGAATAGTAGTATCTATAATTGACATATGTCATAATGGTAATGCATATGCCTCAAAAGTTCATTCATCTAATGTCTCGATATACTGATAATATAATCAATATTCAAAAGTTTTACGAGACTATATGGAAAATGATGCATTACAATAATTGACCATTAGGTGAAGATCATGTAGCTCTTCTAGAGTTTTTAATCAATTAACTCTTCTAGAGTTATCGATCAACTAGTTCTTCTGGAACTTTGTATTACCATTTATACTTTGGACATATATTTTAAATTTTGTCCAAATAAATAATAAATATTGTTTAGACAAATTGTATCTTCACCATTCTTGATCCAAAACAAACTAAAATAATATATAAATACTAAAATATAAGTCTATAGTATGAAAACCTTTCAATAATAATCACAAGATGATAAAATAGAAAAATAGCAATTTGATAATTCAAAATTTTGATTAACATTCAAAATACTAAAAACTCTTTTTAGAAATTCAAAAGAACTGCAACATTCATATGTGTCATATCAATATTATCGACACAAGCATCATTACTATCAGTAGCATAATTAATAACATGTTTGACGTACTACAGGTACGTGATAATTTTTCATATTGCATCAATAACATGTTAGAATTCTTACCTTTTCTTTTTTCCTTCTCATTATTTTCTCACTTCTAGTGAGTATCTATTCACAGAGGATTTAATGAGTCATTCTTATAGTATAAGAACAAAGTGTATTTCTACTAGCCACGACCAAAATCTCGTACATAAATATATTATAATTTCTAATGTCGTTCACTTCAGGAAATATCATAAAAACATTTGGTCGAGTATCAAAATATTTTATTAATGGCTCAATCAGTCTCAAAAAATATAAATTCAAAATACTTTTGAAAAACTTTTTCTTGATATTGCTACTACAGGAGCATGTTAGAGATATGAGAAAGGAAAAATCTTTTATACTGATAGACATAAAATCTTGCAGGCACGTTTATAACAAATCATAACTAACATTTATATAACAATCTTGGTGCTTGTATGTTTTATTCACAATTTGCTAGTAATCAAGTGGCTTTGATACTTTGTATTTCTTAAATGGTGTCTTCAGGACCCAATATATCTAGATGCATATGTATTCTGATCGCCATGATTATATGGATTATTCTTATCATATCCGCGTCTATGTCCACGGCTTCGAGCATGATTACGACCTCTTCTAGGGCCATAACCATGAGTTCTAATGCATCCACTTATATATTTAAAGTAAAATATGAGTGTATCCAATCATATCGTACTTTTAGTAGAATGACCATCTTCTGGTGGTCAAATCTTTCTTTTAGATCATTTCACAAAATAAGTGGATCTTTCATGGTAAGATACTCTGCCTTTAGATCTTCATAGAAATTATGGTAGAGAAAAATCATGTCTTTTATACAATTTTGAGATGATGATGCATTATTTTCAACAATGGTGTCTGCCAGACCCATTACATCTCAATAAATTTGAGCATCTAATATCTATGACAGATAATTCGTTCTATAAATATCAAGAGAAAAAAAACGAGTTTTGAAAGGTTTGCCACGAGAATTCAAAGGTAGAAAAAATACCTCTTTTTTCTCTTGATTAAGCTCTCAACTTCGGTGGCAGAGACTCGTACTGATAACGTGTTATGAATTTGCTGGCGCGTAGTAGTCGTCGTCACAACGAAATCGTAATACTAATGTAGAGAACTTAATAAAGAAACTACAACATAAAAAATAGTAAAAACTATAGAGAGAAAATAGAAAGAAAATAGAGAGAGAACACAAGAGCTTTATTGATTCTCTGAGAGTAAATTAATCAGTGAATGAATGTGTACAATACATCAGTCTAAAGCCCTATTTATAGGGTTCAGGGGTACATATCAATAAGAAGAGGTAGAGGGTAATCAGAAGACAAATCCTATCACGAATCAAAGATATCATAAAACTATTTTATCTATCTTCTGGATAGTTGGAGTATTCTATAACTCTGATATTGGATTACCTCTTTGATATCAGATAATGAGTATCCACAATATTAATTTCATAATATTTATTAATTAAAAAGGTTAATAGTATGACATATATATTAGTGAAACTTAAATATCTTAAATCAAGAAAGCTAGAGAGGTTAGTACTGGGGTATTTGTTACTAAAATTTACTTCTTTTAAATTAAGAAAGTTACTAATAAAAATTTAGATAAAATATACAACTAGTTTAAGGAAATAGACATTTAATTATGGATGGAAAGAGTATTTAATGTACACTTCTTGAATACTAAATATGAATTGCAATAGTGATTTCTTTTTTACTTTTTTTTAAAAATACATTGAGTGAAGGCATGTGATTTGAACCTAAAATATTTTGCTTCATAATTAAGGAATGCCTTGCCACAAGTTTTTATCCTTTTGTTTTACTCAATATCATGTGTGATAGAATCGGACAATTTCTTTCAATATATTCAATTGTTGAAAAATATGACATAGAATAGCTAAATAAAAATTTGAAAGACTTTTTATTTAATATCAAAAGAAACTTTAATTTCAAATAAGTGCATTTAGCAGATGTAGATGCTCGTTTATTTAATCGTTTATATTTTGAAAGATTTGGGATTTTTCATCAACCCCTAACTGCAAGCTTCAAGAATAAAATAATTCATTTTTTGGTTAAAAAAAAGAAGAAGAAAACCAAGTACCCAGTGAAGTGAAAGAAAAATAGAGTACATGAAGAAATATTTTTGGAGTTAAAGTAGCACCATATGACTTTCTATTGATATAAACTAGAGGCTCTATCTGCAAGACTTCAACCTTTTGTTTTATTTATTTATTCTTTAATTAAAATTACTTGATCTACTATATTTGTGCTATGGAACATTGGAACATATACATACCACAAAAACTCAAGGAAATTAAAACTAATACTCAATGAATAATTAAACTTCATGAGAATGTAGTTGACAAAAGGTATTTTCAATTCTCGAGTTTATGTATAATATTGTTGCAAACCAAAATTTGGCATCAAGCTATACAATATAAGTATTTTTTCCTTTTATCTTTCGGTATGCGAAATGGATGCCTATTTGAAAGGATGCATGATCACTGTTGCGCTAAGTCGCCATTTGGATTGAGGAAGAAGAAGGGAAGGGAAATGAGAGTAATGAGAGAGAAATGAAAGAAAAGTAATAAGATAGGAAATGATTGAGTCATTATGATATTTGAATATAGATAGTTAATAAGAGAGATATGATAAATAACTATTAGTTTACACATTTATTTTTATTTTTATATGAATATAATAATTTTATAATAATAATAAATTAGCCAGTTTAAAAACTTTTATTAAAAATGGTCTCATTTCTTTCAATTCATCCACTTTTGGACTGAAAGGAGGACTGATATTTTAAAATTAAAGTTAATCCTTCCATTCTTCTCCATTTCATTCTTTTCCTTTATAAAAAATCAATCTAAACGGTAAAAATTTAGTTTTTCCGTATAGTCTCCTTTCCTTTCCATCAATACATACAGAGCCAAAATGATTAGATAAATATAGCATTTTCTCTAGACAAATCATTAGACAGAGCATTAGACAAATCATTCATGTAGTTTTCTCTCTCACTTGCATAGATCAGGATGAAAATACTATTTAGTATTACTTACCAGCCTTTAAGTTCGATCCCTATTGATATATAAAAAGACACATATGTAATTAATATAAAGTGTCATGTTAATATTATTTTTTAACAACTCAAAATTTAACGGTTATTTATGGTAATAATATGTAAATATTATAACACATGTAATAATATTCTTTACTTTTTATTTGGTGGCCGGGTGGGGTGGTTTAGATGATCTACTAATTTTGACTATTTTGTAAGAAGAGAAGTAAGTAGTAAAGTAAAAAAGGCGAGGAAAAGATTGAATTTTTTGAGTTTAAAACCCAATCGAAGTTAACCCTTAATCAGTTGGTAATGCTAGTGAAATTAACATACTAGAGAAAATGTGTTTATAGTAAAAAAAATAAATATTATTTCGAAATAGGTTAGAATAAAAAAATAGGTGTTCAATTTCAATATAGGCAGTGATAAACACAGATAGGGTAAACATTTTTCTTTTCTTTTTTTTTTTTGGAAAAAAAGGCTCATTAACATTATGATGAGAAATATATCAAAACAGTATAAATTTCATTTGCAAGGGGATGTCATCAATACATATCATAGGAGTAGAAGTGACTCATAGTTAAACCAAAAAATCGGTCCGACACATTTCCACCACGTTTTACAAAAGGAAACTTAATTTAAAAACAATTTTTTCTTTCAAAATTAAATATCTCATTTTAATTTATTATAAAATTAAAAAAATAATTTAACTATGAGAAAATTATTATCATATGCTCATAATTAATGAAGCCGGTATTAAGACTCACATATTTTTAGAGATTAAATTCCTTAAATTAAGAATTTAAAGAGGTTAATGTTATGATCATAACTTATTTCTTTTAAATTAAAAAAGTTATTAGTAAAAGTTTAAATAAGATATACAACTATTTTTAAATAGTAAACATAATAAAAAATATGAATATTTTAAATTTAGATGAAAAGAACATATTCCCCGAGTACTTCCAAAACTACCATTTCCCCGGCTACTTCCACTACTCTAACAAAATTCACTTTTGGTTTGTCTATAACAAATTGGCATCATAGCCCGGTTGGTTTTTCAATTAAGAGCAACCATGTCAATAACAAAGTTTGAAATGTTGAGAGGTTTGATGTCTCCAAATGCTTTTTTTTATGGAATGTTAGAACTATTCATTTCGTTTCAAAATATATGGTGTTTTTGAGCCATTTTTTTCTTCTTAAAATATTTAGTCTTTTGTAACGTTTAAGGACTATTTTTTCTAGAGATCCTTAATTATAAAAATCATTCCTCAATTCTCTCTCATGTAAGTGGAGAATAATTAAATTAGTTAAGAATAATACAAGAAAAATATTCCTTACTTTCTTCTTCCTTAATCTATGTAAAAAGTATCAAAAGGCCTTATATTTGAAATAAATGGAGTATCATATATACTTTTTAGAATATGCTGGGAACTCACATTAAATCTTGAGCAGTTCTTGCTTTTATTTCATTCAAAAGATAAATAATATCCCTTAGAGGAAATATGAAATAGAGAACTTCAAAGATGTGAAAAACCATTATGCGTTTAATATTCTTGGAGTAACAAACAAAAATATAGTTATATGTGCACTAATTAGGAGTAAAAAATAGTAAATTTTAGTCATACATTATTATTTCTTCAGTAACATGCCCAACTAATTGAAGAAGAGTAATTAAAATCTTATGGTTTGTGTGGAAAGAGGCGCACGGGGAGACCCTTGGCTGGAATTGGCATAGGATCTACAACAATTTTCTCATCAGGAATCATTTTCTCCCACCTGAACCTCTTCACCACATGATGCATGAAAACAAGAATTTCCAGTCTTGCATATTCTTTTCCAGGGCACATTCTTGGTCCTCCACCAAAGGGCACAAATGTATAAGGAGCAGGTCCAGATCCCTCAAATCTTGAAGGGTTGAATCTCTGTGGCTCTGGGAAATATTCAGGGTTTCTGTGGGTTGAATTTGCATTCCAGTATAGCTGCATTAGTAGAGCACAACTCCATGAGAGCACGGTAACTACATAGTTTTATCTTTCTTAGACTGCCGTAAGCTTTGTTATGGATTATTGAAACTTATTTTTTAAGTTACTGAAAGTAAGTATTTTTGAAAAGAACTATACTTAAAATTAGAATAACATTATTATTTTTAAGCATTTCAATAAGTAAAAGTTATTTTGAAAAGCTCTCCAAGATATATTTTTTGAAAAAGCTTTCTTTCAATTTATTTAAACTAAAATTAGTAGTAATAAACAATTAAAGACAACTCAATAATAATTTTTTATTTTAAAAATTATGAACAATTTATTTTAAACTATTAAAAATATACACTCAAACTGTTGATGTAATTAGTTTAATAAGTGTATTCGACATCGTGAACTTGGTGTGATGTTAAAAAAAAAATATTCGTGGCACAAATTTAAGCGAGGTCGCGAAATGACACTTACCTTCCAGCCTTTTGGGATTGAGAATCCATTGAACATGAAATCAGTCAAGGCTTCTCTGAAAGCGCCTTGGAGAGGTGGTGCAAGTCTAAAAACTTCACAAGCTACATTCCATGAGTACTTCATCTTTTGTATGTCTTCCCAGTTTAGCATTTCACCAGGAGCTTTCGACTTGGCAATCTCTATTTGTTCTGCCAAATCCAAAATAGAGTATGTATATATTAAAATTTTAATTATATATATTTATATAGCTAATCTATTTATGGCCGGCCAAGACAATGATGCTAATATAATTGAATGTTTGAATCATTTAATGCAAGAAAGACAGTTTCATGAGTAGATTCACCGTTTAATTACTGTTTAGGTGGCTCTACAAAAGCCGGTTGTGATGTGTTACTTTGTGCATACCGCAGTTGAGCATAAGCCGCTAGTGATGTGTATCTCCCCTGTCCCTAAATTTTCCAAAGGGTGGTACTCCAAAGAATGACCCCTTTGATTTGGGCTTTTATCGCTTTATGTTAATTATGTATTGGCTAACCGTACTATTGAAGATTTGACACTATGGAAAGGGTTGGTACTTTTCTATTACAATATAGGCAATGTTCATTGATGTGAACCGATAGACCGAGGCGTGAACTTGTCGGAGTTTATCATAACATGGCCTTTGTCGGAAATCAGAATTATTTAAAGAACGTTATTCCCTTTAATTTTGTTACCAAAAAGATAAAGGGAAATAAATGGCAGGAATAAAAGGGATGAATTTCAAGATTACTTATTTCTCACTTAATGAACTTTTAGATTTAAAATAAATAAGCTTTACCAACAAAATATTTTGAAATTTGCAAACCAGTTTCAACATGCCGGAAAAAAGTTAGTGGAAAAAAAAAATATTCCTCTGGAAAATCCATTTTTGGAGGGGGAATATATAAATAGTTATGATGGAAGTCTAACTCAAGATAATATTTCGTTCCTTTCCAAAAATAAGGCTTTTTGGTTATTTTTTTCTTATCAAAATGATTGATTTTTTACGAATTTTAAAGATTATTTTTAAAAAATTATTCTAATCATAAAGATATTTTATTAATTTTCTATTATATTAGTAAAATTAATTAAGAATATAATATGTAAAATATCTTTTATTTGCTTCTTCTTTAATATATATAAAAGGGCAAAAAAATTTTATATTTTGAAACAAATGGAGTAATTGAGTAATTGAATTCTTTACTTGCAGTTCAAGAGACTGAAATTTTAACTAAGGAAGGAAAAGAAAAAAGAAAGGTAAATGAAATTCCAGGCTTACCCTTGTAGACTCCTTCATAGATTTCAGGTAACTCAGCAAGATATTTGACAATGAAAGCGCATGCAGAGCTTGCAGTGTCATGGCCTCCGATCAATAAACCAAGGATTTTATCAGCAATATCCAATTCTTGCATGAACTTTCCATTTTCATCACTTGTCAAAAGCATGTGAGACAAAATATCCTGTGTAGGTGATGCTTTTCCGTCAGCCAAATCAATTTTTCTCTGTTTGATGATTACCAAAAGCTCCTTCCTGATGAAATTTGAAGCCTTGATAGCTTTGTTAAATGGGGTTCCGGGCAAGTCTATGGGGATAGAAATCACCCCAGAAGCCAAAAGATTGAAGGGTTCGGCAAATTTGTTGACATGGTTAGGATCTTCAATACTCAAAAACAATCTACAAGCTATCCAAAAAGTGAAATTTTTGGTGAGAGGAAACACCTGGACTTCTGATTTGTTTTCCCAGCCGGACGCAAAATGGCGTTGAGCAATATGGTCCATGATGCCGATGTATCGTTGTAAAGCTTCTGGCTTTAGAAAATTTGGAAGCATTTTTCTCATCTTGATGGCTTCCTCTTTGGATGAAGTTTGTGTTGAAGATGGAAACAATTTGTTCACTGAGTTAGGCCACCATGTCTCCACAAGCTTATTCTCATTTGAGAACAAGAATTTGTTTGCATTTGCACCACAGAAAATTACTGTGTTTTCAAATAAAAGATGACTCTTAAAGACATTGGATGAATATTTGGACATCCTATCAAATATGAACTTTTCAGGATAGCCATTTCGCCCACTGTTCAAAAAGTCAAGGCTTTCTCCGATCACCGGCCATCCTGTCTTGCCGGGCGGTAATTTTCCGGCAACCTTGGGTTTTTTCTTGAACAAGAGGAGATGGAGATAGATTGATACAAAGATCACAAATAAACTAAGAAGTGAGACATAGAAGAACTCCATACCTTACGTGAAAGCTCAAGATTTTCACCGGAGACTTCTCTTTTGTGTCAGTTTGGAAGAGGTGTCACTTGAGGATATGTATATATAGTGCCAGAGACATGATGATGAATACCACGGGAGAACACTGAGTGGAGTGGAAAACTGGAACCAAATCTGTTAGCAATGTAATGTAACTAATGACAAAATGACAAAGATTGGATCAGTCAAAAGATTGGAACATTTTTGGGCAAGAAGACTGATAATTTAACTATTAGTTTCTTGAAAATGGAGCTATAATATTTTTTTATCTTCCAATGTCCAAATAATGGCGGTATTTTTAATTTCTCTGTAAGAAAAGTGACAAAAAATTGAAAAATTCAACATTCTTATTGGTAATATTTTGTCAGCTTCCAACTGGCATTATGCATATTCGATCGGCTTTTGATGAATAAAATCGATAAAATTTCACATAATAAATTATTAGGGATGAAGTATTTCTGTGGACTATATATGTTTCTCTTTTGTGAAATTAGTATTATTAGGAACGAAGTTTTATTACTCGGAGTTGGATACTTTAGTATAAGTTTTTTGAACGTTATAGATAGAAATTCTATTTCATTTTCACATACTTCTAGAGTGGGAATACCCCAACTCACATGCTAGCTAGGCTTTGCTTTGAATTTATTTGAACCTAGGGAATGGACAAGGGATATTCCTTCTCATGTATCTTTGGGCATTAAGGCCGACTTTGAATAAAATTTTGTTTGGATTTTCACAAAAGAAAGATTAAATAATTAGAAGGACACAAACAGTGGCAAAACAACAAAATTGATGGCCAGTCTTTCCTGGTGATGCCACACTCATTTCAAATCGCCGAGTCACCTAAGCATAACAGTTTCCGGATGTTATTAGATATACTTTAGTTTTAAAATTTTTATCTTAAATTTTATAAAAATTAATATATAAATTTCACATCTTAAATTTTACTTTAAATTTTAAAACAGAATACTATCCAAACATGTCGCCATCGGTGGTGCAGCGGCCGGAAAGTGGTTTTGGGGTCGGCCTTGGTTCTGATTCTTCGATTGGATTTTTATGTTTGTCTCTTTAGAGGTGTTGCCACCTGCCGGCCTGTTTAGTATTTGACCTAAAAGAGGAAAATGGGAATCTTTTGTAACTAAGATGCAAATCATTCTTCTCTATTGTTGTTATTTATCTTTGAAGTAGTGATATAATTCGGAGGGACTAAATTCACATTCATCTTAAATTTTTTTTACCTCAAAGAGTAATTCTTTTTATCAAATTTGACTAAAATAACCTTAACTCTTCCCATCACGTCTCTCGTCCCTCGATCAGTTAATGCCAATGCCTTAGCCATTGGGGGAAATATCTCTACGATCTCCTTTTAACATTGCACGTTTTTTTCTCTATTTTCATTGGTGTTTTAAAAAATAAGCTTCATTATTAATTTATTAGGTTTGGATTATCAAACGTAAAAAAATTCAAAGAAGAAAATCTTTAATTAAGTGGTCCCGATGCTACTCTTTTTTCTCTATCATTAACTTAGAAAGGAGGAAAGTGAGAGAAAGAGAAGAGATATGATTAAATTTTAGTGAATATTAACTTTGGAAGGATGAATCTTTCGGTATTACTTGCTGAATAATCGAATTTGACCCTAACTTCATTCAAAAAAGAGACTAGACAACTATTGATATTGTTTCGATATCATGTAGAGAAATGAAACTTGAACCTAACCCACCCCTAAGAGTATTTAAAGAAGTGGAAGATTATCCAAACCTTGTCAATTACAAACTAGTAACTAAAAATATGCTACAAGACTAGAGAGAACTTGCCAAGGATTATATTCTATATCGTAACAATCAAATAATTTTCATGGGGAGCCATCTTTAAATTTCTAGTATTATTCAATCAGCTGAGATTCCTTTCTTGCGACTAACAATTTATGTAACCTAGTTGCCAATACTATCACATTCAATTTACTGTATATCCCATTTATAGTAATAGTAATTTAAATTGAGGGCCTAAGAGGTAAATATCCCTTTTTTGGATGAATATCCATAATTTAGATAAAATTGGAACGACTAGTTTGTGTTTAAACATATATATTTCTTTTGTTTGATTTTCATTTCGATGTCAACATTTTCATTAATCGCCTAAGAAATTTTAATTAAAAATCTTCAAATTAAATAGAATTTCGACTTATTGACTTGTAATTAGAAGATTAGAGTTAAACCCGGCAGCTTAAGAAAAAAAATAAATAGTCTCCGTTGACGAACAGGTAAAACTTTCACTAAAACGTAGATTCGGTAGATCCATATAGCATTGGTCAACTTTCTTTTCCGTAATGGAATCGAAGTAGGTAAAAAGCAAAGCAACCAATATTAAAAAAAAAAAAGAAACAACTTTTGATAATTTATTTTCACTCCTTCTGATCGTGATTTTTCTGTCTTCAGAACATCCGTTATTGTTTTTTTTTTTTGTTATAGAGTACCTGATATCTTCACTAATTAGTAAGATTTAATTCAAATTTAACTTGCACCAACCTAATTTTTCTTTTACTTGAAGAAAGCGCTACAAACAATAGCATAGGAAAGCGTCTAATGCAAAATTCTTTCAATATAATACCACTAGCAATAGCTTTAGAATGTTTTAATAACTAAACGATGCATCTATGATCTAAGTAGGTCTGTTAATTGGGTTGAGTGAGTCGGGTTTTGTCAGCCCGAGCTCTTGTGAGCCCGGAGTCGAGCCGGCCTTAATTCCATTTTAAAATTTTTTATATATAATAATAATAATTTTTAATAATATAATAATAATATATTATAATATATATATATATATATATATATATATATATTTACAAGTTTGACTAAAATCGGACTGAGCTTATCTCAGTCTAAAATATTTTCAGACTAAAAAGATTAGTCCGAACCTATAATTAAACGGGTCGAATGGGCCGGACTTAAGCCAGCCCGGTCCAATTGACAGGATATAAGTGATTTTTAGCTATTAAAAAACTCCTGTGGCTTAATAATGAAATTGATACTAATGGTTATAGTACCATACATTTTTTATCTCCTTTGCAATAATGTAGGCACTCAATACTAGTAGCAATATTTAATAAATTTATTAAATGTTCACACTCTTAATATTACGAGTCAAATACTAATACTATTAAATTGTGGTCGGTGTGAGAGTGTGGGTCCTTCTTGGTCTTGACTCTCTTTCTCCTCTGTGCTCCGCTGATTCCGGCTGTCGATGTGGTCTGTCTCTTTCTTTTCCCGTGTAATTATCTATAAAAAAAAAAATTGTGGTTGGTCCAGTACTCAAAATTGACTCTTGAAATTGCAAGCGGCGGTTGCGCGCGAAATTTCTCGTAGAGTTACGCCAGACTGAGTTGGTTCTTAACCGAGTCAACACATCCCGTGTTGAACCAATTTATTTTCTGCTGTGTTGAAGCAAAGGTCAACAGTGGTAGCGCAGACAAAAATCGTTTCCGGCGTGCCACTAACTAAAAGTACCACTCAAAAAGTTCAATGCACTACACCTAAAAGAGCTGCGCTTTTGACAAATAAAATAAAAAGTTATATCTTCCCCTCCACCAACAGACAAATTTCATCAATTATATGAAGAAGTTTTTTTCTTTTTCATTTTAGTTTTTAGAAATATACTCCATCTTTTCATTAATGATGTCCTATTTTAACTTAACAGAAAATTTAATGGGAGAAGCTTGGTTATAAGTATATTACCGTAATATCTATTTGTAAAATAATATTATTATAATATCTTTATTAATTAAATAAATTAATGAGTAGTAAGATGTATATATTAGTAAAGTTTATATTGTTTAAAGTAAGAAAATTAAAAAGGTTAATAATGGACCTATTGTGTTAATGAAATTTAATTCTTTTAAATTAAGAAGATTAGAAGTACAAGTTTAGATAAAATATATGACTCTTTTAAAAATTTTCAATCTAGATATCTGAAAAAGAAAATGTAAACATTTAATTTTAAATAGAATGAGTGATTTTTATGGAAGTCAGTGGAAAAAATAAAATAAATAAATAAAAAGGAAAGAGAGAAGAATAATTAGGCTTTTAACAATCTCAAAATGTTAACTCTCTATCAGCATCACATATGAAAGAGAGATTAGGTTCATCTTATCACAAAATTCATCTTATACACCATTCAAGTCAATGTTCATTTAATTGCTAGAAAATGGACAAGAGAAAATGACTTCATACTTAGCTGATTGGTTGCAAGGATATAAACTATAATAAGAATTAATCTTTGGGAAAAAAGAAGAGCAAATTAAATTATCTCATGATCCAATAATGTTGGGACCCTAATTAATAAAGGATACTTCCTATTCCTAACCTATTATCTTTGTGGCTTACATAGTCTATAAAGCTATACTATATTTTATAGCTTACTTGATATTAAACTCATGTTTGAGAATTTCACTTCTTACCATAGTGCTTTGAGCAGTTTAGCAATGATTAAGAGTCATATGCTACACTATTTATTAAACACTCCATTCGTTAACAAATTTTCAAATTTTGGCATTAAGGATTAAAAAAATATATATTTAATTTTAAGTCAAACTACCAACAAAATTCACAATCAAGTCATTTATGAAATTGAAGGAATACTAGTAGGGGTAATATGAGAATATAAGTAATAAATGTTTATCAAATTTTGTAAACAGACTTCTATTTTGAAACACCTCTTCAAATCTAAAAAAAAAGGTATATTTTGGAATGGAGGAAGTATATTGAAATTTAAGGGAAAATAAATGTCGATATTGATAAAATTTTCAGCAACACACTTATGGTTTGTCTTGTTCTTGGACAAAACAAGTGCTTTGCATTCTACAATATCCTATTTCCTTTCTTGGCAAAGAATACCACCTTGTATTCATATATGGAATATATTTTGGAAAGATTTCTTATTAGTAAATTTGACCATTTTTGGGAAATGTTCAAGCACCTAAAAGATAACTATGATGACTTATTTACACTAAAGAATGTGGTTTGTCCCTTAGCTGGTAGTTGAGTATTTGGACTTTCTAGAAATTTTTATGAAAGATTTAGGTATAGGAATTAATAGAGAAGTCCATGCCGAGAGTAAAATTAAAACCTCCCTTATAGTTTTGAGCTTAATTACTTTGCCTATAAGTCAAGTGTCTAAATTGACCAATGCTCCTCAACCTAACAAATTTCTAGCTCTTACTAGACCAAATAACCCAATAAGTGACACCTTAACTAACAATATGGTCTTGCTCAACCCCCCCCCCACACACACACACACACCCCCAAAAATAAAATAAATAGAAGGAAAAAGAAAAACCTAACATATGGACTTAAAAGATGTAAAGGTTCAATTTATGCAAGAAGACTATTTAAGAACAGCAAATTTAGTGAAAAATTACAGGGACTGTTGCCCTTTCTTTTTCAAATTTTTAATGATATCCCATAAAAGTGATCTGCCTATTTGCTTATTTATTTGTTTCTTCCCCAAATTTTAACTAACAATGCAGTTTTCCATGACACTTATGTCAATTTTCGATTGTTTCAAACCTTTTTTTTGTTAGGTTTTCTTTCTAATTAATAACCAAAGCACTCCACTCTTTCGTTCTTCTTTCGTGATAAGGAAGTGAAATCTAATTTCAACAGTTCCATCAGCTTTGGAGGAAAAGGTAGGTTCAGTAGCTTGGATGGGTTTTACAGTTTGGGCACGGTGCTTTTTGTAACTGGTGGTCCAAGAAATAGGAAGCAGAAGTTGTAATTGTTCTTTGGGTATCCGTCTGGAAACAAAGGTGCAACGGGGAGTTTGAGGTGAATCGGTCCAACTGCCTTACGCAGGAGTCGAATCCGCGACCTTTATCACCAAGCAACCTAAGTGAGGCTCTGATACTACTTACGGCCCAAAAGCTGTCAGGGTGGAAGTTAGAATCCTTTTAAGACATGAAGAGCATGAACAAACATCAAACCAGTTATCAGGGTGAGAGCTAGGAATCCTCTTAAGACATGAAGAGCAAGAACAAACATCAAACCAGTTATCAGGGTGAGAGCTAGGAATCTTCTTAAGACATGAAGAGCAAGAACAAACATCAAACCAGTTATGACTACTGCATCCTTTTGGTCCAGTATTGGAGATCCATCAGAAGCAAATCGAACATTGGAACCTTTAAGAGCTGGGGGAAAAATTGTTTTCATCTTAGTTTGAACTTTTGCTTTCTTATGATTAGTAATACTGCTCAATTGGCTTTCCAGTATACTTTGTAATAGATCACAGTTGCCATGAAAATGGATCCTCTGTGAATAATTACATAAAAAAAGTTTAATTGGCTTAGATTCAAAATATATCTTCGTCTCGATGTATTAAAAAGTCCATTGGGTCTTGCCTCAAAAGAAAACAGTTCCTTTCGGTCTTCTTCATTGAAAATAATCAAAAAGAAAAATATCTGGGCTGGAACCTTAAAAAAAAAAAAAAACTGAATCTGTGCTGGAAAATTGGGCGCATACTTGTCTGAACTTCTGACTGAAATGGGCTCCAATTGTTCGGCCTAGACTGAAATGGGCTCCAATATGCCCATCAGATTCGGGAGACAAGCAGAGCTTGTGCTCCATCAGAGGGGACTAAGGTCTGTCGCTTCTAAGTTCTAATTTAGCCCAGAAAGAGAAAAAATTCAGACTGTTTATATGAATCATTTCCAATGAAAAAGACACATATTTTTATTTTTTATATCAAAAAAACATTTCCATTGAAACTTGTTTTTTTTAAAAAGGAAAATAAACAAAATATGTGAATAACTATTTTACAAATACCAATATCACTCTCATACGATTATCTCTTAATTGCATGTTTAAGAAGTTAAAATTTTTGAAAAATATTCGAGGAATATATACTCGCAAAAAAAATTATAAAACATAATGTTTGAGGATGTTTCTTTTTCTCTTAGCTTTTTCTTGAAAATGAGCTTGCTATTTTGTTCTTCCCATTGGTGCTTATCCGTTTATTTACCGATAAATTGGGCTTAGGTAGAATATGGATCAAATTTAAGATCATTAGAGTTTAAGTAATGTTTGTGCTCTTGAGTATTTTTTTTTCTTAGAGCACCCGGTATCCTCACTAATTAGTTAAACTCATTCAAATTCAGCTCGGATTGCACCTGAGTCTGATTTCTTACTTCGGGGAAGGTTTGGCCCAAATCAGGAATATGACATAGATTTCAATTATTTATTTCTTTTGAAGGCAAGAGTCATTTGTTAATCCATCTATACAAAGTTAATCCTCCATCTCAATAAATCAATCCTTTGGTTCTTCTCTCATGAGAAGAAAGCAAATTTATTGGTTAGAAACATTTCTTATTCAGCGATACTCCTAGATTTAATATATATTTCCACCTTGATGCATCAAAAAGTCCACTGGGTTCAAAAGGAAATGAAAAAGATTTCTTTGGCCTTCTTATTCGAAAATAGTCAAAAAGCAAAATATCTGGGCTGGACCAAATTTTTTTTTTAAAAAACTGAATTTGGGCTGGAATTTTTTTGGTTATTTAAAAAAAGTGACATTTAGATGGGAGTACGTAGAGCATGTTTTGTACTCCATCCAATGACTTTTTTACTAGATGTATTAAAATATTTAATATTTTTTATATTTTAATATATTATATATTATTAATTAATAATTAATTTGATTATATATTATTTTTATATTATTAAATTTAATATAAAGTATTCATAAATTTATATATTTTTTATTTTTATTATAATATATTATTTTTGTAATATAATTTAAATTTTCTTATAAAACTGTTGGAACGAAGAGAGTAATTGATAATTGGGTGACGGATTTTAGAATGTGATGAAATAATTTTGCGTAAAAGAACTAAATGCCCAATTTTTTCATTAAGTCATGAGTGAAATTCAACTTTACCACTGTTTAACAAATACATTAAAAAAAATCCCTTTTATTTTTTTTCTCCATCTTTTTATACTTCTCCTTCGTCAACTTATCTGCTTCTTCTAATTTTCCTTTTCTTTTTTTTTTTCCTCCTTCCTTTCTTCAACACCCTACTGCCTTCCTGCCCCACGACCTCTCTACATCGCCCATCCCCCTACTGTTGCATCTTTCTTCTCCTTCTCTTCATTCTTCTCCCAGAAGGCCACTACCTTCAAATCTTTTCAAAAATCCAATCCAACTACTCCTCCAACCCCTCTCCGTCTGAAACCCTCTACAGCAATATCACCCTACCCATAAAAACCTCCATCGTCACAACCCTGCTCTGATGAGGAAGACACTATGTTGGAATGGCTTCTCATATTATATTGAAAAATTAGATTCAAATTTAATTCTACTCGAAAGATATTTCCAAACTTTATAAGAAATGAATTATTATTTTAACAAGCCAATATAGAATCTCAACAAGGGTAAAAAAATGGTGTTAATTTAACTGGAACAAGAGCAGGCTATATCTGTGAATGTTCTGAAAAATTGCTAACCTCTGGTATATTCACAAAGCCAAGAGTAAGCTTCTTTACCTAGAAAGAGCAGCAAATAATTTCAATTCTGTTCATCATTTTGTTGATTTTGTTTTAATAATATATGTGTTGGGATGCAAACTAAGTCCCACATGGAAAAATTGATGGAAGAGTTGTCTAAATATAAGATTCAAGATAACTCCATTAGTATGAGGCCTTTTGGGAGATACCCAAAAACAAATCCGTGAGGGCTCAGCCCAAAGCGGACAATATCATACTAATGTGGAGTTTAGAAGACGTTAGACAATTCCCAACAAGTGGTATCAGAGCCGACGGTTCGTCTGGGTGACTTGGCTTGTTTGTTTGGGTATTGTAGCTTTAATTATCTAGGAAAATTTTATCTAAGGAGGTTGGTATTTAAGCGGTCCACTTGTGACCCTCCAATCTTTCTTGGAAATTTTGTTGGAATAATTTTTGGTACAATACGTAGTGTCTTTTGAAATATTGAATACTATATTAGTTCTGTAATGGCATCTACTTCAGTTTCCTCTTTATCATGGTCGAGGATTCCAATGTCTAGTTTGAAATTAGCAGTAGAAATATTTGATGGTACTGGCCATTTCGGCATGTGGCAAGGGGAAGTCTTGGACTCCCTTTTCCAGCAGGGTCTTGATATTGCCATTGCAGAAGAGAAACCGGAAGATGTGGTAGATAAGGATTGGAATATTATGAATCGGTTGGCATGCGGAACAATTCGGTCGTGCCTGTCCAGGGAGCAGAAGTATGCTTTCAAGAACGAGACTTCTGCGCACAAATTGTGGAAGGCATTGGAGGACAAATTTCTGAAGAAAAATGTCAGAATAAGCGACCAGGTACAACTATGAATGAACACATCACTATGTTTAATCAATTAGTAGCAGACCTGTTAAATTTAGATGTAAAATTTGAGGATGAAGATTTGGCTTTAATGTTGTTATCGTCTCTTCCCGATGAATTTGAACATTTGGAAACTACATTACTTCATGGGAAAGAGAATGTATCGTTAGATGCTGTATGTTCTGCTTTGTATAGTCATGAATTGAGAAAGCAGGATAAGATGAAAAACAAATCAACGACAACAGAAGAAGCATTGGTGGCAAGAGGTCGTCAGCAAAGCCAGTCAAAGGGGAGGAGAGGAAGGTCCAAGTCAAAAGGCTGCGTCGTTGCCAAAGATGAATGTGCTTTCTGTCATGAGAAAGGGCACTGGAAGAAGGACTGTCCAAAGCTGAAGAAGAAAGGGAAGACTCCGCAAGATGCAAATGTTGCAGAATGCAAGAGTGATGCAGAATCAGAAATTTCCCTTGTTGTTTCACCTTCAACATCACATCCAGATGAATGGATATTGGATTCAGGTTGCACTTATCATATGTGTCCCATTCGGGAATGGTTCTTTGAATTTCAAGAACTCGATGACGGGGTTGTCTATATGGGTAATGATAATCCATGTAAAACAGCTGGGATAGGTTTAATAAGGTTGCGAAATCATGATGGATCCACCAGAATTTTGCGGAATGTGCGGTATGTGCCAAAGTTGAAGAAGAATCTCATCTCATTGGGGGCCTTAGAATCAAAAGGCCTAGTTGTGACGATGCGAGATGGAGTTCTTAAAGCAACTTCAGGAGTACTGGTGATGTTGAAAGGCATGAGGAAGAATAATCTGTATTACTACCAAGGTAGTACAGTGATGGGGACAGTAGCAGCGGCAACTTCAAGTAGCAAAAAGGGTGCTGACGCAACGAAGCTGTGGCATATGCGATTGGGACACGCTGGTGAGAAATCCTTGCAAATTCTTGCCAAGTAGGGATTGTTGAAAGGTACGAAGACTTGCAAATTAGAATTTTGTGAGCATTGTGTTTTAGGAAAACAACGAAGAGTGAAATTTGGCACTGCAATCCACAATACCAAGGGCATTCTGGATTATGTGCACTCAGATGTATGGGGACTCGCTCAAGACTCAGTCAATCGAGTGGTAGGCATTATTTTGTCACTTTTGTTGATGATTTTTCCCAGTAAGAGTTTGGGTGTTTACTATGAAAAATAAGGATGATGTGCTTGGAGTTTTCCTTAAGTGGAAAGTCGAAGTTGAAAATCGGACAGGGGAGGAAGATCAAGGTTCTCCGAACAGACAATGGTGGAGAATACAAGAGCGATCCATTCCTGAAGGTATGTCAAGATTGTGGCATAAGGCGGCACTTCACAGTCAGAAAAACACCACAGCAGAATGGGGTGTCGGAGCGTATGAACAGGACATTGGTGGAGAAAGTTCGTTGCATGCTGTCTAATGTTGGGTTAGGCAGAAAATTTTAGACTAAGGCAATAAATTATGCTCAACATCTCGTCAATCGTTTGCCATCATCTGCTATAGAGGGAAAGACTCCTTTAGAGGTATGGTCCGAAAAACCTGTTACTGATTATGATACTATAGAGGTTTGTCTAAATATAAGATTCAAGATAACTCCATTAGTATGAGGCCTTTTGGGAGATACCCAAAAACAAATCCGTGAAGGCTCAGCCCAAAGCGGACAATATCATACTAATGTAGAGTTTAGAAGACGTTAGACAATTCCCAACAATATGATCAAACATTTGATATGCCAAAGAGTTTTTCTTCTTTCCATTGTTCACTCCCTTTTTCTTTTCCAGAAAAGAGATGCCAAAGGAATGAGATTGTCTTTATAAAACATGTCATGTTATTCACAGGCAAGCATTCGCCATAGCCATTAGCTAATTGTGAAGGTTTCTGTCAAATAAGAATACTGGAAATTGTAAAATTTGTCAAGTAGAATGAGGAAGAAGAAGAGGGAACAGTAGGAGAAACAAAGGCACGACAGGAAGGAAGCAGACAAAAGGAAGAAAGAGAGAGGAAAAAATCTCTTGTTTAGAGAAAAATAGAGAATCTCCACACAGGAGAAGCCAAAACACTCTTCCACTCCTTCAACTGACACGTATTTCTATATATCAAATAATATAATTTACTAAGATTAAAAATGATACATATTTCAATTTTCTATATCAAATAATCATTTTCATTGAAACTTTTCTAACGTGAAAATAAACGAAATGTCTGCACAAATATTTTACGAATACATGGGGAATATATATTTGGTAACTACCAGCGTCAGTTTCACACGACTATAAGTCGGTTTCATGTTTTAGAAGTTAATTTTTTTGAAAAATATTCAAGGAATACAATATTCACAAAAATAATACTCCTTTCGTCCCATTTCATTTGATCTTTTATTATATTGAGACATCACAAAATAATTAATATTTTTCATAAAAAAATATTTTAATATATTTTATAGTATTAATCAACCACTAACCACACTATATATTATTTTTATATATTTAGATTTGATATAAAGTATTTGCTGGCCAATATGTTTCTTATTTTTTGTTATACTATATTTTTTATAATACAATTTAAATTTTTACATAAAACTTCGTTTCTGGTCAAATGAAATGGGACGAAGAGAGTAATAAAACATAATATTTAAGGATGTTTCTTTTTCGTTTAACTTTAATTTCTTGAAAATGGAGTTGGCGATTTTGTTCTTGTCATCAATACTTATATATCCGTTCCGTTTATTTAAGATCACTAGGTTTAAGTATTGTTGGCGTTCTCGAGTTTCTGTTAATGCTAGACGAGGAATGTGATATAGATTTCAATAATTCAGTTTCTTCGGAGGCAAAACTGTTTGATAATCTATCCATACAAAGTTAATCCTCCGTCTCTATCAATGACATTTGGTAGCCATTGAAATATCAATTATTTGCTTTCAATCTACATTGATATAATGTTAAATCTTCCTAATTAATGGGCTCTCTTGCAAATATTTTTTAAAAAGGAGCAATGTAGCAGTTATCATAAGCAACATCTCTTTGCGAGTCAAATGATATGAAATGGATTTGTCTTATGAGAATGGCAAATCCAGTGCCGAAAATAAATAAGAAAGAGATAAACATGAACAAGATTACTTAGAATAAATATGAGTTTTATTATTTATTAAACGCATTCATATTTCGTGCATGTCTTATAACATCCTTGGTCTACGGCTCATACATTTTAGCCCTAGCAGAATCAGCCACTGGTGCACCACCTGATGGAGGAAAAGAGGTGGCTCGGCCAAGCACGGCATCAACCGAGGGTTTTGCTTGAATTAACAGCCAGTCGATGGTTTCGAAGGCAGCTTGATGACCGAGCTTCTTCTTGATCCTAAACAATCTCTTGGCACATGCAGCAGGGAGAAGAACATCCACGTCTTCACCATCAAGCTTCAAACGGCGGTCGCTGGATGGCTTCTTGTTCAACCTGGCTAGATGGGAGGACTCCGACGAAGGGATGGAACACATATTTGGGTTATCAAACCAATAAAACTATGAAATTTGTGATGTTTACAATGTGAACTTTCACTAATAAGGCTCTATTTATATACAATTAGGATATAAGATATGCGTCCCGTGATTTAATTTTCATATCTTGTATTTTACTCTGAATTGGAAAGCTTATAAAAGCACTCCAAATATGTATTTATTTTTAATATCAAATTGGCCTCGGTGTGGAGTAATATAGGAAATTTTTTGGAAAGTTTTGATTAATAGATAAGAATAAACTCAACTAGGCATTACCAAAATGTCCAGAAACCCATAATTCATGTATGCACATTTGTTTTACAACCATCAATTCAGATGCATGTAAGTAACCATACAACAAATTAGTTTTCACCAAAAATACTCTTTTTAAAATTCATTACTTTTATATTTTTAACACTTTATTTTTATATGCATTTTTTAGAAAAATTTTGCTAATAAATAGTTATAGAATAAAGAAACAAGTACAAGGGTAGAGGTAGGTAAAACGTATTAAGGAAATAGAATTTGCATGACCCTTTATTTATATCATAGAATAGAAGATCTTATTCAAAAAAGAAGAAAAAAAAGACAATCTTAGGAAAAAGAAAGATTTATTTATATTTTGAAGCGAAAATCGCAAGATTATTCATTTTTTTGAGAAACATTTGTGGCACAATGTGACTCAAAAAAATACATGTGAGTGCAGAAATTCTATTAGATTGAAAGTTTAAAACCTTAAGGAAGTATGTCTGAGTAGAAGATTATTATTCCTTGACGGGTATTATTCCAAGGTTTGAGTAGAGAAAAACAACTATAGTAGCACAAAATATTTTCTACCGTTTTCATTTCACTTTGAATAAGAATTTACTGGAATTCAAAAATTTATGATTGTTTCTCTATTTGATGTAAATGTGATTAAGTTTTGAAGTAGTTTTTATATAGCACGTTTTTTAAGATTCATTTACTTTAGTAGAGCCGCAAGCCCTGGGTAGCTTCACAAAGCCCTTAAAGGAAAAAATAGAATATTTTCCTATGCCTACAAAATATTCATTGTATTTATAAAAAATGTAATTATTATAGGTAGTTAAAAATTTAATGTAGCAGACGTCAAATATTGCGAATTAATTAGAAGAGCACTATATAAATTATTAGAGACTAACGCAGCAGCAGAGGCGGACCTGCGCTTATTTTTTTTTAAAAATTATTTTAGTTATATAGATTATATTAGAATTGTGATGTTGTATAGAATAAATATACGTAATATACAAAATGGCGGCCCCAAACTCCACAAAATGGCAACTCTTTTCTTTTGAAAAATTTATACTACTAATTTGATCTTCTCGTTCTATATATATAAAAAAGGAATTACTATTTCTCATTTAATCCTCCTATTCTATCTATAAGACTTTACTAATAGTGATACGATACAAATGTTGTAACATAAAGAATTTTCATCATGTGATACAACTTTCAAATTTCGAAAAATATTAACTTTATTTGATTTGTCTCAATAATTGGTGAAAATAAGAAAATTTTAAGTTTCTCAACTTGTGTATACTATATAGGGCAGTGACTCTAATTCGTAACTCTTATAACTTCAAATATAGGGTAATCATTCTCAAATATCAAGATAGTCAATACTAGCCTCTATAGCGAGATTAAAGATGATTTTTTCCGTAGAGTGTTTACCAGTAATCTATGTTGAAAAATAAATTGTTAAAAAATTTTAGTGTAAATTCACTTATAAATTATTCTTGGGACTTAAAGAGCAATAATGTATATTTTAATTAGGTATTCCTAATTTGTGCCTCTGAGTCATGCTAATTTAGATTAAGTATACTATATATATAGTGGTTCAAATCTATTATAAATTATATAAAATATATCACCGAAAGGGAAATAAGAGAACTCTAACAAAAATTTAAAATTATCATGTATAGTATGCTTATTTCGTATTAACATGTGCTCTTTGGTTTTGAATCCTGCGTCCATCACTGCTTACCAGCTGAGGTATTAAGGAGACAGCAAAAGAGAAGGGCAACCAAGGTTTCGAAGCTGACTTGAGATTTGGCGCGGCGTCCTTGATCTCTCAATTGTGTTAACATGTGCTCTTAGGTTTTGAATCCTGCGTCCATCACTGCGCACCAGCTGAGGCAATAAGGAGGCAGCAAAAGAGAAGGACAACCAAGGTTGGGAAGCTGACACTACAAGAATTTTTCATTTTTGCGACGGACTATTCCGTCGCAAATCCGTAGCAAATTATAGATTGCGACGGATTTGCGACGAAATAGTTCGTCGCAAAAATAGAAGTCGCAAATTTGCGACGGACAATATTTCCGTCGCAAATTTGCGACGGATATCTATCCGTGGCAGATTTGCGACGGATATATTCCGTCGCAGATTTGCGACGGAATATATCCGTCGCAAATCTGCGACGGATTTAATTATTTAAATTTATTATTTAATTTTTAATTTTAAATTAAATATTTTATTATTTAATTTATTATTTAATTTTAAATTAAATATTTTAAAATTTTTAAGTGATAATTTTTAATAATTTTTAAATAATTATTCTTAAAAAATAAGCATAATCAATAAAATAATTAAAAATAAAATATTAAATTAAAATAAATATAATGAATCCGTTAAATGTCAATATTATATGTGTACAACAATGAAAAAAATGAAACAAAATCTATATAAGTATAGAAGGCGGTGCTGCAGACGGTGGAGGAGGCGGAGGTGGATCTGGAGGGCCAGTCGTTGGAGGATGATCGTCAGGCGGATCGATCGTATAATCCTCACCAACCTCGTCTGTCTGCTCTTCAGAATCTGGTATCGGAAAAGGAGGTGGAGGTGGAGAAGGCGGCGGAGACAGATGTAATGCCTTAGACATAACTCGCAAATACTGGTCCAAACTAGCAAAGCGTTGCTGAAAATAACCGCGCATCGACCTCTCTCTCTGCAACTGACTGTGAAGAGATGCGTACTCTGGATGCGATGTAATCGAGCAAGCTGTCGGAACAGTGGGTGACGTGGACTGACATAACCTCCGTCGCATATGAATTGCCTCGGAACCCAATCCAAAAATCCGATTCTTCGAAGCACCGCCAGCAACCTCCATAAATAGGGACTTCTCATTCGGTGGTTGCTGAGAAGTCACCGAATCCTGGGATTCCACCTGCGAATAGCGCTCCTTCAAAAGCGTTGACGCTATCCTCGTAAATTGTATACATCGTAAATTTATAATGGATTCTAAGAATAAAATAATTAATATAAAATACGGAGTAATATAATATGTAAACTTACCAACGTATGTTGTGATTTCTCACTGACAAACGTGCCCCTTTTTGGGCCACTCTTATATTTATGTGTCGCCTCGTACATATCGGTGACGTAGTATATGTAAGGAAATGCATATAAAACCCTTAACCCCATCTTTATATTCATTTGTGATTCCCTTAATCCCTTGCGTATGTCGCTTATACATCCAACTACGATCATCCATCTACATTAAAAATTAAAAAGTACTGCAAAAAAAATTAAAAAAAGAAAAAAACTGTACACAAAATATTGCCTATTAAATTTTACCTAATTCCACAAAAAAATTAGGATTTTTAAATTCTTGTTATAATACAGTCAAAAACAAAGAGACAAGTGTAAAAAAAATTCGACAGCATCTCCACTGTAAAATGGACATTTTCCAGGCGCAAGGCCACCACAATCAATATCCAAATTCAAATTAAATTCTCGCAAAAATTAAATCCACGTAAGTATACCCAAAATACCTCTGCAATCTTCCTAAATATTATAAGAACTGCAGAAAAAATTAAAAAAAGTTCAAAAAATATTACCTATTAAATTTTACCTAATTCAACAAATAAATTTATAAATTTTTTATTTCTTGTTATAATAGAAAAAAAAATTTAGAGACAAGTGTTAAGCTAGTGTAAAAAAAATTCGACAGCATCTCCACTGTAAAATGGACATTTTCCAGGCGCAAGGCCACCACAATCAATCTCCAAATCCAAATTAAACTCTCCCAAATATTAAATCCACGTAAATATACCCAAAATTCATAAGCATCTTCGTAAATGAAATAACATCTTAACAAAATTAAAACACATCAATACCAGTCTCCATTAACAAATTTTTAAAAAAAGCAAATGCAATAAAAAAGCAGAAAACACATATGCCAAAAATAGAAAAAATTAATAACAAAAAAATTCATAGAAACAGAAATAACATAAAAATCAGAAAACAGAAAAAACTGAAAAAAATCAAAAAAAATAGAAATAACATAAAAAATCACAAAACAGAAAAAAAGCTGGAAAAAACCAAAAAAAACAGAATTAAAAAAAATCACAAAACAAAAAAAAACTGGAAAAAACCAAAAAAAATGAAAAAACACAATTTCAGTGCAAAAAATGCGAATCGAAAAACGCAGAAGAAAGCTTACCCAGGGCAGTGGCCGCGTCTTTGGCGCTGGCAGAGCTGGGCTCGGCAGGGCCTCGCGGCAGCGAGTGCTCTGCAGTAGGCTGGGCTCGTCGCAGCGGGCTCAGGGCTCGGCGAGCCTCGCAGCGTGGTTGCTCGGCAGGGCGGTTCACGCTCGCGGCGAGCCTCTGCAGCCATGCAGGGAGCTCGGGCAGGGCGCTCGCGAGCGTGGGGGTAGGCTTCGGCGAGGGGGCTGGGCGATCGCGGCTGGGCTCGGGCAGCGAGTGCTCTGGCAGTGGGCCAGGGCGGCCGCGCATGGCTCGGGCTCGCGAGAGCTCTCAGCAGCGCAGATGCTCGGCGAGCGCTAGGCGAGTGCCTCGCAGCGCGGGGATGGGCTTCGGCAGGCGGGTCGGCGCCGGGAGGCGGGGAATGGCGAGCACGGGTGCCGGGGGAATGGCGAGCACGGGCGGAGGGGCGGGTGGGCTTCAGCTCGGCAGGGCGCGCGCGGGCGTGGGAGGCTCGGCCGAGCAATGGCGCGGGTGGGTGGGCTTCGGCAGGGCGGCGGGCGTGGGGGTGCTGGGAAGGCACGGGCGCAGGGGGGAGGGGCTCGGCAGGCACGGGGTGTGGGGGGGGTAGGCGGCAAGCAAACCGATTGGTGGGAAAGTGGGATTGTTTGGAAAATATGAGTGTTGATATTGTGAAGAAGAATAATTTTTTGCGATGGATTGTCACAAATCCGTCGCATATTTGCGACGGAATTTTTATTTATTTTTTTAAACGGTAAAAAATCGGTTAGATTTTTTTTTTATTATTATTTTTTAAACGGTAAAAATTCTGTCGCAAATCCGTCGCAAATATGCGACGGATTTGCGACGGAATTTTTTTTAATTTTTTTTAATTAACGTTCATAAATGCTTCGCAAAATACTTATTTTCAATTTGGCGGCTCATTTCGCGGGTAATTTAATTTCAAATGCGGTCGCAAATCCGTCGTAGATTTGCGACGGAATTTTTTTCGAATTATATTTATTAACGGTAATAAGACCGTCGCAAATCCGTCTCAAATTTGCAACGGCTTTGCGACGGAATTGCGACCAAATTTAATTTCTAATGCTTTTTTAAAATTCTTTTCTTTCTCTTCCATTGCTCCAATAAGTTTATGGTTGGGATTTGTGAATAATGAATAATTATGACATATTCTCATTTTAGTTATTATATAAATTGTGCTAGTATATGTATTTATATATACTTCATCAACACTTTATATACTTCATCAAGACTATATGTTGTGGAACATTATTACATATTATAAATTAGTCATACTTAAAACTTTAACTATTACCGTTACACATATATGTAATATATCTTTCTATGTTTTAGTATTATGTGTCATTATAGTGTATATATATGTTACATCAAAATAAATTACAAGATATATATTCGTATGTGTCTTTATATAAATACTATTACATATTTAATTAAATACTTCATTTATGAACACCGTGAGGTTTGGCGCACCAAAAACAAATAAAGATGCAAGAATAGGAGGAAAGAAAATTATTCCGTTGCAAATCATTGCAATTCCGTCAGCAAAAAATAAATCGTCGCAAATCCGTAGCATATTTGCTACGGATTTGCGACGGGAATTATTTTTTTAATTTAATTTTTCATTTCCGTCGCAAATCCGTCGCAGATCTGCGGATTTTTATTTTCCGTCGCAAATCCGTCGCAGATCTGCGACGGATTTGCGACGGAAATTATTTTTAATTTAAATTTTAATTCCTATATTTAATTTCCGTCGCAAATCCGTCGCGAGATCTGCGACGAATTTGCATGTTTAACATTATTTTTAATTTAAATTTTAATTTCGTAGCAAATCCGTTGCAGATCTGCGACGGATTTGCTACGGAATTTATGCATATTTATTTTAATTCCTATATTTAAAAGCTGTCGCATATTTGCGACTCATTTGCGACGGAATTTAAATATAGAAATAAAAAAATATATGCATTAAATCGATGTCATACGTCAGTCGATGATAGGCGACTGAGTTTGCGACTAAATTTAAATATAAGAATAAAAAAATAGATACATAAATGTCAAAGTCAGCAAATCTGTCAGCAGATCTGCGACTAGATTTGCGACAATAAAATTTAAATTAAAAATAATTTCCGTCGCAAAACCGTCGCAAATCCGCGACGGATTTGCGACGGATAATTTTCCGTCGCAAATTAAGCCACTTATTTTGCCCCTAGCTATTTTGTCGCAAATCCGTCGCATATTTGCGACGCTAATTTCCGTCGCAAAATTTAATTTTTCTTGTAGTGTGACATGAGATTTGGCTCGGCATCCTTGATCTCTCAATTGTGTTAACATCTGCTCTTTGGTTTTGAATCCTGCCTCCATCACTGCGCACCAGCTGAGGCAATAAGGAGGCAGCAAAAGAGAAGGGCAACCAAGGTTGCGAAGCTGACTTGAGATTTGGCGTGGCATCCTTGATCTCTCAATTGTGTTTCTCTGAGGATGATAGTTATTTATAGCTAGAGACGCTGAAGCATTCTCAGTCCTCCCTGCATGAGGGAGATGACTAATTCTCAATCAATGGAAAGTCACGGAATTAATTTAAAAATGAAAAAGCCCTACATTTGTGATTCTTTACTAATAAGGCAACAACTTTTGAAGTCACTTTTTCATTTTGAAGAAGAAAAGAGTAGATCTCGATCCGAAATGAATAAATGCAATAATTTTAATCTTAATTTTGTCGAATGCAGATAGTTTTTTCAAAGAAGAACAAAACTACATAAACAGATGAAAAACAAATGATGTAGAAAACGATAGAAAAAAAATCATTTAATTCTTTTTATTTGTCATTTCTTTATATTAGTTACATCGCGAAACTTAGGTCGATGTTAGATTGGCCGAATTTTCAAATGCAAAAGTTTTCCTTGTTTTTTTAAGAGGGGAGTGGGGTGGGGTTTTGGGCTGGGGGGATGGTGAGATTATTTACTTAATGTGTTTTAATATAGGATTATGGGAAATGATGAGAATCACATGCATTGCACAAGTGAACTTGCATATGAAGGGTCAGGAATAGGGATCAAGATTCATATTTTGAGCTACTTCGGCTTTTGAACCCTACTAACCAATCATTTTTAAGTAAGGGTATTTTAGATATTAATTAAAATTTTTTATAAAATGTATAAAGATTTTAATTATTATGGATCCGATTTGGTGCTTATTTCATTTGTGCATCTTTCTTTTTCCCATGGTTTTCGTTGGTCAACAACCAACAAAAGTGTTCTTATTTTAAGTTCGAGAACAGTCTCTCTTTTCTTTTGGAAACAGAAAAATCAAAGGCAAAGAACAAAAAGAAAATATGTTATATATTTTGAAATAAAAAGTATAAAATTTATAAGAAAAGAGAGAATTCTAAGGGGAAAATGGAACACATTCCAAACAATCAATCCAAGAAGAGCTCAGAACTTGGTCCGGAGCAAATAGTCAAATCATATAAAATTAAAAAACGCAAGTAGCTGATAATATATGAATTTGGATAGCTATTCCGGAGTTTCCATGCAAGTTCACATGTACAATGAAATGGCTTTTATTTCCCTCAACCTAAATTATCCCCACCCCAAAAGAAAAAAAAGCAAAAGTTTCCATCCTCTGGTTTATAGAACTTTCATGATCTAAAATACATGCAAAACAATGTTGGATAATGTGAAAACATATTAACTCTCGTATAGAATAGGTCAAAATTTTTCTTTTTGCTAAATATGGAATGGATCAAGATTTTTTTTAAATTTGTTTTGCTAAATATGTAAGAGATAAATATTTTTTCTTTTTTTCAATTACTCGTAAGAAGTGTTATATGGGTGATAAAATCTCCAAAATAAAATATAAAAGTGTTTTTGAGTAAGTTATAAATCACTCAATTTTAATGATATTTAATTAATAGAGATTTAAAATATTTTGATGCTGGACAAAAATTTAGAAAAGGTATTGGTTTCGAAAGCTTTTTATTTTCCAAATAATTTGCAAGTCAATCTCATCAGAGAAATATAATTTGCAAGTTAATTGTGCTACAAATAAAAGACACTTTGAATAGTGTGCAAGGTCTTTTTCACACTAAAAGGGGGAAAAAGATGAGTTTTCGCATTTAAATAAGATAAGAAGACAGTGCATGCTTATCAAAACTAATGCTCAACTTGCCTCCATTCCTTAGATTTAGGCCTCTCCCACATGCAAAGGGCTGAGAATACTTCACACCTCTTGCTATATAATAGCCTATCGTTCATGCCTGCTTCATCACAAATCCCAGAAACAGCAAAGAGATCAGAGATGGCAAAATCTCAGGTCGGCTTCGCAGCATTGGTTGCACTTCTCTTCTGCTCCGTCCTTTTTGTCTCAACTGGTGCGTAGTCCTTAATAATTTATACGGCATCCTTTTGATTAGCAATATTTAATACCTTCTACATTATTATTAGCTAATTATTAATATTAATGTTGTATCGGTTAATAACCCTTTTAGTATGTAGATCATGTTTTTTGCGTACTTGTCGGGAAATCTTTCCAAGTCTTGTTTTCAGTATCTCCATTTAGTAGGAATTAACATGTTTACATAACATTTGTTTTCATTTCCTATCTCTTTGTGTGTCCGTGTCTGCTTTTGAAACAAGTCTAAGCGTCCTTAATCTTCCTATTGCTTTAAGCCTTCCTAGTATGACTTGGCCAGTTAAAATCATGATCTGAAAGACAGAAAAGAGAAAAACGCCTAAAAACAACTTTTTCAGGCCTTTGCTAATTGTGGGTGCTTCTCCAAAAATCATTCTTGGTTTATGTCACGACACAGAGATGCCAATGGCAGAAGCTGCATTTTGCCGTAGGGTCAGTAGGACACAGCCTTTATCACCATGCCGCCAAAACCCCAGCAACTGCGACTATCGGTGCAGGAACTGGGAGAAGGCTTTATATGGAGTCTGTGAAAGACGTGACATAATCACAACTGGTTGCTTCTGTTACTTCAACTGCTGAGCTAGATGAGGCCTCACATAATAGCCACTGTTATTTTCTTCTTTGTTCTCTTTTCCTTTTTGTAACGACCCACTCCCGGGCGGGCCCTACCTAGGAGTGAATCATCACTTTCCTGTTCCAGAGGTGCAATGCAACTGTAGTACCACTATATGATACGAGTGTAAATTCTAATAATGTCTAAAGCAAATAACAACAAAAATAATATAAAGGCATGCACAGTCGTTCTATAGCAAAAAAGTACATAAAATAAATTATACAAAACATAATTGTTTCGAAATATTGAGATCTCTCCATACACATACTAATTAAATCAATAACCCCTTGAAATGTTACAATGCATTGACAAACCAAAATAATTATAAATGATAAAGACCTCTACATTATTAGTGCTCATTTGAGGATTCAATCTGTCACGTGCGACGTAAAAAGAGAACTATACTCTCAATTCCACTATGAAACTCCTGAAATATAATGAGAGAATAATGAGCTATAAAGCCCAGTGAAATTTCTAGGTACTTGTACAGTTTGAAAGCAAATATACTGTAGTGAATTTATAACACTTTTAAAATAGATATAAGTTATCCTTGACTTGATTTTTATGAGAATAACTTCATTTAGTACAACATAATAGTCTAATTTGAAAATCGAGATAAAATAAAATATATTTATATATATGTACATTCAAGTAATAATCACCATTTTGAAAATAATGTTCAAATCAACAACCACAATTCACACGACTCTTTCGAGTCCATATACGCACATAAAAACTTCCGCCGCCCTTCCAATGGCCATCTCACACGCGGCACAAAGGAACTCTCCACACAACACCTCCCAATGGCCTTCTCACACACGGCGCAAAGGGACTCTCCACACAACATCTCCCAATGGCCTTCTCACATACGGCACAAAGGGACTCTCCACACAAATCAATAATCTCACCCCGCAGGGAGTCAATTCATATCCCGATCGGCGGAGTTTACACATAATTACATTTACAACTCATCAACAACGAAGCAATTCTCACGGTTTAGTATATTATATAAATACACAAACCGAGCCACGTACAAAACAACAATATATATTACTACTATATATTTTTTACAAAAAGCCGAGCCACGGCAAAATAATAATTTCAAATTAACAACACATTGATTCACAAAAAGCCGAGCCACGGCAAAATAACAATTTCAAATTAACAACACATTGATTCACAAAAGCCGAGCCACGGCAAAATGACAATTGAAGCTTAACAATACATTTATTCATAAAAGCCGAGCCACGGCAAAACAACAAATCAAGGATAGCAACACATTTATTTACAAAGCCGAGCCACGGCAAAATAAATATTTTACTTAGTGTAAATTAACTAAATAAAATATATAAAAAAATTATATAACTTAAACTGTTAGGAGTTTGTGGTCCTCAACCTCCACAAGTAAGATAGAAATCTCACCTCAACTGAAAAGCATAAATCTACGCTACTCCACCCTTGGTTCTACCTCGACAAATCTCGGGACCTAATATATAATTTCGTAGCAATAAACGAATTTAATATCACTCTAAAATGCTCAAATATTGACAAAGAGCTGCCTTTGGTAAAACTCAAGCAGTTTCTTGAAAACTTGCTTCAGATAAGAAACTTTGAGTATTAAGAGATGTTTTTGTCATTCCCAATAAGATGGATCTTATTGACCAAAGAGATACAACTTTGCACTATAGTTAGCTCAGCACCAATGAGTTAATGTATATAGTGTTATTGGAACCCCGTCATTCAATATCTGCAAAAATGGTTTGAAAATATATATTTTCAAATAATTACTCTAAATATAGAAAGATATTTCTAATACAAAATAAACGATAAGTTTAAACAACTTTTGGATTTATCAAAGAAAGTCTTGTTCTTTTGGATCCAAACTGAAATTTAATTTAATTTTAATTGGATTTTTTTTTTGAATTGAGAAGTTTAGCTGTTTTTTTTTTTATTTGAGGTGAATTCGAAATTGTTCGAATGGTGTAATAATCAACTACTGATGTTGGTAAACGACCCCAAAGCAATTTGATTATAATTGAATCGTGACAATCATAACTTGAAAGTTCAGTATTCTACAATCATTGATAAATAATTTGTTGGAAAAAAACTCAACGCAATTACATAAAATATACAAATTCCATTATAGGTAAAGTATTTGGGTTCAAAGCCCTATGCGCTCTGCGTTTGGAAGATCTACTAATCCCTCCCGGCTTATATTAAAACTTTCCAAGGCCCGCCTCATGGCATCCATGTTGAGAGAGATAAATTGAATAAATACGATTGTCCCTTGTTGGGATGTACAATTAAACCTAACGTAACTTGGTCCGGAGCATCTATTATTATACCTACAATGGTCGGACATACTATTGCTATCCACAATGGAAAGGAACATTTGTCTATTTATATAATAGATCGCATAGTCGACCCACAAATTGGGAGAATATGAATGATGGTCAATAAACAATACGAGTTGCCGATATATCGGTCAAGGTTTTACGATTACTCTGTTTCAAGAAAATCGTTTACCTATAGTCGTTCAATACTCCTACGAAAAAATTAATCACATCAAAAACGCTTTTTGAGGCGGAATCCACTTTAAATTTGATAAATGTTCTCGCTGTTCTTTTTGAGGGCAAGCACGGGTCGTCCTCTATTAAAAGAAAATTGCAATTTTCTATTCAATTGAAAATTGAAATATGAATTTTTTTTAGAATTACTTTTAATTAATTATAGGTGACATATATAAATAAAAAAATATTTGTGTAACAATTTCAGTCTCGGGTTTACATATACTCAAAATTATTGTTAAAATTTGAAATAGAGAAGAATACTGATGTATCAATTTGTATTTTTTCATGTCATTAGGAAAGAAAATCCAATTTGAAAATTCAAATGGTTCATGAATTCAGTAATGTGAGTCAATAGTTAATCGTTCCAATTTTTTCATAAATTTTGACTTTTGCGAATGAAAACCCACATTTGATTTTTTCAATAAATAGAAAGTGAGAGAAATCAGCTATTTTGAGATATTCAATTTTAGGATATTAAACAGGGGTGGATCAAATCTAATCAAAACAGTCCCTACATTTTGTCTCTCGTGGACCGAGGAGAAAAGGGGGCTCGGCGAGAAAAGGAGTGTGCCATGAGAGAAGAAAGAAGGTCCACCTACTTAAAATATACAACATGGATTTTGAAAATGTAATGTCGTTGAACTCTCATGTCGATCTGAATGAATCGTCCTTTCTACAAAGGTCAATTTTCACCTTCTAGGTTAGAAGATAGCAAGTTACAAATTTTGTCTCGGTAGGACATGTATTTCTATTACTTGTGAAATTTATGAATGAAGTAGTTAGGGGTTACCATTATCCATTTTGTAGTGACTTTCTTTTTTTTTTTAAAACAACTTTTTGATAGAAATAACCGAGATGATGCTGGAAGGAAGAACCTGTCGATCACCAAAGAAGCGAAATGGTTCCTGTCTAGGAACTCTACATATTACTTCTTTTCTATTGCAAAGTCAATCAAGCCATGATGATGACTAAGCCAATCCATCCCGAGTCATCAACAATCGCAAAAGGTATCAAGTCGACAAAAAATACACGATCTCCAAGACTTTACAACCTCGATACACATCTTTAATAACAAATTTAGTACCCTGTAAGGCTAGATATGGGTAATATAGCATAGGATGCAAATGATGAAGATATAAAAGAATGTGATTCTCTAGAATCGAATAATAGCTTAGTATTTCTATAAAAAAGAAAGAGCAATACTCGTGATAACACCTTGACATGTCTCGTGCTTGTTGATGAATCACCGCATAAACCCCGACCTCAACCTCTCGCCATTCAATAGGACTGCTCCTCTACCCTAATATAATTTGTGTCAACTAGTCCGGCTTCCTCGACTCGATGACCTCTCGCCTCAACCGGTTTGAAATCTCACTCGTCCCATACGCGGTATGGATCTGAATACTGATATATTTTGTCCCTTCTGTGCAACAATTTCCTATATGACTCTAAATGTATGTCCTACCTAACGGCATATATAGCACAAAATACCACAATTACAACAATTAGCTAACTATATGTCCGAGTCTCCCAAACTTAAAATATAATCCACTAGCTCGAAGTGCTCCACTACTATCGCTAGTTGTCTGTTTTACCTAGTTGTCTATGAGGAAATGCGGCTCTACTCTAAGTAATAAATCATTGATGTCCACTTTGTCTATTTGATAAGAACAGTCTTTGATCGGAAAACCCTCTTGATGGACTACCACCTCTCTGATTTGAACTGCCAAACTGACTGCTTTATTTCTGCCCAATTCCTGTCCTAAAATCACTCATAATCCTCTTAGAATGTAACTCGTACCCTCTTCTCTCAAATATGTTAGTCTCCACCTTAAGTGATTTACTTGCCAAGTGTAAGAAACTATTATAAAAAATATCTATTATCCTCAATAGGGGTACATACGGTAGGTTGCCAATGCAAAGAACCCTATCGTGTACATTTTCGCGAGTGCATCCCCTAGCACGACCTCTCCGTCCTCCCTCACCACGTGACATCCTCAGCAGCTTACAAAACCGAGACTCACTATTAAACTTGCATGATGCATGTAACTAAAGAGTCTACAGAATCTATAACCTAAGCTCGATACCAAAATTGTAACGACCCACTCCCTAGGGCGGGCCCTACCTAGGAGTGAATCATCACTTTCCTGTTCAGAGGTGCAATGCAACTCGTAGTACCACTATATGATACGAGTGTAAATTCTAATAAAGTGTCTAAGCAAATAACAACAAAAATAATATAAGGCAGTACCTGACTGCTCTATAGCAAAAAAGTACATAAAATAAATTATACAAAACATAATTGTTTCGAAATATTGAGATCTCTCCATACACATACTAATTAAATCAATAACCCCTTGAAATGTTATAATGCATTGACAAACCAAAATAATTACAAATGATAAAGACTCTACATTATTAGTCTGCTGAGGATTCAATCGTCACGTGCGACGTAAAAAGAGAACTATACTCTCAATTCCACTATGAAACTCCTGAAATATAATGAGAGAATAATGAGCTATAAAGCCCAGATGAAATTTCTAGGTACTTGTACGAGTTTGAAAGCAAATATACTGTAGTGAATTTATAACACTTTTTAAAATAGATATAAGTTATCCTTGACTTGATTTTTATGAGAATAACTTCATTTAGTACAACATAATAGTCTAATTTGAAAATCAGATAAAATAAAATATATTTATATATATGTACATTCAAGTAATAATCACCATTTTGAAAATAATGTTCAAATCAACAACCACAATTCACACGACTCTTTCGAGTCCATATACGCACATAAAAACTTCCGCCGCCCTTCCAATGGCCATCTCACACGCGGCACAAAGAAACTCTCCACACAACACCTCCCAATGGCCTTCTCACACACGGCGCAAAGGGACTCTCCACACAACATCTCCCAATGGCCTTCTCACATACGACACAAAGGGACTCTCCACACAAATCAATAATCTCACATATGCATTGGTTTCAAAAATATTTTTATGCATGTATGGTCCTTTTTTTTTTTTCTCTGAAATTTCGGGGACGAAATTTATTTTAGAGGGTTAGAATTGTAAAACCACAAATTTTACTTTTACTAAATAAATTTTCAAGTGGTTTTATGATATCTATAAATTGCTAAAAATTTTATTTTACCCATTTTTAAAAAAAAATGAAGAGAAAAATATACATTATAAGTTTTAAGGTAAATCTATAATTATAAAAACATTGAAGGATGGTTTTGCAAATTATTTGTAAAAAAAAAAAAAAAAAAAAGAGATCAGCCATACGGCTGATCCCCTTCCCCAATTTTCCCCATTTTCCCATTTCCTTCTCTTTTCTCTCTTCTCTTCTCTCTTCTCTCTTCAATTCTTCACCAAATCTTCACACAAAAATTAAATCCTTCAAACTCATGTTTAGAACTACATCAAAAGTCTCCAAATCAAGGTAAAATCTTCCATTATTTCTCATTATGGTTAAATTTAATTATTTTCGGGAATTACTGTAGCAGTAATTTTGTATGAATTTTAATAAATTGTTGGATGCTCCGATTTGGTTCAATTTTTGAACGAAGGTTCTTGTTGTCATATTCTACCTACAGAAAAACTTTTGTTAATTTTTAAGTATGTTTGATATTTTTCTGAATTGTTGAAAAATCTGGACAGATTTCTTTATTTTTGTAAATTTTTGTTTTGATTAATTATTGAGTATTTAAATGTTTATTAGATTGTTATAATGCAAAAGGAGTATAAACATATATAAAAAGAATAAAACATAATATTTTTCTGAATTATGGATTTTATTAAAAATCAATTATTTTAATTTCCATAAATTGGTATATTAGGAATAAAATGAAATAATTGAGATTTTTGTGGAGAATGGTGGATTTTATTATAATTAATATTTTAATATTTTTATTCCCAAGAAAAGCAGGTAGTTTTTATTTTAAAATAATTTTATGAAATTTAATAATTTTTAGTTCTAATTAATATTAATCATGCATTCATTCATGGATATATATATGTGTGTCAATATTTGAGCATTTTAGAGTGATATTAAATTCGTTTATTGCTACGTAATTATATATTAGGTCCCGAGATTGTCGAGGTAGAACCAAGGGTGGAGTAACGTAGATTTATGCTTTTCACTTGAGGTGAGATTTCTATCTTACTTGTGGAGGTTGAGGGACCACAAACTCCTAACAGTTTAAGTTATATAATTTTTTTATATATTTTATTTAGTTAATTTACACTAAGTAAAATATTTATTTTGCCGTGGCTCGGCTTTGTAAATAAATGTGTTGCTATCCTTGATTTGTTGTTTTGCCGTGGCTCGGCTTTTATGAATAAATGTATTGTTAAGCTTCAATTGTCATTTTGCCGTGGCTCGGCTTTTGTGAATCAATGTGTTGTTAATTTGAAATTGTTATTTTGCCGTGGCTCGGCTTTTGTGAATCAATGTGTTGTTAATTTGAAATTATTATTTTGCCGTGGCTCGGCTTTTGTAAAAATATATAGTAGTAATATATATTGTTGTTTTGTCGTGGCTCGGTTTGTGTATTTATATAATATACTAAACCGTGAGAATTGCTTCGTTGTTGATGAGTTGTAAATGTAATTATGTGTAAACTCCGCCGTCGGGATATGAATTGACTCCCCTGCAGGGTGAGATTATTGATTTGTGTGGAGAGTCCCTTTGTGCCGTATGTGAGAAGGCCATTGGGAGATGTTGTGTGGAGAGTCCCTTTGCGCCGTGTGTGAGAAGGCCATTGGGAGGTGTTGTGTGGAGAGTTCCTTTGTGCCGCGTGTGAGATGGCCATTGGAAGGGCGGCGGAAGTTTTTATGTGCGTATATGGACTCGAAAGAGTCGTGTGAATTGTGGTTGTTGATTTGAACATTATTTTCAAAATGGTGATTATTACTTGAATGTACATATATATAAATATATTTTATTTTATCTGATTTTCAAATTAGACTATTATGTTGTACTAAATGAAGTTATTCTCATAAAAATCAAGTCAAGGATAACTTATATCTATTTTAAAAGTGTTATAAATTCACTACAGTATATTTGCTCAATTTTTTTATAATTATAGATTTACCTTAAAACTTATAATGTATATTTTTCTCTTCATTTTTTTTAAAAATGGGTAAAATAAAATTTTTAGCAATTTATAGTTATAATAAAACCACTTGAAAATTTATTTAGTACATGTAAAATTTGTGGTTTTACAATTCTAACCCTCTAAAATAAATTTCGTCCCCGAAATTTTAGAGAAAAAAAATAATAGCATACATGCATAAAAATATTTTTGAAACCAATGCATATGTATATAAGAAATGTCGATTCGTTAAATAATAATGAATATTGAAATGCCCATGAAATGTATGAGCCAATCATATCTAACCCTCTAAAATAAATACTACCTCACAGATTAGGTAATATTCTAGAAAAGATGAGGGTATTGATTTCACATAAGCTCCTCACGTTCCCACGTAGACTCCTCTATGCCATGGTTTTTCCAAAGTACTTTAACCATAGGAATGACTCGACTTCTTAATACTTGCACATTCCGATCAATTATTTGCACCGGCTGCTCCACATAAGTCAAATCCTCTTTCAAATTTATCGGTTATTCAATCAACATATGCGAAAGATCCGCTATATACTTTCTAAGAGTAGATACATGAAAGATATCATGGATGCGACTAAGCTCTGCGGGTAATAACAATCTATATGCAACGAGGGCCAACCTTTTCAGGTGATCTCGTAAGGTCTAATATAACACGGTGCTAATTTTCCTTTACGTCCAAATCTTAGAATGCCCTTCCACAGTGATACTTTTTAAAAAATACCTAATCTCCTAGTTAAAATTTCATTGCTCTACGTCTCTTGTCCGTATAACTCTTTTTGCCGAGTTTGTGTTAATCGGAAATGTCCTCTAATGATTGGAATCTCTTCTTTTTGTGATGCGCTACACTAAATTTACACTAGATATCTAGACTTCTCCAACCTCCATCCAACATACTGGAGTCCCGTACCTTGTCCCATACAAAGCCTCAATCGGGTGCCGTACCTAAACTAGTTTGAAAGCTATTGTTGTAGGTAAATTCAATGAGCGTCAAATCATCATCCCAACTAGTGGAATAACTCATAACATAGGCACGCAACATATCCTCCAAGATTTGTATAACTCTCTATGATTGCCCATCCGTCTCGTGGATGAAAGATTATACTTATATTAAGTTTAGTCCCAATTACTAGTTGGAAACTTCTAAAAAATCTGGAAGTAAAGCGAGGATCCCGATCCGTCACTATGCTGACTAGTACTCTATGCAATCTCAATATGTTCTTGACATAAATTTCTACCAATTTTTCTAGTGAATAGATGAAATACAAAATTTTTCCGACGGAACCTTCTGCTCTACCCTAGATTGGCTATAGATACACAACTCCAGCCATTATTCTTTTTTATTACTAAATCTATTACTAAATCAAATGAATGCGCCAAATCAAAGAAGCTAGTGAAAGGAATGACTCCCTTCTTAGGAATCAGTAAATCCTATAAATGATTTCAATGATTGTTCTGATGTATTGTGGAAATTCTTTGAAAAGGAAGAATCAACTAATTTGAAAGGCAAGAATCAACTAAGGTGAAACAAAATATCTCTCATTTTCCCCTCGAATAGATTTTTTTTTCAAAGAAATCTTGTTATGTTGTTTTGATTTTGACGGGTGCACCAATCCTTTGAATCCGGTCCCGACAGGTATCATCCCCCCAAAAGCAGCGTTCTCTTTCGGACCTTTCAACCAATCGATACGTCCCCCGGGAGAGTCGCCTTTGATAAAACTCAAGCGATTTCTTGAAAACTTGCTTCGGATAAGAAACTTTGAGTATTAAGAGATGTTTTTGTCATTCCCAATAAGATGGATCTTATTGACCAAAGAGATACAACTTTGCACTATAGTTAGCTCAAAGCACTAATGAGTTAATGTATATAGTGTTATTGGAACCCCGTCATTCAATATCTGCAAAAAATGGTTTGAAAATATATAGTTTCAAATAATTACTCTAAATATAGAAAGATATTTCTAATACAAAATAAACGATAAGTTTAAACAACTTTTGGATTTATCAAAGAAAGTCTTGTTCTTTTGGATCCAAACTGAAATTTAATTTAATTTTAATTGGATTTTTTTTTTGAATTGAGAAGTTTAGCTGTTTTTTTTTATTTGAGGTGAATTCGAAATTGTTCGAATGGTGTAATAATCAACTACTGATGTTGGTAAACGGCCCAAAGCAATTTGATTATAATTGAATCTGTGACAATCATAACTTGAAAGTTCGTATTCTACAATCATTGATAAATAATTTGTTGGAAAAAAAACTCAACGCAATTACATAAAATATACAAATTCCATTATAGGTAAAGTATTTGGGTTCAAAGCCCTATGCGCTCTGCGTTTGGAAGATCTACTAATCCCTCCCGGCTTATATTAAAACTTTCCAAGGCCCGCCTCATGGCATCCATGTTGAGAGAGATAAATTGAATAAATACAGCTTGTCCCTTGTTGGGATGTACAATTAAACCTAACGTAACTTGGTCCAGAGCATCTATTATTATACCTACAATGGTCGAGACATACTATTGCTATCCACAATGGAAAGGAACATTTGTCTATTTATATAATAGATCGCATGGTCGGCCACAAATTGGGAGAATATGAATGATGGTCAATAAACAATACGAGTTGCCAGATATATCGGTCAAGGTTTTACGATTACTCTGTTTCAAGAAAATCGCTTTACCTATAGTCGTTCAATACTCCTACGAAAAAATTAATCACATCAAAACGCTTTTTGAGGCGTAATCCACTTTAAATTTGATAAATGTTCTCGCCGTTCTTTTTTGGGCAAACGACGGGCTGTCCCTCTATTAAAAGAAAATTGCAATTTTCTATTCAATTGAAAATTGAAATATGAATTTTTTTTAGAATTACTTTTAATTAATTATAGGTGACATATATAAATAAAAAAAATATTTGTGTAACAATTTACATATCTGGGTTTACATATACTCAAAATTATTGTTAAAATTTGAAATAGAGAAGAATACTTGATGTATCAATTTGTATTTTTTTCATGTCATTAGGAAAGAAAATCCAATTTGAAAATTCAAATGGTTCATGAATTCGTAGTAAGCAGATCAATAGTTAATCGTTCCAATTTTTTCATAAATTTTGACTTTTGCGAATGAAAACCCACATTTGATTTTTTCAATAAATAGAAAGTGAGAGAAATCAGCTATTTTGAGATATTCAATTTTAGGATATTAAACAGGGGTGGATCAAATCTAATCAAAACAGATCCTACATTTTGTCTCTCGTGGACCGAGGAGAAAAGGGGCTCGGCGAGAAAAAGGAGTGTGCCATGAGAGAAGAAAGAAGGTCCACCTACTTAAAATATACAACATGGATTTTGAAAATGTAATGTCGTTGAACTCTCATGTCGATCTGAATGAATCGTCCTTTCTACAAAGGTCAATTTTCACCTTCTAGGTTAGAAGATAGCAAGTTACAAATTTTGTCTCGGTAGGACATGTATTTCTATTACTGTGAAATTTATGAATGAAGTAGTTAGGGGTTACCATTATCCATTTTGTAGTGACTTTCTTTTTTTTTTTAAAACAACTTTTTGATAGAAATAACTGAGATGATGCTGGAAGGAAGAACCTGTCGATCACCAAAGAAGCGAAATGGTTCCTGTCTAGGAACTCTACATATTACTTCTTTTCTATTGCAGTCAATCAAGCCATGATGATGACTAAGCCAATCCATCCCGAGTCATCAACAATCGCAAAAGGTATCAAGTCAGCAAAAAATACACGATCTCCAAGACTTTACAACCTCGATACACATCTTTAATAACAAATTTAGTACCTGTAAGGCTAGATATGGGTAATATAGCATAGGATGCAAATGATGAAGATATAAAAGAATGTGATTCTCTAGAATCGAATAATAGCTTAGTATTTCTATAAAAAAAGAAAGAGCAATACTCGTGATAACACCTTGACATGTCTGTGCTTGTTGATGAATCACTGCATAAACCTGACCTCAACCTCTGCCATTCAATAGGACTGCTCCTCTACCCTAATATAATTTGTGTCAACTAGTCTGGCTTCCTCGACTCTGATGACCTCTGCCTCAACTGGTTTGAAATCTCACTCGTCCCATACGCGGTATGGATCTGAATACTGATATATTTTGTCCCTTCTGTGCAACAATTTCCTATATGACTCTAAATGTATGTCCTACCTAACGGCATATATAGCACAAAATACCACAATTACAACAATTAGCTAACTATATGTCCGAGTCTCCCAAACTTAAAATATAATCCACTAGCTCGAAGTGCTCCACTACTACTGCTAGTTCGTTTGTTTTACCCTAGTTGTCTATGAGGAAATGCGGCTCTACTCTAAGTAATAAATCATTGATGTCCACTTTGTCTATTTGATAAGAACAGTCTTTGATCGGAAAACCCTCTTGATGGACTACCACCTCTCTGATTTGAACCGCAAACCGATCGCTTTATTTCGCCCACTTCTGTCCTAAAATCACTCATAATCCTCTTAGAATGTAACTCGTACCCTCTTCTCTCAAATATGTTAGTCTCCACCTTAAGTGATTTACTTGCCAAGTGTAAGAAACTATTATAAGAAATATCTATTATCCTCAATAGGGGTACATACGGTAGGTTGCCAATGCAAAGAACCCTATCGTGTACATTTTCGCGAGTGCATCCCCTAGCACGACCTCTCCGTCCTCCCTCACCACGTGACATCCTCGACAGACTTACAAAACCGAGACTCACTATTAAACTTGCATGATGCATGTAACTAAAGAGTCTACAGAATCTATAACCTAAGCTCTGATACCAAAATTGTAACGACCCACTCCCGGGCGGGCCCTACCTAGAAGTGAATCATCACTTTCTGTTCCAGAGGTGCAATGCAACTCGTAGTACCACTATATGATACGAGTGTAAATTCTAATAGTGTCTAAGCAAATAACAACAAAAATAATATAAGGCATGACCGACTGCTCTATAGCAAAAAGTACATAAAATAAATTATACAAAACATAATTGTTTCGAAATATTGAGATCTCTCCATACACATACTAATTAAATCAATAACCCCTTGAAATGTTACAATGCATTGACAAACCAAAATAATTACAAATGATAAAGACCTCTACATTATTAGTCTGCTGTGAGGATTCAAGCTGTCACGTGCGACGTAAAAAAGAGAACTATACTCTCAATTCCACTATGAAACTCCCTGAAATATAATGAGAGAATAATGAGCTATAAAGCCCAAAGTGAAATTTCTAGGTACTTGTACAGTTTGAAAGCAAATATACTCGTAGTGAATTTATAACACTTTTTAAAATAGATATAAGTTATCCTTGACTTGATTTTTATGAGAATAACTTCATTTAGTACAACATAATAGTCTAATTTGAAAATCGGATAAAATAAAATATATTTATATATATGTACATTCAAGTAATAATCACCATTTTGAAAATAATGTTCAAATCAACAACCACAATTCACACGACTCTTTCGAGTCCATATACGCACATAAAAACTTCCGCCGCCCTTCCAATGGCCATCTCACACGCGGCACAAAGGAACTCTCCACACAACACCTCCCAATGGCCTTCTCACACACGGCGCAAAGGGACTCTCCACACAACATCTCCCAATGGCCTTCTCACATACTGGCACAAAGGGACTCTCCACACAAATCAATAATCTCACCCTCGCAGGGAGTCAATTCATATCCCTGACGGCGGAGTTTACACATAATTACATTTACAACTCATCAACAACGAAGCAATTCTCACGGTTTAGTATATTATATAAATACACAAATCGAGCCACGACAAAACAACAATATATATTACTACTATATATTTTTACAAAAAGTCGAGCCACGGCAAAATAATAATTTCAAATTAACAACACATTGATTCACAAAAAGCCGAGCCACGGCAAAATAACAATTTCAAATTAACAACACATTGATTCACAAAAGCCGAGCCACGGCAAAATGACAATTGAAGCTTAACAATACATTTATTCATAAAAAGCTGGAGCCACGGCAAAATAACAAATCAAGGATAGCAACACATTTATTTACAAAGCCGAACTACGGCAAAATAAATATTTTACTTAGTGTAAATTAACTAAATAAAATATATAAAAAAAATTATATAACTTAAATCGTTAGGAGTTTGTGGTCCTCAACCTCCACAAGTAAGATAGAAATCTCACCTCAATCGAAAAGCATAAATCTACGCTACTCCACTCTTGGTTCTACCTCGACAAATCTCGGGACCTAATATATAATTTCGTAGCAATAAACGAATTTAATATCACTCTAAAATGCTCAAATATTGACATACATATATATACATAAATGAATGCATGATTAATATTAATTAGAACTAAAAATTATTGAATTTCATAAAATTATTTTTAAAATAGAAACTACCTGCTTTTCTTGGGAATAAAAAATATTAAAATATTAATTTTAATAAAATCCACCATTCTCCACAAAAAATCTCAATTATTTCCTTTTATTCCTAATATACCAATTTAGGGAAATTAAAATAATTTATTTTAATAAAATTCACAATTCAGAAAAAATATTCTGTTTAATTCTTTTTTATATATTTCTATACTCTTTTTGCATTATAACAATCTAATAAACATTTAAATACTCAATATTTAATCAAAACAAAAATTTACAAAAATAAATAAATCTGTCCAGATTTTTCAAAACTTCAGAAAAATATCAAACATGCTTAAAACTTAACGACATATTTTCTGTAGGTAGACTATGACAACAAGAACCTTCGTTCAAAAATTGATCAAAATCGGAGCATCGAACAATTTATTAAAATTCATACAAAGTTACTGCTACAGTAATTTCCGAAAATTATTAAACTCAACAATAATAAGAAAAATTGAAGATTTTACCTAGATTTGGAGACTTTGATGTTGTTATAAACCTGGGTTTGAAGGATTTGAATTTTTTTGTGTGAAGATTTGGTGAAGAATTGAAGAGAGAAGAGAGAAGAGAGAAGAGAAGAGAGAAGAGAAGAGAGAAAAGAGAAGGAAATGGAGAAATGGAGAAAAATTGGGGAAGGGGATCAGCCGTATGGCTGATCTCCTCTTTTTTTTTTTTTTTTTTTTTCCAAATAATTTTCAAAACCATCCTTCAATTTTTTTATAATTATAGATTTACCTTAAAACTTATAATGTATATTTTTCTCTTCATTTTTTTTAAAAATGGGTAAAATAAAATTTTTAGCAATTTATAGTTATAATAAAACCACTTGAAAATTTATTTAGTACATGTAAAATTTGTGGTTTTACACTTTTGCTGTAATAAAATGATATTAAATAAAATAATCCCAACTTCATCTAGCAATCGCCCACCAACTATATTTGGTTGGTTTGTGCTATGTTGGTTGTTCTCTGTCTTTGTTAAGGCAGTACATGTACTTTGTTTGGAATAAATTTGCAGCATACTATGCTTCATTATACATTTCCTTCTTCAAATTGGCCAATTTTGTTGGAGCAATACTTGCTAAGAAAGAGTTGCAGTAGCTTCATCAATCTATTTCATGCATTGGCCAACCAGCAAGGCAATTGAGAATAAAGTTTCTTTCTTCAAAAAAATGATCAATTCAAACTGTTGAAAAATAGAGTTGGATCTAACTACACTTTCTAAAGATACTTTAAAGGGAAAAAGATTATTCAAGTCTTATAAATAATTAATTTTTATATTAAAGAGACAACATGAGATCTTTTAACACAAACAAACAGGATCTACTGAGGGCTCAAACCTATAGTTGAACCTCACATGAAGCTGTCAACCATTATGGTCACAGAGTCTTCTGCTAGATGCCGAACATGGCTAATCCACATTGGCAGATGTAGCCAGGGAAAGGACGCGGGTAACTGTTGCCTCGGCATTGTTAAACATTAATATATATTTTTTAAAACTTCTATACGCATTTGGCCCCCTCTCCCCAAAGCCCACCCCCAGAATGCGCTAATAAAACTTAACAAAACAATGACCAAACTATTTTCTACTAACAGCAAATTTAATTAAATAAATTATTGGTTTAAAATTTATACTCAAATAAGTCGCGGATAGAATGTCAACTTTTCCTTCTAATTTCAACATTGGCTATTAAATTAATGTATTAGATATTTGAATAGCTAAAGAAGTCAAGGTTAAGTAAAGAAAAAAAGAAGAAATAGGAAGCTTTTTAAGTAAAAAAACAAAAATTCAACAAAATATAATTCAAAAGACAAAGAAGGAGATAAAGAAGGCTTCGTGATTCGCAAAAAATATTGAGAAAAAACCCTTCAAAAGATGCAAAAGTTACTTGTCTGCGGTACTTATATTATTCATGTCTCATATTTTCCCTCTATCTTCTCTTCCTTTCTATAATTCTCTTGATTGGTGAGTTACTTCCTTACATATTCAACGGCAAGAAGCTGAATTCATGAATAATTAATTCTTCCTCTTATTTTCTTTAGAGCTTTGAAATTTGAACTTAGTATGGATATATGGTTTATTTCTCTTCAAATAAATTACGTAATAAATTTCACAATTTTAAAATATAGTTCACGTGCTTGTTGTTTTTTAAATATTGGCGCCATGGAGAACGAGTTTTACCCCAATTGGAATTTTTTTAATTTTCTTTCAAGTTCTTCGATCACTTATACTAAGAAAGATATATTGCTAAAAGCTTTCTATTAATTCAGTTATAAATGATTTTTATACTAAAAAAATGAAGAATTCCAACTCTAGTTAAATGTAAGGTCTTGAATGCATTTATGTCAGTAGATGCTAAGTAGCAAATTCAATATAATTTATAGTATATTATCTTCTCGTTCGTATCTGCTCTAATCCATCTTTTTTTTTCAAATCTAATGCTTTTTTGGAATTATTTAGTTAGAATTTTTACTATAAATAAGGAAAAAACTATAACTTCCTTTGATTTTGGAGCAAACATAGAATTTCAGTTTGGACAAGCAACACGTACTAGGTAAGTAAGATAACATTTTATAGATTTATAGTAAAAATGACAAATCCAATGCCAAAAGTAAATAAAATTAAAAGAAGATAAACATGAACAAGATTAGTATCCCTTGAATCTATTGGAATGGATGGTTCTTCAACCCGGATGTTTCGATTTCCAGGGTTTATTAAGGCCCCAGCCGAAAGGAGAGATTGTTGTTCTTGAAGGAGGGCCTGCTTTTGGGTTTCAAGAACTCGAATGTGGTCCATCACACTTTGCATGGCTCTTCCTACGACCTCTGCATCAAAAGCATGTGGATACTCCCAGATCAATCCGAGCAAATTCTCCTTTTGGAGCTTCTTGTCATCTATACTTAGAATTTCTTGATTGATTTGCCAAGTCTTTCGATGATAACTAAAAAAAAAAAAAAAAACAGAACTAGCAGGAGCAATGGATGGGACACCAGAAGAGCTGATTGAAGAACTCATATTGGGGTTATGAAAGCATTGAAAGTTTAAAAATTGTATTGTTTGCAATGTAAAACATTACTTGTGAAGGTCTATTTATACGCATATCGGGGAGAAGAAATGAATACTATGATTTAATTATCACATCTTGTGTTTTATCTTGAATTAAAAAGTATATAAAAACTCTCAATAAATGTTACTCATTTATGTGCTTCTTCTAAAATCAAATTGGCTTCACCGTGGCATATAGTAGAAATGAGGAAATAAAATTGAGTTGGCAACTTTTGATTAGCGGATAAGAGCGAATTATTAAATTGCACATTGGTCCTCTAGAAAGAATGGTATTTCCGGTGTTCGTTTAGGTTACTATATGTTAATGAAGTTTATATTGTGATAAAGAGGTGATTATTCTTCATAGTCAAGTAATCGAAAAATTTGAATCTGTTTGTGCAAATTATTTGGACAACATCTCATTACGAAATTCAATATAAATTTTATACTTTGGGTCATACTTCTTCTCTCACAAAATTTAAGGTAGAAAATTTCAAAATTAAAACACTATCGAATCCCACCCAATGGTAAAATTAGCACCACAAATGATCCATATAACATTTTGTAGAGGGTTAATCGGAGGAAAAATTCTATTCTGAGATGACGAAATCAATATGGAGCCAAGACCAGATATAGGAAATATAATTGTCTTTGTTTTTGAGGAAAACCGGAAATATAATTGTCTTAATACTTAATATTTTTTTTAAAAAATAAATTAGTACTTCTATATAAAAAAATGTCAATATTCATTTTTGAAACACGGATGCTATGAAGTTTAGTTAAATAATCCCACACATTATTATTTTATATATCTTTAAAAAATTCATCCTCACAATTTTTTCCTATTTTATTAAAAATAATACTGTCTCACTTTTATTAGTATTAAAAAAATCTCACTATTTATTACAATGAAATTTAATATTTTCTCTAACTAGACCTTCAGTTTATATTTACTATGTAGCAAATTCTTTCAAATAATTAATGGAAAAACTAAAAAAAAAGAAGCAAAAATGTAACAAGCAAAACCTAGTACGTAAAATGCTGCTAGATGGACTTATTTTAAGGGGGGAAAGAAGATAAACGGGAATAAAATTTGCTTAGAATAATTATGACTATTATTTATTGAACGCACACATAATTCATATCTTATAATCTCATTTGTGTTCTTATTCTTCCTTGTACAAATCAATACTCATATCATCATTTGAACAACCATTTGGTAGGTTCCTCAACATCAATCTTCACTTCGATCTCTGATTTGTGTCCTGGGGCCTTTGAACCCGTGGAAAGTTGTGTTTCTCCACTTATATCTGGAGACTGAAGTGCTGAAACATGAGAACTGGCAGAAGGAACCAACGGTGCCGCGCTTTGAGAGATTGGAGCCAAAGAAAGAGAACACATACTTTCGCCAAGAATGGCATCAACTGTAGGTGCTGTTTGCATAAGCAGCCATGCAATTGTTTCGCCGACTGTAGGATGGCTGAGCTTCTTGTTGAGATCAAACAATTGCCGGGAACATTCAACAGGTAGAACAACCCTCCTATCTCGACCGTTAACCTTCAAATGGCGGTCATGGGAACGCTTGTTCTTCACTTTGAAGGTGTTGAATTTGGCTTCAAAAGAGGAGCTCATATTTAGTTCATCACTTCAATAGATGAAATTAAATTTTGTGATGTTTGTGGCGTAAACTTTCACTGTTGAGGGCCTATTTATACACATTTTGGAGAGAAAAACGCGTCGTATGATTTAATCTTCATATCTTGTGGGTTGTACATTGATTTTGAAGGCATAAAAACTGTCCATAAATGTTATTCATTGATTTATACATTTCTTTTTATATCAAATCGGCCATCATATGAATCAACATAGAATTTGGAGGTAATATAACTCAATTGGAAAGTTTTGATTAGCAGAAAAGAATGAACCACTAGGTTAATTGCGTCTTAGGTAGACCACACGAAAATGTCCAAAAGGGTATAGTTCATGTATGTACTGTTAGTTCATTGATATATTCTGTGCCTTTGCCCAAAATTAAACAATAAGCTCTAACAATTTGCACACAAACACAAGCCAAGCAAACCTAGAATTATAATTAATATAATGGCAAGTAAATCAAATATCGTATCCTCAGGGATGATCAAATATCGTTACTCACTTTTGCTTTATTGTTTGGCCAACCAATTCAATTATGAAATGATTAAAATAAACTACAAGGAATACTTAACTAATTAAAATTACCTTAACCAACCTTACTTGCAAGAGGAAATTCAATAGAGAAATATAATACTTCAATGGAAAATACCCATAGAATTACTTGTTGTTGTGTATTTTCGGTGCCCTTATACTCGATTCTATCTCAATCTCCAACAATTTGCACACAAACACAAGGCAAGTCCAGCTACCATTATGATTAGTATAATGGCAATTATTTTAAATCAACAATTTGCACACAAACACAAGGCAAGTCCACCTACCATTATGATTAGTATAATGGCAAGTACTTTAAATATCGTATTATCGGGAATGATCAAATACTATTACTCACTTTTTGTTATATTGTTTAGTTTAACAATTCAATTGTGAAAATGATTGAAATAAACTATTAGGAATAGAAATCTAACTTAACTAATTAAACAAGCTTAACTAATCTTTCTTGTAAGAGAGAATTCTATTGAGAAAAAAATAATTGAATGAAAACCCCCCTAGAATTACCTATGTGATAGAAAAATCTCTTGGTTAATGTATTCTCCTTCTTATGTTTGATAAAATTCCTACATTAGAACTCACTCTATCTCTAAATGAGAGTCCTCTACCCTTAGATTAATTATCTGAAATCTTTTTCTAACCAATTCAACCTGAGAATGTATTTAGATTTTTTAATTTCCAATTAGATTTCTCTAATCACCGAGAGAGGGTTGAGATTCCTATCTCTAGTCACTTAAATCACTCTCATTATTTATATTATGGTCTATTTCACCCTTCATCTGTCAATTCCAAGTGAAAAACCCAACTCATGAATCAACCAACAATCAAGTTTATTCAAGCAATCAAATCCACAAACAATGCAGAAGAGATTGGAGCTCAATCAACAAAGGAAATAAATTCATTCACATAGATAATAACTAGGGTTCATAACCATCCAAGTATTCAAATATTTAGCTCATCATCATATTGCAAATTAAAGAACATAAAGCAACAAAGAAAGAGGAAGAATTGCTCATTCCCAGGTCTCAAATCTTCTCTTCCTCAAGGCTTGGAGTTCTTCAACTTGGTTGTGAAGAGTTGTGTTCTTGAGATTGAATCTTCAAGATTGATTGCTTCTTCTTCAATGATTCCACTCCTCTCTTGATTTCTCTTGCAAGAATTGAGGATTTTGGATGGGATTTTCTCTCAAAACTCTCATCTTTTGGCCTTCTCAAGGAACCCTAGCCGCCCTCCCCTTCAAATGCCCATAGGGGGTATATATATACCTCCCAAAAGGAGAGGAAAAAATGCATAAAATGTTGTTTTGGCCCAAACGGCGCCGCTTAGTGTTGTGTTTTGTTGTCTATGCCTTATACTCAATTTTATCATAATCTTCACCAATTTGCACACAAACACAAGGCAAGTGCACCTACCGTCATGATTAGTATAATGGCAAGCAAGTTAAATTATCCTACCCACGGGGATTGTCAATTACCATTACTCACTTTTCACTCTATTGTTTAGCCTAATAAATTTTTTGTTTATGAAAATGATGTAAATAGCTGATAGAAAAAAAAATCTAACTTAACTAATTAAACTAGCTTAACTAATTTTTGTTTGCAAGAGAGAATTCAATTGAGAAAATAATATTTGAATGGTTAATCCCCTTAGAATTACCTATGTGATAGAAAAGTCCCTTGGTTGATGAATTGCCTTTCTTATGTTTGATGAAATTCCTCAATTAAAACTCACTCTATCTCTAGATGGAAGTTTTCTACTCTTAGATTAATTAGTTGAAATCTCTTTCTAACCAATTCAACCCAAGAATGCATTAAGAATTGTGAATTTCCAATTAGATTTCTCTAATTACCAAGAAGATGTTGAGGTTTCTATCTCTAGTCACCTAAATCATCCACATTGTTTGTGTATGGTCTATTTCATCCTTCCTTTCTCAATTCCAAATAAAAATTTCTAGATTATGAATGAATTATCAATCACCCTTCCTTTCTCAATTCTAAGTGAAAAAATTCTAGATTATACATCAATTATCCACCAAATCAATTCAACCATTCAAACCCACAAACAATCCACAAGAAATTTGAATTCAATCAACCAAGGGAAACAATTCATTCACATAGATAAAATCTAGGGTTCATACCCATCCAAGTATTCAAAAGTTTAGCTCATCAACATATTACAATTCGAACAACATAAAGCAACAAAGAAAGAGGAAGAATTGCTCATTTTCATAGTGGAAATCTTCTATTCTTCAATGCTTGAAGTTCTTCACGTTTTTTTGTTGAGAAAGTTGCAGCTTTTGTCTTGAATCTTCAAGGTGGATGTTCTCCTTCTTCAATGATTCAATCTTCTCTTTGGATTTCTCTTGTAAAATTGATGGATTTGGAGGAGGATTTTGAGTGTTTTCTTGGTGTTTTTCAGCCTCTCTAGCCCTCCAAAATCGTCTGCCTCTTTTTGCCCTAAATGGGTATTTATGTCCAGCCCAAAAGAGAGAGAAAAGTAGTATAAAATCAGCTTCAGATCAACACAAATGGCACTGCTTGGTCCACACCAAGCGGTGCCGCTTGCTCACAGTTTTGGTGCAGTTTTCTGCTGCAAGATTGTGACAGTGGTTTTGACTTCTAGGTGACTTTAGAGCATTAAATAGACTGATCTAGGTCTTAATGTCTTCTTGGAAGTTGTAGATCTTGATATTATATTTCTAAATAGATTTAAATCACTACAATTAGACATCTAGAACCCAAGATATGATTGTTATACCAAACTATGTCAAAACTAGAACACAATGCAGGACAATTGAATTTGCAGCATAAGCAGGGCGGCCAAATGAACTTGGAATGATATAAATTTTATAATTATGAAAACTTCAGAATGTCCTCTATAAATGTATAGAAGATCACTTTTGCATTTGAAATCTCTATAGAGGTCAAAATCTTGCTTGACAATGCTTTACCAAGCTGTTTTGCTCTGCATTTCTCTGTTTTTCTTCACTGTGTAAAATCTTCTTGTTTGCTTCATTTTATTCCAAATATTTAATAAATTCACCTAAAGAAAATAAGAGATAAAGAGAGTGTAAATGGTGATTGAAATACCAAAATTTAACAGAAATTTAAGCTAAAAAAAGATTATTATATGAAGCACAAATATGGAATATCACTTAGAACTCAATATATGGTTATTATACCAAAATGTGTCAAAAATGAAAGCAAATCATGAAAACACTAACTTTGTACTATAAGCAGGGTGGCCAAATGAACTTGGATTGATATAAATTTTACCTTTCTGAAAACTTCAGAATGTCTTCTATAATTGTCGAGTAGGCCACTTTTGGATTTGAAACCTTTAAAGAATCCAAAATCTCACTTGAAAATACTCTATCCTGTTGCCCCGTTCTACATTTTTATTCATTCTAAGTGTATAAAATATCCTTCATTTCTTTATTGTACTCCAAATCTGTAATAAAATCACCTAGAAGAGATAAAAGGAGTGTAAATGGTGATTGAAATATCAAAATTCAACAAAAATTTAAGCTCAAAATGATCATTACATGAAGCACAACTATGACATATCACTTATGTTATAGAAAAAATCCATTGGTTAAATAGTTTTCTCTTATTATGTTTGGTGGGATTCCTATATTAGGGCTATGTTGCGTGTTTTCTATGCCTTTATGCTTAATTTTATCACACTATCTAACAATTTGCACACAAACACTAGGTAAGTGCACCTACCATTATGATTAGTATAATGGCAAGTAAATTTAAATGTCGTATCCACTGGGATGGTTAAATATCATTACTCACTTTCCTCTCCATTGTTTAGCCTATGAAATTTTCTTATGAGATAATAGAAATAATTACTAAGAATAAAAATCTAACTTAACCAATAAAATTCAGTTTAGCTAAAATTTAATTTGCAAGAGAAAATTTCAATTGAGAAAGTAATACTTGAATGGAAAATCCCCCCTAGAATTACCTATGTGATAGAAAAGTTCCTTGGTTGATGAATTGCCCTTCTTGTGTTTGATGAAATTCCTCAATTAGAACTCACTCTATCTCTAGATGGAAGTACTCTACTCTTATATTAATTAGTTGAAATCTCTTTCTAACCAATTGAACCTAAGAATGCATTAAGATTTGTGAATTTCCAATTAGATTTCTCTAATCATCAAGAAAGTGTTGATATTCCTATCTCTAGTCACCCAAATCACTCTCATTGTTTGTGTCATGGTCTATTTCACTCTTCCTTTCTCAATTCCAAGTGAAAATTCCAGATTATGAATCAATTATCAACCAATTCAATTCAAACAATCAAATTCACAAACAATCTATAAGAAATCGGAATTCAATCAACCAATAAAATCAATCATTCACATAGATAATAACTAGGCCTCATAACCATCCAAGTATTCAAGAATTTAGCTCATCAACTTATTACAATTCAAAGAATATAAAGCAACAAAGAAAGAGGAAGAATTGCTCATTTTTATGGCTCAAATATGCTCTTTTTCAAGGCTTGAAGTTCTCCGACTTGGTGGTGAAAAGCTGTGTTCTTGAGCTTGAATCGTAAAGATTGATTGCTCCTTCTTCAAGAACTTGATCTTCTCTCTCGATTTCTCTTGAAAAGATTGATGATTTGGGATGAGATTTTGTGGTTTTTCTCTCAGTTTTTGTAGCCTCCCTCTAACCCTAGTTGTCCTCTATCAATTGTCCTAAAAGGGTATTTATATGCCAGCCCAAAAGAGAGAGAAAAATAGTAGAAAAAAATGGTTCTGTACGACACAAACGGTGCCATTTAGTCCCTTAAAGGAGGCACCATTTGGTCCCATTTTTCTATAGTATTCTTCTGCATGATTGTGACAGTGATTTTGAAATATAGGTGAATTAAGAGCATAAAATTGGTTGGTATAGGTCTTAATGTCTTCATATATGTTTTATATCATGATCTTATCTTTCTAGAGAGCTTTTAATCACCTCAAGTGGACATCTATAACTCAAGATATGATCATTCTATCAAAATGTGTCAAAACTGGGACAAAATCCAGGACAGGTGACTTTGCAATATAAGCAAGGTGGCCAAATGAATTTAGATTGACATAAAATTTACCATTATATAAACTTCAGAATGTCCTCTATAAATTTTTAGAAAATCAATTTCGTATTTGAAATCCCTATAGAGGTTAAAATCCTATTTGAAAATTCTCTACCAGGCTATTTTGCTCATCTTTTATTTGTTTTCTTCATTGCGTAAAATTTCCTTGTTTGCTTCATTCTATTCCAAATCTTCAATAAAATCAAATAAAGCAAAGAAGAGATAAAGGGATTGTAAATGGTGATTGAAACACTAAAATTCAACAGAAATTTCATCTCAAAATGATCATTATATGAAGCACAAATATGAGATATCAGGCTCACTATATCTCTAGATGAGAGTCCTCTACCCTTAAATTAGTTAGCTGAAATCATTTTCTAACTAATTTAACCTAAGAAAGCGTTTAGATTTGTGAATTTCTAATTAGACTGCTCTAATTGCGAGGAAGGTGTTAAGACCCCTATATCTAGCCACCTTAATCACGCCATTAAACCCAATTCATGAATCATAGCAATCAAAATTAATCCAAGAATTCAATTCCACAAACAGTATATAAGAAATTGGAGCTCAATTAATCAAGAAAACAAATTCATTCACAGAGATAATAACTAGGGTTCATAACCATCCAAGTATTCAAATGTTTATCCCATCATATTACAAATCAAAGAACATAAAGCAACAAAGAAAGATAAAGAGTTGCTCATTCTCATGTCTTCAAAGCTCCTCTCCTTCAATGCTTGGAGTTCTTCAACTTGGTTGTGGAGAGGTGAGTTATTGAGCTTGAATCTTCAAGCTTGATATCCCCTTTCTTCAAAGATTCCACCTACTCTCTTGATTTCTATTGCAAGGATCAAGATGTGGAATGTAATTTTTCTCTCAAAACTCTCTCTTTTATTGGCTCTCCCAAACCCTAGCCAGCTCCTCTCAAAATGTCCTATACACACACACACACACACTCCCCCAACAAATGAGAGAGAAAAGTGCAGATTTTTGCACTTCGACTCTAGCGGCGATGGTTCAGGAGGCCCTGCCTAGCCTCTTGTAAATGGCCTTACTTGGATCCTTCCAAGAGATGCCGTTTGCATGCAGTTTCCCTACAGTAGTGCAGTCTTTTTCATCCCTATTCTAAACTAAAATCATAATTGAGACAATTTTTTGACTTCTTAGTGAATTTAAAGCATAAAATCAGATGATCTAGGTCTTTAAGTCTTCATAAAATTGTAGATATAGATCTTAGGTTTTTAAAGAAGTTTGAATCACCGAAATATGATGTCTATAGCTCAAGATATGATCATTTTACTAGACTGTGTCAAAATTGAAACTTCCCAGAAACAATGATTTTGCGCTGTATTTAGGGAGGCCAAATGAGTTTGGATTTACATGAATTTTATCATTTTCAAAATTTTAGAATGTCCTCTATAATTATCAAGAAGGCCACTTCTTTATTTGAACCTTTTAAAGAGGTCAAAACTCTACTTGAAAATGTTCTGTCCTGCTTAGGGGAAGTTTTTAACTCATTTCTTCATTTCAAATGTGCAGAATCTTGTTCCTTGCTTCGTTGCACTCCAAATCTTCAATAAACTCACCGAAAACAAGGGAGGAAATGAAGAGAGTATAAATGGTGATTGAAACATAAAATTTTAAGGTCAAAATGATCATGAAAATAGAGCATAATAGCATATATCATTCATATAATCAACTCTGGTAAATGCAATTAGTTCCTTACAAAATTAGTGCAGGCAACAAACCATATAACATAATCGCAAAATAAATTAATTTCTAAGATGCAGTGCCCTTTTTTGTTCCCCATCAAAGAAAGCCACCTTGGATTGTAGGGGTTTTGTCATGGACCCATACCCGTTTATTGAACAAGAAAAGGATTAAAATTCTTGAGGGATCATGGGGCCTTTTAATTTGTTTTATCTCATTAATTTTGAATGCATTTTTTAGACCCAAGAACAAAAAAAGGAACATGGCTAAGAAATAGACATACATAAAAGAAACACATGTTAGGGTAAATAGATTGTGAAGAAAATAAGAAGACCATTCAGGGATTTTCACCAATTTTTTTTCCCTTTTTGAAATATTTTTTTAAAAAAGACCAAGTTTTTATTTTGTTGAGAGAATAACGTTGAGATATATGAAGAGTAAGACCATGGAACTTTATAGAACCTGAGTTTCACTAGATTGGGTTGTAAGGTCTCAAAATTAATGCTTCAGCCTCGAATTGATTTTGAACATTATACCTGAAGCAGGCCCAGAATAGGTATTACGTGGTCGCGGTTCCTTTAACAACAACGGTAAATTCCAAAAAAAAAAATTGTCTGAAATATAGACTGTGTGTCAATTGATTGGCTGATCTTTTAATTTTTAATAATTATAGGTGCTTAATTGCTTACTCCGTTAGATTTCTAACCGAAATCAAAATTTCCTTTAACTTTTTAAATAAGGAAATTAAAATAAGTGGCTCTTAATGTAGCACCACATCTGCTAATTAGGATTTTAGAGAACATCGGGCTGAGAACTAGGTTTTCAAACCTTAGAATTGAGGACTAGAAGGTCCTAAACTGAGATTGAGGATTGTGAAATGGTTAGCGATGAGTTATAGGAGCTTGTTTGCTAGACCTCTATTGCATGTCTTGTTTTCTTAGCATGAAATCTGGATTTTTATGTGAGCTTTTGTGAAAATATTTTTCTTTCATCAAATAAATCTATCAAGAATAGATAGATCTCTAAATTTCAGTTTGATTTTCTAAGATTTTAAAGCTAAAAATGGAAAAAGACCAAAGATTTTCTTGAAGCATTTCTATTGCTTCATTTTTGTTTGAAATTCTTGAAAGAATAAAATAAAATAGACTGTTTTGTGGTGCACGGAATTTTCAAAGGTTAGAGCTAAATTTCCAGCTTTTCATTTTATAAGAAAATGATTTGGAATAGCCTTGGTTTCCTCAAGAAAATGGCTGAAATTTTACTACAAAAGTTAGTGTAGTTAAGTGCTAAAAGGTAGCACAATATTTGTTTAGAAAAGAGGTCTAAGTCAGAACTTATTTCTTATTTTTATGGATGAACAATATGAAATCTTTGATACATAATATGTTAACCTAAAAGCTTGACTGAGCAACCGTTTGGACAGCTTGCATTACATGTGGAAAAAGATGGAAACTCTTCTATGCAACAATGAGTGCATGTGATAGTTATGATGAAATGAGGACTTGGAATGGACTTATTTCCTGGACATTTTTGCTGAAATATACATCCAAGAAATGAAGTAAATGCTGACTGGTCATGCAAATTAAAAATTGGTGAAATAAGAGATAAAAACAGCCTTGATGATAAAGTGTGATGGCTAAAAGCAACAAGGATATAGTTGAGACTAGTAAGAGATTTTGTGAGGAATCAAGCCTTAGAAATAAAAAGGGATTTAATGGCCTTAAAGTTGAAGGAAAAGAACTGGAATCTTGCATAAATATATACTAAAGTGTATGCTTGAAGAGCAAATAGTTTGGACAGCCTAAAACCTAGTAACAAAGCTAATATACCCATCACTTACAAGATCTAGTAGTAGTTTGAGTAGTTATGATAGGAATGGTTAAAAAGGACCTCAATTTCCAGACTTTTAGGCATAATCATAAGCTAACAAGAGGCTGAATTTCTGGAAGTTTAAAGACCTTATAACCGGCCAATGTAAAGAAAGAAAAAGGAGACAAAATAGATCAAGATATAAACAACTAGGAAATCAAAGATGATGGAATTTGTTTGAATCAAAATTTAAGAATAAGGATAGAAATAATAGAAATAGGATAGGGTATCCAAGAGAAGAATATTAAGATAGTAGAATCATGCATGTTCATAAAAAATAGGAAAAAAATAAAAAGAGATATAATAAAATAGTTGTTAGAGGAAAATTTCGACAACGTTCTAAGACTTTGGATATTACTAATACTTTGAATCTCCATTGGTAATAAAGTAATTTAGTTAATCTCTAATATTATAATTAATCTTAAAATAAGAGAATTTACCTCGTAAAATGTGTAACACGTGAAGAAGTTCCTTAGGACTATTTTTCTTACTCTACTCAAAATGAGTACGTTATATGGTAGTAAGTGATATTCCATATTTGTGCTTCATATAATAATCTTTTTTGAGCTTAAATTTCTATTAAATTTTAGTTTTTCAATCACCATTTACACTCTCTTTATCTCTTATTTGCTTTAGGTGAGTTTATTAAATATTTGGAATAAAATTAAGCAAACAAGAAGATTTTACACAATGAAGAAAAACAGAGAAATGCAGAGCAAAACAGCTTGGTAAAGAATTTTCAAGTAGGATTTTGACCTCTATAGAGATTTCAAATGCAAAAGTGATCTTCTATAAATTTATAGAGGAAGTCTTAAGTTTTCATAATGGTAAAATTTATATAATTCTATTTTCATTTGTCTGCCCTGCTTATGCTGCAAATTCAAATGTCTTGCATTGTGTTCTAGTTTTGACACATTTTGGTATAACGATCATATCTTGCGTTCAAGATGTCCAATTTTGGTGATTAAAATCTCTGTAGAAATATAAGATCAAGATCTACAACTTTTATGAAGACGTCAAGATCTATATTAGCTGATTTCATGCTCTGAATTCACCTAAAAGTCAAAACCATTGTCACAGTCTTGCAGCAGAAAACTGCACCAAAACTGGGAGCAAGCGGCACCGTTTGGTGTGGACCAAGTGGTACCATTTGTGTCGATCTGAAGCTGTTTTTCTACTACTTTTCTCTCTCTTTTGGGCTGGATATAAATACCCATTTAGGGCAAAAAGAGGTAGATGGTTTTGGAGGGCTAGAGAGGCTGAAAAACACCAAGAAAACACACAAAATCGTCCTCCAAATCCATCAATTTTGCAAGAGAAATCCAAAGAGAAGATTGAATCATTGAAGAAAGAGAACATCCACCTTGAAGATTCAAGACAAAAGCTACAACTTTTTTAACAAAAACGTGAAGAACTTCAAGACTTGAAGAAGAGAAGATTTCTACCATGAAAATGAGCAATTCTTCCACTTTATTTGTTGCTTTATGTTCTTTGAATTGTAATATGTTAATGAGCTAAACTTTTGAATACTTGGTTGGGTATGTGATATTCCATTTTTGTGCTTCATATAATAATCTTTTTTAGCTTAAATTTCTTTTAAATTTTGTTCTTTCAATCACCATTTACACTCCCTTTATCTCTTATTTGCTTTAGGTGAGTTTATTAAAGATTTGGAATAAATGTAGCAAACAAGAAGATTTTACACAATGAAGAAAAACAGAGAAATGCATAGTAAAACAGCTTGGTAAAGAATTTTCAAGCAGGATTTTGACCTCTATAGAGATTTCAAATGCAAAAGTGTTGTGTTGTTTTGCATTCCCTTATACTTAATTTTATCACAATCTCTAACAATTGGACACAAACACTAGGCAAGTGCACCTATCGTTATGATTAGTACAATGGTAAGTAATTTAAATATCGTATCCACAGGGATGATCAAATACCATTACTCACTTTTCACTCTATTGTCTAGCCTATCAAATTTGCTTGTAAATATGATAGAAACAAACTATTAGGAATGAAAATCTAACTTAAACAGAAATATTCAGTTTATCTAAATTTTAGTTTGCAAGAGAAAATTCAATTGAGAGAGTAATACTTGAATGGAAAATTCCCCTAGAATTACCTATGTGATAGAAAAGTCTCTTGGTTAATGAATTCCCCTTCTTATGTTTGATGAAATTCCTAAATTAGAACTCACTCTATCTCTAGATGAAAGTCCTCTACTCTTAGATTAATTGGTTGAAATCTCTTCCTAACCAATTCAACCTAAAAATGCATTTACATTAGTGAATTTCCAATTAGATTGTACTAATTACCAAGAAGATGTTGAGGTTCCTATCTCTAGTCACCTAAATCATCCCCATGATTTGTGTATGGTCTATTTCACCCTTCCTTTCTCAATTCCAAGTGAAAAATCCAGATTATGAGTCAATCAACAACTGAATTGATTCAAGCAATCAAACCCCCAAATTAGATTTTTCTAATTACCAAGAAGATGTTGAGGTTTCTATCTCTAGTCACCTAATCATCCCCATTGTTTGTATATGGTCTATTTCACCATTCCTTTCTCAATTCCAAGTGAATAAATCCAGATTATGAATCAATTAATAGCTGAGTCAATTCAAACAATCAAACCCACAAACAATCCACAAGAATTCGGAATTCAATCAACCAAGAAAACCAATCATTCACATAGAAAATAACTAGGGTTCATAACCATCCAAGTATTCAATAATTTAGCTCATCAACATATTACAATTCAAAGAAAATAAAGCAATAAAGAAAGAGTAAGAATTTCTCATTTTCATGGCTCAAATCTTCTCTTCTTCAAGGCTTGGAGTTCTCCAACTTGGTTGTGGAAAGTTGTGTTCTTGAGCTTGAATCTTCAAGATTGATGTTCTCCTTCTTCAAAGATTTGATCTTCTCTCATGTTTTCTCTTGCAAAGATTGACGATTTTGGGAGAGGTTTTGGGATGTTTTCTCTCTGTTTTTCTCCTCTCTGGAACCCTAGACGGCCGCCCCTCCAAATGCCCAAAAAGGGTATATATATGCCTCCCAAAAAGAAAGCAACAATTGCAGAAAATTATGTTTCTGCCATAACGGTACCGTTTGGATTATTGGTGAATTCAGAGCATTAAATCGGACGATATAGATTTTCTTTCCTTCATAAAAGTTGTAGCTAATACTCTGACGGTTCTACAGAGCTTTGAATCACCTCCATTGGACATCTACAACTCCAGATATGGTAATTAAACCACAATGTATCAAAACTGGAATCAAATCTAGAATTACTGATTTTGCACTGTATGTAGGTTGACCAAACGAATTTGGATTGATGTAAATGTTACAATTCTGTAAACTTCAGAATCTCTTCTATAATTATCTAGAAGACCACTTTTGCATTTGAAATCTTCATAGAGGTTAAAATCCCACTGGAACTTTCTCTACCAGGCAGTTTCTCCTCTGCATTTCTCTGTTTTTCTCTTCATTGTACAAAATCTCCTTGTTTGCAAATAAGAGATAAATGGAGTATAAATGGTGATTAAAACACTAAAATTTAACATAAATTTAAGCTCAAAATGATAATTATGTTGAGTACAAATATTGAATATCAAACTCCCCCACACTTAGACATTGCTTGTCCCCAAGCAATACTTCAAAATAACTAAGAAATTTGAACAATAATACACAAGCAATAACAAGTGTTTTAAAGCATTACAAAGGACTGCAAAACAGAGAAGGCATTATTTCTTGAGAAATCTTGAGCAATATACACAATCAATCTAAAAGTCATCCCAAATACCCATCACAAAGATTAAACAATCACCCCCTTGCCTTACAATGCAAGCAAGAATCCGTGTGTGTTGTGTTTCCAGCCAATACAAATGCTCAATGATATTCTATATTTGTGCTTCATATAATTATCATTTTGAGCGTGATTTTATGTTAAATTTTGGTGTTTTAATCACCATTTATACTCCTTTTATCTCTTATTTGCTTTAGGTGATATTATTGAAGATTTGGAATTAAATGAAGCAAATAAGGGAAATTTACACAATGAAGATCAATAGAGAAATGCAGAGGAAAAACAGACTGGTAGACATATTTCAAGTTAGATTTTGACCTCTATAAAGATTTCAAATACAAAAGTGGTATTCTAGACAATTATAGAGGACATTCTAAAGATTTCAGAATAGTAAAATGTGTGTCAATCTGAGTTCATTTGCCTAACCTAATTATGCTGCAAAGTCACCTGTTCTGCATTGGGTTCCATTTTTGACACAGTTTGGTATAATGATCATATCTTGCGTTCTAGATGCCCAATTGATGTGATTCAAATCTCTGTGGACAGCTAAGATCCTGATATACAACATTCATGAAGACATAAAGACATAGATCAGCCGATTTGTGGGTCGGAATTCACCTAGAAGTTAAAACAGTGTCACAGTCGGGCAGCAGAAACTTGCACCAAAACTGGGGACAAGCGGCGCCGTTTGGTGTGATATAAGCGGCGCCGTTTGTACCGATCTGAAGCTGCTTTTAAGCTGCATTTATCTCTCTTTTGGGGCAGATTTTGATACCCCTTTAGGGCAGAAACAAGAGAGAAGGCTGGGAGGCTCCAAAAACAACAAAAACTCACTCAAATCCCATCCCAAATCTTCATCTTTGCAAGAGAAATCAAGAGAGAAGATTGAATCTTTGAAGAAGGAGAACATCCACCTTGAAGATTCATGGAAAAAGCTGCAATTTCGTCCATGCTACAGTGACGAATTTCAACCTTGAAGAAGAGAGGATTCCTACCATGAAAATGAGCAATTCTTTCTCTTTCTTTGTTGGTTATTGTTCTATGAATTGTAATATGTTGATGAACTAAACTTTTGAATACTTGGATGGGTATGAACCCTAGTTTTTATCTATGTAAATGAATTGTTTCCTTGGTTGATTGAGTTTGAATTTCTTGTGGATTGTTTGTGGGTATGAATGGTTGAATTGATTGAGTGGATTATTCATGCATAATCTACAATTGTGTTCACTTGAAATTGAGAAAGGAAGGGTGATTGACAATTGATTCAAAATCTGGAAATTTGCACTTGGAATTGAGAAAGGAAGGGTGAAATAGACCATACACAAACAATGGAGATGATTTAGGTGACTAGAGATAGAAATCTAAATATCTTCTTGATAATTAGAGAAATCTAATTGGAAATTCACAATTCTTAATGCATTCTTGGGTTGAATTGGTTAGAAAGAGATTTCAACTAATTAATCTAAGATTAGAGAACTTTCATCTAGAGATAGAGTGAGTTCTATCATTGGAATTTTATTAAACATAAGAAGTGAAATTCATCAACCAAGGGACATTTCTATCACATAGGTAATTCTAGGGGGATTAACCATCCAAGTATTATTTTCTCAATTGAATTCTCTCTTGCAAACAAAAATTAGTTAAGTTAGTTTAATTAGCTAAGCTAGACTTCTATTCCTAGTAGTAATTTCAATAATTTTCACAACCAAATTTGATAGGCTAAACAATAGAATAGAAAGTGAGTAATGATATTTAACCATCCCCGTGGATACGATATTGAATTTACTTGCCATTATACTACTCATAACGATAGGTGCACTTGCCTTGTGTTTGTGTGCAAATTGTTGAGGATTGTGATAAAAATTTAGTATAAAGGCATAGAAATAAAACACAACACTCAACAATTATAAGAGTGAATTTCATGTTATTGGCCAAGGAATTCTCATCAAGAAAGCATAATACCCCATAAGCCCGACATTCACAAAACCTCTCCACTAATACGGCAACCAAATTTTAACCTCGATTAGGTAGGACTTTCATGCTTGTAACTTTAGGCTCAGGGAAAGTTTAGGGTATCAAACGAAAGGTAAGGAATTCAAAGTCAAAGAAATGAGAGCTAAAGAGAAAGGAATGAGACATAAAACAAAAGCAATAACCCATATTAGCCACAAGGAATATCACCATTCCCCTACATTCAACCATAAACTCCTATTCTCTACAAAATCACCTCACTTTGAATTCAACCACTTGCACACATTATGCTTCAACCCACACCTTTTCCATCATCACCATCTTTGTCAACCCATAAATTTAACCTCAATCATGACAAAATTCACAATAATAATAATGAAAACATATATACATCTTGAAGGCATCAAGAAATGTAAGAAGCCTTCTCAATAATAGACAAATATATAACAAAATTTTTCTCTCTTTTTTCTCTTTTTTTTCTTTTTTTCTTTTTTTTCGATTGAGATTTAATCCAATTCCCGATCATATAAGGTCATCTCACCACTCTTTTCTTTTGTTTTTCTTTTTTTTCATAAAGCCTATTTTTTTTCTATCATCTTCCATTCCACCCATTGTTCAAATTTCCACAATACCCTTTGCTATCTTAAGTGTAAAAATGCATTAAGCTCTCGCAAAGAAGGGTTAAATATAAAAAGTGGAATTTAAAATTTGAAAGAAGGAAAAATCTAAATTATAGATTGAAACATTTATGCACAAAGGCTTCAAGAAAGGGTACTATGGTTAAAATAAAGAGCGGTGGCTAGAAAGGCTCAATCGGGACAAAGAAGGCCTATTACCATCATTTCAAGATCAAACTAAGGTTACTTACTCATTTCGCCTCAAGGCAAGTGAATGTGGGTTCTAGGATAAAATTTATGTTGAATTCTAAGGCCAATAACACAAGATTCAACTCCATAATCATCACAACAAAAGCAAAGTGGAAATGTGCTTAAATGATAAATTCTATACAAGCAAGGAATACAAGGGGTGCTTACTTAATCTAAGTTTAAGGTACTAGTTATGACCTTTAGAACGCTTGTATAATTACTCTTTGAGAAAAGATTAAACATGCAATTTTTAAAATACCTTGAAGATTCCAAAAATAAAAACAAGCAAATTCAATGAAAAATCATAAAAATAGCCTACACTACTAAAGCCAACTCCCCCACACTTAAAACAACATTGTCCACAATGTTGGGGAAGAAACTCAAAAGACTAGAAATAGAAATTTAAAGTTCACTCCAAACAACCAAACACAAAAAAAGGTTAACAAAATGGTTGTTTCGTACGTGAAGGCTGGACGAACCCATATGAGCAGCAAGCTGCACCTTCTATATACTACACAATAAGAATAAATGAGAGAAAGTTAGAAACCAGGACAAAATTAAAATTCAAGCATAAAAACATAGGAAGAAAATAAAGAAAGAGAATGAGAAAAAGAGAAAAGAGAACTCCCCTGATGTAGCGTTCATACACCACTTGCTCCACCACTAGGTTCGGAGCTAGCTCCTCTCTCCTCTTTTTTTTTAACATCTGCAAATAGTGCTGCAAACGTCGCTGTTTCACTTTTTTTTCTTTTTTAACCAAGACTACAAACATGCAACCAAATTCAACAACTAATTTTAACAAAATAATAACTCAAGAACATAAAAATTACACCAAACAACACACAACATAAATTTCCATAACTCAAAATAATTAAAACTTGAAACTCAAAGCCAAACTTGAAACTCTAAACTATGTACAGATCACTTATCTTCCAGATCATGGAGGATTAAAGAAACTTTTTCAAGTCCCTTAGGATCCCCTCCATGATAGAGTTTGAGGCGATCACCGTTAACTTTAAATATTCCTTTATCTGGATGTGCAACCTCCACTACACCATAAGGGTAGACCTTGTTTACTACAAACGGTCCTGACCATCGAGATTTGAGCTTTCCGGGAAAGAGCCTCAACCGAGAATTGAACAATAATACTTGATCTCCTTCCTTAAATTCTCGGTTTGGCAACACATGTTTGTCGTGCCATTGCTTCACCTTCTCCTTGTAAATTCGTGAATTATCATAGGCTTCTCTCCTCCATTCATCAAGTTCGTTGATTTGGAGCATTCTTTGCTTTCCTACAATGTTAAGATCAAAGTTAACCAACTTGATAGCCCAATATGCTTTATGCTCAACCTCCACCGGCAAATGACAAGATTTCACATAAACCAATCTATATGGAGTAGACCCAATGGAAGTCTTGTATGCTGTCCTATATGCCCACAAAGCATCATCAAGCTTAACACTCCAATCCTTTCTAGTATGCTCAACAATCTTTTCCAAAATTCTTTTGATTTCTCTATTAAAAACTTCTACTTGACCACTAGTTTGAGGGTGATACGGGGTCGCCTTCTTGTGAGTAACACCTAATTGAAGCAAGACTTTCTCAAGTTGTTGGTTACAAAAGTGGGTTCCCCTATCACTTATTATAGCTCTAGGAATGCCAAAGCGAGTAAACAATTTCTTCAAGAACTTAAGAACCACTCTAGCATCATTTGTGGGCAAAGCTTGGGCTTCGACCCATCTAGATACATAATCAACTGCGACCAAAATATATGTATTACCAAAAGATTTTGGAAAAGGACCCATGAAATCAATACTCCAACAGTCAAATACTTCACAAACTTGAAATGTAGAGAGAGGCATTTCATGTCTTTTTGAGATATTACCTGTCCGTTGGCAATTATCACACTTTTCAACATACCTTTGGACATCCTTAAACAAATTCGGCCAATAGAATCCCGACTCTAGTACCTTTCTGGCTATCCCATTAGCTTGATAATGACCACCGGCCGGACCTTTATGGCAATGCTCCAAGATGTCCATATTCTCGGGGTATACTACACATCTCCTTATGATTTGATCTGCACATATTTGAAACAAATATGGATCCTCCCAAAGATAATACTTTAACTCCGAAAAGAATTTCTTCTTTTGTTGAGGAGTCAAGTTCTTTGGTAAGATCCGACCTACAATATAGTTAGCATAATCTGCAAACCAAGGAGTGTGATCACTGTGACTTACAACCGAGTATAACCTCTCGTCAGGGAATGTATCATTGATGTCTTTCTCATTCAATCGCTCCAAATGTGGGTTCTCCAATCGTGATAGATGATCGGCAGCAAGATTTTCTACTCCCTTTTTGTCCCTTATCTCCAAATCAAATTCCTGCAACAAAAGTACCCACCGAATTAGTCTAGGCTTTGCATCATGTTTGTTAAGAAGATATTTGAGCGATGAATGGTCAGTATAAATAATGACTTTAGACAAAATGAGATAAGGTCGAAATTTTTCAAAAGCAAAAACAACAGCAAGCAGCTCCTTCTCAGTTGTAGTGTAATTCTCTTGTGCTTCTGTTAAGGTCTTGCTTGCATAGTATATTGGTTGAAAATACCTTTCTCTCCTTTGTCCAAGTACTGCTCCTACTGCAAAATCACTTGCATCGCACATTAGTTCAAAGGGAAGGGACCAATCGGGGGTAACCAAGATGGGAGACTCTATCAGTTTTTGTTTCAACAAATTGAACGCAAAGAAACAATTTTCATCAAACACAAAGGCCACATCTTTTTCAAGTAAATTTGTGAGAGGTTTGGAAATTTTAGAAAAATCCTTTATAAACCTTCTATAGAAACCAGCATGACCAAGAAAACTTCTAATTGCCTTCACCGAAGTTGGTGGTGGTAATTTCTCTATGGTTTCTATCTTGGCTTTATCAACCTCTATGCCCTTGCTAGAAATCTTATGCCCCAAAACAATACCTTCTTTAACCATAAAATGACATTTCTCCCAATTCAAAACTAAATTGGTTTCTTCACATCTTTGCAAATCCTTTTCAAGATTTTTCAAACAAAGTTCAAAGGAATCACCAAAGACAAAGAAATCATCCATAAAGACTTCCATAATATCCTCCACTAGACCTTCAAAAATAGCTAACATGCATCTTTGAAAAGTAGCAGGAGCATTACAAAGACCAAATGGCATACGACGGTAAGAAAAAGTACCATAAGGACAAGTAAAAGTAGTTTTCTCTTGATCTTCCGGGGCTATTGGAATTTGAAAATACCACGAAAACCCATCAAGAAAAAAATAATACCTATGATCCGCGAGTCTCTCAAGCATTTGATCAATGAAAGGTAGTGAAAAATGATCCTTTCGAGTGGCATCATTGAGCTTCCGGTAATCGATGCATACCCTCCACCCCGTCACGGTCCTCATGGGAATCAACTCGTTTTTCTCATTGGGTACCACGGTCATCCCTCCTTTCTTAGGGACTACTTGGACAGGACTAACCCATGGACTATCAGAGATAGGATAAATAAGACCGGCATCAAGAAGCTTGATTACCTCTGCTTTACCACTTCCTTCATGTTTGGATTTAACCTTCTTTGGGGTTGCACCACTGGCTTGAAGTCTTCTTCCATCAATATTTTGTGGCTGCAAAATGAAAGACTAATACCATTGATGTCGGAGATTTTCCATGCCATTGCCTTTTTATGCTTCTTTAACACTTTGATGAGCTCTTGTTTCTGTTGTTTTTGCGAATTGTTTGCAATGATCACCGGAAGTTTAGAATTATCTGCAAGAAAAACATACTCCAAATGATCCGGTAACTTTTTCAGCTCCAACTCCGGGGGATCTCCAATGGAAGATTTCATTCTACTCTCTTTTTCCCTTTCAATCTTCTCAAACATCATCCCTTTTGTTGTGAATGGGGATGACTCCAAATGTGCTATAATTTCATCAACTTCATGCTGTCCCTCCTTTATTTCTTCACCTTGAAATAGAGATATTTCCAAAGGGTCAGCAATCAATAATTCTTGCACATAATCGGAGACAATGTTACCAATAACATCTATCCTATAACAAGAATCATCATGATCAAAAGAATGTTTTATAGCCTCGGGAACTTTAAAAATAACCTCTTCTTCTCCTACCATAAGGGTCAATTTTCCTTCACATACATCTATATTAGCCTTAGCGGTAGCTAGAAAAGGTCTCCCTAAAATTAATGGTACATCAATATCCTCATTCATATCAAGTATCACAAAATCAACAGGAAATATGAATTTATCAACTTTCACAAGCACATCTTCAATAATTCCCCTAGGATACTTAACCGATCTATCTGCCAATTGAATGCTCATCCTAGTAGGTTTAGGTTCACCCAACCCCAACTTTTTAAACATGTCATATGGCAACAAATTAATGCTAGCTCCTAAATCTGCTAATGCTCTACCAATTGACAAACTACCAATAGTGCAAGGGATAGTGAAACTCCCTGAATCCTTTAGATTTTGGGGTAACTTGTCTTTGTTCTGAAGAATGGCTGAACATTCCTCGTTCAATGTCACCATTGAGAACTCTTCTAGCTTTCTTTTCTTGGAAAGGATCTCTCCTTTAAGAATTTAGCATATCTTGGCATCTGCGAAAGAGCTTCAACAAAAGGTAAGTTGAAATGCAATTGCTTAAAGAGTTCGAGAAATTTACCAAATTGTTCGTCCTTTTTCTCTTGTTGAAGTCGGGCAGGATATGAAATTTTGGGCTTGTATTCTGAAAATTTCTTTTTCTTTTGTGCTTCTTTCTTCTCAATCCTTCATTCATCATCAACATGCAATGGTTCTTCTATCTTCTCTTTTTCTCTTTCTTGCTCCTTTTTCTTTGGAACCTCCAATTCCTTCCCACTCCTCAAAGTGATGGCTTTAGCATGTTCTCTTGGATTCGGCTCGGTATTGCTTGGGAGCTTTCCAACTTTCCTTTCCGAAACAAGCTTCGCCAATTGGCCTATTTGATTTTCCAAGTTGTGAATAGAAGCCTCTTGGTTCCTTAGGGATGCTTCTTGAATTTGGAACCGATTTTCGGTTGCCGCAATAAACTTTGTCATTAATTCCTCAAGGTTAGACTTCACCGGTGGTTGAGGAGGTGGAGGAGGTTGATGTTCGTAAGGAAGAGATGGTTGGGGTCGAGAGCTTGATGAAGATTGAAAACCAGGAGGATGTAGCAGCCTTTGTTGCCCTTTATTACTCCATGAAAAGTTTGGATGATTCCGCCACCCCGAATTATAAGTATTGCTATAAGGATTGTTAGGCTGCCTTCCTCCTCCAAGATAGTCCACATGCTCCAATGACGATGTATTAGAAGTTCCCATTATTTGGCATTCATGATTTGGATGACCACCACCGCAAAAGTCACAAGCCATCATCACTTGGGAGATTGGAGGTGAACGACTCAAACTTTTGATCTTCTTGTTTAGGGCATCAAACTTAGCCTCCAAAGCCGTCATCATATCTACATTGTGTACTCCACTAGCCTTGGCTTTCGGTCTAGGATTCCTCCATTGGTAATTGTTCATTGCAATATTTTCAATAAGGTCTTGTAACTCTTCTGGTGTCTTCAAATTTGTAGTTCCTACCGAAGAAGCATCAATGAGTTGCTTGGAAGGGAAATTTAACCCACTATGGAATGTTTGCATTTGCAGCCCCAAATCTAGACCATGATGTGGGCATTTTCTCAATAGCTCCTTTCATCTCTCCCAAGAATCATATAAGCTCTCACTCTCCATTTGTTGAAAAGAGAAGATGTCATTCCGTAGCTTGGCTGTCCTTGCCGGAGGGAAATATTTAGCGAGAAACTTCTCGGCAAGATCGTTCCATGTAGTAATAGACCCCGGTGGAAGTGACTTCAACCATGACTTGGCTCGATCCCTCAATGAAAATGGAAATAGTCGAAGGCGGATAGCATCTTCGGAAGCCCCGTTAATCTTGAAAGTATCACATATTTCCAAGAAGTTGGCAATGTGAGCATTTGGGTCTTCGTCCGGTAAACCATCGAATTGTACCAATTGTTGAACCATTTGGATGATATTTGGCTTGATCTCAAAATTGTTTGCTTCAACTCTTGGCCGAGCAATGCTTGACTCCGTTCCTTAAAAAGAAGGTCGTGCACAATCTCCCATAGTTCTTTGCCTTGCATTCCCATTATGTGTCATATTGTTCACTTGTTGAATATTTTCACCTTCAATTTCAACTCCCTCAAGCACTACTTCAAGATTGATACCCCTTGGATCCCAATGAAAAATCTGTTCAACTTGGGAATTAGGTTGAGCCAATTCCTCCAAATCACTTGAGATCATAAACCAAAACAAATTCACACCTTCACCACAAATCAAAGTAAACGTTTAATGCAAACAATTTTTATTTTTCTTCTCCAAAACAAAAAAGAGAAAAAAAACAGAACAACAACTTAAACAAAACAAAAACAGAGGAACACAAAATAAGTACTTCAATTCACCAATAACTAACAAAATTTCAAACAAGAAAATAAATGCTAATACTAGTAACAAGTATTACACAAATAACAAGTAAAATGACTAAATCAATAGAGTTTGAGCTTTCCTAATAATGACCAATTATTCCCCTGCAACAGCGCCAAAAACTTGTTGTGTTGTTTTGCATGCCCTTATACTTAATTTTATCACAATCTCTAACAATTAGACACGAACACTAGGCAAGTGCACCTATCGTTATGATTAGTACAATGGCAAGTAATTTAAATGTCGTATCCACAAGGATGATCAAATACCATTACTCACTTTTCATTCTATTGTCTAGCCTATCAAATTTGCTTGTAAATATGATAGAAACAAACTATTAGGAATGAAAATCTAACTTAAACAGAAAAATTCAGTTTATCTAAATTTTAGTTTGCAAGAGAAAATTTCAATTGAGATAGTAGTACATGAATGGAAAATTCCCCTAGAATTACCTATGTGATAGAAAAGTCTCTTGGTTAATGAATTCCCCTTCTTATGTTTGATGAAATTTCTAAATTAGAACTCACTCTATCTCTAGATGAAAGTCCTCTACTCTTAGATTAATTGGTTGAAATCTCTTCCTAACCAATTCAACCTAAAAATGCATTTACATTAGTGAATTTCCAATTAGATTGCACTAATTACCAAGAAGATGTTGAGGTTCCTATCTCTAGTCACCTAAATCATCCCCATGGTTTGTGTATGGTCTATTTCACCCTTCCTTTCTCAATTCCAAGTGAATAAATCCAGATTATGAATCAATTAATAGCTGAGTTAATTCAAACAATCAAACCCACAAACAATCCACAAGAATTCGGAATTCAATCAACCAAGAAAACCAATCATTCACATAGAAAATAACTAGAGTTCATAACCATCCAAGTATTCAATAATTTAGCTCATCAACATATTACAATTCAAAGAACATAAAGCAATAAAGAAAGAGTAAGAATTTCTCATTTTCATGGCTCAAATCTTCTCTTCTTCAAGGCTTGGAGTTCTCCAACTTGGTTGTGGAAAGTTGTGTTCTTGAGCTTGAATCTTCAAGATTGATGTTCTCCTTCTTCAAAGATTTGATCTTCTCTCATGTTTTCTCTTGCAAAGATTGACGATTTTGGGAGAGGTTTTGGGATGTTTTCTCTCTGTTTTTCTCCTCTCTGGAACCCTAGACGGCCGCCCCTCCAAATGCCCAAAAAGGGTATATATATGCCTCCCAAAAAGAAAGCAACAATTGCAGAAAATTATGTTTCTGCCAAAACGGTACTGTTTGGATTATTGGTGAATTCAGAGCATTAAATCGGACGATATAGATTTTCTTTCCTTCATAAAAGTTGTAGATAATACTCTTATGTTTCTACAGAGCTTTGAATCAGCTCCATTGGACATCTACAACACCAGATATGGTAATTACACCACAATGTATCAAAACTGGAATCAAATCCAGAATTACTGACTTTGCACTGTATGTTGGTTGATCAAACGAATTTGTATTGATGTAAATGTTACCATTCTGAAAACTTCAGAATCTCTTCTATAATTATCTAGAAGACCACTTTTGCATTTGAAATCTTCATGGAGGTTAAAATCCCACTGGAACTTTCTCTACCAGGCAGTTTCTTCTCTGTATTTCTCTGTTTTTCTCTTCATTGTACAAAATCTCCTTGTTTGCTTCATTTAATTCCAAATCTTCAATAATCTCTCCTAAAGCAAATAAGAGATAAATGGAGTATAAATGGTGATTAAAACACCAAAATTTAACATAAATTTAAGCTCAAAATGATAATTATGTTGAGTACAAATATTGAATATCAAAAAGTAATCTTCTAGACATTTATATAGGACATTCTGAAGTTTTCAGAATGGTAAAATTTATATCATTCCAAGTTCATTTGGCCTCCCTGCTTATGATGCAAATTCAAATGTCCTGCATTGTGTTCCAGTTTTGACACAGTTTGGTATAACGATCATATCTTGCATTCTAGATGTCCAATTTCTGTGATTAAAAGCTCTGTATAAATCTAAGATCACGATATAAAACTTTCACGAAGACATCAAGACCTATATCATCCGATTGCATGCTCTGAATTCACCTAGAAATCAAAACCACTGTCATAGTCTTGTAGTAGAAAACTGCAGCAAAACTGGGAGCAAGCGGCGCCGTTTGGTGTGGACCAAGTGGCACCAATTGTGTCGATCTAAAGCTATTTTTCTACTATTTTTCTCTCTCTTTTGGACTGGATATAAATACCTATTTAGGGCAAAAAGAGGCAGACGACTAGAGTGAGGAGAAAATAGCAAAAACACATCAAAAACTCACTCCAATCCCATCTCAAATCTTCATCTTTGCAAGAAAAATCAAGAGAGAAGATTGAATTCTTGAAGGAGGACATCCACCTTGAAGATTCAAGACAAAAGATGCAATTTTCTCAACGCTACAGTGACGAATTTCAGCCTTGAAAAAGAGGAGATTTCCACCATGAAAATGAGCAATTCTTCCTCTTTCATCGTTGCTTTATGTTCTTTAAATTGTAATATGTTGATGAGCTAAACTTTTGAATAGTTGGATGGATATGAACCCTAGATTTTATCCATGTGAATGAATTTTTTTCCTTGGTTGATTGAATTCAAATTTCTTGTGGATTGTTTGTGGCTTTGAATGGTTGAATTGATTTGGTGGATAATTGATGTATAATCTGGAATATTTTCACTTGAAATTGAGAATGGAAGGTGATTGATAATTGATTCATAATCTGAAATTTTCACTTGGAATTGAGAAAGAAATGGTGAAATAGACCATACACAAACAATGGGGATGATTTAGGTGACTAGTGCTAGAAACCTCAACATCTTCTTGGTAATTAGAGAAATATAATTGGAAATTCACAATTCTTAATGCATTCTTGGGTTGAATTGGTTAGAAAGAGACTTCAACTAATTAATCTAAGAGTAGAAAACTTCCATCTAGAGATAGAGTGAGTTTTAATTGAGGAATTTCATCAAATATAAGAAGGGTAATTCATCAACCAAAGGACTTTTCTATCACATAGGTAATTCTAGGGGGATTAACCATTCAAGTGTTGTTTTCTCAATTGAATTCTCTCTTGCAAGCAAAAATTAGTTGAGCTAGTTTAATTAGTTAAGTTAGATTTGTTTTCTAGCAGCTATTTCCATCATTTTCATAAGCAAAAATTTATTAGGCTAAACAATAGAGTGAAAAGTGAGTAATGGTAATTGACCATCCCCGTGGATACGATATTTGAATTTACTTGCCACTGTACTACTTATAACGATAGGTGCACTTGCCTAGTGTTTATGTGCAAATTGTTAGAGATTGAAATAAAATTAAGTATAAGGGCATAGACAACAAAACACAACAGTAGATACACTTAAACATAGAGTTTTTATTAATGAAGCAACGATCACACCCTTTGATATACTAACAAAATCTGAATGTTCGATTTTGTAGAACTATAGACAATAAATCTACTGTGACTACAGGCAAGTTCAAAAACTGAGACTTACCTATTTCTAATACCAAATATCAAGAAACAAAGACATTGTTTTGTGTGAAAACCATTTTATACTGTCCTAATCTGAAAAGTCATTTAATTAGAAAACCTTCTCATTTTGGAAACATTTTCTATTTATGGAAAGTTTCTATATTTGGAAAGATTTGACATGATTGACTAGCAAGTTCCATTATTTATTTATGCATTACTTGCACTGGAAAAGCATGAGAGTTTTAATTCTATTAGGATTTCTATTTTTAGAAACTTCTATTTTTTTTAAAGAATGTGTTGGAACTTTATTCCAGAACCCAGTAAGTTTTAGTAAAACATTTAAATAATAGAAATGGTTTGGCGAATGAATCATCTATATGAGCATAGCACATTTAGAAACTTGCATAGAACTATTTGCAATTAAAGGTGGGCAGTAGAATTTTGACCGATCACTCAAACTACAAACTTGATATGGATATCTGGCTATTTCGGGGCTATGTATCTAAAACCCCGTCTCGAACTGTATTGTCTATGTATGAAAAACCCAACAACACCACATAACGGGTGTTTGAACGACGTTCAGCGACATCCATAACGGGAGTCCAAATGATAGAACGATTTCTTCTGAAATCGGAGACCCACCAAGCGCGAGAGCACTGTGCGAGGCTAGTCACATGTACGAGGACCTCCTCATTGCCGGTGTGAGGTTTATTCTACACTCTTTGAGTGCTACCATGATATCATGAGGCGTTGGTGACCGAGGAAAAGATTAGCTTGACCGGAAGCCACATTAGGTTCACGCATAACGCCTACACGTTCAGTACCTGATCTAGCAACGAGGCCAGGAGATTGGCTTGAACCCGGGTTGAAGGTCTAAGAGTTGAACAGGTAAGTGTCCCATTGCTCTAATCCTCTAGGACCAGTGTGAACGGTTGACGTACACAATGATTCGGTGTTATGGTAGGTTATAACTCAGGATTCCGGGTAGCTCTCGATGAACCCATGTCTAGCTGACAGAAATGTCAGAGTATAGAAACGCAACATAGGGTTGTATAGGTTCTTTTATCTTGTACTCGAATGATATCCCAATTAAAAGACATGATAATCTTTTTATTTTTTCCTATGTATGAAAGAAATTTAAAATAAAAAATTCTGTCATTTTGCAATTTTCTGCATACACGTAAAGCATTCGTATGAACACACATACACACTCAGACTTACTAAACTTTCTGGCTCACACTCTTTTAATAACAAGTTTTCAGATGGCCTGGAACCAGATGTGAATCAGTAGTGCATTCGGATTGATTCTGTGGGTGATCGCGAAGATCCCTATGCTTTGCCATATGTTTTTCTTTTGTACCTCTCGATTCTCCTGAGAATTTTTGTTATATACTACCATGTCAGTTCTAGAGTATTATCATAACTCCGGACAATGATGTAAGGCCAAAATATAATGCCGAGGGGCACGCAAGTACCCTACTCAGCAGCAGTGAACCCTTGTGGAGGGGTTAGGAGTGCCACACTTAAACTTTTTGGCAATACCATTTTTCTTCCTCTAACTTTGTTTGATCTATTATCATCCCCAAGGTAGATTTGTACGTAGCACCATCTTCATCCTTGAACTTTTTTCTGTCTATTTTCATGCTCGAAATATTTTAAGGTACCCAAAAAGTCCTAAAGTCCAATTATTTCAGAGTAAAAATGTTTATACAATCAATCCCCTCTAAAATATAATTCATTCATTTCAAAAACAAAATAGGTCATATAAGCTTTTTTATTCAAAACAAAAAGGTTCACATTTTCTATTATGGTTTGTAAACAAGAAGAAGTAAAGAGAATAATTTTACAAACTTAAAATCATATTTAACACCAAAACATATAAAAAGGCTAATAATTTAGTAGATATACTTTTCTCAAGAAATCAATTTTGTGTTTGGACGGAAATAATTATATTTTGGAGGAAATAGATTGTTTGGAGATTTTTACCCTAAATATTTAACTTTAGGGATATTTTGATACTTCTAAAATAATTTAAAGATGACAATAGACTGAAAAAAAAAGGTTTGAGAATGAAATAAACTAGAAAAATAGTTCAACGATGATATTAGATCGAAAATTTTTTATGACAAAAAATGGTATTGCCAAAAAAAAAAGAGAAAGTTTGAGGACTATTCATGCTAATTTCCTATTTAAAAGGTTTTAAAAAAATAATTTTCTGTTAGAATCTAACGGAGCTAGCAATTAAGCACCTGATTGTAAAAATTAAAAGATTAACTTGACAATCGACACACATCCTCTACTTCAACGGATTTTTGGAATCAGTTAACCCTAGAAGAAAGTTGGGGTCCTAATTACAGTTTCTTTTTTTTTAATTTTGTTTTAACTTGTCATGGCTAAATTCTTTTTATTTTCAGTTTTCGAAATTCCTAGAATGGAGATGCCAAGTGGTACTCCTAGCTGTGAGTGGGTAGCCAGATTAGACTACCTTCATTGATAAAAGTGCATACAAAAAGTCCAAGGTTCGACTTATCCTCGCCGTGTATTTTTTCTTTAAAAAAAAAAAAAAAAAAAAGAAAGTACTCCAATGGATGTGGTGTGCCTTTTTGTCTTTTTGTTTCTTTGACTGCTTCTGTTTTCAAAGGACATCAAGGATCAAACTCTTGCAAATGCAGAAACTTTTAATCTCTACATTATCCGTGATGAATTAGATAGCATCACAAACCTATACATTTTTCTTGTTAAAAAATAAAAGGCGAGATTTGGCACGAACCCCTGTCCATTTATTAAGAAGAAAGAAGGACAAAGCGTGCCATAGATGCATAAGAAATTAACGGAGATTATGCCTTATATTAAATTTTCCAAAATAATAATCCTTCCTTCTATGGCGTGCTATATCCCAAGGAGCTGGAATTCAAACTCTTTGGTTATTCAAACAGACTTTTTGTGTTTATCTCTAATTTTTTAAAGGTTCAAAAGGCTAGTTGTGCCATTTTAGCAATTAAATTCAGTCTGCATTTCGTAAGTTGGATCAGCAATTAAAAAAATATTGTTCGTTAAAATAAAAGAAAAAATAAAGACTTTTCTTTCAATTGCAGGCCCTGATTAAGAAATTTTGGGGCCATCCCGGTACTCTTGACATATTAATTATAAGAAAAATATTGAGGTTGGGAAGAGTTACTGACTTCAATATAGTAATTTGAATGAATTAGATAGTAGTAACTAATTTGGTGATTAAAAGTAGTATAAAAGAATAATAAAAGGTATAAGTTTTGTTAATTTACGGGTACTAATTCACAGTACACTAGCGATAAACAGCCTTATATCGCCTTTCTTTTAAGACGAACAATTAAACGTCCTTCAATTGTCTTTCTTTCAAAAGAAGAAGCCACGAGATCAACATACTAAGTTCTTACTCCAAATGATCTTTTGGTGACAATTTTATAGTATAATCTTATTAGAGAATGAATGATTTCTTGAATTTTATTGATCAACAAAGATATAAAAGAACAACTGATTTCTTAACAAACTCTTCGTGCAAAGAATATTGATGAAACAACTTGAAGGCTACTATTTCCCCTTGTGAATGAACCATAGCCGATGAACTTGCAATTTCAAGGGAATCGATACATAAAAGCACATTTTAGAAGGTAACAAGATTGGAGTTAGCATTTTCGGAAGACGGTCGAATCTCCTTATTTTTTGTTCCATTCTTAAGTCCCGAGCTTATGAAGTCTCGTTTTTGTAGTGGACCAATTTGTTAATATGCTGTTGAGCCTTATTAATTATGCATATAATTAGAAGGAAAAAATCTTAACAAATACCAGCAAAATGATTTTAATATATTTTATTCATGTTTGGTTGATTAACAAAACAAAAAGGTACTGACGGTTCATCTTGGTACCTTTTTTATATTTTTTTAAAAATAAAGAGATCTCCGAACGATATAGAAGGATATAAGAAGTAAAATATAGAAGTTAGGGGGAAAGTGACTCAATTAAATTGACCTACATCTATGGACAGAGTAATGTTTAGTAAATAAGCGAAACCATGAAGAGTATGTACCACCATCTATACACAAAAACAGAGCAATCTGTATATATCAACCTAAAATAGAATGTACATAAATGAAAGGATCTCAGGAAACCCAACAAAACCATATACACAAAAAACACAACAAAATTCAAATAAATAATCTAAAACAAACCTGACTAGTAAATGACCATACGATAATATTCTAAACAAGGCTCCATATAGCTAGAATTCCAAAACTTAGATAAAAGGCAATGGATAAAGACTAAAATCTTACAATATGTTAGGTTCAGGTGGGAGGAGGAAGTAAATGGGTGGTATTTGAAGAAATGCACTTATTTGGTTAGATGGTAATAAGGAAGGGAAGTAAATATAGAGGGGGCATCAGCAAAACCAACACTTCCAAAAGTAGAGGGGTTGGGAAGTATTTGGTGAAAATGACCAAAGACTCCTTAAAATTTTTAGCAAATTTATAATAATAAATATATACATAATGGGTAAAATTGTAAACTAATCACAATCCCTTTCATTTTTCACTACAATCAAATAAAGAGAAGTATTTATAATTTCCTTGTATTCTACCCATATCAATCAGAAATGAAGTAAATGGTGGTACTCTCCCTCCTTCTGCGAACCAAACAAAATCTTACTCTAAGTAAACTTAGATACAAAGTAACATGAGACAAAAGCTAATATTTCTGTTACAGCATTAATTCATTCCATTAGTGAAGTTGGCATTATTTGTATAAAACTGAATTCAATTAGGAAAAGATTTCCTGATAGACCGTGACTGAAGATTTGGCATATTATGGGATATCTCTAGATGATGATTGATGACCAAAACTCAAGGAGATTAGTCTCTAGAAATTAAGGAATTTGATGCTACAATTTAGGGATGTCTTTCTTATCAATAAGGAACTCACGTCTATACTTATACAAATGAGCTTCGAGCAATGAAAAGAAGATGGGAGTAGAAGCTATATCTAGAGAGTATTTGAGCAACAATGCCAAAAAGAAATGTTTAATGATGTCATACATGGCCGAAACCAAGAGAGGTTGAGATGATACAAAGAGGGAGTAATGTTTATATTCTTTCATTAGCACGTTTCTGTTCTTGATTTGTAAAAACCAGGTGGAATAAAAAGCAAAAAAGAGAGTCTTTGATCATTTGAAGAACACTTCGTGTTTATCAATATTTAGTAGTTTAATCAAGCTCATGAACTTTTTATGTAGCTATTTTAATTGCTAAACCTTATGTCATGGTTGAACTTTGTTGCACCAGTTCTTTACAGAGATAAAGAGATCAGATTGTTGAAAATATAATTCTGTTCCTTTTTGGTTAAATACAATTGTCTCCTTGTTCTTTTCCTTATAACCTAACTTTCTATTGTTTTTCCTCTTCTCCTACTTCCATTGTGTTTCCATTATAACCCACTATAATAATAGGAACAAAGGTGAAAGCAAGTACATTACATGAAATGATAGAGCCTATAGTTTTTAGAATTAAAATGTATAGGACTAGAATGTGAAGTTTTTGAGGTTACAATAAATTTTCCAACTATACAATAAACTCTTTTTTCCCTTTCGAAGTTACAATACATGTATCCTTAAAATGGTAGTATGAACTACACTGTTTTTCTCATAATTGTCAACCCTAAACCCCTATGAAAAATACCAAAATTTTCAAATGGAAACTGATTCAAAGCACTCGATTACACTCAGCTCCCTAAGATTCTTGACTAACTTGAGCTTTCCCTTTTAAGAACTGACAGCAATTTGATTTGCTTTCCTGAGAATTAATTGCCCCTAATCTATTTCCTTCCATTATTTGACTTTTAGTTTCTTCCAAACTTAGAGAACAACAGCTTTCTCAACCATCTGAGTCAGACACTGAACCAATTTTTCAATAACAAGCTTGATTAAACAATCACTGGGTTATTAGTTCCACTGCAATATTCAACATGTTGGCAGACAGTACCCGTGATCGCCATAGAACCATACTATCCGATTGCACAAGGTTGGAAAAGCATACGGTGCTGGTTAGGTCCAATTTGCGTGTTGGAAAAGTAAAGTTGAAGAGGACACAAGAGCAGAAGAGCACTTGGTTTCATTGATTCAGACAGCTAAAGAATCTTCACCATGCGGTACCACTTGGTGTGATTGCTAGCTACTTCAATGTGATTTTAATAACCCGTGAATGATTTAGGAACATCATCCCTATCAGCGGCGGGCGCACGTCGAACGTGGGTTTTATTATTTTTTTTTTTTGGGCGGGGGGCTGGGGGTGGGGGTGTTCTTTATCCCCACCATTTTTTTAAAGAAAAAATTAGATATACTTGTGTTGTAAAAAAATAACAAGTACATAAAATAGCCCTCCTAGCAACTAAACCTTTTTCTATCTCAAAGAATTTTTCTACTCAATTATTTTGTTTTCCTCTTTTACTGTTATTGAAAATTATTTTTAAATTCAAAAATTGTTTTTAAAAAAATTGTGAGAAATAATACATTTAATATGTTTCTTTCTTTTTGGAAACCACAAAATCCATCATCTTCTAGTGATAAATGTATTTTTATTTTTCAGGCATAGTTGTCTATAAATGGTTTATTAAGCTCTTTTAATACTACATCACCAGAATCATAACTTACTAAGAAAAGGTTGATGTGTCCCAGAGAAATTAATAAATAAAGTTAAATTAGACACAAAACAACTTTCAAAAAATCATAAACAACTCTTTGTCTTAACAAACAACAAGTATTGGAAATTAGTCCCTCCAAAAAAGAGAGTACTAGGAATTAGCTATTATTAGAAAAAAATTATATATTACTTTATGTTGGTTTGTAGTAGTTTCCTGTTGAGTTATCCGTAATGGAGGAGAACAAATTATAAAAAATTAAAATTTGTTGTTTTTTTTTCTTGCAAAAGCTTTAATCTGAAGCACTGTTGTGAGTAAGCAAATGTATAATGTACGAAAGAATAAAAGAATAATAAAATAAACTATTTATTTTTTATTCTAATAAATTTTTTAATGTTTAAGTTTGATAAATTCCACTAAACTCGGTCAGTAGCTCCTAATAGATATTGGTCCCCCAACAGTTGAATCCTGCGCCTCTTTTAACCCCTATAATATATGAATTATCTACTTTCCATGCTTGCAGATTGTCATGAAGAATGAAGTATAACTTCAAAATAGAATACTTACTTTATATAGTTCACAAGTAATCTAGGTGTACACTGGAGAGTTCGTTGCAATTGTAACAAATTCCAAAATCTACGTTTGATAATAGTTCGGAAATTAATACTTTTGGTAATTATTTAAACTTTTTAGGGTATCAGTAGAATGGTAGTAAGGGGAAATGAATTAAAATGAGCGTTCTATAGGAGCAACTTTGAATGTTGTAAAAATCCACCATTTTGATCAAATCTAGAAACCTCTCACAGGTTGAGAAGTAACAAGATTTCTTGGACAATGTCCAACCTTTCTGGGATTTTTAGTTTGTACTAAATGTTGAGCAAAGTAATTATTGTTGCTTATCTTTTACAAACCCTCAAGGGGTCCAAGGCACTTAAGATTGGAAAATTGAATGTAGTTTTTTTAGCGTAATATAATTATTTTTTCCACACTATATACAATAAACTTAATTGTACCATAAAATGTATAGTAAACACTGTCACTTGTACGTTAAATGCTTAGTTAACTTTCTATTGTAGTTCATACAAAACTCTAGAAGGCCTTAAATCTTTCAAGAAAGAGAAAAAGTTTAAAAAAGAAAGAAAAAGAAAAGGATAATGTCTTCAATCAATTATACTATATGGCTTGAGAATATGGTACTATCTTTGGATCCTTCCCTAGTAATTAAAAAGAATAAGAAACAAGTTTTAGACAGCGAAATGAAATGCCATTCTTGACTACTGTTGAGCTTTCCTTCTGAACAACCACTGTTAATCATATGATTTGCTACCCTCAGAATTAATTGCCTTTGACTATTTCCTCCATTATTTGATGTCTAACTTCTGCCAACCTCAGAGAGCAAAATGCGTAGAAGATAGACAAATCTTCCACCTCACCGATTTTTGTCATTTCAACCTATTGTTTGTATTCACAAGCTCCGATCCAAATTCCAAAATCAAACCAAACACACGCTACACCTCACTGCAAATCTTTCGAAATCAAACAACGTACACGGGAGTTGTCATCTTGATATAAATTTTCAGCAAACTCTTGTTACAGATAAATAATTAAAATGATCTGCCAATGAAATCATTGCTTCAATCTTCACGATGGAGTAAGGAAACCTTGCATGGTTTATGCTGTTGAAACTTTCTGCCTTTTAAATTATATCTTCCAACAATTTGCTTTTGCGCAACAGAGAAATGCAGTTTCCGTTGGTTTCGAGCACTGAAAGGTCAAAGTAAAAGGTCAAAGCTGATACCGTTTATGCGAACTTAAAGAAGCCATTTTATTACAATCTCATGCAGAGACTAAACATTATTGGCACTCTTCACATGTGATGCTTCATTTTTTTGACTTTGTTAATTATTTAATTTAAAATATAAATCCTAATATCTTCGGAGCAGAACCTTCTTATGGGATCGTTAGTTGGATTGATAAGTGTTTGATGGTTGACATTCTATTTTACACCTAACACAGTTAAAACCTGTTTTATTAATTGTAAAACAAGTATTTTAATTGTAGTTACAACTCGCTTAAAATAGGAAGTCTCGAGTTTAATAAAATATCCATGTTCTCATTATATTAGCAACAAGAAAGGAAGGAACACTGATAAACATGAACTGAAAAGCCTTGAAACAAGAAACTGTAAAATAAAGACAAAGATGGTAGATTATCATTGGCCATACATCTTAAATCCAATCCCTATCTACCTTAGTAAGTCAACAATAAAATGAAAAAGATATGTTTTACTTGATTTACTTGCTCCTTAATTATGGAAAGTGATAGAAATTACCCCAAAAAAAAGGTGAAATGCATTGGACAATATTCAAAATTAGAATTTTTCTCAAATTTCATCGTAGAGATTCCTTATGTATAATTGCAGTCACAAGATTCACATGATATTATCCAGACTGAATTCTAATCACAATTTGTAGTCAATTTCATCCCTAAATGAATTAAAAGGATTGCTAACTGTAAAGAAATGACATGATTTACATCAATTTTTTGTGCCAAAATCAATATTAATGTCTCGGTCAGGCAAATTTAGTCTGCATTAATTAATGTGGTTATATTATGGCTTTCAATGAATTCATACACACTTAATCCATATCTCTCTCTATTACACCCTCCCTTGTAATTTAAATGTCATTTTAGAAGTCGTTACAAACATTAAAATAGTAATTAAATTGACTAGTTTTTGCCTTTAACTAAATATTCTCTCTCTTCATGTGAAACTTCAACATAGAAAACTATCATTATTTAATTACTATACAAAATGACATGATTTTATTATGAAAGTAAATAAGGAAAAAAGTTAATTTTTATTTAATGACATACAAAAGTCACAACTTCATTACCTTATGTTAAATGATTTTCTACCTTCTGGCACGAACTTCATTACTTTATATTAAATATTTTTCTACCTTCTCTATACCTAAACTTTGATCATCAAACCCAAATGGAAATCTTGCTATATAAATTGTCATGTTTTTTATTTTAATGACTCGTAAAACTCTTCAGAGTCATGATCGCATATGAATGTGGACTTTTAAGTGAAATGGCTTTTTAAGTCAAATATCTTTAGTGTGAAATTACTTATATGGGCAGATTTTCATATCATTTATCCTCATCTTGTTAGTTTCATGTCATTTGAAGTCTTTATAACCTTGCTTCTCTCCCAATAACCCGAACCCGTAACAAGTGTAGATCCACTAGGTCTTATCTCTTAATAAACCATACAAGCTTATTATTAGAGATATGTAAAAATTTTGTGTGGAGACTTATCGGTCATACTTACTATTAATTGTTTTGACCACTAATTAAATAAAGAAACTCCAATGTTTTACATGAACAATAGTTACTGTCAGTTAAAGGATATCACTTTAGGTTGGTTCTGAATTTTTTTATTTCCCATTATCTTGAGTTAAAGAATCGAACAAAAAGTTTGCAGTGATGTTAATTTCAATGATTGATAAAACCAGGGTCCAAGTTGTCATAAGTACATAATTTGAGGCCCAATTTGCATAAGACGATAAAATATAACAAAGGTTTGTTTTTTTTTTTCCTAAATTTTTACTGTCTTGTGAAGTTCAACAAGAAAGAAACTTATTAGGAATAATTATTCATTCCTTTTCAAAAGAAAAAGAAAAAGAAATAATCAATTGAATGCAATATTATCTTGGAAAAAATAAAATTAGGAAATTACAAAAGTGGTCCTCCGATAGACTTAGGTTATGATTCTAAACACACACTCAAGAAAAACTGCTATATCACATTCTTACCCGCAATTGTAACTTTCTTTCACATAATGCAAACGAATATATAGGAATATAAGAATTCTATATAGTACTTCATTTTTAAAAGGCTGGGAGATTGTTGTTCACACATTTGGCGAGCATGCAGCTGAGATATCGAACAACGAGCATTTGATTCAATTCCTTGACTCAACCTCAGATAAGGGGGACGGTAGATTTTCTTTTGTTTTGTCATTGTTTCATCAATGCTGGCCTAGTCGAGGCTCTTCCATTCTCTAGTCAATTCCTTTGAGTTTTTGGTCCTCCACGGTACTCACCAGGCGCCAGGTGGAGTGTATCCGTGTATAACATATACATATAATATAATATATATATATTTACATATATATATATATATGTGTATATGTATATATGTATATATATGTATATATATATGTATGTGTATATTTTATACTTAGCAAAAGAAAAGTATATGTATATAATTTCGTAAGGACAAATCTCACTTCAGTACATCATCTTTATTAGGATTCTATATACGGTTTTGGTTGATTTAGTCGTAACATTGCTGATGATAGAGTGCACATCATAGAACGATTTTGATGAAAATGACTTGTAAAAAGGATACTACGAGAAGTAGATAGAAAATGATAGTGTGGGTTATATAATCATGATTTCGAATCTTTCTTTTCTTCTTATCCACCACATGCTTCCAAACAGGCCTTTATCGTTTTTCCGTTTTTCTTTTTCGTAAAGTTTCTTGACAATGACACTGACTTTGATGCTTTTCACCATTTTTGTTTGGTACCAGAAAGCCAAAAAAGAAGAAGAAGAAGAAAGAAAAAGTCCCAATGTATACAATTCAAGACTTTTGAATAACTAGAGAGTCATCACCGGTGCACTTTGCCCTTTTCCTCTTTTTCTTTCCAAGACAATGATTTTCATCATTTCTTAAAACATTAATTTAAGTTCATTTCTAATGTGCTAAAACTCGATATATATATATATATATAGATATATATATATATATATATATAGATATATATATATATATATATATATAAGAAAAAGGCTTTTTCTGGTAAACAAAAGAAAAGGATTCATGTATGAAATTTTTAGAATAGGTATACAAATCAACAATTTCACACCATAACTTTTTCGTCATATCTTGACCATAAACCCTAAATATCCTTAGATGAAACGACAGTGGTGACAATTGGTGCATTTTGTGCAAGCTGTTTCAAGATGAAAATATTTTCCCAAACCAACCCCATATTGGAGGACCAACGGAAAGATGCCTTGTATTTGATAAAAGTTTGCCGCGTGTTCCACATGCAATTTTTCCACATTTTGAGTAATCTAATAATTAAGGTGTAATTTAATTAGATTGCAATTGAAAGTAAAAAATTTTCTACTCCTTTTCATTTTTAGTGAAATTTACGTTTAATTTTCACAAGAGAAAATGTAGGGTTTGTAGATTAAAAATTAAAATTTTTAAGTGTTCACTTTTCATTTGCAATTATTGATAGGAAATATATTGAGACTCTTCTTTTTGTGTAATAAGTGAAGTTATATTTGAGGCAATCCATGCTAGAATCTTTTATAGTAAGCGAAATGAGTAATTTCTTTACTCGAATCATCCTCGTGTCATCTGCCAAAAATAAGAGTTTTTGAAAAATATTGATTCTTGAAGAAAAAGTAATTTTTCTCCCTCGATGAGCTTTTGATGATCCCGGGAAAAGGGCAAAATGGGCTTTGAATTGAAAGAAAAGTGAGGTGAAAATTAGACATTAAGAGAAGCAAATGTATATAAATGACATTGAAGTAAGCATTATGCTGTGGAAAATAATTTTGGTACTCCATCCTTTCCATTTCACTTGACCTTCTTTTTATATTCGAACGTCTCAAAATAATTAATACTTTTCATAAAAAAAAATATTTTAATATATTTTATAATATCAATTAATTACTAACTCCACTATATATTACTTTTTTATTATAATATATTACTTTTATAATACAATTTAAACATTTGTATAAAACTCCGTATCTGATCAAATAATGTCAAATGAAATTGAACGAAATGAGTACTATATAAGGTTTTTTTTCCCTTTTTGATACAAAAGGAGTACTATTTCTAGAATAATGAAAAGCAGTAGAGATCTTTTTCGAAACACTTTAAAGTACACATGTGAGATATATTATAATTATTACTTATATTTTCGGTACTCCTATTCATGATTAATCAAGTAAGATGAGTTGCAGGTTTATTCTGCAAAGAAATTAGGTCTAATTCAAGTTAAAGTCTTTAGTTAGTAGTTTTTTGTTTTTCCTTTCTGAGAGGAAAAGTAGTCCATAATTAGTATACATAGAACAGCCAAAGAGAGGAGGCAAGAGGGGGTTAAACCATACTTTTATGAGTTTTTAACATAGTATTTCAAAATAATAATTATCTTATAGACTATAAGTTTGTTTAGATACCAAACGAGTGTTCTTTTAAGATGTAGTATATGTTAAATGCAATAAATTCTCAAACAGAGTATATATATATATGGTGATGGTAGTGATCTTCCTTCCTTCTTTGTTCGGGTTTCAGATATTTATAGAAGACTTAGTCATTTCATTTCTACTCCTAGTGATCTTCATTTAATGATATAATATTATTTTGTATAATGTACTACTCTGTTATTTGAATGAGATCCTGGTTTAAAATAAAAAAAAAGAGTATATACGAAATAAAGTAAGACTGTAGAAGCAAACAACCACCTTATTAAGTGTACAACGTTTTTGACAAATACAAAATATATCTATCAACTAAACAACTGACCAATTAGGGAAATCTTGATATCTGCAAAGGATGAAATTTCAGTCTAATACCATTTCTAAATCAATATGGTATGAAAGCTCTAATCTCTACCTAGAGTCTATTGGTGTTTTCTTCTTAGCTAGAGTCTAAATACAAAATATCTGTAAATTCAAATATTTTAGCATGAAGTGAAGAGGATTTTCTTAAATAAAAGCCTAGAGAAATAATATTATTTAAAATAACTTTATACAAATAAAAATTATTTCTCAATTGCTACCAGAGGAAATATCTAAACCACCCTTTCGTGTAATAAATAGGGAGGAGTATTTTGTCATTCTTTTCTCTGCATTTCACATAGCTTTTGTACAAGTGGACTCGTCTCCACTTTCATTTGGAGGTAAGGCCTAACGGCCCCCAAACGATTTGTACAAATTTTTCTTATTGTGTTTAAAAACAGGTACGGTTTCTTACCAAACCCCTACACTGAATTTTTTTTTAAAAAAAAAAAGAGAGGTACCTTTCGGATAATCCATTATTGCTAGAATCTTTTATAGTCAATGACTCAATCTCTTTACTTGATGCATCATCTTCTGGCAAAAATAAAAGCTTATGAGAAAAAACTGCTTTCTTGAATAAAAGGGATCACTTCTCCTTAGATGAGCTTTTGACGATCATTAGAAGGGGCGAAATATGTTTGAATTGGAGAAAAATATGAGGAGAAATTTTGACATAAGCGGAAAGTATAGTAATGAGAATTGAAGTAAGCATTAATATGGCTGTCCCAGTATTGTACTACTAATACTGATTCTAAAATGATGAAAAGCATGTGAAATCTTTTTCTAAATGTTTTGAAGTACACATGTGAGATATGTTTATAATTATTGCTTTTTTTTGGGTACACTTATTAATGATTCACTTATAGGTAGCAGTAGATTGGAAACCATCCAATCTCAAAACTAAATTGTGTGGGGCACAATCTCAAAATCAAACTATATGGACTCATATCTCGTTTCAAAAATAATTTTTGTTTGAGATGTTTGAAATTGAATGTCGGCTTTCTTAAAATAGTTATATATTTTATTAAAAATTTAACTACTAATATCTTTAATTTAAAGAAATTAAACTTTGCTAATATAATACGTCTATTACTAATTTCTTTAACTCTCTTGATTTAAGAAATTTAAACTCAAACAATATATATGTTCTACCATTAATCTCTTTAACTAATAAGGATATATTATAATTTATTCATAATCAAACTACTCTCTTCAATTTTTTTCCAAGTCAAAATAAAATATTTAATTTCGAAGTGAGTATTACATTTTAAAAAGAAAAGAGTAGGTTTTCTTCAAATTACTCATTGTGATATAGTGAACTTAAAGTTAATTATCATTACTTTGCTTAAGTTTCTATTTTCCCAATCATTTATTATCAAATTCATAAAGGTATAACTTCTATTATTTTTTATTAAAACTTATCATATTTATTAAATCACTTACAACCAATTGGAAAAAGTTAATATTATACTAGATATCCTCCGACACTGCAATATTTTCCTTTGTTAATCAAACTATACACATACAAATTATATAATTATAAATTATTATTATTATTTATGTATGTGTATGTATATACGTATACCATTAGAGAATATCATTATAGTGATGGGGCCAAAACTTAAAATGAGAGGTGTAACTATGAAGTATCCTGGAATAGGACACATGCATACATTTTAAGTTGATGTCCTTTTCTCATTGACTGGTTCATAAATCTTAAGAAGAAAATGTGGCAAACTTCGGGTATCTATTGCATGAAGTCAATCAAAGGCACAAAGGACAAAACTCAAAATCGACCTACTATAAATGTTATCATCTTTCGTTCCAACACCACATATTTTGAGAAGGAAAAAAAATACACCAATTACTAAGTCTCAACAGCCAAACCAGAACAAAAATATATGCCCACAAGATTCCAACCAGAGCAGAAAATGCAGCCAAGGATCAACACAACAAAGTCGCGTGTTAAGCCTGCAAAATGAACTATAGATAAGAACGTGAACACTTGGAACCCCTACTAAAAATGGCCGTCAGCCAAGGATCAACACAACAAAGTCGCGTGTTTAGCCTGCAAAATGAACTATAGATAAGAACGTGAACACTTGGAACCCCTACTAAAAATGGCGTCAAGTTAGACATTGTCCAAAAATTAGTGAACAAAAAACGGCGTGTTCTATGTGAAAAGAAACTGTTCTATAGTTCATAAGCACAACAATATTATCCCTCGCATGGATTATCAAAAAATTTATACCATCGCTTTAATTCGTATAACCATAAAAACTTCTTTTTCGCGCTTTTTTCTTTTTCTTTTTTTAAATGGTATTTGTAACTTAGAATTATTTTTGAATGTGTATTAAGTAAAATGTAATATCTTTATTGTTAGAACTTCTAAAGTAGGAACCAATATGGCTTCAGTACACGTTACAATGTCACTTTCTTGAAGTTTACTTTGTTCTACCGATAATGATGATGTGGAATAGGGTTCAGCAAAATATCTTGGACGATACAATGAAACGCTATCTTTAATAGGGTCTTGCACTAATGATATCAAATCTTATTGTATTCACCAATTTTTACAGAAAAATGACCGCCTAGTAAGGAAACTTTAGGAGATTGTTTGAGCTATTGATAGAAGCTAGCTGATGATTCGTGATACAGAATTTTTTCAACTCTCACATCTTCTTCTTTTGTATTCAAGTTTCCACATCTATCTTAGAATTATAACTCTTATTGCACCTTTAAATTTAGAGTGATACATTTTACGAACAATTGTAACTACTTTCAATATTCATATTCATTCATCAAGAACTACAAACATTATGTACTCCCTCCATTTCAAAATATAGGTCTTTTGATTATTTTTGTATAAATTAAGAAAAGAGAATAATAAATATTTTTTACTATATATTTAACTAATTTTACTAATAAAATAAAAAATGAGATAATTATATTTATAATAAAAGTAACTTTAAAATTTTAATTTTTAAAATTTGAAAAAAATAAATATTCTAAAAAAGATTAAAAAAACTTATATTTTAAAACAGAACGAATAAATATTAAGATCCTTGTCAATAACTAAAACAACTTTATTCAAATTATTTTATAAAATCTCTAACTTTATTTTTGGCTGAATAGTAAAATCTCTAACATTTACTTGGTCATCTTTTCTCGTGATTTACATGGTTGTCCATTTGTCCCCAGCTGGACCCACTCTAAAGGCTAAATATAAGCACTTCCTCACAAAGGATGTATCAGAACTCGTATATAAAAGGGCTACCTTCTCTGCCTGAAATTTGCACCTAAAAGAAGCTCTGCCGTCCTACAAATTTAATACACTTCCCAAGTGTTTGGAGCTCGGCTTTTCTACAGCTAAAAGGTACACATTGTTCTGCACTTTATAACCCCTGTAATTGTGCAATAATCCATCGAACTGCGGATACAGAGAAAAAGTGAGTGACTTAAATTGTATTTTCAGCAAAATGTGGAAGCTGAAGATCGCAGAAGGCGATGGACCTTGGCTCACCACCACGAATAATCACATCGGACGCCAGCACTGGGAGTTTGATCCTAGTGCCGGAACACCCCAAGAACGAGCTGAAGTCGAAAGAGTGCGGCAAGAGTTCACCAAGAACAGGTTCAGAACCAAGCAAAGTTCTGATCTTCTCATGCGTATGGAGGTACCACAATATCGACTCAAGCAAAAGAGTCTTTTAAATCCGTTCTCAATTGTTTAAAATAAGTGATTTTAATTTTTTTTAATTTAAAATGCATATTACTTAATTGATACGTGCTCTTTTAGTAGTGATTTTTTTTTTTTTTTACATTCGATAAGAAACTACGATGTTAAAAATCTTTAGAAGATTGTATTTTATTTTCTTTCCAATGAAAAGCTACCTTTAAGTGCTCCCAACTACTTCTTCATTACTTTGGCTTACGAATTTCACTTTTACTAATGAAGAAAGTATCTGCTAATTTAGCCATCGGAAGATTAATGGATGAACAAGGCCATTTATGCCTATGCCTGCATTTACTGATCATTTTTCTAAGATAACAATTTCTACTGGCCTGTAGCATCAATTTGGCTTTAGCATTCACTTGAACTAAAGATATTGATTTTCTACACACTCATCTTATTTGGTGGTAGTTTAAGAGACAAAAGGGTTTTGACTGATATTGATGGACTTACACGTAAGGCCTGTAATTAATTAAGGATGTAACATCTCAGTCCGGCTAGTGACTTGTTTTCTTTTTTCTTGTCTTTTTTTAAATGTTAATAGATTGAAAATATGAATCAAAATCAAAATCTATCATTCAATAAAAAATACTTCTAAATAATACAACTATCACTCTTTCGTATTGGGCTAGCAATTTACTCATAAGTTGTTGTTTTTTTGGACGACTTCTTAGTTCAATAAATATTCGAACTAATAAATTGAGGTTCAGAACTACCCAAGCACATAATTTTTTATAAATGATATAAAATTATTTAAGAAAACTCATAATAAATACTTCACCGCTATGAAAATAAGATGCACAACCATTTTTATGGAGATTTTGAACTAAGAAGTCATTTCCCCTTTTTCTTTCCTCATTGTGATTGCCTTTCATATATAGAGAGAAAAAAAGAAATTTATAGTGGTCCAATTGCAATTTGCAGAAAGTTTGGATTAAGTTTTATCAAGAAATTTCTTGGATCCAATTTTTTATATTTTTGTCCCTTTTAACTCTCGCAGCTAAGAAAGGAGAATCCTTGCCGTGTAATTCCACCCCCAGTGAAAGTCCTGGAACACGAGGAGATAAAAGAGGAGGCAGTGACAACGACACTCAGACGGGCCATTGACTTTCACTCAACCATTCAGGCCAACGATGGACATTGGCCCGCAGAATCTGCTGGCCCGCTCTTTTTCCTTCAACCATTAGTATGTCCAGCCAGAAGAGCCCAAGAATGTTTTCCATTTTTCAGAAAAGAGAAAGAAAAACAGATAAATTGTTTATTACAAGAAGCCTTTTTCTTTTTCCTTTTTTTTTCCTAATGAAGGGTACTCAATCCCATTCCATTTATAGGTCATGGCCTTGTATGTTACCGGAGCATTGAATACCGTTCTAACACCTGCACATCAAAAGGAGATCAAACGATACTTATATAATCATCAGGTCTTAATTTTACTCAAAATTATTTATTAAAATTTTTGTATTGATTAAGATAAATTTATCAAAAATTTCAGTCATTTTTCAAGTCTTTTTTTTTCATTTCTTGACAGAATGAAGATGGAGGTTGGGGATTACATATAGAAGGGCACAGCACCATATTTGGGTCTGTTCTCAGCTATATTGCTCTAAGGTTGCTAGGAGAAGGGCCAGAAGATGGTGAGGATAGTGCCATGGCCAGAGGGCGCAAATGGATCCTTGACCATGGAGGTGCTGTTGGAATACCATCTTGGGGAAAGTTTTGGCTAACGGTAAAATTCTTTCTAGCTTTTAGACTAATTTTGCATTATCGTTATTCTTTCTATTTAAAATTGGTCATTCATTTTTTTATTGCCTTTATTTTTATATCAGTTCTAACGTAAACTGACCAATAACATGGCAATAGTTGTAACAGTGAATGTAACTAGAAACGTTGATCAATTATGTGGTTTTCTTCTTTTCTTTTCGTTGTGCACTGTTCTCTTTGAAAGTTCAAGTAATCATGCTTTGATGTATATAGGTTCTTGGAGTATATGAGTGGGATGGCTGCAACCCCATGCCTCCAGAGTTTTGGCTGGTTCCAAAAATCTCTCCTATTCATCCAGGTTTTGTCAATTCACCTTTCATAGTCTAATCCTAAAAAGAGTTCTGTTGATTTTTCTTTTGCAAACAGAAGATGATTTGGAGCTCAAAATTCTTGTAAAATTCTTCATGTTCTATGCAGGAAAAATGTTGTGTTATTGTCGCTTGGTATACATGCCAATGTCATATTTATACGGAAAGAGATTCGTCGGACCGATAACAGTTCTGGTGCAAGCTCTAAGACAGGAGCTCTATGTACAACCTTATCATGAAATAAATTGGAACAAAGCCAGAAACACATGTGCCAAGGTTAGCTGAATTGCTCATTCAAGTCTAATATTTGAATCAAGTACTGGATCTATGAACTATTGAATAAACGGACTCTTTACGTGTTATTGATTTCAGGAGGATCTATACTACCCTCATCCTTTTGCTCAAGATATGCTATGGGGATTCCTTCACCATTTTGTTGAGCCGATTCTGATGAGTTGGCCATTTAAAGCAATGAGAGAAAAGGCATTGAAGAAAGCAATAGAACATGTTCATTATGAGGATGAGAACAGCAGATATATGTGTATTGGATGTGTTGAAAAGGTATTGCACAAGTGAATTCTTATTGCCAATGAAATGTATGAGAAAATGTATCAACAAAAATTTATCAAATGCAGGTGCTCTGCCTGATTGCTTGTTGGGTTGAAGATCCTAATTCAGATGCATACAAACGCCACCTTGCTCGTATACCAGATTACTTCTGGCTAGCTGAAGATGGACTGAAAATGCAGGTCAGTATACTCCTTCCCAGGTTCATAAACTAATTTCTTGATAAGATCCTGTTTTGGAAGATGAATGATGGGTTCCTTGACCTCTTGTACTTTTAAGATTAAGCCTTATCATATTAGTGTTTAGGCTCAAGATTAGTATATATTTAAGTAGCTGCAACTGGTAATTTGATATCGGAATTGATGCTCTAAATTTTGCTGCAGAGTTTTGGCTGCCAAACATGGGATTCAACTTTTGCAATTCAAGCAATTTTATCGAGTAATCTTGCAGAGGAATACGTGCCTACGCTTAGGAAAGCACATGAATTCATAAAAGCATCACAGGTAGAATGATGGATGAAATATTAAGAAAATACATAATAAGAGAAACAAGAATTACTCCTAAATTCATATTCCATTCGGCTTCCAGGTTCGCGATAACCCTTCAGGAAACTTCAACGAAATGTACAGGAACATGTCTAAGGGGGCATGGACATTCGCAATGCAAGATCATGGGTGGCAAGTCTCCGATTGCACTGCTGAAGGGCTAAAGGTAAATATTCAATGCCGGTTTATTCAGGTGACTTTTTATATTGTCAAGCTGTATTCTCTGGTTTTTCCTACTGATATTCCATATTCTATTTGCAGTGTGCACTCTTGTTTGCACAAATGCCTTCTGAGCTTTTTGGGGATAAAACTGAAACTGAACGTTTCTATGATGCTGTCAATGTTATCTTGTCTCTTCAGGTATAAACTGATCATTCCTGCTCAATGACAAACCTGTTCTTCCTCATTCTTTTTTCCTTTCATGAATATAGAGTCCAAATGGAGGTTTTCCAGCATGGGAGCCTCAGCGAGCATTTCGATGGCTTGAGGTAATGGAAATGAGTCCGTAAACTACTTCTATTCTAGCAGTCCTTTCAAACATGATCCTAACCGAAAATCCCTGTTTATAATTTATTCCAGAAATTCAATCCCACCGAGTTTTTTGAAGATGTTTTGATAGAAAGAGAGTAAGATTTCGGTCTATTCTTCCCATGCCTTTTACATTTCTTGCAGAATGATAGATTACTAAACCTGGTTTTACATTCCAGGTATGTGGAATGCACTTCTTCAGCAATTCAAGGTCTAGCACTCTTCAAGAAGTGGCACCCCAACTATCGAAGAAAGGAGATAGAAAGCTCGATTTCAAGAGCAATAAAATATATAGAAGATACACAAGAACCAGATGGCTCATGGTCTGGTTTCATCACTGACAATTTCCAACATCAAGCGATTCTATTCATCAACGTTCAGAAATGAATAGCAATAAACAAGATTAATTTGAAGATTTGATTTGTCACAGGAATGGTAGCTGGGGAATTTGTTACACCTATGGAACATGGTTTGCAGTAGAGGGGTTGTTTGCTTATGGTAAAACCTATCAAAACTCTCCTGCACTGAGAAAGGCATGTGCATTCTTGCTGTCAAAACAATTACCTGATGGTGGCTGGGGAGAGAGTTACATTTCAAATGCAAAAAAGGTATAAATTTTATGGCAAAAATTGAAGAAGCAGAAGTAAAAAAGTAGAAGAAAAAGAAAGGAAATCATTGCCTCTAGTCAATTTATATCAACTCCTTTTTGTTGCAATAGGTGTACACCAATCTGGAAGGGAATAAGTCAAATCTGGTGCAGACCTCATGGGCTTTGTTATCTCTTATTGATGCTGGACAGGTTAGTATGCCTCATAACAGGAGTATTGTTTCACAAGCTTGAGGCATATTTGCATAACATTTGTACAGACCAACACACATTAATTTTTGTTTTTCTACAGGGCGAGATCGATCCAAAACCGATACATCGTGGAATAAGATTACTAATTAATTCCCAAGAAATAGATGGAGACTTCCCTCAGCAGGTATGTTATAATGCTTATGGGCAAACAAGATATTAGCTTAGTATTTCTAACAATTCTTCTCGCAATATTCTAAATATTTTGCACATTTTGCAGGGAATTACAGGAGCATTCATGAAGAACTGTATCCTAAACTATTCATCTTACAGAAACATCTTTCCAATTTGGGCTCTTGGTGAATATCGTAGACGCGTTCTCCTTGCATAAATCACATCTGGTGCTAAAAATGGAAAGTTTTGTGGCACAAGATCCTGTGAAAATCCAGAGGATTGCATGAAAGTGTGTTGCGTATGTTTATCTCTGCACGTATGATGTATCCAATAAAAACAAATTCTTTGATGTGCAAGTTCAAGGAAAGCATCTTGAAAATATGTATATATCTACAGGGGGTCAATCCCAAATTTTCACAAATGAGGATGCTAAATATAATTATGGATTACAGAAGATGGGGAAAATGATGAAAATATTCAAATTAACAGAAACTTTTTAATTAGCATATCAAATTGTGAATTTTTTGGCTTCATTATTGTAGGATTGAGTAAATTATAGTTTGATTCATAAATTTTGGTATTTATTAATTTTCATGAAACCTTTATTCATAAAAAAGGTAAATTATCTTCTATTACCACAACCGTACAATAGACTAAGGTAAAAAAAAAAAAAAAAGGGTCAATTATTACTCCCATCTACTCTTGATTAAATGGTAAAGGCGTGAACTAGAATTTGTGTTTGCATTATTTGGTATCCTATAATTAAGTAAAGTTTTCCTAGTCACGGTTGGTTGAGATGTTGGTCGAAATTTTATAGAAAATTGGTTGAAGATTCTTAAAAGATTTTGTGATATCAAAGCTACAATATCATCTGGCAAACCGCGTGAAGAAAGGTGGAAGTTTCAGTAGTTACAAGAGATTTGATTGAGTTGTGAAAACTATTAGTACAAGATTTCAAGCTATGATACAACAGAGCTTTTAAGGTAGCCTTGATGGGGGAATTCATTGCTATTCATTGAGATCTCTTTGGATGCAACAATCTTCGTTTTGAGTTTTTTTTTTTTTTTTTTGAACTAAAAGTATAGAAAATTCTATTAACTAGAATCAAACATTACACCAGTATGTAAGTCAGTATGCAAATTGGAAAGCCAAGTGTAGGTGCCAACAGTCGAGGCTTTCTGAGCAAGTAGATGAGCGGGAGTATTACCTTTACGCTTCACGTGAGAGAAAATAACATACTTAAACTCTAAAAATAAATGTTTAACAAAGAGCAAAAAGACCACCTAAAACTTTTTTATAGATCTTCTTCATCCGATGATAGCTTAGATATAAGCACTAGCGAATCACTTTCAAGGATGATATCTATGATGCCTAGACCGAGAGCGGGATTAACCCCATCGATCGCAGCAAGCGTTTCTGCATGCAGAGCAAAGGAAGCATTGGATATTGTATTCGTTTAAGCATCAATGAGTTGTCCCAGGGAATCCCTAACAAGACAGCCATTACTGTAGTTTCCTTTACCCCAAGCAGCATCCACATTGATCTCAAAGCAGCCTAAGGGTCGCCGACGCCATTTATCCTCTAGCTTAGAGGATAAAGAAAGGAGCTGCTGACATAGGGAGTCTACATCAAAGGAGGAAGACACAAAAAGGAACTTATTCCTAGCCAACCAAAGATACCAGAGGCCATAAGTGAAATTGGATATGTTCATATCGGTTTCTTCCTCTAGAATACGTTGCAATAGATCCTTAAAGTTAGCAGCCTTAGCATTCCTCCATTTAGAACCATTTTATGTGGGCCAATATTTTGTAAACTTTTACCAAATTCAAATTTTTCCAGCAGTAAATTTTGCTGAGTTCTAAACTTATTGTGCGACTCAAATTTGCATGATTTCTGAAGAGAAGCTTTCTGGCATTGCACTGTTATGAGAGTTGAATATTGAGAATGCTTATAGAGTGTTTGATATTTTCTAAACCTTCTAAATGTCTGGTGAATTTTTAGTTATGAAATTTATTTTTATTTTTGATGAATTGATTAGCATTGGAGGTTGTTATGACTAAATTATAATTAAAAAAGGCTTCTGAAAGTGCAAAATTCTGCTAAGATACCTACATTATTATGCTTTGAATTTCGATCTAAATTTTCAACATTAGAGAAATATTGGATTTTGGTGAAATTAATAAGGAGTTTAACGGCTTTATACTTGGGCTTACAGGATGGCAAGACTACAATATAAAAAATAAATTTTTTTAGGACTAGAAGAAAATTAAAAAATAGTGTTTCTACGCATTTTAAACAATAGAAAACTGTTGGAGTGTCAAAATATAGTCAAAAAATGTTTTTTTAGGGCTAAAAATGTTAGCAAAATAGTTTTCAACTACTCTAAACAAATCATAAAATTATTTGGCGACCAAAAAAGCTTGAAAAATAATAGTTTCGGGACACATTTAAACTATGAAAATAATTCAAAGACTAAAGTAACTATTCTCCCTAAATGAATTAAGAGCTTACCTTTTAGTAAAAGGTAGTTTCTTGAAATGTTAATCAACTTGACAATATTCGTGGCAATGTGGTAATAATTTAATGAGTTAGGAGCAACCCTTTAGCAAGTCATAACCCCTAGTTTTTATTTTTATTTTTATTTTTTGAAAAACTCCTCCCTCCCCCCTGCCCCCCACGGCGGGCCTTGTTTGTTTGACATTCCCATAATATCTGTAAGATATAAAATTAAATAAATAGTTTCCCAATATCTAACCAACATTATGGTAAACTAATTCAGTATTGAAATCTTTAAGCATATTAGATAATAAAATGGAAAAGAAAGATAAAAGATGGTTAAAAAAAAGGAAATAATTTTATTCACATAATAGGCCATTTCTTCATTTTTATGAATCTTGGTGCAAGTCTTTAATGATTTAGAACTCCCTAGTCTGAAAAAAGAAATTAACAATGGCATGAAATTACACATTTCTTCATTTTTGAGGGAAAAATTGACATGATTTAACTTAGGGGATTAATAAATGTATAGGGGATTAATAAATGTAACCATCTTCCCTTGCCATTTTCTCCTCTTCTTTCTCTAAACATGAGACTAATCTACTCCCCACTCCCAATACTGGTCTTACCCCATGTTCCCGGGGGATGCAAGCTCTCGAGGGTTGAATGCACCCCCGGGGAGCACTCTTGGGAGTAAAGAGAGGAGAAAGGAGAGAGAAAAAAGTGGAGAAAATGAGAGAGAAGCATGGTTATAATTTTTCAAATTGGTGATACATATATTAATCCCCTTAAATCGTAAAAATAAAATTCATAACTACGTAATCTGAAAACCCAAATTTGTCATTAAACTAGAAATATTCATAGCTTTTCAAGTTTGTATCTAAAAGATAGGACTATATATTGTTTGCAGGTCATGATAAAGGAACATGAATGTCTAAAAGAGCTGTGATTGTTAAAAAGAGCATCATGAATAAATGTTCAATTTATTCATAAGATTTGTCTTTATTCCAGAGATACAAAATTAATTATCATATATCCTGTTCAATTTTGTTTTTCTTTTGCTACATTGTGTGTAATATTATTTCAAGAACTAATTGCTTATACAATTTAGGTAGCAGTACTCCAATAGGATATTCTTTTTCTGTCTTCCTTATCTTTCCATTATTCAACCAATTCTACAAAAACAACTCGAGGCATTGTGATGGATAGATTGGCCAAAATTAAACAGAATTCTTTGGTTGACCAAGTTTTTGTAAAACATACGTTCTAAAATATTCTTTCTAAAAAAATATGAATTTATTTTTTTATAGTATAACTGTCTAAAAGTAACTGTCCACAAATAGAAATCCACCTATTTCTCCTTATGCAAAGAAGTAAAAGATTGTTGACTGTATTATTTCCCTACCTTCTTTAATTATAGCTATGAGTAGTTAATGCTTAAATATACTTTGCCCAATTTTTTGTTCTATATAAACAGTACCCTCATTTGGTTCATTCCAAAGTTAACTTCATTTCTTCTGATTTCGAAAACTTCTTTGAATGAAAATGAAGCCTTTTCTACAAACCTTCACTTTACTTTTGATTTATGTTCAAATTCTCTCAGCTATGGCAATTCCATTGTCAAGTAAATTATATATCATTAATGTAAACTATTATCAAGAATTTCAATTCTTCTTTTCTCCCTTGCTGTTGTAGACTACTAAAATGTTCAAATTTGTGTAGGAAGCTTTGTCTCTATTAAGGAAGAAAGCATAGCCAGCAGCAATCAGCCTTCTCTGGTAATCTCTCTCTTTCTCTCTCTCTCTCTCTCTCACACACATACGGGCGCACATATGCCATCTATTGTTAGTGAACTCATCGTTCTAGCAAAAGTTTTATCTAATATCATACTTTATACGTTTTTCAAATTCATAGAATCTTTGAATTAATTAATACTTATGAAATTATATACCAGAAATTACATCTATGGTTTCTTGAAACGAAAATTTGTAAATTTGAGATCCTTTCAGATATTTCTTCTTGTTTGCAAATAGATTCTCATATTTGAATTGGTTGAAACTGTGGTTTTTGACTAGGGCTTGGAGAGCATGGAAGGATACGAAGAAGAAATCCTAAACTCAGTGACCATAGATTACAGAGGCGCTGGTACCCACCCCCCACACGATCCATTTGATCCTTCACCACCCCCTCCACAGATTAAATTCTGAAAATGGCTGTGTTCAAGCCTATGATTTTAGGATTATTGAATAAGTTCATGAATTAATATTTTTAGGGAAAAAGTGACCAGAATGTTGAAATTATCAGCATCAGAAATAGAGTACATTTTTTATGTTTCTCCTATTTTTCTTTATTGGTCTGCGAATTTTATTGAATATATTGCCCTTAAAATTACTTCAAGAAAACACAGATTTTGCGACGGTAATTTTACGACGGATTGTCCGTTGCAATATTACAACAAATTTGTGACCGATTTGTGAGAGATCAAAATAGATTAAAAAATAGCTGATATTACATATTTGTGCATAATATAATGATCATTTTCAACTCAAATTTCTACTGAATTTTGGTGTTTCAAATATTATTCACACTCCCTTTATCTCTTATTTGTTTTAAATGATTTTATTGAAGATTTGGAGTACAATGAAGCAATGAAGAAGATTCTACATACTTATAATGAAGAAAAAAGAAGAATGCAAAACAGAGCAGCAAAATAGTGCAGCATGACAGAATAATTCAAGTGGGATTTTGACCTCCTTAGAGATTTCAAATGCAGATGTGATCTTCAAGAAAATTACAGAGGAGATTCTGAAGTTTCCATAATGGTAACATTTATATCAATCGGAATTCGTTTGGTCACCCTACATATGGTGCAAAGTCAGTATTTCTGGATTTGGTTCCAGTTTTAATACATTGTGGTGTAATTACCATATCTAGAGTTCTAGATGTCCAATGGAGGTAATTCAAAGCTCTGTAGAAACTTAAGAGTATCAACTACAACTCTTATGAAGACAAGAAAATCTAGATCGTCCGATTTAAGGCTCTGAATCACCAATAAGTGAAACAGTACCGTTTTGGCAGAAACAGAATTTTCTGCAATTGTTGCTCTCTTTTTGGGAGGTATATATATACCCTTTTAGGGCATTTGAAGGGGCGGCCGTCTAGGGTTCCAGAGAGGAGAAAAACAGAGAGAAAACATCCCAAAACCTCTCCCAAAATCGTCAATCTTTGCAAGAGAACTCAAGAGAGAAGATCAAATCTTTGAAGAAGGAGAACATCAATCTTGAAGATTCCAGCTCAAGAACACAACTTTTCACAACCAAGTTGGAGAACTCCAAGCCTTGAAGAAGAGAAGATTTGAGCCATGAAAATGAGAAATTCTCACTCTTTCTTTGTTGCTTTATGTTCTTTGAATTGTAATATGTTAATGAGCTAAATTCTTGAATACTTGGATGGTTATGAACCCTAGTTATTATCTATGTGAATGATTGGTTTTCTTGGTTAATTGAATTCCGAATTCTTGTGGATTGTTTGTGGGTTTGATTGGTTGAATTGACTCAGCTATTAATTGATTCATAATCTGGATTTTTTTACTTGGAATTGAGAAAGGAAGGGTGAAATAGACCATATACAAACAATGGAGATGATTTAGGTGACTAGAGATAGAAACCTCAACATCTTCTTGGTAATTAGAGAAATCTAATTTGGAGGATTGATTGCTTGAATTAATTCAGTTGTTGATTGACTCATAATCTGGATTTTTCACTTGGAATTGAGAAAGGAAAGGTGAAATAAACCAAACACAAACAATGGGGATGATTTAGGTAACTAGAGGTAGGAACCTCAACATCTTCTTGGTTATTAGAGAAATCTAATTGGAAATTCATTAATGTAAATGCATTTTTAGGTTGAATTGGTTAGGAAGAGATTTCAACCAATTAATCTAAGAGTAGGGGACTTTCATCTAGAGATAGAGTGAGTTTTAATTAAGGAATTTCATCAAACATAAGAAGGGGAATTCATTAACCAAGGAACTTTTCAATCACATAGGTAATTCTAGGGGGATTTTCCATTCAAGTATTACTCTCTCAATTGAAATTTTCTCTTGCAAACTAAAATTTAGATAAACTAAATTTTTCTATTTAAGTTAGATCTTCATTCCTAATAGTTTGTTTCTATCATATCCACAAGCAAATTTGATAGGCTAGACAATCTATACTATACTAAAAGTATGGATAGGGGTCATGGGGATTTAAACTTAGTTGTTTCTTCCTTTTTTGGTTTGCCTAAAATGCCCTTAGAAAAATAAATTATTATTATTTTGATGGACTAACCATAGGACATTAAAAGGACACAAGGCGTACAAATATAATTATTTCATATAAATCCATCATTTAAACACTAATTTAATTACAATTATTTGGGAGTTACATAAAGAGTAATATGAACAAATAAAAAATAATAATTATACATAAAGAATTAATAAAAAAGTTCTTAACTAGGTTTTAACTACTAAGCAATAATATTTTAACTCATCTACTTAAGTTACAAATTTTTCTTATTAAAACATATAAGAGTTACATTAGTTAAAGAAGAGTACTCTTTTTTTTAAAGGAAAAGAAGAGTACTCTATTAATTTATTATTTTTGTTGTTATTATTTATATTACCATTAGCATTATTATTAAAAAATTAAATCATAAATGCTATGTCGGAGTTACATGAGTTAAAGATGAATAAATAAAAAATAATAATTATACATAAAGAATTAATAAAAAATTTCTTAATTAGGTTCTTAACTACTAACTAATTTAATTACAATTATTTGGGAGTTACATAAAGAGTAATAAAAAATAAGAGTTATTTGAGAGTTACATTAGTTAAAGAAGAGTACTCTTTTATTTTTTTTTTTAGGAAAAGAAGATAACTTTATTAGTTAATTGTTTTGTTGTTGTTATTTATATTACTATTAGCATTATTATTAAAAATTTAAATCATAAGTACTATGTGAGAGTTACATGAGTTAAAAGATGAATAAATAAAAAATATTAATTATATATAAAGAAATAATATAAAATTTCTCAACTAAGCTCTTTACTACTAAGTAAGAATATTTTAACTCTTCTACTTAAGTTACAAATTTTTTCTAATTAAAAAATATAATATAATGAAAGATATAAATGTACCATATAACCTTTATAGAATAGATTATATACTTAATACTATTATTGGAATATTATACAAATAAAATAATCAATAGTAACTAAATATAATTTAACTTCAACCTTTGTAAGAACAAAAAGAATGAGAAAGAAAAATAATATTATTTTACAATAAAAACACAAAGAATAATTATGATTACTAAAACTTAAATGTAAATATATTTAATTAAAAATAAAAAATATCACAGCATGAAAATAAAAATAAAATATTAATATTTTTTTAAAATTAAATAAATATAAAAAATAATTTTATTGAATAAAAATCTCAATACCAGTATAACTTTTGAAACATTTAACATGTTATATTTTTTAATTAAAAAATATAATATAATAGAAGATATAAATGAATCATATAACATTTATAGAATTAATACTATTTTTGAAATATTATACAAATAAAATAATCAATAGTAAATAAATTTAATTTTACTTCACCTTCGCAATGGATAGGGGTCATGGAGATTTAAACTTAGTTGTTTCTTCTTTTTTTGGATTGCCTAAATTGCCCTTAGAAAAATAAATTATTATTATTTTGATGGACTAACCATAGGACATTAAAAGCATACAAGGTGTACAAATATAATTATTTCATATAAATTCATCCTTTAAACACTAATTTAATTACAATTATTTGGGAGTTACATAAAGAGTAATATGAACAAATAAAAAATAATAATTATACATAAAGAATTAATAAAAAAGTTCTTAACTATGTTTTAACTACTAAGCAATAATATTTTAACTCCTCTACTTAAGTTACAAATTTTTTCTAATTAAAAAATATAAGAGTTACATTAGTTAAAGAAGAGTACTATATTAATTTATTATATTTCTTGTTGTTATTTATATTATCATTAGCATTATTATTAAAAATTTAAATCATAAATGCTATGTGGGAGTTACATAAGTTAAAGATGAATAAATAAAAAATAATAATTATACCTAAAGAATTTATAAAAAAAAGTTCTTAATTAGGTTCTTAACTACTAACTAATTTAATTACAATTATTTGGGAGTTACATAAAGAGTAATAAAAAATAAGAGTTATTTGAGAGTTACATTAGTTAAAGAAGAGTATTTTTTTATTTTTTTTAGGAAAAGAAGAGTACTCTATTAGTTAATTATTTTTGTTGTTGTTATTTATATTACTATTAGCATTATTATTAAAAATTTAAATCATAAATACTATGTGAGAGTTACATGAGTTAAAAGATGAATAAATAAAAAATAATAATTATATATAAAGAATTAATAGAAAAGTTCTCAACTAAGTTCTTTACTACTAATTAATAATATTTTAACTCTTCTACTTAGGTTACAAATATTTTATAATTAAAAAATATAATATAATGAAAGGTAGAAATGTACCATATAACCTTTATAGAATAGATTATATAATTAATACTATTATTTGAATATTATATAAATAAAATAATCAATAGTAAATAAATATACTTTAACTTCAACCTTTGTAAGAACAAAAAGAATGAGAAAGAAAAAATAATGTTATTTTACAATAAAAAACACAAAGAATAATTATGATTTCTAAAACTTAAATGTAAATATATTTAATGAAAAATAAAAAATATAACAACATGAAAATACAAATAAAATATTAATATTTTTTTAAAAATTCAATCAATATAAAAAATAATTATATTGAATAAAAATCTCAATACCAGTGTAACTTTTGAAACATTTTACAAGTTATATTTTTTTAATTCAAAAATATAATATAATGGAAGATATAAATGGACCATATAACATCTAATTAATATATTATATAATTAATACTATTTTTGAAACATTATACAAATAAAATAATCTAGAGTAAATAAATGTAATTTTACTTCTACCTTTGCAAGAACAAGAAGAAAAAGAAAGAAAAAATAATGTTATTTTACAATAAAAGACACAAGGAATATTTAAGATTACTAAAACTCAAATGTAAATATATTTAATAAAAAATAAAAAAATATAATAGCATGAAAATAAAAATAAAATATTAATATTAAAAAATTAAATAAATATAAAAAATAATAATATTGAATAAAAATTTCAATACAATTTTAACTTTTGAAACATTTAACACGTGCAAATATTGCACGTGCTTTGTGCTAGTAGAGTAAAAAGTGAGTAATGATATTTGATCATCTCCGTGGATACGACATTTAAATTACTTGCCATTGTACTAATCATAACGATAGGTGCACTTGCCTAGTGTTTGTGTGCAATTGTTAGAGATTGTGATAAAATTAAAGTATAAGGGCATGCAAAACAACACAACAAGTTTTTGGCGCCGTTGCCGGGGACTAATTGGTCAATATTAGGAAAGCTCAAACTCTATTGATTTAGTCATTTTTGTTGTTATTTTTGTAATACTTGTTACTAGTATTAGCATTTATTTTCTTGTTTGTAATTTTGTTAGTTATTGGTGAATTGAAGCACTTAGTTTGTGTTTCTCTGTTTTTTTTTCTGTTTTAGTGAAGAAAAACAAAAAAATTGCTTGCATTAAACGTTTCTTTTATTTGTGGTGAAGGTGTGAATTTGTTTTGGTTTATGATCTCAAGTGATTTGGAGGAATTGGCTCAACCTAATTCCCAAGCTGAACAGATTTTTTATTGGGATCCAAGGGGTGTCAATCTTGAAGTAGTGCTTGAGGGAGTTGAAGTTGAAGGTGAAAATATTGAACAATTGAACAATATGGCACACAATGGGAATGCAAGACAAAGAACTATGGGAGATTATGCAGGACCTTCTTTGTTGGGAACGGAGTCAAGCATTGCTCGGCCAAGAGTTGAAGCAAACAATTTTGAGATCAAGCCAAATATTATCCAAATGGTTCAACAATTGGTGCAATTCGATGGTTTGCCGGACGAAGACCCAAATGCTCACATTGCCAACTTATTGGAAATATGTAATACTTTCAAAATTAACGGGGCTTCCGAAGATGCCATCCGCCTTCGGCTATTTCCATTTTCATTGAGGGATCGAGCCAAGTCATGGTTGAAGTCACTTCTACCGGGCTCTATTACTACATGGAACGATCTTGCCGAGATATTTCTCGCTAAATACTTCCCTCCGGCAAGGACAGCCAAGCTAAGGAATGACATCTTCTCTTTTCAACAAATGGAGAGTGAGAGCTTATATGATTCTTGGGAGAGATGGAAGGAGCTATTGAGAAAATGCCCACATCATGGTCTAGATTTGGGGCTGCAAATGCAAACATTCCATAGTGGGTTAAATTTCCCTTCCAAGCAACTCATTGATGCTTCTTCGGGATGAACTACAAATTTGAAGACACCAGAAGAGTTACAAGACCTTATTGAAAATATTGCAATGAACAATTACCAATGGGGGAATCCTAGACCGAAAGCCAAGACTAGTGGAGTACACAATGTAGATATGATGATGGCTTTGGAGGCTAAGTTTGATGCCCTAAACAAGAAGATCGAAAGCTTGAGTCGATCACCTCCAATATCCCAAGTGATGATGGCTTGTGACTTTTGCGGAGGTGGTCATCCAAATCATGAATGCCAAATCATGGGAACTTCTAATACATCGTCATCGGAGCATGTGGACTATCTTGGAGGAGGAAGGCAGCCTAACAATCCTTATAGCAATACTTATAATCCGGGGTGGCGGAATCATCCAAACTTTTCATGGAGTAATCAAGGGCAACAAAGGCCGCTACATCCTCCCGGTTTCCAATCTTCATCAAGCTCTCGACCCCAACCATCTCTTCCTTACGAACATCAACCTCCTCCACCTCCTCAACCACCGGTGAAGTCTAGCCTTGAGGAATTAATGACAAAGTTTATTGCGGCAACTGAAAATCGGTTCCAAATTCAAGAAGCATCCCTAAGGAACCAAGAGGCTTCTATTCACAACTTGGAAAATCAAATAGGCCAATTGGCGAAGCTTGTTTCGGAAAGGCAAGTTGGAATGCTCCCAAGCAATACCGAGCCGAATCCAAGAGAACATGCTAAAGCCATCACTTTGAGGAGTGGGAAGGAATTGGAGGTTCCAAAGCAAAAGGAGCAAGAAAGAGAAAAAGAGAAGACCGAAGAACCATTGCATGTTGATGATGAAGAAAGGATTGAGAAGAAAGAATCACAAAAGAAAAAAGGAAATTCAGAATACAAGCCAAAAATTCCATATCCCACTCGACTTCAACAAGAGAAAAAAAGACGAACAATTTGGTAAATTTCTCGAACTCTTTAAGCAATTGCATATCAACTTACCGTTTGTTGAAGCTCTTTCACGAGATGCCAAGATATGCTAAATTCTTAAAGGAGATCCTTTCCAAGAAAAGAAAGCTAGAAGAGTTCTCAATGGTGACATTGAACGAGGAATGTTCAGCCATTCTTCAGAACAAAGACAAGTTACCGCAAAAGTTAAAAGATCCAGGGAGTTTCACTATCCCTTGCACTATTGGTAGTTTGTCAATTGGTAGAGCATTAGCAGATTTAGGAGCTAGCATTAATTTGTTGCCATATGACATGTTTAAAAAGTTGGGGTTGGGTGTACCTAAACCCACTAGGATGAGCATTCAATTGGCAGATAGATCGGTTAAGTATCCTAGGGGAATTATTGAAGATGTGCTTGTAAAAGTTGATAAATTCATATTTCCTGTTGATTTTGTGATACTTGACATGAATGAGGATATTGATGTACCATTAATTTTAGGGAGACCTTTTCTAGCTACCGCTAAGGCTAATATAGATGTATGTGAAGGAAAATTGACCCTTAGGGTAGGAGAAGAAGAGGTTATTTTTAAAGTTCCCGAGGCTATGAAACATTCTTTTGATCATGATGATTGTTGTTATAGGATAGATGTTATTGGTAACATTGTCTCCGATTATGTGCAGGGAATTATTGATTGATGACCCTTTGGAAATATCTCTATTTCAAGGTGAAGAAATAAAGGAGGGGCAGCATGAAATTGACGAAATTATAGCACATTTGGAGTCATCCCCATTCACAACAAAAGGGATGATGTTTGAGAAGATTGAAAGGGAAAAAGGGAGTAGAATGAAATCTTCCATTGAAGATCCCCCGGAGTTGGAGCTGAAGAAGTTACCGGATCATTTGGAGTATGTTTTTCTTGCAGATAATTCTAAACTTCCGGTGATCATTGCAAACAATTTGCAAAACGAGCAGAAACAAGAGCTCATCAAAGTATTAAAGAAGCATAAAAAGGCAATGGCATGGAAAATCTCCGACATCGATGGTATTAGTCCTTCATTTTGTACCCACAAAATATTGATGGAAGAAGACTTCAAGCCAGTGGTGCAACCCCAAAGAAGGTTAAATCCAAACATGAAGGAAGTGGTAAAAGCAGAGGTAATCAAACTTCTTGATGCCGGTCTTATTTATCCTATCTCGGATAGTCCATGGGTTTGTCCCGTCCAAGTAGTCCCCAAGAAAGGAGGGATGACTGTGGTACCAATGAGAAAAACGAGTTGATTCCCATGAGCACCGTGACGGGATGGAGGGTATGCATCGATTACCGGAAGCTCAATGATGCCACTCGGAAGGATCATTTTCCACTGCCTTTCATTGATCAAATGCTTGAGAGACTTGCGGGTCATAGGTATTATTGTTTTCTTGATGGTTTTTCGGGGTATTTTCAAATTCCAATAGCCCCGGAAGATCAAGAGAAAACTACTTTTACTTGTCCTTATGGTACTTTTGCTTACCGTCGTATGCCATTTGGTCTTTGTAATGCTCCTGCTACTTTCCAAAGATGCATGTTAGCTATTTTTGAAGGTCTAGTGGAGGATATTATGGAAGTCTTTATGGATGATTTCTCTGTCTTTGGTGATTCCTTTGAACTTTGTTTGAAAAATCTTGAAAAGGTTTTACAAAGATGTGAAGAAACCAATTTAGTTTTGAATTGGGAGAAATGTCATTTTATGGTTAAAGAAGGTATTGTTTGAGGCATAAGATTTCTAGCAAGGGCATAGAGGTTGATAAAGCCAAGATAGAAACCATAGAGAAATTACCACCACCAACTTTGGTGAAGGCAATTAGAAGTTTTCTTGGTCACGCTGGTTTCTATAGAAGGTTTATAAAGGATTTTTCTAAAATTTCCAAACCTCTCACAAATTTACTTGAAAAAGATGTGGCCTTTGTGTTTGATGAGAATTGCTTCTTTGCTTTCAATTTGTTGAAACAAAAACTAATTGAGTCTCCTATCTTGGTTGCCCCCGATTGGTCCCTTCCCTTTGAACTAATGTGCGATACAAGTGATTTTGCAGTAGGAGCAGTACTTGGACAAAGGAGAGAAAGGTATTTTCAACCAATATACTATGCAAGCAAGACCTTAACGGAAGCACAAGAGAATTACACTACAACTGAGAAGGAGCTTCTTGCTATAGTTTTTGCTTTCGAAAAATTCCGTCCTTATCTCATTTTGTCTAAAGTCATTGTTTATACTGACCATTCGGCACTCAAATATCTTCTTAACAAACATGATGCAAAGCCTAGACTAATTCGGTGGGTACTTTTGTTGCAGGAATTTGATTTGGAGATAAGGGACAAAAAGGGAGCAGAAAATCTTGTTGCCGATCATCTATCACGGTTGGAGAACCCACATTTGGAGAGATTGAATGAGGAAGACATCAATGATACATTCCCTGACGAGAGGTTATACTCGGTTGTAGGTCACAGTGATCACACTCCTTGGTTTGCAGATTATGCTAACTATATTGTAGGTCGGATCTTACCAAAGAACTTGACTCCTCAACAAAAGAAGAAATTCTTTTCGGAGTTAAAGTACTATCTTTGGGAGGATCCATATTTGTTTCGAATTTGTGCAGATCAAATCATAAGGAGATGTGTAACATACCCCGAGAATATGGATATCTTGGAGCATTGCCATAAAGGTCCGGCCGGTGGTCATTATCAAGCTAATGGGACAGCCAGAAAGGTACTAGAGTCGGGATTCTATTGGCCGACTTTGTTTAAGGATGCCCAAAGGTATGTTGAAAAGTGTGATAATTGCCAACGGACAGGTAATATCTCAAAAATACATGAAATACCTCTCTCTACATTTCAAGTTTGTGAAGTATTTGACTGTTGGGGTATTGATTTCATGGGTCCTTTTCCATACTCTTTTGGTAATACATATATTTTGGTCGCAGTTGATTATGTCTCTAGATGGGTTGAAGCCCAAGCTTTGCCCACAAATGATGCTAGAGTGGTTGTTAAGTTCTTGAAGAAATTGTTTACTCGCTTTGGCATTCCTAGAGCTATAATAAGTGATAGGGGAACTCACTTTTGTAACCAACAACTTGAGAAAGTATTGCACTTGAGAAAGTATTGCATCGATTAGGTGTTACTCATAAGATGGTGATATTCCATAATTGTGCTTCATATGATAATCTTTTATGAGCTTAAATTCTGTTAAATTTTGGTTTTTTAATCAACATTTACACTCCTTTTATCTCATATTTGCTTTGGGTGAGTTTATTGAAGATTTGGAATTAAATGAAGCAAATAAAGAGATTTTACACAATGAATAAAAACAGAGAAATGCAGGGGCAAAACAGTCTGGTAGATAATTTTCAAGTGGGAATTTATCCTCTATAGAGATTTCAAATACGAATTTGATCTTCTAGACATTTATAGAGGACATTCTGAAGTTTTCATAATGGTAAAATTTATGGAAATCCGAGTTCATTTGCTTTCCCTGCTTATGCTTCAAATTCAGCTGTCCTGCACTGTGGTCCAGTTTTGACACATTTCGGTATAACGATCATATCTTTATTTCTAGATGTTAAATTGAGGTGATTCAAGGTTCTGTGTCAAGCTAAGATCCATATATACAACTTTCATGAAGACATCAAGACCTAGATCAGTCGATTTCATGCTCTGAATTCACCTAACATTCAAAACAGAGTCACAGTCGGGCAGCAACAGCTTGCCCCATAACTGGGAGCAAGTGGCGCCGTTTGGTGTGATCCAAGCGGCGCTGTTTGCAGCGATCTGAAGTGCATTTCCAGCTGGTTTTCTCTCTCTTTGGAAGGAGATTTAAATACCCCATTTTTTAGGGCAAGAACGGAGACGGCTGGGAGGGGAGAAAACTGCAGAAAAACAGCAAGAAATCACACCCAAATCCCTCCCAAATCTTCATCTTTGCAAGAGAAATCAAGAGAGAAGATTGAATCTTTGAAGAAGGAGAACCTCCACCTTGAAGATTCATGGAAAAACCTGCAACTTCCTCAACATCACAGTGACGATTTTCAAGCTTCAAGAAGAGGAGATTTCCACCATGAAAATGAGCAATTCTTCCTCTTTCTTTGTTGCTTTATGTTCTTTAATTTGTACTATGTTGAGGAACTAAACTTTTGAATGCTTGAATGGGTATGAACCCTAGATTTTATTTATGTGAATGAATTGTTTCCCTTGGTTGATTGAATTCGAATTTCTTGTGGATTGTTTGTGGGTTTGAATGTTTGAATTGATTGGGTGGATAGTTGATGAAATTTTGTCACTTGGAATTGAGAAAGGAAGGGTGATTGAAATTGATTCAAAAATCTGGAATTTTGTCACTTGGAATTGAGAAATGAAGGGTGATTGATAATTGATTCAAAATCTGGAAATTTTCACTTGGAATTGAGAAAGGAAGGGTGAAATAGACCATACACAAACAATGGGGATGATTTAGGTGACTAGAGATAGAAACCTAAACATTTTCTTGATAATTAGAGAAATCTAATTGGAAATTCAAAAACCTTAATGCATTCTTGGGTTGAATTGGTTAGAAAGAGATTTCAACTAATTAATCCAAGGGTAGAGGACTTTCATCTAGAGATAGAGAGAGGCCTAAAATAGGAATTTCACCAAATATTAGAAATGAACACCTTCTTGGCAATTAGAGAAATCTAATTAGAAATTCACCAATCCAAATGCATTCTTAGGTTAAATTAGTTAGAAAGAGATTTCAACTAATTAATCTAAGGGTAGAGAACTTTCATCTAGAGATAGAGTGAGTTCTATCATTGGAATTTCACCAAGTATTAGAAGGGGAAACAAATCAACCAAGGGACTTTTCTATCACATAGGTAATTCTAGGGGGATTAACCATTCAAGTATTGTTTTCTCAATTGAATTCCCTCTTGCAAGAAAGATTAGTTAAGCTAGTTTAATAAGTTAAGTTGGATTTCTTTTCTTAGTATTTATTCAAACTATTTTCAAAAACAAAAATTTATGGAAGCTAAACAATAGAGTGAAAAGTGAGTAATGGTAATTGACAATCCCCGTGGATACGATAATTGAAGTACTTGCCTTTATACTAATTTAAACGATAGGTGCGCTTGCCTAGTGTTTGTGTGCAAATTGTTGAAGATTGGAATAAAATTACGTATAAAGGCATATACAATAAAACACAACAAGTTTTTGGCGCCGCTGCCGAGGAATTTGGTCAATATTAGGAAAGCTTGAACTTTATTGATTTAGTCATTTTATTTAGTCATTTTATTTCCTACTTGTGTTAGCATTTATTGTATTGTTTGTAATTTTGTTAGTTATTAGTGAATTGAAGTGTTAGTTTGTGATTTTCTGTTTTTGTTACATATGTTAGCATTTTTTTTTTCTTTTCTTGCTTGTAATTTGGTTTGTTATTGGAGAATTGAAGTGTTTACTTTGTGTTTTTGTGTGTTTGTCCTGTTTTTGTGAGAAATACTTGGGTTGAACTTTTAGTTAGCATTTTGTTTGTTATGTGTTGAATTTTTGTTTGTATGTTTACTTAAGGAATGAGCTTTTTGGATTATGATTTGTCACCACAACCTTCCCAAGTGATGATGCCTTATGAATTTTGTGAAGGTGGTTATCCAACCCATGAGTGGCAAACCTTGGAAACTTCCAATCCATGGTCAATGGAGCAGGGGAACTATCTTGGAGAAAGGGAGCAACTCTACAATTCATACAGCAATGCTTATAATCCGGGGTGGTACAATCATTTGAACTACTCATGGAACAATCAAGGGCAACAAAGACCAACACATTCTCCTGGTTTCCAAGCCTCATTAAATTCTCAACCTCAAGTACTCTTTCCTTACCAATACCAACCTCCTCCACCTCCTCAACAACCTGAGAAATCTAGCCTTGAAGATTTGATGACAAAGTTCATAGCAAATAATGAAACACAAGTTCAAACTCAAAATGAACTTAACCAACAAATTGAAGCATCCTTAAAGAACCAAGAGGTCACCCTTGAGAACTTGTTAAGGCTAGTTTCAGAAAGAGAAGTTGAGACTCTCTCAAACAATACGGAGCCAAATTCTAGGGAGTGGGCTGAAACTACTAGTTTGAGGAGTGGGATGAAATTAAATATCTCACAGCCTAATGTGCAGGAAATACGAGAAGGGAAGATGGAAGAGAAAGTGCATGTTGAAGATGAACATGAAGGAATTGAAAAAAATGAAGGACAAAAGAGGAACGATGAAGAACCTTTGGAGATCGCCATAGTTCAAGGTGAAGAAGCAAAGAAGGGACAATGTGTGATTGATGAAATCATACCATATATGGAGTCATCACCGCTCAACATCAAAAAGATGGGGTTTGAAAACTTTGAAATGGAAAAGGGAATGAAGTCCTTCATCGAAGATCCTCCGGAGTTGGAATTGAAGAAGCTACCGAATCACTTGGATTATGCTTTCATTGTAGACAATCCAAAACTCCCAATACTCAAGGGTATTAATCTTTCATTTTGCATTCACAGAATATTAATGGAAGAAGGCTTCAAAACGGTGATACAACCCAAAAGAAGCCATGACCAAAATCAAGTTTTCAAGCCGGGAGATCGAGTGTTGTTGAACGACTCTCAATGGAGACTTTACGCTAGTAAGTTTAAGTCTAAATGGACTTCCCGTCTTTGGTAAGTAAATTACTTCCATATGAAATTGTGCAAAGCTATCATGCAAAAAAGGGGACATTATTGGTAAGTAAACTTAGACTTACACTTTATCACATTGGAATTAGGAAGAAGAGAAGATTATCTCCACACCCCTTTGACCCGGGAGGATAAGTGATTTTCACCATATTTGATCATCCTTATTTGTACATAACTGTCTTTGATGGAGTTTTGAGTTTTAAAATTTTGATTGTCTTGAATTGTGAAAAGTTTTATAATATGTTGTTTAATGTGAATTTTATGTTTGTAATCAATTAGTTTGTTAAATTTTGTTGTTGAATCTGTAGTTGAGTGTTTTTGAAAAAAAAATTGTAGCCGGGATCACTGTAGCGAAGTCAGGGTGAAAGCGGGCGCCGCTAGTGTGCACCAAGCGGCGCCGTTAGACTGTTCACTGCGCACTGTTCATGGGACTGTTCACACACACAAAAAAAAAAAAAGAGGCAGCGTTTTGACCAACTGGTTTAAAACGGCGCCGCTTGGTGTGGTCCAAGCGGCGCCGTTTCACTGTTCACCAAAAAAAAAAAAAATTTCCTTCTTCCCCATTTTTTGTTGGTTCTTTTATGCTTTCTTCTTTGCATACCATGTATTCAAAAAAAAAGTGCAAGTTGAGTTTTATGGTGTAAATTAGTTTGTTGTTGGCTTGCAATTTCTCTATATTTTTGTTGGTTCTCTCCTGTTTTCCTCTATGCCGAGAGGCTGTTCCATGCTCGAGTGGTGGACCGGCAGTATATGAACGAAGGGGAGTTCTTTCTTTTCTATTTTTGTCCTTTTATTTATTTCTTTTAATGCTACGTTTTTATGCTTTAGTTTTCATTATGTCCTTATTTCTAGTTTGCTTTCATTTGCTTCTACAAGCCTTGTTTTTCACTGTTTATGTGTTTGGTTGTTTCCTGTTGGATTTCTTCCCCAACATTGCGGACAATGTTGTTTTAAGTGTGGGAGAGTTGGCTTTAGTAGTGTAGGTTATTTTTATGATTTTTGATTGAAATTTTTTGTTTTTATTTTTCAAATCCTCAAGGTATTTTAAAACTTTAATATTTTATCTTTTCTCAAAGAGTAGTTATACAAGCATTCTAAAGATCATGACTAGTACCTTAAACTTGGATTAAGTAAGCACCCCTTGTATTCCTTGCTTGTATGAAATTCATCGTTTAAGCACATTCCACTTTTCTTTTGTTGTGATGATTATGGAGTTGAATCTTGTGTTATTGGCTTTAGAATTCAACATAACTTTTACTCTAGAACCCGCATTCACTTGCCTTAAGGCGAAAATGAGTAAGTAACCTTAGTTTGATCTTGAAATGATGGTAATAGGCCTTCTTTGTCCCGATTGAGCATTTCTAGCCATCCTCTCTTTATTTTATCCGTAGTACCCTTTCTTGAAGCCTTTGTGCATAAATTTTTCAATCTATATTCTTAATTCTTCATTCTTTCTAATTTTAAACTCCACTCTTTATATTTTAAACCTCTTTGCGAGAGCTAAATGCAATTTTACCCTTAAGTCGGTAAAGAGTATTGTAGAAAGCGAAAAAAAAAGGGTGGAGAGGAAGATCATAGGAAAAATGGCTCTATGGGTTGAGTTTTTCAAGGAAAAAGGGGGATGAAATTCTTTATTTGATCGGGAATTGAAATATACCTCAAAAAAAATCGAAAAAAAAGAGATTGAAAAAAAAGATGAAAAAAAAAGAAAAAAAAGTTATATATGTTTACTACTTTGAAGGCTTAATACATCTTTTGATGCCTTCAATAATTATATATAGTTAATCATTCTTGTGAATTTTGTTATCATTGAGGTATAAACTTGTGGTTGAAAAAGATATATGGTGAAGGAAAAAGTTGTGGTTTGAATTATGATTTAGTGCAAGTTGTTGAATGTAGGGTGATGAGAGTTTGTAGAGAATGGGAGTTTGTAGTTGAATATATGGGAATGGTGATATTCCTTGTGGCTAATAAGGGTTATTACTTTTGTTTATATCCCATTCCTTTCTCTTTAGCTCTCATTTCTTTGACTTTGAACTCCTTACCTTTTATTTGGCACCTTAAACTTTCCTGAGCCTAAAGTTATAAGCTTGAAAGTCCTACCTAATCGAGTTTGAATTTTGGTTACCGTATTAGTGGAGAGGTTTTGTGAATGCCGGGCCTATGGGGTATTATGCTTTCTTGATAAGAATTCCTTGTCCAATAACATGAAATTCACTCTTATAATTGTTGAGCATTTGTATTGGCTGGAAACACACACACACACGGATTCTTTGCTTGCATTATGAAACAAGGGGTGATTGTTTAATTTTTGTGATGGATATTTGGGATGACTTTTCGATTGATTGTATAGATTGCTCAAGATTTCTCAAGTAATACCTTCTCTGTTTTGCAGTCCTTTGCAATGCTTTAAAACACTTGTTATTTTCTGTGGATTATTGTTCAAATTTCTTAGTTGTTTTGAAGTATTGCTTGAGGACAAGCAATGTCTAAGTGTGGGGGAGTTTGATATTCCATAATTGTGCTTCATATGATAATCTTTTATGAGCTTAAATTCTGTTAAACGACCCCGTATCACCCTCAAACTAGTGGTCAAGTAGAAGTTGTTAATAGAGAAATCAAAAGAATTTTGGAAAAGATTGTTGAGCATACTAGAAAGGATTGGAGTGTTAAGCTTGATGATGCTTTGTGGGCATATAGGACAGCATACAAGACTCCCATCGGGTCTACTCCATATAGATTGGTTTATGGGAAATCTTGTCATTTGCCGGTGGAGGTTGAGCATAAAGCATATTGGGCTATCAAGTTGGTTAACTTTGATCTTAACATTGCATGAAAGCAAAGAATGCTCCAAATCAACGAACTTGATGAATGGAGGAGAGAAGCCTATGATAATTCACGAATCTACAAGGAGAAGGTGAAGCAATGGCACGATAAACATGTGTTGCCAAACCGAGAATTTAAAGAAGGAGATCAAGTGTTATTGTTCAATTCTCGGTTAAGACTCTTTCCCGGAAAGCTTAAATCTCGATGGTCAGGACCGTTTGTAGTAAACAAGGTCTACCCTTATGGTGTAGTGGAGGTTGCACATGCAGATAAAGGAATATTTAAAGTTAACGGTCATCGCCTCAAACTCTATCATGGAGGGGATCCTAAGGGTCTTGAAAAAGTTTCTTTAATCCTCCATGATCTGGAAGATAAGTGATTTTCAATGCTTTCTATTCATCTATACATAATTTTGAGTTTTCAATTTTTATTTTCAAGTTTGGTTTTGAGTTTCAAGTTTTAATTGTTTTGAGTTGTGGAAATTTTCTGTTGTGTGTTGTTTGATGTAATTTTTATGTTCATGAGTTATTATTTTGTTAAAATTGGTTGTTGAATTTGTGGTTGCATGTTTGTAGTCTTGGTTAAAAAAAAAAAAAAAAACAGCACCGTTTGCAGTACTATTCATAGGTGGAAAAAAAAAAGAGGAGAGAGGAGCTGGCCCCGAACCTAGTGATGGAGCAAGTGGTGTATGAATGCTATATCAGGGGAGTTCTCTTTTCTCTTTTTGTTATTCTCTTTCTTTATTTTCTTCCTACGTTTTTATGCTTAAATTTTAATTTTGTCTTGGTTTCCAAACTTTCTCTCATTTATTCTTATTGTGTAGTATATAGAAGGTGCAGCTTGCTGCTCATATGGGTTCGCCCAGCCTTCATGTACGAAACAACCATTTTGTTAACCGTTTTTGTGTTTGGTTGTCTGGAGTGCAATCTTTAAATTTCTATTTCTAGTCTTTTGTGTATCTTTCTCCCAACATTGGGGACAATGTTGCCTTAAGTGTGGGGGAGTTGGCTTTAGTATAGTTTATTTTCATGAATTTTGGATGAATTTTCTTGTTTTTATTTTTGTTTTAATCTTCAAAATATTTTCAAGACTTGCATGTTAATCTTTTCTAAAAGAGTAGTTATACAAGCATTCTAAAGGTCATAACTAGTACTTAAAACTTAGATTAAGTAACCACCCCTTGTATTCTTTGCTTGTATGGAATTTATCTTTTAAGCACATTTCCTCTTTGCTTTTGTTGTGATGATTATGGAGTTGAATCTTGTGTTATTGGCCTTCGAATTCAATATAACTTTTTTTTTCCTAGAACTCGCATTCACTTGCTCGAGGCGAAATGAGTAAGTAACCTTAGTTTGATCTTGAAATGATGGTAATAGGCCTTCTTTGTCCCGATTGAACTTTTCTAGCCATCCCTTTTTATTTTATTCGTAGTACCCTTCTTGAAGCCTTTGTGCATAAATTTTCTAATCTATATTCTTAATTTTTCCTTCTTTCAAGTTTTAAACTCCACTCTTTATATTTAACCCTTCTTTGCGAGAGTTAAATGCATTTTTTTTTACCCTTAAGTCGGTAAAGAGTATTGTGGGAATTGAAAAAAAAAAGGTGGAGGGGAAGATGATAGAAAAAATGGCTTTATGGGTTGAGTTATTCAAAGAAAAAAGGGAGATGAATTTATTTATTTGATAGGGAATTGAAATATACCTCAAAAAAAAAGAAGAAAAAAAGAAAAAAAAAGAAAAAAAGTTATATATATTTACTACTTTGAAGGCTTAGTACATTTATTGATGCCTTCAAGAATTATATGTTTTCAATATTATTGTGAATTTTGCTATCATTGAGGTATAAAATTGTGGTTGACAAAGATAGATGGTGAAAGAAAAAGTTGTGGTTTGAATTATGATTTGGTGCAAGTTTGTTGAATGTAGGGAGAGGAGAGCTTGTTGAGGATGGGAGTTTGTGGTTAGATGTATGGGAATGGTGATATTTCTTGGGGCTAAAAAGGGTTATTACTTTTGTTTTATGTCCCATTCCTTTCTCTTTAGCTCTCATTTCTTTGACTTTGAACTCCTTACCTTTCGTTTGGCACCTTAAACTTTCCCTAAGCCTAAAGTTACAAGCATGAAAGTCCTACATAATCGAGGTTAAACTTTGGTTACAGTATTAGTGGAGAGATTTTGTGAATGCCGGGCTTATGGGGTATTATACTTTCTTGATGAGAATTCCTTCGCCAATAATATGAAATTCACTTCTGTAATTGCTTAGCATTTGCATTGGTTGGACACACACATACACATGGATTCCTACCTGCTTTAGAAAATAAGGGGGTGATTGTTTAATCTTTGTGATGGTATTTGGGATGACTTTTAGATTGATTGTGTAGATTGCTCAAGATTTCTCAACAAGTAATGCTTTCTCTGTATTGCACTCCTTTGAAATGCTTCAGAACACTCTTTATTTCTTGTGGATTATTGTTCAAATTTCTTAGTTGTTTTGTAGTATTGCTTGGGGACAAGCAATGTCTAAGTGTGGGGGAGTTTGATATTACATATTTGTGCATAATATAATGATCATTTTCAACTCAAATTTCTACTGAATTTTGGTGTTTCAAATATCATTCACACTCCCTTTATCTCTTATTTGTTTTAAATGATTTTATTGAAGATTTGGAGTACAATGAAGCAATGAAGAAGATTCTACATACTTATAATGAAGAAAAAAGAAGAATGCAAAACAGAGCAGCAAAATAGTGCAGCATGACAGAATAATTCAAGTGGGATTTTGACCTCCTTAGAGATTTCAAATGCAGATGTGATCTTCAAGAAAATTACAGAGGAGATTCTGAAGTTTCCATAATGGTAACATTTATATCAATCGGAATTCGTTTGGTCACCCTACATATGGTGCAAAGTCAGTATTTCTGGATTTGGTTCCAGTTTTAATACATTGTGGTGTAATTACCATATCTAGAGTTCTAGATGTCCAATGGAGGTAATTCAAAGCTCTGTAGAAACTTAAGAGTATCAGCTACAACTCTTATGAAGACAAGAAAATCTAGATCGTCCGATTTAAGGCTCTGAATCACCAATAAGTGAAACAGTACCGTTTTGGCAGAAACAGAATTTTCTGCAATTGTTGCTCTCTTTTTGGGAGGTATATATATACCCTTTTAGGGCATTTGAAGGGGCGGCCGTCTAGGGTTCCAGAGAGGATAAAAACAGAGAGAAAACATCCCAAAACCTCTCCCAAAATCGTCAATCTTTGCAAGAGAACTCAAGAGAGAAGATCAAATCTTTGAAGAAGGAGAACATCAATCTTGAAGATTCCAGCTCAAGAACACAACTTTTCACAACCAAGTTGGAGAACTCCAAGCCTTGAAGAAGAGAAGATTTGAACCATGAAAATGAGAAATTCTCACTCTTTCTTTGTTGCTTTATGTTCTTTGAATTGTAATATGTTAATGAGCTAAATTCTTGAATACTTGGATGGTTATGAACCCTAGTTATTATCTATGTGAATGATTGGTTTTCTTGGTTAATTGAATTCCGAATTCTTGTGGATTGTTTGTGGGTTTGATTGGTTGAATTGACTCAGCTATTAATTGATTCATAATCTGGATTTTTTCACTTGGAATTGAGAAAGGAATGGTGAAATAGACCATATACAAACAATGGAGATGATTTAGGTGACTAGAGATAGAAACTTCAACATCTTCTTGGTAATTAAAGAAATCTAATTTGGAGGATTGATTGCTTGAATTAATTCAGTTGTTGATTGACTCATAATCTGGATTTTTCACTTGGAATTGAGAAAGGAAAGGTGAAATAAACCAAACACAAACAATGGGGATGATTTAGGTAACTAGAGGTAGGAACCTCAACATCTTCTTGGTTATTAGAGAAATCTAATTGGAAATTCATTAATGTAAATGCATTTTTAGGTTGAATTGGTTAGGAAGAGATTTCAACCAATTAATCTAAGAGTAGGGGACTTTCATCTAGAGATAGAGTGAGTTCTAATTAAGGAATTTCATCAAACATAAGAAGGGGAATTCATTAACCAAGGAACTTTTCAATCACATAGGTAATTCTAGGGGGATTTTCTATTCAAGTATTACTCTCTCAATTGAAATTTTCTCTTGCAAACTAAAATTTAGATAAACTAAATTTTTCTATTTAAGTTAGATTTTCATTCCTAATAGTTTGTTTCTATCATATCCACAAGCAAATTTGATAGGCTAGACAATAGAGTAAAAAGTGAGTAATGATATTTGATCATCTCCGTGGATACGACATTTAAATTACTTGCCATTGTACTAATCATAACGATAGGTGCACTTGCCTAGTGTTTGTGTGCAATTGTTAGAGATTGTGATAAAATTAAAGTATAAGGGCATGCAAAACAACACAACAATAGCGACGGATATTATTTTAGTCCAAATCCGTAATTATACTACCCGTCTCAAATCCATAGCTATTTGCTACGGATTTGCAATGAAAAAAGAAATATAATAAATAAGTAATATATTATAAAATCCTTCACAAATCCATTGCAAAATTGCAACAAATTGTGATGGATTTTGAACAAAATAAACAAAAACAATATTATTTTCATCCGTCGCAAATCAATCGCAAAATTGCAACGGATTTGTGATGGAGTTTTGAAGAAAATAAACAAAAAATATATTATTTTATCTATCGCAAATCTGTTGCAAATTGCAATGAATTTGTAAAATTGCAACATATTTGCGATGGAATTTTGGAGAAAATAAACAAAAAAATATTATTTTATTCATCACAAATCCGTCACAAAATTGCAACAGATTTGTGAAGGTATATTGTAAAAAATAAACAAAAATATTATTTATTTTATCCTTCGCAAAATTAGAACAGATTTGAGACGGAATTTATTTTTCTTTTGTTTTACTGGTTTTTTTTAATTTTATGGTTGTCCCATGTTGAATTTGTGAGACATACATCATTGTGTTCTTAAATGTTCTATTTCGTTAAACATAGACTGCATGAAATGCATGTGTAATATATATTGTTATATATTGTTAATGCGTATATAATTTATAAGAAATATAAAGAAACTAATACAAAATTTATAATTCATATTTTGATATAACTTATTTATTGATTATTTTGAGTTTTTTATATAATAATAATGGTTTTGATAGAAGTATATCGTAGACGCATATACTACTAATAGTTTTAATTATGATCGTTTCATAATATTAAATAATATGTAAATATTACACTAATGCATTGAGTACTTGTCGAACGACCATCCTCCAACAACTAGCCCTTCGGATCCAACTCCACCTCTTTCACCAGCTACAGTGCCTTCTATAATGACATAGATTTTGTAAAATATTTTTCTATATTGTATATTTGTTATATTGACGTATAATCTTTGAATTATATTTATTTTGATTTTTTTATTTTGTATTATTACATGAGTATATTGATTTCTAAAATAATTAAAAAATTTTAATTATCATTTCAAAATTTGAATAAAATAATTAAAAATAAAAAATTTCATCGCAAATTAGTTGCAAAAAAATAATATAAATCCGTAGCAAATTCATCGCAATTTTGCAAAAAAAAAATTATTAATTTTTATAAAAAGGTAAACAACTCAACATGCCCTTAAACTTTAATTTAATTTTGATTTTTACCCTTCAACTTCAAAGTAGAAGATTTGTGACCTTAAATTATGAAAAAGTATCATAAATTCACTTCGGTTTATGTTTGCTATTCAATTACTAATAAAATATGTCATGTAACTTCTATATGCATATTCTAAGGATATTTTGGCCCGTATAATCATCATATTTTTTAAAATTTTTTTAAAAAAAATTAACTTTTCTTTTTTATTTTTATTTCTCTTTCTATTTTATTTTTGTGAATATTTTCTTTTCATCTTCTCCGTCAACTAACTTCTTCATAGACTATATGTAGCAGCTTTTAGCTTCAACCAAAAAATCCCAAAAAACTTGAAAAAAATCCTCTTCATCAAACTCTAAAAATCTAATTTTTTATCGAATTGATTTTCAAATCAATTTTAAATAGAAACCTGTAATTTTTTTAGGAAGTTAAAGCAAATTTAATAAAAGGAAAACGTGATGGTTTGATTGTATTGACTAAAGTAACCTTACGAAAATCATGTAAATATCAGATAACATGTATTGTTAAAGTTTTAACAATAAAAATAGTTGAAAGGGTAAGCCGTAATCTTTTTTTATAATTTAAAGTCACAAATCATTCACTTTAAAGTTGAATGACAAAAACCAAAATTGAGGTAGAGTTTAAGGGCAAGCTGAGTTGTTTATCCTTTAAAAAATAAAACACATCTGTAGCAAATTCGTCGCAATATTGCGATGGATTTACGATGGAATTTTATTATTTTTAAAAAATTAATGCATTTTCGTGGCAATATTGATTAGGATTTGCAGCATATTTTTATTTTTAAAAATTTCAATTATTTCCGTCGCAATATTTCGACAATTTTGCTACGAATGCTTATTATTTTTTAAAAATTTAAAATTTTTTGTTGCAAAATTGTGACAAATTTGTCACAAATTTTTATTTTTTTGTAAAAATAATATATTTTTGTCACAAATTTGTCACAATTTTGCAACGGATGTTTATTTTTAAAAAAAATATTTAAATTTTATCACAAATTCAACTCAAATTTGTATTTTATTATATTTTTAAAAATTAATTTATATTCACTGCAAATTTTAATTTTTCCTTCGCAATGTTGCCCAAATTCTTTTTTTTAAAATTCAAAAATTCATCACCATTTCATCGTTAATAGAACTTGCATATGTCGCAAATTTGCGACTTATATTTCTGGTACAGAGCTTTTCATCGTAAAATATAATTTGCGACGGATTTGCTACGGAATGATCCGTCTTAAAGTTTTATTTTTTCTTGTAGTGTTTCTTTGTTTTGTCATTTAGAAGACTTTCTTTTAAGTAACAGTGCTCTTTATGGCAAATATGGCAATTGTGGGCAATTGATTATAAATGAGTCATTTTATCCAATTGTGGGCATTACTATATATAATTTTTTTTTACTATATACAGTGTAAAATTTATTTATTTTTCAGCCTCCCTTTCTTTCTCTATCACACTCATTCTCTCTCCTTCTCTTTATATATCCTCACCAAGATATTCCAATATTGCGATCTAACAAAATTAATATGAATAATAACATTAATTATTTTAATAATTTTTAGACGAAATCAATATGAATAATAACATTAAACAACATTAATTAATTAGTGACTATTTATATCATAATTATTATTAATTAATAATAGTTAATTAACAATTCTAAATAATTATTAAATAGTATTTTTTTATTATTAATTGAGATAATAATTAAAAAATAAAAAGAAAAATAAAAAAGAAAAAAGGAAGGAGAGATGCATTCTCGTTCCACTGGACAGAACTTGCATTCAATTTTCACCCAAGTTTACGGAACTTCCGAACTTGCAGAATTTTTCCCCTATTTTCAAAACAAAATTTTGAAACTTATTGTCAAGTTCCATGCTCACTTTACGGAACTTGACAATAAGTTCTATAAAAGTTTACTGAACTATCTTAAAATGAAAAAAATAATTTTTTTGCTAGTTTTTGTATCATAATCAAAGTAATTTGGTATAGATTCGTCTCTCATTGCGTTTTACAACTTCTTAGAATTCAAATTTTGAAGATTAAATATATTTTAAGTAAATTTTAAAAGAAAGAAAAAGTGAGTTAAAGAGTGTATGTTCTTGAAAATAAAATATAAATGCGTTGTATATAGGTCTGGTTCCTTATTTTATCTTTCACAAGGCTGAATAATCAAATTTATCGTAAATTAAGGCAAGGTATATCAAAACATATCGTCCATCAAACTTTGGTCAAGTGGTTTTTTTTCTTTTCTTTTTTTTTTAACAACAAAGAGATTTATTGCTCTAGATTTGCAAGGGAGATTTTTTTAAAAGAGTACTACGTAGAAAAGATTCAGATACCTCAAAAGGGAACACAAGTTAAAAGGTCCCTACACAAACATACTTCTACCCAGCAGGATACGGAAGTTATCTTTTCATTGTGTAATTTTGTTCTAGGTATGGAGAGAGCATGGCGGGGGCAGTGTTGTGTGAAGAGGAAATGGTGGAAAGAAGACGATAATTATCGACAGCTTTGCAGCGGTATGGAGAAGAAGGTGGCAACGATGTATTCTCCAACTTGAAAACATGATTGGACATCCTTAGCATACAAGTTTTGCATTTCAATTTCCACTTGGTCATTCTGATAATTTTGTGGAAATTAAGGATTCTCAAAAAAAGTTTGAATTGTTAAACTATCGTTCTCCAGGAAACTTAAGCATATACTCCATTGTTCCAGTTTAATGGTAATAATAGAGGATGCTGTCTTGAATTCATTTATTAGAAGGCCAAGATTACAAATCTTGCTGATCTCAGAAAGAAAATTGGCAATAAACAACAGCTAAACCTTGAAAACGAGGGCATCACACATCAATTTTGACTCAGATCAACAGGAAAGCCGAGAAAAACGATAGTTGAACATCATTTTTTCAGTCTACAATTTCTTTAGCTTTCTTTGTTTACATTCAAGAAAAGAGAAACAGGAGGGGAAAAGGAAGCAGTACAAATCTCAGAGTAACTGAAATTACATTACAGACATGGACATTATCTGTCGAGCCAGACTGGGGTCCTGTTGCAACAGCTCTCTAAGGTTGGCCTCCAACTCTCCCATCTGCTTTTCTAGGTATTCTTTTGATGTCTGTTCAACGGCCAGTAGTGATGTCTTAGTTTCCAACAAAAGGTCGAATTAAGAGTTCAAGACAAGTTTTTGCTAAACTATTAACTATGAATTTACTACCAAGACAGGACAGACATAGAGTTTCAGCTCAAGAAAGTATATGAACATATAGTTCCCAAGTCACAAGTGTATAGCTCGCATCATCAGGAAGCCTTGCAGAATTGATAAAACTGGTGAATGTGGCTGATTAACCTTTTGCCGCTATTTAATATCAAATTCAATTTATATGCGACTGTCATTCTCAACTCAATAATCTAACGGAAGATGAAAGTAGAAAGTCATCAGGGCTGACAAGACAATCCAAGTAAAGATTAATAAACCAGAGACTCACAGAATAATTAAATATGAATTGCAAGACCAACACAAAATATCAGAAATTCTCTATTTCTTGATCAACTTTTCCCACTATTTAGCATCCAAGACACCGTCCCTACTGAAAAGGTAGATAAAACATATTCCTCAATCCACTATGCAAAAAGAAAATATTATTCTATATTCAGATGAAGAAAATTCACTAAATGAACAAAGATTAAAATTTTCTCAGTCCTGAATTCATAAGGCAGGGAGCTTCGGACAAAAATTTCTGAGAGAGAGAGAGAGAGAATGAGGATTACAAGCTTTTTCTATATTCAGACAAGAAAGGAGTTCTTGAGAACCAGTCAGAGTGCAAGTTAAGAATTTTAGAGAACCAATTTAAGTGTGCAGCACAGAGGTCAAGCAAAATAGAAATGATTACACAATGGTTTAATAACAATCTGGCTATAATTCTAACTTCACTGTTAGTGTCTCAGATAGATGCATCTAATGCAAGAATTTGAAATGCATGTTTCAAAGAAAACATACATGGTTCTGTATATCATTATTAGAAAGATTGATAACTTTTGGTTTTTATCTTTCCACTTGGAAACTAATTCCTGATCAAAAATGTATATTCATGGATGTGACAGAGTAATAGAGGAGGTAATATCCGTCCCGATGCCTTGTCTGACAGGGTATAGATTATAGACATAAGCTGAACAAAAGTGAAATATTAAATGAAAGTAGACCTGTAAAGAGGAAATTGCAGTTTCGCTATCCTTGAACTTCTGTTCTTGTTCATCCATTAACACTGACTTGGGCTCTAATACAAACCTGCAAAGGTAGAGTAGGACAAATGCCATTGTAAAAATACAGACCATCACAAGAATAGACCACAGCAGAGAAGCGAAGCAAAATAAATTATAATGCCACACAGATGCAAATATCAATAACAGTAGAGATCCATCTAAACTGCAAGACATTTTGGATTAACGAACTCACGTTCTTCCTGCAAAGGGCCAAAAGAATAATTCGTCAGTGACAGAAAAAATTCAGCATAAATGCTTATGCTGCCAAGAATAAGAAAAGGTTAAAATTTAGCAAGATTGATTTAAAAAAATATAAATGCTTATTACTAACTTAAATGAGCATCAACCCTTGCTTTGGTTGAACTGGTAACTGTAAGTCCTGTTGACCAAAATTCCAGATCATTCCTAAACAGATTAAATGCCATTATGTGACGATTGTTAAAAACTTGACCGTTCCAGAAATATGTATCCTCCAAGGCCCAAACTGTGGCTTTTTTCTTCCTAGTTGCAGTTTTTTCCTTCAACAGTTCCACCATCTTTAGAAACTATCAACTTCTATACGTAGTGTTAAGTATGCAGCAGGCTGGAGGAAGGAAACTAACGAGACAGGAGCAACCTAGAGAAACTGTTGATTTTCTTGGGAAACTGAGGAATGGGCGAGCATCAATGTTTATTACATTGATTTCGGCTATTCAGGTACATTAATGCAGACAGCTGAATCATTTAACTGACAATAATTGAACAAAGAAACTTCAAGTAGTTGGGACACAAGCATATGAAACATATCCCACACACCATACCTATCGATTTGTATGTATTAGTATCATCAGACAGTTGTCGTAACTCCTCCAAAGTTAAATAAGCACGCTTTTTCTCTGCTTCCTTATTTCGCATCTGGTTCTGAACCTAAATACCAGACAAAGTTTACCTTCAGTTAGAATGTCATGAACATCTCAAACAACTTTACACTGACCAACTACAAATATTGCAAACAGTAATGCAGGAAATGGTGGTAATGATTATATTAAGGAAATAATTTACATTCAAGAATTATAGTCAAAGACTATTCATAGCAAAATGAATGCAAAAGACTACAGTAGTTACGTCTGCCGAAAAAGCCACCTAAACTGGTAACGAAAGAACTGAGAATAAGATGTATTAAAAGTTAAAACCCACCTGTTCTTGTAAGTAGTGGGATCCTTATTCCATCCAAGTTCATCAAATCCATATCTTCATTATATCCTAGATTCTCTAATAAGTGAAAGAAGTATAATTTAAATGTGAGACTCACATTTCTCTCCATTGAAATACCAAGCTTACATTTCTACTGGTTCATAATTCACATATCCATTTTCCAAAAGCAAGCAATCAAAAACCTGCTCTTTTCTCCTCAAATGAACATTCAGCATTCCAGGCGTAAAGCAGAGCCCTTTCCTCACCTTGCTTATTTGTTTCATTGCTTATTCAAAATACTCAGAATTCCTCTCCCATTACTACTAAAAAGGAGGCCCACGGGGGGAGGGAGGATCCCATTTCTTATTTAGTCAAAATTCACGATACAAATGAGAAACCCGTATTTTAACATCATAAATCAAGAAAATAACCCGATAACTAGTAGAATCACATTACAACTAAAAGGAAATAATTGTTACAACCTATAGAACAAAAATTTTTCAGGAAGTACAAATTGAGGATTGCATCAAACAACATTAGAAGTAAACTTTTATTTAAATAATATGTAAAATTGTTATCGAGGGAAAAAATTTTACCTGCTTCAATTTCCCCGTGGTTTCAATCATACGACCTTGAATCTCAAGAAAAGCCTATTCACAAAACAAAGAACAAAACTTTAACTTGGAACTGATACATATTCACGAATTGACAGAGTTTTTCAAAGATTTCTTACCGTTCTGTTTGCCTCATCAGCCATTTTCTGGGGTTTCTCTCCCTCTTACAGGCTTCAAGAACAATCGTAGCTGCAAAAGCACAGAACCTAGGATGAAATCAGCTGTTAGAGTGTGAAGGAGACTGAAGAATGTGATCAGAATCCAAAACATTGATTTGGGCCTAAACTTTGGGTGTGATTGTCGAGCCCACTATCCATAACGCAGACGACCATGATTTTTTTTCTTTTTTCTTTTTTTTGGGAGAAAATCCTGGGTAGTAGAAAATCATAATTTTCAAGAAAATCTTTTACAATAAAAATGAAAAGAAACAAGCATATCCGATTAGTATTGCAACTGATATTTACTATTTAGTTCACTTTATTCCCTCCCATATAACAATAAAATAATTTTAATTATAATTCAAGAACCTTACTCTAAAAAAATTTGTTTAAGTCCTCATATCACACGTGGATTCTTCCCCCTCTATATTTTCGTCTTCTTTGTTTAATTCCACCTGCTTCCCTTATTTTCTTATTTTTGCCCAATTTTTTACAAAGATTGGATTACTTTAGAATCTTGGATGTGGTTAATCGTTCAACCTTCACTAAAGAACAAGTGGAAAGGTTTTCTTTCCCCCACTCCTATGTTTCATTTTGTTCGTTATCTGTTTTGTCAAATATGCTCTTTTGATCTTTTTTATTCCTCGGTTTTAAAATATAACACCTTTTACTTTTTATTTATTTTTAAAATATTTAAAATTTTCTAATAATGCCTTTTATTTTTTATTTATTTTTAAAATATTTAACTTTTTGTAAGTTTTAAAAATTATTTTTAAAAAATTATTTTTATCATAAATATAATTTTTTTATTTTATATTATATTAGTAAAATTATTTAAAAATATAATAAAAATATTATTTACTTTTTTAATCCATACAAAAGAGTTAAAATGCTTTATATTTTAAGATGTAGAGGAAGTATATATGATCATTTATTCAGTCCCACATCTTCTCGTACGAAAGATGAGAAAAGAAGACCAAAGCAATTGAGGCTCCGCTGCTATCATATGATGATCGGAATTGAAAAGTGCTTTGTTAAAGTAAAGAAGAAGAAATAAAGAGAAAGCAAAAGCAAGTAAAGAAAAGCGCTTTGTGGCTTAATGTGGAAAGACTATCTCCTAAGTAAGAATTAGATTTGTAGATACAACACAATTTAAATTCGGATTAGTTAGTACTGTCAAACGAGTCAGCTCGTATCGATCCGGTCTGGCCTACGTGAACTGGCCTTGAAAACGTACCGAAAAGGGCTGGTCCATTTGTCCCGTGGGTTGAACACTCCCAATTCGTGGCCCGCGATAACCAATATGTGGGCTAAATAAGCCAGCCTACGGGCTGTACAAAATGACGTCATTTGTAAAAAATTAGTAAAATGGCGTTATTTTAAAAAAAATATTTTTTAAAATATTTTTAAAAATTAAAACGACATCGTTTTAAAAAATATTTTAGAAAAAAATTAAAAAGAAAAAACGGACTAGACGGAGCTAGTCGAAAAAGCCCATATTTAAACAGGTTTAGGTATATTAAATCCAAACCTGCATATATGAGCATGTTGGAGTCCGTTTTGACAGTATTATGATTAGTTTTATTAATTGATGATGATTTGATGCTTTAAGGCAAAAAAAAAAAAAGGAAAGAAAGTAGTTGAGAGTAAATTAATCAAAAAGTTTAAAAAGTAGAGTGATATTAACAATTTAATTTTTTTTAGTTGAGTAATATTAAAATAATAAAAGTGAAATGTTTGTTATAAGAAAAAACGAGAAAAATGAGATTTTTTTAATTAAAAAGTTAATCTAAATGCATTTACCATCGTCTCAATAAAAGTGTATCATTATTCAAAACATTTGAAAATTTCAATTAAAATATCCAAATGCAAAAACAAGAAAAGAACATATAGTACTCTACTAGTATGGAGACCTCAGAAGTAAATTTAGGAGTTTGAACTAGTAATTGTAGCGTGTGAATCAAAGCATCTCTTTTAATGACTATTTAGACCTTTAATCCTTTTTTCTTTCAAAATATTGTTGTAATAAATTCAAATTTAGATACTTTTTGTGCTAAGTATTCATAATCTTAATATTACTAATTACTCAACTAAACATTTCATAGAGTAGGTTAGTAAAAGGAACTTCTCTCCTATCGACTTGTCTCATTCATTATTCACTCATTTCCTTCCCCTTCCCAAAAAAAGGAAAAAATGATAAAGACTTGTATAATTATGGAATACAAAATCAAGGGAATGCAAAACTATCCTAGCCAAACGTAAAACACAGTAACCTTAAACATTTTTGTCAAGATTCCAATTCCATCACATGTTGGCATTCTGTTTCTTTAACAAACAGAAATGATGACAAAAGCAATCATTTGGAAGCACTATTGCTTTTTCTTTTTCTTTTTTCTTTTCTTCACTTTTGCATATCACAACGGTGTGGTTGAATAGGATTTAATTTTGAGATTTTTATCTTAAATTTTATAAAAATTAAATTATTTACGAGAAAAAATATAAGTCTCATACTTGAAATTTTAAGTTTGATTTTGAGATTGGAGATTATTTAATTCCATATTTTGTAAGAAGAATTGCAAAAGTTAAAAAATTATTTCATTTTGCCCCTTCTTTTCAAAAGTAACTTTGTCCTTTTTTCCAAACCAATAAGCGGCCAAATACCTCTCACCATCAAAACAAACGGGAGAACTTTTGTTGATGCAGTGCCTTCTCCAGCAAAAACCACAAGAATGAAAATTTTCAAAAAAAAAAAAAAAGGCCAATCCAAGTGATATATCCTCAAAGCTTTTTGTCCATGCATTGAGATTTTTTCTTTTTATTTCTTTTGGATGAGAAAGAGAGAGAGAGATCAAGCTTGAACTTCCTAAACAATGCTCTTGACGTTAATGGCAGGCATTTAGATACCTTATTTATGATTCAAGGATTCAGAACTCAAACCTTAGATATCAAACTGACAAGTTAACATAGTCGAGGTTTTGATTATGCAATGTCTATAGGATTCAAATATACTGAACAAAAACTTTTTTAGACTGAATTTATCATATTTAGCATCATTGCAAGGTCACCTATATATCATCACTAGCATTAATATTGTCACTATCGTCAATAAAAAAAAAACTACTAAGCTTGTTATGCGCTAGCTTATTTCTCTACAGGCACACAGTTAGAGCCTTAGGCTCCTCCCACTGCTTCCAAGTTTATAGTTTCATGTTCTATTTCACACATGAGACTTTGCCTTCCGTGCTCTCTCTAAGGAATAATCTCGAGTAACAAGCCAAGTTGAAGTTGATAAAGGAGCAAAGGTGGTAATGAATCTTGTTAGTAAAATGACTCCGATGTAGAGAAAGTCTAACAATTTCTAATGTTTAGTAGAAAAAAAAAAAGAATCTTCCAGGACATATGATGATTCCTCTCGAAGTGTTAATTTACCTACTAAAACATCACGTCTCTACCTAAGATCCTAGTAGCTTACCAGACAAATTGATAAAATGTGAAACTGATAGTTTCTTATATAGTATTTCACTTCGAAACTCAATATAAAATTTTTACTTTAGATCATATTTCTTCTTTTACAAGTAATTCTTTCTCACGAAATTTAAAGTAAAAAATCTCAAGCCGAAACACTATCCAATTCTACCTTAATCTAAAGTTCTATTAAAGAGTATTTTTATGTGAATATTATCTATTTCACGTTAAGTAATACGTGAAGTAACTTTTAATAAATAACCTTTCTAACATAGTTCATTCATATCTAAACTTATTAGTGTACTTTCATTTATTTGAATGATTGGTCTTGACTTAGGATGGAAAACTAGACAGAAGTAAATTTAAATCTTATCAAACAAATATCACTATATAAAATTCAAGATCAAATGAAGTAAATCAACGACATTCAAGAATTCAATTACTTAAAAACATTCAACAAAGTATTTGACTATGCTTTTGATTTCCTAAAATTGTATAAGCAAAAGAAGAAGCAAAAAGAGAAAAAAGAAACAGCTTGGCTTTCATTGACTCGAGTTCTGACTTTGAAATCTCCTAAATAATAAGAAGGGGTTGGACTCAAAATGGGTGTGCTACTACTGCGGTGGGCGAAACCGTGTGGTTCTGATTCAAAGCGCGTGGACGAATCTACCCCTGGTCAAATAATAATATTATCTAGAGTGCAGACAAATAAGTAGGGTTGGGAAGAGGCCCCATTGGTTTTTTCCCATCTATTTTCATTTAGTGAAAAAGAGTGGGGATTTTTATTTTAATTCAGAAAATAACCTTGCTAACATGCTTTATTTTCAAAATTACCATCAAGTGTTTTTGGCTAAAAAAAGCATAAAAAATATATATTACATTCCGACTTTTGTTAGTCTGCTTTTGCTCTCTCCCCCTCTCTCTCAAGATTGACACATAGGTTAAGCTGTTGGGGGGGGTAGCCAACAAAAGGTGGAAGATGAAATGTATATAAACTTTCTTTTGACTGTTTGCTAACACCATTTTAATATGGTATCTCAAAATAATGAAATGAGGCTTATGAGGCTTCAATTCTTTTTACCAAATTGAGAAGCCAACTTTTAGTTTCTTTTCATACTAACAAGCCTACCATGAAAATCATATGAAAGGAAGAAGCAAGAAAGATAAGAGTAAATTATAAACAGAAAGGAAAAACGCGGTAAAAATAGAACGAACACAAAATCTTAAATAATTTATTTCTTTTTAAAGATCATATAAGTTATAGTCTATATAAATTACTAAATTTGTAACTTTGAATACCTTACTTCTTTCTCATTTTACTTATTTTTATAAGTATTTCTTATCAAATTCAATTGAAGAACTTTGTAAAATAGTTTGATGCTTACAAACGAAATTGAAATAGAAGTAAGGTAGTAATTCAATTAAGTACAATATAATAGAAGATCTAAATTCTTACATTCTTATTTTCTAAAGAAGAGAAAAAATTTACATCTTATCTCTCTAAAATATCAAATATAAGCAAATAAATAAATTGACAAACATAAAGTAGTTTTTGACAAAATCTTGCTTTTCACTAAACTTTATTTATATATATCAAGGTTTTCTAATAACAATCTTTTAGGCTTCTTTTTGCTTTTGATTTCTTATGTAATCGCTTTTTGAGACATTTATATTTGAGAAAAAATAATAACGATTTCTTTTCCTTCTTGACAAAAAGTTCCTTTTTTTTCCCATGTTGTTTCTTCAAGGAGCGAAAGAGTAAGAAAAAGAGCTTTAGTTTGTTTAGGGGAAAAAAATGAGCAAACTAAAAAAGGAAATAGAAGCATAATTGAATATAAACTTTTGTTAGATGTATGAAAACTACAGGGCATTTTGGCAAAAGTAGTTTGCCATGAAGAATCTACATCTGATCATTCATCCCAATAAAAAAAAAAGAAAGAAAAAAGCAAAGAGTCTGCATCCAAACCGAGGGGAGGTCCGCAAGTCCGCTCTTGAGATTGGCATTTTCTTCCAAACCACCAGTTGGAATTTTGTACTGTGACAAGAACTTGACGCCATTATTAAGGAAAAGAAAATATAGGAGCAAAGGCAGACTTGAATTTACTCTCCATTTCTCCTTTCCTACACTCTATTTTTAGTTATTTCTTCCAACCATCGTTGAATTCTTTGGAATTTGTGCCACCCCAGATCGACTTCTTGCTAATTTGAGGATTTGGGAAGTTGAAGTGGGTTTCGAGGCTTCTTTAAGCAGACATGATGACAATGACATGTCAGTACATTTTGTAGTGAACGGAGAAGGGTTGTCTGGACTAAAAACCTTGGATTTCTTTTATTGGTTTTCGGTGACAAATGAGAGGTGAAATGTGAATTTCTGAGAAATCGGATAGATGGGGTCTTGTTTAAGCGTTGAAGAGGATATACAACAACATGACAGTAGAGGTGCGTATTACTGTTGCTCCTCTTTTCCTGCAGTAGCACATTCAATCTTTATGGCTTTGTTTTTATTGCTTTCTCTTGGTAGTGAATTGCTCTGATCAAGTCCTTTACAGGGTCTCCTTTTTGTAATTCAACATTTAAAACTTCATACTGGCTTTAGAATACTTGTTCTGGATCGAAGGCTTGAATTTTTTCGGGATTCAGTAGCACATTGTGTGGACGTGAGTGCTTGTTGCGCCTATGTTTTACTTGAACTAATGATGATTTGGAACATTAGTAGCCAGCCAAGGCATCAAGAGGGGAACACACAATCCGGTGCGTAATGGATGAGATGATCATTAATAGCCATTACTAGCTAAGGTATCAAGTTGCAAAAAAAACTATCTAAGGCAGATGAGATGATTATGATTATTCACTGAGGAGTAATGAAGTTTCATGGATGAGTTGCTTAATCACATTTGACCTACTAGATTCTGTTTCTAGTCTTTGCTGCAAGATAATCTTTTTTCCTGAGATATACTCTAAGTGAATGAAAAAGAGAGTTTAGGGATTAGAATGGTGGAAATATTTAAAAGAACTGCATGATGGACTGATTTAGAGGAATAAAGTTGTATTCTTTTTGCTTTGTGACTCTATAGAATCCGTGAAGTTACTGAACAGTTGATTGTTTGTGTTATTAATGTCTGAACTCCATCCCCAACTCCAAAGCCGTCCTTAAAGTTTTTCAGTCTGAATATGCAAATTGTTACTTTTTGTTTCATAGTTATGCTTTTGATTTCATGTGAACCTTCAAGAGGAAGAAGTGTAATATCTTTCGTGCAGTTTTAATTTGCTTACTCATTTGAAAGAGAATCATCAGAATCAACATGAATCATGTACTTGTGGAGCTTGGATTTTATCTTTTACTCTTGTGGTAAAGGTTCATGTATAATGCTGGGGGACATTTGTGTCTCAGTTAGGATTTTGAATATTTTCTTACAACCAGCATTTTTTAGTATCTGACCCATTAGTGAAAACAAAATTTCAGTAGGTTTTGGAATTGCCAATGCAAATTCTCATCTTCCAAAGAACCCAAATGCATCAGAAACTTGTACCACTGGTAGCACAAACAATATTGTGGTGATCTCAAAAAATGTGCTGGATCTACGTCAAAATCCTGGGAACAGTAATGTGGATATATTCACATATGAGGAGATGAAATTAGCTACCAAGCATTTTCGTCCAGATCAGGTTCTTGGTGAGGGTGGCTTTGGGATTGTCTACAAAGGAGTTATAGATGAGACTGTGAGGCCTGGTTACAAGAAGACCCTTGTTGCCATTAAAGTGCTTGATCCCGAAGGTCTGCAGGGTGACAGAGAATGGCTGGTAATTTGCTTCAAATTTCATGTTAACAGTCTGCCTTCTTCATGAATGAGAGTGCATCATACACAGAATTGCTATCTTGGTTATGTCTCGTGAAGTAATTAAAAGTTAATATTTACTTTAATCAAGAAATAAGGATAGCTATTAATGCTTAGACAAAGACACCTAATACTAGATATTATCACTTTCTGATGTGCAGCCTGCGATTGCAACCTTCCTTTTTGGCTGATTAATGTTTCATTTTGTCTGGGAGTTTGGATTCTTTTATGTTTATTGTTTTATTGGAGTCCATCCGGAGTGTTCTTTCGTAATTTTGTTTCAGGATGTTCCAGAGGTATGCCTCTGTGTATTGATGATAGTTGTTTGCTTTCATTTACTAAAAAGGAAAAAAGAAAAGAAAGAAAAATGAATGACAGCCATTTGACGCACATGAATAGGCTTTTGAGACAATTATTAATTGTCTTTGTGAATGCTTCTTTGCCATGAGAAGAAAGTCGTAAACTGCCTTAAATCAGAGGCTATAGGGTTTATGATCTAGTTTGGAGGGAATAGGCCTTTGCACAATTGTGGATTGTTTTTTCGTTTACTTCTCTGCCATCAACATGAAATCACTAAAAAGAGTTCTAACTGTGACTTCTCTAAAAGTAGATGTAATAATGCATAATCAAGCTAGGAACAAAGTCAATCTGTTGACTTTGTAGTTTCTTTTGTTCCCTCTCTCCACTTATTTGTTGTTGAATAGGAGTTAATAGACTTGCAGAGGTAATTTCATTTGATAAATGGAAAGACTCAATTGGCTTTACTATATTCTTTTTCATTAGGTAGAATAACCAGATCCAAACTGGTCCCAATGTTGAAAGAAAAAGCCATATCAACCTGACAGTAATGGGGCCTCAAACTACTATTACTGCTTTATATATGTATGTTGGTGGTGTGAACCAATCTTTCGAGGAAAGTCTATAGTTTAAGGTAGAACTTAATCAGTGTCTTGCCAATCTTAATTTTGAGCTTAATTCGAGAGCCAAAACTCTGTAGGAGAATAGGCTGTAGGATTTGAAAGGGCCTTTCAGGTTGATTATTGTCAAGGGCATTTACGTACAGGGCCTTTCAGCCTGCCTTTGAATTGCTTAACGCCACCATTAACCTCCTTCGAATAGTATTATCATTATAATTATTGATTCAACCTCTTATTTCTTTGGCATTCACATTGCACCTTCTATTGCCTTCCGGCATATTCTTTTTATCTCTCCCTCCGCTCATCCAGATGGTGCATACTTGAGAATACACGAGACAGTTATCTTGCACTCAAGGCCTACCTCTTGATTGCCGTTCTCATTCTTGTCTTTGAGTCCGGTTCTTGGAGTTGGTCATTCATGCCTTTGGTTATGGTATGAAATGCAAGATGAAGCTGAATATACTTGTTATCCAACTTGCTTATCTTATCTGATCACCCATCTGAGTGGCTTCCTGCACTCAATGTTATACTTTAGTTTTACTTCAAGTATGCCCAACTTTGTGCTACAGCAAGGATGCCCTTTTAAGACCATCCAAATCTCGGTTGAATGTCTACTCGAATAATTCAACTTGATACTGTTATTTCCTTTAATGGGTTTGAGTTTATGATTGATGGCAGTACCAGAATCAAACAAGTTTTGTTCTTTGTGGGAAAAAGACATCCCTTACCATGGATAATAGTTCCCGTCTTCTTCCTCTTATCTTTGATTTGTATTTACCTATTGGCCTGAGGAAAGGAAAAAAGAGAATGTTACTTCTCCCCCAATTAATTACTGTGTCCTGTCATATGTACCTCTAAAGCTTTCATTTCCGCAATTTCTTCCACCAAAACGACCTCCAATCTTGGAAGAAGCCCTCAAAAGCTATGACAAAAGAAAAATGGACGCTCTAAAGAAAATTGACACTTGAAAATTGTTCATGTTACCATAATAGCTGGTTTCAGGTGGGTATATACCTTGAAACATAAACTGATGGCTCACTTGAGAGGGCTTGTTTCTTTTCCAGTTTCTGGACTCTTCTAGTTACTTCTATAGAGAATTATGATAAAAAGAGATAGTTCAGAACCTTGAACGTTTTACCAATTTCTTAGAGCTGTTAATGAGCTTGACCACGCCTGCTGGATGATGCTGACATGTCTGCTGGATTAAGGTTATTTATTGCGTGAAAAGGGGTTTGACGAGAAGCATTAGGGAATTTCTAAAATAATCTATCTCTTCCCTGTGCTTATTTCTTATTGAGGATTAGAGTTAGAACCAGTAAAAGTGTGCTTGGCATATTTTGATATCGCAGTTCTCAGGTTATATGCTACTTAGTTTTCCCTTTGATGATTTTGCTTCTATGGCCTTGGTCATAAGTTTTTTTTTCCCCCTTACTAGTAACCAGAGTCTGTACCTTAGGATACTTAGCTTTCATAATGTGTCCAGACATTTTTGATCTACAAAGGTCTACTTGAAACTAGCGGTAATTTTGCTTACTGTCCAGAAATAACTTTGATATCTGTCTTTTTTCCATTATGTAGAAAATGAATCATATTCTCGAAAATTGTGCAAAAAGCTTGTGGAATGATTTCTACATTTGTCGTGCACCTGATGCATCATACAAAAGAGAGTCTGTTAGTCACTGATGTAATTTCTTGCAGGCAGAAGTGAATTATTTAGGACAGCTTCGGCACCCTAACCTGGTGAAGCTCATTGGTTATTGCTGTGAGGGTGACCATAGACTGTTGGTCTATGAATATATGGCATCTGGAAGCTTGGAGAAACACCTCTTTCTCAGTGAGTAGATAGTACCTTGTGATTGTTTCTGAACTGTTATGGGATGAATTCTTGTGTGATGGCAACCTCACCTAGTGATAGAAGATGTGCTAAGTTGCATTTATGGTGTATTTTCTAATGACGCTTCCATCTCTTTTTCATGTGGTGGGGGGCGGTGGGGGTTGGGGAGGGAGGAGAGAAGCCAGCATCTTCTATATTCTTGAGAGTGCATTCTTGCTGAGGAAGTTGTTCATATTAACTTGGCACTTTCTTGTAGGAGTCTGTGCTACTCTGACCTGGTCAAAGAGAATGAAGATTGCTTTAGATGCTGCAAAAGGGCTTGCTTTTCTTCACACTGCACAAAGGCCTATAATATATCGGGATTTCAAGACTTCAAACATTTTGCTAGATGCTGTTAGTTATTGTTTTTCACATATGAACTTCAATTAACTGTTTTAATTTCTTCATTCACTATCCTGCAAATGATTAACGCTCTAAAAATTTTTAACTGTGCTTTTCACCTTCCATATATGATGGGATGATTGGATACACTTTACTCCCTTTTCAAGATGCATAACACCCCAAACCTTTGTTTTTCGTTGTATTTCCTTTTCTATTAACAACTTCATTACAAAAAATTTCAAATTTCGTATACGGTTAATACCATTGGATTGAAATACAATTTCTAAAGGTTTTGCAGTTACTAGGTAAAATTAAGTGTCTCTTGAGTATCATTTAAATTTGTTTAGCTAGAGTATGCCATTTAATGTGAAAATTAATAATAGTAGCTTTAACATGATTCTCTGGATAAAGATCCAATATGAATTTGCAGGATTTCAATGCAAAGCTTTCTGACTTTGGACTTGCAAAAGATGGACCTATGGGAGATCAGACACATGTATCAACTCGAGTCATGGGTACTTATGGATATGCTGCCCCTGAGTATGTCATGACTGGTAAGAATCATTTTGGCATGCCAAAAGAACTCTCTTGCATGTCTGCTGGATTTGTTTGCGTCTTTCTCTCTACTGGGTCATATTAGCAATCCTAGTATCTTGACATCATATATGGTTTCCCTGGATCAACAGGGACATTAAAAGAAAGAAATGGAAAAAGTCAAATAGAAGAGGGAAAAATAGCTGAGGAATATAAAGCTAATTCTGTTTGAACTTAGCATTTCTGGAGTTTCTGTTCTGAATTAATGAATTCATTTGTAATTTTGTGATTCCTATCAAAACATGAAAGGTCTCTGTCATAGAGTTCTCTTCAAGGCCTCTCATGGTATTTCCCATCGTTTAATGATCATTAGCAGTTTTAATTCTTTTTTGTGGTCATGAGTATGTGTTGCATTGTCATATAAGCTTTGAATTGTGTTGGTGCTATTTTAGTGAATCATGGTTGAGCAGATTTATAATTGGAGATATGCAAGAGCAATAAACTTCTTAACTTCCCACTAAGAGATTTTCCTATTAGGAAGTGCACCTTTGCTAAGGGAATGTCCTAAAACTTACATTTTTTCCTGTCAAATCAGGAGATTTTCCCCTTTCCTATCCTGCTATTTTTACATGTATACAGTTAGGCTATTAACAATTAAACTAAGAATGTTGGAATATATTGACCAGTTACATTGGTTATCAAAACTCCTGTGGGGAACTTTTGATCTCTGGTTCTTTTGGCAACACACATTATTTTCTTGAAAGTTTCCTTCTATCCCCTGGTTCATTCTGAGTTAACCTTTTATATTAGTAATATGTATTACTGCTTTGCATCTTTCCAGTTTCTATGCTTTATTTAAATTAGATATCACCATTACTTATATTTGATGTTCATTTTCCATTTGCTCAGGCCATTTAACTGCAAGAAGTGATGTTTATGGCTTTGGGGTCGTTTTACTCGAGATGCTTATTGGAAGAAGAGCAATGGACAAGAGTAGGCCTAGCCGGGAGCATAACCTTGTCGAGTGGGCCCGTCCACTCCTTAATCACAGCAAGAAGCTCTTAAAGATATTAGATCCCAGATTGGAGGGACAATATTCAGCCAAAATTGCAGTAAAGGTGGCAAATCTTGCATATCAATGTCTCAGTCAGAATCCAAAAGGACGGCCTGTGATGAACCAAGTTGTGGAAATACTCGAAACCCTCCAAACACGAGGAGGTCAAGAAGAGGCAATGCTTCAAAGTGGAAGTGGCAGTGTAACCCTTTATGAAGTTCCTAAAGGAATGTCTGACTCTTCAATGGACAATAAGCAAAATGAACTCAAATGTGACAGCGAAAGAAATGCTGAACCTCAGAAGAGCAAACAATCAAATGGAAGGAGCAAGAGTGAGCCTCCAAAGGAGTGCGATCTTTACAGCCCTTCTCCAGATATTGAACTGGGTGAGAGATCAGATTCTACCAGGAATTGAAGCGAGGATGATATTATACTCTGGCCATACCTCCTATATCATCTTTATAAGTTGTTGTATCCCCGAAATTTCCCTGAAACGTTAAAAGAAAAATGACAATTGGAAGTTACTGTCTATGCTCTGTTTGAAATGTTAAAAAGACACCATATGTATTTTTGTGTACATTTGGAATTTTGCTATTTACTTTGATGTGAAATGCAGGAACTGCTCTCTTTTTTTTTTAATTTTCTTTTTTTTATTTGATGAGCCAGCATGGAGATCTAGATCAAGCCAAGTTCTGCATAATATAGGGTCCTTTGTTAAGCAACCATAATTTGTACTTCCCTCCGTTTTTGTATTTTTGTTTTTCGAAATACAAGATATGCAAATTTGGTTAAGATAGTTAAACAGCAGCTGCTGCTAGTGCATCAGATGGAAAGCCATCAGTCAATAGACGGGATTCAGAACATCTTAATGCAAAGTTTGCTAGTGCATCAGATGGAAAGCCATCAGTCAATAGACGGGATTCAGAACATCTTAATGCAAAGTTTGCTAACAAGTGAGTTGATACACTAAGCAACCTATTAACAAAAGAGATATTTGCAGTATTGCTTTTTGAGCATAATTCTTTAATATTCAGAGTGAAGTTTCCCAGCACCGAAACTGACAAATTTCCTCTTTAATTGCCAAGACAAGGCTTTACAAGCGGGCTCCACACCCCGTTCCAGAGCCCACTCCAATCCTTCAATAATTGCCAATGCTTCTTCATGTTTTGCAGAAACTCCAGCCCTGTAAATGATACGCTGCTGCCAAATGAACATTACCATTGTGATCTCAAAGCAAAATCCCAGCGCCCCCTACAGCCTTGTTGAAAGAAGCATCAACATTTAACTTCAAATCTCCCTCCTTAGGGGAAATTTTGATGCATCAGCCCTTTGTTTTCACAGCAGCTTTGATATTCATGCAAAAGAGATTGAATCCGTACTACCAGATTACACGGAAAATTCTGTTGCCCATTGAAGACCAAAGAATTTCTTGCATTCCATATTCCCCAAATAAGCATAATTACCTCTTCAGCCCTAGTTCTGCATGTTTCATCCGCTTTATTTGCATGAAAACCATAGAAATTCACGCAGCTACCCGACTTGTGAAGCAACGGCCCAACCTCCTTTCTACTTTGTGCCCTAACTTCTTTAGTAAATTCACAAGCAAGCAAAGTATGGGTATCAGTTTTATCCTCCACCCCACAACAAGGGCAGTGTGTAGATTGAACATAAATCCTTTTCTTCAGATTAATCCATCTCGCAAGAATCCCATTTCCAACTCTCCAAGCAAAGTGCTTCACCTAAGGTGGGATTTGAAAATTTCCACCGCTAAAAGATAGTATTTTTTTTGTTTTTCAAAATACTTAACTTTTTATTAATATTAGCGATTATTTTTTTAAAATTACCCTCACTTATAAATATAATTCCTTCATTCTTTCATGTAAAATATTAGTATAATAATAAAAACAAATACTTCCTTTGTTTAGAACTTAATGCTCTATTTTAACTTGAAATAAAAATTAAGTATAATAACTTGATTATAATAGTATTTTTATTAATTAGAAAAATTAGCGATGGGATCTATAAGTTAATAGAGTTTAAATAAGAGAATTAAAGAGGTTTAAATAAATAGAGTTCTCTCTTTCTTTTCTTTTCCTTCCCCCACCAAACCCCACAACCCGAAAAAAAATCGTGAAAAGATTAAAAGTTCACAAGTTACTTCCAATTTTTTTCCTTTTTAAGAAAAAATTTTTGTTGTCAACCATGATCTTTGTAGATAAAAAAGCTTTAAAAATTGTAACATATATACAAGAAGTTCATGTTTTAAAAGGTGTAAGTAATGATTTAGATTTTCAACCACAAAGATCTAATTCATGATAGAATCATTCTTCTTTAGAAGACACTCAAAAATTTCTAATTATACAATGATTGGGAAATATATATGGATTTTATGAGCATGTCTCGTTTTCAACTCATTCTTGCTATTTGGATTAGGTTTCGTCCATGATAGCAATAAAATATATATTTAGACACTGAGCACAGTAGAGAAGTATAAAAGAAAGAAAATGTAATAGAAAGCATAGAAGAACCAATGTGTTATGACACAATTATACAATGTAGCATACTTTGAAGCATTGAGTTAACTTGAATTTTTTCTCCCTAAGCAAAAATGCATTCCCATAGAAGATTCACTTTTCAACAAGATCTTCTCGAATAGGACTTCAAGTTCTATAGCTTGTACACTGCGAATGGAAAACCTTAGATTATGAGTATCCTGTTGATGCCATACTTCCATTGCAAGCTTTCAGGAGCATGGTCCTATAAAGAAAAAGAACGGGGAAAGAAATCATTAGGAGCTTCATTTCATTATCTGTAATTTTTCTGGGGATGCAATACTTGCCTTCACAATTACCTATAAGTAGTCTGGTATTGAACACACATGATGCTGATAAAAATTCAGTTTCTGTTTGCTTTAGATTGTTCTACAGATAGCAAATTTCAAGAATTGTAAGCTTTGTGTATTTTGAAATTCAGATTTGCAAAATCCCGGCATTTGCAGGAGAGAATCCTTCAATTATGTTTAAAATCAGATACAGGTCATATCAAGTGATCTTTTTTGTCATCTTCCCAAGATGACAAACACTAAGAAAAACCATAAAATCAAATTCCTTGAAAAAGCTTAATTTTGGTAAAGGAAACTCCAAAGATAAATGAAGTTTGATAATCTAAGATTCCCTCAAAATATTGACACAGTTAACTCACTCATAACATGAAATAGTCTTTGGAATACAAGGCGAAAAAAATAATTATATGCAAACTCTGTTGATTTCATGTAGTATGCTTAAAAATGAAAGAACACGCAGCATATCTCACCCCAAAGGTGGTGTAACGTCATTGCTAGCTCTGTGACGAACCTCCTCTCTGAAGGATTAGAAAATTTCTTGCTTAGAGCCTGTTGAACAGCTGATAAGATCTCCCGCTTAGCTTTTGTAGAAATAACAAAGTATTCTGGTCCTTGGTCAGCAGTCAAGTCTACCATCTGAAGAGAAAAGAATACTAGTAATAGTCCTCTTCCAATATTATCTTAAAGCAAACATCAGCAAAGCAGCAAAATAACCAGGATCGACAGCACGTATCTCTTTTATATGGATGGTTTCCAAATTCAAATGTTCCTAAAACTGATTACACTGGAAAATGTTATATACAGTTCTGTAATATGTTCAGAAGTTTTTTCTATGAAGTTCTGTAATTCAAATTCAAGTTCTGTAATATGTTCAGACTGATAAACTGACCTTAGAGTAATCACAGAAAATGTTTATAAAGATTGAAGAAGATGGCTCGTCATAATGCCCAGCCATTTGTGTAACCAGAGCTCATGTAGAATTAAATTTAAAATGCTTTTCAGAAATCAACGGTGATCTTAGGTAATAGTATGATAAACACACCAAAGTGAGTTTGAACAAATTGAAAGAACCAAGATTTCAGCCATTCTCGTATTTTCTAGCAATAACTAGATAATCAAGCAGTCTAGATAGACAAAGATAAAGTGAGGAAAGATTTTTCCGGATGGTTTTAGGCTTTCTAATATTTTCTTGTAATAACTAGATAATCAAGCAGCCTATAAAATGGGAGGGAAACAAATGACCTAGAACATGAAAGAAATACTAAGAGAGAAGTTCAAGAACAAAGAGTTACTTGCCTGCTGCAACCAAGGGAGAATTGCATTCACAAAGTGCAGATTGAACAAATGTGATGCCAAAGAATTCAGAAGGTTACTGGCTGTCCTTTGTGATAGATTCTCCAAAATGGGACCTGTTCTATCAAGAAGTTCGAATAAAACAAGTTGATTTCCTGAAGAAAGGGCTTCTCCATATGCCATGTCTAAATCTCCGTCAGCTAGATAACCTTCCACAACTCTCCAATGATCATCTTTTTTTTCTGAATTCCTTTGTCTGCTCTTCAAAGAAGATACTGGAGCGAGAACATTGTCTGTTTTTCTTGCTTGGCTACTGTAAACTTGTCTGCCAATGCCCTTACCAATAGAAGAAGATTTATTTGGCTTTTGAGATGGATCAGTCCACATGTTTACACTTGGTTTATTAAAAACATTTTGTCTACTTCTAGTGCATGCTTTGTCCTCCCAATTATCAGCATTTTTTGTAGGTATTGAAGTCAGCTGTCTATTGCATAACTCCACAGATGGTCTTGGGGTGCAGGAAGACATTCTAGGAGAACAAAATTCTGAACTTTTCTTTAAAGATCTAGTTGCTGACATATCAATCTGTCTTCCTCCATGGAGGACTTCTTGTGTGACGCCATCCATCATGTGTTCAAGATGTGACACTTTAGTCTGTACCAATGACAAACTGTCCACTATGTTGGATGTAAATGCCTGCCAAATAGTTTTTACAACAAGAAGAGAATGCATGAGGTGGATGTCAAAGTTTCATGCAACCTGCATAAGTGCTCTTTAAATGAAAAAGGAAAGAGCTTCCTTGCTTTCTGCACTTTAAAACTGTGTGTTTCTGATAGATAACAACAATAAACTCAAGTACATCCAATAAAATTTCTCCAAATTTCCTGAATGCCAAAGTTTAAGTGCTTTTAAATGTTAACAAAATCCTTGCTGACAAAGAGACTGATTTCTTTTTTATAGAAATGGTGTTTTCATTATTTCTATTAACGGAAGATATAAAATGTACCTTTTGGCCAGCATATTACCAAAATTAAAAAAAAAAAAGATTTTGCTTTCAAGGCCAGCTTCAAACATGTCTGTGATGTGTAGATCATTTCTTTTTGATAGATAAGATGTCTTATTAGACTGCAAAATAACAATGTTAAAAATCCAGACCATGAAAATACAAAGAAACTTAAAACAAATTACCTTCAACAAATCCATCATATTCGATTGCTTATTTTCAATCTCCAGAAGCTGCTTTCGAATGGATGCTATCTCATTAGCTGTTTGTGAACAACAGCCATGTCCTGCCTGAGCACTAGATTCTGTAACTGTGGAATCTAAACTCTGACGATTTTGTATTCTTGCTGAGTATCTTTTGTCTTCAATACTAGCTTCTTTGGCAGCAAACAGTGCAACTCCATCGGTTGTCTTTGCCAAATTGACTTCATCAAGAACATCAGAACAAACTATCAATGCTTTTGACTCAAAATTTTCGGGGAAAATATTGGATGCTGAGGACCATTCCTGTTTATCATCCACATGCACGTATTCGTATTCAACATCCTGAATACTTCTCATATAAGCATTACTTGTTTCACAGGTCTTAGTAACTGAACTGCACTGAGACTCTTCATATTGATCTGGCACAGAGATGTTATGAGTTTTGGGAACAGCAATTTCTATGCGCCAATCATCTGCTTTAGGATGTGCAGCCTTTTCAACTAAGTTTTGCCCTGATCTTTTGAAAGATAAAGGAATTCTTTTCTTGGTGAAGTCCAAACCCACTTTCTTAACTGAGAGATCCTTTGGTGTGGACTCACAGGTGCTTGTAACATCAATGTACTCATCTCTATAAAAATTTTCTGCAGCAGGCAAATTATTGTTATAAAACAGAACATTTACAGAGAGATATACAAATTGAAGAGAAACAATAAGAGATACAAAAAGTAACCATGAAGATTTATACATTCAAGGACATTGAATAATACACAACATTAGATATTAAATTCAAGAACAAACGGTGATTATCACGATTAACTTAACAGTACAAAATACATTCAGATTCTAGATGATGTTTACATATAGATAACAACATTAGGCAAAGGTCAATAGCCAAGAAAGAAGAAATTAAACCTTTAATTGAAGACCCAGTTTCTGAAGGTTCAGGTGTGTCAGATCCTGGGAGATTTCTCCAGATTTGTAATGCCTGTAATACTGTGTCCCTAACTGGTTTAACCTGAATGCCAGAAAAGAAACATGAAGTGCTCCAACTTATTTCAAAAGCTGAAGCTTTCTTCATTCACAAACCGGCGAACAATAGGTCACTAACCTTGTCAAAACGACACGATTCAAGACATCGTAGAGAAGAATACTTGAAAGAACCAAAGAATGCTCCACCACTAGAAGCAATTTCTCCCAGTGCTGCAGAGGCAGCTTTGCGTGTTATCCAGTCACTGTTTTTGAGAGCTTCTTGAATGCTAGCAATGGCAGCAGACAAAGAACTATTTGTTGGAGCACCACCAGCCTGAAACATTTGGAGAGCAAACGTATTTATTGTGAATCAAATAGGCAACTAAGAATACATCTTGTGTATCAAAGATTTATTGTGTACCTGTAACTCTGGTATTACATTTATTGTGTATCACTACAGGATTCTAAATAACATTACGTTTAGCTACTGAGGTATTTGTTGCCATCTCTTTCCTTCTTGTTACATTTTTTCAATTAATTCTTGCAGTGTTAGTAGCTGATTAAAGGAAGAAAACAAAAACACAATAAAACTTGATGCTTAATTATTCTGTCAAAATTATCAAGAAGTTCTGAAAAGAAAATAATGATCTCACCTGGTTTTCTGCTTAGTCACTTGAGTAGATTTTAACCAAAGTATAAGGTAGTCTTACAGAAATATCAGCATACATAATGATAGGAAGTGAATACTATACAATGCTCTGAAAATCCATACTTTACTCCCCCAAAATATAAATCATTCTCTCTTTCTTTTTGCTGGTAGTTTGTTTCATTTAATTTTGAATGTGCTAATAACTGGTCCTCTAGAAAAGAAATAAACAGAATAAAAATCTTGATGCTTAATCAATCTGGCAATGCATGACCACATACTATGACAGGGAAAAAGAAAAAGAAAAAGAAATCCCTTCCATTTTCTACTTAGTCACTCAAGAGAGATGTAACTGAACAGTGGGAGGGTCACACAGTAGAAATATCAAAAATACACAATCTGGAAGTAAATAATTCAGGAATGGCATGGGTTGACCTGGATGATACTCCTATTTAACTCAATGACGGCTGGCTTTGCCATGAAATGTGGATTCTTGAGCAACTTCACAGTCCTAGCTAAAATCTTCTGCATTATTGACACTGGAGGATCATGGATATTGTCAATGACCCTTGCCAAACATAATGCGGCACCGGATTGCACTTGTTTATTTTGCTCACCCAAAGCTTCAAAGAGAGGCTTCACTAATGCAATAAAGATCTCATCACTCCCACCCTCAATACTACCCAATCTAGAAGCCAAAACACCAACTGTTTCCATGCATGCATCTTTTACAATAGAATCTGAATCCTTCAACCGTTTAACAATGCTCGCAACAATCTTCCCTAAGTGGGGTAGCACAAAGGAATCATGAAAAGTTGCCATTGCACCCATCAATCTAATACATTCCTTACGAACTGCACTTTTCTGCTCTGAATCAGTATCCAATATGCAAGACAAAAATGGAGCAATCCCATCTGCAGTTAACCTCTCAATTATCTTATCAAGCTCCTCAACGCCAATTTGGTAAGTATCTCTATCACCAACCTTGTTCAACGCAAGAAGGACACGGTGTTTTAGCTCAAAAGCCACTTGTTGACTATTCATCCTTGTGGTTCCTTTCCCTCTCACCATATTCCCGTGCGTCTTCATCTTATGTACCTATAAACTAAGCTCCCAATCTGTTAAGTCTTCCAGTGTCAACCGCCAACAATACACTCCATTTTCGCCCTTCCCATTCATCCAATCGTGTCAGCACAAACCATCTACTTCTTAGAATCACCATAAGCTAAAACATTCTTGGTTATCCTCAGAATCAGCATTGAAATCAGAAAAAGCTTGAATCCACAAGAAAAATAACCAAACATATTAAACAAGGGAAAAAAAGAAAATAAATTAAGCCAAAACAACGATGTTAATTCTTTGCCTGGGAGGTTTGAATCGTTTCCAGCTGTAGGCTTCATTACAAGTCAAATAAAGAGAAGCTTCTTTTGCACTTTGTTAACAAAAGGACTTCAAATTATACTTTTACTAGAAGAACTAAGGAAATTAAGAAAAGAAACACGTAGTTTTTACACTCACGCACAGACAATATAGGAACTTAAGAGTGAATTAATACATACCTGGAGTCTTCAAAGCGAAGTCCTCTGCAAAACCAAAAGAAATATAATTGGAATTACAGTCGTTACCAAACTTTCAAGAAATAACATAAAACAATTTAACGACCAAAACAACATAAACAAAAAATACTCTTTATAATTAAAAAAAATCAGCTGAAGAAATTTTTGAACTTGTAGCCATTTTCAGCAATGCAGAAGCAAAATGTAACTGAAAAAGCCATGTTTGGTTCAGCAAAATGAAAAAAATTATTGAAGAGCTTCATAATGAGAACTACTGATAAATTTTCAGAAAATAATATTGCTTACATCCGAAATTCAGCATTTCTCCTCAGAACCGTAGAAAAAAAATTCAAGAAACTACTCCTAAAACAGAGCAGAAAGTTGACAATTTCGACATGTACTATAAAATAGTGCTAATTTCCTTCGAAACTGATGAATCTACATTGCATAAAGTATCCTAAGGACCCCCAAATTCAAAATTCGAAGGTAAACAGTATAATTATCAATAATGGCAGAATTGACTATTCATTAATCTTTCAAAGAACGGAATTCAATACTCTGAAAAGGTTAAAAAGAGATGTGATCTGAGCAAAGCTCGAGAAAATCTTACCCGTAGAAACGCATATCTATCTGTGTGAGCAGTGATGGTTTATAGCTTTCTCAGCTTTGCGGGTTTTGAGTTTTGGCGCTTCGAGATGAGTTTTCGAATTTGGGGAGCGCTCTGTGGGGCCGGGAATTTGCTTTGGTAATTGGCCCTGTCCTTTCTGTTGGATTGCTTATACGTTTGGCCTTTTGTGTTTGTGACGGCTGGATTTGGAGGACTCATATAGAATATTCTCAATGTACGACTGAGATGAGCTTCGTAGTGTGTAATTATCTGTGTTTCTCACGAAAACCCCAAAAGCATTTTCCGTGTTTAAAAAAAAGGAAAAATGTTTAAGGGCTAAATTACACCCGGGTCAAAACGGTGGACGGATAAATTTTGATCCGCCCTTCAACGGTTGTTCTTCTTTGTTTTTTTTGCAAAAGGTCATAATTATTTATTAAAAATAATATAATTCACTTCAATATATATATATATATATATATATATATATATATATATATATATAGCTCCCTATGGACCTTCCCTATAAATTCAGCCATATCCACCCCTTTAATGCTTCTAAAATCTTCAATATACCTCTTCACAAGGTATTTTGTACTGGTAATTCTATGATCATGTCTTCTGTTGCATGTGTGTTTCTCAGCTAAGGTCTTTATCTGCCAATCACTAGCCCCCGTATGCAAGGAAGCATGGATCAACAAACTACATGTATTACTCTCATATTTTGCTGAAAATATGCATATCACTCTTAACAATCTTGATTTTCTTGCTCAACTTAACTGCATGCTGTTTTATTGCTTCAAATAGCTTCTTCTTACTTTCAAACAAGTGTCCATATTTAAACTTGGGTAGCTTAGCATCAATCTCAAGTCTGACCTTTTTTGCTTTAACATTCTTATTCTTCTGCTGCCTTTCATGCTCACTTTCTAATGAGATCCCATTATTCAAATCATTTGAATCATAGTCATCTCCACTGCCACTCTGAAGAGATGCCTCAATAGGCAATGTTTGACTGATCTGCTTGGTTGCACCAGGCTCCTTATGACTCTCACTTGAAGTATGACAAACAATGTCTAGATTCTATCTTTCTTTCAACCTCCTTTGCTTGTTTTTGACGTTGCCCCATATCTCAGCCTCCTTCTCATCTATTTCAACTCAGACTCAAGAAATGAAGTGGACTCAGATGATTCCTCATCTTCTTTACTGGCATGGTAATCATGACCATCCTCACTACTGTGTACATCTTGATTTTCAAGATCTCTAGTTTCAGTTGCTAGAGTTCCCACATCGGCTCCCTATTCCAAGTTATCAAAATCTACAAATTCAGCTCCTATATCTCCATATTCATTAGAAAAATTTGCAACAGCCGTAACTGGTTGCGCACATACTGTTGTGTTGTTATGTGTTTTCTATGCCATTATACTCTATTCTATCACAATCTTCAACAATTTGCACACAAACACAAAGCAAGTGCACTTATCGTTATAATTAGTATAATGATAAGCAATTTAAATGTCGTATCAACGGGGATAGTCAAATACCATTACTCACTTTCCACTCTATTGTTTAGCCCATCAATTCAATTGTTGAAATGATTGAAATAAACCACTAGAGATATGAATCTAACTTAATTAATTGAAACTTGCTTAACTAATCTAACTTGCAAGAGATAATTCAATTGAGAAAATAATACTTGAACGAAAAATCCCCCTAGAATTATCTATATGATAGAAAAGTCCCTTGGTTGATTATCTTTCCTTTCTTATATTTGGTGAAATTCCTATATTAGGACTCACTCTATCTCTAGATGAGAGTCCTCTAGCTTTAGATTAATTAGTTGAAATCTCTTTTTAACCAATTCAACCTAAGAATGCATTTAGATTAGTGAATTTCTAATTACATTTCTCTAATTATTAAGAAGATGTTGAGATTTCTATTTCTAGTTACCCAAATCACTCCCATTATTTGTGTCATGGTCCATTTCATCATTCCTCTCTCAATTCCAAGTGAAAATCCAATTTATGAATCAATTAACAACCAAATCAATTCAAGCAATCAAATCCACAAATAATTCATAAGAATTCAAAATTAAATAAATCAAGAAAACTAATCATTCACATAGATAATAGCTAGGGTTCATAACTATCCAAGTATTCAAGAATTTAGCTCATCAACATATTACAATTCAAAGAACATAAAGCAACAAAGAAAGAGGAAGAATCACTCATTTTCATGGCTCAAATCTTCTCTTCTTCAAGGCTTGGAGTTCTCCAATTTGGTTGTGAAGAGTTGTGTTCTTGAGCTTGAATCTTCAAGATTGATTGCTCCTTCTTCAAATATTTGATATTCTCTTGCAAGAATGAGGATTTTGGATGTGATTTTCTCTCAAAACTACCCTCTTTTGGCCTCCTCCAATAACCCTAGCCGCTCTTCCAATTGCCCTTAAAGGGTATTTATATATCCCCTAAAAAGAGAGAAAAAAAATAGCAAAACATTATTCTGTACAATGCCTTTTGGTGCTTCAGGTGCCGCGGTTTGGCTTCATGCAAGCTGCACCATTTGGTCCACACCAAGCGCACTGCTTGCAACCAGTTTTGCTACAGCGGTTCTGCTAGTCGACTGTGACAGTTATTTTGACTTCTTGGTGGATTTAGAGTATGAAATCGAACGATCTAAGTCTTGATTCATAAAATTTTTAGATCATGATCTTAGCTTTTCATAGAGCTTTGAATCACCTCAATTGGACATCTAGAACTCAAGATATGATCATTATACGAAAATGTGTCAAAACTAGAACCAAATCCAAAAACACTAACTTTGCACTATAAGTAGGGTGGCCAAACGAACTTGGATTGATATACATTTTACTATTCTGAAAACTTCAAAATGTCCTCTATAATTTTATAGAAGACACTTTTGCATTGAAAACCTTTAAAGAAGCTAAAATCTCACTTAAAACTATTTTGTCCTACTGCTATGTTTTACATTTTTTCTTCATTCTAAGTGTATAAAATCTTCTCTATTGCTTGCTTCATTGTACCCCAAATCTTCAACAAACCTAAGTAAAGCAAAGAAGAGATAAAGGGAGTGTAATTGTGTTTGAAACTCTAAAATTTAACAGAAATTTAAACTCAAAATGATCATTATATAAAGCACAACAATGAAATATCAAACTCCCCCACACTTAGACATTGCTTGTCTCCAAGCAATACTACAGAACAACTAAGAAATTTGAACAATACCCACAAGAAATAGAGTGTTTTGAAGCATTTCAAAGGAGGACAAAACATAAAAAACATTACTTCTTTAGAAAATTTCGAGCATGTCTACACAATCAATCTAAAAGTTATCCCAAATACCCATCACAAAGATTAAAGAATCACCCCTTGTCTTATAATGCAAGTAAGAATCTGTGTGTGTGAGTGTCCAGCAAATGCAAATGCTTAACAATTATAGGAGTGAATGTCGGATTATTGGCCAAAGAATTCTCATCAAGAAAGCATAATGCCCTATAATCCTGCATTCACAAAACCTCTCCACTAATACGGTAACCAAAGTTCAATCTAGATTAGGTAAGACTTTCAAGCTTGTAACTTTAGGCTAAGGAAAAGTTAGGGGTGCCAAATGAAAGGTAAGGAATTCAAAATCAAGAAATGAGAGCTAAAGAGAATGGAATGAGACATAAAACAAAAGTAATAACCCTTATTAGCCACAGGGAATATTACCATTCCCATATATCCAACCATAAACTTCCATCCTCCACAAGCTCCCCTCACCTTAAATTCAACAAGCACCAAATCATAGTTCAATCCACAAATTTTCCTTCATTATCTATATTAGTCAACTATAAGTTTATACATTAATCATGACAAAATTCACAATAATAATAATGAAAACATATATACTTCTTGAAGGCATCATGAAATATAAGAAGCCTTCTAAGTAATAGACATATACATAACTTTTTTTTTTGTTTTTGTCCTTTTTTTCTTTCTTTTCTTTCTTTTCAATTGAGGTATGCTTCAATTCCATATCAAATAAAGAAAATTTATCTCACCCTTTTTTTTCTTTTAAAAACTCAACCCATAAAGCCATTTTCCTATCATCTTCCCTTCCAACTTTTGTTCTAATTTCCACAATACTCTTTGCCGACTTAAGGGTAAAAATGCATTTAGCTCTCACAAAGAAGGGTCAAATATAAAGAGTGGAACTCACAATTTGAAAGAAGGAAAAAGAAAGAATATAGTTTAGAAAATTCATGTACTAAGGCTTCAATTAGGGTACTACAGATAAAATAAAGAGGAATGGCTAGAAAGGCTCAATCAGGACAAATAAGGCCTATTACTGTCATTTCAAGATCAAACTAAGGTTAGTTACTCATTTTGCCTAGAGGCAAGTGAATTCAGGTTCTAGGTTAAAAATTCTGTTGAATTCTATGGCCAATAACATAAGATTCAACTCCATAATCATCACAACAAAAGCAAAGGAGAATGTGCTTAAAATACAAATTCCATACAAGCAAAGAATATAAGGGGTGCTTATCTTATCTAAGTTTAAGGTACTAGTTATGACTTTTAGAATGCTTATATAACTACTCTCCAAGAAAAGATTAAACATGCAAGTCTTGAAATATCTTGAAGATTCAAAAAAATAACAACAATAAAATTTAACGAAAAATTATAAAAAGAAACTATACTACTAAAGTCAACTCCCCCACACTTAAGACAACATTGTCCCTAATATTGGGAGAAATATACACAAACAAATACATAAATAGAAATTTAATCAACTGAATATAACAAAATGAAAACTTAATAAATAAAAAAATTACGCCAAGCAACACAAACAACACAAGAACTCCACACCAAACAACCAAACAAAAAAAGGGTTAAAAACATGGTTGTTTCATACGTGAAGGTTGGACGAACCCATATGATTATTAAGCTGCACTTTTTATATACTACACGGCAAAAGGAAATGAAAGAAAGCTGGAACAATGATATAATTAAAACTCAAGCATAAAAATATAGTAATAAAATAAATAAAAGGACAAAAAAATAAAAGAGAAAACTTCCCTTTTCATAGCTCCAAGCACCGCCCTGCTCCACCAAAACATAAACACCACAAAAACAACATACAACAAGCCTCAAACACAAGAATAAAGTAACCACACAAAATATAAATGAAAACAAAAGAAAACTAATCACAAAGGATAGAAGTTGTTTCAAGAAGCTTACTTATCCCCTAAGTTAGGGGAGCACATGCACAATTGTCCCAACTTCTTTTCTCACTGTAACATGATGAAGTTTGAGTCTATGTTTGCTTATCATTAAGGTTTCTTTTTTCGAATGATAGATTTGCACCACTTCATATGAGAATGCCTTACTTAACAAAACTAGACTGGTCCACTTAGACTTAAATTTACTTGTGAACAACCTCCATCGTGAGTCATTCAATAACACTTACTCTCCCGCCTTGAAATCTTGATTTTGGCCAATGTTTTGGTCTTGCTTCATTTTCTCCTATGATGAAGAATCTCTTGTAGAATAGTTTTCCTCATTTACATTGGAGACTTTCACATCAGCCACAATATCCTCTACTAATTGATTCTTCTTCTTCTTTGCATCATCGCGTGGGATTAGATATGGATTCAAAGAGTCTTTCACTAAGGTTTCCTGCAAAGAGTTAAAAAAATGAGTATCAATATTGAAAGACCTAAGGGGGTGAATTAGGTCTTTGGCTAATTTTTCAAAAACTATTTCTTTATAAAATTAGTTGGTGCAAATTATGATTACTTAACTTGATGAGAGAATGATGAAATCAATAACAAAGAAATAAACAAATCAAGTGCAATGAACACAAGCAATTATAGTGGTTCGATCTCTCAAGATCTACCTCCACTATCTTGAGTCTACACTCAAGGATTTCAAACAATCTACTATATGCTTAAGTTCAACAATTACATAAGGGGCTCACCACATAATGGTTTTACTCTCACAATCTCTATTACAATTCTACAAATAAGGCTCACCCTTAGACAAGGATTTTATATCTAAAAACAACCTAAAGACTAGTCTAGTCAAGGTTCATCCACACATGGATTTTACACTACAACCTTGATTAAATCTAATCTATGGCTCACCCTTACCAAAAGAATTTTACGTTACAAGATAACCTTTTATTAAGCAAATAGAAAACAAAATTAAGATGAAGAATGAATAAGATGTTACCACTTCTTGGTGGATGATTACACAATGTAGCACTTCTTTACTTTGTTGTCTTTGGAATCTTGAATGATCAATTGAAAGCACAAGACAAAAGAGAGCTTTGATGTTTGCAAATAATTTAGAATGTTTAGATTTCTCAGGGATTCAAAACTTACAAAAATTCTGGAGTTTTAAGGTTTTTATAAAATTTAAAAATTAGTTTTAACAGTCATAAAATGGCTAGTAACGGCTAGTTTCAAAAAATTCGGACGATCAAATTTTTTCTTGTGCGTCCGAACTTGCATCCGAATTTTACTGTTACATGTTTTCTAGAAAAATTCGGACGACCGAATTTTTCTTCATTATTGAAAACTCAATCACAACCTCATGATTTGCCCTTAGGGCTAACAAATATCATTAATCTGGCCACAAGAATGATTAGGAAGTGAAGTATGCTTCAAAGGTTTCAAAGCTTTAAATATGACCTCCTCATCTTCTATCCTAAGGGTTAGCTTTCCTATACTCACATTTATATTGGCCTTAATAGTAGCTAGTAAAGGTCTCCCTAAAATCAAAGGAATCTCAGTATTCTCATCCAAGTTAAGTATCACAAAGTCCACAGGAAATATGAATTTATCAAATTTTACTGTACATCCTCAACAATACCCCTAGCATAGTTAACCAAACCATATGGAAATTGAATACTGATTCTAGTAGGTTTTGTTTCATCTTGGCCTAATTGTTTGAAAACATCAAATGGCAACAAGTTAATACGAGCACTTAGGTCAGCCAATGATTTATCAAAAGAAAGACTACCAATAGTGCAAGGAACAGTAAAACTCCCTGGATCCTTTAACTTTTGAGGTAGCTTTCCCTTGTTTTGAAGGATGGCAGAGCATTCCTTACTCAATGTCACCATTGAAAGCTATTGAAGCCTCTTCCTTTTCAAAAGGACAGTTTTTAGAAACTTAGCATATCTCGGCATTTGCGAAAGAATTTCAACAAAAGGTAAGTTAATGTGCAATTGTTTGAATAGTTCAAAAATTTACCGAGTTACTCATTCTTTCTATCCCTTAGAAGTGCGACGAGGTATGGAATTCTAGGCTTGTATTTCGTAACAGTCTTCTTCTTATGGTATTCTTCCTTCTTCTCAAGAACCATTTCTTCAACTTGATTTTTGCTTTCTCCCGTGCCTTGGGACTTCACCTTGCACTTTGAAACATTCAATTTATTTTTAGTTTCCAAAGTCACCATATTCATATACTATCTCAGATTTGTTTCTATATTGCTAGGTAAACTTCCTATTTGTCTTTCTGAGATAAGCTTTTTCAATTGACCTATTTGATTTTCCAAATTGTGAATCAGGCCTCTTGATTTTTTAGGGATGCTTCTTGAGTTTGGAACCAGGTTTCGATAGCCGAAATGAACTTTGTCATTAAATCTTCGAGGCTAGACTTCCCCGGTTGTTGATGAAGTGGAGGAGGTTGATATTGGTAAGGAAGAGATGTTTGGGATCGGGAGCTTGATGAAGCCTAGAAGTTGGGAGGACGTATTGATCTTTGTTGCCATTGACTGCTCCATGTGAAATTTGGATGTTTCAACCCCCCAGATTATAAGTATTGCTATGAGGATTGTTGGGTTGCATTCCTCTTCCAAGATAATCTACATGCTCCATTGACAATGCATTGGAAATTCCCATGATTTGGCATTCATGATTTGGATGTCCACCTCTGCAAAAGTCACAAGCCATCATCACTTGGGAGGTTTGAGGTGACAAATTCAAACTCTCAATCTTCTTGTTTAGCACATCACACTTAGCCTCTAAAGCCGCCATCATATCTACACTGTGTACTTCACTAGCCTTGGCTTTTGGTCTTGGATTCCCCCATTGGTAGTTGTTTATGTCTATATTTTCAATGAGGTCTTATTGCTCTTCCAGTGTCTTCAAATTTGTAATTCCTCTCGAAGAAGCATCAATGAGTTGCTTGGAAGGAAAGTTTAATCCACTATGAAATGTTTGCATTTGAAGCCCCAAATCTAGACCATGATGTGGACATTTCCTCAATAGGTCCTTCAATCTCTCCCAAAGAATCATATAAGCTCTCATTTTCCATTTGTTGAAATGAAAAAATATCATTCCTTAGCTTGGCTGTCCTTGCCTAAGGGAAATATTTAGCGAGGAACTTTTCAACAAGATCATTTCATGTAGTAATGGAGCCCTATGGAAGTGATTTCAACCAAGACTTTGCTTGATCCCTCAATGAAAATGGAAATAGCCGAAGGCGGATGGCATCTTCGGAAGCCCCATTGATCTTGAAAGTATCACATATCTCCAAGAAGTTGGCAATATGAGTATTCGGGTCTTCGTTCGGTAAACTATCAAATTGTACCAATTGTTGAACCATTTTGATAATATTCTAATTGATCTCAAAATTGTTAGCTTCAACCCTTGGCTGGGGAATGCTTGACTCTGCTCCTGACAAAGAAGGTCATGCACAGTCTCCCATTGTCCTTTGTCTCGCATTTCCGTTATGCGTCATATTGTTCACTTGTTGAAGATTTCCACCTTCAATTTCAACTCCTTCAAGTATTACTTCAAGATTTATACCCCTAGGATTCTAATGGAAAATATGCTCAACTTTGGAATCAAGTTGAGCTAATTCCCCTGAGTTACTAGAGGTCATAAACCAAAAAGTTCACACATTCACCACAAATTCAAGTAAAAACTCAACCCAAGAAATTCTCACTAAAACAGAACAAATACACACAAAAAAAAAAACAATCTGAACAATTCAATTCACCAATAACTAACAAAATTACAAACCAGAAAATAAATGCTAACACTAGTAACAAGTAAAATGACTAAATTAGTAGAGTTTAAGTTTTCTTAATATTGACCAATTTGTCTCCGGCAACGGCATCAAAAACTTGTTATGTGTTTTCTATGCCCTTATACTATATTCTATCACAATCTTCAATAATTTGAACACAAACGCAAGGCAAGTACACCTATCATTATGGTTAGTACAATGACAAGTAATTTAAATGTCGTATCCATGGGGATGGCAAAATACCATTACTCATTTTCCACTCTATTGTTTAGCCCATCAATTCAATTGTGGAAATGATTGAAATAAACTACTAGAGATAGGAATCTAACTTAACTAATTAAAACTAGCTTAACTAATCTTACTTGCAAGGGTGAATTCAATTGAGAAAATAATACTTGAATAAAAAATCCCCCCTAGAATTATCTATGTGATAGAAAAGTCCCTTGGTTGATTATCTTTCCTTTCTTATGTTTGGTGAAATTCCTATATTAGGACTTACTCTATCTCTAGATGAGAGTCATCTACCTTTAGATTAATTAGTTGAAATCTTTTTCTAACTAATTCAACCTAAGAATGCATTTAGATTAGTGAATTTCCACTTAGATTTTTCTAATTACCAAGAAAATGTTGAGATTTTTATTTCTAGTCACCCAAATGACTCCCATTATTCGTGTCATGATCTATTTCACCCTTCCACTCTCAATTCGAAGTGAAAAATCCAATTTATGAATCAATTAACAACCAAATCAATTCAAGCAATCAAATCCACAAATAATCCATAAGAATTCGAAATTCAATCAACTAATAAAACCAATCATTCACATATATAATAACTAGAGTTCATAACCATCCAAGTATTCAAGAATTTAGCTCATCAATATATTACAATTCAAAAAATATAAAGTAACAAAGAAAGAGGAAGAATTACTCATTTTCATGGGTCAAATCTTCGCTTCTTCAAGGCTTGGAGTTCTCCAACTTGATTGTGAAGAGTTGTGTTCTTGAACTTGAATCTTCAAGATTGATTGTTCATTCTTCAAAGATTTGATATTCTCTCTTGATTTCTCTTGCAAGAATAAGGATTTTGGATTGAATTTTCTCTCAAAACTACCCTCTTTTGGCCTCCTCCAAGAACCCTAGCCGCCCTTCCAATTGCCCTTAAAGGATATTTATATATCTTCCAAAAAGAGAGAGAAAAAATAGCAAACAATTATTCTACTAACCCAAATGGCACCGTTTGGTGCTTCATGTGGCACCGTTTGGCTTCATGCAAGCGGACCCATTTGATCCACACCAAACACGCCTCTTTTAACCAGGTTTGCTACAGTGGTTCTGCTAGCCGACTGTGACAGTTGTTTTGACTTCTTGGTGAATTTAGAGCATAAAATAGAATGATTTAGGTCTTGATTCATAAAAATTATAGATCATGATTTTAGATTTTCATAGAGATTTGAATCATCTCAATTAGACATCTAGAACTCAAGATATAGTCATTATACGAAAATATGCCAAAACTAGAACCAAATCCAAAAATACTAAATTTGCACTATAAGCAGGGTGGCCAAACGAATTTGGATTGACATATATTTTACCATTCTGGAAACTTCAAAATTTCTTCTATTATTGTCTAGACGGCCACTTTTGCATTTGAACCTTTAAAGAAGCCAAAATCTCACTTGCAATTGTTCTATCCTGCTACCATGTTCTGCATTTTTCTTCATTCTAAGTGTATAAAATCTCTTCTGTTGCTTCTTTGTACTCCAATTATTCAAAAAACTTACCTAAAGCAAAGAAGAGATAAAGGGAGTATAATTGGTGATTGAAACACTAAAATCCAATAGAAATTTAAGCTCAAAATGATCATTATATGAAGCACAACTATTAAATATCAAGCGTCTTCCAAATCCTCAATATGTGCAGGGTGTTGCTAGATGGTGTTAACAACACTAATTCCTGCATCTTTCATCTGCCTCTTCCTAGGTGTTCTTGGCCTAACACATGCATCTGCCTTATGGACTTTTGGATTATCTACTTTCTTCAATTTATTATTATAAGATCCACTAACATTTTGTTTTGGAGCACCTGTGAATTTATTTGCTTTGGGAAAAGTTTTGACTTTTCCATCCTGTTGGACCACATAAACCTCAGCTGTCCTGCATAAAGAACCCTACTCTGTTAAGAGTGAGATATCTGTTTCAAATAGCACTGGCATCAAATATGTAGCCCCACCAACTCCCTTTAAGTCATACCAATACTCATTGACTATTCTATAACCCAACAAACTAAAACACAACTCCAAATCAGCTAACGCAAATCTATCCACATTATAACCATACAAAAAATATACATTGCCACCCTCATATCTTCTATCACTTTCATTGACAACCATTTTACCTCTATGGTAAACTTTTAGAGTAAAGTTGCCTGAGCCCAAAGCTGGTATTGTAACAAAAAATAAATATATTTACATCTATTCACTCAAATGCATATGCTCTTTCAATTGAAATGAAGTACTATAATAAAAAATTTTCTACCCAACGCAAGTATTATGGTCAACAGTAAGGCCGCATATAACAAGTTAGTCATCCTCTACTAATTAAAAAACAGGCAATCATTTTCATGAGTTGGGGGACAATAAGACATTAAAAAGCTTTGATGACAATATATGGACAAGGACATGAGATTAAAATTTTCATTTCTGGCCCACACTATGCCAGCATGTTCGAAAGGGCACATGGCAAGTAACACGCCTTCTTACCCATTTCAACACAAATATGCTTTAAAATATATGGCTTTGAGATAAACTCACCATACGTTGGATTCCTTTCGTCTCTTGACTCCTTTGGTTGTAATCTCATTGTCTTTGAATGGCCTATCTTGGTTGCGCTTCTTTGCTTAGTCCTCAAGTCTAAGGCATACATATTCAGTAGAGAAAGGTAGATTGTCAAACCGGAATTAGAGTTGAACAATGAAATTTAGGGCAGAAGGTCAGAGTAGGGATTACAGCTGGATAATAGAATTTAGGGCAGAAGATGAAAAGGGGATGAATTGAGATAAGTTTGGTGAGATTTGGTTTGGGTTCATTGGGTCAGATAACCTATCGAAGATGGGTTGCAGAGAGATGGAGTAGGCTGATGTTTTTACTCTAAGAGTTTGAGTCACGGGCTTTTCACGTGAAAAATTGTCGCCCCACTTCTCTGGTTTTTGTCTTCTAAAGGTACTTTTGGCACCCCGAAAATAGATTATGGTTAAATTTTGTAATAAAAAAGATTTTTTCTATTACTGGCTAGCCGAAAATTGTTCAAGAGTATTTTTGGCTAATTTCTCTTTATTTTTTATTACTACATGTTAAAAGAATCCTTTCTTATTGACACTTTTTCAAACTATAGACATAACTTTATCGATTAATACTTTATCGTAATAGTATAAAATTCACCAAAAAAAAGGATAAAAGTGCTCTTCTCGTCCAATTTTAATATTAGTGATTTGTTCATGGAATACACTATTTTCATCAATTAAAGAGATGAGTGACGGATTTTATTAAACAAATTATTCTCGTTTAGATAAAAATACATATGGATAAAGTGTGGATTTATATTATAGGATTATGGATTTAGCCGATCAGGAATTAGTTTCATTTTATTCTTTCGCATTCTCTCCGCCTCAGAATAAATGCTCTATTTACACTTCTCATTTGTCCGAGAATAAGTGCTCCATTTGTAATACTAATAATCATTTAGTGAGTTTTTTTCACTCCAATGCTTCTTTAATGAGTCAACCATAGGAATAAAGGATTATCTTTTATAGGAATATAATTTATGTAGTAAGAAAGACATATAACAATCAATTTATTTTGAATTTTCTTGGTTCAAATAATTCTTAATCCATGTAAAAAGTGTAAGTAAAGTTACTCTTTTTGTTTCAAAATATAAAATTTTTTACTTTTTTTGCAAAAATTAAGAATGAGAGAATTATACATATAATAATGATAATTTGTAAAAAATAATTATTAAAATTTAAAAAATATCGAATATTTTAAAGGAGAGAAAAGGCTGAAAGAGTCTTGTATTTTTTTGAAAGTGAGAGAGGATTATTTTTGGACGAATGAAGTAGTTGTCAGGCAATTTCTTGGGGAAGATCCAAGTCAACTGATGCTGCTCAAGTAGACTCCTCGGGTAGAAATTAGTTGAGAGTTTCATTTCATATATACTTACATTTCCAGCTTATCCGCATCACCTTCTTAATCTACAACTTTGCAAAATGGGAACTCTCCCTTCTTCACTAACTTTATCTACATTCATCTTTCAGTTCCTGCTTTCCTTCAATCTTGTTTCTGTTTCTGGCCAACGTCTGAGTGATTAGAAATCAATGTTGCTTCAACTGAAGGAAAGCCTCCAGTTCGATATAGCAAGTTCAACCAAGCTGGTTCACTGGAACTCCAGTACCGACTGCTGCAGATGGAATGGGTTAGCCTGTGATGCCTCAGGCTTTGAATACGTCTCCAATGCGACCGAGAATTGGAAACTCCTTTTCACTCTCGTGAATCTTGAGAAGCTAAGTCTAGCTTTCAATTCCTTCGATGGAAAAATTCCAGATGAGCTTCAAAATCTCAAAATCTGAGAATTTCAAATTTGTCAAACGCTGGTTTTGTTGGGCAGGTTCCTCTAGCTGTGTCAAGATTGGAAAACCTGGTTAGTCTTGATCTGTCGACCTCTTCTCCCTGGTTAGTCTTGATCTGTCGACCTCTTCTCCAGGAGAGGAAATGCTCGAATTGGAGAATCCAGATTTAAAAGCCCCTCTTCAGAATCTGACAGAGCTTAGAGAACTTTATCTGGACGGTGTCAACATATCGGCTCAAGGGAATGACTGGTGCAATGCTGTCTCATCTTTATCTAATTTAAGAGTCTTGAGTTTAGCCAGTTGTTACCTTTCGGCTCGAAGCTCAGTTCACTTTCAGTTCTCCAACTTGATGACAACAATTTGTCCAGCACGGTTCCTGAATTCTTTGCCAATTTCTCAAACTTGACAAAGTTGAGACTTCGTTTGTCTAATCTTCATTGGGAAATTCCCGGAGAAGATTTTCCAGGTACCTACACTTCAACATCTGGACTTGTATGCTAATGACTTCATAACAGGCACCTTGCCGCAATTTCCCAAGAAAACATCTTTCAGGACAATAATCCTAAGCCTTACAAAGTTTTCAGGATTCTTACCGGATTGGATTGGTAACCTCCAAGCTTTGTCTTGGATTGATACGTCAAATTGCAATTTCAGTGGTCCAATCCCATCCTCAATGGCAAGTCTTAGTGAACTCGCCTATTTGGATTGGTCACGAAACAGCTTCAATGGTTCAATCCCATCCTTCCGAAATTGCACGAATCTTACCTACATAGACCTCTCACATAATCGTCTTCAGGGCTCATTTTCTTCGAATCATTTTTGTTATGATATCAATTCGTAGCGGAAGCACAAAAGAATAGATATTGAGAAAGAAAATAAGGAGAGCAAGAAAAAATAAAGGAGACACAGGATTTTTAAGTGGGAAACCCAATACGGGAGAAAACCCATTGCCTACGGCGAGCCAAAAATATCCACTATAATAATCGGGTAAGTACAAGAGAAAAAGTCTTCAACAACAATTATCAACGAAGACTTATAAGAGAGAAATAAATCTCATAAACTCAACCCTATTTGATGATATAGTGAATATATGTGGAGGAAAAATTTCAGCATTTGGGGAGAGAATTTGGAGAGAATTGGTGTGTTGAACTCAATTAGAAGACCTCCTTTTATAGCCATACAAAGAGGTCTTGCAAAACACAATGATGAAGTCCATTTTACTTTTTCTAATTTGTGGCAAAAAATGAGGAAACATGTTGAGCATTTTATGGAGTAAAAGATGGAGGAATATAAGGCATAAAATGAGGAAACATGTGGAGTATTTTAGGGAGTAAAAGATGGAGGAATATTAGGCATAAAATGAGGAAACATGTTGAATATTTTAGGGAGTAAAAGATGAAAGAATATTAGGCATAAAAGAGGGAGTTGGTTCCCAAAATTTGGGACACCACTCAACAATTTTGACGGCCTTACAAGTCTTCTGAATGTCGACTTAGCCCAGAACTCTTTGTCTGGGGCTATCCCACCGTCTTTATTTGCTCTACCTTCTCTGCAAAACCTCATACTTTCAGATAACCAATTTGATGGACGATTGCTTGAATTTCCCAATGCCAACCTCTCTTCGTTATCTTGGTTGGATTTGAAAAGTAACCTGCTTGAAGGGTCTATTCCTGAGTCCTTTTTCAAGCTTGAAAGGCTCACTGAGCTCTCACTTTCTTTTAACCATTTTAATGGCACTTTACAATTACATTCATCTAGAAGGCTCCAGCATCTTTCGGGACTTGAGCTTTCTTACAATAACTTGTCAATTATTGCAACAAGCAATGGTGAAACCTCGTCGTCCACTCAGCAGATTAAGTATTGCTTCTTTTAATTTGAACAAGTTTCCATATCTTCTGAAGAATCAATCCAAAATCTTCCATTTAGACCTTTCCGCGAACCACATAACGGGGAAGATACCGAATTGGATTTGGGAAGTCGGAAACCGAAATCTCCTGCACTTGAATCTTTCCTACAATCTTCTGTCTGGCCTTCAGGAGAATTATACTCTTCGAAGTCTCTTAGTGCTCGACTTGCGTGCCAACTTTCTCCAGGGTATTATGCCCACCCCACCCGAGTCAGCAATCTACGTGGATTACTTAAGTAATAATTTCAATACTTTTTTTCCTGAAAATGTTCCTATGGCTGTTTTTTTCTCTATCTCGAACAACAGCATCACCGGTGCAATACCTGAATGGATATGCCACGTTGAATACCTTCGTGTTCTTGATTTGTCTGAAATGTCTTGAGTGGTAGTATACCGTCCCGTCTTTTGCAACTGAACTACCTTGGAGTATTGAAAGTAAGCAAAAATAAGCTCAATGGTACAATTCCTGATGCGTTCCCAGTCAACTGTGGACTACGAACCTTAGACCTTAGTGGGAATGCATTGGAAGGGAAGATTCCAAGCTCCTTAGGCAACTGTGCTTTCTTACAAGTTCTGAACATTCGGAACAACAGGTTTGAAGACAGATTCCCGTGAACATTAATGAAAGCATCAGATTTTCATGTCATTATTTTACGATCCAACAAATTCTATGGGGATCTTCACTGTTCTTGGGAGAAAGAAAACTGGGAAAGCCTTCAAATTGTAGACATTGCTTACAATAACTTCAGTGGTAGAAATACCCTTGGGATTGTTCTCGTATTGGAGAGGACTTATGATGGGGGATAATAGTCAATCATCAATGCGCAAACAGCTGCAATATGCATTCCTTGACTTATCAGGTTATTCATTTCACAACACTGTGGAGCTGACGATAAAAGGATTCGAGCTTGAGCTTCTTAAGATTATAAAAATATATGCATACATTGATTTCTCACGCAATAAGTTTCATGGAAGCATACCAGATGCAGTGGGACAGCTCAAAGCACTCTACATTCCCAACTTTTCACACAATGCCTTCACAGGCTCAATTCCGAGCTCGATTGGGAACTTGGCACAGCTCGGATCACTGGATCTCTCCACAAATCAGGTAAGCGGAAGAATCCCAGCCACATTTGGAAGTCTTACATTCCTTTCGTTCCTGAACCTCACCTTTAACCAACTATCCGGAAGAATCCCAGAAGGCCGGCAACTGCAGACATTCTCAGACAATTTTTTCCTGGGAAACTCCGGACTCTGTGGGATTCAGTTGAGCATTATTTGTCCTGACACAAAAGGAAAGGTATTGCCTTGCCTGAAGGAGATGAGTCTAAAAGGGAGGAGATTAATTGCGAATACATATTGGCAGGTTGGGGATATGCTGTAGGCTTGGTTATCAGTTGCTGGTTGATTTTTTTAACCCGAAATGTGGTTCGCTGGTTGATCAAGTCCTCACGAGAATTCTCCATGAACAAATCAACCGAAGTTCCCATAGAATTCCAATTCGAAGGCTGTAGGAAACTTGTATAACAATCAATTTGAATTGTTATAGTTTATCAAATAAAATCACTGGGCCTGAAATTGAAGAATCTCCCAGCAAGATTTAAACGTGTGGTGAACCATGAGAACTATTTTATCGGACTAAAGTTTAGGTCTGTAAGCATCCCGTTGGACACATCAGACGGAAGGACAAATGTCGAGACAAAACATGACCACACTGCAGCTCAATAACAACAGAACAAATTTTGCTAAAACACATTACAAATCCACATGATAAGCGTTTCATGGTTATGTCGACAATAATATTTTCTCTGTCATTCTAAGACTAAAGATCCAAATGAAGTTGATTCACTGAAGCACAAAACTTGGGAAGGCTGGGACTTAGATTTACTTAGCAAGACCTTCCAAACAAGACTACAAAAGCCAGCTCATGTTCCTCCTTTGCAACGGTCGATACGGCGAACAAAACCAGCCTTCACTGGAGCAACAGATCTTCCAGAACCACACTGCAACCAGGCAAACGCTAAAGTTAGATACAAAGTCAAGTCAGTTTTGTTTCTCTTTTTTCTTCTTTTTTTTCCCCTTTCTGGGTCCAGCAGGAAGTCAAATAATGAAACGAATCCTTCTACTACTTCTTAACCAAAAAGATGATTGAGAATTTCAAAGGTCAATATGAAATTACTTAAGCAGGAACAGAGAATGCATACGCTTTCACATCTGAGAAAGAAGAGCCTATTCTCCTTGGAAAGGATTGTATCAGAATTCTCGCAACCACTGAATATAACATACTCATGTGGTAAGATAAAGAACAAAATGATGAGCACAGTTTATTCTTTGTTGATTGGAAAGAGGGAGACAATGATTTAAGGATCTATAAGTTTTGACATTTATTTATCCTTTACCTACTAGTTTTAAGAGGCATAACCAAAACCCATTGTGTTAAAAATGGCCTATATCCTAATTAATAAGTAAACTCTGGCAATTGAAGACCAGAAATTCTAATATTGTACTGCACGGTCTGCTGGTTCAAATCAGACCTTAAGCACTGAACTTTTGACTCTGTAGGCAATAATTATGCGTCATTTGGTGAATCTAATTTGATATTCAAGTAGATCTTTAGGTGAAAAGCTCTGTCAAACTTTAGCTGGAGAAACCCAGATATGTATTCCCGACACTTCACCCTCGAGTTTCGTTGCCAATGCCTTCTAGCCGGAAACAATATTGTAATCACTACAACAGATGCAAGCCGCGCAGATTTCAATGACAGGACTAATCTAAGTTTCTGTCTAATTTTCTAAGAGCTAATTGTAACATGGGGCCAAAATGGCATGAAAGTGAAACTTGAGCTTCACGTTTCATATTCATAAATCAAGGAATGAAGTGATAGGAAAGGTAAAATCTAAGAGAGAAATTAAATTTCTCATAATTTTGTTCTTTGAAGGCACCAACAATTCTATTTTTCTCTTTCTTTTTTTTCCTTTTTTTTTTTTTTGGGGGGGGCGTGGTGGGGGTTTGGGACTAGCATAACACCGTGTTTCTTAACTATTTGAATTAGAAAAGAAGTATTGGAACTCTTATTTTCATTATTGGAACTCTTACGCAGTGACTACTGTGAGATGATATTGAAAATTCCAACTAATTGGTAGATTCCAAATAGTTTAATAAATGAAGTCAAGGTCTCAACGCTCTGAGTCACTTGATGGCCACTGCAAGGTAGAGAATGTGCTTATACTAAAAAAGGACTTCTGTGAGATGATGGTGTAAATTTTAACTAATTTGTAAATTTGAAGTGATTTAATGATTGAAGTCAAGATCTCAAGTCTTCGAATCTCTCTGACACGGCCTTCGCACGTCACATAATATGCTTACTAAAAACAAACCTCCATGTGATGTTAAAAATGAAAATTCCAACTAATTTATAAATTTCAAATGGTTTAATGACTGAAGCCAATGTCTCAAGTCTTCAAGTCTCTTAATGGCCTTTGCACTGCACATAATGTGTTGACCAAAAAGTACATATATATATATATATAGTTTTTGTGAGAGGATAATATAAATTTTAACAAATTTGTAAATTCAAATGGATCAATGACTGAAGTCAAGGTCTCAAGTCTCTCGACAGCTTTTGTACAGAAGAGAATGTGCTTACTGAAAAAAAAAAAAAAAAAACTTATGTGTGACATGATAATTTAAATTCCAACTAACTTGAAAATTCCAAATGGTTTAGTAACCGAAGTCAAGGTCTCTAGGTTGAGTCTCTCGACGGCCCTTGCACGGCACAAATTATACCGACTAAAAGAAAAATTCGGTGAGATGATAATGTAAACTATATCTAATTTGTATATTCCAGACGGTTTTATGATTGAAGTCTCGGAGTCTCTTGACAGTCTTTGCACAGTACATAATTTGCTTACTTTTCTAATTCTTCAAGCGTGTGAATTGGATTTTTTTTTTTTAGTTTTCTTGTTTGAAAAGTCATTTTGTGGCCTTTCATATTTTGTTTTTACTTTTGCTTACTACAGGTTAAAAGAAGCCTTTAATGTTGACACTTTTCAAACTAAATTCATAAATCTATCCATCAATACTTTGTCCTGATGGGATAAAATTCATCCAAAAAAAAAAAAAAGAATAAAAGTGCTCTTATCCTCCAATTTTAATATGTTGTTAGAAACCAATCCGTGATATCAAGCACAATCTCTAGCATAGAAACTTTATCTTCAACAGGATTTCCATTTTCTCAATATTATTATTTTCAGTACTAAATAACCTGTTTGAGTGTTAATAATAAAGTATTTAACTTGCAGTTTAAGAGTTTAAGAATCATGTTTTTTTAACTTAAAAGAAGAAAACACAACTCAGATAGGGAAAAAGAAATTTGCACAATATAAATAGTAGTAATATAGTTTGGAAAATGGTATTCTCACTCACATTTTAACCTTTTTTCCTTCCCTTTCTTTTTTCTATAGATAAATGACTTTAATACCCATAGTCATAAAATTAACTAAACTCACAAATTTTTAATAGACTAAATTATTAATTTATAAAAATTAAAAAAAAATCATTATGCGTGCATAATAAACTTCTCATTACGTCTTTTATTACTATTTATTTAATTTTTTCTAGATGGGATTGTATAAACTTTAGATTGAAGAGAAACTTTATGATATCTTCTCATAAACTTTCAAATGCATAAAAAATTATGGGATTAGAAAACTTTTATGCAAATAATTAATTACTATTATGATGGTTAGTGACACTAATTTTTTATCATAAAAATACTAATATTATGAGAAAAAAGGACAATTCAATCTATTGATAATGTGTGAGATTAGTATCATTTCCCTATATTTTACCAAATCAATGAATTAATTTGGAGAGAGAAGATATGCCGGTTCAGAAGATACTTTTCATTTTCAATTGAAACTTCTTGTTTTTCCAAACTTCTAATCAACGCTATTCTTATCCATATTAGTAATCTTTTAGATGTTCTATCAAATGTTGCACACCAATAATTGATTGCAAAGATAAAATTAGGAGTAAACACATTTTTTTAAAAAAATAAAAAACAAAATACAAGTCAACAAGAACGAGAGCACCAGGTCAGCACATCATCACCGAAAGTTGCACTATCTAGTTGCACATCGACCAAGGTCTAAGTCTTCAAGTCTCTTGACCGCCCTTTCACGGCACATAATGTGCTTACTAAAAACAAACCTCCATGTGATGTGATGTTGAAAATGAAAATTCCAACTAATTTATAAATTTCAAATGGTTTAATCATTGAAGTCAAGGTTTCAAGTCTTCAAGTCTCTTGATAGCCTTTGCACTGCACAGAATGTGCTTACCAAATATATATACTTTTGTGAGAGGATAATATAAATTCTAATTAATTTGTAAATTCCAAACGACTTATTAATGATTGAAGTCAAGGTCTGAAGTCTTCGTGTCTCGACCTTTGCACGGTACATAATGTGCTTACAAAAAACAAACCTCCACGAGATTTTGAAAATGAAAATTCCAACTAATTTGTAAATTTTTAATAATTTGATGACTGAAGCCAATGTCTTAAGTCTTCAAGTCTCTCAATCGTCTTTGAACTGCACAAAATGTGCTTACTATATATACATATGTGTGTGTGTGTGTGTGAGAGAGATGAGAATGTAAATTCCAACTAATTTGTAAATTCAAATGGATCAACGAGTGAAGTCATGGTCTCAAATCTCTGAGTCTCTCGACCGCTTTTGCACAGCAGATAATGTGCTTACTGAAAAAAAAAAACTTATGTGAGATGATAATTTAAATTCCAACTAACTTGAAAATTCCAAATGGTTTAGTGACTAAAGTCAAGGTCTCCAACCTCTAAGTCTCTCGGCGGCCCTTGGCACATATTATACTAAGTAAAAGAACAACTTCTGTGAGATGATAATGTAAGCTATATCTAATTTGTATATTCGAGACGGTTTTGTTAAAATGAAAGTACAAAATTAAGGACATGAGAAACATTTCGGTAAAAGAAAACAAAGAAGAGAAAAGAAACAGAAACAAATGAACAAGAAAGGATCAGATGATAATGCTCAGAATTGTTATGAATAATTTAAAGATGTAGAATTATCAGCAGCCAATTTGGCCCTTTAGATTTAGGTTGCAATATATAATTTGCGGAACTATGTGGATAATTTTAATTATGTATACATTGAATTTAACATGATTTTATTGAACAAATTATTCTTGTTTAGATATAAAACATGTATATGGATAAAGTGTGGATTTATGTATAGTATTATGGATTCAGCAGGTCAGGAGTGAAAATTACTCATTCCGTTTCATTTTATTCTTTCGTACTCTCTGTGTCCCACAAGAAGTGCTCTAGTTGCACTTTTTATTTTGTTTGAGAATAAGTGCTCCATTTGTAATACCAATAGTTATTTAGTGAGTTTTATCCACTCTTACGCTTCTTTAATGAGTTAGTCATCGGAAAAAAGATCGTCTTTAATAGAAATATAATTTATGGAGTAAAAAAGAGACACATCAATCGATTTATTTTCAATTTTCATGGTCTCAAAGAATTTTAATCCGTGTCTTTGAGTATCTACTGGAATCAACCATCTCAGCAAATCTGTAAGAAAAATCGCAACTGGATCAATTATCATTGATCCTCCAAGCAATCAGCAATAAAAAGAAGATTTTGCACCTTTGATACAGCACATTGCCGTTGCTTTATCATGCTTTGAATAGATAGGCCTAATCTATATCTATATCTGTACTATACTAAAAGTGTGGAAATAGGTCATGGGGATTTAAATTTATTTTGTTTCTTACTTTTTTGAATAGTCAAAAATACCCTTTGATTGGATGAATTGTTTAGATTTTGATGGTTCAAATACCTCAAATTTATATATAAAATTTGGATAATTTGTTTTGATGTTCTTAATGTCTAAAAGTAACATCTAGAATGTGGACAATGCACTAAATGCCCCACTAACTATTAATTTATTTTGAAATTAATAGAAAAGTTTGTAACTACCTACTAATAAATATATACTAACTCTCCCACTTAAGTTCCAAAATTTCTACCTAAAGTATATAAAATATAATAGAATACAAGAACAAACTATCTAACCTCTATAAAGAAAAAAAGACATTTCTATTTTTAAAAAATTAAAATCACTTGAGAAATAATTATATTAATTAAATATTTTAAATACTATTATAATTTATAAAAGTCTAAAGTATAACAATACGAGATTAAATAATTTTCTGAAAATATTTTCCATAGTTAGTAAAAATAATATTTTCTTATAAGAATAAATTAATTAGATAAAATGTAAAAAGTAAACAAATATTTATTTCTTAAAAAATAAAAGAATTATGAGGAATAGTTATGGGAATTTAAAAGTTTACTACTAATATATTTTATGAAAAAGTTCAAAATGATAGCATGAAGTACAAAAAAGACTATTTAACATTTTTATGAAGAAGAAAAATATGTCTTATTCGAATATCATGGGGATAAATAAGAAAATGGTAAAAATACAATTCAATCTTTATCATTACAAAAGAAAAAAATATTATAGTTAAAAAAGGTTAAAATTATCATGAAAAATTATAATATTAATTAAAAATATAAAAACTTAATGCTCTTTAATAAAAAATATAATGGGATAAGATGTAAAAATAAATTATACGATCTTCATAAAATAATTTATATAATTAGTAAAAATATCTATTTTATTCTAATATTATAAAAAATAATTAAATAGCATATAAAAAATCATCTATTCTCTATCACTAAAAAATTAAGAAAAGTTTATTATTTTATAGAAAATTAAATAAAATGTTCAATAAGTGCAATTACACATAAATGATGCTAGTTGTATAAAATATATACGTCTACCATATTTAGATCATAAGATCCTGTATATAAAATGCGTATGTACTTACTCCAAAATGTAATGTAAGAAAAACAATGCTTACAATTTCTCCTCTCTTTCAAAATTCTACACTATATAAAAAATGATAATAGAGCTACAATTTTGGGACGGAGGGAGTAGCTGTAAGGGAAATTTCTTGGGGAAGACCCAAGTCAACTGATGCTGCTCAAGTAGACTCTCCTCGGGTAGAAATTAGTTGAGAGTTTCATTTCATATATACTTACACTTCCGGCTTATCCGCATCACCTTCTTAATCTACAACTTTGCAAAATGGGAACTCTCCCTTCTTCACTAACTTTATCTACATTCATCTTTCAGTTCCTGCTTTTCTTCAATCTTGTTTCTGTTTCTGGCCAATGTCTGACTGATCAGGGATCAAAGTTGCTTCAACTGAAGGAAAGCCTCCAGTTCGACATGGCAAGTTCAAGTTCAACCAAGCTGGTTCACTGGAACTCCAGCACCGACTGCTGCGGATGGAATGGGTTAGCCTGTGATGCCTCAGGCTTTGTTACCAGTTTGGAGTTGGATAATGAATACGTCTACAATGCGACCGAGAATTGGAAAATCCTTTTCACTCTCGTGAATCTGGAGAAGCTAAATCTAGCTTTCAATTCCTTCGATGGAAAAATTCCAGATGAGCTTCGTAATCTCAAAAATCTGAGAATTTTAAATTTGTCAAACGCTGGTTTTGTTGGGCAGGTTCCTCTAGCAGTGTCAAGATTGGAAAACCTGGTTAGTCTTGATCTGTCAACCTCTTCTCCAGTAGAGGTGCTCAAATTGGAGAATCCAGATTTAAAAGCCCTTCTTCAGAATCTGACACAGCTTAGAGAACTTTATCTCGACGGTGTCAACATATCGGCTCAAGGGAATGACTGGTGCAATGCTGTCTCATCTTTGTCTAATTTAAGAGTCTTGAGTTTAGTCAGTTGTTCCCTTTCAGGTCCTATTACCTCTTCCCTCTCGGAGATCAGTTCACTTTCAGTTCTCCGACTTGATGACAACAATATGTCAAGCACTGTTCCTGAATTCTTTGCTGCTTTCTCAAAGTTGACAGAGTTGAGTCTGAGTGAGTGTAATCTTCATGGGAAATTCCCGGAGAAGATTTTCCAGGTATCTACAATTCAAGTTCTGGACTTTTCTGGTAATGGCTTCATAACAGGCACCTTGCCGCAATTTCCCAAGGACACCTCTTTCAGGACAATAATCCTGAGAGATACAAAGTTTTCAGGTTTCTTACCGGATTCGACTAGTAACCTCCAAGCATTGTCTAGGATTGATATGTCAAATTGCAATTTCAGCGGTCCAATCCCGTCCTTCCGAAAGTGCAAGAATCTTACCTTCATAGACCTCTCATATAATAGTCTTCAGGGCTCAATTTCTTTGAATCATTTTGAAGGCCTTTCAAGTCTTGTGTCTGTCAACTTAGCCAAGAACTCTCTGTCTGGGGCTGTTCCACAATCTTTATTTGCTCTACCATCTTTGGAAAACCTCGATCTTTCGAATAACCAATTTGATGGAAAATTGCTTGAATTTCCAAACGCATCTGCCTCTTTGTTAAGTTGCTTGGATTTGGCAGGTAACCTTCTTGAGGGCCCTATTCCGGAGTCCTTTTTCAAACTTGAAAGGCTTAGTTTGCTCTCACTGTCTTCCAACCATTTCAATGGCACTGTACAATTACATGCATTTGGAAGGCTCCGGCATCTTTTAATGCTAGAGCTTTCTTACAATAACTTGTCAATTGATGCAACAAGCAATGATGAGACCTTGTCCTTTTTTCCTCAACTCCGTACACTAAGTCTTGCTTCTTGTAATTTGAACGAGTTTCCATATCTTCTGAAGAATCAATCCTCAATCTCCGATTTAGACCTTTCCACGAACCACATAACAGGGGAGATACCAAATTGGATTTGGGAAGTTGGAAGTCTCTATCACTTAAATCTTTCCAACAATCTTCTGTCCCGTCTTCAGGAAAATTATACCATTCCAAGTCTCGCAGTGCTTGACTTGCATGCCAACCTTCTCGAGGGTATTATGCCCACCCCACCGAAGTTAGTATTCTTCATGGATTACTCAAGTAATTGTTTAAGTTCTTTTCCCCAAAATGTCTCCATTCATGATACTGATATTTTCGCTATCTCAAATAATAGCATCACTGGACTGGTACCTGAGTGGATATGCGACGGTATATACCTTACCGTTCTTGATTTGTCTAACAACGTCTTGAGTGGTAGTATACCGTCCTGTCTTCTGCAACTGACCCACCTTGAAGTGTTGAAAGTAAGCAAAAATATGCTTAATGGTACAATCCCCGATACGTTCCTAGTCGAATGTGCACTGCAAACTTTAGACCTTAGCGAGAATGCATTGGAAGGGAAGATTCCAAGCTCCTTAGCCAACTGTGCTTTCTTACAAGTTCTGAACATTCGGAACAACAACTTTGAAGACAGATTCCCCTGCACATTAATGAAAGCATCAGAATTACATGTCATCAGTTTACGATCTAACAGATTCTACGGGGATCTTCAATGTTCTTGGGAGAAACAAAACTGGACAAGCCTTCAAATTTTGGATATTGCTTACAACAACTTCAGCGGTAGAATACCCTCGGGATTATTCTCATATTGGAGAGGACTGATGATGGGGGATAATAGTCAATCATCAATGAGCAAACAACTGCAATTTGATGTCCTTGTATCATTAGGTTACATATTTTACAACACCGCGGAGCTGACGATAAAAGGATTCGAGCGGGAGCTTCTTAAGATTCTAACAATATTTACACACATTGACTTCTCATGCAATAAATTTCATGGAAGCAATCCAGATGCAGTGGGACAGCTCAAAGCACTCTACATTCTCAACTTTTCGCACAATGCCTTCACAGGCTCAATTCTGAGCTCCATTGGGAACTTGGCAAAGCTAGGATCACTAGATCTCTCCACAAATCAGCTAAGCGAAGGATCCCAGCCATACTTGGAAGTCTTACATTCCTTTCGCTCCTGAACCTCTCCTTTAACCAACTATCCGGAAGAATCCCAGAAGGCCGGCAACTGCAGACATTCTCAGACACTTCTTTCCTGGGAAACCCCGAACTCTGTGGGTTTTAGGTGAACAATAATTGTTTTGACGCAAAAGGAAAAGTACTGCCTGAAGAAGATCAGTCAAAAAGGGAGGAGATCAATTGGGAATACATATTGGCTGGTTTGGGATATGCTGTAAGCTTGGTTATCAGTTGCTGGTTAAGTTTGTTTAACCCGAGATGTGGTTCACTGGTTGATCAAGTCCTCGTGAGAATTCTCCATGACCAAATCCAGCGAAGATTCGATAGATATACAATTCGAAGGCTGTAGGAATTACTGTGGAATTTGATGTCGTATTGAAACTTGTATAACAATCAATTTTACTTGTTATAGTTTAGCAAATAAAATCACTGTATCTGTTATGATATTAGCGCGTAGCGTAAGCACAAAAATAAATATTGAGAAAGAAAATAAGGAGAGCAAGAGAATAAAGGAGATACAAGATTTTTAAGTGGGAAACCCAATACGGGAGAAAACTCACTGCCTACGGTAAGCCAAGAAATATCTATTATAATAATCGGGTAAGTACAAGAGAAAAAATCTTCAACAACAATTATCAACGAAGACTTATAAGAAAGAAATAAATCTCATAAACTCAACCCTATAATTTAATGATATAGTGAATATAGGTGGAGAAAATATTTCAGCCTTTGGAGAGGAGAATTTGGAGAGAATGGTTGCATTGAGCTCAATTAGAAGACTCCCTTTTATAGCCACATAAAAAGGTCTTGCAAGACACAATGATGAAGTCCATTTTTCTTTCCCTAATTTGTGGCAAAAAATGAGGAAACATGTTGAGCATTTTAGGGAGTAAAAGATGGAAGAATATAATGCATAAAATGAGGAAACATGTGGAGTATTTTAGAGAGTAAAAGATGGAAGAATATAAGGCATAAAATGAGCAAGCATGTGGAGTATTTTAGGGAGTAAAATATTGAGGAATATTAGGCTTAAAAGAGGGAGTTGGTTCCTAAAATTTGAGACACCACTCAACAATCTCCATCTTGGCTTAAATTTTGGATCTCACCGTAGGCACCCCGAAGGGCGATTAGGCATCAATGATGCCAACTAATTCTAAGCAGTGCTCGAACTTAGAAACAGGTAATGGCTTTGTAAGCATGTCTGATGAATTTTTCAACGTATGAATCTTTTTAATAATGATCTTTCCTTTGTCAACAACATCTCTAATAAAGTGATAGCGTATATCAATGTGCTTGGTCTTGAAGTGATATGTATCATTCTTGGCAAGGTGAATAGCACTCTGACTATCTGAAAATACCATTGTAGCACCGTGTGGAATGCCAAGCTCAAGAACAAGACCACACAACCAAATAGCCTCTTTAACACCTTCTGTACCTGAAACAAACTCAACCTCTGTTGTGGACAATGCAACAATAGATTGCAAAGTTGCTTTCTAACTAATAGAACCGGAACATAAAGTGAAGATGTAGCCCGAAAGAGATCTACGCCGGTCAAGATCACCACCATAATCAGAATCAACAAAGCCACTGACATCACTTGAGGCAACTCTATTTCTGTCAAAGACCAAACCAAGATTGGTCGTGCCCTTCAAGTAACGAAAAATCTACTTCACTGCGTGCCAATGATGTTTCCCAAGATTGTGCATGTAACGACTCACCATACTAACTGCATAAGCTAACTGCATAAGCAAGATCAAGTCTAGCACAAACCATAGCATACATGAGACTTCCGATTGCATTAGAATAGGGAACCTTGGACATATACTCAATATTTTCCTTTGATTTAGGACAAAGATCAGCAGATAATTTAAAGTGTGCAGCAAGAGGAGTAGAGACATGCTTACAATTTTTCATATTAAATTTTTTAATAATTTTTTCAGTGTAATTCTTCTGAGACAAGTAGAGCTTGCCAGCTCGTTGGTCTCTGCGAATCTCTATACCAAGTATCTTTTTCGCAGCACCAAGGTCTTTCATCTCGAATTCAGATTTAAGTTGAGACTTCAACCTATCAATCAAAGACTTGTCTTTCGAGGCAATAAGCATATCATCTACATAAAGTAGTAAATAAATGAATGATCCATTAGAACACTGCATAAAATACACACAATTATCATGTTGACTCCTTGTGAATCCTTGTCCAATCATGAAAGCATCAAAACGCTTATACCATTGTCTCGGAGCTTGTTTCAAACCATACAATGATCTTTTCAAACGGCAAACTGATTGTTCTTTACCTGGCACAACAAATCCTTTTGGTTGTTTCATGTAAATTTCTTCTTCCAACTCACCATGCAGAAAGACAATTTTAACATCAAGTTGCTCCAATTCCAGATCATACAAAGCAACAAGAGCGAGTAGCACTCGAATAGAGGTATGACGTACAACAGGAGAAAAAATTTCAATAAAGTCAATACATTCCTTTTGATCATAACCACGAACTACTAGGCGAGCTTTCCATCTGGCATCTTCAACCCCGGGTATACCTTCTTTCCGTTTGTAGATCCACTTACAACTCAAAGCTCGACATCCGTTCGGCAAATCACATAACTCTCATGTCTCATTCTTATATAGGCTTTCAATTTCTTCTTGCATCGCTAAAAGCCACTAGGATGAATTAAAACTGGATATAGCTTCAGAGTACGTAGAATGATCAATTCCTTCAAGTGTATCCTGTGCAACAGAAAGAGCATATGCAGTGAGATTATCATCATCATTATCAGTGTACCTTACAAGCCTTTTGATAATTCTCCTCGGTCTGTCACGTGATATATTATGATCATTTGAAGACTGCATAGGCTCAGATGAACTAGATGGTACTGATTCATCATGTGTTTCAAAATTCTGTTCAGATTCTCCAGTAAAAATCAGTTCAGTCATTCCTTGTTGAGTAGAAACATGTAACTCCACCTTCTCATTGAAACTTTAACGATCACATATATCAAGAGAAGAAATAGCAGTATCTTTTCTGGGAGATAATAAGATATTTTCATTAAATGTGACATCCTTACTTAAAATTAATTTCTTAAATTGAGGACACCACAATCTATACCCTTTTGACTCAGATGAATAACCCAAGAAAATGCATTTAACTGCTTTAGGTGCCAACTTTCCATCATTTACATGTGCAAAAACAGGAGAACCAAAAATCTTGAGATGAGAATAGTCAATAGGATTATCTGACCAAACCTTCTCTAGAATTTTAAAATCAATTGATGAATGAGGTGATCGATTTACCAGGTAACAAGCAGTAGATACAGCTTTATCCCAAAAATCTCTACGACTCCATAAACCAGCATTAGATAACATACAACGAGCTCTCTCTAAAAGGGTTCTATTAATGCGTTCTGCAACTCCATTCTGTTGAGGTTTTCCTACTAATGTTCTGTGTCTAGCAATGCCATAATTCTCACAAAACTCATTGAATTCAGAATTGCAAAACTGCAAACCATTGTCAGTCCTGAGTTTCTTAATCTTCCTACCAGTTTGATTTTCGACCAAAATTTTGAATTTCTTGAATTTAGAGAAAGCTTCATTTTTATGCCTCAGGAAATAAACCCAAACCTTACGAGAGAAATCATCAATAAATGTTATCATGTACCTCTTGCCTCCTTGGATTCTGGTTCACAAGGCATACTGGTAATGAAACTTTCAGCCTCAGACAAGCATCCGTTCGGCAAATCACAGGTGTAGTGTTTACAAATTGGCTTTATGCCATAAACCTTCTCCATTGAGTTAAAGTAATACAGTCCTTTATCAACTAGCCCAGAGTGAGAACAAGTGAATAGAACTGCTAAAAGAATAAGCTCATTAGGTGCAACTGATGACTGTACCATTTCTTCAAATAGAGCAAGTGATTCCTCTGCAAAACCATTTTCAGCAAGCCCCTGAATCATAGCCGTCCAACATATCTCATTCCTCACTGATATTCTATTAAAGAGCTGCTTAGAGCTTTCAATATTTCCAGATTTACAGTACATGTCTATAAGTTCTGTAGCAACATAAATATCAAACTCAAATCCTAATTTAACAATTCTCCCGTGTAGGTTTCTTCCTTTTTCCAATGATGCCAAGCTTGCGCATGCACACAAGACACTTGAGAAAGTGGATTTGGTTAGTCGTTCCCCAGCGAAGAGCATCTCATTGAACACTTCAAGCACCTTATCAAACTGTTCAATTTCTAGATAACCAGCAATTAAAGAATTCCAGGAGATACTATTTTTATTAGGCGTCTGATAAAACAATGCTTTGGCTTCCTCAAGCTGCCCATTCAAACCATAACCAGCAATCATCGAATTCCAGCAAACCACATTTTTTTGCGTAGCAGAGTCAAACACTCTACGCTCATCTTCTGTATTTCCACACTTGCAATACAAATCCACCAGCGAGCTGCTAACAAACAAGTCTGTCTGAATCCCGTTTTTTATAACCTGTCCATGGATATTCCTTCCAGTTTGCAAAGCCGCAAGGCGTGCACAGGCACTTATTGCACTTGAAAAGCAGGATGTGCTGGGTTTAACTGCTCTGCAAACCATTTGAAGGAACAAAAAAGTACTGCCTCCTCTGGATAACCACTCTGGCTGTATCTGGCAATCATTGCACTCCATGAAACTTCATTCCTTTATGGCATATCATCAAAGATCCTTCGAGCCTCTTCCAGATCATCCATTTCAACACACATGTCCAGGATTGCTGTCCATGAAACAACATCTTTCTCCTCCATCCCATAAAAAATTTTCCTTGCCAAGTCGATTTCTCCCAGCCTCAGATTGAAAGAGATCAAAGAATTAGAAACAGCCACGTTATCCTCAAAACCAACCTTAACAATCAAGCTTAAGATACTCATTCCCAGTTCAAAGTTGCACAAATCTCCACAAGCTCTAATGAGAGTAGTAAAAGTAACAGCATTCGGTATAAGTCTAAATTCAAGCATTCTCAAGAAAAGTTTCATCCCTTGAAAAGCCAATCCATTTTGCACCAACCCACTAATCGTCGCAGTCCAAGAAAAAACATTCTGAAATGGGTTTCTGTCAAAATACCACATTGCCTCTTTCACTCTACCATATTTCAACAAACCCGAAACTAAAGCAGTCCAAGTAACCTCATTTCTTTCAGGCATTTCACCGAACAACCGCCGAGCTTCATCCAACTCTCCCCTCTCGACATTGGCAGTAATTAAACAATTATGAACAACTAAACCAAACCCGCTAAACTCCTTCAGCATCTGGTTTATTTCAACATATTTCCTACAATTTAAGTACATAGTAAGCAATTTAACAGCTGTATATCTCTCCGATGACATGCCCATTTTAATTAAACAGCCATGAAGAGCAGCTCCTTGAGTAATCAACCTTCGGTTCGACAAATCTTTCAAAAGGTTAACGCTATTATGTAAACAAATTTTGAAGCTTTTTCTTGAATTGGTATTGAGAAGAATCTTGCAGGCACTTTTCATTTCGGAAAGGGCCGCCTTGACGATCCCACAAAAATGTACTCCCAGGGGAGCAAATAAGGAGAATATTTCTGGTTCTTTGAGTGCTTTTATATATAACTTCCCCTCTCCCTTTCTAGTTTATTCTTCTGTTCTCCTAATTTAAATTTCTTTCAAAGAATCGAAAATCAATCAGTCCACTAAGAAGTAACCGCTTATAATCAGTGGAATGAAATAGAATATAATATATTTTGATTCAAAAATTTCTTTTCGCCTAAAATTTAAAAATTTTTTCTGTTTCATTATTTTTAAAAAAGTCAGAATAGAATAGAGTAATGATTTCTTATGAAGTAATCCATTTGCATATGTCCTCCTGATGCACTATATGGGAAATTGTATGTCACCTAGCTTAGCTTGTGTTCTTTTTGCAGGTAATTCTCAAGGAATATGAAAAATTCTTTTGAAACTAAATTTGTAGTGTTTTTTAACATAGTAAGAAGAGAATTAGTTGAAGCCTTATTATCACAAGATTCCAAAGTTTTATGTAGCATAGGATAAGCAAATTTCATAATTTTCCTTCAAATGCACTTGGTCTATATGAAATTAAATACCTATAATAGATTCGAAACAACTAATTAGTCCAGTATACATCAATTAAAATATACTATATAATTATTGAATTATCTATTGTATAACTAGAACATAGTAATATGTATATTGATAATATATTACTTACACTATAAAGTATATTAATACGTCGCTTCACTAATGATATATTATTTACACTATAGGTATACTTTAATTGTCGTATAGTATACTTTGTTTGATACATAGTTTATTAATTGGCTACAATAGTTGTTTTGTTCTGACAATTATTGCGGCTCCAAATCCATCTCTATTGCTTTTTTAGATCTCCCAAATGGAAAACTTTCACTAAATAAACATTTCTTTCATCTAAACTATATACATAATGAAAACATCTTTACCTTTTGTTCTTTCTTAAAAGAAAACTGATCCTTTTTTTTTTTTTGACATAAAAGCAGATATATAAAGCGTAGAAATCTGATGTCGGTACTTAATCCCATTAAATTGATATAAATGAATATTTAACACAATTCCACCACAAACTCCTCAATTAACAAGAGTAAGGAAATAATTTATATTGAACCAAATGCTCTTCGAGGGTATCTGAATTAGTTTCCATTAAGAAAATTTTACACATTTTTTCTCACTTTTTCACTCTGAATCCCACATCTTCTCTTATAAATCAATCTACATTTTTATTCTCAAAAAACCAGTCCGCATTTAATTGAAAAAGCTTCTTAAAAAATAGAACTTTCATTTTCAAATAGAAAAAATTAGAAAAAATAATACCTTATGCTTTTTTTTTTTGTGAAGGGAAAAAAGAGTATTATTATTTAAAATCTACCCCAATAGTAGTTGAAATGTCAGGGGAAAAGTCCGAAAACCAAACATGATGTCCAAACAGAGGCTTTCTGGGCAAATAAGTGAACCGGGTATTCCTCTTTCACTTCACAAGAGTAAAAGAAATGAAACTAAACTAGGATGTCAGAGAGTAAATAATAGAGATTAAAGAGCCTACATGTGAAAGATCTTTGTTTGGGAAGAGACTTTTAGAATTCATTTAGATAGTATTTGATACAACTAAAAGCATAATTAAATCTCACTTTTCTTTTTATAAAAAATTTACTTTCGCAAAACCTAAGACGTCCAACTAAACATAATCCAAATACACCTTTAGAGATCAACCTCATACTATTTATTCTGTGAATAAATTTCCAAGGATATGCATTGTTAGTTGAAAAGATGCTTATATCGGTTTTTTTTAAAAAAAATACCTTAAATTTTGTAAAAGTGAATTGATTATAAAAATATAAGTAAAACATAAAAAAAAATTGCATTAGATTTCATAATATCTAAATACTTATAAAAGAAGAGAGAAGAAAGCGGCGATAAAAAAGACTATTGAAGTGAAAAGAAGAAAAAATCAAAGGTTTAGCTAATGACTTACACTAATCGTCATTGTTTTGAAATGAGAGCTAAGGTCAAACATCATCTTTTTTACAAAATGAAATGTCCTGACAGTGCAAGTTGACTTCAAGATTTTCCCAGAAGAACAACTCATGCAGATTTCAGCACCCGATTTCGATATTCTCCTAGAGCCCAAATGGGGAAAATATTCCTGTACGCAGCATAAGTGATCATGCAGTTCTTGTTGAAAACTCCCATGATTTCCTGGGTAATGAAATATAATCCAAAAGAAAATGAATTAGAAATACGGGACTTGCTAGTAGCTTAAAGCTGTAAAATCTAACTCAAAAGTTCCTCAGGAGATGATCTATTGACATATAAACCATACCCAGATCTAGTAACTTTTAAAAGAAGTAGTACCATATACCGCCATCTTTTCACGTAGATTGTGTAACTAATCGAAGTAAACCACCAATCATAATCAATGGCGAAAATTTTGAGGTAAAAGAATACTAGTAGCCACTCATTCCTACCCCCTAAAATCAATCAAATCAGCAACGCATTGCAACGAATTGGAAGAAAATAATACGAATTCCACATGAAATTTTTTACTATGTAAGCAGCAAGTTAACAGATTTACCTCTTGGGGAAAATCTCCATTTTCTAATTGAGAATTTATCAAAAGCTTTGCTGCACGGTGAAGTGGTTCTGGATTTCTCTCAGCCTACCAAAATGAAAAAGGTTATAATAAGAACAAAATAAATCTGAAACAGCATCACTTAGTAGTGTCAAGCAAAGAAAAAAAGGTAAACGCCTTCAATTTACACCCACAAATTGATTGATTCCGTGTTCAGACTACAACCAAGAAAATCCCACTCATTTGAGGCAATAGATGTTTGCATTCAGCGATTACTCTTTGTATAGACATTATTCTTCGGCTAGTGTTACAATGGAGTCAACAGATCACAACATGCTAGACAAGCGGAAAAACCTGTCCTAACATGCTACAGATGTAACTTCACTCAGAACTGAATTGGTAAATACGAGCATAAATGAGCAGATCCAAAAACTTGGTAGATTAGGTATTATAGGAAGTCTTTATCTATTTATACATTGATAAATGGAACCACAATATTCTCAAAAATTGCTTGAAGTATGTAATAACTGGTCTTGCATATTTTTATTTTATTTTTTATCCATGATACATGCATTGAATGGAACTAACAGAATTTTATCAAGGTCTAAGTTAAGGTGTAGCTTATTCAAAATGCATTAACTAGAAAAAGGATTCAATTGAGAATACAATCTAGAATGTATTCCATTCGTGTAATATAGGACATCCAATCCTAGATAAATCACATTTTGCAGAATACCTGCACAAGGGAATGCTCAAAATCTCAAATTGTAAGAATGAATACTAACAACTAATTTTTTTTCTTGATTTCTGCTACTTGCTTCATAAGAACAATGTTCAATTCAATTTTCTTTACCGCAATAAATTGTATGTCCATCTTGGGGAAGAACAAGCAGTTATAAGAGGCATTCTGAACACAAATCAAATTTCCTGAAACCCCAACCCGCCCCAACCCAAAACAAAAAACACCTGGGAAGAAAAGGTTTACCTGTCCAGCCTCAATAAGAGCCAGCATGGCCCATCCTGTATTTACAACGTGGGACCTGTTGCCTTCAAGATTGGAATACACCTAGAAAGAAAAGCATTCACTCAAGTACTGCACAAGACATGTTCCAAGGTATAAATAACTCTACATTTCTACTAAACACTGAGCAAAATCTTTCCCAAATATCCCGGTGGCAATTAATGCATCCTCACGAAAAGGAATAACACAATAAGATAAGTGACCTTGTGCCCTAACAGCTGAGATAACAGGACTTACAATTTAAGATGGCAAGAGCTCTATATAACTTGGTAAATATTCATGTTTATTCCCTACATCATGTGACAGGTTTTGTTGTTGAAACTTTTACTTTCCAATTTGCGCATCTATGTACAGATTTCTATGAGCATTCAACAAGTCTTAAAAATTTTATGCTTCTTCTTTTAACAGAACAAAGATAATTATTATTGTTCCTCCATTCACTCAGTAATTGATATGCCATTAGATTAAAATATCCAGAAATAACTCGCTCCTCAATTTTAAGCTGCAATAAACTAATTTATCTTTGTTTCTTTTAGTAACTTGTTCAGCAAGGTCACATAAGCAAACTTTTTCAAGCTGTAATTTGAAAAATTTACAACCTTTGAAACAATAAAGGTACTTTGACTTACAAGTCACAGTTCGTAAAAGACATATAAAGCCATCTCCTCTGGTGCACTTTTTTCCAACTTCTTTGGCATACTGATTCCTTTCCAAGTGATTATCTTTTTAAGGAATATGAAATGGAGATTTACTTAATCTTATCTACAAAGATTTTGTCCTTGTATCAAACTTGTCTTGAGTGAAAACAACCACTGGACCCTAAACTTCATTTTCTCGCTCTATTTTTCTTTACTCCTTCTGTTTTTTGTTTGTTTACGTGTACCCTTAGCTTTTTCTTTGCCTATGTAATAGAGGAAGTATATAATATACAGTTCAAAAGAAAAGTCAACAAAATAAGCTACATATAGCACACACTTTTGGAACAGAGGGTATAGATGCGTACTTCTCTGTGTCTAACTATGTTACCAGAGTTTGAAATGGATAAATTCAATTAGTTGTTAATTAAAATGAAGGTGTTTTAACCAGATTTATAAATAAAGAACAGTGCTTAAAATATTTCAATTATTCATGGTTTGACTAAAAGTCATCTAATAGGAGAACCCCACCCCGCCTATCCTTTTCAGTGAAGAGAAGGGATTTCATTATTCCCGTAACCATTTTCTTGGTCAATTTCTGAATATGTATAATAAAAAATGTATCTTTGGTTAAGTCCTTATCTCCCAGAATTCAAGTATCCCTTACCTAGTCATCTAATCAAATGATGGAGGAAACACAAATGTAGCCCATCTTAATGGGGAACAAGAACAGATTAATCAACAATGAGAAGGATAATTCTTTCCTTCTCGCTGAAGTTACAGAAATTTATGCAATAGCTCTTACATTAAGTAGTACTCCTCCCAACCCAAATAGAACGCCATATTAGAGTTGAAAAAAATTCAGGTATTTGACCATCTTCGCATCAACTCCTTTCCTCTACACCATTTTCTTTTAATGTAAAGAGATTGAATTTGTGAGGAAAGAAGTATATATTTTGGGAAGTATACTGTCAGTTTCTCTACTTTTGACAAGCAATAATTTTTTTCTTTTTTCTTTTTTGTTGGGGGGGAGGGGGGGAGAGTGTGGTTGGGGAAGTAGACAAGAATCTGTAGATGATGTTTAACCTTGTTTTGGCATGAAAGATAACTCTCTCCCCAACCGCCAGAAGGTAGCTGCTTGGACAAAAGGAAATCACAGGCTTTCTGGATGCTAGAGCATGTTTTGTAGGTCCTCCCGGCTGCTACCAAGCCTTTCACTCCAAACCATAGGCCATAGGTAAAGCAAACTCCCCAGGAGCCATACCTATAGCAGCAAACAGCAGGTGAAACTGGGAATCTAATAGAAGTAGAAAGCAACAAGAAAGATAATTAAGAATGCTTATCCAGGTAGGAAAATCTTTAAAAAGAAAAACAGGAAAGGGCATGATGCATTCCATAGAATGCATTTTGCACGTTCAGTCTTTCAAACATGCCACCCCTCCCCCCAAAACAAAAGAAAAGAAAAAGAAAGAAATAACTTCTCTTAGAAAATTGTAAAGAAAATTCCAGCCTATTTCCTGTGTTGGGAAAGCTGAGGAATGATGAAGCTGAACTAACCAAGAGCCATCTGCTGCCTGTATATTTTCAGTGAAAGTGGCGGCCTTTTCTATACAATGTTCCACCTCTTCTTTTCGATGGCCAGGGTACAATTTCTTAAATGCCGTCAGTGCTTGAATTGCGGCCGAGGTACACTCAACATATCTGCAGGGCATTGTAGTTTGTAATTTTCCAGAGATCAGTGGAATTACCAATTCAAATGCCAACAGCATTTACATTACAATTAAAAGCAGTTTTATGATCCCTAATTAGTGATTTGTCTACTAGTATTCTTTTTGGATCTTGTAAACTATTGACGATGCAGTCACAATATAGGACAAGAAGAAATCATGTTGTTCTCCTCAAGTCTTAGATTGAATCCTTCCTTTTCCTTCTAGTCCATGACCTAAGTAATATCTACTTGTAATTTAAGCATTACTTCTAAATAGTTTATGTGCTATACATATTAGTCTCACGTATGTCCCACTTTCTCCTTAAAATATAAATTGACCATTTCTATCAATTTTCCCACAAATAATATAGTAGTTTCACATGCTTGTTCTTTAGTCTCCACAGCTTGCCCCTTTAAATGTTGTTGACAAGATTAGTACACTCATGCCTAGTCAAATTAAGACATTAAATTTGATAAAAAGGGAATTAAATAAGGTACATATATCTTACGGATAATCAATCACGATGTCTCCAAAAGTTTCAGCCGGGTTGATCATCTGCCCAAAGGAAGTGCAGTATACAATCAATACTAGGGTAAAATAACTTCAGAAACTAAGACCTTGGAGCAGATGAAAGCTAGCAACATTAGTAGGGAAAAAAGTTAGATTACACAATGTAAAAAAGCAGAATATCAGAAGAATCCACCCCGGTGACAGGCATTATTGAGCGGGAGACCTTCATGTCTTTCATGGACACAATTTTGGCAACATAAAAAATATCTGCTAGGACAAAACAGGGAATGTATTAACCATTCCAGGGGAAACTTAGTCATAACATGCAAAAATTTATTCAACAAGCTGACATAGAGCACAAAACTAGTGAATAACCAACAAATAGTTTGTTGGATAAAGCATATCATTACAGGGTCATAGCATAGAGAATGAACTCAAAACAACTTGTAACATTTTACAATGCTGAGAACCAGGAAAAAAAAGATTGCTTTCTTATAGTTAGAGTTTCTTTCATGAAAAAAAATGAATATCAAGGAAAGCAGATTAACATGGGAACAGTATATAACTTTGTAACAGCAATCCCAAAAAACCATGGTCTTCTTTCTACTGGCTGTGTATTTTGAATTTGATAGTTATAAATAGAAAACTACCTCTAGCCAGCTGTAGGATCTTGTGAGCTCATATGTTGCAAAGCCACCTTCACTATTCTGCAAAGATACAGGCATGAAAGTAAATAATAGAAACCACAGCAATATCAAAAAATAAATATATTTTCAAGATCTGCACAAAGTTCATAATCAAAATAAAAAGTAAAAAGTGCACGACTCCAGGGAGATCATTTAAACTAAAGTTCCATAGAGGCGAAGGCATGCAGTCATAAATGGAGTTGCGTAGCTTCGACAACTAAATTTGTAAACAAATAAAAGTTCATAAAGATCAGGAGTTAATTACCTGTAAGGATAATATAACATTTACAGCATCATATAACTGCTTTGCACTGAGTGGTTGACCAACAAGCTCTGTTGGTAACTTCGACAACAAGAGAACTGCCTGATAAACAGAAGATAAGCCACCAGAAAGAGAACGGTATAGATGGTTTGTTCGTAAATTATCACCAAAGTTAGAAAAGAAAAAACAAGGAAAAAATCAGCACCAAAGTTATTCTCACTTTTAATCCCTCTGCAGTGCAATCTGAAATGGGCCAGCCATGATCTGCAGTTGAGAAAGGCCAAGCACCTTTTGAAATATGACGATACCAGAAATCAAGATCACCTGGGCAATCATCCAGCACCTTCAAAGCATGCAAACAAACAGAAGATGATAAAATAGCAGCAGTAATATAAGAGATGGCTTCATTTGGAGGGAATAGAGTTTTACCTGAGTGCTTTTAATGTATGTATGTGCTCTTCTTAAAGTCGGAACACATTCATCAGTAAGGTTTGTCGAAATAATTGCCTGAACGGCAAAAGCAGTGTCCCAACATTGACTCCCATTATATCCCTATGATATGGTTGACAATCAGTAAATATACAAAACAAAATAAAACTTCAACTTGTTTGGAGAAATGTCTATGAACAATAAAACCAAATTTGGGTGGCATCATGGTTGGAAAGTAAGTCCACTGGATAAAAAGAAGGCAAAATTTATATCAATAGAACCAAGAATAAACCATTTCAGACCTGCATTTTCATGCCATCTTCAGCAAGCCATAGATAATCGTAGATTCTCGGGAGATGTAACTTGAAAGCTTCCGAGTTTGGATCTTCCACCCAACAGCAAAGCATGTTTAAGACCTATAGTTCAGAGTTCAGTTCCATAAGGAGCAAGGGGAAAGGGAGGGTGTCGAAGACAAAGAGAGTCTGTTTGAAATCTCAATCTCTAATACTTGCCCAAGGGGAAAATATATTGAATTCTTTTCTCAACTCTTTTACTTCACATGTATAATCAAATTTCGTCTGGTATAGCATTTAAAAAAGAAAAGTTAGTATTAATAATAAAAAACATTGAGTGATTACCTTGTTCACGGGGCCTATGCAAATATATCGAGTATTTTCATCTTCATAATGTATGTGTTCCATCACAGTGCGAAGAGCTTTTTCTCTAAGTCTTTTCCCAGGCCAATGCATCATAACAGGTTCCACAAGTTTATCAAGCGTTGCCCAAAGTATATCCTGTATAACAGGGTGTGGGTAGTAGAGATCTTCCTGCAAAGCCACATAGATCAAGAGAGATTAACACTAATATTGCCATATTCTCAAGGGAAGTAGACTCAGAACCCCAAATGTATTAAAATGTAAATTTCTGAACTTAGTTCAACAGAAAGGAAATCCATGGACCACAAAAATATCAACACCATGAAGAGGAGTAGGAACTCACAACAAATCAACTTGAAGTGAAAATTACCAACAAGAAACTGATTGTGGGACCATGTACCAGCTCTTTAACCGAGCTAATGATGTTCACGGATGCTCTCATACATTTTCCTATCTTTGAAGCTAATACATGTTTGGCCTATTAGTTTAAGGTCACCAGTAAGTGGGCACAAGAGCAGCTAATGGGAAGATAAATGGTGTCCTACTATCTGATAAAGCTTGGCTCTTAGAAAATGTTCAAGGGTAATAAGTTACTAGAACTTCCGGATCACTCTGAAAAAGGAAAGATAAAAGTAGAATTAGAAGAAAAATGATAAACTACGGGGATGTACCTGAAAATTGGAAGGAGATCAAAATGAATTTATATTCCCAAATATTGACATAAATGAGTCTTATCAATCATATTATGTCTACGTGAACAAAGTAACTGGCTGCTGAAAATCATTCCTCGGGCTTTTGAGAGATGTTAGGGTTTAGGGTTTCTAGAGCATCAATTTCATTGGCATAGCATGCAGCAAGAAGCTCAATTTAATGAATCCGTGGAAGAATTTGCTTTAAGAAAGATTCTAAGGTATAACAGTGCAAAAGGCTTGCATCCATATTTCACTTTGTCTTCTCCCAACTTTCACAAATGATAACAAATGCCACGATCAGTTTATAAGAGGGGCAACTGAACATCATCATCAAACTTGTCTTCCAAACCTCTAGATCTTGAATTCCCAGAAATAATTAACTATGCTACCCAGTATGTCACAACATTAAAGAAGACTTCAGTAAGGTTTATAAGAAATCACTGATTAGGGATACAAATGAGATTCAAATAACTGTCTCACAAGAACGCTTGGAAACAATAAATCAAAGCCTTGAAATACTTCGATTAGAGGGGACAATAGTCCTAGTGGAACCTTCAAGAATCTATCTGTTTCACTGTAAAATTATAACAAATTCTCCTAAGAATGTCCCGGATAGGCAAAACAAACAATTAATACTGAGGCTTTAGCTGACCTTTGCACACCGGTTACGTGCTTCATTCCAATTTACTGCATGATAAGGAACAGCATAAAGCTCTTTTCTCAAAGATAGAACTGTTGGTGTAATTGGGCCTACAAACCTCTTCCCATACAAATAGGACATAGGTAAATAAACCATCCGACAGTGGCACCACATTCTTCCTGCAATGCAATTCATGCTTTGGCATCAGAAGGGAAACTTCTACAAGAACTATTTCATTAGTCTTGAAAACATGGCATTTTGAAGATGCAACAACCACAGAATGAAAGAGAATAAAAACCCAACTAAAAATAATACACCCTTTGGAGAACACAACTAAAAGCAAGGTGGCCTTTTGAGAACAAAGTACTATTAAGAACTAGGGTGGAAGATTCCTTCACGTCAGTTTTGTCCATGCATGCATGAACATAGATGTAAGACCAGATAATTCATGTCAGTGTTTTGCCCTTCCCACATGAAGCAAGCCTCTGTTTGAGAAAACAAAATGTAATCCACCCCATTCAAAATCAGTTAGTATACTCTAGAAACCACAAGACTATAATTATATATATCTCTTAAACATTTGATATCTCCTTCTATACATGATTATACATGAGATATCAAATTTATAAGGATTGGTAAATCTATAATAAAAAACTACCGAGACGTAGGACAATGAAGAAGTTGAACAGAGAAGATAGAGATATTTACCAGCTTTTCAAATGTTATCATTCATTAGCCAACAAATTAAACAAGTAGTTGAACATCATATAGAAAAAGTGAAAATCAAATAGTATGATATTGAAGGAAAGTTAATACGAAGGGACCTGGATGGAAAGGAAGAAGATAAGGCAAAAGCCATATCTCAGGGGGCAGCGGATTATTTCCTGACCATTCATATGCCCCAAGCACCTACTTAGCATCAAAGTAAAAATGAAAAGAAAAAAATAAATCCAAGAGCATTTTTCTGCAAATGGAGAACCACAAATGCAAAAGATAGGGAGGGCACAGAACTGAAAGCCACATTTTCCCCCATGATGTTATTGCAGTCGCACCACCATGGTCCAAAATCCATTTACGCCCTTTCTCCATTGCACCATCACCATCATTGGCTCCTTCACCAAGCAATCTCAATGTAATGTAGTTCAAGACAGAACCAAACATAGTACTTGGTCCCTCAATATGCAAACCCCATCCACCATCTCTGTTCTGTGTCAACATTAGAATATTGGTTCACTTGTACTGCTATTGGAGAATGAATAAAACGAGAAACTCCAAGGGGGTTGAGGATTGAAAATGAAACTAAAAGCACAGCTGTAGTTGCGGAGTTGCATGCTGAAGCTTTAATGTTCCTACCTGGTGATTGTAAAGATAACGGCACATCTCAAGCTTATGTTCTTTGGAGAGTACAGCATTTAATGCTCCAGTAACAGATAGTGTTATGATCTGCATCACCAAATACAAAATTTCAGAACATATGACATCCAAATATGGTATCATTGCACAGATACCAGTAGTTGCTTCCTTCAAAGGTTAGTGTCCCAAAATGCTACTATTAATGCTAAATTACACCCTTCTTCGATAGATTAAGCTTTTGGATGAGAACATGTAATCTAGCATATATATTTGAGAATGAAATTCCAACAGGACTTCCACACAATCCAAGCAATAGGCATCCTCAAAAAAGCATACAAGAAGGAAATAGTTCATGTGGTAAAATGGATTTACCAATCCAGGCATTAGAAACATTGGTCCTCCATAATCTCCTGGCCAATGTCCATCGCGAGCCTGTAGAGTTGAATAAAAACTGATGGCCCTTCTCAATGTTTGGGTGACATTTTCCTCCGTGAGGTCTTCTATTTCTTTCACTTTCACTTGGGGCAACAATGCACAGCTTGGATTCTCCTTTGAAAACTATAATTGACAAGAAATATAGATGCATTATGACTTGAAATTGGATAATCCATTCCATATCACATGACCTTCCAAATCATCCTCATGAGTTCCTATATAGTGTTTTTAGTAATCTGTTTAATTTGCTTACTGAGCTTATAATTTATCACAGTTTCCTGTCAAAATGATTTCACATTGTCCCAAAAAGGGGACACTAATTCTACACTGACTTGAGTGACGATTATGTCGCTCCCTAACCCCAAGCCAAATCTTTGCAGGCCTTTTACCCATGAGATATAACACAGACAATTATCAAGAAAGCCCAATTTTGATTTTTAGTTTCCAGATCGTTGAACAGATTGTCTAGAGAACTTTGTACTAGTTATATGGTGCGCAATCAGCACGGTATTCCAATGTAAATCCTTTAGAAGATATAAACAAATTGAGTTGTGTACCAAACATATCGCACACCCACACATAATTTAGAAAGAACAATATTTAATTGAGCAGTGAATTGGAAGCATCACTTCTTGCCCTTACAAATCGAACACTATGTTAGCTGAAAACTCTAGAATAAGTAATCTTTCAATAAACTTTAGCAAACTTGTACTTCATTTATCTTTTTCTAAATTTTTTTTATCTCCTGCAATATAAGACTATTCCAGCAAGAAAGGTCCCTGTTAGCACTTCTTCAAGACTTCAACTTTATTAAGCAATTGCTTCTTAATCTTTTCCAGTAACATAAAGAAAGAGAAGCTACTGAATGTGGAATGTCTTGTAGTTCATCTTTACCCTTCTAATAAAATCCTTTTAGTTCCATGTGATTCTTTATTTCTTCACATAATATATACCAAAGTCTTCCCTTTTTTCTTCAGAAATAAGAACCTGATATGTAAATCACATAGGATGTTGGTCCCAGAACGTTCTGAATGATCGAAGCGTTTTCCAAGAAAAGTATTCATGTTACTGTGTTGATACCGATCTCTACTGTCTCTACAAGTACAAAGACATATATATATATATATATATATATATATATATATATATATATATATTTATAAAAAAATACTTGAAGACCTATTGCGGAGATATCTGATTGAAGTCATCTTTCTTGATCATAGCGAGAACGATGATCCATTAAGTCTTTTCTTTGTAGAATTATAGATTAAATAACTCTAAAGGAATCAAACTATCTAGATAAGACAGCACACAAACTAAGAGGACAATATCAAGGATGAACAACAATCAACTATTCCATATTCATTGATGTCAGACCCTAGTCTGTCATTGTCAGCTCACTTTTACAGCTGAACCATTCAAAACAGTTGGTGACAGAAAGCTGTCAACTAGGATCAAATTTTTGTTAATATAAATCCCAATATGTCCTATTGAACTCCAACTTTTGTCACAATTTTAAATCGCAGTTCAAACTCAGAAGCTTACATGTCATAACTGCCCACCAAATATACACATAATAATTACAATTCACAAATGGCACATAATTTGTGTTCGTACATTTTTATAGTAGTGTGTGGTTAAGTGCAACAATCTCTCCTATTCGAAATCTTAAACTGTCAAGAGTTCCTGCACTAAAGAGTGGCCCAGATAAAGGTTTGTACAAGTTGAACAGAAGTTTCTAGATTTAAAAAATAACCTCAATCCCATGAATAGACATAAGAAATGAAAAATAAGCTTAAAAAAGAGCAGCAAATACCTGCAAAAAGAATTTTAAAAATTGTGCTGACCTGAGAACCCTTATTACAATGTAGTTTCAACACCCACCTCTTGTTTCTGAAACTATATTGATGTCTGTAATAATTTCCCAAGAACCAAGAAAGATGCCAAGGTATACCTAGTCTTCTAGACTAATTTATTGAAAAATTGTATCGTATGCATTGCAAGTGACACTCAGTAGAAAGGCATTAAGTTTCAATACATATGATCTAAGAAGACCGAGTCTATCTAAGAATTTTCAGTCACCAATTAAGTAGACCTCCTAACCATATCTTGCCCCACTTGTTGACAATTATCTTTACAGTAATTTCAGCTACGTAATCATTGAAATTACCGTGGTCCTTTCATCAGTTCTCCTTCTCCTTTAGTTTTATTTTTTATTCCTCTTTTTCTCACCATATGTTCTCATCTGCTGTAGCTTTTGAAAACTACTGAAAAGAAATGTAATTATTGAAAAAGTTGTTTAAATATTTGAAGTGGGATTTCATTTCAAAAGCTTTGATGGGTGGTCTACTTTTTTTTTATATATCTCTACAGCTAGCTTTCAAAACAAAAGCTAAAAGCAAATCAAAAGAAAAACAATCAACAATGCGGTTTTGACTTAACCAAATATAACATCAAGGTTAATTTAAACAAACAAGAATATAGCATAGAAGCAGTGCTAATTATGCAAATTGTACAAATTGTACTTTCAAAAGAAGATACTTAACTGCAAAGGGACAAAATATGATCTCACAGGACTGACAGACATGGTCAATGTAATTCTTTCACATTGAGAGGAATTTACTTTGTTTTCCATCTTTTTATCCGCACAAATGAGGTAACTTAGCACCTAAGGAAAACTATTAAAATTTTCATTTTTTTCAGCGTGAGAGAGCAGAAGATTTTGAAGAATTTTCACATTGATACATGCATACCTCAAATTTCTTTAAGGGAAGAGGAAGAAGAAAACAAAGACACGCTTTAGAAGATAACTTGCAGCAAGTAAAATCTGCTGGCAACAGTAGTAAATATCAAGATTTAGTAATTAACGACAGTTCTTCACGCATATACAGCCAAACGAACTCCTCCTACTTCTTCACAATAATTAATTACCGAATCAAAAAAATAACTTAAGAATGATCTAAACAAAATAATCAGAGACCAGACCTGAAGGCGCATAAGAAGATCGGAGCTGTGCTTCTTTTCAAATCGATGAATGCGGAAATTCTCCCGAGCCCTTTCAATCTCCGCTGCTTCTTCAGGTGACGGGTTTAGATTCGGGTCGAACTCCCAGAACTGCCTACCAACGTGACCGTTCACCGTACGCAGCCACGGATTGCCTCCCTCGGCGATCTTGAGCTTCCACATTTTCCTTTTCCTTCTTATTTATCAATTAACTAGAAAAACAGACCAAATTCCAAAAAAACTAAAACCAAATTAGCAGTAACAATCAGCATACAGAATATTGAGAATCTTACATCACAGAATTAAGGATAGGAAATGCTAAATTTCTATCCTCAAACAGATATAGTTAAAACGGAAAGTAGAAAATTAAAAAAGAAAATCATGAAAATTGCAAATGCGGAATCAGACTGATACATCAGTGTAGTACACGGTATGGAGTTATCAATTTGTATGTATTTGTATATATACATACAGATATGGTTAAAAGTAGACATGTGGAAAATGCGTTTGCTTTGTTCTTTGTACTGTGGATTCAGTAAGATGCAGAACTCACCGAGTTGCTGAGGCAGCCGGAAAGAGACTGTAGGGAGAGAGAGAGGAGGATGGATGACTTCTTTTGAGTTACATTTTTTTCCTTTATATAAAGGCGCGGGCCACGGGGAGGAATATTGATTTTGGATTCTTTACTGGAAAAATATAAGGGCCTTTCACAATTTTATGCTTTAAAAGTCTTATTTCTTCAATTTTGCCACACACAATACCAAACTCTTCAATTTTGCCCTTCAAATATGTAATTTTGTTTCTTTTTTTAAAAAAAATTAACCAAACATTTATAGCAACTGCAACATCAGCCAGTACAAAAGGGAGAAAATGACTAGACACCTCCTCTATCTAGGCTTCAAAGCCTATTAATATACAACCTAATTTCACTAATTCATGCTCCATTCTATTCTCTTCAAACACAACAATTGCGCACAACCCTTGTGCATCCTAGAGCTCGAATTTGATGTATAAGATGGCCACCGGGGGTAGGTTATCCATAATGGCAAGAACACATTGGATAACTGCTTGAAATTTTAATTTTTAAGAAAAACTCGAGGATCCCAACGTAAACTACAAATCGAATACACATTAAAAGCACATAAGCTTCCAATTGTTGTACACATGGGAGAATCATGGGAGTAGCCATAGAAGCAATAGTAGCGCACTTATGATAGCCTATCACTACATAGTTTCCACAACTAGTTGAGAATTTCACCCCATCAATAATCATTTTAAAGAGACGGAATGGTGACAGCTTCTATCTACGCTTTGGCGAAATATTAGGCATCCTTCACGCCTATTATGTAGCTGTCATCCGCAATGCATGCTGGAATTCTTCGAGATAAGAGATAGTCATAATAGCTACCTTTCTCACAACACCTTAATAGATTCAAGCAGTTATGCTTAGGAAAATGCCCAACAAACCATCGCAAGAAGGTCCAGACAATCAGGATATATTCGATCAGCGCCACTAGTAATTGATTCGAGCACATCCTTGTAGCAGTTAACACTTGAACAAGGTCAAAAATATGAGAAAGCATCATTTTTTCCATACTAAAAGGGCAAAGAGGCAGGTGCACGCATATCTGTTTTTAATACATCATGGCCCCATAGACAGGTTGGTTCAGAGCTTGGGTGCTAGCTTAACAAATATAAGGTTGTCACCTTTCTGTTAAAATTTTAAAGATGGACTAATTTATGGCGAGATTGAATTAAAATTTTTAATGAATTAAATTATATTAAAAATTGTAAAAATAAATTATTTGTGAGATGAGAAATTGAGCTTAAAGTGAAAAAAGTAAAAAAAAAAGAAGACGACTTTTTTATTTGAAAGCCAATCCAAATACTTTTCAATAGAATAACATATACATTTAGGATTTTTTTTCCATGAATTGCAAAAGTCAAATTTCATGAAAGGGATATCGTGTATGTGGCTGGAATGAACCTTTCCCATAGCTAACATCAAATTAGTTTGGAATACTTCCAATTTATTTGATAAGGGTTGGTACGATATTTTGAGTTCATACTTCGCTTCATTCAAATACAAATGACAACAACATTGGAAATAGGGAACTACTTTACTTCATTCAAAGCCAAGAAGATTCAGATCCATATGATGGGGTACTCTTTTTAATGGCTACGAAATTTTGAAATTATTTTTATTTGTGTGGATGCCGAATATCAAAGGAATTTCTTCTAATAAAATATTAGAAGGCTCTGTAAAGATAAGATTTCTCAGTTTTATTTACTATTAGGAAACTGCATGGAGTCTATAAATTTAGATCTCTTCTCAGATAAATTTTAGATCTCTTCTCAAATTTATTCAGCAAATCTCCTAGTATGCTTCTTTCAAAAAAAAGAAAAGAAAAAGGAAACCTAATTTCCGTGTCCACTGTCAAACAACTCCAGCAAAGCGAATCAAGACGAAGGGTGCTTGGTTAGGGGTAGTACTTGCGTGTCCACTGCCAAATAACATATGGAAAATCCAGCAAAGCGACTCAAGATAAAGGGTGGTTGGTTGGGGTAGTCATGCTTCGCCACAAAACGGTCCAAGCCAAGTGAAAACATACAGCAAATGGTTCTGCCCAACTTCTCATCGTCTATCTCCATCTCATCAATCTGTCCACGTTGCTATGTGTTGTCCCGGTTTACTATTTAGAACTTCTAGTAACATTATTCAATTCGATATTTTCGATTACTATCTAAAAAAGGAGTAGACATTTAATTAGACGAGATGATTATTATATTCATAAGTTAACTAATCATGTATTTTTTCTATGGAGTGCTCGATAGTTTGATTGAATTATATAATTAATGATGAAAATAAGATTTTTTTTGGATGAGAAAATTCAATAGTGTACCTTCTTTAGCTATTGCTTTTTTGGGGAGTAAGTAGATGACTATTTAGCTTGATGAAAGATTAGACTTAGTTAATCTAGAATAGTTGATGATAATTGAATACGTTAATACTATACTGTCTGAATAATCTTGTTTTGCTTTTTCTTTTCCTCCTTTATAAGAATTGAAATAAAAAGATTTTTATTTACATTTGTGTCTTCTTCTCACGTGCTTTCCTGTAATTAGGGGTGTCAATCGGGTAAACTCGGGCTCGAGCCGGTCCTAACCCGATGTTTTAGAATTTTTATATAATAATAATATTTTTAATAATTTAATAATAATATTATTATATATATAATAATATATTTGATAAGGGTTGGTACGATATTTTGAGTTCATACTTCGCTTCATTCAAATACAAATGACAACAACATTGGAAATAGGGAACTACTTTACTTCATTCAAAGCCAAGAAGATTCAGATTCATATGATGGGGTACTATTTTTGCAGGTCGGGCTAAGGAGTTGGACCCAGAACATTATTCTCACTGAAAAGATTAGTCTGAGTCCGCAATTAAGCGGGCTGGGCTCGGGACCAATCCGACCCAATTAACAATCATACTTGTAGTTAGATAAAAATGAATGATATTATCATGAAATGGAAATGATTGCAGAATAAATCATTTTAACCGAGTTCCAAATCCAACCCAAACATTCAATTGAAGTGTGGAAACGTAAGTGAAGTTGTAGTAGCTTTGCAATTAAAACCGAGCAGGAAAATTGAACACCCGTCGCCGGTAGAGCAATACTAATAGTATATATCATTTTAAAAATTAATCAACTATTCTAAATGATTAAGGGCTGCAATTCTTCTATAGACTTTTTCCTAACATGAGAAACTTTGTGAAGTAAAAGAGGTTTTAGATATCCTTTGAAGAAAATATATGCTTTTTTTTCTTTTTTGGTTTATTTCTTTTGTTTCTTCTCTGTGATGCTTGAGTGTTTGCCCCTCTCTTCTCTGCTAATCTCTCTCTCTCACACACACACACACACACACACGTTTTTGCAAAAGAATAGGATAAAATGTTACCTTCTTTAGTTTCTCCTGTATAATTGATATGGTTGGGCTTAAGTGTCAATTCCTAGTTTTTAGCACAAAATCATTCCAAGAAATTTGATTTCCTTAAAAGTGGTTGTATAAAATTCGAAGTTACGTGATTTTTTCTTACAATTAATATTGAGCAATATAGAAGGAAAGGTAGAGATTAGTTTGAATTCCTTTCTTTTTTATAAAAATCTTAAGATCAAGAAAGATATCAATGTATTAACAAATAAAAATAAAAAATAAAAGTTTTAATAATTTATAAATAACATGTAAATCTGCAAATATCTATAGTGGTTAATGAACAAATAATTACTGTAGTTTCCCCAAAGATAAAACTGTAGGAAAAGTTAAAATAATAGGAGAGAGCATAGGTGCTGCAAGATAGGCCAGTGGTGTTACCCTAATTTAAAGTCCAAAAAAATAAAAAAATTTGCCTATTCTATCTATTTGCTTTAGAAAAAGAAGAAAAATCCACCTATGTATGCACTCTAAGAAGAAATATAATAAGTCTATGTATTTATTTAGCTTGGTTACCGGGTAGTCCACCAAATTTAACTTTTTTTTGTTATATTTCCCATTAAGTTATAATTGAAAAATAAATTTATTGTTTGTAAAATATGAAAGGGCAGAATTTTCTTTTCTCAAATTGAGAATATTTTGGAGAATGTGACCACTTTTTAGAAGTTTATATATTTGCATTTGTCACAATTTTTCTTGAGTGATTTAATATTTTGTAGGCAAAAACTTTATGTGAACAATTATATTTTAATTTGAGTACTTTTACTACCTTCTATAGAGTGGAAATCCTAGCATACAAGACATTGAAGCCCTACCCTTATCCTTCCGCATCATAAATGTTACCTAACCGGGTATTTATTTATTATAAGCACCCTAAAAAAGGACCCTTTAGAGCTTGCTTGCAAGTTTTCTTGATAACTACAAGAATAGGTGTGGAGAACTCTATTACAGCCTCATAATCGAATAGCGTAGGTTATGCAGTGACCAACAGTTGAAAATTGATGGCAACCAAAAATTGGCTGGCTAGGGTAGAGTTTTTTTTTTTTTGGGGCTCAAATATAGAATATAGGTAGAATGTTCACCTAAAGATTAAAATTTCAAATTTTAATCTTTAGGTGAACATTCTACCTATATTCTATATTTGAGGTAGAATGTTCACCTAAAGATTAAAATTTCAAATTTTGGTATATGCATCTTTCTATATGCTATCTAATATACTAATTAAATTATATTACATGTAACAATGTCATTGGCTTAACAAAAATTAATGAGTTTGAATAAATCGTTTCATAGTAATGTAATTTAATTAGTGTATTAGTTATTAAAAGATTTAAAAGTCATCTTTTACTAATCAAATTAAGACTATTCGTTAATGGTTGATCAAATTTTATGGATTCATCCTCTGAAACAAGAAGTTTTGGTCTCAAAGAATAATATCAACCACTCGATTTACATATGGACTTTGGCTAATTGTTAAAAGTTAAAAAGTTAAAATTGATTTTCTTCAAGAATTTTAGTGGAAATGAAAAAGGAGAAGGTGAGAAAGGAAAAGATAGTGAAATTCTTAAATTAAAGATCAATAGTTATATAGTTAACTTGGAACATTATTAGCACTTTTGCAAATTATAACTCCATAAATTATTAATCATAATCCTTGTGATATTTTATTTTTATTTATTTTCAAACTTTAAGTTATTCTGCAAGTTTTAACGGGATAATTCTCATACTTCCGTCACACAGTATAGAAAAGGGGAAGCAAAATCCCATGTAGACTAGTGGGGTTCCTGCCCAAAAGTCCGACATATAAGAAAGCGAGAGATAAAAACCGTGTAGACCGGGAGCTCGGTCCCAAATTTCCGTCAAGATTTAAGGGACTTGTGAATTGTGATACATAGTACCGTACAACCGCAGGACTTTTCGGGACAAGTCCCTTCCCCCTACGGCCCTATACATACTCTATTTTTTTTTTTGTTTTTGTTTTCCCTGTGTGTGAAACCCGGAGGCACGCATTGGGCTTCCATTTTTGGATAATTGATGTTTTGTTTTTGTCTTAAAAGGCTTTGGTGTTAGAGAAAAGAACATAGTTATAATTAGTTATTTATGGATTGCAATTAGCAAGCTGTTTAAAGAAAGCAAAACACCTGCATATACCTCTCTTATTAGAAGAGAAACTAGATGCCTTTGGATCAGTTTTCATTTTTTCCTTTTTTATTTTTTAAAAATTTGTAGAGTCCAAATTTGACCATTGTGAAAAAATAAAGAAAATTTGGTTATATTTGCCCTTAGACTGTTTTTGTTTTTCCTCTTCTTAACAAATTTTTTTATAAATCTTTTTATGTATATGAATTCTTTTTAAATAATTATATTTGTCAAATTTTAAATATCGCGATAGATTAAATTCTCACAAGAAGTCATGTTGCAGCATTAGGCCTCTCAATCAGACTCTGTGAGCCGAACTTGGTCAAAGCTGAGCTAAGACATATTGAGCTTAAACTCGGGTTCTAATTTTGAGTTTTAACTCTTTCTACCTTGTTTTTCTTTCCCTACCCACCCCTTTATTTTTCCTTCTGCTTTGGGTAGGGTGTTCAAATGCTTCTTTCCCCTTGTATGTTCCTTCTATCAATTCGGCTCACAAGGTTTTTCATCAAACTCCAGGCGTGATCTCTGGTGGCTTTCTGATTAAATAATTATGTCGACTGTTGATTGACTTGTTTCTAACACGTTAAACTTAGTTCACTTTAATCTGGACTTTCTAAATCACATTTTGTTAAACAAAATATATTGAGAATGTCTATTAATAATTTTTGTCTGATGTTGTTTGGATATCCGAGTAAGTATCATAATCCCTTTTTTGTTTTGGTTTTCAATAAGTCTTTCCATATCTGTAACAAGTAACTAAATTACCTTCATCTTTTTACTTGTAGGATTTGGTTTGTCTGGATGTGATTTGTATGCTGAGTAAAAATTTGTAATGTTTCCGACTTCCGAAAATCAAAATTTTCATATATTAAATATCAAAAACTATTTTTGAGTTTAACAATCCTCTGATTTTTCTGCTTAATCTCTATTTAGTTGAAGTATGAGATTATAAATATTTAAAGTTGTTGGTTTTCAAGATAAATTGTTCTTTTATGACTCTTAGCAAATCTTGTCCTTCATGTTGGGCAGGATCCCTTGTTGGAGTTTCAAGCAGGTAAAATGCTAATGGAGGGAACACGTGTTATTCCGGATACGCTCAAAGGTCTCATTCGAATAGGAAGGAAGGGTACGGCTGTTTGGAAAAAGAAAACAAAGTCAATTTCATCACCTGATTCACTTGTTTTTCAGTTCTTGAAGCCTAAATTTTTGTTTCAGTATTGGTGCTAAGCTATTTGTGCTGATAAAAGTATGACCCACGGGTTTTTATTGAACTGTTCTTGTTTGACCGTGCTAGGGTGAAGAGGGACTTATCCACTTTCAGTGGGTCAAGCGATCCCAAAATGTTGTTGAAGATGTGTCAATTGTTCTTTTAGCTCATCTTGTGTGGTTATGTTTCTGCTTTTGATTACATTTGTTCCAGACGATGTACTAATTAGCATTTGCTTTGTTCATTTTTATTTTCCAAACAGCTCTTGGTTTATTGCTGCAAATACTGCACAGTTGGTGACTATGCTCTGATGTTTCGAAGGTTTGGCTTATAGCATTCAGGATAAGCCTATCAAGTGTTGTTATGATATCAGCGCGTAGCGGAAGTACAAAAATAGATATTGAGAAAGAAAATAAAGAAAGCAACAGAATAAAAGAGACACAAGATTTTTAAGTGGAAAACCCAATACGGAAGAAAACTCACTGCCTACGGCAAGCCAAGAAATATCCACTATAATAATCGGGTAAGTACAAGAGAAAAAAGTCTTCAACAACAATTATCAAAAAAGACTTATAAGAGAGAAATAAATCTCATAAACTCAACCCTACAATTTGATGATATAGTGAATATAGGTGGAGAAAAAATTTCAGCCTTTGAGGAGAGAATTTGGAGAGAATGGTTGCATTGAGCTCAATTAGAAGACTCCCTTTTATAGCCACATAAAGAGGTCTTGCAAGACACAATGATAAAGTCCATTTTTCTTTCCCTAATTTGTGGCAAAAAATGAGGAAACATATTGAGCATTTTAGGGAGTAAAAGATGGAAGAATATAAGGCATAAAATGAGGAAACATGTAGAGTATTTTAGGGAGTAAAAGATGGAGGAATATAGGCTTAAAAGAGGGAGTTGGTTCTCAAAGTTTGAGACACCACTCAACAAGTGTTGAGTTTGATAGCAAACTTAATCGAGTTTGGTATATTCGATTCTTAGCATGCATTCCAAGAAATAAGTTAAAATGCTGCATTAGTTCCACAAGCCGAGTTTTAACAGTCGTAATTGGAGACTCCAGGGTGCCTAAAGAAATCAAATTACGCTTCAAATCAGGAATATGGCGTACCTTGGTCAGTGTTCTGTTAGTGCCATTATCAGCCTTAATCTGAATAGTACCAATTCCAGCAACAAATACAATGTGAATCGTTTCCCATAAGAACTACACCAGATTCAACCTTCTCATATGAAGAAAACCAATTTCTATGGGGACACATATGAAAAGTACAACCAGAATCTAAAATCCATTCTAAAGAGCTACGTTTATCAGAAGAAGTAGCCAACAAAACATCACCATCAGAATCTGCCTCAATTACATCAACTTCAGCTTTATTCTGAGCAGGTTTATTCTTTTTCTCCTCTCTCTCATTCTTATTTTTCAATTTATAACATTCTGAAATTTCATGCCCATTCTTCTTGCAATAACGACAAGATTTAGAATTACGCCCTCGAGACTTAGATCTACGATTTTTCTTGAATGAATTACTCTTATCAGTAGATCTACTTCTAACATTCAAGCCTTCACCTCTATCATCAGATCGTACCTCATGATCAAATTTCTCCTTAGACAATAGATTAGATTTAACATCTTCAAATGACAGAGTATCATTATTTCCATAAAGTATAATTTCTTTGAAGTGCTTATAAGAGGGCGGCAAAGAAACAACTAGCAGTACTGCTTTATCCTCATCATCAATATTGACATCCAAATTCTCAAGATCAATCAAGATAAAATTAAATTCATTAAGATGAGATTGTATAGCGGTACCTTCAGCCATACGAAAAGTGTAGAGGCGCTCCTTGAGTCTAAGCTTGTTGGCAAGACTTTTGGTCATGTACAGGGATTCAAGTTTGGTCCATAACCCTGCTGCAGTTTTTTCTTTTTTGACCTCGCGCAAAACTTCCTTGGACAAAAACAACTGAATAGCCGAATGTGCCTTCTCATCTAGCTCTTCCTATTTCTCATCTGTCATATCCGCAGGCTTCTCAGAAATTCCAACAAGTGCCTTCTTTAAACCATTTTGAATGAGGAATGCTCTCATCTGAATCTGCCATATACTGAAACAGATTTTTCCATCAAATTTCTCAATTCAAATTTGGTAACGGTAGACATGTTTAATATTTAGGCTCTGCTACCACTTGTTATGATATCAGCGCGTAGCGGAAGCACAAAAATAGATATTGAGAAAGAAAATAAAGAAAGCAAGAGAATAAAGGAGACACACGATTTTTAAGTGGGAAACCCAATACGGAAGAAAACCCACTGCCTACGGCAAGCCAAGAAATATCCACTATAATAATCGGGTAAGTACCAGAGAAAAAAGTCTTCAACAACAATTATCAAAGAAGACTTATAAGAGAGAAATAAATCTCATAAACTCAACCCTACAATTTGATGATATAGTGAATATAGGTGGAGAAAAAATTTCAGCCTTTGAGGAGAGAATTTGGAGAGAATGGTTGCATTGAGCTCAATTAGAAGACTCCCTTTTATAGCCACATAAAGAGGTCTTGCAAGACACAATGATGAAGTCCATTTTTCTTTCCCTAATTTGTGGCAAAAAATGAGGAAACATATTGAGCATTTTAGGGAGTAAAAGATGGAAGAATATAAGGCATAAAATGAGGAAACATGTAGAGTATTTTAGGGAGTAAAAGATGGAGGAATATAGGCTTAAAAGAGGGAGTTGGTTCTCAAAGTTTGAGACACCACTCAACAAGTGTTGAGTTTGATAGCAAACTTAATCGAGTTTGGTATATTCGATTCTTAGCATGCATTCCAAGAAATAAGTTAAAATGCTGCATTAGTTCCACAAGCCGAGTTTTAACAGTCGTAATTGGCCTCAGAAACCTGTTTTTCATGCACCTATTGTTGTTTATTTATTTATTTAATTATATTGGGGGGCGGGGGGTTCGTGGGGAGGGGCAAAGAATGTCTTTTATAGACAATAGCCTTTTTTTTTCTAACAACTATAAGAGATGCATTCCTTGACTACAGCTAAAAATAGGATCAATTTGTCTTCCCAAATGAGGCTGTTTTTGAGAAGGTAAACGTTTCCAGATAATTTATACATTTTATCATTGAACCTCCCTGAGATAATTGCTCTGACAGTGTCTTGGACTATCCAGGTAAACCTCTGGAAGGGTTTATGTTTTGAAATTTCGTATCAGCCATTAGGTATCTAAAATGTATCATGTTTTAACTTTGGGAGTAAAGGCACAATGTTTTATTAATAAGAAGCAGAATACAGGAAAAAAAGGAAGTGGAGTGCCCAAAGAATTAAAGTAGAAATTGCATTAGAGCAGCTTTTCAATCTCCTCGCAAATATATGCACTTCCGCCTAGAAATGTATTGAATCTTTTGCCTATGCCTTGAAGTGCAGATGGAGCCAGACTTCTGAATCTTTTGTACTTTATACAATATAAAATTTCTTGATTGCTTTACATATTCAACACGTGTGTGGAATTTCCACCATTTAATTTCCTTATTAACTTTGGAACTGATTTTCTAAATTTTTACACAACAGAGTTCCTTGGTGAAGAGGTATCTGATTCTTCTAGTCCTCAACAAATTTTTGAAGATGTAGCTGAAGAAGATATTTCTTCAAAGTAAATGACATATTCAAGAAAATGATGATTTTATGTTTGGCATTTAGAAGATCTTTTAGGACAAATGACATACTAATTTGAAGTTTGGGGGTGATGTTTAGGAGGTTGTGATAATCTTATGTAATTGCTAATGCAATGAGCACTCTCATCTCATTACATCTCTGCTTTAGACAAAATGAAAGTGAAAAGAAAAGAAAAAAGGACATGTCTGACGGTTTAAGCAGAGGTGTGAACAAAGCTTGATTGGTTTTCATAAACAAGTATGTTGAGATGTAATGCTGCATTGTTTGTTGGGACTGTCTTGCCAGAATTCTACTGCATTACTAGCACCCAAAGAACTAAGACTCTCAGGAGCCTTTTCAATTCAGCAATTGAGGGTAGGAATATATGTGTTCTGGACTTGACATCTGATGTCTAGCAAAATATGATTTGTGGAAATTCTGGTTGCTAGATACTTCAAGCAACATCTAAGAATGTCTTTGAGTATATACATACTTCTTAGTAAAATATATCTTAGTGAAATTCATTATCTTTCATTTCGAAATTCCATATTTGTTCCTATAGTTTCTGCCCGTTATCTTTCTTTTTGGGGTGAGGGTGATTTTCCTTTTTGTCCCCTACTTTTGAAAAAAACTTGATAAAGGTATTAAAAAGAAGTGTAACAAATATTTTAGGTCTTCGAACCGAGATTCTTGGTTTGTTTGTTTCTTCCTTAGTCTATATATGTGGACATACGCTGTTGTCAATTAACATAAGTTTGCAATTAATAAAGTAGAGCTTTATCTCTTTCTCTATTTTTTTCTTCTTTTGTCTTCTCTGCGTTTTATTTTCCAACAAATTTGGTATCATAGCCCTTTTTTATCCTTTGGGCAATAAAGTGATAAGTGCATACTTGGGTCCATTGTGTATTTGAAAGAAATAGTTTTTTTTTGGGTCTCTGGGAAACACGAGAGAGACAGAGAGAAAGGGTTTTTGGTGCTATACGAGAATGGCAGCAATAGCTGGTTTTTCTTCTTCTCAACCACTCCTACCCATTTTCAATGGAGAGAAATATGAGTGGTGGAGCATCAAGGTGAAAACATTGCTCAGATCACAGGAGCTATGGGACTTGGTCGAATATGGGTTCATTGATATATTGGAACCCAATGAAGAAGAAGAAGAGAGGCTGAAAGAAACCAAGAAGAAAGATGCCAAGACATTGTTTATTCTTCAGCAAGCAGTTCACGAGTCTATTTTCTCACGTATTGCAGTAGCAACCACAACGAAGGATGCATGGTCAATCCTGCAGAAGGAGTTTCAAGGTGATTCAAAGATCATAGTGGTGAAATTGCAATCACTAAGACGTGACTTTGAGACCTTGATGATGATGAATGGTGAATCAATTGCTGATTTTCTGTCACGAACAATGGCAATAGTCGGTCAAATGTGTTCCTACGGTGAGCAGATTTCAAATGAGACGATCGTTGCGAAAGTCTTGAGAAGCTTGACAACAAAATTTGATCATGTAGTAGCTGCCATAGAAGAAGCCAAAGATCTATTAGTTCTCACTGTTGATGAACTTATGGGATCTCTTCAATCTCATGAGGCAAGAATCAATAGATCAGTGGAAAAGAAAGAAGAGAAGGCACTTCAAGTGACAGATACAGCTACCAACCATGGAGAAAATGTTCGTTTAGCTAGCAGAGGCCGAGGAAGAGGAGGATTTCGCGGTGGTCGTGGTCGTGGTCGTAATAATGGCAGAGGAAGAGGACAAAATAATGAGCAAAGGCAATACAATGAGCAAGGTAACATGAGGAGTGACATTTAGTGTTATGATTGCAAAGGATATGGACATATACAGGCCAATTTTGGTATAAAGACCAACAGATGAATTTTGCTGCAGAAAACGAAGAAGAAGAAAGACTTTTTATGGCTTGTGTTAATACTGACCTGAAACCAAGTAATTTGTGGTTTGTTGACAGCGGTTGCTCGAACCGTATGACAGGCACCAAATCCTTGTTCCAAGAGCTTGATGAGTCACAAAGGATAAAGGTGCAGCTTGGTAACACTAAGGAGATGCAAGTCGAAGGAAAAGGCACGGTGAAAGTTAAAACCAATCATGACAAGGTAAAGGTTTTGGGTGATGTTCAATTTGTGCCTGATTTGGGATACAATTTATTGAGTGTTGGACAGATGATGGATGGAGGGCATTCTGTTCTATTTGATGAAGAAATCAGGTCAAAAAATTCAGATTAGCATGACTTCAAACAAGATGTTTCCATTGGATGTTTCTAACATGGAGAATTTTGCTCTTGCTGCAAGTGCAAAAGATGACTCAACACTATGGCATTTAAGATACGGGCATCTCAACATAAAAGGCCTAAAGTTACTCAGTGATAAAGGTATGGTCCTTGACTTACCACAAATTAGCTCAATTAATCTGTGTGAAGGATGCATTTATGGCAAACAAACTAGGAAGTCATTTCCCATTGGAAAAGCTTGGCGAGCTTTAAATTGTCTAGAATTAATTTATGCTGATTTATGTGGACCAATGCAAACCGAGTCTTTAGGTGGCAGTCATTATTTCTTGTTATTTACTGATGATTATAGTCGTATGAGTTGGGTGTATTTTCTAAAAGATAAGTCAGAAACTTTTGAGATTTTTTGACAATTTAAGGCTATGGTGGAGAATCAAAGTGGCTGCCATATCAAAGTTCTTCGTACAGATAGAGGTGGAGAGTTTATGTCCAAAGAATTCAATATATTTTGCAAAGAGAATGGCATCCAAAAGGAGTTGACAACTCCTTACACTCCAGAGCAAAACGGTGAGGCTGAGCGGAAGAATCGAACCATTGTAGAAATGGCAAGAAGCATGTTACGAGCAAGGTGGATTTCTAATCAATTTTAGGAAGAAGCTGTAGCAACTTCCATCTATTTGTTGAATCTCTCACCAAAAAGGGCTGTCATGAACAAAACTCCATATGAAGCTTGGCATGGAAGGAGACCAAATGCAAGTCATTTATGAGTTTTTGGGTGTGTTGCTTATGCTTTGGTAAATTTACAAACTCGTCAAAAGTTTGATGAAAATCTAAAAAATGCATTTTTATTGGTTATTGTACTCAATCCAAAGCATATAAATTGTATAACCCTCTTGGTGGTAAGATTTTAATTAGAAGGGATGTAATATTTGATGAATTTGCAAGCTGAAATTTGAGTGAAAAGAAAGCAGAACAGGAGATTCATGACCCCATCGAAGTTTCTCTTGATGAAAGAGAGGAGCAAACTCCAATAAGTTCACCTGCTAGCTCACCAGTGGTGTCAGCAACTTCGACAACACAAAGCAGCAACTCTTCATCTATAGCTCTTGAAGAGTCTTCAGCTGAGCTAATTCCACTAAGAAGAACAACAAGAGACAAAAAGCCAAATCCCAAATATACTAACGACATATATACTTGTCAATTTGCTCTTACTGTTTCAGATCCATTATATTATGAAGAAGCAGCTGAGAAAGAAGAATGGCAGAAAGCAATGGTGGAGGAGATGAAATCCATTGAAAAGAATGGAACATGGGAGATGGTGGACTTACCGGAAGGCAAAAATCCAATTGGCTTGAAGTGGGTGTTCAAGACAAAATTTGCTGCAGATGGGAGCTTACAAAAGCACAAAGCACGTCTTGTGGCAAAAGGTTATGCGCAGTAATATGGTGTTGATTTCGAAGAAACTTTTTCTCCGATAGCTCGATTTGAAATGGTGAGGGTTGTTTTGGCATTGGCTGCACAATTGCAATGGTCAATTTATCAATTTGATGTCAAGTCGGCATTTCTCAATGGAGATTTACAAGAGGAGGTATATGTAGCACAACCAGAAGGTTTTGTAAAGCAAGGTAATGAGACAAAGGTGTACAAGCTAAAAAAGGCGTTGTATGGTTTGAAGCAAGCTCCCCGAGCTTGGTACAGCAGAATCGATGGGTATTTTCAGAAAAAGAGGTACATGAGAAGTGAAAATGATCCCACCTTGTATGTGAAAAAAGAAGGTAAAAATGATTTCATCATTGTTTGTCTTTATGTTGATGATATCATTTATACTAGCTCTTCTATCTCTCGTGTGAATGAGTTTAAATATCAAATGATGAATGAGTTTGAGATGCTAGATATGGGGTTGTTACATTATTTTCTTGGCCTTGAAGTCCATCAATCTGAAGATGGAATTTTTATTTCGCAAAGGAAATATGCCAGGGACTTGCTCAGTAAGTTTGGCATGCTTAATTGCAAGCCTGTAGCTATACCCATGAATATTAATGAAAAATTGCAGCAAGAAGATGGTGAAGAGATGGTAGATGCTTGGAGGTTTAGAAGCTTGGTTGGAGGTTTAATTTTCTTAACTCACACTAGACCCGATATTGCATTTCCTATTGGTATTATTTCCAGATTTATGCAACAACCATCAAAGGTTCATTATGGAGCATCAAAGAGGGTATTGCGTTACATTGCAGGAAGTGTGGAGTATGGCATTTGGTACTCTAAAGTCTCCAATTTCAGGTTGTGTGGATGATCGAAGGAGTATTTCAGCAAGCGTTTTCACTCTAGGTTCAGAAGTGATTACATGGAGTTCAAAGAAGCAAGCCACAATAGCATTGTCAACCTCAGAAGCAGAATATGTTGAAGCAACTTCAACAACTTGTCAAGCAATTTGGCTAAGAAGAGTGTTAGCAGATCTTCAACATGAGCAGCAGGGACCAACAGAGATATTTTGTGACAACAAAGCAACTATTTCCATGACAAAGAATCCAACATTTCACAGCAGGACAAAGCATATTGATATTCGTTATCATTTCATTCGTGACTTGGTAGCAAGGGAGGAGATATCTTTGAAATATTGTAACACACAAGAGCAGCTGGCAGATGTATTGACAAAGGCTCTATCAAAGGAGAAGTTCTGCTATTTCAGAAGATTGCTAGGTTTGTGCAGTTTTGAATCAAGGGAGAGTGTTGAAGAATGATTCAAAACATTGGCCGAGTAAATTGTTGGATAGTTCTTTTATTTAATTTGTTAAGCAGTTTCTTTAGTTTCTCAAGTCAGTTAACATTGCTAATAAAGTGGAGTAGTGGAACCGAGATTCTTGGTTTGTTTGTTTCTTCCTTAGTCTATAGAAGTAGACATACGTTGTTATCAATTGACATAAGTTTGCAATTAATAAAGTAGAGCTTTATCTTTTCCTCTTTTTTTCCTCTTTTTGTCTTCTCTGCGTTTTATTTTCCAACAAAAATTAGTCACAAAAATGTGAATATTATTTTGTTAGGACAGAAAAGATTGCGTGAAATCAAAACCCTTGTCCTCGAGTGATGGGTAGACTTCTGTTGTTCAGACATTTTCTCCCTTGCTGTATTTCATGCGTCTAAATGCTGTTTTGTTTGGTATATAGAGTGCTATGACAGGACCGTGAACAAGCCCAAAGGGCTATGTGCACTCTAGAGCTGTTATGTTCAATAGAGTCTGATGTGGCAATAAGCTTCTAGAATAGTTCATCTGTTGGGGCAACTTGGAGAAAAAATTAGGTTGCCAAGGAAGGGTAGAGGTAACCGAAGCATTGTCTTAAGATTTCAACCAAACTGAAATATTGGGTTTTGAATCGGTTTTTTTTTTTAAAAAAAATCTGTTAGATTCAGTTTTTTTAAAAATTTAAAAATCAAACCGAAAATCAAATGAATATTCCTAAATGTCGATCTGATGGCTACGAAGCCATTAAGCATGTGTTGAAAAAAAGAGATGTAAGCCCCTTAACTTTAGCAATAGAAATATAGATATTTAATTTCAAATAAAAGGTGTTTTTCAATAAAGTAATAATGATGGAGGGCTTATTTGGTTAGCAGATGAGGCAAAATAACATTAGAAGTGGTAGTATTTTCCTCCATAAGAGATTATACATGTTATACACACACATAGATATATTTATCACACAATGAAGGATGTATTTAATAAAATACTTTCTCTGTCTTGAAATATTATCTCAATTTTTCTTATTTGCTTTATTTGTAATATTAATAAAAATATTTGATATTTTTCTTTTACCATCTCTTTTACTTACCTATTTCAAATTTCAAGTATTCTAATTAACGAATCACAGTCGTTGTACCTGATAAGTATCAAATTTGACACCTACTAATCTAGTGAAAAATATTGTATCAATCTTGGCTCGTTTATTTTTCCTCTTAAGCAGAAGTATTTGTACAACCAAATATGTTTACAGTGTAGGAAATCAACCTTTTCTAGCAACTTGTGTGATCATTGTATTGCTTCAAGAGGTTTTGCATACTGCCCAACCAAGTTAACGCATACCCTTCTTCTCATTTAGAAAGGTCGAAGCAAATAAACTTCCCCTAATTAATTACATTTAAATTGGAGCTTTTACTCACGTAACCCCAATATCACGTTTCATTATGAACTCTAGCGGGTCGACTTAAGGAAATTATTTACTTATTGCACTAATTTTTACCGAATATGCAAAATTTGCTTTCTGATAGACATTATATTTTTTAAAAAAATTTGTAATTACTTATTAACTATTTAGAGGAGTCTCATTATATTTTTTTTACTAGTTTTGTATTTCCTTTCTGGGATCACGCTAACAACATAGTGATTTTGGACAACTTGTAGCACATGAATTCCATGTAAATATCCACTAATTATTTACGGGAATCACATCATGCTTATAAATTATTCATCTCAATCTCATTATATAAAAAAATTCAAAAAACATTATATTAGTGGGCGACATTCTATAAATTAGTACACAATTTAATTAATAAATATAAAAAATAAAAGTAAAGAATTTAGAGAGAATGAAACTCTCTTAAATAATTCTATGATATTTATAGAGATTTTTCCTATTTTTAATGATAAAATGACAAAAAATTATTTGATTAGGGTTGGTACGAATTCTTTAGTTCATAATTCACTTCATTCAAAGACAAATGACAACTACCTGGGAATTACGGAACTACTTTACTTCATTCAAAGCACAGAAGAATCAGATCTCATATGGCCTACTCTTTTTAGTGGCTGCGAAATTTTGAAATCATTTTTATCTGTCTGGATGGAGAATATGAAGGATTAGACTTTGTTAATTTAGATGATTGAACTATTTTCCTTGATGAAGGATTAGACTTTGTTAATTTAGAATAATCGATCATAATTGAGTACGGCAATATTGTACTGTTTGGATAATATTGTTTTGGTTTCTTTTTTTCTTTTTAATAAGAATTGAAATGAAATATAAAGATCTTTATTTACATTTATATCTTCTTCTCACGCACTCCCTTGTAATTAAATAAAAATCCATGATATTCATCATTAAATGGAAGTGATTGTAGAATAAATCTTTTTAACCGAGTTCCAAATCCAACTCGAACATTCAATTGAAATGCGGAAATGTAAGTGAAGTTTTAAAAGCATTTCTTGTTAATTTTTCTTTTATAAGAAAAATCTTATTTAATCCCTTTGATTTTTTTTTAAAAAAACCTATTTTAGTCAAAATTCATGAGTTGGTACTATGTATCCACTAGTTTTATGTACTAAATCACACAATTTGTTGCCAGTTTTTATCTACAATAAATATCATATCATCTTTTATTTACCATAGAAATAGTTCTCTTCCTTCCTTGTATAAGATGCAAACAGAAAAAGGTAAATATTGATGAATTAACTGTTAGATATTGGCTAGATAAATTAGGTAATATATAGACGACAAAAATTTATTTTCTTTTTTTTAAAATCAATGGTTTTAATTTTTTTCGAGAAGGAAAATAATATAATTGGTAGAATTTTACCGAACATAGTGAATTAGTATTAGTTAGTAATATTACATTATTAACATACTACTTTTAAGATCGAACACCTGTCACCAATAGAGAATACTAATAGTACATATTATTTTAAAAATTAATCAGGTACTCTTTTGGATTAAGGGCTGCAATTCTTCTATAGACTTTTTCCTAAAAAGAGAAATCTTGTGAAGTAAAACAGGTTTTATATATCCTTTGAAGGAAATATATGCTTTTCTTTTTTTCTTCTTTTCAGTTTTTTTTCTTTGGTTTCTTCTCTGTGATGCTTAAGTGTTTGCCACTCTCTTCTGTGCTCATCTCTCTCTCTCTCTCTCTCATATTTGTACAAAAGAATAAGATTAAAGGTAGCCTGAATCATTCCTAGAATTTTGATTTCCTTGAAAGTGTTTGTATAAAATTCGAAGTTACGTGATTTTTTCTTACAATTAATATTGAGCAATATAGAAGGAAAGGTAGAGATTAGTTTGAATTCCTTTCCTTTTTATAAATATTTTAAGATCAAGGAAGATATCAATGCATTAAGAAATAAAAATAAAAAATGAAAGTTTTAATAATTTATAAATAACATGTAAATCAAATATATTCAATGGTTAGTGAACAAATAATTACTGTAGTTTTGCTAAAAGATAAAACTGTAGAAACTTGTTCGTTCATCCTTTGCTGAATCAAAAGTTGTCCAATATTTTGATTGAATATCCACGAATAATAACCTATATAAAAAAAAGAGATGTATGATGAAATAATAGCAGCATAGAAAATGGTAGAAACATTGCAAGGCACCTAATAAGAGGAGAGAGGATAGGTGGTGCATGATAGGCTATTGGTGTTACCTTAATTTAAAATCCAAAAAAAAAAAAATATCATCCTATTCTATCTATTTGCTTAAAAAAAAAGAAAAATCCACCTATTTATGCACTCTAAGAAGAAATAGAATAAGTATGTGCTTATTTAGTTTGATTACTGGGTAGTCCACGAAATTTAACTTTTTTCCGTTATATTTTCTATTAAGTTATGATTGAAAAATAAATTTCTCATTTGTAAAATATGAAAGGTCAGAATTTTTTTTCTCAAATAGAGAATATTTTGGGACAGCTTGTTAGAACTTTATACAATTGCATTTGTCACAATTACCTTCTATAGAGTGGAAAATCCTACCGTACAAAACATTGAAGCCCTACCCCTACCCTTCCCCATCATAAATGTTACCTAAAACGCTATTTATTTATTTAGCTAAAAAAGAACCTTTGGAGCCTGCTTGCAAGTTTTCTTGATAACTAGAAGAATAGTTGTGGACAACTCTATTATAGCCTCATAACCGCAGTGAGTAGGTTATGTAGTGACCAACAGTGGAAAATTGATGGCAATCCAATATTGGCAGGCTAAGATAGAGTCTTTTTTGCTCAAATATGGAATATAGGTAGAATTTTCAACCGAAGATTAAATTTTCAGATTTTGTTTATATGTCAAATTTACTAATTAAATTGCATTACGTGCAACAATGTCATTGGTTTAAGAAAAATTAATGAGTTCGGATAAATCATATTGTTCCTAAATAGTATAATTTAATTAGTATATTAGACAATAAACAGAAGGTGTATTAAAAGATCTAATAGTCATTCGTATTATTTGAATCTAATCTTATATTTTAGGATTAATTACATTTGCATCCTTTAGATTTGTTCAAATTACAATTTCTTTCCGTTCCTTTGAAAAAATTATAAATATATCTTTTTCATATATAAAATCGTAGCTAATAAATTCCTACTACTTATTGCAGTAATTTTTTTAGAGAATATAAATTTTGTAGTAAAAAGTTCACAATCTTTTTAAAATATTATTTTTTGAGCCTGATTTTTGTTTAATAATATATATTAAGGAAATTTGTTCTAAATGCCATTAAAGAAATTTCCTACTACTGTTCATAACATTATACCTTATTTTTAATTTTTTATATCATTGAACAACTTTCGTGTCTCTTTTTATGCCACTGAATAAAGTCTTTCCTTGTAGTTTTGAAGCGGTATAAAAAGAGGCACGAAAGTTGTTTGGTAGCATGAAAAATTAAATATATAGTAGAGTGGTATTAAAAGAAATACGAAAATTATTTAGTAACACGAAAAATGGCACGACCAGTAGTATTTTGAGCCAAATTTTCTATATATTAATACAATAATACTTTTCTTAAAGTATCATTTCGGGGCTAAGGGCCTTAAGCGCTATTCTCGATTCTTGAAACTTTTTTAAGCAGTTAAAAAATAATTGTTTTAAAAATAGTTGCAATTAAGATTAACATAAAAATTTTATTTTTTAAAAAATTTTCAATAAGCAAAAATTATTTTAAAAAGCATCTCTAAAATAGCTTCTTAAAAATAGTTTTTCAACTTGTTTAAACTAAAATCAAAAGTGAATATGCATTTGAGATCAACTCAAAAATAGCTTCTAGTTGAAAAAATTATAAATATTTTATTTTAAATAATTGAGAACAAGACCTTGGTTCTTGCAATGAAAGATATTATTGTCTTAATATAATTTGATTACGGCCTGGTTCTTGTAATGTAAATTTTCTCCATCATTATCTTCCACTTTTCGACTCCTATTTTTTCTTTCTTTTTTTTTTTTTTGGTCGACAACTCCTCTTTGTAGGACTCAAAATACAATTTGATTAGGAAGTGAAGTGAAATAATGAAAAGCAAATGGAGGAAGATATGTACAATAATATGTGTAGAAAATCTTTTGAGAATTCAATGTTAATTAATCTCAAAAAATGAAAAGTTTTAATAAGAAAACGGCTATTAAGTTTTATTAAAATTTATTGTGATACATATTGAGTTTGACACTTATGGTTTCTTCGTTGAAGCTTACAATTTTTTACCATCTCAGTTCTCATCAAAGGTGCAAAAATTATCATTTTCATTGTTCTTTTTTTTTTCCATGTTTTGCTAAGATCATTTTTATCGTTTCACGTCTTCTGCCTTTTTGTAATTTTCCAATAAATTATATTATTCAAATTAATTAATATAATTATATCAATTATATTATAACATTCCCTCGACTCTTTAATGTTATTTAAATTATAGAGGAAAAAAAATTTATCGCACCAATTACATCATTTGCCACATCATTATTTATAGAACATCGAATTCCTGTTACCATATCTTTTATTTTCTATGACGAAATCTGATACTCTCCTTGTCAATCAGTTCGTATACAATTTTTTGGCAATAATTTATCACCCAATTTGTAATGGTCCCATATTGACTTTGTTTTAATTCAAGTTTTAAATTTTAAATCTCTAGGCCCTCTTGAGGTTTTCCTCTTTCTCTTTCACATTATTTTTTAATCTTTCATGCCGACGGAAACTCAAAACTTCTCATAAGAATTATTTTAGCTTCTAAATTACTACGGTAACACCTCTAGAAACTGTCTCCTAAAAGTGCACGTCTACCTTTCTATGTTTGACAATTTTCTCAATGTACAAATATAAAAAGTAAAACAAAGGAAGATTATAAAATATCATGCTTCTTATATATGTTTCGTATAGAAGTAAATCACAAACATTCCATCACTTTCTTCTTTATGCGTTACTGATTATTTATTAGTAACAACTAGAAAATTTCGAGATCTAGAAATCAATTATATATAACGATGAAATTTGACTATTTCTTAATTTTTTTTTTCAAACAATTCCTTCACTTTTCTTTTTCTTTTTTCTTTTTTCTAGAGAAGAAGCAATAGCGAGATGCTGGAGGAAGCTATCAAGGTAGATAAAGAACTATATATATGTAAGAGTTGTAAGCGTGATGAATCTAATTCCAACCACTTCTATGCAGCACTCTCTTAATCTGTAAGTTCTTTCCCTTTCTCTCTTCTCTTTATGTCTTGTTGAACATGGAACCTTTGTTACTTCTTAATTTTTTTTCTTTCTTTTTTATTATCATCATATATTGCCTGTAAATGATTAGTTGATTGGATTCATGAGTGTGAAAAGTCTGTTTTGTTTCTTGATATGCATTGGCTCTGTCATAATTCATAAACTCATAGACAGAAGATAAAACAAGTCTTATGCAGATCTCAAGTTAACAAACTTTCAATTTTAGCAAGTTTTCCAGATGAGAAATTCTTGTTCAAAAGAGAGATTTTCTACTTATATAACATATAATGTTGCAAAATTTGGATAGTTTGACCTATATTGATACATGTTTATTGTTAAAATTTATGAAATTTTGTCCAATGGAGTAGATTTTGTTCGCCATGTTCTTAATACCAGATTGGAAAACCCTGATAATTTGTATCAAATGTCGGGAGAAGAAGTTTAATTTAAATTGTACATATCAAACAATCTAAAATATAGGCGTCTGATTAAACAAGTTGGACCACATCTCTTGCACGCAACATGCAAACATCATAAGATTTGAACTATATCATAAACCTGCATGACGTTGACACTATCGCCTTCTACTATTTAACTTTATATATCAAAGCAACATCAAGAAGCTTGTGCAGAAAACTTCAATTAGTATAATATGTTGCTGAAAATTAGAAACAAGCACTAACTCTATATTGCGTGAGATGGTGAATTTAGTTGTACTAGGGAAATAGTTATTTTCTTAATTTTTGTTTAACTTATAAAAAGTCTGTATTATTGGTTTAAAAAATATCACCACATTGTTTGCATGTTCTTCACGAAAACTATACGGTGCTTACAGACGGCACCCCACAACCAACCAAAATAAAAGGGCAGAAAAGTATTTGAGTACTTTAGGGGGTCAAAAAGCATTCAAAAAGGCAGATAGGTATTTGAGTACTTTAGGGGGAGGGGGGAGGTGGGGGAAGCATTCCTCAACATGAGGCAGTTGGCATGACATGATGTGCTAGTCCTCCATTTTTAGTCATGCAAATAGGTTCCTGAAAGTTGCACTAATGTTTCCTGATTTCTGAAACTTACTTGGGCCTGATCAGATAGAGTACGAAAGAAAGGAGGAAATGTGGAAGCTTAAGCTCTCTGAAAGTGATGATCCATGGCTTAAATCAGCCAATAATCATCTGGGAAGAGAGTTTTGGGAGTTTGATCCAGATCTTGGAACCACAGATGAACGAGCTTTGATCGAAGAAGTTCGTGAGAAATTTCGAATGAATCGTTTTGAAGTGAAACATAGTTCTGATCTGCTAATGCGAATGCAGGTAATTATTGATTATTCTTCATTTGTTGCTTCAAAAGTTTACACTTTCTTTGATTCTTAGTTACAAAACCAGTTTCTCCTCCAAGCTTACTTTGTTATAATTATAATATAGACATAACCAAAATATGTCTTGCAGCGGAAAAATTAATTAAGATGCGTACCTTTAGCCAGTATTGTTCAAGTAATTGCATAAAAATAATATCTTGATTTTAACCTCCTCGATTCCTCTGTATCTGTGTTGTTTTATATGAGAGTCTTCTAACCTATGCCTATCAATGTTAAAAAAAAACCCTAGAACTGATGGTGTTACACAAGCTTTATATAGGCTAGGCTAGGGACCCTCATATGATGGATACAAATTAGAGTTTCCTTTCATCAAGAAAACATCCGGAATATATTCCAAAATCATAACCAATAATATCTTCATTAATATTTACCTAATTTACTTATATGGGAGAAAATATGATAACTACTTATAATATGTGGGCCACATTAAAGTCTTTTAATCAAGACCAAATTCTTACATTCTCTCACTTGGCCCACATGTTATAATTAGGTAAATGCCTTTATGAGTGATTGAAAAAACTCAAAGTATGGCCAAGAAACTTTACAATCACTCTATTGCAATATGGTTATGTAACGGTTACTTAATCAGGAAATGTAATACACGAATCATAGCGGTTATGTTCTACTGTTGAACACTCCCTTCCATGTATTACAATATAAAACATCTCCTAATCAAGCCCCTAAACTTTATGAATGAACTTAATATAAGTCATTCAGGGTCCAACCTTATGGATCCAATATGGATCACAACTTGATACATTAACTTTATGTGCACAATCATGTGAGTAAAATTACTGAAATGTCTAGACAATTAATATCAATATGGCAACACCTTTATGTGCTAATTGAGTAACCAGAGTTGAATAATAAATCAGCCGACAACTTAAAATTTCAACTCTATAACTTTATAATCAATAGCCACTTGTTGCAAATTGACAAAGAAAACTGTATGTCGAGTTTCTTATTCAACTATCAAAACAAAATGTTCAAAATGAACAATATAGTTGAATAACATAAATTTGGCTAATAACAAAATCGGCGAACAATATGCCAAATTATATGCCTGTGATACTATCATAGCATCCTTGGATTTCCCATTCTTTCAATGTATTGTAACAAACAGATAATTATCTTAAATGTGACAAGCTTATGTAATGAGCAATATTTTATATAACTTAATAAGAATATCATAATTTCAGTCACAAGAACATTGATAAAATGTTCTTTACAATCCTTCATTCATCTCTATGCAAATAATACAAGAGATTATAATTAAGACCCCTTTATATTGATATTCAAAATATAAAATTACTCAAAAGTCACTAACATCCTTTTGCCAAATTTTGCAAAATAAATATCAACATATGAGAGTAATAAACTTTATTTACTCCCACTGACCTTGAGGTATATAAATAAATAATGATGCACTTCAAAACAAAACGAAGAAATAACATCATAACTTTAGATATACCATTGGAAGAAAACAATTTCATACATTTAGAGAGTTTCATTATCTTGCAAAATGAATTATCAAAATATATGAAAACCTTTATACATGCACATGTATACCTCTCCATTATATATAATGCATATCAAATCATATTTTCATATCCATTAAAAGTAACTCTATATCAAAATGAGTTATAATGTCATGAATACTCCAATAGAATCCTTCATTAAAACTTAAAGTAAGTTTTCATGATAATGGATTCCATTTAAATAAAATTTTGAGAAATAAGTCTAACTTTACTAATCAACATTACTAGATAAAACATAATAACCTATATTAGTATGCACTAATAGAGGTTAACTCTAGTAATTTGAACAAGATTTAGACTTAACTCTAATCTCAAATAGAACACTGCTTTATGGCATCAAACCAAATATATGGAGTCTAAATTATTCATGACTTATGAAAAATATAATTGAACCAAATTTATTCTAACAAAAAAAAGTTAGAATATCAAAGGTATACGATCAGTAGAAGTGATTAAAACTCTAAATTCATAAAAAACCTATAACTCCAATTGTTTTTGAAATCTTTCATCAATGGAAAATAAAAAGAGTGCTCTTTATGTAGTTCTTCAAAGAAATCCTCATTTTGAGTTAAAAATAATATCAAATAAACAACCACTTATTATCATTATCCAATTTCATCAGTTAAGAGTTTTAAATTCCTTACCTCAATTGGAAACTTTCATATGTGTATTCATTACAGATGTGGTTTCCAAACATTCTTGTAAAGAAAACTCAAAAGAAACCTCATCTTATACACAAAAGTGGTTCTAAAACTCTTCCAAAGGTACATGTAACTTAAATTACAACTACGTTTGTTCTCACAATATTAATTATAGTTTCATTTTCTAATCTCACAGCATACTTTATGGTGAAAATAAACAGAATATCACCGAATATTCCTTTGCATCTTTTATTTCTTCCTTTCTCCTTATTATCAAACCTTCTAAAGTATCAAGTACTTCAATTTTATCAAACAAGGATAAGAAAAATACCTTATTGTGAATAATTTTCAATAAATGAGATAAGATACCTCTCACTATTCACGCAAGAAATAAAAGCATTAAAAAACACTTATGATCTCATGGAATTCAGAACTCATTTGACATTTTCAATAATCTTGATGGGTTTGCCTTACCTTATGCAATCCCAATAATTACTAAAAAGATCGAAGAAAATCTTGAACTTTAAGGATTTCTTTCGTCATTTAGTAATCTTTATGGAGATGTTTTACAACCTCCTATATATATATATATATATGTCAAAACAGATGAGTTTTAAATGATAACATAATACTTTATGCCAATTACATTATTATGTAGGATTAAAACTAATGTATGAGTGAGTTTGACTTAAATATTTGAAAAATATTTTCGAAATTCCAAATTGAAACAAGATTAAAGCAATTAAACTTTGAAATAAAATTTCAAAAAATAGTAGGTCATGAAATATATTTTTCAAAAATTAATATTTTAACATTGATTCTAAACTCCCACTCATCCAAATACATCCTAAATGGATGTTGCTAATAAAAATAAATTTTATTTTCTAAAAATCCTGCATAAAATTGGCGAATGAATTTCAAAATGAATTTTTTATGTTATCAAATTCTATAAAATAGACTACAAAATGAGATCATTTCCTCATGAGTCATTCAACAAATGAAGGTAAGTTTCTTTATAGCATTCCAAAATAATTCGTATGAAATACCATTAAACCACATTGGTATTTTCTTAATTGGAATACTTTACCCATTTATAAATAATTTCTTTTATCATAAGGCACAAATAATACTTTATGTGTCTTATATTGTTTCTTTTTCTCTTAACACACATGGTCAAAGATTCTATAATTGACCATTAATCTTTATGTGTGTATAAGCACGCATGCAATTATGAGCACACAAGAAAAGAGACCAAAAAGAGAATATCAATAATGACTCAAAATATAAAAATAAATGGATCATATAATCAAACATTGTCCTTTACTTTTGCACACTCCTACTATATTGTGCATGCCCAAAATTTTCATTGCAAAGGATGTCACAAAATAACATTGAAATTGTAAAATAAGAATTTTTTCCAAGCCATAATCAAGGAAAAAACATAATAACCAAGGATAAAGACATATTAATGCTATGAATCTCAAACCATCAGCTAATGAATCAACTAATGTCAATTCAAAAGTAAATTCTCGCATTTGATGGTCAAAACCACCAACCATAACAGAATTTACTAAAATAATTTATAATAAGACAAATCAACTAAACTGATAAGACAAATCATCCATACCTGTGGGCATATGATAATTTTCTAAATGTCTAGTATATAGTCTTATTTTAATTAATCTCATCAAAATAATAACCTCCCTGTGGGGCCGAGTTATTATTTCAATAAATTAATTTTCATTATTCTAAATGTCATCATTCAACCTCTTAACTTTATGAAGTTGAATTTGTCTTTATGTATCAAATGCTTAAAATGTTGTGGCTATTCTTAAGCATATGATACAAAATAAAATAAACTTGCATGATGACATTCAAGAATATTCTTAAATTTGTCAACTTATCTTAATGTTGACAAAACTAAAATAGTGTACATACAATAAATGAGGTGTATAATAAATATTTATTTTGATAATTATTAATCACGAAACTTAATGTAATTAATAATTCTTATTACTTTAAAATACTTGGGATGTTGTGGCTACTCCCAAATATATAACGTAATTGTATTTCTGATAAACACCTCCAAAATATCAACTATCATTATGTTGATAAGATTTTTGTATGTACACATAATATAATAAATATGCCTCTAAAATTATTTGTTACCTTATAGATGTCATTATTTAGTCACTAAAACTTTATGTGACTAAAATTCTTATATGTCAAGTATTTAAGATGCTTTGGCTACTCTTAAATAATTGACACAAATATAAATATTTTTTTATGGCATCACAAATAATTATTTGAAAAATCAACTTAACTGTATGTTGATTTACACAAAAATACATAGGGACATGAGATTTAATCATCATAACATATTTAATTCCATGACATTTTGTTTAAATATAGTCCAAAAATATAATGAAAAATGTCATTGAATTAAAATAAAATAAATCAACATCCCAAATTCAAAGAGACTTTATAGAGGCACTATTTAAAAATATCTTGATGCCCTAAAAGTTTAAGGCTTTAATGGAAGGAATAAAATATCCTTACCCTAAATTTATAATAAAATTTCTGGCATAAACTCGTAACCAATAATGAAGCATCAAAGATGTTCGGAAATCATGACTAGTTCATCAACTTGCAAATTCTCTAATTTGTTGTCTAAATTCTAATTAACAACAAAAACTTACTTTATTTGAAGGCAAAGAATAAGACAAAAATCTTCATAAAAGACTTCATAGTAACCGAACACAAACTAGTGAAATCTTTTGCAAAAATCATTGCCTTCATTGAAAATTTCAACGAAACCGAATAAAAATCGATAAAAGAATCACATAAGATAAAAGTTCAAAACTTTCGAATAAGAAAATTCAAGTCTTGAAAACAAAAGAATCATATGAGACTAAAACTCGAATCTTTTTTTTTTTTTTAAATTCACCAATGCAAATTGTTTTGAGGAGGCATGAGATTCAATGTTGCAGAGGCACATGAGGAATTTTACAAATGAGCTCAAGGCTCAAGTACGTGCACACGTTGTTCGAATTCCGCCACTCCTCATTACCAAACAATAAGGCTAAACCTGGCTCTGATACCACATGTTATAATTATAATATAGACATGAACCAAAATATGTCTTGCAGCGGAAAAATTAATTAAGATGCGTACCTTTAGCCAGTATTATTCAAGTAATTGTATAAAAATAATACCTTGATTTTAACTGCCTCGATTCCTCTGTATCTGTGTTGTTTTATATGAGAGTCTTCTAACCTATGCCTATCAATGTTAAAAAAAACTCTGGAACTGATGGTGTTACACATGCTTTATATAGGCTAGGCTAGGGACCCTCATATGATGGATACAAATTAGAGTTTCCTTCCATCAAAGAAACATCCGGAATATATTCCAAAATCATAACCAATAATATCTTCATTAATATTTACCTAATTTACTTATATGGGAGAAAATATGATAACTACTTATAATATGTGAGTCGCATTAAAGTCTTTTAATCAAGACCAAATTCTTACATACTTACCTGTTCATGCACCTTAAAGGTACTTCTATCATATGGTCATCTAATAATGATTTCCGAGTTTTTATTTTAAGCATGTATGATATTTATAATTTTATAAGGATAATGATTTTTCTTGCTTCTTGATTTGAAGTGATTTATCAACTTTCACTTTTTAAAATGTTAACAAAGTAACAAAATGAATAAAAATATTGAAAAATCACATCAACTTACAACAAATCTCTATCATTAAATCAAAGCTGGGGAAAGAGTTCAGGTCTAATAAGTTGTCCCTAAGAAGAGAATGTGATTTTCCAATTTTTTTCTATTTTCTCTGTTTCTTTTCAAGACGCAACGACCAAAAGAAGGTTATTTTTTATTTGATAAAAAGAAATTTTTTTATTTGACAAAAATAAAGTTGTATTAGGAAGAATAACGTTATTTTTTGGTAGTTTACAAGGGAGAATCCAAACAGAACGGAGTTAACCCAGGTAAAACTAAGAGGTGAAGAAAAAGTTACTGAGGAAGCAGTTGATGTTACCTTGAGAAGGGCGCTAAGGTTCTACTCAACTCTTCAGGCTGATGATGGACATTGGCCTGGTGATTGTGGTGGTCCTTTGTTTCTCCTTCCAGGCTTGGTAAAACTCTTTCCTTACTTTTTTTCCCTCAAAATTTTACTTTGGTTTTTTTTTCTAATACATTTTTTTATGTAGATTATAAGTTTGCAAGTGATGGGGATTGTGGAAACTATTCTATCAGAAGAACATCGAAGAGAAATTTGTCGCTATCTTTATAACCATCAGGTAATTAAAAATATAAAGAGCCATTTCCTTTCAATAAGAAACTGTGTTTTATCCTTTCTTGACATTCCAAAATCCAAACTACTAGGGTGAATTTTTCTTCTGATCTAGGGTTGCATAAATAGTTACTTTTTTTGGCAATTAATTTTACGTATATATAAATATTCTATATGTCACAAGTAAAAAGCTAATGCTCAATTTTAAATCAAAAGAGATTTATCACGTATATAATTAGTGCTTTAAAATTTTTGCTTCACTGGCTTTTGAAAATATTGTCTAGCAAGAGAGACAAGAAAAAATTAATATAATGTGGTTTTATTAGTTCAAAAGTGTTAACAACCATGCTGCAGAATGCAGATGGTGGTTGGGGATTGCATATTGAAGGCCATAGCACAATGTTTTGCACTGCTCTCAATTATGTTTCGCTGAGATTGCTTGGAGAGCAAGTAGATGGTAGAGATGGAGATATGGAAAAGGCACGAAAATGGATTATCGATCATGGGGGAGTCACTTTTATTCCATCTTGGGGAAAATTTTGGCTTTCGGTAAGAATTAATTTTACAATAGTTCACCATGAAATGGTCAAACACTCAGCATTTATAGATTTCAATTTGAATTTTTTTTTAACCTAGAACAATCAGTATTCTTATTAACTCTTGAGATGCTTAGCATTTATATTCGATTCAAGTTATAGGCGCAAAAAGGAAAGACATTACCCAAAGCTCCTGAACATTGCATCACAATTAAGAGTAAAATTTAGTTAGAAAAATCGAGACCAAGAAAAAATTATTAATAAGCTGATGGAAAAATTATTATATAGATATTATGCAGACTTTAATTTCATGTGATCTTTTAGAAATACAAAAGGTAGTTAATTAGATTTTGAAAATAAGGAGACGTGTTTTTTCGACTAAAAAAATGAATATTTGAACAAGCAGATGAATTATCAGAGCATGCATTTTTTCTTTCTATCAACCAAAAAATATATAAGTATTATTATTAGAATCCAAACAACCGTTCAATATAATTATCAGAAACATGGTTTTTTTTTTTTAATCTTTTTATACAATGTTTTAGGTTCTCGGAGCATTCGAGTGGAGCGGAAATAATCCTCTGCCTCCAGAACTATGGCTTCTTCCTTACTTTCTTCCATTCCACCCAGGTTTATTTCCTGCTTCCTTAAAACAATGTTATAAATATTCCATTTAGATAAAACTTGGACCACGAGGTGGGCAGGGTGGCAACTGCAACCCTTCAAAATGGAAAAATTGTAAATTTTATGTGGACTTCCTTTTGATTATTTTATTTTTTGTACCATCAAATAATAGAAAATTTTATTTTCACAAAAGCTAAAAAACAAATGTCAAAATAGTCAAGTTTCCTTTTCTACATGGTTTTCTTTGGAAATGAAACAAGGGTATAAGGCCGCGTTTTTTTTTTTTTTTTTTGGGAGGGGGTGGGATTGCTGTGGGGGTGAGGAAGCCATTTTTGTTGGGTAGTTTTCCATCTACTTTAAAATATATATCTAATTCTTTGGCCTGTTTCTTCAAATCTTGTCTCTGCTTTTGATTAAGAATGCTTCAATGTTCTAATAATTCTTAGTATTCTTGTGTTTTAATTTTAAGAAATTAAAGTGCTATTCGCTTTGTTACATAACTAGGATAGATGAAATATGAGATATATGATTAATTAATATTTTCTATTCTTTATATGAAATAGTCGCAAAGGTAAACTTTTTAAATTATATATGTGAATATATATTATATTGATATATGTAAAAATTTTTCAGGTCGTATATGGTGCCATTGTCGAATGATTTATCTACCTATGTCTTACCTTTATGGGAAGAGGTATGTGGGGCCTACTAATGCTACTATTTTATCACTTAGAACAGAGCTCTACGAATTGCCTTACCATCTCATCGATTGGAACCTAGCCAGAAATCAATGTGCTAAGGTTTGATTGCTTTTTCAATGATATATATCAAAATTTACTGCCCTAATTTAGTGTCACACTTCCTTTTTGTTGCGAGGTCTAAACTGTCACACTTTAAAAGATAGTTTTATTTGCATTTTCTGAAGTATTGAAATGGACCTAAAGATAACAGACCCTGTGTTATCTGCAATTAGTTGGCATACTACCTTTCTTGAGAAAATTAATATATCCACTAACCCCTTATTGGCAAATGTATGAAAATTGACAAATGTTTCATATTATCGTTTAGTTAATTTGGTTGATCATCCTTTGAGATGGAGGGAAGTGGGCAACACGGCACTACTATACGATGCAATTGCAGGGTTCTTGATTTTTTACAGTGACCACCACAAGTGATGGAATGCAACTTGTTTGTTGCGGGTGGAGATAGCCAAAGAATGACATTGTGGCATCTGAATTTATTGATAATTGGGTTTCATAGATAAATCTTGGACATAATAGCCTTAATATGTACATAAATTTTCCTTTTGCTTACCAATTCATTTGATTCTCCTAGTGGACACGAAAATTAAGTTACCACACAATCCTTATCTATACACGTACAAAGTCGTAAAGAAGTGAATGTATCAGAAAAATGATGTATCATATATAGTGAATAATTAAATTTAAAAAAATGTTCTTACATAAAAGATGCAACCACATATATACTTGCTATATGTGCTTAGGAAGATATAATAGAACTTTTCTTCCCAACATTTTTTATTAGCACTCAACAGTTCAATATCATGAATTACTTTTATTGCTTAAAACTTCCTATTTTTGCCAGCATTAGATTCTAATTAATGCATGCAGGAAGATCTATATTATCCACATCCATTGGTACAAGACATCCTCTGGGCTGGTCTGCACAAGGTTGCAGAACCTCTTCTCATGCAATGGCCTCTCTCTAAATTGAGGCAAAGGGCTCTAAAAGTTGTAATGCAGCATATTCATTATGAAGATGAAAGTACTCATTATGTTTGTCTTGGACCTGTCAATAAGGTATGTTCTTTTTCCTTTCTGGGCTTGAATATCATTAACAACGCAAACAAGCATTTTTTCTTTGAGCTCAAATATCAATAGAGAAAAGATACCATTTCTTTTTTCTTTAATTTGTTTTACTCTAAAACAAGTTGCTGTTAGTCTCTTGGCAAAAAAAATTCTGCTTTGAGATGTTTTTGTTAGCTTTTTTCTAGTTTTATTTTAGCCTAAAAAAGCCGAAAATGTTATTCAAAAAATTTCTTTTGTTTATCAACTTGTTGTAATGGAATGCAATGGTAATATTTCCCATAGCTGTTAGATCAACAAGTTTTTCAGCAGCTTAAGGAAAGCAAACGCCTGTGAGAATACTAGTATTTATGTTTCCCATTCATATTTGCGACTCCCTCTATATTGTCAAGTAATCAGAACAAAATCTGAAATATCTTCTTGAACAGGTGCTGAACATGGTTTGTTGTTGGCTAGAGGATCCGAATTCAATAGCAATCAAACAACACCTTTCAAGAATCAAGGATTACATGTGGATGGCTGAAGATGGCATGAAAATGAAGGTTTTGATTAGAAACTTGTGATCAATTGTGTTGTTTTCATTTTAACTTAAATCATTGGGGAATAAAGAATAGAAATGCGTCTTTATTCAAGCATCTTTTACGGGTTTGTAATACTGTGGATCCTAAATGAATGACAGGGAAACAGTGGATCTCAGTTGTGGGATGCTGCATTAGCAGTTCAAGCAATTGCTGCAACCAATCTCTCTGATGAGTACGGTTTGATGCTGACGAAAGCTCACGAGTTTCTGAAACTGTCACAAGTAATTGATTCGAAATCCAAGATTCTTTCTTCTTGTATTCAATGGTTTCTCGGAATTTTTTGAGTAATTTCTTTTGTTATTCCATTTTGTCTAAAGATCAAGGAAAATAGTTCAGGTAAACTTAGTTCTTGGTATCGCCATATTTCTAAGGGTGGATGGCCTTTCTCTACTTCAGACCATGGTTGGCTGGTGTCTGATACCACTTCAGAAGGCCTCAAGGTCAGAATTTTTCACAAGTACAAAATGAAATGTAACCTTGGCACTAGAACTACATGTATTGCAACAAAATTTTTCTTGTCATGACTAGTTTACTTATGGTTGTTGGAATTAATTTATCTTCACTATAAAGAACCAAAAATGGAATCGTATCCTTGTTTTCTCTTTGAATAAATTTGAACTATACAGAGTTCGAATAATGATAAAAAAGAATCTACCAGCAGGCTTTCAAGTTTCTAGAAACAACTTGGTCTTGTAGTAATTCAATGTGATCTAGAGAGAAGTTGAATCCTTATATATGTTGTGTTTGTCTCCTTACCAAAAGGTTTTACTTTTTTGTTCTTTTTTGTGTCAAGAAATATAATATAAAGCTCCCTTGCAGGCAGCATTACTGCTATCTAAGATGGCAACTGATGCAGTTGGAGAAGCAATAGAACAAGAAAACCTCTGTGATGCTGTTGATTTGATTTTGTCTTATCAGGTCTTTTGCTAATCTCAAATCATCTAGAAATGTCCTTTCTTTGTATATTATAACTTCACAAAGTTAGGCTTACGAATTGTAAATAAATCTTCTTTATAAAAGAGAATAACAGTATAAAAATCTAAAAATTCATTTCATATTCAAATTAATATTGCAGAACAATAATGGTGGTTTTGCTTCGTATGAGTTAACGAGATCTTATGCATGGTTGGAGGTAATGGAAATGCAAACTTGCACAAAATCTTCTGAATAATATTCTATAAGTTTGATCTTCCTTGTTTCCCTTGCAGATAATTAATCCAGCAGAAATATTCGGAGATATAATGATCGATTACCAGTACAATCACTCACACACATTTTCTGTTCTGCTATAATCAATGCTACTGAATTATAGTTCAATCGATTACCAGTACAATCACTCCATTTCTTGTTAAATTTTCTTCCTTTCGTGTTTCAGATATTGATTTATTGTTATAGGTATGTAGAGTGCACCTCAGCAGCAATTCAGGCTCTTAAATCATTCATCAATTCACATCAAGGCTATCGAAGAAACGAAATAGAAGCATGTATTGAGAAAGCTCTCAACTTCATTGAAAGTATGCAGCTTCCTGATGGCTCATGGTAATTTGTTCTCTTTTTTGGAAAATTATTTTAGATTTATTGAAACATGCAAAGAATAAGAGTGGTAATGACAATCATACAAATCAGTCTAGATCAAGAAAGCAAGAAGAAAGAACCAAAATAATTGGTCCAGAACATTTGAGGAAAATCCCTCCATTCAAAACCAATTTTAAGTCCAAATTTTCATCAATTAGAATACAAAATATCAATTACTAGAAATGGAGATTGAACTAAAATTTGAAACTCGCTTGTTGTTATGTTATCTTTAATGTTGCTTAAAAGCATGTTTTGAATCCTGACCAAGGTATGGATCTTGGGGAATCTGCTATACATATGGCACTTGGTTCGGCATAACAGGCTTGGTAGCAGGAGGAAGAACCTATGAGAATAGTCATAGTATTAGAAAAGCTTGTGATTTCCTACTATCCAAGCAACTTTCTTCTGGTGGTTGGGGTGAAAGTTATCTTTCTTGCCAAGACAAGGTAAAACTTCCACCATAGTGTCTACATTTCTTCAGATGAAAGAAATTTTCTTATTTAAATTCAATTCAAAAAAGGTTATGTGTTTGGGCATTCCTAGGATTGTAATTGGTTTCATATGACAGCAAAGAATCTTAATTTGAAATTTTCCTTCATCCAAGGAAAAATAAAAATATTAATTTTTTTTGTTAGAACTATTTACTAACTTTGGTTTTTGTTACGTCTATTTAGGTTTATATAGAACTTGAAAGGAGAAAACCACATAACGTAAACACTGCATGGGCCATGTTAGGTCTTATTGAAGCCGGACAGGTGACAATTTCATAATTTCTCAACCTTAGACTAAAGTTTTGTTCTTGGTTGCTTAAAGAATCTACTTTTAAGGAATAGAGAAGAAGGACTAAATTTTAATAGACAAATTACACTAGAAAGATGAAACAAAGCTGCTTTCTTGGTTTTGAAACACAAGTACTATAAATACTGATAGGCCAAGAGAGATCCAACCCCCCTGCACCAGGCTGCAAAACTGTTGATTAATTCGCAAATGGAAACTGGAGACTTCCCACAAGAGGTATTACGTTTGTTTCCATATCCAACCCTCCCCTTGCACTCTCCCCTAAACTACAAAGAAAGACAGATACACAATGGAATGCAACTCAAACTTGCTTACCAAAATTTAAATTTGTGCCTAACTTTTGAAAGTTTTGGCAGGAAATTGTAGGAGTTTTCAACAAAAACTGTATGATAAGCTACTCAGCATACAGAAACATTTTCCCTATATGGGCACTTGGGGCATACCTCAATCAAGTATTGCTACCTGCTGGAAGGTTATAAGAGCATTTTGCTTGTACAAAATAAAAGGGCTACAGTTTAAGAATTTACACCCAAACCCAGCCTCCCCAAAAAAAGACAATATTTTAAATTATGTATTGACACTGATCAATTCATAGATTAATGTCTGAATAGTTAGTTAACATATACCTATGTTCATTCTTGTTTACCAAGAGGCAACTGCCAGAAAAAGCAGCAGAATAATTTCTCAACAACTAAAGCAATTCACTGTATAAAGGATATAGACATTAAAAAGACATCAGGTTTTTTTTCTTTTTTCCTCCTAGAAGCTCTTGGTAAAAATGCTAGTAAGGCAGAAGGAATAAGATTTTTTTTCATGGGCTAAGGACAAGTCAAAAAGTTTCAAAGAAAACTTGGATTGGTTTTTTAACAAAAAATACCTGACATTTTTCTCATTTTTTTCACTTTGGGTTTTACTTCTTCTCTCACAAACAATTCACTTTTACAATTCCTAATACAACTCAACAAAAAAAAAATCAATCCAAATATAAAAATTTAAACAGAAGGGAAGTTTGGTCATGAAGGTTTTTTCTTTTTTTAAAAAAATTAGGATGTTGTTAATTCTCCATATTTGTTTTAGATCTTTTAAATTTTGAACTATCCTCAAAAATTGGATTCTTAATAATAATTAAAAATAGCAGTCAATTGGGTATCGTTTTTTAATTTATTATAATATTATTTCCTTTGTTTTGATAAAAATATCTTAACAAGTGGTCATGTAAGTGTTATTGTGACAATCCCTCTTTAGTAGTTAATAACAAAATTTGACTTAGGGTAAATTTTAATACATTTTGAAAGTTTGACACTGCATATTTCTTCTTTTTTATTCAAGAGATAAAATAAAAAATTTGAAGGTTCACAACATATTTTACCCTTTTTGAGTGAAGAAATAAATAATTTCCAAACAAGAACTAATTTTAATAAATTTTTAAAATTTGTTATTCATAAAATCCCATGGATATAATATATAATCGCACAAAAAGGACATATCTATAAATTTATTTCTTAAGTCAAATACGAATTTTTAGGTTGAGATGGAAACATTTCTTTTTTAAAAAAAAACAATCTCTAGAGCGTAGGGTCCGAACCAATCTAAATGAGATCAATGCAGCAAAAGTCCTAAGTCCAAAGCTTAGCTCTAAGCCTAGTCCATTATTAACTTGCCATTTTCTTACAAGTTATAAAGCACATTACATATATTCATCAAAAAACGGAAAATATAAAGTACATTACATATAAACGCACATACAAATTTGTTGTCAGATACTAAAAAAATTGATTATCAGACATACAAACATACAAACTAAAGTCTGGTGTAATTATGTTCATTATTGATTCTTAATTCGTTTTTGGTGATATCTGCACTAGTAGTTGTTTGTTATGTTAATTAACTATGTTTTTTAGACATCAACTATTAATAACTAGTTAATTTTTTTCTTGCATTTCCTTTTTTCAGTTTTGATTGGAAGTTATTCAGTTTTACCTGTTTTTGGTTCAAAAGAACATTTTTAGTTTGTTTACTTTTTTATATGTTGAGGATGAAATGAGTTTAAATAAGTCCCTTATTGTTTGTGAATTGATTCTAAGATGTTGAAAATATTGGATTTCTACTTATATACCTTTTTGCTAAAATGCTTGATAATAGCTTAACTTCTGGAAGCAGAACTTCTCAATTTGTTTTAATTGTCTTTCAAATTTGTAGCTATAGAAATAGATCATTTTATCACTTGGGAAAATTTGTAGCTATATATTTTTTTTCATCTGGTCTGGCTCATGGGTTTCTTTAAACAAAGATAGAAGAAGTAGAAGAATTATAGACTCATGGCTTCCTCACCTACATAAGCTTTTTCTCATATCTAGGTATGTATAGGCTTCATGCTAATTATGGGACGGTTCTTGAATAATCGGGACTTCATCTTAATTACTTCTATACATCATGTTATATAAAATTTATTTTTATGAATAAGTTTAAGCAGCTACCTGAACTTGTGGTTTCTTGGTAACCTGCTGTAACTTTGTAAAAGAAAGATTAAGAATTTGTTCGTCTTGCAATTAGATAAGAACTTCTATATGAATTATGTGGTTCTGTTCTCTTTGTTCTTTTGATTTTCCCAGAAGTTCATCTCTAGGTTCTTTCTTATTCATGAGCTTTTTCCTAGAGGAACCTTTACGAAATTAACATTGAATAAATTGCCAAGTTATGGACCAGTAGATACTGTGGCTCCTTTTTCAAGGCGACTGAATCTCTGCCAGTTAGATATGCATATGGTGTTGAAAACTGATAGTGATTTGAAGAATTGCAAACATGCAGTACCATGCAGTTAACAGAGCAGGAAGAATTGCAAGCATGCAGTAACATCTCAGGAATGCAGATTGAAGTTTGATCACATACACGTGCAATGGTACATGCAGAAGCTGGATTGAGCTATTAAAGTATCAAAGATGGAATACAAGTGCAATGCAGGAGCAGAATTCCAAGCATAGCTGTATGCCAGCTCAGCTCAATAGATTGCCAGTTGCTCAATTGGGAAGTCGGTGCTGACATGGATTAGCTTAGAAGAAAGTCGGTTATTTATGTATTTTTACTTAGCATTTGTATATAAATACTTGTAATCCTTTGTACAGAAGTAGAGAATTCAATTCAATCTTTTCTTCTAATGCAATATTTCTCTTTCTATTGTTCTTCTTCTTGAGTGTTTGCATTAGAGAGCAGAACATCGAGTTCTTCATTTCTCTGACTTTATCAATTGTTTTCTTCTTGAATTCATCATTGAACTCAATGTGTAGAGCATCGTGTTCATTATTTCAAGCCTAACTTCATTGCAGAAGATTGTATTCATCAGATTGCTGGTTTTCAACATGGTATCAGAGCAAATGTTTGCTTCTGTTGCTAGTTTCGATTGATCTGTTTTCTGTTGCTGATTTCAATTGATCTATTGTTCTATTCAAACTTTTGATTTTTACCTCTGTGAATTTGATGAAATAACTATGGTGACACATGCCGAGCCAATTCCAACCAATCATATGTACCTCAATCCAAATGACAATACAACTCAACCACTAGTACAACCTGTGCTCACAGAAAAGAATTATCATTCCTGGAGTCGTGCTATGAAGATGGTAAACACAGTCGAGGAGTTCAAGGAATTTCACACTTTGGCAGCAGGTAAACACAGCCGTCCTCTATTGGCTTGTGAATTCTATGGATACAATAATAGCACAAAGTGTGATGTGGTTGGATACTGCAAAAGAAGTTTGGGATGATTTGTATGATAGATATTCCAGTGGAGATTCATATCACTTGTCTGATCTCATAGAATACATTCATAATGTGAGACAGGGCAACAAAACTGTGAATGAATATATACTCATTTGAAAATACTTTGAGATGAGTTGTCTGTTCTCAGACCTTTGCCTAAATGCATTTGTGAGACTTGCTGTAAGTGTGGAGCAATTAAACAGATGAGGGAGTATTATGATACGGAATGTGTGATAAGATTTTTGAAAGGATTGAATGATCAATTCAATAGTATAAAATCACAGGTTCTTGTTATGGAGCCTTTACCTCTGGTTAGTCAAGTGTTTTCTACTGCTATTAAACATGAAAGACAACTGAATTACACTTCCAATCAAAATCAAGAGATGCAAGTGATGTTGACTCGGCCTATAACTAAGTCAGTAAATAAGGAAATGCAAAATAAGGAAGTTGTTGGTACTCGTTTTGGTAGAAATATCAAGTATGAAATAAATGCTGCAATAGAAAACAACCGAAGAGGTTTTGGACAGAAAAATATTATTTGTACATTCTGTGAAAAATCAGGTCATACAGTGGATAAGTGCTATAGGAAGCATGGATATCCTCCAAATTTCAAGTTTAAGACTAGAGAAGGAGGTTTCAATGGCAATACAAATGCAGACAATAGAAAATATGGTGTTGGCGGTGTTTCCAAAAGGAATGTTGCTATTAATCAGACCATTGGTGTAACTGGTGTAGAAATTCCAAAATGTTCAAATGCAGGAATTACTCAGGAGCAGTATCTTAACTTGATGAACATGCTTAAAAGCAATCAATTGCAAGGTGCAGAGACTGTTTTGAATCAGTCTCATGGGATTAACCAGGCTACTGTATTGACAGCCAACTATGACAAGCCAGTCAATTACACAGGTATGATTTCTTATGAAACTAAAAAGCATTGGATTTTGGATTCAGGAGCTACAGATCATATAGTATGTTCTTTGACATTCTTTACTTCTTTGATTCCTATTCAAATTGTCTTTGTTAAGCTGCCCAATAATCAAACAATTCATGTTACTCATAAAGGTCAAGTTGTTCTTTCTAATCAATTAAAGTTATTTGATGTTCTCTATATTCCTTCCTTCAAGTACAATCTAATCTCAGTTGATAAGCTGATACAACAAATCATTGCAACATTTTCTTTCATTCTGTTGGTTGTCTTATATAGGACAATATAACTCTGAAGAAGATTGGTTCAGCTAAATGCTGCAACGGTTTGTATCATCTTGAAGTCAATTGTGATATACCAATACATCAACTTCATGATTCTCTTCCAACAAGTCAAGTTTCTGATGCTTCTTTTTCTGATTCTCCTGTTTCTGTTTTTCATTCTTGTTCTAGTTCTGCCAGAACTGTCAATTGGCATTTTAGACTAGGTCATCCTTCTAATCAAAGATTGCAGTTATTAAAGGGCATTTGGCCTGATGTTTATGTACCAAATGACTGCAAATGTACTGTTTGCCCTCTGGCAAAACAGAAGAAACTCTCTTTTCCCTTGAAGGAGTCTACTACATCTAGATGTTTTGAAATCCTCCACATGGATATTTGGGGTCCTTACAAACATAAAACTATATATAAACAGAAATATTTCTTGAGTATTATTGATGATTTCAGTAGATATATTTGGATGTTCCTGATGAAAGATAAATCAGAAGTTAGGAAACTTGTTCAAGATTTTTGTGCCTTTGTTTCAACTCAATTCTCAAAACCAGTTTAAATAATTAGAACAGATAATGGTTCTGAGTTTCATATGCCTATGTTTTTTCAGTCAAAAGGCATAATTCATCAGACATCTTGTGTTGAGACACCACAACAGAATGGATTAGTTGAAAGAAAACATCAGCATATTTTGAATGTTAGTAGAGCTTTAAAGTTACAGTCTAATATTCCCATATCTTACAGGGGTTTTTATGTTCAACATGCTGTCTATCTCATAAACAGACTTCCTACCCCAATTCTACATAATAAAACTCCTTATTCCATTCTTTATGGTAGAAATCCTTCTTTTATCAATCTCAAAGTTTTTAGTTGTTTAGCATTTGCTTCAACTCTGTAATAAGGTAGGTCAAAGTTTGATCCAAGATCTAGAAAGGTTGTTCTATTGGGTCTTTTTTCCACTAGTAAGGGTTACATACTTCTAGATTGGTCTTCCATATTCATTTTTCTGTCCAGAGATGTTATATTCCATGAAGATGTTTTTCCTTTCAATGATCAATCTTCTAAATATTGTTCTTCAGATTCTTCCAATTCTGTAATTTCTTCTATTCCTTTGGGCATTTCTCTTCTTGAATCTTCTATTTCAATACCAATTGATGTTACTATGCCTTCTGAAAATACTTCTTCTCCCATATCCACAATTGATAATCATGTTCTTAGAAGATCTCAAAGATCTAAAATCACACCAGTCTATCTCAAAGATTATGATTGCAATACAATTCTTACTACTCCTCATACTCTTGACAAGCTTATGTCATATGATTTGTTATCTCCTGCTTACAAATCCTTTGCATTGAATGTTTCATTGAATATTGAACCTAAATGTTATGAAGAAGCAACAAAAGTTCCAGTTTGACAGGAGACAATGAGAAAGGAGATTGAAGCACTTGAAAGTACTAATACATGGTCTCTGGTTTCTTTACCCCCTAGAAAACAACCTATAGGTTGTAAATGGGTATACAAAACTAAATTTCATTCTGATGGTACTGTGGAAAGACACAAGGCCTGGTTGGTAGCCAAGGGTTATACCCAGCAATTAGGAGTGGATTACATAAAGACATTTTCACCAGTGGCAAAAATGACTACTATTAGAATAGTGCTATCTGTTGCAGTGGCGAAGGGTTGGTTTTTACATCAATGTGATGTCAATAATGCTTTTCTACATGGTGATCTTGAAGAGGAAGTTTATATGGTTCTTCCCCCTGTTTTTGATGCTGGAAATAAATCAGTAGTATGCAAGTTAAATAAGTCACTCTATGGACTTAAACAAGCTAACAGGCAGTGGAATGCCAAACTGGCTTCAGCATTGCTCAGTCTTGGTTTTACTCAGTCTAAGAGTGATTATTCTTTGTTTGTGAAAGCAGATGTGATATTTCATATTTGTACTCCATATAATTATCATTTTGAGCTTAAATTTATGTTAAATTTTGGTGTTTTAATCACCATTTATACTCCCTTTATCTCTTATTTACTTTAGGAGAGATTATTGAAGATTTGGAATTGCATGAAGCAATCAAGAAGATTTTGTACAATGAAGAAAAAAAACAGAGAAATGCAGAGGAAAAACTGTCTGATAGAGAAATTTCCAGTGGGATTTTGACCTCCATGAAGATTTCAAATGGAAAAATGATCTTCTAAATCATTATAGAGGAGATTCTGAAGTTTCCAGAATTGTAACATTTACATCAATCCAAATTCGTTTGATCACCCTACATACAGTGCAAAGTCAGTAATTCTGGATTTGGTTCCAGTTTTGATACATTGTGGTATAATTACCATATCTGGAGTTATAGATGTCCAATGGAGATTATTCAAAGCTCTGTAGAAACATCAGAGTATTAGCTACAACTTTTATGAAGAAAATAAAATCTAGATCGTCCTATTTAATGCTCTGAATGCACCAATAATCCAAACGATACCGTTTTGGCAGAAACAGAATTTTCTGCAATTGTTGCTTTCTTTTTGGGAGGTATATATATACCCTTTTAGGGCATTTGAAGGGGGAGGCCGTCTAGGGTTCCATAGAGGAGAAAAATAGAGAGAAAACATCCCAAAACCTCTCCCAAAATCATCAATCTTTGCAAGAGAAAACAAGAGAGAAGATCAAATCTTTGAAGAAGGAGAACATCAATCTTGAAGATTCAAGCTCAAGAACACAACTTTCCACAACCAAGTTGGAGAACTCCCAGCCTTGAAGAAGAGAAGATTTGAGCCTTGAAAATGAGCAATTCTTACTCTTTCTTTATTACTTTATGTTCTTTGAATTGTAATATGTTGATGAGCTAAATTATTGAATACTTGGATGGTTATGAACCCTAGTTATTATCTATGTGAATGATTGGTTTTCTTGGTTGATTAAATTCCGAATTCTTGTGGATTGTTTGTGGGTTTGATTGTTTGAATTGACTCAGCTATTAATTGATTTATAATCTGGATTTATTCACTTGGAATTGAGAAAGGAAGGGTGAAATAGACCATATACAAACAATGGGGATGATTAGGTGACTAGAGATAGAAATCTCAACATCTTCTTGGTAATTAGAGAAATCTAATTTGGAGGTTTGATTGCTTGAATTAATTCAGTTGTTGATTGACTCATAATCTGGATTTTTCACTTTGAATTGAGAAAGAAATGGTGAAATAGACCATACACAAACAATGAGGATGATTTAGGTGACTAGAGATATGAACATCAACATCTTCTTGGTAATTAGAGAAATCTAATTGGAAATTCACTAATGTAAATGCATTTTTAGGTTGAATTGGTTAGGAAGATATTTCAACCAATTAATCTAAAAGTTAGAGATAGAGTGAGTTCTAATTTAGGAATTTCATCAAACATAAGAAGAGGAATTCATTAACCACGGGACTTTTCTATCACATAGGTAATTCTAGGGGGATTTTCCATTCAATTATTATTCTCTCAATTGAAATTTTCTCTCGTAAACTAAAATTTACATAAACTGAATTTTTCTGTTTAAGTTATATTTTTATTCCTAGTTGTTATTTCAATCATTTTCACAAGCAAATTTGATAAACTAAACAATAGAGTAGAAAGTGAGTAATGGTAATTGATCATCCCCGTGGATACGACATTTAAATTACTTGTCATTATACTAATCAAAATGATAGGTGCACTTGCCTAGTGTTTTGTGTGCAAATTGTTAGAGATTGTGATAAAATTTAGTATAAGGGCATGCAAAACAACACAACAAGATGACAAGGTTTTTATTGGATTGCTGGTTTATGTGGATGACATTGTACTTACCAGCAATGATCTAGATGCCATTAAAGGTGTCAAAAATTTTCTGCATGCTCAATTCAAAATCAAAGACTTGAGAGAATTGAAATATTTTCTAGGATTGGAAGTGGCAAGAAGCAGTAAAGGGTTTAATTTGTCTTAGAGGAAATATACTCTGGATGTGTTAGCAGAATTTGGATTCTTGGGTAGTAAACCAGTAGCTACTCCAATGGAAGCTCATGTTAAGTTAGAGCATAATGATTTAGCTAGTTTGTCTAATCACACTACTTACAGGAGTCTTATTGGAAAGCTGCTATATCTAACTATCACACGGCCTGATATTTGTTTTGCAGTTCAACAATTAAGTCAATTTCTTGACAAGCCTACTATGAATCATTTAAAGGCTGCACATAGAGTCTTGAGATATTTGAAGAAAGCTCCAGGCCAAGGATTGATTTTTCCAGTAGTTTCTGATTTACAGTTAAAGACATTTGCAGATTCTGATTGGGCAGGTTGCATAGAGACCAGGAGGTCTGTTACTGGTTTCTGTTTCTGTTTCTTTTTAGGGGGTGCATTGATTTCCTGGAAATCTAAGAAACAATCCATAGTTTCTAGAAGTTCTGCAGAGGCAGAATATAGAGCTTTGGCTCATGTAGTATGTGAATTACAATAGTTATCTTACATCTTGCAAGATTTGCTTATTCCTATTTCTGATGTTGTTCCTCTTTATTGTGACAATCAAGCAACTATTCATATTATGGAAAATCCTGTATTTCATGAGAGAACTAAACACATTGAGCTTGATTGCCATTTTACCAGAGAAAAATATCAATCTAGACTGGTTAAGCCTTTGCCAATTTCTTCTTCATTACAACTAGCTGATATTTTCACCAAGGCTTTGCCTTCTCCTCAATTTTCTCATCTGGTTGCTAGTCTTGGTTTGCAAAATATATATCCCAGTCCAAATTGTGCTGGGGTGTTAGTGATTTGAAGAATTGCAAACATGCAGTAGCATGCAGTTAACAGAGCAGGAAGAATTGCAAGCATGTAGTAACATCTCAGGCATGCAGATTGAAGTTTGATCACATGCACGTGCAATGGTACATGCAGGAGCTGAATTGAGCAGCAATCAGCTACACGCAGAAGCTGGATTGAGCTATTAAAGTATCAAAGATGCAATACAAGTGCAATGCAGGAGCAGAATGCCAAGCATAGTTGTATGCCAGCTCAGCTCAATAGATTGCTAGTTACTCAATTGGGAAGTTGGCGCTGAAATGGATTAGCTTAGAAGAAAGTCAGTTATTTATGTAGTTTTACTTAGCATTTGTATATAAACACTTGTATTCCTTTGTACAGAAGTAGAGAATTCAATTCAATCTTTTCTTCTAATGCAATATTTCTCTTTCTATTGTTCTTCTGCTTGAGTGTTTGCATTAGAGAGTAGAACATCTAGTTCTTCATTTCTCTGACTTTATCAGTTGTTTTCTTCTTGAATTCATCATTGAACTCAATGTGTAGAGCATTGTGTTCATTATTTCAAGCCTAAATTCATTGCAGAAGATTGTATTCATCAGATTGCTGGTTTTCAACATATGATTCTCCAAAATTAGCTTAATTGGCTGTAAAAGTTCCTTGTTTGATGATACATTTCTGGAAAATGATAAATGTGTGCTCCTGCTTATTGACAAGGTCTTCCAAATAACTTTTAGACCTTGAGGGTAATATCAGATTGGACCAAGGAGTTTAAACCTCCTAATTATTAAGAAGAACTGCATGTTAGACACCAGTAGAAGAATAGGCAATGACAACTTAGTATTCATTTGCAAGCAAGAGCCCTTAAAATTTCATTTTGACTTGCAAGATAACATATATATATATATATATATATATATATATATATGTAGGCAAAGTCCTAGTATGAATATGGAATAATCTAAACATAAAGGAAAGTTTCATTGTGCATCATTAGATGGAAAATCAAAAAGGTAAACATCAGAAAAAATAAAGGAGTGAAATTTTGTTGATGAAGAGAGCTGGAACTATGGTCCTTCCATTACTTTATCAATTTTATCTTAATCTAAGCTTTAAGAGTGATTGTTAGAGATGTTTTATGAGAAAATTGCCGAAATGTTAGTGCTTCATACTCCCGATGATTAAAATGGCCTAGGTTACACAAAGTTGGTCCAAGGCTCACACGAATGTGAGGAAGCATTTAGAGTTAAAAGCTCTGTTAGTATTTGAATGCTGGGGGAACAAATTCTGGATTTCCAATGCTTAATATTCTGATGGATAATTCTTCGAAATGCACATCGACTAGTGCCAGCATACAGAAATCAGAATATGAGAAACCCAGTGGAAGGGGGAGAAGATACTGTTATGATAATGGCGTAGGGTTGAGAAGAGTAACAAGATGTGCAATTTTTCTTGATTGAGAGTGTTGGTTTTATTAGGGAAAATATCAAGTCCTTAATGCCTCTCAGAAAGGCAAGGCATGTTTTTGCAATCTTTCTTTTATCAATTTGGTTCAGGTCTTGAAAACAATATAATTTTAGTATAATATTAATCAAAGATGTCCCAATCCTAAAAGCAATGGAGAAGATAACTGCAATTTTGAAATTTTCTGAGCCTTTGGATGGTCACTTCCAAATCTTTCCATGGTTTTCTTGAGGTGGAATAGTACTTAAAACCCATGCACACAAGGGTTCTAATTTTGAGTTTTAACTCCTTCTACCCTGTTTTTCCTTCCCTACCCACCCCTTTATTTTTCCCTCTGCTTTGGGTAGTGCATTCAAATGATTCTTTCCCCTTGTATGTTCCTTCTATCAATTCGGCTCACAAGGTTTCTCATCAAACTTCAGACATGATCTCCGGTGGATCTCTGATTAAATAATTATGTTGACTGTTGATTGACCGGCTTCTAACATGTTAATTCACTCTAATCTGGACTTTCTAAATCACATTTTGTTAAACAAAATATATTAAGAATGTCTGTTGATAATTTTTGTCTGATATTGTTTGGATATCTGAGAAAGTATCATAATCCCATTTTTGTTTTAGTTTTCAATAAGTCTTTCCGTATCAGCAAGTAATTAAATTACCTTCATCTTTTTACTTGTAGGATTTGGTTTGTCTGGATGTGATTTGGAGGCTGAGTAAACAAATTTGTAATTTTTCTGTCTTCAGAAAATCAAAATCTTTATATATTAAATATTAAAACTATTTTTGAGTTTGACAATCCTCTGATTTTTCTGCTTAAATCTGGATTTAGTTGAAATATGATATTATAAATATTTAAAGTTGTTGGTGGTCAAGATAAATTGTTCTTTTATGACACTTAACAAATCTTGTCCTTCATGTTGGGCCAGGTTCCGTTGTTGGAGTTTCGTGCAGGTAAAATGCTCATCGAGGGAACACGTGTTATTCCGGATACAGGTCTCATTCGATTAGGAAGGGTACCGCTGCTTGGATGAAGAAAACAAAGTCAATTTCATCACCTGATTCACTTGTTTTTTAGTTTTTGAAGCCTAAATTTTGTTTCAGAATTGGTGTTAAGCTATTTGTATTGATAAAAGTATGATGATGTGAAATTTACAAAGGTACAAATGTTAAATAATAAAAGTATGAGGATGTTGAAAAATTAATTACTAATAAAATAATAATAATCCCCCTTATTTTTTTTAAAATTAATTCTTAACTTGGTTAATGGTAATATTTATAATTATAAATTTGAGTTTCTAACTTTAATTAATAAACTATGATTTTAATTATCAAAGTCACAAATGACTCTATAAAATTTTCGCTTTTGTTTCCTACTCATTAGAAGGCACATAAAGAAATTGAATCTATTTATATTCAATTTTGTTATTACAATGATCTAATTTAATTTAAAACTTCTCAGTCACTAGAATAAATTTAAAAATATACAAAAATTAGCTAAAAATTTGTAAATATTAAGAACAATAATGACAATTAACTAAAATCGAGAACAAAGAAACAATCTTTAATTGAAATCAATCAAATTTATAAGAGTTTCTACTTTCATTGAAAGTTTTAGTCACAAAAGATTTAACTACTTATGATCTAAATATTTAAAGTAACGAATTTAACTAATATAAAGAAAATAAAAAAGAAAAACAAAAGAATAGCAGAGCCTCCTGCAATCAAATTCCAAGCCCTATATTCTTCTCTTCGGTCAACTCTTCGTTTCCTTTGTCTCCTCTGTTTTTTAAACTTTTTTTCGGTCTCTGCCGTTTTCTTCCTTCCCCTTTGCCGCAAGACCTTTGCCATCTGTATATAGGTTCACTGCACCAATTGTTTTGTCCTTTTCCAAATTGGATTCAAATTCCAATTTCTTTCTGCACTTGAGATTGCAATCATTTTCCTATTTAAATTGTTCTCTCAAGTACAAGGCTAGTGAATTCTTTCTTTTCTTTTTTTCCTATTCCGATTCTTCTTCTTCTTCTTTCTTTTCTTCTCTTAAAATTATCAATTTACTCATACATCCATAATTAATAAAATTAATGAATTAAATTATATTTTATAAATAAAATTATCTCAATTAATTCATACTAAATATATAAATATTTAATTCATCAAAACTAATCAAAGTCATAAAATTCTATCAATTAATTTTTAAATAAATAAAAAATTAGTTTTAAATAATAATTAAAATATAATCATATTATATCACTAACGGGTTTTTATTGAATTGTCCTTCCTTGACCCTATCCTTCCCCATCATAAATGTTACCTACAAGGCATTTATTTATTATTAGCACCCTAAAAATGCCCCTCTAGAGCTTGCCTTGTTTTTTTCCTTTTATTGGTAAGTCCCTTTAGAGCTTGCTTGCAAGTTTTCTTGATAACTACAAGAATAGGTGTGGAAAACTCTATTATAGCCTCATAATCGAATTGAGTGGGTTATGCATGACCAACGGTTGAAAATTGATGGCAACCAAATATTGGCTGGCTAGGGTAGAGGTTTTTTGGCTCAAATATGGAATATAGGTAGAATTTTCACCCAAAGATTAAAATTTTAGATTTGGTATATGTCTCTTTTTAATATATTATTTAATATACTAATTAAATTACATTACATGTAGCAATGTCATTTTTGTAAGAAAAATTAATGAGTTTCGATGATTTATATCTTTTCATAATAGTGTATTAAATAATATATTAAAAAATATATTAAAAGATCTAAAAGTCGTATTTTACTAACCAAAGCTATCTATATTAGGACTACTCGTTAATGGTTGATCAAATTTTATGAATTCATCCTCTAAAACAAAAAGTTTTGGTCTGCAAGAATAATATCAACCACTTAATGTCCAACTGGACTTTGGCTAGTTGTCAAAGATTAAAACGTTAAAATTGATTTTCTTCAAGAATTTTAGTGGAAATGAAAATGGAGAAGGTGGGAAAGTGAAGGAAAGTGAAAATTTTAAATTAAAAATCCATAGTGATATAGTTAACTTAGAAATTTATTAGCACTTTTGCTAATTATAACTCTATAAATTATTAATCATAATCCTTGTCATATTTTATTTCTTTTTATTCTTCAAACTTTGAGTTATTCTGCAACGTTTAACAGAATAATGCTCATACTCCTGTGTATAGCGAAGAGGAAGAGAAATCCCAGGTAAACTAGTGGAGTGTGTACCCAAAAGTCCGACATATGAGGAAGCGAGAGAGAAATACTATGGATACCAGTGAGCTTTGCTCCAGAGTTTCCTAAAGATTTATGGGACTTGTGATACATAGTCCAGTGGCACTGCAGGGACAAGTCCGTCTCCCAAGACGTGATATATATATATATATATATATATATATATATATTGTGCGAAACCAGGCGGCATGCATTGGGCTTCCATATATTTTAAAGAGAACTGATTTTTTTGTGGGGAGATGCATTGGGCATCCATTTTTTGATAATTGATCTTTCGTTTTGTCTTAAAATGCCTTAGTGTTAGAGAAAAGGAGTCATAATTAGTAATTTATGGATTGCAATTAGCAAACTCTTTATAGAAAGGAAAACTATTTTCAAAGAAGCAATTTTATGAAAGTGAAAATTTTGATATATTTTTAAGGCCACGATTCCCGCTTAATCCCATCCTCTCCCCTCCTTGGTAAGCCGGAAGAAAAAACGACATAATAAGACTAAAGTAAAAGGAGTTTCAATGTGAACCATAAATTACCCAAAACAACCATAAATGCTACCTATAAAAAATCAAAAATTACAAGGAAGACTGCATCTTTCTTGTATTTTTCATATAATGAAATTAAGTTCAAAATTTGATACAATAAGTAGTCTTTGGTTAAACAAAATTAATGCAAAATAATTAACCATAAAAATAATAGATTTAAAAATTTATCATTTTTTATGATTTTCTGAAGAATATGATGAATATCTTTCAAATGTGATATTAGTCCAATAAAATAGGGATTGGAACTATTTATATTTACTATTTAATTATGTTAATAGCTTTTTTCTTAATTTAGCTTGAGTCTTGATTCAATCCCATATGGCATATCTCGGACTCTTTCTGTTGATCTTGGCCAGCCCATCCCAGTTAACAACCTAAAACGTTGTTTGCCTGTTGAAAGAAAGAATGCGAAAGATTTCTTTTCTTTTTTCTTTTTGTGGGCAGAAGGATTTTACTTATAAATGAAGTTAATAAAATATCCATCAAAATACGAACTAAATAATAATAAAATTTTAGATATTGTTGGGCAGCAAATTATTCAACTGATTGATTGGCAAATTAGCGTTGTACTAGTCTACTGATTGATGAAGATTGAACGTTAAGCAACACTTGATTGGTAATACATGAAAAGTTTTTTGAAAATTTTAAGAATATTTCTAGCGTGTATAATGAATTAAACAAGAGGAAAGAGAACTTAAATGTGATTAAGAAAAATATTTTAATATTTTGGAGGAGAAGGACTCCAATATTGTATTATTTGATCTAAATACACCTAAGAACACAAGCACACTCCTAACAATTTAGGAAGCTATTTCGAAGGAGATAAAACTGAATTGGAAATAAAACAAAGCCTTAGAGAGATAGGAATAAAAAGATGCTTGAACTGTAGATACTATTCTTCTGAACCTGTTGACCTTATTTGCGGGAAAAAGCTGTTAATATTGAATCTTCCACCATGTCTTCAGAATTGCTCATGAGCTCACTTAATTGTCATGCTGGTCGTAGGCGAGGGAATGTTGTTAGTGACATTATATTTTGGAAACTACCATATCTTCGCCAAACAAAAGCTCCTACACTTGAGGCTGTGTTCTTAACCATTCTTGCATATCTTATGTTACTAATGTCCCAAACTGATAGATAAATTAACTTACTATGAATTGGACATCAATCCCTTCAATTATCGACTGAGTGAATATTTTGGTTGCCACAGACACAAATGCATGGGAACACTGAGGGGAAAAACTTTTCTCAAGAAAGAAAAACTTAACAGACAATTGTCAGTACTTCTACCAATATAAAGATAGGTTGATATATCTTGTATACAAAATAGATAAAGATGCAAGACTTTACATAAACAAAATAAGTTAAAGTAATTTTAGCAAAAAAAGAAAGAAAGAAAGAAAGAAAGAGTTGAAGCAAAGATATTAGATATATATCAATTATACGGGGACAGGAGGAAATGCATTTGACCCTTTAATTATCTTCAAGTTCATAGTTTTTATTCGAATCTTATCCTATATTTTAGGGTTAATTACCTTTTCATCCTCTAGATTTGTTCAAATTACAACTTCTTTCCTTTATTGTGAACATATTATAAATACATCTTCATCATTTATAAATTCGTAACAAAAAATTCTTACTATTTATTGAAGTAATTTTTTTAGAGAATAAAAATTATGTACTAAAGAGTTTATAATCCTTTTAAATAACATTTTGTGAGCTTGGTTGTTGTTTAATAATATATTAACACAATAATACTCTTCCTAAAGTATCGTTTTGGGGCTTAGACCCTGATCTCGATTGCTGAAATTTTTTTAAAATAGTTAAAAATTAAGTATTTTTAAAAAATTTTACTTAAGATTAAAAATAAAATTTTTTATATTTCACAATTTTAATAGGTAAAAGTTATTTTAAAAAGCATTCCCAAAGTTACTTCTGGAAAATAATTTTTTAAATTTATTTGAGATAAAATTAGAAATAAATAAATAATTAAGAATAGTTAAAAATAATTTTTTAACCTAAAAAAGTTATAAACACCTTTTGTTAAACAAGTGAGAGCAAGCCCTTAGTTCTTATAACGAAAGCTATTATTGTATTAATAAATTTTGATTAAGACCGGGTTCTTTACATCTTGTAATGCTAATTTTCCCCATCATTTTCTTCCATTTTTCAACTCCTCTTTGTTAGACTCAAAATACAATTTGATTAGGAAGTGAAGCGAAATAATGAAATGAAAATCAAGGAAGATGTCGTACTGTAGTATGTGTAGAAAATCTTTTGAGAATTCAGTGTTAATTAACCTTAAAAAAATAACAAATTTTAATAAGAAAATGGCAATTAAGTTTTATTGAAATTTATCATGGTACATATTGAGTTCGACACTTTCTTTGTTGAAACTTAATATTTTTTATCATCTTAGTTATCATCAAAGCTGCAAAAAACTATCTTTTTATTTTGCTAAGATCATTTTTATTATTTCATGACTTCTGCCTTTTTGGTATTTACCACTTAATTATAGTATTTCGCCAGATAACTTTTTGGCACCACTAGACTATATTCCAAATCAAATGGAGCCAAAGATGATGACTTTGTCATTGAAGCAGAAAATTTAAATGGTTTTCATGGCTTCCATTAACACTTGCATATATTCCGACCAAAATGACACTCGGCCTTCCACCGGAGTTCCGATCTTAATCAAAGAACTCCTTTTTACATTTATATTTTGTTTTTTCAAGACATTTTTGTCTACAAATCATTTTAATTCTTCTTTTTAGGACTTTTTGGCCAAATTTAAAATTCATGAGCATGGTTTGTCTTTGATCTTCGGCTTAGAGTTTGTTTCCTTTTCTGTATCAAGAAGATATGTTTTCACCGAAATATAATATGGGCTCCTCAAATTTTCATCTCTATCCTAGGCAATTCTCAACAAAATTAATGCGCACAAGTTCTTTTAGATTGTTGCAAGTTGTTAGAGTCCAAATTTCACCATTATGAAAGAATAAAGAAAATTTGATTGTATTTGCTCTTAATTAGACTAGTTTTGTCAAATTTTAAATATTGCGACGGATTCTGACATGAAGAGTCATGTTGCGGCGGGCACAAGCACGAGCTATCATTTTCAATTATAAGTTTATCTATTTATGACATTCCATCTATTTTTTAATGTTACCCAAATTATACTGGGTAAAAAATTAATTGCACCAAATACCTAAAATATAAGAAAATTGCAACGTTTTCTCAACTTTCATACCATCCTTCTCTATTCATATTCCTTCCACGCTATGAATGGTAAAAATTTGTTGCCGAAAACTATGGCATGTGCATATAGTATGATTCTCCTTATCAGATTCAACCACGCCATTTATAATATGACAAATATAGTTACTGAAAAATATTTACGTACATAAAAAGATGAAATAAAAAAATTTTAAAAAGAGAAACGCAAAATATTTTAAAGATAAATATAGTTGATTTCTTAAGAATAAACGAGACAAACTATTTCTCCCAAAAAATTTCCAAGTCCTTCTCCATCATCCCTTTTGTAACCCATTTGTACTTTTCCAGGTCCTATTTTTGTTTTATTTTGAGTCTACTTGAAGAAGGAATCTTGTGTACAATTAATGGTCCATATTAAAACTAGAAAAGGAAAGAAAGAGAAAAAATATAGGGGTTTCTCATCCTAAAGTAGACCTCAAATACATCATTCCTCATATCATTATTTGTAGAACATTGAATTCCAGTTTTCATATCTTTTATTTTATATACAAAATCTGATACTCTTGTTTTCAATCAGTTCGTAAAGCATTTTTTGGCAATAATTTATCACCCAATTTGTAATGGTCCCAAATTGATTTTTTTAATTTAAAATCTATAGATTAGGAGTAATCCTTTTTTCAAAATTGGCGGCCTTATCAACTTTGAGAATTCGGATCCAATATGAGTTAAACTTAGCAACTCCTAATTTGAAGCACATGAGTTAAAATTTTTATGTAATCATTGGTTAACAGATCCAGGCCCTTTGGAGATTTTCTTCTTTATCTTTCTCATTTTTTAAAATATTTCATGTAGATAAAAATTCAAAACTTCTCATTTGATAATAAATGTTTTACCATATATACTAATATCGTGCAACATCTAGAAATTTTATGTCCTAAAAGTTCACATATACCCTACTGCTACTTTCAGGTAGGACAGCCAATCGGGCCTAGTGAGATGGGATTTGCTAAGTTTGAACTCGTCCTGAAAAAAAGAGCTCAAACTAGGCTTACTACGGCCCGGGTCGGCCCTAACCCTTTTTTGTATATTTTTATTTTCACCTTATAAATTTTTGTTATTTTTTTAGAATAATTGATACTATACTTTTAAAAACTTTTTAAACTTGTATTTAAATCTTAAATATTTTTTAATTAAAAATAAAAATTAATTAATTATACTATTATTACATATAATAATAATAATAATAATATCTTTTTTAATAAAATATAATAATATTATTATTGTATAATATATATATATATATATATATATATATGCACACACACATATACATTAATATATGTGTGTGTGGGCCGGTTAAAAACAAGCCGAGTTTATATAAGTCCGAGCTTGGCCCAAATATGATTTGAGCTAAAAAGTGAGCTTGAGCTTGTAATAAAGTGCTGGGTTCGGGCTAGTCTGAGTCCATTGATGGTCCTACTTTTAGACAAAACAACATAAAAGGAATTTTACTTACAGAGATATGCCTCGATAAATGAAACACGTAAAATTTGCCTGAAAACATGTTTGATGATTTTCCCAATGTTCAAATATAATAAGTAAAATGAGGAGGATCTTAGGATATCATGTTTCTTATAAGTATATCTTTGCTATTGTTTTCTTGATGGAATCTTGCTCAATCATTTTAATTTGTGTCCAAATGCGAAAGGATATTTAAGTAGATCAATTAACTTCATTGTTCATGATAATAATAAAAATGTATACTTTGAATTTCGTAATAATTTATTTCTCATATATGTTAATAGATACTGATTAGTGAGATATAGAAAAAAATAAGTTCGAAATATCAAATGATGTAATACGATGAAATCAAATTATTTTTATTTTTTGTTCACACATATTCCATCACTTTCTTCTTTATGTGTTATTGAATATTAGTTAATAACAATTAGAAAATGCGGGGATCACTTATGTATTACGACGAAATCTGACTATTGCTTTTTTGTCTTTTTAAAACAATTCCGTCACTTTTTTTTTCCCCTTTTTCTAGAGAAGAAGCAATAGTGAGATGCTGGAGGAAGCTATCAAGGTAGATAAAGAACTATATATATGCAGGAGTTTTAAGAATGATGCAGCTGATTCCAACCACTTCTATGCATCCCTCTCTTATTCCGTAAGTTTTTTCCCTTTCTCTCTTCTCTTTATATGTCTTTGAAAATAATGCTTTTCACTACTTGAAGATATATTCTAGTCATATTGTTTTCTAAAAGCATGATACCGTTGTTACTTCTTAATTTCCTTTCTTTCTTTCTTTCTTTCTTTTATTATCATCATATATTACCTGTAAATGATTAGTTTTCTTTCTTTCTTTCTTCCTTTTATTATCAGCATATATTACCTATAAATGATTAGTTGATTGGATTCTAGAGACTATAAAGAGCTCCTTTACCACTGAATTTCATATTGCATTACTCCGTTCCAATCTAAAGCATCCGCAGATAATCTCCGTCTTCTTGAATTTTATTCAAGAGAATATGATTCTTTTCAGTTGGTCTTCCTTCTTGCTTTCTGATTATACTCTAATGGACTAGTGAGGATTAAAGAGACTTTTTCAAGTCCTCTAGTACTTGAGGCGGTGGCATTAAATTCAAAAATTCCTTTCACTATATTACATTAAAAATAACAGTTTGTTATAAAATGACACACTATATATTTTCTCTGTAGTTATTTTTTATTTTTAAAATATTTAATTTTTAATAAATTTTAAATATATATTTTTTAAAAATTTACTATTACAATGAATATAATTAATGGTAGGAGAAGCCAAGGACAGTGTAAAGGAGTCCTGCTTTGAATTACTTCCTTATGAAAAGTCTGATTTGTTTCTTGATATGCATCGGCTCAGTCATAATTAATAAACTCATAGACACAAGATAAAACAAGTCTATTTAGATCTCAAGTGAACAAACTTTCAACTTTAGCAAGTTTTCACGATGAGAAATTCTTGTTTAAAAGAGAGAGTTTCTACTTATATAACATATAATGTTTTAAAATTTGGATAGTTTGGCCTATATTGATACACTTTTATTGTTAAACTTTATCAAATTTGTCCAATAGAGTATATTTTGTTCCCGGCATTCTTAATACCAATTGAAAAACCCTGATAATTTATATCTGATGTCGGGAGAAGACGTTTATTTTAAATTGTTACATATCAACAATCTAAAATATAGCTGTATGATTAAATAGGTTGGACCACATCTCCTACATGCAACATGCATACATCATAAGATTTGAACTATATCATAAACTTACATGACATTGACACTATCCCCTTCTACTATTTAACTTTATATATCAAAGCAACATCAAGAAACTTCAATTAGTAAAATATGTTGCTGAAAATTAGAACAAGTACTAAACTATTATGATTTTCGTTTCTGGAAAGCTATATCCACCATTTTTCCATTAGTCTTTTTATTTGATGGAAATATACGTACATGAATCCTTTGGAGGGGAATTTGAAGTACAATATTAACCGTGAGCTTTTGCTGGGGTTTCCCTTATACGTATATGTATAAACACACTTCCACTGAAATTATATTTTCTTTTTGTTTTTTGATTGATAAACGTTGCTTAATTTAAGTCCTAATGACCGCATTAATTCAGAAACGCTGTGCCCATTATTCAATTCATCACGTGAAATACGACTAACTCTATGTTGCGTGAGATGTTGAATTTAGTTGTATTATGGAAATAGTTTATTTTCTTAATTTTTGTTTAACTTATAAAAAGCCTGTATTATTGGTTTAAAAAATATCACCATATGGTTTGCATGATCTGCACGAAAACTTTGGATCATTTAAATAGTTTATATATTTGTCGGTCCTAGAATATTATGTAGTGCATACAGACCCCACCCCACAACCAACCAAAAAAAAAAAAGCAGAAAAGTATTTGCGTACTTTAGGGGGGGGGGGAAGCACTCCTCAGCATGAAGCAGTTGGCGTGACATGATGTCCTAGTCCTCAATTTTTAGTCATGCAAATAGGTTCCTGAAAGTTGCATTAATGTTTCCACATTTCTGAAATTTACTTGGTCCTGATCAGATAAGAGTACGAAAAAGAGGAGGAAATGTGGAAGCTTAAGCTCTCTGAAAGTGATGATCCGTGGCTTAAATCTGCCAATAATCATATGGGAAGAGAGTTTTGGGAGTTTGATCCAGACCCTGGAACCACAGATGAACGAGCTTTGATCGAAGAAGTTTGTGAAAAGTTTCGAATCAATCGTTTTGAAGTAAAACATAGTTCTGATCTTCTAATGCGAATGCAGGTAATTATTGATTATTCTTCATTTGTTGCTTCAAAAGTTTAGACTTTCTTTGATTCCTAGTTACAAAACCAGTTTCTCCACCAAGCTTACTTACGTGTTCATGCATCTTAAAGGTACTTCTATCATATGAAGTTTGATACTAGAATTAATTCACTTCTTTTAAAAAAAATAAAATTATAGTAATCTAATAATAATTTCCAAGTTTTTCTTTTAAGCATGTATGATATTTATATTTTTATAAGGATAATGACTTTTCTTGCTTCTTGATTTGAAGTGATTTGACAACTTTCACTTTTAAATATGTTAACAAAGTAACAAAATGAATAAAAATATTGACAAATCTCTATCATTAAATCAAAGATGGGGAAAGGGTTCAGGTCTAATAATTTGTCCCTAAGAAGGGTATGTGATTTTCCAATTTTTTTGTATTTTCTTTTTTTTTTCAAGATGCAACGGCAAAAAGAAAGTTTTTTCTTTTATTTGACAAAAAGAAAGTTGTATTATAAAGAATAACTTTATTTTTGGTAGTTTGCAAAGGAGAATCCATACAAAATGGAGTTAACCCAGGTAAAACTAAGAGATGAAGAACAAGTTACTGAGGAAGCAGTTGAAATTACCTTGAGAAGGGCCCTAAGGTTCTACTCAACTCTTCAGGCTGATGATGGACATTGGCCTGGTGATTATGGTGGTCCTTTGTTTCTCCTTCCAGGCTTGGTAAAACTCTCTTTCCTTACTTTTTTTTTTCTCAAAATTTTACTTTGATTATTTTTTCTAATGCATATTTTTTTTATATAGATTATAGGTTTGCAAGTGATGGGGGTTGTGGAAACTATTCTATCAGAAGAACATCGAAGAGAAATTTGTCGCTATCTTTATAATCATCAGGTATTTATAAACATAATTAAGAATCATTTCCTTTCAAGAAGAAACTATGCATATGTAAATATTCCATATATCACAAGTAAAAAGCTAATGCTCAATTTTAAATCAAAAGAGATTTATCAAATATATAATTAGTGCTTTTAAATTTTTGCTTCACTGGCTTTAGCAAGCATTGTCTAGCTAAAGGAACAAGGAAAAATTAATATACTGTGGTTTTATTAGTTTAAAAGTGTTAACAACCAAGCTGCAGAATGCAGATGGAGGGTGGGGATTGCATATTGAAGGCCATAGCACCATGTTTTGCACTGCTCTCAATTATGTTTCGCTGCGATTGCTTGGAGAGCAAGTAGATGGTAGAGATGGAGCTATGGAAAAAGCACAAAAATGGATTATCGACCATGGGGGAGTCACTTTTATTCCATCTTGGGGAAAATTTTGGCTTTCGTTAAGCAATAATTTTAGTATAGATCACCGAGGTGAGGTGGTGAGAGCTTTAATCTTTATAGATTCTGGTTTTGAATTTTTTTTTTAACTCAGAGCAATCAATATCATTACTAATTGATTTGACTAATTTATATTCAATTTTGATTGCACCCGCAAAATATAACTTCTACTCAAAGGAAGACATGGTACAACAATCAAGAGTCAAATTCATTTAGAAAAATCAAGACCAAGATATAACTATTAATAAACTGATAGAAAAATTATTATATAGATATTATGCAGACTTTCATCTGATCTTTTAGAAATACGAAAGGTAGTTAATTTGATTGTGAAAATAATGAGACGAGTTTTTCCTAGTAAAACTCAAAAAAAAAAGAATATATGAACAGGCAGATAAATTACAGCTGGTGGTTTGCTAATAATTCCAGATCTATCACCAAAGAGTAAAAGGAGAAAAAGGAACATGCTTCCAGTTATCCTTCAAAAACATAAATATTATTATTAGAATCCAAATAATCGTTCAATATAATTATCAGAAACATGATTTTTTGGGGTCCTGTTTATACAATGTTTTAGGTTCTCGGGGTATTCGAATGGAGCGGAAATAATCCTCCGCCACCAGAACTATGGCTTCTTCCTTACTTTCTTCCACTCCACCCAGGTTTATTTCTTGCTTCCTTAAAACAATGTTATAAATACTCCATTTAGACAAAACTAGTGGGCAGGGTGGCAACTGTAAACCTTCAAAATGGAAAAATTGAAAAATTTTATGTGGACTTCCTTTTGATTATTTTATTTTTTGTACCATCAAATAATAGAAAATATTATTTTCACAAAAGCTAAAAAACAAAGCCAAAATAGTCAAGTTTCCCTCCCTACTTGGTTTTCTTTGGAATTGAAACAAGGGCATAAGGCCTTGTTTTTTTTTTTTTTTCTTTTTTTTCAGTAGGGGAGGGGATGTGGGGTGGGGAGCGAGGAAGCCATCTTTGTTGGGTAGTTTTCCATCTACTTTAAAATTTCTATATAATTCTTTGGCCTGTTTCTTCATATCCTGGCTTTACTTTTGAATAAGAATGCTTCAATGTTCTAATAATTCTTAGTATTCATATGTGTTAATTTTAAGAAATTAAAGTGCTATTCACTTTGTAACATAATTGGGATGGAGGAATTATGAGATATATGACTAATTAATATTTTATATTCTTGTATGAAATTGTCGCAAAGGTATGTTTTTTACATTTTTTTGACATATATATTATATTGGCATTATGAAATCTTTTTCAGGTCGTATGTGGTGCCATTGTCGAATGATTTATCTACCTATGTCTTACTTATATGGGAAGAGGTATATAGGGCCCATTAATACCACTATTTTATCACTTAGAAGAGAGCTCTACAAATTGCCTTACCCTCTCATTGACTGGAACTTGGCCAGAAATCAATGTGCTAAGGTTTGATTGCTTTTTCATTTGATATATATAAAAAATTACTGCCCTAATTTAGTCTCACGCTTCCTTTTTTGTTGTGACGTTCAAGTGTCATATTTTAAAATATAGTAACTTTTATTTGCATTTTCTGAAGTATTGGAATGGACCTAAAGAGAACAGACCCCTGTTATCTATAATTAGTTGGCATACTACCTTCCTTGAGAAAATTAATATATCCACTAACCCCTTATTGGCAAAATGTATTACAAATGTTTCATATTATTGTTTAGTTAATTTAGTTGATCATCCTTTGAGATGGAGAGAAACTATTAAACCAAAACTTAATAGGAAAAACTTCAAAATTAATAAATCTTCTAGTCATTTTAGTTTTAATATTGCCAACATTGCCTCTCTTAAAACCAAAATAGGTCCAATTCCATCACTGAGTTAAAATTTTCATTTTTTCACTTTAGTAGTAAATAATTTATTTAACATCAATTTATGAAAAATCTTCATCTTCACTAGAGAAGGCGGACGAACTCCATACTTGACAAATAATTTTATTGCCAACTTATCTTGATCAATATATGCTTCCATATCTACCCATTCAAAGTTAACTTTGAAATAGTTTTTTGAAATCTCGATCTTAATATTTGAACAAAAATTTTTCACACCAACAAGATACTTCTGATTTTGCTTCTTAGGAATCCTCTCGCTATCAAAATCACTGTTGAAATCTTCATTCTTGGATTCATCGATCGCATCATGAAATTCATGAAACTTATGTTCCATTGGAGCCTTCCCTTTACCTTTGCACCATGCTCATCCAAGGATTTGTCTCCAAATTTCTTTCCCCATTTATGAGTTTCTTGATGGGTGAAAATTGTCTTTTATCTGTTAGTTGAGAGCCTTTAATTCTTTACCTTTTTGTCTCACCAATTTCCATCATCTTTACATCCTCAACAACATTCTTGAATTCTTCTTCAAATAATTCATCAGATTCCAAACTATCACAACAATCCAACCAATTAGAAATTTGAACTTTTAAATGATCGTGAGTCACCAACATTGTACTATTCAATAAAGAAATTGTACTGTCACAACAAACAAAATCTATGGAGGTAATTTTTTTCATCATCACTCAAATCATTGTTTTCTTCTAACTTAACTGAATAACTATCAATCAAATCAAAATTCTCCAAATTGGATGATTCTACTTCATTTTGAATCGTTTTCATCAAATTTTTTCCTTTGTCTAGAGAAGTTACAGTATTTTTCTTCTCTTCATCAACAATAATATTCTCATCAACCTTTTCAAATCCAAAAAATTTTTCTTTTTCAACTATTCCTTTTCTACCAAAATTTTGAAAAGAAATCTTACCTCCAAAAGAATTCATCAAAATAGCCCAACCTTCCTTTGTTGATCTTGCATACATAAACTTTTCTGCTACATCAAATGAGACAGTAGTAAGAAGATGGTGTTGTGTAAGGACATTCTGATTCTTTTTCTTCTTCTCCTTTTCAATTAGATAAGTATTGGAACTAAGCTGTTGAAATCCCACTTTAATAATATCCCAAACGCCAAGTTTTTCAAAGAACATTTGAGTATGTTGACACCACATATCAAAACTACTCTTACTATCAAGGATAAAAGCTGGATGAGAAAAGATAGCTTATTGATAATTTGAAAGGAGAGCTTGTTGAAAATGATCATATTCTTCCATACTTGCAAGTACTTGGCTCTTATATCAATTTGAAGGATTTAATATATATGTCCCATGTCCCCCTTTCCAAGGCTCCCCCATTTAATTAGTGCCGCTACCTCATGCAAGCAATCATCTCTTGTAGTCCTTCTGGCTCGCATCTTTTCTTCTTTATCAAAACAAAAAGCGAATGCTAATACTCTTTCAGGTCTTGGCCTTGGTTGCACTTGTTCCCTCGCTAATTGGCTTATCATCCGTAGTCAAGCTCCCTTCGAGTCCGAGTGGCGGGACCCTTAGGCGTGGTTGGAAGATGCTTTGCTCTATGCCAAAGGGGGGCAAGGAAGCAGAGCTATCTACGAAGCGGTAGCTTCTCCCGACCGACTAATATACAAAAGTCAAGACCTACTTTGATTCAAAAGAAAGGCGAAATTGCTTGAATGCGTTTGAAAGCCTCGAGATTACTTGACAAAAAAATTCTTTTTAGGTTTGTCTTGTGTCTCCGAAACAAATGGTCCATTTATTGATGGGCGAACGACGGGGATTGAACCCGCGCATGGTGGATTCACAATCCATTGCCTTGATCCACTTGGTTACATCTGCCCTTATCTCCGTACAGGTTTAAGTCTCTATCTACGATCATATCTATATATATTGAATAAAAATTTCAAGGTTGTAGGATCTAATAACCAATTAACAAAAATAATCTATTTTTTAATATAAAAAATTAAGACTCTTTCAAGTTATCATATGTCTAATCTCTAAACTATGACTCTACGCTACACATAACTCTAGATAAAAACTCATATATATAGAACTCTCAAGTCTAGATTACAAAAGTTATATAAGTTATAAATTTTATTTCAAACAACAACAGAAAACTATTAAACCAAAACTCAATAGGTGAAACTAGTAAATACCAAAACTAATAAATCTTCTAGTCATACTTGGTTTAATATTGCCAACATTGTGGCATATGAATTTATCGATAAAAGGGTTTATTGGATAAAATTTGGACATAATAGCCTTAATATGTTTATATATTTTGCTTACCAATCATATTAGAAGAGATTAATTCCTTCATAATAATTAGACATCTTCATTTGATTCTTCTCTTCAAATAGCATCTAGTGGACATGAAAATTAAGCTAGTACACAATCATTATCTCTACACATACAAAGTCGTAAAGAAGCTAATGTACCAAAAATTTGATATAACAGATATAGTGAATAATTAAATTAATAAAAAATATTCTTACATAAAAGATTCAACTAGATATATACTGCCTAAATGTGCTTAGGCCGATATAACATAACATTTCTTTTCAACATCTTTTATTAGTTCTCAACATTTCAATGTCATGGATTACTTTTATTGTTTAAAACTTCTTTCTATTGCCATAATTAGGTTCTAATTAATGCATATAGGAAGATCTATATTATCCACATCCATTGGTACAAGATATCCTCTGGGTTGGTCTGCACAAGGTTGCAGAACCTCTTCTCATGCAATGGCCTCTCTCAAAACTGAGGCAAAGGGCTCTAAAAGTTGTAATGCAACATATTCATTATGAAGATGAAACTACTCATTATGTTTGTCTTGGACCTGTCAATAAGGTATGTTCTTTTTCTTTTTTGAGCTTGAAAATTATTAACAACGAAAACAAGCAATTTTATATATATTGTGTTTCTTTTTCTTTGAGCTCAAATATCAACAGAGAAAAGATATCATTTCTTTTTTCTTTAACTTGTTTTACACTAAAGCAAGTTGTTGTTAGTTTCTTGGAAAAGAAATTCTGCTTTGAGATGTTTTTGTTAGCTTTTTTCTAGTTTTATTTTAGCTTAAAGAAAGCAGAAAATTTATTCACAAAATTGCTTTTGTTTATCAAGTTGTTGTAATGGAATGCAATAGTAATATTTCCCACATCTTTTAATCAACAAGTTTTTCAACAGCTTAAGAAAAGCAAAAAGCTGCGAGAATACTAGGGTTTATGTTTCTCATCCATATTTTTTACTCCCTCTGTATTGTGAAGTAATCAGAACAAAATCTGAAAGATCTTCTTGAACAGGTTCTAAACATGGTTTGTTGTTGGGTGGAGAATTCAAATTCAATAGCAATCAAACAACACCTTTCAAGAATCAAGGATTACTTGTGGATGGCTGAAGATGGCATGAAAATGAAGGTTTTGATCAGAAACATGTGATCAATTGTTTTGTTTTCATTTTAACTAAGATCGTTTGGGAATAAAGAACAAAAATGTTTCTTTATTCAAGCATCTTTTATAGGTTTGTAATGTTGTGTGTCCTAAATGAATGACAGGGATACAATGGATCTCAGTTGTGGGATGTTGCATTGGCAGTTCAAGCAATTGCTACAACCAATCTCCCTGATGAGTACGGTTTAATGCTGACAAAAGCTCACGAGTTTCTAAAACTGTCACAAGTAATTGATTTGAAATCCAAGATTCCTTCTTCTTTTATTCAATTTATTGAGTAATTTAGTTTGTTATTTCATTTTGTCTAAAGATCAAGGAAAATAGTTCGGGTAACCTTAGTTCTTGGTATCGCCATATTTCTAAAGGTGGATGGCCTTTCTCTACTTCAGACAATGGTTGGCCGGTATCTGATACCAGTTCAGAAGGCCTCAAGGTCAGAATTTTTCATAAGTACAGAATGAAATGTAACCTTGGCACTAGAACTACATGTATTGAAACAAAATTTTTCTTGTCATGACTAGTTTACTTATGGTTCTAGGAATTAATTTATCTTCACTACAGAGAACCGAAAATGGAATTGTATCATTGTTTTCTCTTCGAATAAATTTGAAATGTACAGAGTCTGAATCATGATAAAAAATAAAAAAAAGCAGCTAGCAGGCTTTCAAGTTTTTGGAAAAAACTTGCTTTTGCTGTAATTCAATGTGATCTAGAGAAAAGTTGAATCCTTATATATGTATTGTTTGTCTTCTTACCAAAAGTTTTTATTTTTTTTTTGTGTCAAGAAATCTAACATCAAGCTACCTTGCAGGCAGCAGTTCTGCTATCTAAGATGGCAACTGATGTAGTTGGAGAAGCAATAGAACTAGAAAACCTCTATGATGCTGTTGATTTGATTTTGTCTCATCAGGTATTTTGCCAATCTCAACTCAAGTAGAAATGTCCTTCCTTCATCTATTATAACTTCACAAATTTAAGTTTATGAATTGTAAATAAATGTTCTTTATAAAAGAGAATAATTGTATAAAAAAATTCAATTCATATCTAAATTAATATTGCAGAACAACAATGGTGGTTTTGCTTCATACGAGCCAACGAGATCATATGCATGGTTGGAGGTAATGAAAATGCAAACTTGCACAAAATCTTCTGAATAATATTCTATAAGTTTGATCTTCCTTGTTTCCCTTGCAGATAATTAATCCAGCAGAAACATTCGGAGATATAATGATCGATTACCAGTACAATCACTCACACACACTTTATGTACTGCGATAATCAATGATGTTGAATTATACTTCAAGTTTATGATGTTTGCATGAGAAAAAAATAGAAGTAATTTGGAATTGCAGGCTGGAGCAAGAATTTTTCTTGTTAAATTTTTGTCCTTTCATATTTCAGAGATTAATTTTTTGTTATAGGTACGTAGAGTGCACCTCAGCAGCAATTCAGGCTCTTAAATCATTCATCAATTTATATCGAGGCTATCGAAGAAAAGAAATAGAAACATGTATTGAGAAAGCTCTCAACTTCATTGGAAGCTTACAACTTCCTGATGGATCATGGTAATTTTTTCTCTTTTTTGGGAAATTATTTTCAATTTGTTGAAACATGCAAAGAATAAGAGTAGTTGACCTATATACAGACCAGTCTAGATCAAGAATACAAGAAGAAGTAATCAAAATAGTTGGTCCAGAACATTTGAGGAAAATCCCTCCATTCAAAATCAATTTTAGGTCCAAAGTTTCATCAATTAGAATACAAAAGATCAAATAACTAGAAATGGTGGTGGATCCGAAATTTGAAACTCGCTTGCTATTAAATAATCTTTAATGTTGCTTAAAAGCATGTTTTGAATCCTGAACAAGGTATGGATCTTGGGGAATCTGCTATACCTATGGCACTTGGTTCGGCATAACAGGTTTGGTAGCAGGTGGAAGAGCCTATGAGAATAGCCATAGTCTTAGAAAAGCTTGTGATTTCCTCCTATCCAAACAACTTTCTTCTGGTGGATGGGGTGAAAGCTATCTTTCTTGCCAAGACAAGGTAAAACTTTCCTACATAGTGTCTACATTTTTTTCAGATGAAAGAAATTTTCATATTTAAATTCAATTCAAACAAGGTTCAATGTTTGGGCATTCCTAGGATTGTAATTGGTTTTATACAACAACAAAGAATAGTAATCTAAAATTTCCCTTCATCAAAGGAAAATAAAAATTAACTTTTTGTTAGAACTATTTATTAAATTTGGTTTTTTGTTATGTCTATTTAGGTTTATACAAAACTTGAAAGGAGAAAACCACATAACGTAAATACTGCATGGGATGTTAGGTCTTATTGAAGCCGGACAGGTGACAATTTCTAATTTCTCAACCTTAGACTAAAATCTTGTTCTAGGTTGCTTAAGCAGTTTTCTTTAGGCAATAGAGAAGAATGACCAAATTGTAATAGATAAATTACTTTAGAAAGAAGAAACAAAGTTACTTTCTTGGTTTTGAAGCACAAGTTGTATATTGAATATTGATAGGCCAAGAGAGATCCAACCCCCTTGCATCAAGCTGCAAAACTACTGATTAATTCACAAATGGAAACTGGAGACTTTCCACAAGAGGTATTATATTTGTTCCCATCTCCACCCCTCCGCTTTCCCCTCCCTCAAACTACAAAGAAAGATAGATACACAATGGAATGCAACTCAAACATGCTTACCAAAATTTAAATTTGTACCTGATCTTTGAAAGTTTTGACAGGAAATTGTAGGAGTTTTCAACAAAAACTGTATGATAAGCTACTCAGCATACAGAAACATTTTCCCTATATGGGCACTTGGGGCATACCTCAACCAAGTATTGCTACCTGCTGGAAGGCTATAAGAGCATTTTGCTTGTGCAAACTGAAAGGGCTACAGTTTAAGAATTTATACCCAAACCCAACCTCCCCAAGAAAAGGCAATATTCTAAATTATGTATTGACACTGATCATTTCATAGATTAATGTCCGAATAGTTATTTAACATATACCTATCTTCATTTTTGTTTACCAAGCGGCAACTGCATGAAAAAGCAGCATAATGATTTCTCAATAACTAAAGCAATTCTCTGAATGATATAGACATTAAAAGGACATCAATTTTTTTCTTTTTTCCCCCTAAGCACTCTTGGTAAAAATGATAGTAAGGCAGAAGTAATAAGATTTTAAAGTAATTACGATACAAGCGTTGTCCATACTTGTTTCATATGGGCTACAATTGACGGACAAGTCAAAAAGTTCCAAAGAAAAACATAGAAATTTAAACAGAAGAGAAGTTGGTCATGGAAATTTAAAAAAAAAATGGGATGTTGTTAGAATTCTCCATATTCATTTTGGATCTTTTTTAATTTTACACTATCCTCCAAAATGGGTTATTAATAATTGAAACAAAAAAGTAGTCAAATGGGTATCATTTTTCTGATTTCTTATAACATCTGTTCCTTTATTTTGATGAAAACATATGTTCCTTTGTTTTGTTGAAAACATCCTAACAAGTGATCATGTAAATGTTATTGTGACAATTCCTCACTAGTACTTAAGAATTAAATTTGACAATAGGGTAAGTTTTTAATACATTATGAAAGTTCGACGATGCATATTTTATCTTTTTAATTTAAGAGATAAAATTAAAAGTTTAAAAGTTCATGACATATTTATTGTTCCTAAGTGAATAAATAAATAATTTTCATAAGAAACTAATTTTAATGAATTTATAAAATCTAGTATTCATCAGAACCCACGAATATAACATACAATCGCACAAAAAGGACATATCTGTAAATTTTTTTCCTTAAATCACATACGAATTTTTAAGTTATGATGGAAATATTTCTTTTTTAAAAAAATTTAATTTCCAAAGAAAGGAGAGTCCATGCCCTTCTAAATGAGATTGCTACAGTAAAAGTCCTAGTCCCAAAGCTTCACCTCTAAGCCCAACCCATTATTAACATGTCTTTTTCTTGTAAGTTATAAAGTTATATTACAAAAAAGTGCACAAAATTTTATCATCAGATATTAAAAATTTTAGTTATTAAATATAGAAATAAACGGTGTAAGGTATGATATAATCATGTTCATCATTGACTCTTAATATGTTTTCAGTTATATCTTCATTAATAGTAGTTTGTTATGTTAATTAACTAGAGTTTTTGGACATCAATTATTAATAACTAGTTAATTTTTTCTTATATTTTTTTGTAATTTTGATTGGAACTTATTTAATTGCACATGTTCTCGTTCCAAAAAACATTTTAGTTTGTTTTCTTGTTTATATATTGATGATGAAAATGAGTTTAAATAGGCAAGTTAGTGTATTTCGTCCCTGAACATTTTTGTTTTATTAAGTTTAGTTCCTAATATTTATTTTTATAATTTTAAGTCTTTATTCTTTTTTCAAGTGTTTAATTTCTGGGGAGTAAAGTGTTAATCAACGACTTTGTAAAGTCCATGGCCTAACACAAAGGGTACTTTTGGAACAGCACTCACTCTTTTCCCCCCCTTTTTTTTTTTTTTTTTGTTTGGATGAGTCTCGTCGCTTTTCTTTCACCGCCCGGAACCCTCGCCTACTGTTTGTTCTGCAATCGGAAAAGAAATGGGGATGGAGCTAGCCGGATAGGAGAAGATCCCTTTTATTTTTGTTGCTTTATTTGTTTGATGAGTTTCAGCCCCTTTCCTCCACTGCCCGAAACCTACCCCTTGTTTGTGCTGCAATCTGAAACAAGAATCATCCGCAGAAACGGCGGCTTCCCAATAAGCAATTGGTTTTCTTCTGCTTCTACTTTTGCCTTTGCTTCGTGCCCTTTTGCTTTGCTTGTGAGCTTAGTTTAAGGCACCTTCTTTTGGTTTCTTCCTTCCACACTCCACTAATAGCAGAAATTAAAAATATTTCCACCCATTAAACGACGAAATTTAGTAGGAAAAGTCTTTTGGTGGATTACTTTCTCAAAGGTTTCTTCATTGTTTTGATCTGATCTAAAAAAGAACTTCTGGAAGCAGAACTTCTCATTTTGTTTTAATTGTCTTTCAAATTTACAGCTATAGAAACAGATAATTTTATCACTTGGGGACAATCTGCTGACTTATTTATATTTATTTATTTATTTCATCTGGGCTGGCTAGTCGTTTTGTTTAAACAAAGATAGAAGAAATAGAAGAATTATAGACTCATGGCTTCCTCAACTACAGAAGCTTTTTCTCATATTCAGGTATGCATCAGCTTCGTGCTAATTATGGAATGGTTCTTGAATAATAGGGACTTCTTCTTAATTACTTTTATACTTCATGTTATATAAAATTTATTTTTATGAATAAGTTTAAGTAGCTACCGGAAGTTGTGGTTTCTTGGTAACTTGCTGTAACTTCGTAAAAGAAAGATTAAGAATTTGTTCATCTTGCAATTGGATAAGAACTTCTATAAGAATTATGTGGTTCAGTTCTCTTTGTTATTTTGATTTTACTTGAAGTTCATCTCTAGCTTCTTTCTTATTTATGAGCTTTTCCTAGAGGAACCTTTACGAAATTAATATTCAATAAATTGCCAAGTTATGGACCTGTAGATGCTGCGGCTCCTTTTTCTAGGCGACTGAATCTCTGCCAGTTAGAGATGGATATGGTTCTCCAAAATTAGCTTAATTGGCTGTAAAGTTCCTTGTTTGATGATGCATTTCTTGAAAATGATAAATGCATGCTCCTGCTTATTGACAAGGTCTTCCAAATAACTTTTAGACCTTGAGGTAATAGCAGATGGGACCAAGGAATTTAAACCTCCTAATTATTAAGAAGAACTGCATGTTAGACACCAGTAGAAGAATAGGCAATGACAAATATTCATTTGTAAGAGCCCTTAAAACTTCATTTTGACTTGCAAGATAATATATATATGTATGGGGAAAGTCTTAATATGAATATGGAATAATCTAAACATGAAGGAAAGAAAAGAAATATTGGGTGCAGTTTCAATTCGCATCATTAGATGGAAAATCATATAGGTAAACATCAGAAAAAATAGAGTGAAATTTTGTTGATGAAGGGAACGATGGTCCTTCCATTACTTTATCAATTTTCTCTTAATCTAAGCTTTAAGAGTGATTGCTGGAGATGTTTTATGAGAAAATTGCCGGAATTATAGTGCTTCAGACTCCCGATGATTAAAATGGCCTAGGTTACATAAAGTTAGTCCAAGGCTCACACGAATGTGAGGAAGCATTTAGAGTTAAAAGCCCTGTTAGTATTTGAATTCTGGGGGAACAAATTCTGGATTTCCAATGCTTAATATTCTGATCGACTAATACGGTTAGAGGACGTAAGGTTGATTTCAGGCCAAACAAATACAAATAAACATTTTAAATTTTATGTTTTGCTGATATTTCATTTTTGAGTAAACAAATTTCCCAAATTACCCTCTTGGACTGATTCTTAAATTTTAATTCTCTCATTAAACTTGCTATAATAAGTTCCTTTGAAATGTGCATCTATTAGTGCCAGGATACAGAAATCAGAATGTGAGAAACCTAGTGGAAGGGGGAGAAGATATTGTTATGATAATGGCTGAGGGTTGAGAAGAGTAACAAGATGTGCAATTTTTCTTGATTGAGAGTGTTGGTTTTGTTAGGGAAAATATCGAGTTCTTGATGCATCTTGGATTATCTATATTGAACAACAAAAACTGTAATGAACTAAAGAAAAAACAAGACTTTTTTTGCAATTTTTCTTTTATCTATTTGGATGAGGTCTTGAAAACATTATAATTTTAGTATAATATTAATCAAAGATGTCCTAATCCTAAAAGCAATGGAGAAGATAACTGCAATTTTGAAATTTTCTGTGCCTTCGGATGGTCACTTCCAAATCTTTCCACGGTTTTCCTGAGGTGGAAGAGTATTTGAAACCCATGCACACAAGAGTTCGAATTTTGAGTTTTAACTCCTTTTACCCTGGTATTTCCTTCCCTACCCACCCCTTTATTTTTCCCTCTGCTTTGGGTAGTGCATTCAAATGATTGTTTCCCCTTGTATGTTCCTTCTATCAATTCAGCGCACAAGGTCATTCATCAAACTTCAGACGTGATCTCTATTCTTTGGTGGCTTTCTGATTAAATAATTATGTTGAATGTTGGTTGATCAACTTCTAACATGTTAAACTTAATTCACTTTAATGTGGACTTTCTAAATCACATTTTGTTAAACAAAATATATTTAGAATGTCTGTTGATAATTTTTGTCTGATTATGTTTGGATATCTGAGTAAGTATCATAATCCCACTTTTTGTTTTGGTTTTCAATAAGCCTTTCCATATCAGTAACATATAATTAAATTACCTTCATCTTTTTACTTGTAGTATTTGGTTTGTCTGGATGTGACTTGTAGGCTGAGTAAAAAAAATTATAATGTTTCTGTCTTCCGAAAATCAAAATTTTCATATTTTAAATATTAAAAACTATTTTTGAGTTTGACAATCCTCTAGAAGTTTTGAGAATCCAAAAAGATAGCAAATGCTCCTGTTATTTACTTTTCCATACATTTTGATTCCAAAATTATTGTTTCTCTGATTTTTCTACTTAAATATCTATTTAGTTGAATTATGAGATTATAATAATTTAAAGTTGTTGGTTTTCAAGATAAATTGTTCTTTTATGACACTTGTCAAATCTTTCCCTCCATGTTGGGCAGGATCCCTTGTTGGAGTTTCGCGCTGGTAAAATGCTTATGGAGGGAACACGTGTTATTCCGGATACACGCAAAGGTCTCATTCGAATAGGAAGGGTATGGCTGCTTGGAAAAAGAAAACAAAGTCAATTTCATCACCTGATTCACTTGTTTTTCAGCTTTTGAAGCCTGAATTTTTGTTTCAGTAGTGGTGTTAATCTATTTGTGCTGATAAAAGTTTGACCTACGGGATTTTATTGAACTGTCTTTGCTTGGCCCTGCTAGGGTGAAGAGGGACTTGTCCACTTTCAGTGGGTCGATCGATCCCAAAATGTTGTTGAAGATGTATCCTTGTTCTTTTGGCATATCTTGTGTGGTTCTTGTTTCTGCTTTTGATTACATTTTGTTCCAGACCATGTACTAATCAGCATTTGCTCTGTTCATTGTTATTTTCCAAACACCACTTGGTTTATGGCTGCAAATACTGCACAGTTGGTGACTATGCTTGGACATTGTTTGTTTGAATTAAATTCTTGAAATATTAAATTGATTTTCTTGTTCAATGGCTGAAAAGTTAACAAACCAAACTTCGCAGTCTTGAGTGTTGGTGGTAAAGTTTATGCTAATTTGGATGACATTTTAAAGCTATTTTTTGGATTTGATTTTGTTGAAATAAATGTGCCTGATATGGTTCACCCAAGTGGACGGACATTCTACTTATGTTTGGAAAGTTTGGATTATAGCATTCAACATAAGCCTATCAAGCGTTGTGTTTGATAGAAAACTTAATCATGTTGGTATATTTGCTTCTTAGCATGCATTCCAAGAAATAAGTTAAAGTGGCCGCCTTAGTTCCACAGGCCGATTTTGAGCAGGCCTAATTGGCCTCAGAAACCTGCTTTTCATGCACCTATTGTTGTTTAGGTGTATTTTGTGGACAGTAGACATTTAGACAAAATTTTTCTAACTATAAGAGCAGCATTCCTTGACTACAGCTCAAAATAGGATCAAATTGTCTTCCCAGATGAAGCTATTTTTGAGAAGGTAAATGCTTCCAGATAATTTATACATTTTCTCATTGAATCTCCCTTATATAATTGCTCTGACAGTGTTTCGGACTATCCAGGTAAACCAATCATCTGGAAGGGTTTATGTTTTGAAATTTCGTACAGATGACAGGAAGTTCTTCTTCTGGATGCAGGTACGATTTGCTCCTGTTATTGAATTACTTTTAGGTGCTTAAGATTCTAATGCATCTTGTTTTATTGCTGGTTCCAGGAGCCACAAGCTGACAATGACACACAATTATGTAGCTCAGTCAATATCTACCTGAATCAGCCATTAGGTATCTAAAATTTATTATGTTTTAACTTTGGGGCAAGGGCACAATGTTTTATTAATAAGAAGCAGAATACAGGAAAGAGGAAGTGGAATGCCCAAAGAATTAAACTAGAAATTGCATTAAAGCAGCTTTTCAATCTCCTTGCAAATATATGCACTCCCTCATAGAAATTTATTGAATCTTTTGATTGGATATTTTATTGATCTATTAAAATTGGAGCTCATTTGTATGAAGAAAACTCGAGTTAGGCAATAGAATTTCCTCTAGCTTGTTGTCAACGTCTGCGAGATCAGTAACATCCATTTTGCTATGTTTGCCACTTAGTACGTCCCTTGTTCCAATCTTGATCTCTCAGTTACTACATCAGTAATTGAGCTAAACAAGGGTCATACCTCCCACTAGTTGCTCCTTGTGTTTTTTCTAATGAACTTGTTCTACACTTCAGATTTGATTATTATCATTCCAGTGATATCTAGAGTGGCCTTTCCTTCCATTTTTTACTTTCTTTTTTCAGTTAATTGTTTCATTTAACATCTTCTCCTATGCTTTTAAGTCCAGATGGAGTCAAAACTTCTGAATCTTTTATACTTCATCTAATATATAGTTTCTTGATTGCTTTACATATTCAACACGTATGTGGAATTTCCACCAGTTAATTTCTTTATCAACTTTGGAACTGATTTTCTAAATTTTTACCCAACAGATTTTCTTGGTGAAGAAGTATCTGATTCTTCTATTCCTCAACAAATTTCTGAAGATGTAGCTGAAGAAGAAGATATTTCTTCAAGGTAATGACATATTCAAGAAAGTGTTGATTTTATGTTTAGCATTTAGAAGATCTTTTAGGATAAGACATACTAATTTGAAGTACGGGGTGATGTTTGATTGCCATATGCTGTTTTAAGGTAGCATTACTTTCTTGTTTTCCCTGTATATTCATCTTACATAGCGTGTTCATTGTTCCTCTCATTTTTTAGTATTTCCCTCTGCACTCTGCTGGTGATTGTGTCAACCCTTGTTGGTTGCTCTCTTGTAGGATGTGTGATCCGTTTGATTGCATGTTGACGTGCCACAAAGAGAAACTTTGTATCTATCAGTAGTTGAAGCAGTCTAATATGGTTTGCAATTTAAAAGAGAACTTTTATTCATTTAATAACTCTTGCTTGTCTTTGAGTAATTAAAGAAGTCACTCATGCATCAATTGTTATTTATTTATTGTATCCTCTAGGTTGTGTTTAGGAGGTTGTGGTAATCTTATATAATTACTAATGCAATGAGCACTCTCATCTCAGCACATCACTGCTTCAGACAAAATGAAAGTGAAAAGAAAAGAAAAAAGAAGGACATGTCTGATGGTTTAAGCCGAGGTGTGAACAAAGCTTGGTTGGTTCTCATAAACAAGTATCTAGAGATGTAATGCTGTCTTGATTGTTTGGACTGTCTTGCAAGAATTCTACTGCATTACTAGCACGCAAGAACTAAGACGTTCTATATCCTTTTCAATTCAGTAATGCAGAGTAGGAATATACGTGCTTCATCCTTGAAATCTGATGTCTAGCAAAATATGGTCTGTGAAAATTCCAGTGACTAAGAATATCTTTGGCTCTGGACATGCTTCTTAGGAAAAGATATCTTAGTGAAATTTCTAAAGTTTCAAAATTCCATATTTGTTTCTGTAGTTTCTGTCCTTTATCTTTCGTTTTTGGGTGAGGGTGATTTTGCTCTTTATTCCCCTACTTCTGAAAAGTAACAAATATTTTAGGTCTTCAAACAGAATCATTACATTAGTTATATTGAACTTTTCAGAGAGTATGATTTAAAAGGATGATATCTTTTTTAATGCATAAAATATTTTGGAAGTAGAAGTGTTTTGGGGGAAAAAATTACAGTCCCAAATGTGAATATTATGTTGTTAGGACAGAAAAGATTGCATGAAATCAAGACACTTTTCCTTTGAGTGATGAGTAAACTTCTGTTGTTTAGACATTTTCCCCTTTGCTGTATTTCATATGTTTTAATGCTCTTTTGTTTGGTACGTAAAGTGCTATGTCAGGACCAAGAACAGGCCCAAAGTGCTATGTGCACTCTAGAGCTGTTGTTTTACATAGAATCAGATATGGCAATAAGCTGCTAGAATAGTTCATCTGTTGGGGCAATTTGGAGAAAAAATTAGGTTGCCCCGAAGCACAGTCAGTATCAAATAGAGAATGTTTTGATGTGTTCAAAATACATAAAAAGGAGCTAATAGAACCTTCTCATAAGATTTCAAGTCCTTCATTGAATTTGGAACTTTCCTTGGGTTGTAATATCACTCAGCATGGTTTTTTAGCAGACTTAATTACAACTCTTGCCCTTGATTTATTTTTTACAGCATGTACTGAAAATATAAATTGGGGAATAAGGTATATCCTCATACAGGTGCTCTGAACCTCATCTGTCATGTTTCCAAACCCGCCCCCGACCCCCACCCCAACAAAACATCTTTTCTTTTTTCCTTTCCTCTCAAGTACAATCTTTTTATGCCCAAATGGTTCCGTAGACAGGATGCAAAATGTTGTATGAAATTTCAGTTTGGGCTTTCTGCTTTGGAGAAATAATGAGTAGTATGTTAATTTGGAGCTTGAGATGTTGATTGTTGAATGCTGTAGGTGGCACATTGGTGGGTGTTTTCTGTCAGCTATTTTCGGTTTAAGAAGATGATGCAAGGGCATTATTTCAGACTAATGTCATTGACCAGAGAATTTTTTGAGTAGTCACTGTTTAAAGCTGTGGTATTATTTATGTTAGTAGTCCTAAAGGATAACAAATTTTTTTTAACATCTGCTAATTGTGATGGCCAAAAAGAACTTCCAGAATGATGAACATAAAAGACTGTATAATTGCCTATATAGCAATAAGGATGCGAAATATGTTTCCTTAACTCTCACAATCCTAAGTGAGGTCTCAAGTCTAATTTCTCTGTAGGGCTGGAAACTTGGTTGGGCCTAGCATGGGTGCTGAAGCAAGTAGTGAAGTAACCTCTTCTGGGCCGGTAAAGTTGGCTGATTTGCAAAGAATACTGAGTAATATAGGATCTACAGGTATTTCTCTCTCTCTCTCTCTCTCTCTCTCTCTCTGGTGCAGTTCTCTGAACACTTGCTGTTTGATTCAAATCATCTCTGACATAATGCTTAAAATTTTTGTTGATGTAGCTGACACGGGAGATCCAGATGCTGGTAAGAATTTTAAATTGAAATCCATTGGTTTTGGAAAACTTTAATAGTTTGATAATGACATACAGTTCAAACAATCTTTCTTTGAATAGTTTTTCCATAAATGTATTTTGTGCACTATTGAACAATTTTCCCTGAGGATCAATTTTATCTTCCCCTCTGTTGGTTGCTATAGGTTTTTAGGCTTTTGCCCTTTGTAATTCTCTTTAGCCTGAAAGTTTTGAGTTTTTCTTGGCCAGGGAAACAGAGATTTTATTGAATAAGGCAGGAAATCATAAAAGGAATCCAGGCATACCATGTTCATATCATGTAAGGTTAAGCCAAAGGCAGCAATCAGACTTTAAAAAATAATACTAATAACAAACTATTGAAATCTAAGTGTTGTGATTATGTTGACCATCAAGCGGATACATTTGTGATAACTTAGGGCTCTTGGATTTTTCATTCTAAGATTTTTGGAAACCTGAGAACTTAGGGATTTAACTTGATATCAGAGACTGTCTTCTACTGGTGCTTTTGGCTGGTCTTTCTATGTCACATTTGGTTAATAAGTATTTACTGCTAAAGTTGGAGATATTGTAGGAGGATACTTTTATACGTTTTAATGGTGATAGGGTGCATTTCAACTAGTTTTCTTGTGAGAATTTTTGTTTTTAAAATGAAAAAGTGAATTGGTTTATCAAAGAAGAGGTGAGACCCAAGGCAAAAAAGGCTAGAAAACGCAGATAATTGTTTTTCATGCAATACCAGTCCGAATATGCCCTTATTGTAGTAAGATTACTAGCTACCCTTTTTTGGCTAAGATTTTATTGAGTATTCAATCCCTTTTTCTCACAGGCTTGGGATTGGGAGATATTTTAAAGCCAGAACTCATACTGCCACTGATTAATGATCTACCATTGGAGCAACAACTATCATCTTATTTACCTGAGGTATGTAAATTTTGTGTTAGTTTTCTTTTCATCTTGTTTTATGTTTGGCTTCATCCCTAGATTTAACTGTGAGGTTGTAGGGTCCATGGACGCCTGAGGATTTGCTGGAGTTGCTACAGAGCCCTCCATTTCGACAGCAAGTGGATTCTTTTACTTACGTAAGAGATTTGATCATGATGTCCCCTGATGAACTTCTTTTTATTTTCTATGTTGTTTCATGTATGTGTTGAAGTTTTGAATTGTTCCCTGCTTACTACAGGTGCTACGGACTGGGCAGGTAGACCTTACTCAGTTTGGTATTGACCCGAGTAAATGTAAGTCGTATTTACAGCCGTGAGTGTATCAAAATATTAACATTTTTCGATCTTAGAACAGTTCTAGAGATGAGACTTTGTAAAGAAAAATCAAACCCGACTTCTATGACTTTGCAATACAGCACCAGCACTTCATCTCTCGTTTTCACGTTTCTCGTTGTATGTTCAAATATATGACTTAACGTACTGAATCCTATCTAAGGCTTTTTTGACCCTTCAGCTACCACTGCAAATCTTTTTGAATCTCGTGCTGTCCCTTGTTGCAGATAAATTCACAGTTCTATCGTTTCTAGAGGCGCTTGAAGATTCTGTTTCTAGAGTATCGGAATCCAATGAGTCGAGATCGCAAACGCGTAATGAAAGTGAAGCGATGGATGAAGGCCAGTGAGGTCAACTCTCTCGATAGTGCACTTCTTTAAGTTCCAGAAACCTTAGATTTGCTACTTCTGTTAAAAAGCAAGCTTGTTTACCATGAGTATGTACTTTATATGGGTTTAGAACCTGGGAAACATTGAATTTGCCTGAAGTATCATTGGATTAATTTTTGTACAACTAATAGTGTACTTGTATCTTTTTAATACAAAAATCATAGGCAGCAACTTTTGATGGTTTCTTGGAAGTATGTGCAGCCTCAGAATACCTCTCTGGATGCGTATAATATTTAAAACCCAACTAGGATTAGCAAAGAGTGGCCTAGCAAGTAGCAATTCTTCTAAGACAGTGCCCTTGCTATGCATCAGTGGATAATCCGTCGACAAGTACTTCATCTGCTGTTGCATTTATGTGCACTTAACTGAAACAATAGTCTTATTTTATTGACGGATGTTAGATGGATATAGAGTTTTTATTTAAAATTTAAAATTATCTTATTAAAAGTAAAAATAAATAAAATGTAAGAAAAATATTAAATAGTTATTATTTTATATTAAATTTAAATATATAAAAATAATAGTTAATTGATCATATATAATAATATTATAATATTTTAAAAAAATATATTAAATTTTTATAAAAAAATAAAATATTTTAATACATCTTAACAATAAAATTTTATTAAAAATAATACGGAAGATGTATTAGAGGGTTCTAACACAACTAGCCAATAAGACTGTCAATTAAACTCAGTAAGCGGGATTTTGTTAAGTCTGAGCTTGGCTCTATATTTTTTCGAGCTAAAAAAATGAGTCAGAGCTTGATTCACTCGAGTTCTAACCTGTCCTGGCTTGATTTTTTTTGCATAAATTTATTTTTTATTTTTATTTTCACTCTATAAAATTTTGTTTACTTTTTTAAGAATAATTGATATTATACTTTTTAAATCTTTTTAAATTTGTATTTAAATATTAAATATTTTTTAATTTAAAATAAAATAAAATTTAATTAATTATACCATTATTTTATATATATATATATATATATATATATATATATATATATATATATATATATATATATATATATATATATATATATATATATATATACGAGATAACTTGAAAATTATTCAGGCTTCAAAATCTAAACCTGAGCCCCTATTTAAGTGAACTGAGTTCAACTCAATCGATCCCATTAACAGCCCTACTAGCCAACACCCTCGTCTGACCGACCGTGGAGTCTCTCCTGCCTCCAACCTATAATGCTACACAATAGAGGTAAGTGGCAACTCTATAATCCTACCCACCCTTGCTTTATGTGCACTCTAAATCTTTAATAAAAAATTTATTATTTATGACTACAATGAGATTATATTTTATTGATTAAAAAAGTTTCCTCTCCTCTCTCTAAATTCTCTCTACCTTTTATTACTACTTTCTTTAAATTTGCGTAATTGACATCGAATTAAAGCAATATGCGATAAAATATAAAAAATTTAGAAATAAAAATATATTTTCACTTCTTAAATTAATTTTTTTTTTTGTATTTTTAGTAACTCCCCAAGGTTTCTTCGAGGAGTCACACAAATAATCCCGCTACCATTGGTGGGGGCCCGTGAAAGGTACACCCGTCACCTACAATAGAACTAGTGTCATCCCCGCTATCGGTGGCGGGGACAAATCCCTACTAATGATGGCAGGGAATCATTGGTATAATTCTCTGAATTCTTTGTGAGGAGTCACAAAAATTATAAAAAATTAAATTTAAAAGTCAAAAATATATTTTTATTTTTAAATATTCAGTGTTTAATGTTATTTCATTGAATATTGTTTCAATATATCTTCAAAAACTTCAAATCATTAAAAATGTTAAAAGTAAAATATAATTGTATTGTAATTAACAAATTAATGCATTGTAATTAGAATGCCCTATTTAACGATTTTCAGATTGCAGCGTGGTTATATTTTATTTCGTTAAAGAAGTTTTCTCTCCTCTCCTTAAATTCTATAACATTCATAGTAATATTTAATTTTTAAAAAAGTTTAAAATTTATTTTTTATAATTTTAGATTTATGAATAAAAAATTAATGGTAAAAATATTACATAAGGCGTGTTAGAGAAAAATTCAAATATAGCTCGCTGAGGCTGTGACGGGTGTATCTTATAGTCTGCCACTATAAACGTCTAAATATAAATTTTCACATTTTGGTAAATGAATTTTTACTTGTTGAAAGTTTAACTACTCTCTTTTTTAATATGCAATTCATATGTAATTCTATCATGTAATTTTTTACTTATCCTTCAAATATCATATTATTTTTTAATAGTTATTTTATGTTATTGCATACTTTCTTCAACTCTTTTTAAAATAAATAACTGAAAAGAATTACTTTTTTACAATATATATATAGTAGATAGGTAAAATTTTTGTCCAAATCTAGGAGGGATAGTTCCCTCAGTTTGCACTAAAGTTCTGCCACTGCTTCTTCTCTCTCTCAAAGCGCCCCCGCCTTGGACTCTTGAGTGAGATATTGACAGAAGAAATGATTAGAGAGGAGAGTTCAAAGCTGTTTTTTTTTTTTTTTTGACAAGGGAATTCGCAGCCATTATCCTTTGGATATACATTGGGTAAACTCTACCCCACACAATAGCGCGCAAACTATGTGGAAGAGGTAAGCCACACTAAACAAGTCTTGTATGATGAGCTCATGTCATGGAGAGGATTCGAACTCTCACCAGCAGGTTCAAAGCTGTTACATGCCAGTTTTCATAGGAAAGAAGTGGAAAGAAAAGGGGAGAAATGGGAGGATGAGATCTCTCAATTCTTTCCCAAAAAACTTTCTTCTCGAGGTGGGAAGAAAAATAGGAATCACTTGACAATTTTAATAATAAAATTTAAAAATATTTAAAATATCAATAAAAATGTGCGATCATAAATATTTTAATACCCAATTAATCTCATTAAATAAAACTATTCACACAAGTCCCCATGTGATTAAGGACAAGCACAATCTACTCCAGCTTCCCTACCTCTTCCCTTCCTTCAAGATCACCATCTCCCCTTTGGTGTTTGATCTACAAGTTATTTATCGTGTATTTAGATTGAGTTTTATTACATAAATTAATATAAAATTTTTATTTTAAATTTAATTTTTATAAATAATTTATTTTTAATAAATTTAATATAAAAAATATAAATTCAAACTCTATCTAATTTCATCATTAATTTACTCAAAATCAAGGTTATTTTTGTAAAATAACTTTTAAATATATTATTTCTTTCCACTTTTCTTTAAACTCCCAAATGAATTTTTTTCCATCCTAATTCCTAAACTCCCAAACATGAAGGCAATGGTTCCACCTTCGTTTCGTTTCTCTGAGTCTCTCCAAAACTCCCAGACTAGACATTAGCCCCTCACTCCTTCCGCCCCTCCGCTAGCTCTCATCCCTCTAAAGGCACCAATCTCCTCCCTAGTCAGCTCCTCCGCGGTCTTGTTTTCCCCTTTTCTCATGCTTGCTTAGAACGTGTCACCACATTCGGCCCTTTCCCCTCCCTTATCCACTACATACTTGTTTAGAATAACAATCGAAAACGCGACGGTGAGATGGCTACCACTGCTGGAGAATCCTCTACCTGGGAAGAAATCGAACTAGCAGAACGGTAAAAAATTTTTCAATTGGATGAAAAAACGGTAATTTGCTTTGTTTCTTTGATTTAGAAATGGTGAATTATCTGAAGTTTTGTGTTTAATTATCTGCAGTTACCTATTGAGCTGTATGTTTGAAGAAGCAACGTCTTTGGCGTGCTCGATTATCAAGAAGTTACGTGAGAATAGTGTTGAGAACGATCGTTTTGAAAATGATTGTGCTGATGAATTGAATAACATGTCTGAAGCAGCTGGGATGGTCTTGGTTCAATCCATGAAGGAACTTGGGAGGTAAACTAAGTGGAAATCCCAATTATTTGTGAATAAATATTTCTGCTAATTGTTATTTTTCTCAAAAAGGAAAATAAAAATAAACTTTTATATGTGGGCGAATGATTTTTGTTTCATATTTTTGATTGACTAATGTTGAAGTTTCATGCATTTAATGGTTGCTAGATGTTTCATGCATTTAATGGTTGCTAGATGAATCAGTACTAATCTGTCACTAGAATGGTTACTTTCTTGTTAACTAAAATGAGAAGGAATGAAAGTAAATGGCTACTTTATTTTGTATTAGAGTGGGATCGTTGTCTAGACTTTAGAAGGCTATTATTTAATGTTGAACAATCATGCAAACATACATTGGCTGTTTTTGCAAAAAATGAAGCTTTGCCTCTAGGTATTTAGTGGGCGGAAGTTGTGTAAAGATACACTTTCAAAAACATTTGATGGAAGAGTTTGTACACTTATGCTGTTGAGTTGTTCTTCTTCATCATGTATGGAACTTAGGCAGTGTTAGAATAAGGAGTGTATCTTTTATGCTCTTCTGCAGTAAAATATTCTCATTCAGCAAATTTGTTGTTATATCATGTATCCATAATGCAACAGAATTTACTGTTGGAGAAAATTTTAAAATATTTTTGCATGCTTTAATACAAGTAGTTGTCTTTGCACTAGGTGTACTGTTTGTGGCTTTTAGCCATTTGTTAAAGTTTCTACAGCAGCCTCTTTGTCGGGGAAGCATGAGAATCGCAATTCCTTTTTTCTTTACTGTTGTTATCAATTTTAATTTGCTATCATGTTTAAAATAATACAGTTGTTTAAGCTGAACCACCAAAAATGATTCATCTTTCTCCCTCGTTTGTTTCAGCCGCAGAGTTTTCTCACTTTCTGCATTTCCTCGACAGATAATTTTCTTCCTCTTCCACCTTTTTCATTTATTTTTCCCATAAGCAAAATAGACATAGTATTCCTCCCAGATTATATTACCCAGTAGCATGGGGTGAAATGTGGATATTGACACTTCAAATACAGACCATGAGCACTTATCTGGCCAGTATTCAATGTTATTATCACCCTGCTCATCAAAAGTAAATTGTTCACTGAAATACAATAAATTTCCACTGAAGTTACTGAACTTTGTACTGACTTTGAATCTCTAAAATCCTTAAACGTTTTCTAATACCATTTAAGAGTATAAGTGTAAAAAAAGTAATATAGTTATGGAAATTTGCAACTGAAACAGAAGTTAGAAAGAATTACAACAAATTCGTTCATAAGAGCTTGACATGTAAAATCTCTAGTTTCTACCTTTTGGTCAATATTTAGAACCAGGAACTGTGTCATGATCAGGTAATTTGCCCATGTTTCTATGTGAAACTCAACTCTCAGGCTTGCATGATTTTGTTTATTCAATGCGTACATTAAAGGACCAAAACTTATTCACATTTCTATAGTTTGTACTTTAAGCCACTTTTCTTTTTGGCTTTGACCTTCCAAAAATATACATGGCTGAGCATCAGCTTTAACAATAACATTTAAAGGGGGAAAAAATTGCAATTTATTAATGTTTGCAGTTTGCCATAGTCATCTCCTTTCTCCACTTTTTTTTGGCTGTTGATGTTTGACTCATTACTTTTTATGCCTTAATACTTGGCTAAATATAGGAAACCCTCTTTCTTCTTATCATTTGTATTCAGCTGATGCTTTAATTTTCTTCCCCCCCCCCTCTTTCTGTATAATTTACAGGACATTGGATATACTGAAGGAGCTAAAATTGTTGTTTGGTTCAGTGATTGCCATTCCTGCACAAGTTTTTCTAACTGGGTACATTTTGTTCTTGCAATATTGCTTCGTTTTTATTTGATTTTGTTATAGCCATGGAAAAATCTATTATTACAGGAATGCTTGATTGAAATAGAAAACAATGTAGCAAATTCTATTTTTTGGTGCATCTTTTTAGTTTCTTTCAGCTTTTACATGAGTTAGCAGGTGTTGAGAGAATATATGATGTGCAGGGTTTTCTTCTTCTTTTCTCAAAACCTTACATTTTTTATTCGTTCCTTGACAATGGCTCTTAAATTGTAGTATTACTTGTGTGCAATATACAAGAAAGTTTTAAGCATGTCCGATATTTGTATAACTTATATCTAAATGAGAGTCCCTGAGCACCTTTTAATGATTTGCATTCTACAGAAGTGTGCCTGTTGGGCCATCTCTAACGTGAGCATTACCTGAAGGATTTTCTTCTTCTTCTTCTTTTTCTGAAAACATTAGATTTTTATTTGTCCTTGACAATGGTTCTTAAATTGTGGTACCACTTGTGCTATATGCTGGAAAGCTTTTAAGAATTTCTGTTATCTGCAAAAATCATTCTGAAGTTTGCAAGACAGGGAGTTCACCTTTTAATGACTTTCACTCTATAGAGGTGTATTTCTTGAGCATTCTCACTTGATCATTTACCTACACCAAAATTTGTTTTCTCAAATATAGGCTTCCATGACAACAGCTAAATCATCTCTTTCACCTTTAATCTTTAGGTCTATCATCTTCTTTTCTTTCTTTATTTTTTAAGCTGATTATGTTCTTCTGCAACAATGTTCTTCCTGAAATGTAATTCCAAAATCTTGGGTTCTATTTCTCTGGAATTACATCATTGTTTTCTCTCAGGGTTTGTTTTCAGATATCCGAAGGTCTCTCCTCTGGTGATCAAGAATATCTTGAGGAATTCCTCAACAACTGGAGATACTTGGATCAAGAACATTATTTTTCCACAGATGCTACTGTGGCCCAGAAGGAAGGATTTGGCAAAGAGCTTCGTCTTTGTGTGAATGAGTACCTGGATATTTTTGAACTCTATGTTATAACATATCTTGGGACAGTTATGAGGGAAATAGATATTGCCATCTCTTGGGTTGAGAATGCTAAAATACCTGAGGAGAAGCTGCAGGTAAAGAAATGAAACCCATATTCATTTCTTCCAAAATCAGTTATCTTATGTGATTATTATCATCCTTTTTCCATTTTGGTAGCTAAGAGCTAGTTTTTAATGTGGTAGTAGTGATCATAATCAATCATATTTTAAATGTAATTGTCATTTTCAGTGAATTACAGCTCCTGATCTCAGCCTGATGATAATTCAATAGTTTGATAAGTAGCTCCTTTCCAAAAACCTCAGAAACATAATTTGATTACTAAATTTAGATTTGTCTTGAGCAATTTGCAGCTGTTGTTGGATGGGCTAATAACTACTGCCAGTTGCATTTCTTCCTTGTTGAATTAACTTTTTGCGAGCATTTTGATTTAAGATTGTCTATCCTGTCAGAGTTGGGCAAGATTTGCCCTATTGTCTTTTTAGCTTGCTAGAGATGGGAAGATTTTCTTGAGATTGCTGGTCAATGCTCTTTCTAGAGAAGATTCACTGAACAAGTCTTTGAGCAAGAAATTTTAGATTGATGTGTTTGAGATGTTTTGCTTTCTCTCTAGTTTTTGCTTTCATAACTTCATTGATTCTCTTTCAAGCTGCATTTTCAGCCTCTAAAATCTATTGCCTTGATGTGGTGAAATATACATCTTTACCTGCTACCGTTTAATTGCATATATATTTTGTTTATTGAGTTGTGTGCTGTGCAATTACTTCCTTTTCAGGAATATCTGAGGCGGTTGCACTCTATGAATGCATCTGAGACAACCAGCTCATCACCACCCTCGCTAACATATTCTGCTTCTGCTGAAGAACGCAAACTGCAAAGTAGATCTTCAGAGGATTTGGAATCTGGAATCCGAGCGAATGGAGAAAATTCTATGAAGGAAACTATTCTGAAATTGTCTGGTCAGCGAACCCCATGCTTCTGGTGGTTCCGAACTTTCACTCTGAAGTTCGGAAATTATAGATTGGTCCTATCAAATGGAAATGTCTTGCTTGGCTGTTTGTTCTTGTTTATCTGTGTTTTTTATAGGAGGAAACAAACTACTTTAAAGAGGTAAATGCTCTTATTTATTTGGAAAATTTTAAAGCTCTAGTTGTACATGATACCTGGTGAAAGAAGAATTTTTCCAACTGTCACAGGTTTGTCAGGAAACAAGCTTTGTCCATTAAAAGGGCTTTAGTGGACATGTGGCAACTTGCTTTTTCTTATCAAGTGAACCCTCTAGCTGCTGTTCAGCCTCTCCCTGCTGTTACTCATGGAAGCCGGTGATGTACCCAAGTACGGGAAGATTACTTCATGAAGACATTAACAAGCAAGTGATTGAATAAAATACAGTGCACTGTCAGTCATTACTTTTGTCATATTTGTTTATAAAGTTCAAAGAAAGTGCCAACTATACTGATTCAAAAGCATATGATGGTCTTGGTCTCATGGATAACACTAGTATTTTGAAATAGCGGAGTAGTGAGAAAGTATTTAATATCTGACTGAAAGTGGTATGATAAGCTGAAATAACTGATTTATCAACTTCCCATGTCGTGTCCAATTCATGATTTCTTGATAATTGAAAGTTGACTTCCTATTCCTAGAAATAACAAGTTCTTATGTATCACACACGTCACTAGTTACTCCCAATTGTGGCTGGTTTTGATTGATGAAGAGCCCCAGGTTCATTGCGCAATAATAGCACAATTTTCCTCAGATGCTTCTAAGAGTCTGTTCACCAATGGTCTCACGGAGTGTTCAGAAACACATTGCAAGTGTTTTGAAACAGTAATTTCTCGGTGATCTGCTTAATAAGTAAACTTGATGCCTAAGGCTATCTTCAATACTTGATTTATATTTACAGCTTTACCTGAAAGTCAATGTCGTTTTGGCTTCTCTCTGTGTATGTTCCGTTGGCCGCATCTGGTTAACCGTGGAAGCTTCTGAGCAGGTCAAGGTCTTGGATGAAGAAAATAGTGCGTGCTTCTACTGTGTGTAACTGCTTTTCTTTTATATATGCGTTCTTTATGATGTTAAATGCTCATAATTTGCATACAGAGGTATACTTTTTGATTGCAAGCTAGTTGACTTGTAAAACTGGATGATGACGTGGACCTCAGGCTTTGTTCAGTTTGGGATAATGGAAACATGGAGAAGAATTTGCTTTTTTGTTCTTGCAAGTGGTTCATTATTTATGTCTTTCTTGAACTGAAGTTGATTTTATTTTGGGATTTCGTGGAATGTGCTGAAGGTCCAGATTCCAGAAGAATACATAAATAGTTAGCTGAAGAAATATTCATATAATAAAATATCTTTTTAATATTCGACATCAGTATAAGAACTTGGCAATTAGTAGTAGTTGCCTAGCCAATATTTTGGAAAATAAACGACGTTAACTTCCCCGCTTTAGCTATCTTTTGCAAGTTAGGGTTTGGGCTATCTTTCCGTTAGTTTTTAATGAATTTGATAGATTTATGTTATTACCAAATGCCCAAAACTGAAAATTTTATACAAATGGCTTTGAAACATTAGAAATAGCGATGCCCCACATTTTCGCCTGGAGTCCCAACCACTAGAGTTTGCAATAGGGGGCGCTCTCTCATTAGTGCTTCAAGGTTTATATTTTATTTTTCAATTAAGAATTAAGTTTCCATTGTTAAGTTATTATTTTAATGAGAGATTTAGTTAAATTATAAAAAATATGCATTAGACAATATAAAAATATATTAATACTTCAAAAACAATGACAAGATCATCATAAAAAGTTAGTATAAAAAGCTAGTATAAGTTATATTATTTTTTTAATATTGAGCAATCTGTAAATATAATTCATCAACTTTTTTATTTGTCGTAAATTATTTTACTTGTTGTAATTTAGTATCAAATCTTTTATTTTAGTATTTTTAGTCTTACATGTATGTTATTTTTACATAAATATTATACATATGACAGTTTTATTAATATATGACAATTTTTAAATAATTTTAACGTTTTTATTCTTTAAATATTATATAAGTTTTTTAAATTTGTTAAGGTATACTTATTTTTTTCATTTTACAATAATTATTAAATAATATAATTTAATTAATGGTCAAGATTTATCGTTGTATTTAAACTATATCGATATTTAAATAAAATATATTAATATAATTATTTTTTAAAAAATAAGTGAACATGGAGTCACATTTCAAGTGGGAGACATGCCACCAAGGAGGGTGGCGTCCATGTCAGCTCAGGCGATCTTTCTTTTTAAAATTTTTATTTTATTTATTTACTATTTAAAGATTTTATAAATTACATTATTAATTTTTATTTAATAAAATTATTTTCTTACTTTAATTTATATTAGGTGCATGATTTTTTAAAAATATTTAAAATTCTTTATTTGTTTATTTATTTTTTTGTTTTAAAATTTTATATTGTATTATTAAAATTTTATTTATGCTATTTAATATTTTTGTACTTTTTATTTACTTATATATTTCCTAATTAATGTAATTAAATTTAATTTGTATTGATTATGTAGTTACTTATTTGTTTAGTTAATTTATTTCAATTAGTTATTTTACCTATTTTATTTCATTAATTTATTGTATTTTATTAATTGTTAAAAAAAGATCTTTAAAATTATAATTAATTGTAATTAAATATTAAATTAATTTGAAATTATTATTATTTATAATTTTAAATCTCAATAAAAAAATTTAAAAATTTTAATAACAAAATTTTTTTAAAAATCAAAATTTTTAAAAATTAATAAAATAATATTTTTAAAAAATAGAAAAAAAAGGAAAGGACTCCCAGCTTGAGCCCCATGCCCCAGGGTAGGGTCACCCAGCTTGGGCACCCTCAGTTATATTGGGCGCATCACTGCTTTTTTTTTAAAAAAAAATTATAATAAGTTAAATTTATAAAAAGTTATTGTAAGTCTTGTATAAAATAATTTTCTATCACTATTATTTCTATCCCGGCGGAATCGAGCGGAGTCAAACATGTGCAAATCATGTGCACATTTTTACAAGGACTAGTTTTCTTTTGAAACAAAATCCTCCCATTTCTTTTTTTTTAATTATTTTTTACATTTTCTTATATAAAATTTTCTATCTTTCATTTTTCTTCTTCCTTCTTCCACTTTCGCACTCACTGACGATGAAATTCTTCTCTTGCGTATCGTCTCCTATCCCTTCACCCTCTTTCTATTTTGATTTCTTCTATTTCTTCTCTCTTTTGTTTCACATAAAAATATTTATGGCGTATATAAATTAATTTTTTATTTGAGTTGCGTTGTATGAGAATCGTAAAAATAAATTATTTATGAAAAAAAAAGTGAAGTTCAAAGTAAAAAAAAAGAAAAAAACTCAATATAAAAGTCAATCCAAATTGGGCCTTATAATCTGTTTACAATCTTAGAGGCTTGGTGAAAATTAATCGAAAGTTAAGATGTCCATTTGGAATATAAGTTTAATTTTGGGGGCATGTGTGCTAAATCCTATTCTTTGTCTCTCTTTACTTACCGGTCCATCAAATTTTGATCAACGACATCGCCCTATCCACTGTCTCCACCCTAGTGCTGGCAAAACGGTTCGTGGCCTGCGGGCTGAGCTAAACGGATGGGCTTGGACTCAGTAAGTCCAAGCCCGTTTTATCGCGAGCCGGGTGCGGGCTAACCTTTTTTTTTTTTTGAGATGGTAAAACGACGTCGTTTTGCCATCTCATTTCGTTTGCCCCTTTTAGAGACTGAAAGTCTGAAATCTGAATCACTGCTCTTCACTTCAGTCATTATTTGCAGCACAGAACAGTCCACTCTCTTTGCCCTAATCGATCTTCAAGCTCAAGACTCAAGAGGAAGAGGTCTGCGTATCCACAGAGAACAAGAGCAATTTATCTTCTTTCTGCTTCAGTCGGATTTTCCTCCAAATCTGTCCAAAATCCTAGGTGAGTTCAAGAAGTTATTTTTTATTTCTTCTTCCTAATCCTGTCGTTGGTTTAATGGTTTTTCAGTTTTGCTTATGCTGGGCCTGGGCAAATGTTTTGTAACATTTGTTGGGATCCTAGGAGTACTGTAGTTCACAGAAATTGCTTTTGCTTTTGCACACACTCAAAAATTCGAAATCACGCAGAGGTGAATGGGATCGGGGAATTGAGTAATTGACAGTGGCACCCTTGATCTAGTGATGGTTCTTTTCTTTTTAATTTTTTTATGTCTTTGCTGGTTAATGGTTATGGGGGGTGGGGAGCTGGCCGGCGCCGGCGGCCGCTGGGGAGATGTGTTATAACAAGGTTGATCCAAGTACTACTTGTGAGAAGATGGAGATTGTGAAAAAAAAAGATTAAGATGTTGTTTGAACAATATTTAAAAAAAAAAAGCAAATGCATCAAGTTCTCTTTCGCATAAGCTGTAACTTCTATTCAACCAAATGAAAGTGGATTGGAAATAGATACAGACGTTTTGGATAACCTGTTATCTCCAACAGATGTAAGTTTCTTTAATACTCTTGTTTAGATTAAATATTTGAATATTGTCAAATTTAAACATTCTCTACTAATGTCAAATTTAAACATTCTTGTTTAGGATTTTAAGATGTTTGATAGTCAAGTTGTTACCAAAAATGGAAAATCTCAATTGGACACATACTTGGATGAGACAAAGTTGGAATGGAGTCATTTTCAAAATATGAATGTCTTACAATATTGGAAAGACAACAGGTACAGATTTCCTGATTTAGCTTTGATGGCTTCTGACATTTTGAGCATTCCAATTACTACAGTGGCTTCGGAATCTGCTTTTAGTATTGGTGCTCGAGTCCTTAATAAGCATGTAAGTCGCCTTCTTCCTCAAAATATACAAGCATTATTATGTGCACGTAATTGGTTTCATGGTTTTATTCCTGAGGGTAAGTAATAAGTGTTAAAATTGATAAATATAAATTTCTTTACTTTATATCTAATGTACAATTATCATAAATTTACTTTTTAAATTACTTTATATTTTATCCTTATAGATGAAGATGATGAAATGACAGTAAAAGAAATCAACCACATCTAAAGCGGGTTCAAATATTCCGGAAGGGGAAGATGCAGAGGATTAAAAAATTGCACAAGAGTTGTATTGCTCAATTTAATTTTTGAAGGATTTTTTCTGATTTGTTTTAAAGGATGGATAGTTGTAGAAATTTTCTTCCTTCGATTGTATATTCAGGATTTGTGCATGTTTTATTGTTTGGACATTATTTTATTTCTGGGGTTCAAGAATCAATTACTAAGATTTCTTGGCATTTTGTACATGGAACTCACAATGGGAAATTCAAAAACTTCAAACAGGAAGGAATATTTTTAAATGCCATGGGCCTATCATTGACATTTCTTTTCCTATAAATTGCACAATCTTTTTTATTTTTCTGTACATTTTAAATTCAATGATTATTGAGGTTTGAGATCTTGTATTTATTCATTTATTTATTTTTTGATGAATAGATGTTTGTATTTATTGGATTGTGCTGTTGCATGTGAATTGACTGAATTCCAATGCTCTGTCATTCTGGGCTATATGGTGAAATTGGCTTCTGCTATGGTTTTGGACTAGAAATTTTACGTACTGCTGAAATTGTAGACCGCTTGGTTGTTTCCAAAGCCATCAATATCACCAAATCCGAAATCTTCACTGCAGAGGGTTGTCTTCTTAAAATTTTTCTTTTATTTTTTTTAAAATTTTCTCTTAAAACGACGTCGTTTTGATATTTTTAAAATTTAAAAATATTTTATTAAAACGACGTCGTTTTGATCCGCGGGCTAAACGGGTTGGCCTGCGGGCTTAGAGCAAAACGATGTCGTTTTATTCTTAACATCAAAACGACGTCGTTTTACACTAAGCCCACGGACCGGCCCGTTTAACCGCGCGAACTAAGCATAGCGGGCTGAGGATTTGGATTTCCCAGCTCGCGAATAAAATGTGCTGGCCCGCTCCGCTCCGTTTTAGATGCGACCCGTGGCGGGCCGGCCCGTTTGACAGTCCACCCTCCCCACCGGTGCCAGCGAATGCTGTTATACGAAAGGCTAAGCTGCTGGTGATGACGTCATATGAACTGTCGGGAAATACAGAGGGAGGAGATATGATCAGTTGTCCAAGGGGAGGACAGAATCTGAAAATTCTGATGGAGAACCAACCTCTGAGAGAAAAGGTTTATTCTCACTATGAGCACAATGACGCCTGCAAGTTCTCCCGGTGGACTGCCCGGTAAATTTGATAAACCAATCTTTCCTTTCTGACAAGCACGCAAGAATCCTTTAGGACTCTTTGTTGTCAAATTTTTTTCCTTTATCATTTCTCAATGAATCTTGAATTTGAATTGTCTGTTGAGGAACTGATTAGTGAGTGCACCGAATTGACTCACTGGGTGGACTTGTCTCTATGGTATCGATTGGGGGCTTGGTGGGATTCTTGGAACTACCTGCCTCTGATGGTTTAGTGGGTTGGTTTTGGTGATACACTGGTTTTTGGATTCAATGAGTTAACTCATTTGGTTTTCTTATGGCATCTATCAATGCTGAAATGCCTCCAAGATTGTTGCTTTTGTTACTTTAGGAACTCATTTGCTTTTATTACTATGATAGTTTCTATGAATTGTTACTTGTAAGCTCTTGTCTGGACATAAAAACTGATACACTGTTTTTCTTTTGATTCTATCTAAATACATCTGCTTTTGGCAGGGAATGCTACCAGTATATGTATGCAAGGCCTTGGGAAAAGGTTAACGATTTTTACTCAGATATGGTCAAGGGCAGTGTATCGATATCAAACTTGTTTAGGAAAGAGGTAGTTTTCTAATTAGGATCCACACTTGGAACAGTCTGTTCATCTCCATTTCCATTCTTATGATCAATTTGTCTTGCTTTTGCTGCTTCTGTGAGTTGTAGCTAATAGTAATGGGGTTCTAAGTCATGTTCCCTAGTATATCTCCCATGCCCTCTCTCCTTTTAGTTTGAGATTAATGGGGTCAGTGATACTTTTTTTTTTTTTGTTTATGTTCCACCTTTCTGGATAAAAGACACTGAACCTGTGCCTTTTCCTTTTTCACATGTACCAGTACCTTTTCCTTTTCACATATTAGTTTCCATTTTTGGAGGAGGAAATTCAGAAATAAAGTGAGAGGATTGCCCTTCTCTTCTGCATGAAAGTAAGAAGTAAGGAGCTTGCGCGGTCTTAATCCAACGATTTCCTTTTTCTAATACACTTACTAAGTTTATCTCCCTCTGCTTGCCATTGCATATAAAGAAAAGTTTGTTGAATGTTAACAGAACTTAATCGTTCTATTGCCTAGGTGAGTTGCAATTGAACGTATGCTGAGCTTGTTTCCAATGTGATAGTGGTTTTGCAAATTTGTTTACTTTTGTTATGTACTTTGACTTATTCTAGAGGATTTCACCGTGGAATCTTGCGAGTCATGATGATTCTGATGTCGTTGAGGGTAACCATATATCTGAGATGGAGAGTATTCTGCCAGAAGATCGGACTGGAAGATGGGCAAGAGTAACTTTCAAGATATTCCTGTCATATCATGGTGCTTCATTTGATGGGTGGCAGAAGCAGCCTGGTCTGAATACTGTGCAAGGGTAGAGTTTTTTCTGATTGCTAATAAATCATGTCTATTTATATGATATTGGTGATTGCATCTCTTTTTGATGCTTCATATTCTAAATGCATCTTACCTTTCGTGTGTAATGAGAATAGCGAGTACATTCTTTTCACAACACGAATCTCAAATAAATATAGGTTAACTGAGTGGTATTTCATAAAAGTTGTGCCTTTTGGTGGTAATGATGCTTGGTTTTCCTTTGTTATTTAAATCATGTGTTCTTGGTTTTTTTTGTAGGGACATACAAATTGCAATAGTTATTATTTGACACACTTGATAATAAGTGTATGGGATTGTTTGACATGTCTTTGAATACACTAATTGCACACATCTTATAATCTGCAAAGCAAAGTGCAGTAAAGGCAAAAAATACTCATGAGATAAACATGAAAACATGATTTTCAAAAATCACGTAGTGATGGCTTTTTTTCCACTTTTGAAGTAAGCTTTTTTTTTTGGTGGCTGCTCTTGCCTTAAAACTTTGTTAAACCTTTATGTATGAAATCTTTTCCTAGAAGCTTCCTATAAAATTGACGTGAGACTTAATGAGTTATGCTATATATTGCCAATTGAAAATTGAGAAGCTGACATGATATTCTCTTTTATTTAGTTCTACTTCATAGCCTTTTCAATCTGGATTTTCTTTGCATTTTTCTTTAATTTGTTCTGCACTGCCTAATGCTGGAACAGGAAAATATGATATTATATTGAAAATAACTTTTTTTTTAACCAATCGGAAATTTCTCGAAAGATCTATATTTCCTTAAGATGTCCAAGATATATACACTTGGTGGAAATTTGAGGTATCATATATATGACAAAGGACGGTTCCTGAGTGGCTCCTCTTTCTAGTTCCTTGTTCATATATCAAGTAATGGCATTTGATTCACCTTCTGAAAACTTGCCCCATACAAAGAACACTTCCTTTTCCTGCCACTCTTTTGCATACACAGGTCAACTTATATTGTCTTTCATTTGGTTCTACTTCATTACCTTTTCAATCTGGATTTTCCTTGCACTTCTCTTTAATTTGTCCTGCACTGCCTAATGCTAGAACAGGAAAATAGGTTGAAAATAACTTTTTGTTAAACCATTGGAAATTTCTCTAAAGATCTATATTTCCTTAAGATGTCCAAGTCATATACACTTGGTGGAAATTTGATGTATCATATATATAACAAAGGACTGTTACTGAATGGCTCCTCATTCTTGTTTCTTATGCATAAATCAAGTAATGGCATTTGATTCACCTTCTGAAAACTTGCACTGCAAAAAACACTTCCTTTTGCTGCCCCTGTTATGCATACACAGGTCAACACTCAAAGCCTTCCCTGAATGTTCATGACAATTTGAGTGAAGCTTAATAACTAGTTATTTGCATTCAATTTTTGATAGTTAATGTCCTCTTTTCCTCTAGGTTCACGATGACTTGGTATTGAAGTGTAATGTGAAACATTTCACTATATTGCTCTGAATCTTTATCATTCAAGTGTACACTTCATAACATTATATTCTATAATTGGTTCTCTATGTAGTATAGTTGAACGATCTCTGGGGAAATTTGTTGACGAAAAGAAAGCTCAACTCCTGAAAGAAAAGAAGTTACCATTAGAAGGCTGTGCTGTAGTTGCTGGGCGCACTGACAAAGGAGTGACAGCTTTTCAACAAGTTTGCTCATTCTGTATGTTACATGGCTTGTATAGTTCTAGTCTATTAACCTTTCATTTTGGTAACTGTAATGATCTATCTCAGTTCTTGCTCATCTTAACCTTGAGGAATCCAATCTTTTTCATTACTAAATTTTGCACATTGTAATTGTTTTTATCTTTCCAAAGGTATGGACTAATTTTGCTTAGGGAAAAAATGTATAAACCGATTTAGATATCCCTAGCCCCAAACTATCAGTTCAGATGGTGTACATGGGGCTTGTGCAAAATGTTACTTATGTTAGTGAAATCTTATAATGCATTGACTTTTGAGGGGAAACAATCATCAATATGCAGCAAAACCACGAAAGGTTTAGCATCAGCATTAGGAGGGGCTGTGGCCCCTGCTGACCAATACCTTCATCTCTACACCCCTACCTATATTATCTCATTACCAAGTGGGATGATGTACTGCAATAACACATGCACATTGGTTTTTGTTTCAAGATCATCATTTTATTTACTAAAAAATGATGTAAAATTCTGTTGGGGTTAGCTACTAACAATTTTACATGCTTTCTTTCCAACTACATCTTTTATTATTTGGTTCCCTTTTCCCCCCTTTTTGGGTTGTTGGATTGTGACATTCGACTTTTAAAAAATTTATGTATGTTCATATAAAGAAATCAGAATTTGGTCCTTGTCTGTTTATTTGTTCTATATTCTAAGAATGGTGCAACATTGGAATTGGATTTCCAGAAAATAGTCCAATTATTCTTCAACTGTTTTTATTGCTAGATACCTGGAGAAAGGATGTTAAACCTCAACAAATTGTTGATGCCATAAACAACACAGAACCAGGAAAGATCAGAGTCATTTCAGTTGCTGAGGTAATACAAAGTTGGTGATTGGGTAATTTACATGCAAGATTGAAGCTTCTACTTTCTGGATTTCAGTAGAAATATATGAAGAGACCTTATTTTCTTCATGTCTGAAGAAAACTTAGATAACGTACTGATGAGAATCTAACTGTCAATAGGTATCACGTGAATTTCATCCGAACTTCTCTGCAAAATGGAGGCGTTATTTTTATATCTTTCCTTTCAATAATGGAGAAGATCCTGAGCTTGGCAATGAGGAGAATGCCAATTATAGTAATACTTTTTTCCAACAAGATATTAATTGCAAGTATGCTTTTGATAGAAGTAGCAATTGTGAGCACGGTGATAACAAGGATGGAATAGACCCTGGAAATAAACCAACCATGTTTGAAGTAAGCAGGGTTAACCAGCTTATTCAACGACTGGAAGGAAAATTGTTATCATACAAGATGTTTGCAAGAGATACTAAAGCCTCAAGAAATGTGTAAGAATCAGTTTTTTTTATTACTATTCTTGGTTCTTTGTTATTACAAGGTTATCTATGCCGTTGCGATTTGTAGTGCATTGAGATATCAAATTCAGCCTACTTCTATTGCTTCGATAGTCTTTAATTGAATCATGCTGAGCTTTTAAAAAAAAGCATTTCTTTAATGCTTTGCATTTTGGATAACTAGAGGGTACAAAATTCCAAGTGTCAGCTTCACTCAGGGCCTGTACTTTGGCAGATTTTTCATCCTGATAGCATGATAATCATTCTGGTCCTTTTGCTGTTTACCAGCTTGTTGCTCCAAGAATTTGACAACTGATTTTGTTTTGTATGATACCTACTTCCTAGTTTCACGTTCATGATCTTGTACCTTTTCCAATAGTGGAACCTCTAGATTTCATTTCTTGGCTTCTTAAATTTTTCTCTCGGGACATTCAAAACCATTGTTTCCCTAATGCAAAAGTCCCTGCTGAACTTAATCTCTATTGCATTTGATTGTATTAAAATTGCAAGTAGTATATCATGTTTGCACAGTGGAAATTGGAATCATGTCGAACTAGTACTTATCAAGTTGCATGGGCAATTTAGATGATTATTTCAAATTTGGTTATTTGGATAGAGGGTAATTGATTATGAGCTAAAATCTTTAAGGGTACTTTCCCTGAGCTATTTGATTGATTGTATGAGTGATGCCTAATTGATATTGGTTACCTTATTTGCTTAGTGTCATCTGGCAAATTATTGTCATGATATTATTCAATACTAAGACTTGCAAGCAAGTTTTCCTTCCTCCAAAAAAAGAAAACAATGTTCCAATGTATTTCTAGTTTCCACTTCCTTTAATTAAGATCCAGTTGGATATAGTTTTTTACTTTTCGGCCAATCATGTCTACAGTACCTTGTCAATATCTAGAATCATTTATGAAGTGAATTTCATCTTGGCATGGTTAACCACTTTATTCTTTCAGATAATATTGTACTGATGTTACCAAACTACCACTTTATTATCTGATAATGTTTTATATGCTTCAGAGGTCCACCAACTGAATGTTTTGTCTTCCATGCCCGAGCAGCTGAAGCCTTCTTGCCATGTGGACAGGTATCTGCAGTCTTAGAGACATTTAGTGCCAGGCTTATTAATATTTCTGTTTGAATGGTAGTTATAAGCCGATAACATTGACCAAGGACGGAATGACAATGTCTTGAATAAAATTCCAAGAATTCTGTGTGTGCGTGTCTGTCTGTCTCTGTGGTGAATGAATAAAAAGTTCATTATTTCAAGGAAAAGAAATTACTATCCATGCAAGACTATTTGAAAGATGTGTACTCGGAACATTCTTGTCAAATTGATTCAATATCTTATAGTGATGGAAATGAGCTGCTAAGACAATGAAATTATCTTCTCTGCAATGCGCGTTAAATTAAAGTGAGGGGTTCACTTTATATTGAAAGGAGAATTGCTGACATTCTTTTATACATGAAATATGCATTTCTCATGAAACATATTAGGAGGCGAGGTTTGTTCAGGAACTGTCTTTTTGCTTTCCTGATACCCTACATTTCCACCACTTTTCCTTTCCTTTCCCTCTTGGGGTAGGAAAGAGAGAAGTAATTGGTAACAGTGAACTGACTGAATATAAATTGTATACCTAGTACATATGGGTCAGTTTATCTTACTGAATCGTATTTTTCCATGTCCAATTGTCTTTCTGGTTTACCTTTAATGCTGAAGCAGCATGTCGGAAATATTTATATAAAGCTATCAGGATTTAGAATATTGGTAATCAAAGATAAATAATGAGTTTGATTATAGAAATTTAAGAAGATATCAATTCTTCTGATCAACTTTTGCGATTACTTTAGGATGTTGTTGTTGCAGAGGTAGGGTGACTTCCAATTTTGGAGATTCTCATGCATTTTTTTAAATCTTACAGTTAGGATGATTCTGATAATGATTTATTTGTTAAGATCAATTTTTATGTGACTCTGAATTTCTGTTTTGCCTTACTCTTTCCATGTGTTCTGTTTACAACATCCAAGGATGGGATCCCTACAAAGATCATGTGCATCGAGTTGGTTGCTAATCGCTTCTTGCGAAAGGTAATTACTTTCCCCTCTGTCCAAGTAGCCAGAAAATCAGACATGTTGGATAAAATGCAGCCAGTTTTTGTTAGAAACATGTGGAATCAAATATATTATTTGTCCTTAGATGTATCCTTCTCTTATGAACTATGAGAAAATCCATATAATAACTGGAGCATAATATTGGATAAATCGGTCTAATGAACTTGGATTTTGTAATCCACGTGAAAATCCAACGCTCTTTTCAAAAATAATTGGGAATTCAATATTCTTAGACAATACACACCCACCCTGTCCGAAAAAATAAATAAATAAAAGAAGAAGCGCGTGAAGTGAGAAAAATATACGCCTCTTTTTACTGGTAAGCATGTTGCTCCTTTGATATTGTCGTTCCACGTATCTTGGTTTCATTTCCTTGGCATGTCCCAAGTCTAATCATCAAATTGGACTAGGACCCGGGTGAAAAAAAGTAGAAAAAGGTGCATTGATTTCCATGAGGAAACCAATCCAAATACACCAGTCCTTTCTATTGAATTGGCTCAACTCTAGTCACTAGAATTGTCATCACTCAGTAGCTGAACCCGGAAATATCTATCTCTAGGACATTCTGATCATTTTATGATTTGATCTTTTCTGGGTTTTTTCAATACTTGGTAGATGGTTCGAGTTCTTGTAGCAACAGCAGTGCGAGAGGCAGCTGCCGGAGCAGAAGATGATGCACTGTTGAAACTGATGGATGCCAGTTGCAGGCGTGCCACTGCGCCTCCTGCTCCCCCTGATGGCCTTTGCCTTGTCGATGTTGGATATACGGAATTCAATCGAAAAATCTGCTTTATTTCTTGAGTTAATTTTGCAAAAATTATCAACATAGAGAGAGAGAGAGAGAGGGGGAGGGTATAAAATATTTTTGACATCAATTTGATTTACCTTCCTCATTGACGTGAATGAAATAGGAATTTTTGAAAAGATATTGTAGAAAAGATAATTTAGCCTCTGTAACATTGACTAATATTTGGAGAAGATGGAAACAATTTTTTTTTTCCAATTTTCTGTTTCTGACTGTCAATGGACCCATCGCATTACATTGTAAGTAAAAAAAATGGACTATTCATTCTATAGCCAAGGATCTTCCGTAGTGATCATTCTTGTCAAATACAGCTTAAAATATTGCCTCCTTTGATGAAAACTAGTGAGCCATAAATCTTCTAATACATTATTTAATATATACAAATATAAATTGTTCCATATAGAATATTGTCATTAGTTCAAATGCCACAACTCTCCTTAATCTAATGATGTTACTATATAAGGAAATATTTCATTGGTGTATAGACTATATATTAGAAGACTTGAGGCTTATATTATTAATTTTACTTTTATTATGAATTTTTTTTGCCTTCCAAAAAATATACATATATTTTGTATCTAAACTTTCAAAATTAACTTTCTTGATTTAACTAAGGGATATAAATCTAAACTTAATTACATATATAATAAATACATACACTATAAAATTATATAAATATATAAATATAATATAAATTTAAAACAATTCAAATTATTCAAAACAATTCAAATTCAAAATAATACAAAATAATAAATACAAAATAATATAATAATAGGGATTTGAAAGTTCGTTATTTTAGTTTAGGGTCTTAGAGGTTTTCGTTTATTTTCTGCTCTCCTAGAATTTAACTCTTCTAACTAGAAAGTTCTACCCTCAATCAAGAGTCAATGAAGAGATAGAACTAAAAAAATGTTTTTGTTTTCATTTTTTAATGAACTCTTTCCGTTATTGAATTTCATAAATTTAATAATGCATTTTATTTTATCTTTATCAATGAACATAAAATAGAAAGACGAAGGCACTGAAAATTTACACATTATTCATCCAGAATATTCTCACTAAAGTCTTGATTTGATTGGGTTGATAACAGGAAATATATGGGGAATCCATTCTATATAGTAATTCTAAGTAAAAATCTATTAGTTTCAATAAAAATGAAATTCAAATTTAAAAATTAATTAAAAATCTTATACCCCCTCCTTTATAGTTTATAGATAGAGAAAGAGGGAAAAAATAACAAATTTTATTATCGTAACTGGTCGATGGGGAAAAACCTCCCCATCTTGTAAATGATAAAATCTACAGAAGGGGAAACCCCCTTTTATCTTGTATTTATACGTTTGCCAACAAAGAAAGGATTAAGAATTCAGTAAAAAACTAAATTGTTATTTTTTTTTAATATAAAAGATAAAAGAATGAACTGAGTGCCATTTCATAAAATTTGAAATTTTTTAGGAAATATGAAATGGGTCAATTTCATTTTTAGAGTCGATTCCGATTATTCAAATTTTTGATATAAACTCATATACATTGATAAGCTAACCTTCTTGATTTAAGTAATATGTGGATAACTTAGTTGAACCTCATTTTAAATGCAATCCTACCCCTCAAAAAATTAGTATACGTATATAAATCTGTAAACATATTTGTGTAGATTCTTTTAGGGGAAAGGAGGTATTTCAAATAAGAAATAATTTTTTTCAAGAACTCATAATTTGGAAGGAAAGACAACATTCTTTTGTTAAAAATTTGTTTCAATCTAAAAACTACTCTCTTTAGCTTGAATATTTATATTTTAATTCTGATATATCCTTAAAATAAACATATATTCATTTTACAATAATAAAGATGCATATGCTATATATAAAAGTAGATATATATATATATATATATATATATATATATATATATATATATATATATATATATATATATATATATATATATATATATAAAAGGATGATAGTTATTAACTCTTTTAGTCAACATATACATGTTCCACAGTACAAAAATTAGAGGACGGTCAAGAAGAAGACAACCATTCCATTGAAATTTGCAAGGCTAACGCAAAGGTAAACCGCAAACTTCTGCAAAAGAAGAATGGAAAGTCCCATGCATGCAAAAGGAGAGGACTAGGTCAATTTCCACAACTCCTCTCTCCCATCCCATTCATGTCTTGGCACTTCTTTCTCCCTCTTTCTCTCTCTCTCAGTTAGTGTTGTTTCTTCCTTTTTTCATTCTATGCCCACACAAATATTCTCATCCCGGCCTTCATTTCATTCTCCATCTCTTTCTCAACCAAAAGCATTCGTTTTCATACGAAAGAGCCCTCCCAGAGGGCGCGCACCCACAAGTGCGCGCACCAATGCTCAATATCATGGCTCGCAACCACAACGCGAACATCTTCTCCTTGTCTTTGATCTCAATACTTATGCTGCAGCAGGTTATTACATCTAGAGGTAAATCTGAAGCCGAAATTCTTCGCCAGTTTAGAGATTCCCTTGAAAATGTTACTGCATTGGCCGACTGGGATTCTGATAAGCCACCTTGTGATGGTGACAACGAGAACTGGGCAGGCGTGTTATGTGACAATGGGCTTGTGTGGGGGCTAAAACTTGAGAACATGGGATTAAGGGGTATTATTGATTTGGATTCTCTTAGTGGGTTGAAAACTTTGAGAACCATCAGTTTGATGCATAATCATTTTGATAGTCCTCTGCCAAAAATCAAGAAATTGAGTTCCTTGAAGACCATCTATTTGTCGCATAACAAGTTCTCCGGGAATATTCTATCTGATGCTTTTCATGGCATGAATTCAATCAAGAAAATTCATTTGGCACACAACAAGTTCGGCGGTATGATTCCGTTGTCCTTGACGACGTTGCCAAAGCTCATCGAGTTGAGTCTTGAAGATAATGATTTTATTGGACAAATCCCAGATTTTACTCAAGAAAGATTGACTTCGGTGAATTTTTCCAACAATCGTTTCGAGGGTGAAATCCCGGCTTCTCTCAGCAAGTTGGATGAATCTTCATTCTTGGGCAAGTTAAATCTTTCTAAGTACATAATTTTTTCTTTTGGACAAAATTTTGCCTACTTTTCTGTTTTAGAATAATCTGTTCTATCCTCTATCTCATTTACAAAACACGTCCCATTTTTCTCTTCAAGATTCCTTATTTTCTCATATATTCTATATCCTTTTAAAAAGAAAAATTGTCATATGATAGTTTGATAGCAATAGGACAGAGCATGGAATAGAAAGTAGAATAAAAAATTTTGACTCATTTTTCCGGAATTTTGAAAATGACAAACAATTTATTTTGGTTTTCCTCCATGAGCAGGCAATATGGATCTTTGTGGTGCACCATTGCCACCATGTAAAACATCGCCAAAGCTGTCTGTTGCAACTATAGTAGTTGTTACAATTGCTAGCTCGATAGCAGTAGCGGCTATAATTGCAGTTATAATCATCCTCCAACGGCGGAAGAAAGTGCCTGCAGAAGAAGAGGATTCACCAGTGCCTGCAGAAAGTCCCAAGAAAGTTATTGCCTCTCATGATTTAGACAACATGGAAAGAGGGATATCTCCGAACCGATCCCCAGAAAGAAAGACTGATCAGAGTCTCAAACTTTCTTTCTTGAGGGACAATGTTGACAAGTTTGACATGTCTGATCTTCTCAAAGCCTCTGCTGAAATACTAGGCAGTGGGATGTTCGGATCTAGTTACAAAGCTGCTCTCGGCACGGGGCAAACGATGGTTGTAAAGAGGTATAGACAAATGAACAATGTGAACAAGGAAGAGTTTCATGAGCACATGAGAAGGCTAGGAGGATTGAGTCATATGAACTTGCTTCCTCTTGTGGCTTTCTACTATAGAAAAGAAGAGAAGCTTTTGATTTCGCATTATGTAAACAATGTCAGCCTGGCTGTTCAACTTCACGGTAAGTATCTATCCCTCCTTTGTTACTCGACGACCTCTTAGGTTTTTTAAGAAATCTCTTGTACCTAATAACTGTTCTTACTCCATAATTGGAATGAGAATGTAAGTTCTCTTTCTAGTAGATCTTACTAAATCACAAGCAATCAATAAAAACCAAGTAACAACATAGAGATTTAGGTGGTTTGGCCTTTAGGCCAACGTCCAAACAAAGCAAGCAAATGAGTTCACTGTAATAGAGAAACGAGAACAAAATGGTAGCTCAAATAGAAATAGGTCTTTGGAGAAGTTAGGTTTGGAATGATCGTCGAGTTTGGCCAATCAAAAAATGATGACACTTGATCTAAATACGAAACAATTTATAAATTTTGAAAAACTGTTTTAGATTGTTCAAGAAATGCACTATTTTCGATGTTGGTTCTCTCTTTCTTTTCATATGTATTTTCATGCTCTTATTCAATGAGTACTTTCTTGATATATAATCTCTAATTAACATTGTTATTCCAGGTAACAAGTCCCGTGGCCAACCGACCCCGGATTGGCCTACAAGATTGAAAATTATTAAAGGAGTATCCAAAGGTCTTTTGTATCTCTACAATTCACTTCCAAGCCTAATTGCACCCCATGCTCACTTGAAATCCTCAAATGTCCTTCTTAATGAATCTTCTGAGCCATTGCTCACTGACTATGGATTGCTTCCAGTAGTGAATTTAGAACATGCTCAGGAGCAAATGGTAGCATATAAATCACCAGAATTCAGGTTAAATGGCCGGATAACGAAGAAGACTGATGTCTGGAGTCTTGGGATACTGATTCTAGAAATCTTGACTGGAAAATTCCCATCAAGCTTCTTGCAAGCAGGTAAGGGAAGTGACACAGATTTGTCAACTTTCGTACAATCTCTTGTCAAGGATGAATGTACTTCAGATGTTTTGGATCCCGAAATGAAGGGAGCGAAAAACAGTGAAGGTGAAATGATGAAGATGTTGAAGATAGCTTTGAGCTGCTGTGAGACTGAGATTGATAAAAGGTGGGATATAGCCGAGGCGGTGGGGAGGATACAAGAAATCAAAGAGAGGGACGGTGATGATGATTTCTACTCTTCATATACCAGTGAAGGAGGCTCTCCATCAAGAGGAGTTTCGAATGATTTTGATGCAACAACACATGGTTGAGTAGGAAATTTGGTAAAACACAAATGCAACAAGGACTTGTTTCTTTTTTTGTACAAAATTTGAGTGATCTTTGGAGGCAGATTAATGGTGATGAGAGATTAGGCTTGCTTCAAATATGTTCTTTCAGATGGATTTTATAAGACAAGTGTGGAGATTGGAGTTGAAATGAGAAGGCCTTTTTTTGGTGGGATGAAATGAGAAACTGACGAGCAAGGGGAGTATAAAGTGTTCTTCCTATAGTTCTTGATCTAGTGTTGTTATGTAGAGCAGTGTATGAAAATATTGCATCTCATAAATAAAAAATAGATGTTACTCCTTTTTTTTTTTTTTTTGAGAGAAACCTGCTTAAATTACCTAATGTAGTCTGCTTGGTGTTCATGTATGGCTACAATTGGCGGCATGAAAGGGTGCTTTTAGAAAAATAGAATGGGAGGGGCTAAACCCACACATTAGATCTAGAGTAAATTTCCCTTTATGTAGACAATAGCAATATTCCACATTCCTATCCTCAAGTGCCTATGTTTATAATTTTTAAAATTACCAATTCAACATTCTAGAACTTAATTAAAACACTTTGTTTCCTTTACAATCTCAATTTCTAAATATTACAAATTAAAAGGGTCTCTAGAAATATTGTAGTTAATTATTCTTATAATTTTGTACTAAAGTTTCGAAACTTTTGAACTTCAATGTTTTTACGTAAAAAGTGATGTGAATATTAGTAAAAAAATTATAATTTTTTTAATGAATTATCATTTTAGGTACAAATAAAGAAGGAAGAAATTATGCTCAAAGACATATTTTTGTTGTTATTATGATTACTTGGAAACCAAACGCGTTTAGATAGTAATTGCAATATTGAGTTGAATTCTGAATTATATATATGCATATATTGTTTCATTATAATTGGTTTCGTTAAATTCTTGAGATTAAGATTAATCAAAAGAACGCATTTCCATCGCCTTAAAGAATAGAGCAATGTGACTTATATATGCGAACACATCAGTGCAACAATTCAATTCTTTGTTTTGATTTATATATGCAAACATGTGCGTTTATTGAAGTTTCTCACAGCTAAATGAAAGATTAGGGCATCAAGAAGAAAATTACATTCATTAATTCTTTGATTGCCAATCATAATCTTCTACATAAATGGATTTTCTTGAATTGTAAGTGCAATTAATATTCATGACCTTAAAACCAATGGGTTGGAAACATTTTATAACCCTAAAATCAACAATCTTTTGTAATTCCAACAATTCATGAATGTGAAGAGAATGGTTGTCTAATACCAACTATATTTTTTCACACCCCGTAACCAGAACATGACATGTCAACACTCTCATGGATATCAAAGTGTGAGTCTCAAATTTGAAAAGTTTTATCTTGGTTACTGAGTTACTTATGTGCATTTTATAAGTTACACATCTACCAACATAACAAAATATGTAAAAAAATCCATCTCATATGAAAATTTAACTACCCAGTAAGCAATGAAATGACATTTTTCTTCTACATGCTTTATTGTGATTGGTAGTTTTGTAATTTATAAAATACACATAAGTTACGAAGTAACTAAGATAAAACTTCTTCTCAAATATACCTGAATCCTCCAATTGAACTTAGAAAACAACTCAAGATGGTAAACTTTTATTAACTTGATAAATTATTGATTTACAAAAGTAATCACCATAAGAAGTAAACAAATTATCTCAAAAGAACTAATAGGGGTTCCAATTCCACTTGACATAACATTATTAAGTTCTAACAAATGAAATCCAACATGGCTTACTCCAAGCTTCACTTTAAATTAATCCTTTTCTTCTCATGTCTCAGCTTCATCATCATTCTCTTAATCATTTGCAAAATTAGCAAGCCATCTTGGAAATGAGTATCATACAACAATCAATCAAAGCAATGATTATAACGAGGTTTGATTCTCGAAGAACACATTCAGGCGAAAATGCAGTTTGCAACTTCATAATTCACTTTCAAAGCTCAAAACACAGTTAAGATGTTTGGACTTGAAAACTGATTTTGAAAGCAAGAAAATCTTTTTTCTAAAAAAAAAAAAAAGAAGGGCCTGAAAATTTTCAAACAAGGCGTCGGCTTTGCTATCTGTAGCAGTATCTACGCAGGTTCGTTTGCAAAGCCACACTCGGTTCTTCCGCTTTATCCAAAACTAGGGTACTCGTTCGGATTACGTTCGGTGTTCGGTGCGATATTTCGGCTTCGATTTAATTTGATAAATTTTTTTAAAAATCAAACCAACTAATTATTATGGTTCGGTTCGATTTAGAAATTGAAATTAAAAAATAAAGAATAAGAACGCATGTTTGTAATAAGTTAATATATAATTTTATTTTAAAATTTTAGTTTTCTTAAAAAAGAACATATTATATAAATGTATTATTCATAAAAATAAATTTTCGTAATGTATTTATATATTATTTTTTAAAAAATAGATTTTTTAGTTCGATTTTCAATTTAAGCACAAAATTTGAATCGAATTATACTTGGTTTTTCTAAATCGAATTGAACAAAAATATCAAAAATTAAATCCAAATGTAAATTTCAATTCAAATTGATTTTTCAAATTACACCAAATAATTATCACCCTATCTAAAACTCCATTATTTCTCAAAAATTCCAACCTTTTGCAAGGTAACTTTGAAAGCAAAACATGCAACAAGTACTAAGAAAAGAGATGGGGACTAGGTGGGGCAGGGACTCTATCCCCCAGCCCCAACCCAGCGTCCCCAACCTCATTCCGAGCCCCGCATGTAGGGATGGAATCAATCTCTATCCTTGGAGTAGCGGGAAAATTATAATCTCCACCTCTGGCCTAGTCGGCCTAGCCTACCAATCCAATTGAAATAATTATAAGTTAATTAAAACAATATGCAAATTGACCTAATTGAAAAATTTTGGACTGAATCTCAATCCAAGTAGACCCCTTAAACTGAAAAGCAAATTATATTGAATGAATAGTTATACTATCAAATTTATTATCCACATGTTTTTCATATTATTTAAATTAATTTTCGTATTCATTAAACTAAGTAACAAATTCAAACTAATTTATATATTAGTTTCTTAAGTAACATACGCATCCGGTTTCCACTTTGTAACAATGTTGGATTCTCTCAGTATACCCAAACAAGATATATACGTGTATATATCTAGTTAGAAAATCATCTTTTCAAGATATGTTGCCAGGAAATTTGAATACAGATTTATTAGACTTTAATAAAGCATATTTCTCCGACTCATCCTATTACAAAATCTCAATATTTTGTGTATTATTCTGGCTTGAATGGACTGCTAAATAGATTGAAAAGGCACTTTCACAAATTACTTGAAAAATTGGACAATTTAGTCTCTTTTATTTTTACGTTTGGACATTAAAAGACCGTCAAAACTTATCCTACGTTTCCAAATTATACCAACGGAATTCTATTTGTTGTATTTTATATATGTTATATTAAATATATATATAATATTTAAAAAGTGCTTCTAAATTAATCTCATCTTTTAAAAATATCATTTTTGTTTGTTGATCAATAACTTAACTTAATCCTTGAATAAAAAACTTTTTGTAACAGCATTAAATAGATATTTCAACCTATACTTTTTAATTACTAAAAAGAATTAGACATTCCATTAATTTATGAATTGTGCCAAGAGTTCTATACTTTTGAAAAGATATAGGAAAAAAGAAGAAAAACAAGGATCTTTTTTTTTCGAATTATTCTATTTATTTCATGTTCAATGTTTTTTAACTTGCTAAATCCTTCTTGTTTTTACGGTTTGGATTTTAAAGGGCTGTTTTTTTTAACCTACTAAGTTCCTCTTGCTTTTACATTTGGACACTAAAGTACCTTTCAATTTTTTTTTTTACTTATTAAATCCCTCTAGGTTTTACGTTTGGACACTTCAGGGCCTCTTTTAAAAAAAAAAGATTCTTAAATCATTATAGTTTTTACGAGCTATTTAATGAATCCTTTTGATGAAACAAAGTATAGAGATTTAAGAAGTTAACAAAGAAATGAGAGGCCATGAAGTGTCCTAATATAAAAACAATAAAGAATTAGTGAGTTGAAAAAAATTAAAAGATCCTTTAGTATACAAATATAAAAACAAGAGGGATTTAACAAATTAAAAAATCGAGAGGTTCTTTAGTATCTAAATATAAAAATAAGAGGACTTTAGTAGGTTAAAAAAATCAAAAAGTTTTATAGTGTCTAAATATAAAATATAAAAACAGAAGGGATTAAATTGTCCAATTTTTCCACATTACATTCTCGGCTGAAGAAGAAACATTAGATATAATAAAAATATATATTAGAAAGTATATACATTCCTTGAAAAAGAAAAAGAAATTACATATATTGCTTGGCCTTCTACCTTGCAATGCACAAGGAAAAAAAGAAAAAAGAAAACGATAAAACTGGCTTTTCCCCCTTTCATAAGCTTCTTTCTCTCAGTTTAACATCATAACTGCTGGAGGACAAGTTTCACCTAGAAATAAGGAAAATCCCACAAATGAAAGATGACTTCAGATGACTCTGGTATTATGTCTTAAGGAGACAGAATTTGGAAAAAAGGTTTTGAATTCTCTCTTGCTTCACCCGGAAAGAGGAAAGGAGAAGGAAGCCTAAAAGTTTGTAGCCCATCTCTGATCCTCTTGAGACGAAACAAGAGAGAGTTTCCAATAAGGTTTAAGCTTTCCATTTGTAGAAAGGAAAGGAAAGGGAAACTTGTCGAAGGAAAATCCCAGAGGGGAAAAGTTCTTGCTTCCTGTTTGGAATTCACCAACATCTGGAGAGCTATATATTTGGATTTCTTTCGGTTCAACGTTGTCTTTTCTTTTTTTTCTTAATTTTCTTAGAAGATTTTCCGTTGTTTCTAGGCTTAGAAGAAAACGGTAATGCCTAGCCAAAGAGGAAATGGGGAAAGAAAAGAAGAGTCAGTTGTTGTGGCAATTGACATAGACAAAGGTAGCCAATATGCTCTGAAATGGGCAGTTGATAATCTTCTTGGCAAAGGGAAATGTGTTACATTGTTGCATGTCAACCAAAAGCCATCTTCTGGTCCTCAACCTGGTATTTCTCTTTCCTGTTATCCCACTTTCTTAAGTTTGGTCACCGCATTTGTAAAAAATTCATTGGATCTTTAACTTTTTCATAAGTAGATCAATTCAGTCAATTATGTTTGTTGAATGTGCCATTATACATAATCTATATATCTATATATACACATACTACATAGAATTATGATTATATATTTTTAACTTTGAATCTTTAATCGATGTGTAACGAGGTTAGATTTGCGACAAAACTTATAGTTATATGTAGAGTATGATTGTGGAAAAATAAACACAAAATCAAGCTTATGATATTGCCATACAGATACTTTGATGTGTCTATGAATTGTCTGCAAAACATTTACATCACTTTTTCATTAAAAAACTACACAAAATTATTCCAAAATGAATCAATTGAGATGACGATTTTCTTGGCTTAGATGTTCATTTCTGAGAATGAACAAATCATCACCAATGCATCAAGCATCACATATGGAGAAATGGAAATTCGATCTATAACAAGAAAAGGGAGCACTAGTAAGAAAAAACTTTAGAAATTTCTAAGTGAGTCTTAAAAACCAAATGCAAAGAAAATGCTCAAAACTATAATAGATTTGCTTGCAAACAATAACATTCATGTCCTGCCTGCATGTCTCTTTAACTGCAGCATGACTTTCACAATGTATATCGTATTTGCAGAGACTATCTCCATAAAATGGAATTTCAAAATTATCATACCATTGCAGGTGCAAATCATGTGACTGCCTCTGATGTTAGTGATAACATTTCGAGAGGATACAAGAATGGACTTGATCATAGCCAAGCCAGGGAATTGTTCCTGCCCTTCCGATGCTTCTGCATTCGCAAGGATGTAAGATCTGTTGCAGTCCCAAACTTCTCGAATTGTAGTGTTTCCTTTGCTTTTCTTTCCCGCCCTTTTGGTGAAATAGCCTTACAGGACGTTTTCCTCTGTTACCTATTATATAAAAATTCTAAAAAGAAAATTAAAAAAATACAAACTAATAAAGGAAGAAACTGAATCACAAAGAATAATCAAATTAGTTCCTTAATCACCAAATGTAAAGTTAAAACAAAGAATAATCAACTGCAGACAAGGAAATGATATGTTCTATCAGAAGCTCAAACCATGACGAGATTTCTTATTCAAGCATTTCTTTTTGTCGTTTACTCTATTCTTTCTGTATCAGTAGTTCTTCAAAACAAATTTTCTTATCCTACCTGCTCCCTTCTTATTTTCTCCGCTAAATCTTGCAACAGGTACGAGTTAATGAAGTTGTAGTGGAGGACATGGACATAGTAAAAGCTATATGTGACTATGTCAAGCTAAACTTTGTCAAGAAATTAGTTATTGGTGCTTCAACCAGGAATGGTTTGGTTCGGTATGATATCTTTTTTCCTATATATCTGTTCTTTACCAGCTAACTATCTTTGCAAAAGAAAAAGAAAAAGGCAGGCAGGGAACAACAATTTGATGGTACTTGACAAGCAAACGTCAAACCTAGTTTTGCCAAATAATAATACATTTAGTTTTGCTGCTGCACATCTTGAGATTCGCAGAAACTGATAAATACCAATCTGATTTTTTTTAAAAAAAATAATTATATTAAAAGAACTTTGCCATGGATTGATCCTTACCTCATCACTAATACATTCTCATTAGGAAATTCAAGACTATAGATGTCCCAAATGGCGTTTCCAAAGCTGCAGCAGAGTTTTGCGACATATATATCATTGCGAAAGGGAAAATCTCAACATCGAGACCTGCTTCACCTTCCCTTCCAAAACAAGTCCCCCACCAAATGCAATATCAAAGCAGGAGCAATCCTGGTTTAGCAGATCGTTTTATGCAAGGAAATGGAGCAAAAGGTTAGAATCTGCAGTTTCATTTTGTGATGTCTCAAGAGAGCCTTTTTCAGTAATCCTGGAAGAGAATTGATCCAGTCATGCCAACTCCACAGGTGTTCCTCCAGAAATATCAACCGTTGCACTTCGAAATGTGACTGAAGATACAGATTCTATCAAGTAAGCTTCACACAAATTAAAGCCATCGAAGTTGAGCAACATAATATATTTCCTCTGCGTGCTAATGATTCTATGCAATTCATGAATTAATAAAGAGGAACACAGAACATATCTTTTTATTACCTCGGAATTTCTCATGGCAAACTAATAAGATCAGTTCATGAATTAATAAGAATTGCACAATTTCTGTCTAGAACTTCTAAGATACCATCACGTAGGTAAAATCCACAGATCAAAGGAAGCAAGATTTTTTAGAGTATGTATTTTACTCGATCTTCTAGAAGTAAGATTAAAGCACTACAGTCACTGAACTAATTGAGCTTCTTTATTTAGATCACCATTTAATAGGGGTAAAGCTTCAACCAAGCTTTATGGGGAGCTCTCTTTACCAGATACAGATATATCATTTGTGAGCTCTGGCAGGCCAAGCATTGAACGCTTACTCCCTTCATCCGACAATCAGGACATAGCTTTTGCTCCTCGTCATTCTAACAGCTCAGAAACGGAGAACAGACTTAGTTTTGGTTCACCATTCTCAAGCTTACAGGAAAGTGGCACATCATGGTCATCATCTGCTCAAAGCATGGTATGCAAATTAAGTCCCAAATTTGCTTAAATCCTCCTTCATTTACCTGCAACCCAGACATGATGTGAGCCACTCAGACTATTTTCAAGAAAACTTTAGTCAAAATGAAAACAAAGAGTAAATTAATTGTAGAAGCACTAAAGCATGAAATGACCATTAACTTAACAGTGTGGAGATTAATTTTGTCCAAAACAACTGGTAAACTAATTTGGTCAGAAATGTCTATAGAAGTTGTATCCAGAGAAATACATAGAACTAACAGATTCTAATGCCGTTGAAGTTTTATGCCTTTTGTCAAGTTTCGGATCCAACCATCAACCAAAACTATTTACCAGGCAACAGTTTTAGAATTTGAATCATCAACCGCATCTCATTCATGGATTGTAAGTGTTACTGTTGATTATAGTCAATAGCTAATACAATTTAGAAGGTATACTTCACGATTCTCGGGAAATTAGTGCCAATAAAATAGTGGCATCTGACATGAATATATCCCTAAGAACGAATGGAATTATCAAGTCTATCTCATATGGATCAGGATCAGTTAAACAGTTAATATATCCTACATGTTTTTATCCCTGATTCCTACAGACATTAGAAAGAACTGCATTTGAGCATTCCTGTTTCCTGACTAAGAAAGTTCATGAATTTCTTCAGGTATCCCGCGTAAATATATGATACATATCCATAGTTAATTACATCACAAGTTTTCAAGAAATGCTATTACTGTTGTTACATTATTGCGGTATTCAGAAGATTCCTGTTCACTTTTATTTTCAGCATTTAGTTGCTTTTTGGTTATCTACAAGCAGCATACAGGAAATGAAATAAGCAGAATAGGAAATTTGATCCAACAGAAGAAGTTATTGAAATCTTTTCTAATTTTCAGTCATTTTCTTTTAATTAATCACTTTTCAGCTATAACATCCCCATCTCCTCCTCCTTGTGGTACTTTGATATACTGAAAATCTCATGTTAAAATCTTATGTTCAGTCAAAAAGGCATTTTTGTGTCATTCCACAACATCAATTTAACAGTGCATTGGCATACTAATATTTACATAGATCTCAAGTAACAGATTCTGTGAAAGCAGATAATTGACTAGCAAACCACAGCAAAAAAAAATACTTAAAATTGGAAATGTCTTTCCAACATATAGGATGAAGTAGAAGCTGAGATGAGAAGGCTCAAGCAGGAGCTCAAGCAAACAATGGACATGTATAGCACAGCATGTAAGGAAGCACTGACCGCAAAACAGAAGGTAATTACAAGATCTTGAATTCCTTCTAGGTTTTTTAGGCTATTATGTCTTCTATTGAGTGTATCAAATCAAGTATACCTCAAGCAAAAGATGCCAACGATTGATCCTCACATCATGTTCAAGCTAAGTAAATTTGAAAACAAATCTGTGTAAGGCCTTGGAACTTCACCGCTGGAAAGTTGAGGAGCAACAAAAGCTAGAAGAGGCAAAATTAGCTCAGGAAGCAGCACTCGCAATTGCAGAGAAAGAAAAAGCAAAATGCAAAGCAGCCATTGAAGCAGCTGAAGCATCTCAGAGAATTGCAGAGCTGGAAGCACAGAAGAGAATTAATGCTGAAAGGAAAGCACTCAAAGAAGCAGAGGAGAAGAAAAAGGTATGGGATGTGCTAGCACAAAGTGATGTTAGGTACCGGAAATACTCAATAAGGGAGATTGAAACAGCAACGGAAGATTTCGCAGATTCTCGCAAAATTGGGGAAGGGGGATATGGGCCAGTCTACAAGTGTTACTTAGATCACACACCTGTTGCAATAAAGGTTCTTCGTCCTGATGCAGCTCAAGGAAGGTCACAATTTCAGCAAGAGGTATAGAAATCTCTATGTAATTCTGAAAATTCTACTAAACTTGGAAATACCAGATATAGTATAACACTAGGAAACAAATAATACAACGTGGAAAGGCAAACAGTCACAATGAACATCTGAAACATTACGAGCTTTATAAACCGGATTAAGCAACACATGCAAGTGAGCTGTATACACTTGATTAAGCAACACATGCAAACAATTTTTAACGGTTAAACAGTAGTTGTGACCAAATATGCCATGCAACCAAATTCATCGAGCTGTTTTTTCCTGCGCTAATCTGAAATTATTCTATTGATAGATATAGATACAGTAAATATAACTGCTTTTACCGAAATCATTTTTGGAGAAACATTGATCTTAACATGTTGATCTAGGTTGAAGTTCTTAGCTGTATACGGCATCCCAACATGGTTCTGCTTCTCGGAGCATGCCCAGAGTATGGCTGCCTTGTCTATGAGTATATGGCAAATGGGAGCTTAGATGATCGTCTTTTCCGTAGAGGAAACACCCCAGCACTTCCTTGGCAATTAAGGTTCAAAATAGCAGCAGAGATAGGCACTGGGCTTCTTTTCCTCCACCAGACCAAGCCTGAACCACTTGTTCACCGCGATCTGAAACCTGCCAACATTTTGCTTGATAGCAACTTCGTGAGCAAGATCAGTGATGTTGGTTTAGCCAGGCTTGTCCCTCCCTCTGTGGCTGATTCTGTAACTCAATATCTAATGACATCAACAGCGGGAACATTCTGCTATATTGACCCGGAATATCAACAAACTGGTATGCTTGGGATAAAATCTGACATTTATTCACTAGGAGTAGTGCTGCTTCAGATAATTACAGCAAAATCCCCAATGGGTCTCGCTCACCGCGTTGAAAGGGCGATTGAGAATGGGACATTCGCTGATATGCTTGATCCAGCAGTTACAGACTGGCCAGTCGAGGAGGCTTTGAATTTTGCCGAGTTAGCTCTTAAATGCACAGAATTGAGGAAGAAAGATAGACCAGATCTCCGTGGTGTAGTATTACCTGAGCTTAACAGGCTGAGAGCACTAGCAGAAGAAACAATGCCAAGCATCGCGGTGATATACACCAGTTCAAAAACCTCTCCATCCGAAAACCAAAACTCTGACTCTGTGGTAAGTTGTTTATACAAAGCTTCTGAGGTTTGATTTTATTCTAAAAAGACCATATTAGTCCAGTAGGAAAGTATACAATGCAGATCAAAACTGTTGAAAATCTTTTGATAATCTGTGGATGCATTGTGTTAGGCTGTAATATTAACTTGCTACCCTACTATGTATCTGATCACCTGTTGATGCATTAGGACAGAGTGCTGAAGAAGGTAGTGGGAGGCATACAGTTTTTGTTTCGCAAAATTTTCCTTCTTTCTTCATGTCATCTCCCTTCCCCTCTTGATCTCTTCTTCTATCATCCTCTTCTTGCTTCTAATACTCATACCTTCATAACTAACATTAACTTATTATTAAGAAAAGAATTCTTTCCCACGTTACTTATTTTAAATGAATTAAGTTTTTCAATAATATTGCAGAGAAGTGAGCCTCAGATGCCAGCATCTGAACATGACAGCAGAAGGGGCAAGTCAGCAGCTCATATTTTCCAGAAAGAAGATCAAGTGTAAATTGAGAAGCAACTGCAGGTTCAATGATTTGAAGATGATATGATAATCTTTTTCCTTTGCCAATTTCTTCAGGCTGAAAAACTGAAGTTTGACAAAGAGCTCTAGTGTTCACCAGAGTTTGATCCAAATTTTTCCTTTTCACAGTCTGGCTTCCTTTTCACCAAGCTTATTGTTACTTCCTTTTCTTTGGTGAAAAAATGCCCATGTGATAAAACTCTATATTTGAAAGACATTTTAAACTAATTCAGTCTTCTTAACGAGGTTGAACTATTTGTTGCAATTTGTATCCCGTCATTAATATTTTACGCTGTTTTGATTTGCAATTCCATAGAAAACTTCTAAGTTTCTAAACTATTATGAAATTCAAAACCACCTAAGTTCTTAATGTTTAGTTTGAAGTACATGATAATTAGAATCTCAGTCAAAACTCTTTTACTTTTTACCGTGACATAAGGATCAATATCTTCGTTACATCCACTTCCATGATCATTTGGATAGATGACAAAAGGCAGAGGAGAACGTTGGAAGGGAATAGCGAAGGATAAACAATTTAGAGTCCAAAATTTACAAGTGGTTTAATCTCTTCAATTAAATTAGGAAAAAAATATTTGAAAAATGCTTAAATGATTGTGTTTATAATGTTATTTCAAAATAAATTATTCGCTTCTGGTATTAAAAATTTTGTCTTTATTATGGTATGATATCATTGTATTTGAGTTCGTCAAAAATATTTCGTAAATCTATTTTATTCTAACCTTCTTTGTAAAGGAAATACGATTCTGTATTGGTCACCCTAGATAGATTATTTAAGACCTATCATTGTATTAATTGTCTCTTATTCTTTTATCTTTTTGGTCTTCCTTCATTATGTGCCATGCAACTTTGCTCTTTTGATGCTAAAGTTAATGTATTCATTATTTACTATTACGAAAAAATACATGAATTGTATTTGCTTGTATAAGAAACTGGTTGGGACAAGATTGATTTCTTGAGAAAACCATAATTTATTAGTTTGGAATTCTTATGACTGATTGACTGTAATTGTGTTTGACCGACAGTTATAAATTAAGTCTACATTATTTCAAATTCTAAGTCAATAATGATTTTCATTTATATCAAGTTTTCTTCAAAAGATTCTGTTCCTACCATATTTGAAGTGAGAGAATTTGTCTTGGAACAATTTGATTTCGAAAATAAGGATCGAAGGAAACATAGATTCATGGGAACCAGAAAATAGATATATGGCAGCCAGCCGTCTGCTCGAATGCTAACGAATGCTGGGCTACAGCCTAGAGAATCTGGGCACTTAGCCCAGCTAAGTGCTGGGCCACTCCCCAGTCAACTACTGGGCGTCTACCGACCAGCATCATGGACTGCCAGTTGGGCAACCAGTTTACAAAGAGAGAGAAAAAGATTTACTGATTTTCAATAAAAATTTAAAAATAATAAAATACTCTTTTTAGAATTTGATTTTATCCTATTGGGAAAAAAGAGAAAAGCAAAAGTTTTGATCTTTTTCTAGTTGAGAAATCTAGTTACTTATTGAGTGGTAATTTATTTTTTACAAGTTATTTTTTAAAGAATGATTTTGAGAATTTCGAAAGTTTTGACGAGGAATAGTAAAGAATAAAATCACAAATTCAAAGGATCGTACAACAACAGGCAATTTGAGATTTGAAGAGTAATTAATTTGAGATAGTTTTGTAAACTAACTCCTTACCAAACTATTTTTCAACGTATGCTTTTGAGGATTTCTTTAGTTTTCACAAGAAATATTAAAAAGTGAAATCACGAACTTAATGTAGCGTACAACTTATACAAGAGGCAATTTCAAAAATTTTTAGAGTTTCCACGAGAAATACTACGAAACGAAATTACGAACTCAATGTAGCATGCAACTTTTACGAGAGGTAGTTTGATATTTGTAAAGTAGTTAATTTGGAATACTTTTGTAATAAAGAATAAAATAAGAAAATTTTTTAGATATATTATTTAAATTTTCTTGCATACTTTAAAAATTATTCAATTATTTATTTTAGAATTATTTAAATTTATTTACTTTGTGTTTCCCAAATTCGGGACGTGACATTAAATAAAAATATGAATGACGGAGATAATTAGATTGACTCGCCAATAAAAACTAAGGATGATAGACAGGTGGTAAGGTACTCAAAGACCAAAACAGTACAAATGTTTCCTGTCCTTCACTGCCTTCATGCATATGCTAAAACTTCTTGTTACAAACAACTTGAGAACACGTACACATTCTGAGCTCAGGCAAGAACACATTAGTTTGAATTTCGGCAGTTTAAAGTTCTTTTAACCATAACGTTTGCTATTTAATGCATATGACATACAATTTCCTTCACTTTCTTAAAATGGTTAAAAGCATTTATACTTCAGACCATGCCTTACTAAAGAGATGCAAGACTAAAGAGATGCAAGACTGAGTTCTTGTTTCCTTTATTTTTTTACCCTTCCTCCTCTTCTGATTACATTATTTATGTAAGAACTAGCATCAACACTGGCAGCAAGACAGGTCAAGCAAAAGCAAGGACTTCTGAGAATCTCCTACCACAATATAATGACAGAGTATGAGTTAGTCCTTGCATACAAGAAATTTTCTTTCCAGGATCCTAATTATTTGGTCTCATAACTACTGCAACAAAACGGCAAGCAAGCACAATCATTTTGCTTTGTTTAACAGAGCAGAATGTCTTACAACAAAATTTTCCTCTTTGAACAATTATTTAATTCTATAGGAATCCTATAAATTAAGCAAAAAGAAAGGGAGAAAACATAAGGAGCAGAAATCATTTATCTTGTGTCTGAGTTACAAGTCAGTTAATACTATACTAGATATATTTTGAGAGTAAAGAAAACACATTGAACATTGTTCAAGCACATAATATTATCATCCTGAAGTTTCATACATTACCTGCTTGAAATAAAATCCTATCAGGATAAAAGAAACAATTTGGTGGCCAATCTTGCTGAGATAGAGAAGAGGAAGGGAAAGGACAAAAGAACTCCATATATACTTGAGTAACATTTCAGTATATTGACAACTCATATTAGGGAAACTATAAATGCTTCAAACCACTATGATGTGGGGACTGTGTTACATAAAATCCTCATATTTCCTCTGTATTTGTTCCTTAATCTCTTCCTTGAGTGGCTTAAACCTCTACACCAATAAAGTCTTGTCCACTTAATGAACTGAGTCAAGTGATTCCAAAGATGATTACAAGATTATCCCCATCACAGTATAATCGTGAAGTGGGGAAAGTAAAAGTTTAAGGGAAAAAAAGTAATAATAACAAGAGTGGGGAATTTTCTTTGCCTGCCCAAGAATCCCACTGCTACAAGCTTGCCAACGTTCCCATGCCATTCAGCTGGATTTCCCCAGTTATATTCTCCCACCTCATCTCAAAATAACCTTTCCCCCATCATACGCTGCTGACATTGCACATTCACGTAACCTTTCCGAGCTTCCCTAAACAGAGAGGCGATTCAATATTGTGAAATCAAACTCTTGTTAGTCCATTCACCTGAAAATTATGAGTTTAATTAAACAACAAAAATTAACTTAGACTAATTGAAAGTAAAAACTGAACAAGGATTTGACTAAAAACTTTTTTTAAAAAAAATAACTGCAACAAGGTTCTAATTGGATCAAAGTAGATCATGAAATAGCATAACAAATTCATTTCCCAACAGTTTTGAATTCATGGATTAGGAACAGAATAGAGTTGCAAATATCTCCCTCATTTAGTACGCATCAGATTACACGAGAGACCTCCATGGAAGATGATATTCGTAATTAACGAGAAGACAGAATGAAAAGAGAGGGTGGATGGTAAATATGTAAAGCTAAGAGCTATAACCTTCCATTTAATGCAGTGCCTATTGTCATCTCATTTACAACTTTTCAGCTTTCAACCGGCAGACAGTGAACTCTTCTTCAACCTAACGTTCCCTTTCCGAGTCCAAAATATAGTTACAATATCCTAATGACAAAATATGGAATCACATTCCAACTTTGTCCATGGCACACTTATGTCCTCCAAAAAGAAAAAGCAGTCTTCAAATAGATTACTCCTCATGCGATATATTCAGTTGTAGGATTAGCAGTGGCTAGAACCCAGCAACTTCTTGTCTCAATCATAAGAGCATTGGAATAATTCATGGTCTACATATCTCACCAGTTATCAGTAATTCCAAAAGACTTGATTATTCCGGTATTTTTTCTTTAGATGTATTTCTATGAGCTCCTTATAGGTCCAATTTCTTTTACTTCTGAACTCCAAAAGTGGTTCTGCACTTGAGTGGAAATCCCCCTTTCCCATAACTTCAAACACTATTTCATCTGTCAACATTGTAACACACTCATTGACGTTCATTTTGCCCATGGCAAATTCCAAATTCCTTCCGAGTCTTCTTTCCAAATATGCATCAACAATGCAACCATATGTGACCAGATCAGGAACCACTGATTTATGTTTCATATGTTCTAGGCTGACATGCAGATCCCAAAACAATGACATTTTTGAAAACGCTAGAGCTCGAATATTAAAGGTAGTGAGATCAGGATGGAATCCAGCTTCCACCATTCTCACAAATTCTCTCTGCAAGCTTTTCATTTTGAAATTGGCAGCAAAAGATAACAGCACAAGATTCCATAGGAGATTTCCTACATTTCTCCTGCCAAGACCTACATTCTCTACAAACTTTCCTAAGCTGTAAAATTTCCTTTCCCTGATATAAGCAGAAGAAACAGCTCTAATTGCTTCTTCCTCTATAAGAATCCGTGAACTCCTGAGACGGGCATAAGCATCTTCCATTTCAGCCACTGAACCAAAAATGCTGTAATAAATTACAAAAGCATTTCCAGTGACGGCATCTATAGAGAATCCCATAGATTTCATCTCCTTTAACATGGTTTCCATCAACTCAAGTTCCCCTTTCTTTCCAAAACATGAGATTGCCTCTGCAAAAATATCAGGTAATAGGTTGTAGTTCTTCAAGCGTATTTGTTGCAGAAGTCTGATTACCATATCATAATGTCCACCAGTTGCACAGAGATAAATTAGTTCTGAAACAACAGGAACAGAGGGTACAAAAGAACTACTAAGAATTTCATCCCAGATGACATGTGCTTCAGAGAATAAACCAGTATTGGCATAGCAAAGCATAAGAGCTGACAAAGTGGAGATATCAGGCCTAAATCCTTTAGATTTCATCTTGAGTAGAAACTCTTCAGCAACATGAGGTAAACAATTTCTGCTTAAGCCTAGGGCAATCCAGCCATAGTTCGTGCAATTATCACCTTGATAAGAATTTCCATCTTGCTGTCTTCGCCAAAGTCTCTGTTAAATGACAATTTCCTTAAGTGAAAAGGGAAGCAAAGGAACATCAATGACATGAAAGAACAAAATTGAAACATGATATGAGATGAATTAAACATGCCAGCCAGCAGCATAACACAATACTTATCATCCATGCCTATAAAGTATGGAAGGAAGTGTAAAAATAAGTACCAAGCAACTATAACACTATAAGAGTTAGATGAAGGTAGCAACAAATTAAAGTATGCTCTAAATAAGTTAATAAAAAATTATGATTATCCTGAATCACTAAGCATAACCATAAAGACAAAATAGGTAATCCATCTCAAGTAATTAAAAATTTGGAAGTTTGTTAAACTACATTGGAGATTTGTGGGAAATTGGTTTCAATCGTGTTCAAAATTGCTAAAAGTTTGTCTAGATTAGATTCTATAAATCCTGTTAGGCTACTGAAGTACATGCAAGAGAACCAGAAATGATCTAAGGATATAGACGAAACTGGGATGCGTGCAATGATAAACTTCCTAGATGGGAATAAAATTTTGGAACCAGTAGCCTATATACTTCACTGACTATCTTCAAACTGAAATAGATCAAACTATAATACTATCTAGATAATAATGAAATTCTGGAACTAACAGACAACTAGTACCAATAGCTATCTTCAGTCCTTCATATGATGGATACTTTGCAGTTGGATTAACTAGAGATAGCAGTTAATTGAAAATATATCTTACATAATGATGATGCTTTGTGTGAGCATAATTCTGAGCATATAAAATATCTATCTTAAACTCAAAGTCAAGAGTGAGGAATAAGGATGACAAGATAAAAGGAGGCTCCACCACTTTTCATCAAGTGTAGTTTCAGATTCAATTCAAACAGGAATTCATTTCTCATTTCTAGCATAAGCAAAGACAATGGTAAGAAAGATAGAAGTAAAACCAGGACGCTTAGCACCAAAAGGAATAGTTTGAAAAAAAGGATAACAATAATTCTATACATTGGCAATGTTCATTCAGCATCTGCTTTGGTGATCTTTTACTGTATACCCAACAAAACGATGCAGAAACCCCTTCTTTGTCAAGGCCCCAGCCAAGATAACTGATTGATGCATCAGCAGCCACATTTCCTCAAGTTCAGCACAATTTGGCTTCTATTCTCACTTGTCAAAATTGATATACAAGATGCGATATAAGTATTTAGCTCCACATAAAAATCAACATATAAGCATATCTTCTCCTAAGGATCTAGCAATATCATGTCTTCAGAAGCAACCCCTTCCCCACAAACTCCAAATTTTTCAGAATTTAGTCTAGGGCATTAACCCAAAATGTGAACTTTAACCGTAAATTGAATTCAGATTTAACATCCTGCTGCACCTTTCTTCCCCCCACGAAAAACATTCACCCAAACATGCTCAGTAACCTACTAAGATGGTATCAATCTATACTTTGGAGCGTACATCACAAAATCCTCGATCAACAACAGCTACAGCTACTAGCTCTAAAAAATTTCAAGAAAAAAATTCACAAAAACCCAAGAAAACAAACGTTTCAAACATCAAAATCTTTTCAAGAATAGTGCAAATATTATCACATAAATGCAAAGTATGTAGACGAATACATGGAGATTTAAGAAGCATATCAAACCTTTAGAGACGAAGATTGATTGTCATGGCCATTTCTCTTGTAAGATAACTGAAAACGCTTCGCTTGGAATGTGTTCCCATGAATTTTCATACGAATTGGTATCAGAACTTCCATGCTTCAGCAGAGAAAAAGAAAGTGAGCCGTTACTAGATTTTCCCAGAAAAGAAAATAAATAAATATAAAAATAAAAGCAATACATATTGTGGATCACAATTTGTGCTGGCCAAACGGCCCATCATATCAGCAGATTTGAGTTTAGTTTTTTTAAACTTATTTAAATACGGACTGAAATAATCCATTCTATTTAATTAGTAGGTTGGCGTGGACTAATTTTTTTTACTTTTATATTAAAAATATTATAAAAATAAAATATATAACAATCTTAATACTAAATTTTCTTGAATAAATTTAATTTTATTTTAAATATTTTTTCTTATATAAATTTATTCATATTATGTATAATATATATAATTAATGATTATTTTTTATTTTAAAAATATTAGTGATTAGTCAAAGATTCTTTTTATTTTAATCATAAATTTATATTCTCAAATATGATAGAGAAAGAAAAAAATACATAATATAAAATTAAATTTAAAAAAAGAAGATTGTAGACTGAAAGTTTTCTAACTCATCAAAAAAAAAAGGAGTTAATCCACTCCAACCCATTTAAGGAGTGGCCCTCAATAGGCCGGAGCGAATCGGCTTATTTGACAGTACTTGAAATACATGTTTCACAATTAAGCTTTTCTATTAGTAAAAATAACTTTTATATTAAAATTTAAAGCAATAATTCACCTATCAAATGGAAAATTTTTAGAAAAAATTGACAAAATTAGTTTCTAAATTATTTTATTTATCTTTAATTTTAAATTTTAATTTACAAATTTGTTTATTTTTCAAACTTAATCGCTCAAGCCACCTAATTCACACCAGAATTTGCCCACTTTCTTCCCGTGTGTTGCACATGCACTCTTTAGTAATACAAATAAGTTACTTTGCATAATATTCTTTTTCAAACTCATATAATGTTATTCTCACATCTATCAAAACTGATTATGTTATATGTCAATAATTTTTATTATACAAACATGAAATTTTATCTTGGTTTGAGATTTTTATCTTAAGTTTCTTAAATGTTAAATTATTTGTGAGAAGACAAATTGAATCAGCTTGGATTCAACTCAATTCAAATTTTCTCTCACTTTTTTACTTTGAACCTCACTTTTTCTCTGACAAATAATTTACTTCTATAATTATCGCTACAACTCAACCAAAAAAGATTCAATCTAATCTTTCAAACTTAAAATTTTAGATTGAGTTTAAGATAAAAGATACTATCCAACTACATCCTAAACTTTCTTGTTGCATCCTGCTGAGCACAAATGGCCTATGGCTACAGTAGAAATACGTCAACATTTTTTACAGAAGAAAACAATCTATTTTTAATAACGTATATTTTTTACGTTTAGTACTTATATTTAAAAAATTTAACAAGACATTGGCCGGTAGTGAGAATTAGAAAGTTTTTTAATAATATTTTTTTAAGAAAAAATCTTTTAATAGTGTTGATTTATGTAATTAAACGTTTAAATGAACTTTGGTAATAAGATAAGGATGCGGTTGGATTGTGGATATTTTTTAAAATTTCATTTTCTATGGATTTATCTGGTGAAGAAAATATATGGTTCAAAGTTGACTTTTTCACGTGTCCAAAACAGCCGTAATATTGCGCTAAGGATTGGGCCTTAGTAAGGATCCCAAATTATAGGAATTGGAAATTGAAATTATACACTTTCTAGGCTCTCTACAATGATAAGGATTAAGGATCCAGGTCCACTGATTGCATGAACATACAGCCCATTCCTAAATAAGAAAGTAGTCAATCATTAAAAATTTTAAATTCAGCAAAAAAATCAAAATTAAATTTTATATTTTCCTTTTTGAGTTGTTCTAAGGCCAATACATTAGCTTTATAGCTCGTGCGATGCACAACCATATGCTTCTAATATGTTATGGAAATAATATTTTTTTATAGTGCAGCGAACTGAAAAAATAAATAGCAATCTAAATTTAAATATTTAGGATATTTTGGATTTTGATTTGGTGAATTATTTGCCTTGCTTTGGAAAATTTGTACCAAGCAAAAGCAGCATCTTTAGCAACAAAGTTTCCCTTCATGGAAAGCCACTTCAAAGACAAGGAACAGTATATAGGTTTATTTAGTAAAAAAATGATATTCTAATACAAGAAATACTATTAAAGAAAAATATTAACTCTATTAAAAGACGAATAAATTCTTTATCAGATAAGAATCGAACTTCTAACCTTCTGATTTGTAAGAATAACATCATATGAATAAATGAATCGAACTTCTAACCTTCTTATTTGTAAGAATAACAGCGTACGTAGTTATTGCATCAAAAGGAGTCCTAGGGAAGAAGGCAATGCCAATATCATCACTCAAGGCAAAGCTTCTTTTTTTGTATGCTTGTCATCGTTACGTACAAAGAACCAAAGCCAATGGACCCCTTTATTTTGTTTTTCATAAAGCGAACGGTGCAATGAGAAGATATCGCTTGTGTTTCTTACTAAATTGAAGGAAAACATGTCCCCTTTAGCGAAAAGAATGTTAGTGGCTGCAATTCCATGAACGGTTTTGAACCATTCAAAAGTGGTCCTGCTTGCATTAACGATGCAATATTGAATAGTGTAAAATATATCTAAAAAGTTTCAATACATTCGTTACCGCATATCATAAAATTAAATGTAATATATTATCGGAAGAGATTATAATATAAAGGGTGAAATTGAAAGATAATACAATACTCTTGTAATTAACTTGTCGTCTTGTGTAACAACTACAATAGAAATTGGTTTTGAAAGCAGACACAGCTAGTAAGAGCGAGGGGTGGTCCCTGGAGATTTTTTTTTTTTTTGGTGCAAAGTTTTATAATTCAAAGGGAAAGAGTTAGGGAAGTCATGGAATGGCATTATTCTATACTCTTGAGTAGTGCACTTTTATCAAACTGTTCCATTTGAGAAAGGGACTCATCACTATGGTGTGGAGCCAACATCAATGTAGAGTGCATCAAAACTTAATCAATGAGCTTTAATCAATTAACTTATGTATAATACTATAATCATCGAGATTACAATAGAGGTTGGGCCCACTTACATATTAAATATATAATAATGGGGCCAAATTCTCTCCCCCTCTTTTTTTTAATAATTAGCTATTTAAATTTCGCTTAACTAATAATGAATTCTCGGTCCTTAAGTAATGGAGTATGTAAATTAATAGATGTACACAAACTGGCTTCTATGTTTCCAAGTCTCTATACATTATTATGCACAAAGAGCTTTCTTCAAACTGATTGTTCTACTGTATTCCAACAGGAGTAAACCTCTACTCTACCACTGACAACAAAAGTAACCTTAATTGTTCGACCAGCTCACCTCCCTCTCTTTCTTTCTTGGTTGTTTTGGGAGCATGAGAGTTAAAGGGCGGTGGTAAGAAATTTGGATCTTTTATCTCGTTCTCTGTCTTATCCGTATTAAGTTATTACATATAAATTTCTTTTAAATGAATATAAAATTTGAAAAAAAGAATTATAAAACAAAAAACAGAACAGATTATTCTAAGTAGATGGTGTGGGTGGTAAAACACTTTTATGGTGTCATTGTGACTGATATTTTGATTCTGAGGCATCTTTGTTTGGTTTAGTGCATCAGAGATATTCTATGTTCCTGATTTAGGGTGACATAATTTTCCAACCAGAATAATACTTTTTGAACTTAAAAACCCCAAAAATTGGTCGGAAAAAAATCTAACTTGTCTTGTTCATTAATTGGTTTGGTTGGTATTGCATCGCGTGATATATATTCTCAATGCTTTGAATTTTAGGTGAAACCAAACAAAAAGTCAAATAAGAATCGATTCCAGACTTAATCTGAGTTAGTGAATGAAAATTATTGGGTAGAAACTCAACTAAAACGGGTCCAAACCCTACTCTACTAATTAGAACAAAAATCTACCAAATCATTAAACCAAAAAAGGGGCACCATTAGTAAATTGGTCCTTAGCCGATGAAGCATCATCGTAGTGGCAATTTGTTGGGACTTTTTAACCAAAAAATTGCCATTTCAATCCCTGTATTTTCTCTCATTCATAGTGATTTATTGTCTTTTTTTATAAGATAAATTTAATTATATTATATTGATTATTATATATGATGTTTACCATTAATTTGTCATAAAATGGTAAATTGCTTCTTGAACGAATCTAATTTATTGAAAGTTTAAAGGGTTGATCACCACTTTTCAAGTAGGAGATCTAAATGAATTGTGTTTATTTACCATTATGGCCTTTTCTTAGATTGTTATGGATCTATCTTGAGTGTACAAAATAGGAGTTATTTATTAGATTAAAACAAACTTTTTTGAAGGATAATATTGGAATAAATTCAACTAACATAACCGAGTAAAGATTTAAGGCATTTCTGCTCCTATAAACTACTAGAATGGAGTCGATATTGGCAATTTTTTTTTTGAGGAAACAACGTCAATATTATTAGTTTTTAGTTATTAGTTTTAATTTGGAGATTAAATTGAAATAATTTAAGTAATAAAAAATGACTCAAGTTTAAATTGTAATACCAAATTTTACCTTTTTCTTTTTGAGGAAAAATTTCAAGGATTCTCATTCTTTCAAGAAGCATATCGGAACAAAATTAGGGAAGAACAGCAAGTTTTGTCTATTTTTAGGATATAATAAAATAAAACTATTTTCTGAAAAAGTGGAAGAAAAAGAAAAAGAGAAAGATAAAAAGTTGAGCTCAACGGGGAAAAGAATAATATAAATGAAACAGCAAAAGAAAACTCAAGTGAGATCTGTTTGTCTGTTCGAATATTCTGATTTGATTAACCTGCAAGACCAGTTTCAACGGTCAGCATGCTCAGAAGTCAGAACTGTGGAATTTTTAATTTTAAAAAAATGATTTTTTATACACCTTTTTCTTATCCAACAAAGAAAAAAAAAGGAAAGTGAAGAAAATTTTATATGTACGTTAATGGCCTAATACTAATATTCCTTCCATTCAAAATTAGATATCTATATTTTTTTTATAAATGTTTGAAATTAACTATTTATTTCTTAAAAATAATTATATATTTTATTCAGAGTCTATTTGGACAGGGTTTAATTTTGAACTAAATTCAAAATTTCAAGTGTGTAACACACATCTCCTCTCACAAATAATTTAACTTTTACGAAATTCAAAACAAAAAATTTCAAAACCAAACCCTATCTAATCACACCTTCAAACTTTCAGTATTAACTTTTTTAATTTAAGTAATTAAAATATAATAATATGACGGTCAAATCACTAATTTCTTTAACTATTTTAATTTAAAAGACTTAGACTTTACTCTCACTACTAACTTCTTTAACTAATAAGAATGTTATAATAATTTAATTATAATTAAACTATTTTTCTTAATTTTTTAACAAATTAAAATATAATATTTAATTTTAAAAGAAAAAATTATTAATCATGGGAAAGCTGGATACCCAACCCCATACTTCCGTCGGACTTGCTTTTATGTTTTTCTTTTCTTTTACGTCATAGTAAGATGACAATACTATGATAGATTTATTATACATTTATTATATTTTGTTGTCTTATCTAAATGCGATCCTAAAATCCTAAAATATTATATTTGGCTGCTTATGGGCACTTAGTCCATTGCATTCGTTGAGGGGTTGGGGAGAGGAGTGGCGGTTGCCCCTTAATATTTTTTTAAAACTTTTTTATTTGTATTTAATTTTGTAAAATTGTAATTATAGTTTTATTTATATAATTTCTTCTCGAATTACATTTTCTAAATGAATAAGAGTTAATTCAAATTAATTTTATAAAAGATTCTTAATATTTTTAAAAAATTCTTTATATAATTAACTATAGATTTTCATATTGTCAAAACTAAAGTTTTAGGGTGTATTTAGATTGGGTTCCGGTACGGAACCAAATGTAAATATCTCACTTAAATCTTATTTTTTTCTATCACAAAAAATTCTCTCTCTCAAAACCTAAGATAGAAAATCTCAAAATAAAACACTATATAATCTCACCCTTAGTAGTTTCGTTTATAATTACATTCGCTAGCATATGTGGCGATTATGTTGTCAGAAGATAACACATGTCGTATGACTAATTTACCTACTCATAAATTAGCTAAAATAAGTATTAAAGATTATTGTTTTAACGTCTAAATGAAAACATTATTAAGTTATATGATTTATTGATGCTTTTAATCTCTATCATTAATAAAATCTCTAATTTGTCTAAAAAAATTGAAAATCCTAACATATTTAAGTTAAGTCGGTTGATTATTAGAGTTGAATTCAAATTAAGTTGAAAATGCTTGGAATTTCAGTTCTTTTTTCAAAGTTCAAAGTTGAAACTAAACACGAAGTTTAGATTGGACAGTGTTTGGTTTCAAAATCAAATTTAAAATTTCAAACATGAAATTCACATCTTCTCTCACAAATAATTTAACTTTTATGAAAATAAAGACAAAAATTTTAAAATCAAACTCTATTCAATTACACACTTATTCCATTTAAGTTATTCCTTAAATGGCATGGCATTACAACCAATATGGAATTTACTGTGTTAAATCTGGCTCTATGGTCGCTCAAGAATCTAAGGTTCCACAGCTCTTTCAAGAATCCTCGTTGTCTGTCTTTTAAAAAAAAGAAAAAAAAAACCCTCGTCGTCAAGTTCTAGTCACACTGCCATGGTACTTATAGAAACAGACGAAATCCGTCACGTGAAATTCCATCATAATCACATGCTCCCCGCAGTAGTAGTAAAGCCAGTAAAACCGAGTCCGGTTTCGATCCGTACTTTTTGCAGCAAATAAGGATCAATTTTGGACCATTGAATTATATTTGAATTATATTTCAAATATGATACAATAATTTTTAAATTTTATAAATTTTATTTTTAAAATAAATATAATAAACTTACAAAATATGATTCGTTGGATCAAATTTTAAATCTGATCCAACGGATATACACATACTGCAAAAAGCACGCCAGGACCGGAACCAAATTGAGTAAAACCGACTCACGTGGGAATTCACGCTCACAGACACAGTTCTGAGTTTCAGGTGAAAATCTCACAGCTGCCACGTGGGACTCGAAACCAGCGAAATATAAGGAGCAGAGCAAGTGACGTCACGTTGTAGCACGTGTACAGTTGAGATCCCATCAAAAGTCACGTCATGAGTGTGCGTGAAAAGCAGAGGACAGCTCTCATTAGTTGCCATTCATGATTGCTTTTTGTGGTGGCCCAGTGACCACTTTCATTTCTTTCTTTAGTGGGGCCCGCCAATTATTTCCTTTTTGTCTGATTTTCCGTTCTTTTATTTCAGATGATCTAAAGAGACAAGTGAAATTATTTTTTTCATTCACTTTTTTTTTAAGAAATTTTTTCCACCACTTTGGGCTAACTTTTCTTTTCGCTTCGAAATTGAATATGGGAGAAAGATTTCCTTTTCTTTCTAAAATTTTCTTGATGAAGAAACTACAGAGTAAAATCTTTAAATTTTAATGGGAAAGAAAGGCTTTATTTTAGTCTAAGTTATTAAATTTTATTTTTATTTTTTTATATAATATTTTTTCTCTTTTTTAATCATTTCATCACTTTTAACGATAAAATCTATCAAAAAATAATACGCTCATTTTAGAATTGTCAATTGGATCAGTTAGCTTGAACCCGACTCGTTCAGCCCGTTTAATTACAAGTTCGTGCTTATTTTTTTCAACCCGAATAACATTCGGGCTGAGCTCAAATTAAGATAAGCTTAATTTGATTTTAACTCGCTCCACAAAATATACATATATAAATATATTTATGTGTATATATATATATTATATAATAATATTATTATTATATCTTATTAAAAATATTATTATTATGTTAAAATTTTAAAAAATCAGATTAGGATCGACCAGAGTCTGAGAGAGTAGAGCTTGAGCTCATATTTCCCAACTCGAAAATAATCAAGCCGAGCTCAGGCTTAGCAAAGTCCTGCTCACTTGGCCCGATTGATACCCCTAGCTCATTCACATGTGAATTGCTATTCAAAAGATAATTATCATGTACATTTTTAATTAGATTCTGTTATGATAAAAAAAGACGCGATTATAATCTATTAAAATAAAAAAAATAAAAATAAAATTATGCTTTTTCTTGTGATATTTAGAGCCACTTTCTCAAAAATAAGTGCAAATTGCCAAATGTGAAAGGCCTACATTTGGTTCGCTCCCTCTTAAAGGTAAGTATAACAAAGAAGTAATTGAGAAAAAATTATTCAAAACTTGTAAAAAAATTGTTTAAAAGTGGAAAAAATCAGGAATGAATACAAATGGATGTCAACAAGACATTGTGAAGCATGCGAGGAGTTAGCATGAATTAGTATCTTTGGATCAGAAAATAAGAATTTTATTATCTTAACTAGTAATATTAAGAATTGAACTCTGTGATGTACACTAAGCCATCTTATGTATTTCTGTTTGCATTTGCTATCCAATTCGCCAAGAAAGTAATACAAAGGACAAACAAATACCTTTTTATTTGGTAAAAGAGTGCACACACACACACACACACACACACACACACATATATATATATATATATATATATATATATATATATATATATATTGTTCATGATATTAAAATATAAAATGATAAAATAATAAGTCAATGATAAAAATACTATTTATTGAGTTAAAAATTTTTATTTGAACTAAATTTTCTCCTGATATATAAAAAGAAATGAAATTGAAACCTGCCTTTTTTTTAAAATAAATTTTAAAGACCAACTTGTATTGTAACTCAATCCAATTTTTCTTACTTTTTTAGTTTGGTTTCGCTTATCTTGTTATAAATAATTTATTTTTATAATTTTTAATATAACTCAATTAAAAAAAATTCAATCCAATCTCATCATAAATTATTCAAAAAAAATTAAGAAAGAGGAATGAACTTTTTACTTATAAGTATTGAATACAAGACATTTTTATTTAGTAAAAAGTGCCTCATAAAAAATAATTATTACTTATAATATTAAAAAATAAAGTGATAAAATAGTGACTCAATAATAAAAATATTCTTTATGGGATTAGAGGTTTCAGTTGAAACCACAATCCCTGTTGATATATATAAAAGAAATAAAATTTGAAGCTTTACATATGATAATCTCATTACAAATTCTCCTAAACCCCAAATATATATACAACTTTGTATTAAAATTTCCAAATTAATAATATTTCTTTTTTTTAATCGTTCAAAAAAGGTCGTTTTTCTTTCCTTCTCTCTCTCTCTCTCTCTCTCCTTTTTTTTTTTTTTTTTTTTGGAGGGATGGAGCCTCCTTCTATTGCTCACAAGATTTTTTATCTGTCACTGCTTATATTCCTCTCCCTCCCTTGGAAGACCAGAGGCCTTTGTGGGGGAGAAAGAGAGAGAGCCACTTAAAGGTGATGGTGGTTTCTTCCCATTAGGCCATTAATCCCCTTTTTCTCCTCCTCTTTCCCCCCACCCACTACCCCATCTTCAGCACAGAGATCATCTGTATATGCAAAATCATCAGGGCCTCTTTCAAATTCATTTCAACGTGCTAATACAGATAAGTTCGAGTGTCTGAGAGTGTTAGAGAAGGAGAGATTTCTAGGGATTTCCGGAAAGAATCTCTCTTTCTCTGAACTTTTCTTTTTTCTTTTTTTTTTTTTGTTTTCGTGTGCGTGTGAGGGAGAGGAATGGCTGGCATGAATGGCAAAAAGAGACTGTCGATAAATCTTTCTATTTTCACCCTCACTGAGACCCCTGAAAAATCAACATCACCTCCTATCAAATCTCCTAAGAACTTTGAAGAGCCGAATGGTGTTGTTGGTCTTGGAATTCTTGCAGCCATGAACGGCAATAGCAAGAATGAATATAATTTTCAAGATCAGTTCCTTAACAGAAATGCAGTTTTAGCTGTGTCGCCAAAATCATCGAACCCAATCCCAATTCTGAGTAACAAAAGGTCCAACCCTCCATCTCCCAACAATAACACAAGTCCAACTAGTTGTTCTAATGGAAATTCAGGTATGTTGAAGCGCCCAAGTGTTGAGGAAATGGAATTGTGTGAGGAATACACTTGTGTAATTTCACATGTTGGGGACAATCGAATCAAGAAGAGAGAGTACTTTGATGATGGTGGGTCTTTGGAGAATAAAAATTTTGTTGTTAACGGGTCCGTGAAAATCACCTCCAATAGTTCCGGGTTGGTGCCTGCTTCCTATGCACTGGGTCGTGCTGGTCAGACGGAAGCTTTTCAGATGGCAGATTTTTTGAGTTCTTGCTTTCTTTGTAAGAAGAAGCTTCAGGGATTGGACATTTTCATGTATAGGTAATGCATTCAACTGATTTTATTACTTATAGTTTGTCCTAACAACTTATGTTCAGTAAGTTTCTTCATATATGACATTATTGCCTCATGGTACGTTCTAATAATAACAGCTTGAAGTATGCAAAGAGATCTGGAAACTCTGTTACCAGTAATAGTTCTGGGTTTCTGCTCTGGTTATTTTTTCTGGGATTCCTGAATTTTCTTTCGCTTCAGCCTTCTTTGATGCAAGCAGTGAGCTGTTATAATGTTTGACACGAATGCATCCCAAAAAAGAATAGCGTCATCCTTCAGATCCTTTTTTATTTATTATTTTTTTTGGAGGAAATCCTTCAGATCCTTTACTTGTTGGTAAACTTAATATTACTGCAGTTGGCTAAGAAAAATATTCAGTGGGCCATTTGGTCATTTGTTAGTTCTGCAAATGTGGACCTGATATGATATTTATGATGTTTTCATTTAGCATATGTGGTTGATTTTTCTGGATATAATTTGACTCTGCTTGCCTTTTTGTTGTGCCCTCCTCCCATTATTTGCTGTAATCACTGTTGTAAGTTGAAAGAGATTCAAGAATTTAGCTTGGTCGTAGCAATCTAAGCTTAAAGTTGTGACTGTCTCAATTCTTGTGAGTTTCGTAGCAATCTAAGCTTAAAGTTGTGACTGTCTCAATTCTTGTGAGTTTTTGGCTTTGTTAGTTGGCTGAGATGCGTATATTTATGTGATTGCAGAGCTGACTATGAGAGGATGTACTTTAATGGATTGGTTGAGCAATAAATGCTAGATTTTCTTTGTATGGAAAAGATAGATAGGTTATAAGATTAATTCATAGAATAAAAATCGAAATTATAGTGATTCAATTGAATTGCATTTTTTGAGTCATATTTCATACTGTTTCCTAGAAAGATTGCAACGTCATTGTAATCAGCCTTTAGTTGCTTCAATTTCCATCATTTTTTTCCTGTGTCTATGCAGTTTGACGTAGTACATGGTTAAGAATGGATAGATAGGAGATAGTATTTACATATTTCCATTTGCATGAACTCCCTGATTTACAGCATCAGCCTCTGCAGAATCTCTTTCCCTGTTTCCGAACAATAACAGTAGTTCCCTGTTGCCAGATCTGTGTACTATCTGTGAGACATGAGAACAGGGGAGAAAATTTTGTTAACTTGTTTGTCTGATTTTAGCCGAGGGATTTGAGCTCTAAAAGACTTGAACCCGTTATAAGTCCTGGCCTGGAATCATCTCAATCTTGAAAAAGCTTGAAGCTAATATTCTCTGATATCTTCTTGAGTTGTATCATGTAGAGTAATTCATTTTTACCTAGGTAATCCCGTAGCATTGTTTTATATTATCTGTTCTACTTGCACATCACTGCTTGAAATGAGCCTTTTTTTTTCTTTTTTGGCTTTTGAACCAATTTCTATAAAAATGCATTGCTTTCCTCAAAATAAGGAAATCAATTGTCATAAGTTCCTTATGATAGCAGTTTACTTCATTGGCAGACTCAAGTAATGTCTCTGTAGCTGTCAAGTTGTTTAAGACACACTCAATAGATGTTGATGTCAATGGCTTAATGCTTGTTCTTGTCTTAATTCTGGTGGAGAGAAATGTCTATGTTCTCTAAATTATTTGCTGACAGTAATACTTGAGGGGAAATATTTTCCAAGCAAATCAATTGCAACTTGTGTGGATGAAATATTCCTCAGTAGTGTACTCTTAGAGTCTTAATTATTTTCTAACTGTTATGTGCCTTATACGTTTTTCTTGTGTTTCTCAACTTCATTTGACATTCTTTCAAGTCATCGTCAATGTTTAATAACTTTAGGGCATAGCTACCTTCATTGTATAATTTTGATACTTTTGTCCACTAGTGTCACCACCCTTAGATATTTATACAGCAATCTTCTATTTCTTCACATTCTCAAAAGCTGGCATGCATGTCCCACACCTTCTCTCCCATGACCTTTTGGCTTTGGCCTTGCATGTCTTCGTCTTCACTCGTTTATAATTAGTCACTTGTATTTATCTGGTGTTTTCCACGCATCAAAACTTTAGCAGTTGCCATTGTCCAAAGTTATTCCAGCCCAGAAAGATCTCCTATTCAGGAAGTGATGCTTTCCAATTTATGAGTACCAATGCCGTGGAAGTATGCCTTTTGCAGCTATGAGCAGTAAAAATTTGCTAGATGTTTAAAGAAACCTAGTTAGCTTCTGCATTGATATGAATTTTTCTCTGGGAATCATATTTAGACATATTAGATTCCGTACTATATCCATATTCGAAGTTTTCTGATATGTTGACTTGGGTTGGTGTTGCAGAGGCGAAAAGGCATTTTGCAGCGCAGAGTGTCGTTGCAAGCAAATAGCCATTGATGAACGCAAAGAAAAGCGTGTTTCCGGAGCAAGGAAACCCCACGAGTACTCTGTCTCGCCATGCTCCGGTACAATGCAGTGTGTTGCTGGTGTAGCGGCAGCTTAGTAGCCCGGTACCTATAGATAAATAAAGAAAGAACTAAATAAAGCAAAAATAGAAGAGAGAGAGAGAGAGAGAAAAGGACCTTAAATAAAGTTTTACCAAGTATCAGTTTTCGATGGGACGACGATGATGATTGTGGAAGAGTACAAAAATGAAATCCCAGAAATGTTATTTGAGAAATTGATGAAGTGTGTTGGAAAACCAGAGAAGCAGAGGATTTTGATCAGATAGATGAAAGGAGAAAACTATTCCAGTGTTTAAAGACTGTTACTAATAGATGTATCTGATAACTGCCGATATACTGGTTATGATTGATTACAACTTTTAGTTCTTGAAGATTAGTCTACATTGGATTATTAATTGACCTAATTTTCGGGTTTATGAGAGAGAATACATATATTTTTTATGCTACTCTATAAAAATACGTATGTTATTTTGACATTATTTTGATGTTTAGTATAATATATTATTATTTTTTAAAAAAAATTAGTTTTAAATGTTATTAAAAAATATTTTTAATAGTGCGGTTAGAGTAATTTTTTATGCGCTTTTTTCTTTTTTTTAGTGATAGTATTAATTTTTTTAAAAAATACATTAAAAATTTATACGAGTTATTATATAAATTATTATTATAATTATTATAAAAAATATAAAATAAATTTATTTATTTAATAAAAAATTATATATTAATAATTAATTATAAGTAAATTAAAATAAAGAAAAAAGAAATAAAAAAGTATATTATAAATTATATTTTTTATATCTTTAAAATAAATTAGATATATTTTTTAATTTTTCTATCGTATTTATCACATATCCTCCTCATTATGCATAAAAGAAAAAAAATTTCTGTTTCATATTATTATTTAATTATTTATTTTAATTTTTTTAAAATAAAAAATATATTTATAATAAAATTTTTGTAAATATTAAAATCTTTCTGCCTTTCGTTGTCTATCTCAATTCTTAAAAAATAAATAATATGAAAATTTTTAAAATATTATTTTTTGATTTATTTTATTTAATCTTTTTATTATATTAAGACGTCTTAAAAGAATTAATATTTTTCATAAAAAGAAATATTTTAATATATTTTATACTATCAATCAACTACTAACCCACTATATATTACTTTTCTATATTTATATTTGGCATAAAATATCTGCTAGCTCACATGTTTATTATATTATATTATTTTTATAATATAATTTAAACTTTTGTATAAAACTTTATGTCCGGTAAAACATTGTCAATTAAAATGGGATAGAGGGAGTAGTAACGTCAAAGAAAGATTTTTCTAAAATGAAAAAATTCTCAAGTCATTACTCAATTTTTTTCCAAAAGAATAATGTTCTTGATCCATAAAAAAGAAACTACAGTGTTATTGTATTTTACAAAATTATTTATTTATTTTATATTCACTTGGTGAAAAGACAAAAAAAAATTGTTGACTGTTACATTTCATGTTTAATATACTACAGAGTCATGCATGTTCTGATGCGAAATATTTTAATAGGTATTTAGACATTTTTATCCTTAAAACTTAGCAAGTGAGTGATCAAACTAAATAGTAATAGATACTGATCAAATTGGTGTAATAAATAACAATGACTAAATAGATAAATATTTTTGAAATCATCCCTCAAATAAATAGAAAAAGAAAGAAGTTTGAATATTCAAAATTTGCCAAAGAATACAAAAATTCACTAATTTTCTATTAAAAGAATTAAAAATATACAATAGATTATATAGTCCAATTAAAACAAAAACACAAAAGGCATGAAAGATATAAAAAGAGAAAATATGAATGATGAACTTAAAAATAAAAGAAGCTGACAAAAAGGAGAAAAGTATATAACTACATGAAAGTCATGAACAACTTCTAAACTTTTTGATGATTAGAAAATTCAAGAAGTTTTTTTTAAAAGCTATATGTTATTCCCAAAAGAAATTACATGAAATCATATCGATGAAGAAAAACATAAATTAAAAAATTGAAAGAAAAAGTGCATACATCTCATTTTGCAAAATCCAATTGAAAAAACTTGTAAGACACGTTTCAAAATTTAAAAAATAGTAAAGTTAAAACATATATTTGAATGAGAAATTAAAATATCCTAAATGTACATGATACCTATAATGTGTATAATACTCATGTATTTTCCCCCAATTAAATAGGAAGAAGCATGGGACACTCTTTCTTATTTGACTTTTACACCAAAAAATTCTCAACCAAAAAAATAAATCTTCTCTAAAAAGAAATAAATTCATAAACATCTCATCTCTACACAAAGGAGTTCTCAACAAATTAAAGAAAAATAAATATTTTTTAAGAAGAATAAATTCATAAGCATCTCTTGAACAATAAGAGATGCATTGAACATTGATAAACTCTTCAAAAAAATAAATTATTTCTTCAAAAAAGAAAAAAATCAAATATATAACACTATTTATCAAACTTAGAAGTGAAACATTAAAGTAAAAGAGAAAAATGAAGAAAATAAGAGTAACATGTATAAAAAAAGTAATTAAAATAGTTACCTCTACAATTTGAAAATGGAAGACTGTAATCAGAGAAAAAAATAAGAGGATCTAACGATAAAAAACCTTATAAAAAATGTTTGTGAAGAAAGTGACAGTAGATAAGGTTTTGTGGAGATAATAAAATATTATTAAAAATTTAATTTAAATTAAAAGATTTATTTAAAATAAACTAAAGGGTTCATATTATTTTATCATAAAAAATCTCTTAGCCAATATAACTTTTCTAACTAATAAACAATTTAAAATTCTAAAAATTAAGATTGGAGACTTAAGAGTTTTGGAAGAGAAGAAAGAGTAAAAGTGTTTTATTATATATATATATACTAGCATAAAACTCGTACAATGAAAATAGATTTTTAAAAAAGAGAAATTTATTCTAAATGTCATTGAAAAATATCTTTAATAGCACGACCATGAGTAAGTCAATTTCTTTTAGTGACAGAGTCAATTTTTCTTTTAAAAAAAGTGTCATAAAGAAAAATTAACACGAGTTAGTACAAAAAATATGAAATAAATTTTTGTATTTAATTAAAAAACAATGCACTAATGGTTAATCATAAGTAAATTAAGATGAAAAAAAAGAAATAAAAAATAAATTATAAGTTATACTTTTTTTCATATATCTTTAAAGTAAATTAACTTTACGTCATGATCTTTCAATTATTCTACTGTGTTCACATCATACTCCCGTTATACGTAAGATAAAAAGAGAATTATTTATCATTTAATTATTTATTTTGACTCTTCAAAAAATAGAATATATTTTCAATAAAATCATTGTGAAAATTAAAATTTATCTCTCCTTACTTGTCTCTCTCCATTCTTAAATAATAATATAAAAAATAAAAAATATTATTATTTTATATTAAAAACCTCAAAGAAAGATTTTTCTAAAATAAAAAGATTCTTAGGTCATTGCTCAATTTTTTTTAAAGAAGCATGTTCTTGATCAATCACAAAGAAACCATAATGTATTAGTATTTTACAAAATCATTTATTTCTTTTATATTCACTTTGTAAAAAGACAAAAACAAAAAGCAAAAATCATTAACTATTACATTTCATGTGTAATGTATTGCAAAATTATGCATATTCTGGTGCTGAATGTTTTAATAGGCAATTAGACACTTTTATCCTTAAAACTTAGCAAATGAAGGATCAAATTAGATAGTGATCTAATTTGTATAATAGATACCAAGAACTAAACAGATAAATATTCCTGAAGTCATCTCATCAAACAAAAAAAAAAAAAAACTTGAATCTTCAAAACCTATAAAAGAAAACAAAACTCAATAATTTCTATTAAAATGATTAAAAATATAAAATAAATTATATCATTCGATCAAAACAAAAAAAGAAAAGGCATGAAAGATGTAAAAAGAGAAAACATCAATGATGCTAAAAATAAAACTAAAAAATAAAAGAAGCAGATAAAAAGGGAGTACATGAATAACTACATATGAAAGTCATGTACAACTTGCAGACTTGTAGATAATAAAAAATTTAAAAATTATTAAAAAAATATATTTTATTCCCAAAAGGGATTACACAGACTCATATTACAAAAGAAATATATAAATCAAAAAAAAAATTAAAAAAGTGCATACATCTTATTTTGTAGAATTTTACTAAAAAGGCCTTTAAGAAGTATTTTAAAATTTAAAAAATAATAAAGTTAAAATACTTATTTGAATGAAAAATTGAAATATCTTATATGTGTTGATGCCTATAACGTGTATAACACTCATACATTTTTCTCTATTTTAAAAGAAAAAGCATGGGATAGTCTTTCCATGTTGGCATCTATCTCAAAAAGCTCTCAAAAAAAATCTTCTCTAAAAATAAATAAATTCATAAACATCTCACATGTACACAAAGAAGTTCTCAATAATTTAAATAAAAATTATTTTTAAAAATAATTAATTTATAAATATATTTCAAACAATAAGAGATGCATTGGTCATTGGTAAGCTCCTCAAGAAAATCATATCTATAATACTATTTATTAAATTCAGAGGTTAAACATTAAAGTGAAAGAGAAAAAGGAAGAGAATAAGAGCAACATGTATCAAAAAAGAAATTGAAAAGATTATCTCTTCAATTTGAAAAAATAGAAGACTCTAATTAGAGAAAAATAAGAGGATATGGCAATAAAAAACTTTATGAGGAAAAGTTTGTGAAGAAAAAAAAGTTTATAGAGAAAGTGGCCGTAGATGAAGTTATATGGAGATAGTCAAAAGTTATTAAGAATTTAATTTAAATTAAAAGATTTGTTTAGGATAAACTAAAGTGTTTATTCTATTTTATTATAAAAAATTTCTTAGCTAATGACAACTCTTTTAACTAATAAAAAATTTTAAAATTTTAGAAATTAGAATTGGAGATTTAAGAGTTTTTTAGAGGAGCAGGGAGTAAAGGTATTTTGGCAATATATATATATATATATATTAGTCTAACACATAGTGCTTTAATTTTTAAGAACGAGCATCTTAACCAATTAAGTTACTTTCACTGGGCAGCTTATAATATTTCAATGTAATCTCTCGATTAGTTTGGGTCTACACTACTTGGATTGTTCCTTATTTGAGAAAAATTTAATTTGAACGGAGTTCATAACTTTTGTGAAAGAAAAAAAAAGATTTATCAAGAAAAAAAGTGCAAATTTCGTTTTGTTCCCGTCGGTTAAGGATGGGCTCTATTTCAATTGATTTTCTTTTTGAAGAATCTTTTACTTTTTTTGAAAAATCGTTCTTGGATTACAAATTTTTTTGTAGAATTTTTAGTACATTAATTAAATTATATTATATAAAATTATATAATTAATTTAAATTTTAAATTGTATCATATAAAATTATGTAATTAATCTAAATTATTAATATATTTTAATTCAATAATATAGTCACATTCATTAGGGAAAAAAAATCCCTTATCAAAAAGAGAATCCATCCGCGTGGAGTCTAAAACGTGATTGCGAGGTCGTTCTCCAATGCTCGGTTCTTGCTCAGGAACCGCATCCACCGCTCAGATTGGTTTTCTTTTGTACAAAAATTTAGTTTTTGCGAAGTATGATTCAATTGTGAGCAAAATGCGGGATTCAGAGTTCCAACATTTGAAAAAAAACTAAATCTTTTCATGATCTTTACTCGTCAGAGCCCAATTCACGATCATCACTTTGCTTCCTTATCGAAGAGACCCCGGTTTCCCAAAAGGAAACTCTTCCCTGCTTCAAAATCCACTCTGTAACAGGTTATAAACCAGAAATAACCAAGAAGAGAGCAGGGGAGGAAAACAAGGAGAATCAAGGATGTAAACGAAGCAATAACCTCCTGCAGATGCATATGTTGCCAGAGGTTGCACAACAGTTGGATCTCATTCTCAATTTAACGCCTCCCCAAGAGGGAAACAGGTGAAGGAAACAGAGATGATCAAAGATTAATGTCTTAATGGATTAATTAGCAGACAATAACCAAGAACAAGCCCGCAATTTACAGCAAAGCATTTAAAACCTTGTTGAATAACTTGTAATGAGGGGCAAGGAAAGAGTTTATATCTAACTAAAGATTGTCATCTAACAGGAATGCCGTAAGTTCCAGTAATGTTCTGTTCTCCTAGAGCTAAGAACCATGGAAACGTCAAAACTAGTTTCACCTTGCAGTAGCTCTTGCACTCATGGACGAATGATAGGTGGTGCTTCTTTGTTTCCGATAAGACGTGTAAACATCGTCGTATTGACTTGGTTCGTTAGGGGTTGCTGTAGCCCCAAGCCCCAGTCTTCCCGAGTCACTTGATCCAGGTTTCTGCTCCACACTTCCATCAGGAAAAGTACCTGACTCTGGGTCCACAAATAGGTTAGGAGGAGGAGGGATGCAAGCTCCTCCCTTGCGAACAGGAGACTCTCTCTCATACTCATCATAATCATCTCTGGACTCCGAGGATTTCATTGGTCCTTCAGAAGGGTTAACCTCTCCAATCTCTTTAAAGAACTTTGATACCCGCTCAAGAATTTCAGATGGAGACACATTAGAAGGAGGTATGACAGTTGGGATATCCAGAGGGCTCATTGGAGAATAGGGCACTCCACTTCCAATCTGCATCTTTCTGACCATTCCAGGGATAAGACCAGGAGGAAATAAAGGATATGGAGGCAGTTTTTCACCAACACTGCTTGTAGGTGCTTGCATGGTATGAGTTCCAGGTGGTTGGTTCCCTGGTTGCATAGGTGGTATAGGCACATTCCCTGCAAAAACAGTGGAAGGAACTGAAGAAGGATGAAATTGTTGAGATGCCAACGGTTGTTGCAAGGAAGGAACTTGTTTATCCTGATATTCTTGATCCAGCAAATTCGGGAATGAAGTTTGCTTATCCGTCTGCCATGCTGCCTGATGTGGTACTGCACAAATAGAAATTCAAATTACATTCAGAGTACTCGATTTCCACTACAAAATATTAGAAATAATGCATGCATTATTCGAAACTTCAGTCCTTGCATGTAAAATGGTTGTCCATTCAAAATTTAATCTCAGCAGATAGGGTAGAGACTTGAATGCTACCTGCAGTGGCAGATGGGCCTGGGGACAAATTGGACAAGTCTCTTTGGGAAGGAGGAAAAGAACTCGTTGGCATCCCACCAATCATCTCATTTTCAATTGCACAAATAGTATCCTGATCATAAACTTCCTTGGATGCCCAAAATTGCAAAATTTTTTGAAGCCGCAATTGATTTTCTTCCTTGTTTACAGGATTGTGGTAAATTCTGGCAAGCATGGAGCCCAACACAGGCTTGAAAGCAAGTGCTTCATTATCAAGTTCATGTGGACTAAGCCGTCTCTGAAAGCTGCAAAATCAGGCAGATAAAAAAATCATTATGTGCCAACAGCGAACAAGAAGATTCTACAAGCAGGAGGTAGGAAAAAAGAACGAAAAGAAAAGTCCTAAATTCTGAGTATATCCTAGTATCCCCCACACCAGGAGATAACTTCATCTCTTTTGAGAACTATTGGATTCCCAGGAATACGCACCATTAATCACATTAAAGAGCAAAATAAGAAACCAATGATACTCTTCTCCCCACATTGAATGTTCAAATTTGACCTGACACAAGATTTAGAACAGCAGCTGACTATATCCAAATTACCATCTTACCCTCAATAAATTAAGTGGTAGGACCTGTGTAGTTGTGGCTCATCTCCCTTAAATTGAGGTTAGTGAGGAGATTTAGATAGAAAATATGTTTATTCTGGAAAGTGCAATCCAGAATGGAACTATGAACATCTGATCAGGGATGGAGATGTAACAGACTAGCAACTCTTTTGCAGCAGATTGTAGGAATAGGGGATCATACAGTTCCCAGGATCCAGAATCACTTAAACCAACCCAGAATGGACATATGAACATTTGATATGAACATTGTAACAGACCAAGTTGGCTGGCAGCAAAGCAATAAGAAATACATATTAAGCTGAATGCAAGAAATTTTGAATGCAAAGGTTTTTAAACATACGAAAAAACAAAGCTTCAGGCAAGAAACAGACAACAGTGTGAGGAAGACAGAGTCAGGCTATGTAGATTCATTCTTCATGTACCCCCCAGTATACAAAGTCAAGAGGACAGGAAGCAACCAAACTTTTCTATTTTAGAAGTATAGTCATGGGAACCAGCATCTGCTATGCTTACACTTCTAGGATTCTACAAGAATAAAAAGGACAAGAAGCTATGATTCCAATACTGAGTTTGGAAGTGACTGGAAGTGCATCATAAAGAGCAGATGGAGAGAGTGAATATCTTCACCTAAAAGAATTATTATTTTGTTCTATACAAGGGAAGGGGTGCAAGAAAAGGAAGCAGGAAAGAAGAAAAAAAAACAATGCAACAAAGAAAACAAATTCTTTTACCTAGAATGTTATCCTGTATTCGTCCTCTTTATATGGTTTTGAAATCTTAAATAAGGTGATACAGTCAAAGGAAGCAAGACTGCGAACTCTATTGAGCCATACCACCATAGTTTTAAAGGCCAAACTAAAAGCCCAAGCCCCAACCCTAACTCACAAGTACTTGCATTTCTTGGTTCATTTATACAGACTAAATTCAAGAGTGAATAAAATTCACACTGACAAACTGCATATATAAACAAACTTGGAGGACAGATTCCTTATATGCTAGATGTGAATTATATAAAAGGCGTGATGGCTAATAACCCTCTAAGCATCATTCTTAGACTGTTACAACTATTCCATCTTTTACCTTATTTACCATTTCCAGTTCATTCTACCATTTGTTCTGAAATTCTATAGAGAGCATCAACATCAATGCTTGAATCAAAACCTACAAATTATGTTGCATTCAAGATCCTTGATTAACCAGAGCTGTGATTTGAATTAGAACTTTGTCAGAGAAGCTCATTCAAGCTAGAAAAAAGTTTCTATGTGTAATAATCAAGTGAAGCTCAAATAAACAAACAAAAAAGACCTCATTTGCAAACAAATTCAAATGTTTATGAACAAACACCACCTCCCCCCCCCCCCCCAACACATTTTACATACATATTCAAACAACTTGAACTCGAACTGCTTGAATGACTTATGAAACTAAACAAGCTGAATATGAACGAATTTTTAACTTTACAAACTAATAAACAAACCGAAAGAAAAATTTAACCATGGATGATAAACAAACGAACTTGAATGTTGTTCGAGTATTAATTGAATCAAGCACAATGAATTGGCACTAGGCTCATTCGTATTCAAATACAGTCCTGTGAATAACTTTGGAGGAAGATTAGAACAGGTCCTAAGGTCAGTTTTTGTTATTTTTGAAAACATACACGTGATGTAAATTTTTATTTAATTATTATTTATTTTGGTCATGGATAAGTAACAATGCTAAAACAAACTGATCATATGAAATCTGTAAAACAAAGCGAGCAAAAGAGAGTTACTAAATGGCATCAACAAAGGTGTCCACATATTGAACCAGTTAAAAACAGCTATATGCTACTTACTAAAGTTATTTGCTAGAACCTACACAAACCTTATAGCACAAAGTAATCAAAACAACCTAGTGAATGCTCTTCCCTGGTAGATAAAGAGAATTCTTGTAGCAAAACCTCAGACAAGACTATGTTGTAAGGGTAAAAAGTAACTAGGCAATGCCCTTTCTAATTTTCAATTTGTAGAATAATGTGTTTGCCTTAAAAACCATTAAAGTTATGGGGGAAATATTCTGAATAACCTTTTATTGCAAAAGCAAAAATTAGTTGTATGAAATTATCAGCAAAGGTGCTTTCACATTTCCTTTTTAAGCTCAGACCACTCAAAATAGACACACATTTAAAGACTTACATTTGATTAATTTTTCAGCACAAATAACATCCTTTAATTGTTAGTAAGTATCATATTCCCAAAGCAAAATTTGACTGGATAGGACTCAGTGCAAGTATGATAATTTCGGAACATGCAAAATCTTTAGAAGATATCCACAAGCGATCCAGACAACACATATAACGGATCAAATAGAATACCCCAGAAAACCTTATAAATCTAACAGCGATTGCATTAACAATAAAATGAAATTTTTTTGCATCTGGAGGGCTAAGTTTCTTCTCATCTACTACTTATCACAAAAACAGGTGCTCAAAAGTAGGGAAGTAACAGAGCATTACCTTGTTTGGATTAGCAACAGTTACTATTTTTACTACTTTTGAACTCTTAGAATACACTAATTAGATTTTAATATGGTGAAATACACTCAGATTAACGACATAACTACATGCTACTGCTATTCCAACATTCTCTCCGACATAAGAACTTGAATACACTATAACGGTAATGTTTTCCATTTGGTTATCTTTTATGAGAAGAAAAACTAAGGACCAATGTTTGCAAATAAATAAGGCAATTGCTGAGTAATGCAATATTAATTATGCAACTCAAAATTCATGAGAACCTTTAACACCAAAGTGAGCAAATATATGAGCCTAACTAACATTCTTCAATCAGCAATTAGTCCACAGTGACAAGAAAATCTGTTAAACACAATAGTTTTAGCAAATTGGAATTGTCCCTCATCACAAGTAAGATACCTAAAATTGCAAATAATTATCTGGATTCACCCATATTACAGAGCAACTACCTTAGAATCTTTTCCTTCCATCTATCACTGCAACAAGATAGTGGCACTTCATAAGTTAACAGTTAGGAGAATCAGATGGTCTCAGTCTGTAAATTTAGATCTGAACTGGTTTTGTTTTCACAATTCAGGGAAAAATTAGAATCTGCTTATACTCTTCTAGGAAGGGGTAAAGAATAAATGCTTCTTCATGATCTATACCTATTAATCACTTACTTTCCACGCTTATTTGAACACTCATGGAGGAAATAATTTTAAGTAGATAATGCTAGAGTTTGCCAGACTACTATGTAATGTATTATTTCTGCACTAAGCTGTGAACAACATATGTTAATCAAGAACAGAGTCCACTGGTAAATGAAACTAAGATAATAAAACAACAAATGAAGTACACATAAATGTAGTCAAAAAATCTCACAATCAAATATATATTCATCTGCAGAATAAGTACCAACAGGAATAATACCAATACCTGTCAAACAGAATGTCATTAGCAAGATATATTATATGCAGCTGTTTCTCGGAGTCATCCAAGGAAAGAATTCGCTCTTTAAGTGCCTCGGCAAGAGCTGGTACAAAAGGAGACCTCTGCATGAACCAGTTCTTAGCACCTTTTATCGATTCTTTTGTACCAGTGAGATTGTTGAGAATATTATTCAGCTCCATTTCAACATCAGAGGGAAGTGGCCTAGCTAAACCTCTGAAAGACCTGTAAGACTGATCATAATCCGGTCGGCTATGACCAACAAAGGCCTGAGGGGGGTGTTGCTCATAAAGGGGTGGAAAAGGAGGTTGATGCATGTGAGGTGCACTCATCATTCCAGCAGGCACCGCGGTACTTGGGCCACTTAACTGAGGAGCAACCACAGGTGATGGACTCATCATAGGATTTGGAGGATGCATCATAGCTATGGAAGAGGAGGGAAAGGAAGGATTGAAGGGGCCTGTTGAAGGTCTTGTTGCCATCCAAAGCTTGTAACGGTAGTAGTTATGGCCTTCACCACCAAACAAAAAACTGTAATCAGGATTATCTTGCTGTTTCTCACGAATCATGGCCTCAAACTCAGGTCCATTCTTGGCAGCATACTCTACTAGCTTATCAATACGCTTTTGGTGTTCAGGATCTGAGGGAGGAGGGGAAGGGGGTGGAGCAGAATCATATGGACCATGGAAGGGCGGGGGAACAAGGTGAGGGGGCATATGCGGTGGAAAAGCTGGTGGTACCCTTTGTTGCTGTGGCATATGAAGCATGTGTGGGTGGGGAGGAGCATGAGGATATTGTGGTTGTTGCACGGGCCGTGGGTAAGGGAACTGTTGCATAGTAGGGTGTGGGGGCAGAAAAGGAGGGCCATGAGCTGAGGGAGGATACTGTTGATGCTGTGGATGAAAACCAAACTGCTGCTGCTGTTGTGAAATGTTAGCTGCTTGTTGTTGGGCAAAGGCCATAGCACTGGCATAATCATGCCCTGGTCGATCCATGACCTCTCAATTCAAATCAGAAAGAGAAAGAAATCCTATTCAAAATGGTTCAACAACCTGAAACAACAATTAAATTAAGTAAAAAGAGACTGAAAGGAACGAGAAGCTGCCCTTGCTTGTTCTATTATAAGCAAGATTATCTGACTCTATAATCCAAGAATAACATTTGCAAACAAAACTAATGCAACTGCATTAAGAATTATCACACCCAACCAAGAAATAAAAAGATACATGCGCTGTTAAACCAGAAGGCATAAGATTCCATCACATTGCAAATGCACAAGCATAATTCAAAGTCCCGAAGAGTCGAGTCAAATTCGGACCAACGCCCGCACTACTGGAAAAGGACACCGTCAACTCGGAGAGATGACTAATGAGCACGTAACGCAAGACAAGTCGTGGAGAATTGTCCGAGTTTGGTGACTGCCAGGGCTAGGCTGAGTAACCGGCGAGCCAACTAAACCCATTAAGAAAAGGAAAAGGCAGAAGAAATTTCTGGTGATGGTAAAGGAAAGCAGAAAAGTTCATCACATTTTCCCAAAATTACAAGAATGAATAGTGAAAATAGCTTCATTCGTCTGACACCACAACATCAAATCAATAACCCATGGAAACTAAAACAAAAATCTTCAAATTACAAAGAGAAATATCAATATTCAAGATCACTCCCATCAAAATGAAATAATTTTATTATCCCCTTATCCAAGTCTACTTACCATTTCGTTGTCTGTCTTCTCTATTCTTGCTGGATTTATGCGCCGGCAGACAAGGTGATGACCACTGGTGATTATAGGTAGATACTGCGATTTGGCAAGAGAACCCTTACACCGCAGAGTTCAGAGCAGCGGAGGCGGCTAAGCCTTGGGCTCGTACAGCCGGAGTATTTGGTGAGGTTCGTTCAGTCGAGATCGAGAGAGAGAGAGATATGGGGGGGAGGGGTGCGGGATCAACAGACCAAGTACGCCAAAATACCAAATGATTAGCAAAAAGATTCAGGCCCAATTTACGGACTTGGATTAGAATGAATTGGCCCGCGGACCAAATGAATCAATCCGTATCTATTCGTGTCACTGTTTAGCCCGCAATAGATCAGACGAACCGACCCGTTTAATACTATTATTTACAGGCCTATTGTGTTCTGTATTTCCCATGTAATTGATAACATAGGAATTTAAGTTACGCTTAACTAATTCTGGACCCCAAAACCAGGCTTTAGGCCATGGGTAGGACTGTTAATTAGGCTGGGCTGGTCTGAACTTGACCCGTTTGGCCTACCTTAATTGCTGGCTCGGGCTGAAAAATTCAGTCCGAATAATTTTCGGGCCGAGCTCGGGTAAAGGTTAGCTCAGTCCGATCCGTAATATATATATATTTGTATTTTTTTATATGTATATATATTTTTATATAATAAAAATATTATTATATTATTAAAAATATTATTTATTATATAAAAATTTTAAAAACCTGGTTAGGGCCGGTCCGAGCTCGGCCTGAGCCCGAAAGGACCGAGTCCGGACTCATGTTTTTTCAGCCCGCTGTTAATCGGGCCGAGCTCGATCTTGGCAAAGTCTGGCTCAGTGAGCCCGATTGACAGCCCTAGCCATGGAGTATGTAAATAGCTGGATGTACAAGAATTGAGTCGCAGGTTCCCAAGGCCTCTGTACACTATTGTACACAATGGGCTCTCTCCAAACTGATTATTCCATTATATCCCTCAAATATAGTTCTCAAGTTCCCAGCATGAGTTGAACCCCCACCCTGCCGCTGACAGCGAGAGTAATCTTGATTGTTCGATCATGTCACCTATGTCTTAGGGGGCATTTTAATACCTTTTATTGAATGTCCTTTTCATCGATTAATACAATTTGTCACATGTTCCAGCATGACTAAAACTCAAACTTCACAGATCTGGCTCTGAATTCACCAACTAAATAGTATCTACCACTGCCCCTCTTTATCGATCCATCTAATTCTCCTCAGCTTTATTATGCACCAAGATCCTTCGTGCACGTGTAAACATAAGCTACAAAATGGATCTTCTTTAGTTGACTGCAAGTACTTATTTTTTTGTAAACGTCATAGATAATGACCATTCAGTGCTGGTCGACTATCAGGTGTTTTCAACACTCCGCATCGGGGTTATTACCAAGATGGGCCTTATTTTTAAAGAAATGTACTAAAAGGGTCTTGTTTGGTTTGGCGATATAAGAGGCTATAACGCCAAATTATAACACATTATAACGAAATATCTCTGACACATTATAATTTCTTTTAATGTGGCGTTATAAAGCTATAACACCAAATCGAAAGACGTTATAGCTTTACACTAACTTACCAATTTTCTTTCTTTTACTAGTCTGAGACAGAGACAAGTTTCAATCTTAAGGAATAAACAATAGTCACTAGTTTTAGTTAAAAACAATAGACAAAAGACAAAGGTAATCTTAAGGGAAACAAAAAATATATTGGCTTTCCATCTTGAATTATCCTAATTGATTCTTGTGTTTGAAACAAATGCATGCATATCTAAGTTTCTAAAACTAAAATTAATAATTAAAACTAATAGTATTTTTTCTTCTATTTCTAAATAAAAATTTAAGCTCTATAAAATACTAATATTTGTTTATGAAATTCTTAATTTTCTAAAAATACTAATAGCTTTAATTATTTATTTTAGTTTTTAGAACTTAGATATGCATGTGTTTACTTCAAACACGAGAATCAATTAGGATAATTCAGAATGGAATGCTAATATATTTTTTATTTCCCTTTTAAGATTGCCTTTGTCTGTTGTCTACTATTTTCAACCAAGACTAGTTCCTCTTGTTTATTCCTTAAGATTGAAACTAGCTTCTCTCTCAGACTTGTTAAAAAAAATTTGTAAGTTAGTGTAAAGTTATAATATCTTTTGATTTGACGTTATATCTTTATAATGACAAATTAAAAGATGGTATATATGTAACAGATATACTTTGCTATATAACACATTATGATTTGACATTATATTCTTATAAGACTAAATCAAATGACGTTATGATTATTTATAAATTTTTTTCACAAAACAAGAATCTTTAAGTATAATTTTTTTAAAATAAAGTCAATCTCGGTAATAACCCCTCCGCATCGGGATTACTCCAAACCTGTCGTATTTCCTTATGAATTTTTATTGTGTTGATTTGGGCCCTTCTAAAGAAGTGACTCATTTGAACATCTCCGTCTGGGGTTACCTTGTTTATGCACTGGCCCGCGGTATCTCTAATGTGTGAGTTCGTTACATATTCAGTTGTCAAATAAGGAAAAATATGCGGAGCCATCCACCAGTCCGCAGAGACTTTGAATGAATCAAAACGTTGCCACAACGTTGGCTAAGTGAAAAGTCAAACATTTTCCTTCTTAGTCCGAATTTTTTTGGTGCCTTATTGGGTTGAGTTTAAAAGTTCAATCCAACCCAAAATGAATCCCAATCCAAGCTGGGTACAAGTCATCTTCTCCGCTTTGTTCATCTCTTCCAATCTCGTTCGATTATCATCATTGCTGCAGATTTGGGGCACATTTCATCACTTTTTCCAACACTAAATACTTCCCTAGGAGAACCCAGTGAGAACTAGTTTTGGTCGAAGCAAAATGCTATCTTCAATCTCATAGGAAGATCTCCTGACTCACAAGTCAAAGCTTCTTTAATGATGGTTTGGACACTGACGAAATTTCTTCTTTCTATGGAAGCATACTTTTTATCAATATAAAAAAAAAATTTGCCTCTAAAATTGCCATAGATGACAGGTTGATGAAATCTTGAAATAGGCTTTGTTGTCTCTCTAAGTTCCCTGTTTTTTGGGCTCTAGAAATAGCCTTGTATCTTTGGGTTCTGGGCATCAATATTTGATTCTTGGCATGGCTTGATTTGTATTTCAAGAACAGCCTAGTTCTATAAATTGGTAGGTCTTTTATCTCAATCTTTTACCCCCTTTTTGGTTATTGGAATATGAAAATAGAGCAGTTGATAATGTTCGTTCGACATGTTATTGATAAGATTGTCAATGGGTTAGGACTGGTTTGAACTTAGCCAATTTAATTGCGAGTTTGAACTCATTCTTTTTATTATAAATAAATAAATAAATAAATAAATATATATATATATATATTATTTCATTAACAAATATTTAATATTTAAATATAAATTTAAAAAGTTTTTAAAAGTATAATATTAATTATTCTAAAAAAATTAAACAAAATTTTATAGAGTGAAGGTAAAAATATAAAAAAATATTATGCAAAAAAAAAGTTTAGGGCCGACCTAAGTCTGAGTGAGCTGGACTCAAGTTTATTTTTTAGCCCAAAAAATCAGGTCAAGCTTGGGGCTTGATAAAGCCCGGCTGACTAGACCCGATTGACAGCTCTAGTTATTGAAGAGAGTTTTACTAGATTAAGACGATTACTCTTGCGTTTTATGATGCAAGCAAGTCGGAATTAAGATGAACAAGATTGTAATCAAAACGATTAAGCAGAAAAGAAATGCGATGCAAAAATACTTGAAGAATGATACTTCTGGTTTTCAGAAAAATGGTTTAGATACCAATTTACATGGCAGGATAATTATTCCATTTGGTTTTGGTTCAAATTTATAGAATTATGAAACTGAAATTGTTTTGTTCTTTCTTCATGTTTTGGTTTAAATAGTAGAATTCTTTCCTAATAGCTTGTAATGCAACCCAACAATTCTTGCTCGTATCTTTCCTGTATTACAATATGCATTATTTCCTTTTGTCATGTTTTTCTGATAGATCGGGAGTGGCATAGTGATTCTAGGATTTCTGGGTTTAAACATTTCGAGGGCAAGACAATATAGAGGCATTTACTGAGCTTGAAGATGGAATTTTGCTTAGACCAAAACTACTTCTCAACTGGGTTCACATAGAGAAGTATTTTCAGTGTTGGGAAAGTGATGAAATGTGCCCCAGTCTACAGCAATGATGATAATCGAACGAGAGTAGAAAGAAGGGAAGAAAGCAGAGATCACCCTGTTTTTGGGTGGGAAATGGCAAAATTTGGGGCGGGTTAGAGGATAGGGTGGCTTTTCTTGGAGGGCAGGGGGTGTGCTAACATTTTTGCCCTTGAATATATCAACAAATGAGCTGCGCGTGTATCTATCTGCTAACATGGGTTGCATCGCAAGATAAAACACAAGAAAATAGTATAATGATAAAAAAAAAGAAAACAAAGTTCTTCATGGGAAAGTTGAAAATAATTTAAAGATATTTATGGAAAATTTTTAATTAAATATTTATTTTAAAAAAATTTATAACATAAAAATTATTTATTGTAAAGAAAAGAAATTATGCCATTGCTTAATTATAAGAGTAAATAAATAAAAAAATAAATTTGTATCCAATAACACTTATTTTATAATAAAATAAAATATTTAAAACAGAAAGAGTATATCTCATCTTGCTATTGTGGTTATTATTAATTCATTTTGTTTCTTTATTTTAAGACTAACAGATATTAAAAATTAATGATTTATTTTTACCAACATGAATACAAGTCATATATATTTTAAAATAAAAAATTATTTCATTTAGTTATTTAGAAAATTCTCGTGTCGAGCTGGCCAACGTGACAGGAAATAAAAAATCGAACATTAATTATAAAATTAAATACTCCAGTCTACTTGATAGATCTAATTATTTTATCTTTTTAAAAACATTTGACTTTTACAAGTTTTAAGAATGATTTTTGTAAAATTACTTTTATGAATATAATTTATTTATTCTTTATCGAATAAGTACAATGAGCTAAAAAGACAAAAAATTCTTATATTTTTAAACGGATGGAGTATAGAATTTCTTTTTCTGAAGACATCTACTATGAATGTTCAAAAGTTAGATTGTATTAGATTTTTTTTAGTTGAATAATATTGAGAATTATAAAAGTAAATTATTTATAAGATAAAAAGTAAGATTCAAATTTAAAAAATAAAACAGAACTTGAATTTAAAACCAATACAAATTAGCCCTAAAAAAAATGAACGGACACGGCAAGTTTTTTGTTTTTATGGATGTCTGTAATTTAATGTTTTTCTTATTGGAAGCCGTAAATGATGTTGGGCTCTTAAATGAGCTGTATGTCAATTCTATCTTTTTGCTAATTTGAAGTTGTGCTTGGATTGTGTTTCACCCAATATAATTTATCATCTCACATCTAATTTTTTCTCTTACAAAAAATTATATTTCTTAAAATTCAAGATAGAAAATCTCAAAATCAAACTCTATCCAATCAATCACACTGAGTATTTATTTGTTGAGAGGACCCATGTGTTTCTGATCCGTTGTTTCCGCAGTAGAAGCCAGAAATGATTCAAGCTTTTGAGTCCTCAATTCAAGCATTTGTTTTAGTTTTTTTTTTTGAGTGAAGATTTTTGTTTGGTTTTAAAATTAAACATAAAATTTTAAATGTAGAATTCACGTTTCCTCTTACAAATAATTTAATTTTTACGAAATTAAAGATAAAAATCTCAAAACCAAACCTTATCCAATCACACTCTTAATTTTTAATATCGTTCTCTCACGGTCGATTCAAATTCAGACTTTTGAGTCCTGAATTTAAGTATTTGTTTTAGTCTTTTTTTAGTAGAGACCAAACTTTTAATATCGTTCTCTCAATTCAAGTTTGGAGTAATGTAAAGAAATGATTGCAAAATGCACCTTTTGTAGATTTCTTCTGTAATTATGCTATTGTAATTTGTCTGAGAAAGAAAAGAATGAAAACTTTATAAAAAGGAGGATCAAAATTTGGGTTATGAAAGTGCAATTTTGGTATTTAGTTAATCGGACTAATAATGAACTGTAAAACCAACCTAAATTTGGGTTAGTGAGCTACCAAATAAATCACCGAATTAATAAATAAAAAAGATTCTTTCTTTTTCCGCAATCCATGGCGACGGCAAACCAGAGAAAATATTTCAACATAAAACCATCCCAAAGTTGTTAACTTCTTCTCTTAGCATTAAAATCATTCTTCCAAGTTTCCTTTAAAATTTCATACTATAAAACCATCCTTCCAGTTTTTCTTTACAGATTCGGTCCTGAAACCCAACATCTTTAAGCCAAACCGCTTCAATCAGAGAGCGAGAGAAACGAAAATGGATCCTCTATGGGTTCATCATTTACAACATCGTCTCGATGACTGGGTTGATGGAAATGATTTCTTCACTGCCTCTTCCAAGAATCAAATACGGACCCTGCAAAAGGAGCTGTCATTCCTCAAAATATTCTTGTGGTGCGGGGACAACTGGGCTTGTGCTGCCAAGGATGAATCGCCTTCTGCCACTAAAGCAATAGAAGCCATGGATTCCCTTGCTGACATAGGCAAGGATACTGTCAGACTATTCTGGAGAAGGTATCAGATTGGATTCGAGGAGTTGCTCCTTCAAGCTTCCGATATGTTTATGGAAAAGCTTCAGTACGACAAGCCGGTTCTTAAAGAAATTCTCCTTGATTGGTTAGATCTCTCGTTGGAAAGCACATGCTGTAGCAAACGTTGAAAGAAATTTAATATAGACATTAACCAGAATATGTCTCACAGCGGAAAAAAATTAAAATGCGTACCTTTAGCCAATATTGTTCAAGTAATTGCGTAAAGATAATACCTTGATTTGTCCCGCTTTGATTCCTCCGTTTCGTGTTGTTTTGTATGAGAGTCTTTCAGCTTATCGCCTATCAACGTTAAAAAAAAACCCCTCGAGTCGATGGTGTTACAAAGTGCTTTATATGAGCTAGGCTAGGGGACCTCATATGATGGATACTCAATTAGAGTTTCCTTCCATCAAGGAAACATCCGGATTATATTCCCAAAAATCATAACCAATCATGTATTTATTAATATTTACTCGATTTACTTAGATAGGAGAAAAAATATGATAACTACTTATAATATGTGGGCTACATTAAGGTCTTTTAATCAAGACCAACTTCTTACATTCTCCCACTTGGCCCACATGTTATAATCGAGTAAATGTCTTTATGAGTGATTGAAAAAACTCAAAGTATAGCCAGAAAGCGTACATCACTCTATTATAATATGGTTATGTAACTGATTACTTAATCAGAAATGTAATACAAGAATCATAAGCGGTTATGTTCTTCTATTGAACATTCCCTTCCATGTATTACAATGTAAAACATCTTCTAATCAAGCTCCCTAAACTTTATGAATGAACTTAATATAAGTCATTCAGGGTCCAACTTATGGATCCAATATGGATCACAAATGGATACATTAACTTTATGTGCACAAACATGTGAGTAAAATTACTCAAATGTCTAGACAAATAATGTCATTATTGCAATACCTTTATGTGTTAATTGAGTAACCAGAGTTGAATAACAAATCAGCCGGCAACTTAAAATTTCAACTCTATAACTTTATACTCAATAGCCACTTGCTGCAAACTGACAAAGAAACGTTATATCGAGTTGCTTATTCAACTATCAAAATAAATTGTTCAAAATGAACAATATAGTTGAATAACATAAATTTAGCTAATAGCAAAATCGACAAACAATATGCCAAATTATATGCCTGTGATACCATCATAGCATCCTTGGATTTTCCTTTATTTCAATGTATTGTAACAAATAGATAATCATCTTAAATGTGACAAGCTTAAATAATAAGCGGTATTTTATATAACTTAATAAGAATACCATAATTTTGGTCACAAGAACATTGATAAAATGTTCTTTAAAATCCTTCATTAATCTCTATGCAAATAATACAAGAGATTATACTTAAAACCACCTTATATTGGTATTCAAAATATAAAATTACTCAAAAAGTCACATACATCCTTTTGCCAAATTTTACAAAATAAATATCAACATATGAGAGTAATAAACTTTATTTACTCCCACTGACCTTGAGGTATATAAATAAACAATGATTCACTTCAAAATGAAATGAAGAAACAGCATCATAACTTTAGATATACCATTGGAGGAAAATAATTTCAGACATTTAGAGATTTTCCTTATCTTGCAAAATGAAGTATCAAAATATATGAAAAACTTTATACATGCACATGTATACCTCTCCATTATATATGATGCATGTCAAATCATATTTCATATCCATTAAAAGTAACTCTATATCAAAATGAGTTACAATATCATGAATACTTTAATAGAATCCTTCATTAAAACTTAAAGTAAGTTTTCATGATAATTGATGCCCTTTAAATAAAAATTTGAGAAATAAGTCTAACTTTACTACTCAACATTACTAGATAACAACATAATGACCTATATTAGTATGCACTAATAGAGGTTAACTCTAGTAATTTGAACAAGATTTAGACTTGAAATCTAATCTCAAACAAAGCAATGCTTTATGGCATCAAACCAAAATATGGAGTCTAAATTATTCATGACTTATGAAAAATATAATTGAACCAGTTTTATTCTAACAAAAAAGTTAGAATATTAAAGGTATACGATGAGTAGAAGTGATTAAAACTCTAAATTCATAAAGAACCTATAACTCCCATTGTTTTCTTTTTAAAAAAAAACTTTAATCAATGGAATAAATGAAAAGAGTGCTCTTTATGTGGTTTTTCAAAGAAATCCTCATTTTGAGTTTGAAAAACTAAATGGAGAGTATAAAAGGACAATAAATTTAAACCCTTTAGAGTTAAAAAACAATATCAAATAATAACCACTTATTATCCTTATCCAATTTCATCGGTTAAGGGTTTTAAATTCCTTGCCTCAATTGGAAACTTTCATATGTGTAGTCATTAGAGATGTGGTTTCCAAACATTCTTGTAAAGAAAACTCAAAAGAAACCTCATCTTATACACAAAAGTGGTTCTAAAACTTTTCCAAAGGTAGATGTAACTTAAATTACACTACGTTTGTTCCCACAATTAACAATTATAGTTCCATTTTCTAATCTCACAGCATACTTTATGGTGAAAATAAACAGAATATCAAGAATTGTTCATTTCCATCTTTTATTTCTTCATTTCTCCTTATTTTTCAAATCTTACGAAGCATCAAGTACTTGAGTTTTATCAAATAAGGATAAAAAATGCCTTATTGTGAATAATTATCAATAAATGAGATAAGATATCTCTCACTATTCAAAAAAAGAAATAAAAGCATTTAAAAATACTTATGATTTCATGGAATTCGAACTCATTTGACATTTTTAATAATCTTGATAGGCTTGCCTTACTTTATGCAATCCCAATAATTACTAAAGGATTGAAGAAATCCCTGAACTTTAAGGATTTCTTTTCTCATTTAGTAATCTTTATGGGAGATATTTTACAACCTCCTATATAAATATGTCAAAAAATAGATGAGATCTAAATGATAACATAATACTTTATGCCAATTACATTATTATGCAGGGATTAAAACTAATGGATGAGAGAGTTTGGTTTAAAAATTTGAAAAAATATTTTCAAATTTCAAAATTGAAAACAGAGTTAAGCAATTTAACTTTGAAATAAAATTTCAAAAAAAAATAGTAGCTCATAGAATATATTTTTTCAAAAAATAATATTTTAACATTGATTCTAAACTCCCACTCATCCAAATACATCTTATATGGATGCTTTAAAAAAAATTTATTTTCTTAAAATCCTGCACAAAATTAGCGAATGAATTACAAAATGACTTTTTTTATGTTATCAAATTTCATAAAATGGACTACAAAATGAGATGATTTCCTTATGAGTCATTCAACAAATGAAGGTAAGTTTCTTTATAGCATTCCAAAATTGTTCGTATGAAATACCATTAAACCATATTGGTATTTTTTTAATTGGAACACTTTACCCATTTATAAATATTTTCTTTTTATCATAAGACACGAATAATACTTTTATATGCTCTTATATTGTCTCTTTTTCTCCTAACACACATGGTCAAAGATTCTATAATTGACCATTCATCTTTATGTGTGTACAAACATGTATGCAATTATGAGCACACAAGAAAATAGACCAAAAAGAAATATCAATATATGACTCAAAAACATAAAATCAAATAAAACATATAATCTAACATTGTCCTTTACTTTTGCACACTCCTACTATATTGTGCATGCCCAAAATTTTCATTGCAAAGGATGTCACAAAATAACATTGAAATTGTAAAATAAGAAATTTTCCCAATTCATAATCAAAGAAAAAAACATAATAACCAAGGATAAAGACACATTAATGCTATGAATTTCAAACCATCAGCTAATGAATCAACTAATGCCAATTCAAAAGTAAATTCTTTCATTTGATGGTCAAAACCACCAACCATAGTAGAATTTACTAAAATACTTTATAATAAGACTAATAAACTAAACTAGTAAGACAAATCATCCATACCCTGTGGGTATAGGATAATTTTCTAAATGTCTAGTTTATAGTCTTATTTCAATTAATCTCATCAAAATAATAACCTCCCTGTGGGGCCGAGTTGTTATTTCAATGAATTAATTTTTTCATTATTCTAAATGTCATCATTCAACCTCTTAACTTTATGAGATTGAATTTATCTTTATGTATCAAATGCTTAAGATGCTTTGGCTACTCTTAAGCACATGATATAAAATAAAATAAAATTTCACGATGACATTCAAGAATATTCTTAAATTTGTCAACTTAACTTAATGTTGACAAAACCAAAATAGTGTACATACATACAATAAATGAGGTGAATAATAAACATTTATTTTGATAATTACTAATTACAAAACTTAATGTAATTAATAATCCTTAGTATTTTAAAATACTTGGGATCGTCGTGGCTACTCCCAAATACATAACGTAATTGTATATCTGATAAACACCTCCAAAATATCAACTATCATTATGTTGATAATATTTTTGTATGTACACATAATGTAATAAATATGCCTCTAAAATTATTTGTTACCTTATAGATGTCATTATTTAGTCACCAAAACTTTATGTGACTAAAATCTTTATGTGTCAAGTATTTAAGATGCTTTGGCTACTCTTAAACAATTGACACAAATATAAATATTTTTTTTATGACATCACAAATAATTATTTAAAAAATCAACTTAATCGAATGTTGATTTACACAAAAATACATAGGGACATGAGATTTAATCATCATACCATATATAATTCCATGACATTTTTTTTTAAAATAGAATCCAAAAAATATAATGAAAAATGTCATTGAATTAAAATAAAATAAATCAACGTCCCAAGTTCAAAGAGACTTTATAGAGACACTATTTAAAAAAATATATATCTTGATGCCCTAAAAGTTTAAGGCTTTAATGGAAGGAATAAAATATCCTCACCCTACATTTATAAAAATTGAAGACATCCATATTGATAAAGATCATATTTTATCAACATGCAAATTCTCAATGCAATAGATTTGAGTGCAAAATTAGCAGTATATGAAACATTCCTCTATGTGGGGAAAAAATAGACAAGAACAAAATTGACATTACATCAATCTTCCCCACTATTGAATTCGAAAGTACATACTGTCAAGTCAAGGAAAAAACCGTAACTTTTTCAATTCATTAGCTTCTGCGTATTTGAAATCAAAATTCCCAATTGATCTGCAAAAAGCGTTGCCTTCGTGGCAGACTTCACGAAAACCGAATAAAATAAGGCAAAACAAAAGCCTTTTATAACTCCATACAAAAACAAAATAAACTAATTTTGGATTTGCTAAATTCGTAGTAAAATAAGCAAAAATGCAAAAAAGACAAAAGCTCAAGGTTTTTTCAACTTCTATATATAAAAACATATATACCAAACAATATGGCTAAAGAAGGCTCTGATACCACATGAAAGAAATTTAATATAGACATTAACCAGAATATGTCTCACAGCGGAAAAAAATTAAAATGCGTACCTTTAGCCAATATTGTTCAAGTAATTGCGTAAAGATAATACCTTGATTTGTCCCGCTTTGATTCCTCCGTTTCTGTGTTGTTTTGTATGGGAGTCTTCTAGCCTATGCCTATCAACGTTAAAAAAACCCCTTGAACTGATGGTGTTACACAGGCTTTATATAGACTAGGCTAGGGACCCTCATATGATGGATACCAATTAGAGTTTCCTTCCATCAAGGAAACATCCGGATTATATTCCAAAATCATAACCAATCATGTATTTATTAATATTTACCTGATTTACTTAGATAGGAGAAAAATATGATAACTACTTATAATATGTGGGCCACATTAAGGTCTTTTAATCAAGACCAACTTCTTACAAACGTGACTTAAAGGATCTCGTTGATGAGGCCATCAAGAATCTGAAGGATCTTCTGGTTCTAAAACCGGATATGATTGCCCCCGTGAAAAAGCAAATTGGTGCTGTTGAAAAGAGGTTAGAGTGCGTTTCTGCAATTTTTCATTTTGCTTCAGGAGAGCAACACATTGATCAATTGAACAGTTTCATTAATCATCTTCAAGATTGGGCTAACACTACAGCAGCTGTACCATTTCTTTATTGGGTTGACGAAACAGATGAAAGAGTGAATGCTGTGGTTTCTTCTCTGATACAGAAATTCAATCCTTGCACTTTGGAGCTTCCAGAGCTGTACCTGGTAGCCCTGAAGGCCTTCAAGCCATCCGAAGGACCTGATTTCTTTCTCAGGGAAATAGCTATTGTAAGTTTTGTCGAGATACTCCTGGAGGACCTTGTCCTTCCTACTGATGATGATTTTGAAATGCTTCAACATGCGCTTTTATTTTTCATATCATTTTTTGTCAATCCACCGCGGGAGTATGCTGAAATTAGGAAGTTAATTTCAACAAAGAGCAGCCTTTGTGTCAATAAGGCTACATCTTTGATTTGCTCACTCTTTGCGAGCAATTTGAAAGAGGACATCGCCAAGGGAAGCAGTACTCTTCTTCATGACTTACTAGAGAATATGAATCAAGCCCAAGCTGAGATCAGGGAGCTTCACCACGAGATTCCAGCTCCATCAAGTAATATTTTCCCCAAGGTAAACATACAAGGATTCTTGGAAATTTTCTTCCGAGATCTAAATGAAAAGGGAAACTATGATGCAGCCTTGACCACTTACAGAAGAAATGAACTTGTGAGACTCCAAAAGGAGCTACTGGTTCTTGAGCCCTTGATCATGGGAGTATTTTATCTGCAAGATGACGATGAAGAACTCAAAGAACTTCAGATGCGAATCAGCAGAATGGCATATTGCGCCGACTATGTCATGGACTCCTGTTTTCTCCTTGATCCTACTAATTATTGGCGTCATTTGATGTGCCTTTCTTATGTCATAGAAGAAATCCAGTTCATTAAGATTGAGCTGAATAAGTCTAGAATTACTAAGAAGTCTGGTGGCGTCCAACTTCCTGCTCAGACTAAGAATGCCACAACGGATGATGTCATGGTGGGTTTCGAAGACGAGAAGAAGAAAATAATTAATTGCCTCGTAGGAGGATTGCCTCAACTCCACATTGTTGCAATTGTTGGTATGGGAGGTCAAGGTAAGACAACTCTTGCTAAAAAGCTTTATCATGACTGTCACGTGCGGCTTTATTTTCAAAAATATGCATGGTTCTGCATATCCCAAGCATATCAAATTAAGGACATATTAATTAGCATTTTAAAAGATGTCAATCCAACTCTAGAAAAAGATGATATCTCCAATAAAAGTCATGAAGACTTAGCTGAAATACTGTACAGATGTTTGAAAGGAAAACCTTACCTCATTGTGTTGGATGATATCTGGAATATTGAGGCGTGGAAGGAGTTAAAAGCGTCATTTCCAGATGATGAGAATGGGAGCAGAATTATGTTCACCAGCAGAATTCATAAAGTGGCTTTGGAAGCTAAACCTGATTGCAGCCTTCATGAGCTTCATCCGCTCTCGCCAGAGGATAGCTTCAAGTTACTACAGCACAAGCTGTCTTACAAAGATGGTTTTCCTCCAAATTTGCTCGATACTGGAAAGAAGATTGCAGAAGATTGCAAAGGGTTACCTTTAGCCATTATAGTAATTGCAGGTTTACTTGCAAAAGCAGACGGTAATCTGGCTTTTTGGAAACAAATCGCTGAAAATCTAAAGTTACAGGTCGTAAGGGAAGGGTGCATGGACATTCTCGAATTAAGTTACAAGCACTTACCAGATTATTTGAAACCTTGCTTCCTTTACCTTGCTGCATTTGAAGAAGATGAAAGAATATTTGCCAACCAATTGACCACATATTGGATTGCGGAGGGTTTCGTAAGGAAGCCTGATGAGAACAAAAGCTTGGAGGATGTAGCAAATGAGTACTTGAAGGATCTGGTTGATAGATGCCTATTGTTGGTAGCTAAAAGAAGTTCCAGATTTGGGATCAAGAAATGTGTTGTTCATGATTTGGTGCGGGAGTTCTGTTTAGAAAAAGCCAAGCAAGAAAACTTTTTACTGGTTCCCAATATTTCTGATGATCATACCTTAGACACAATGGCCATGGCATATCGACTCTGCTTTCAAACACAATGTTGGTCTTCTTTTAAGTTAGAACCTACGGCACCAATTGTCCGAACTTTACTCTTTTCTAGGAATGTGGCATCTCTTCCTAACCCTTTCTTCATTTTCTGGTTCAAAGTCCTGCGCGTGTTGGACTTGTTCTTCATCGACATAGAATCTGACATTGATGCAATCACGCAACTAGTTCATTTGCGATACTTGGCACTTTCGGGTAGATTTTGTGTCCCATCATCCATAGTCAATCTCTCAAGATTGGAATTTCTCATTTTGATGGTCAAATATTATCGATTCCCTAAAGTTATATGGAATATGAGAAGTTTGCGACTTTTATCTCTCTCTAAAAGAAGATTCGAAGATATGGATGATTTGGATGACGAGTCTCTTCAATTAGATAATTTAGAAGTTTTTTCATCATTTCTTTACTATTCAGAGCTGGAGGAGTTCGAATGGCTATTGAGAAGGATACCAAATGTTCAAAAGTTGTCTATTCGTTTAGAGTTTTGTGTACGGCTCTCAGACTTTTTGAGTAAGCTTAAGTCACTATGTTTGTGGAGTTCTTTAGAGCTCTCTGCTACTGAATTTGAGCTGCCACCCACTCTTGGGAAACTGAAAATAGATGGAGCTACTCTATCGGCAAGTATGATAACTGCAATTGGCAAACTGCCTAATCTTGAAGTTCTCAAATTAGTTTATACTACGTTTGCTGACCAAAGATGGAATGTGGAAGATGATGAATTCTTGAACCTAAAGTACCTGAAGTTAAAATCTCTAAACCTTGAAGAATGGAATGTCTCCACCGATGCCTTTCCCCAACTTCAACAACTTATTTTGAAGGCATGTTATGACCTTGTCGAAGTTCCCCCTAGATTCGGAGTGATTACTACCATGAAAGTGATGAAGGTTTCTAGGTGTCCTGAACTTACTGCTTCTGTCCGTGAGATCGTTGCAGAACAACTGGATCTCGGTGATGTTGGCCTTCAAATCACAACTGATTTTTCAGATGAAGAATAGGTATCCATTCTTCTTCACCTTAAAGCTAAATTTTACTTCGTTTTCTTAATTTCTTCTTATATACAGTCAAGTCAGAGCATCATTTGAAATTTCTTCATTGTACAACTCAAGGTTGACATTCTTAAACGTATTTACACTATAGGGAAAATCATTGCAAGGAGCCCAGAAGTTGTTGAGAGACTCACACAGGCATTTGAATTCAGAGTTTAAATTTCAGGCTAGATTGATTGTGCCTCATTTTGGTTGACGGTTCTTGAAGTTCGCTTTTCATGGTGGATTCATCATGTATCTTCTTTTACTATTTTTTATTTTCTTTTTTGAGAAAATTATTGTATTTTTTATTTGTTATTAATGTTCAGAATGCTACTCTCTGCCTAAACTACATATTACATTCTATTATGCTTTATAAAATATGGACGGATGGGATCAGGTTGACCTTATCAAAACGTCTGGCTTCTTTTTCTTTTTTATTTTTTATTTCCGTAATTCGTAAAAACGTGACTTTTCATGTGTAAGGCTTCTAGTATTTCTACCAATATGTTATTAAACAATGTAATAAATGTGTCTTGTCTTTATTAAAGTATGCTTTAGAACTAATTTTTTAAAAGAGAGAGTATATAGTTATACATAATAATATTTTCAACATTCGTATATCTTCACGTAAAATATGATAAATTACTTTTTTATTTACTTTTCTCTGTAAAAAAAGACCAAAACATAAAAATGGTCAAAATTATAAAATTTAATATGAATTGTAGTTCAAAAACTTGTTTGATGCATTTCATTGATTTAAGTGTAAAATAAACCTCTTTCTCTCCCCTTTTATCACGATTTAAAATGTACTTTAAATATGGTTATGTTTGGAACTTAACTAATCAAACACCAACAAATTCATAAATTAATTTAACAAATAAAAATGAACAAAAGAATGACCAACTACTATGTGATAAATTATTTGAAACACATTATCAACACTGATATAAGTAAACACTAAGAGATAGATGATTTATGTTTTCACCCCTAGAGAAGTAGAGATACATAAACAAACATTGCTACATGAGGAGAGGACATTATCAATCTCTTCGAGTGAGGACATTACCAAGGGAAGGAATTTTCATAATTTGCTTTAGCATCTGAATCCTTCATTCTATTTTTCAAGAAAAGTAAGGTAACAAAGTTGATAGCTCAATTAGTTTAAAATATTTCTCTTTTAGTTTTTCTCATATAGTTGTAGATGACGATGTTTTTGATCTTTCTATAACTCAATACACATGATAAAATTTTGACGGATGAGATTATTACATTTAAGAAATTTTGTGGATGTGCAATTTGAAGAAAAGTTATTCATTAGTAAAGGGGTCTCCAATGTTTCTACCTTGATGTAATGTTATAATGTTAAACAATATTGTGTTGGATATTAAATTTGATATAACATTACATCTATTCATATATAGCTGCGCAAAGGCATAAGATAAATTTGAGATCACATCTGTCAGAATGAAAATCAATTACTATTTAGCATTTCTTTCTACAACATGGTTTTTAGAACCAACAAAGGGCAACTTTACTCTTCAGCTTCAGGGAAGCAAAAGGTTCCACTAATCTATGACCATGCCCAGATTTCATCTATATGCTAAATGTCTAAGCTTTCATCTTCCTAAAAGATATAAAAATTTCCATCTTTCTGACTTTTGCTGGAAAACAATGAATGTACAAGTAAAAGTTTCTTCAAGACTTGGATTGCCAAAAGGGAGGGCTAATTGTATCTTCTTAATTACAAAATCTCTAATGAAAAGCATGATCCCTAATAAGAGGAAAAGCTCAAATCCCTTTTTGACCAAATTCCGAGACAGACAAATCAAATCTCTCTTCAATTACATAATATATTTCATGTTATGTGTTTTGACTTCTTTTGAATAATAACTATTAATAGTTTTAAAGATTAATTATTTTAAAAAAAAGGTGTTGAGAATAATTATTTAATACTGTCTCAATAATTATTCAACAACTATTCAAGATTATATAAATAATTATTTAAATTCCTATGAATCATTATTCAAAATTGAATAAAATAAAAGAAAAAAATTTTAAACTTATCTTTCAAATGAAGCTAAAACAATAGTCCCTTCATTTAGCAGGCTTAACAAGTGGTATCAGAATAGAGTTTGGGCTTAACAAGTTGTCTCAAAGTCAAAGGTTCCAACTTGGGCGAGAAGAGGTTTTAGGTTTTTGTAATGGGTTAATAGGATAAGGATATGTCTAAGAGTTTTTTAAAATTTTGAATTTTTCTTATTATATTTTAATTTGGAAAATTGAGAAAAGAAAGGATATGTTAGATAGTTTTCTCAATTTTCCAAATGGGAAGATTTAAAAAAAAAAGTAACTGAAGAATAACTTTTGGAACTCTCTCTCTTAATGCCACAAAGTACGTATGCAAATATGAGAAAACATATGATAAATGTAACAAAAAGAATTTAATTTTATTACAACATTTATTTTGTTAAAAGAGAATAAATTCCCTATGTCTTAAAACTTGGAGACCCAATCTAACCGATATGTTAGGTATGATATAATAACCTATATTATTCTAAGAAATAGATAAGGAATACAATAATTTACACTTTAAGTGTCTCTTTGGTTTTTGAATGATCTAATATATACTTTTTACTTGCAGTTGTTAATTAATTATTTAATATTAAGAAAATCAACGTAGTGGAATATGATAGATTAATATATAACAGTTACACTGAATTTGCAAAAATAAATAAATTATTATCCGATTGATACACATCAGAAATCTTTTCCCTTAAAAAAATAATACATTACAAATTACATAAATAATCTCAAAAGAAAAACAATAAATAGAAAAAATAAAAAGAAAGTATTTTTAATATATAAAATTAAAAACAGATATAGAATATAATTTCACTAGTTAAAATGCCCAAATATTAAGATGTTACTAGTCAAAATTCTATCACGTGTATAATGCTAGTGTGAAAGAAATAGTGCGAAGAAAATGAACATGCAAGCGCCTCAACCACTAAACTGGATTATAAACGGTTCTTGTACATTTTTTAACTACTAAACTGGATTATGATTGTCGATGAACAATTAATTTACTAACTAAGCGTGCTACCTATTTTTTATCGAAAAACTTAAAGAAAATGCAAAAATGCGTGTTATGGAATACCTTGCAAGAGATGTAAGGCTTTTAACGAAATATAAACTAAACTTCACTAAGAAATGATTAAACAAACTAAAAATTAAATGTCACTTCTTTCTTAAAATGACCTAATATGTTTTTGTAATTTATAGTTATCAAAATAGTTATTTAATATATATGCAATAGTTTCACTGAACCTTGAAAATAAATAAACTATTATCCGATTGATATACATCATAAATCTTTTCCTTTAAAAAGAATGTGCATTACAAATTACATAATCAATCTCAAAAGCGAAATATATAGAGAAAAGAGAAAGCATTGTGAAAATCAAGGTACGGTACAGAGTTTTATGACCCAAAACCTATATAGAAAGGGCTTGACTTGGTGTGTTGGGAATGGGCAGAATTTTAACCTCTAGACCGATAATGGATTGGTGTTGGACCTCTTCGAGCCTTCCTTATTGGACCTCTTAAAGAACTACGGCAAAAATTGACAGTTAGTAACATCGCTGATGTGGAACTCAAATGGAACCGCTCAAAGCTCCCCTTTTCTTTATGTGATGATATTAGAATCTTATCTCATTGCAGGTGCCTTCTTCTATCCGGCTTCCGGTTAGTCTGGACTGAGCACAGCCAAAGAGAAGGAAATGCTGCGCAGCCCTTTTGGGCCAGGGAGCTTCATCAGGATTTCAACTCAACCTTTTTAGTCAAAAGTAAAACCAACTAAAACAAAGTGTAGATAATTAGTCACACTAACAGAAACTTCAACCTGCTAATTAGTTTACAAAAATGTGAGAGTTGCATCCATATACTGGTTAGTGCTAACAAGTGCATCTCCACTTTCAAACTCCGCAACTATCTCTGGCATCATTTTCACTGAAATAGGATCACAAACAACAATTTCTTTGTTGTTAATCTCCATGAAACTAATGTCATTTCGCTCATTTTCTCTTTCCGCAACCGAATTTGTCACTGACAAGGTATTGAAGTTCAACTATTGGAATACCCGCAAAGGCAAACACGTCCTTGGACAGCATCTAGCAACATACTCATTATAAGGACTCTTGATCTCAATAATCTTATCATATCTCTTTGTTATTGTATTGCCATATTTATCCCAATTAGAGGATTTTGTACAGAGCTAGGACTTTCTTTTGTTTTGTATATATATTCATGCAAATTGACAATGAACATCAACGAGATTTCAAGGGAGTTGCTTCTCCTTTTCTTGTTCACTATTTCTTCATGGTATCAGAGCCATAGAATAGGAGTTCTCTTCTGATATATACTCGTTGTTTGTCAAACCTTTTTTTTAGACATGGCTATAGCAAAAATTTCTTCCTCTAGTCCACATTTTTTGAACACTAACGAAAATCCCTCTTTGTTACTTGTTGAACCTGTTGTGACATCTTCAAACTATCATTCTTGGGCCAGACCCATGGAGACAGCCCTAAAGGCTAAGAATAAAAAGGGATTCATTGACGGAACAATCAGAAAACCGGAGAAGGGAGACAAGTTATTTTCAGTATGGACTCCATGCAATAGAATGGTCCTTGCTTGGATTAACCGGGCTTCAGATCCTACCATTGCCCGCAGTGTGATGTGGATGACAACTGCGTTAGATGTATGGGAAGATCTTTGGGGTCAATATGCCAAGGGTGATCAAGTCTGCTTGGCAAATCTTTTGGCTGAGCTTCACTCCATGAAGCAAGGAAGCTTGGACATCAGTGATTTCTACACACGTCTAAGAATTGTTTGGGATGAAATTTTGATACTTAGACCTCTCCCTCACTGTGTATGTGAGCCTGTTTGTAATTGCGGCACTTTCAAAACTCTTAGAGGGTATATGGAGTCCGAGTATGCTATCTGGTTCTTCATGGGGTTGAATGACAATTTCGCCCAAGTTCGTTCACAGATTCTGCTCATCTCGCCTTTGCCTTCAATCAAAGAAATCTTCAGTATTGTGGTACAACATGAAAGACAATTACAAATCTCAACTTTATCTTCTGCTAGTGAACTTGGTATTCCAGCGGCATCAACTAATAATGGTGGATCGTTGCATATCCTTCAAGTTGCAGGAAATCCTGGCAAAAGAGGAATGGATTCAGGGCAGAAGAAAAATCTCATATGCACTTTTTGCCAAAAAATTGGACATACACATGACCGTTGCTATAGGAAGCATGGATTTCCCCCCAACTTCAAAGGAAAAAATAAATCTTCAATAACTGTTAATCAAGTTTCAAACAAAGGCGCTAATTCTGTGCAATCAAGTTCAAACCTGTCAAACTTCTCCCAAGATTAGATAAATCAGTTGGTACAAATGTTGCAAGAATTGAACACTGCAACTTTCGTTTTTGTGTCTACACCTTCTACATCTACAGAACATCTTCCATTGTGGATGTTGCAACAACTATTTGCTTAACACTTCTCCAGGATACGACCCCTCCAGCAAGAAGAAAAATGTATCTTGAAGTAGATTTGCCACTGTCCTTACATCCACTTAAATTTGAGTCTGAATATCCAATCACCTCTAAGGAATCAAATATTTGTATATAAGCTTGAAATCCTTGGCTCCTTGCAAATATTTCAAAACCCTTTTACTAGTTTTCCAATGATCAACACCAGGGTTACTTTGATATCTGCCAAGCATTCCTACTGCAAAAGCAATATCAAGTCTAGTGCAGACCTATGCATACATAAGACTTCTAACAAGAGAAGCATAAGGAATGCCTTTCATTTGCTCTAATTCCAATGCATTTTGAAGACATTGTTGACACTAACCTTGTCATCTTTTATAATATCATTCCAAATCTTTCAAAAACCTTTTCAATGTAAGCATTTTGAGATAGTCTAAGTGTCCTTTGGGGATATATCTCTGTGAATCTCTATACCAAGGACATAAGAGGCTTTACCCATATCCTTCATTTCAAAGTTTTGAATAAGAAACTTCTTGGTGTCATACAACAAACCTAAATCACTACTTGCAAGCAATATATCATCTGCATAAAGGACTAAAATAATATATTTGCTCCCACTTATCTTGAGGTATATACATTCATCAACAATATTCTCCGCAAATCCGTATGAAGAAAAAATTCTATGACATTTAATATACCATTAGCAGGAAGCCTATTTAATTCCATAAATAGATTTCATTAGCTTGCAAACAAGTTGACAAAGCATGTATACCTCGTCTCCGAGATCCCCATTCAAAAATGTTATTTTCACATCCATTTAATGTAACTCTAGATCAAAATGAGCTACTAAAGCCATGATTATTCTGAATGAATCCTTCTTTGAAATTAGAGATAATGTTTCATGGTAGTCAATGCCTTCCTGTTGAGTAAATCCCTTAGCTACAAGTCGGGCTTTATATCGTTCGATATTACAAGAAGAGTCGCTTTTAGTTTTGAAAACCCATTTAGATCCTATACTAAAGGCCCCTTCTGGTAATTCAACAAGATCGCGAACTTTATTTTTAGTCATGGATTCTAACTTATTTTTCATGGCATCGTACCAAAGTGTGGAATGTCTTTGTTAGCCCTAAGGCCAAATCATGTAGTTTTGATTAATGACAAATATTGATAAGGACTAATTCATATGGTTTTTATGTGATAGGATTTTTGGATTAAGAAGCAAAGAGTTCACATTGCCTTGGAACTAAAAGTGCTAAGGGCAACTCTATTATGCTCAAGGATTAACAATATAGAGCATGTCTTTTGAATTAAAGGCATTGAAGACTCTAGTGTAGGTTTACACTTGCTATATAGGTATATACTTGTAAACCCTACACTTCTTGTTTCTTGGAATCTATTGAATGCATAAGAGAGCATAAAACTGGTTTTTGAATCTTAAATGACTTTGAGTAAATTCTTAATGATCAAGTACTTTGCTAACGGTTTTGGAGTTTAAAAGATTTAAATGACTTATCTTTTAGTATAAAATGATTTCAAACTTATTGACGAATGTTCGGACGCAGGAGGCAAAGTTCGAACGTCCGAACTTTCCCAGACAACATGTCACAGTGATGTTTGGACGAAAGTTCGGACGCAGATTATCAAGTTCGAACGTCCGAACTCCTCAGAAACTAGCCGTTACTAACCATTTTATGACTGTTAGAGCTAATTTTCAAAATCTATAAAAGTCATAAACTCTAAATTTTTTATAAGAATTGAACACTTGCAAAATCCTAACATTCTAAAATCATTTGAAATCCTTAGAGCTCTCTTTTGTCTTGTGATTTCAATTGATCATTCAAGATTCCAAAGACGACAAGGTGAAGTGATGTTTACTTGTGTAATCATCTACCAAGAAGTGGTAACATCTCATCCAATCTCTATTTAATTTTGTTATCTACTAGCTCAATACAATGTTATCTTGTAACATAAAATCCTTTTGGTAAGGGTGATCCTTGAGGTGTTGATTCAAAGTTGTTTTTAGATATAAAATTCTAGTGGTATAGTGAACCTTGTTAGTAGCATTACGAAAGAGATTGTAGGTGTAAAATCCGTATAGGGTGAGCCTCTTGTGTAATTGATTGAATTTGAGCATATAGTGGATTTGTTAAAATCAATGAGTGTGGACTCAAAGTAGTGGATGTAGATCTTGAAGAAGATCGAACCACTATAAATTGCTTGTGTTCTTTGCTCTTCATTGTGTATTACTTTGTTATTGTGTTCATCACATTTATATTGAAGCAATTAAATATAATCTTTCCAAATCAAGTTTATAAAACAGAAAAAGGTTTCAAAAAATAGCTAAAGACCTAATTCACCCCCTCTTAGGTCTTTCAATTTTCTACTCATGGGCTGTGAAAACGAATATGGATCATCCTTTATTCTAAGATCATATCCAAACTTTCGGAGGTATACAACAAAATCATTAGAAATAGGTGGTTTTCTGATTCTTGTGAATCTTCTAACTCCTACTTGCTCATGCATTTTTACTGTGGGAGTAGTTAAAGTGGGTTACTCAGTATGTGGTTCTGTAGAAGATGATGGATCTTGACACTGTACCACTGAGAGAATAGTTGGTTCCCTTATTTCTTCAAGTTTCACCTCTTGTAGTAAACCACTTTCACTTTCTTTATGATCTTTAAGAAGTTTAGCATTTCTAGCTTCCACAATTTTAGGAGTATGAGAGGGACAATAAAACCTAAAACCTTTGAAGTTGACCGCATAGCCAATAAAGTAACCGCTAGTGGTTCTTTCATCCAACTTCCTTAGTTGAGGGTTATATACCCTAACTTCAGTTGGACACCCCCAAATGTATAAATGTCTTAAACTAGGTTTCCATTCATTCCATAATTCAAAAGGAGTCTTAGGGGCTACATTGGATGGAACCCTATTTAAAATATACACAATGATTTTTAAGGTTCCACTTCATAAGGATAAAGGTAAACTCTATCTACTAATCATGCTTCTTACCAGATCCATTAAAGTGCGGTTTCTCCTTTTAGCTACACCATTTTGTTGTGGTGTTCTTGGCATAGTATATTGGGCAATAATACCCTCGCTTTCAGGGAACTCAACAAATGGACCTTTGGCTTGTCCATTTTTTGTGTGCCTCCCATAGTATTCTCCACCCTATAAAATCTTACAATTGTGATCTTAATTTTCTTTTGTTTCTCTACTTCTGTTTTGAATACTTTAAAAGCGTTGAGTGCTTCAGATTTCACAATAGAAAATATAGATATATATATCTTAAATAGTCATCTATAAAAGAGATAAAATATCTCTCACCATTCAAGCAAGGGGTAGAAAAAAGTCTATAGATATCTGTGTGTATTGTTTCAAGTAATTGAGAGCTCCTTTGGCACCTTTAGAGGACTTGTTAGTCAGCCATCCCTTTATGCAGTCCACACAAGTACCAAAGTCAGAAAAATCATGAGATTTTAAAACTCCATCATTTACTAACCTCTTAATTCGGTCAATTGAGATATGACATAATAATTTGTGCTAAAAACTTGATGAGTTCTGACTAAAAATACATCTTTTAGTACCAATTTTTTTATCATGCAGAGCTAAAACATTGCACTCATATGTGGGGTCTAGCTCAAATTTGAATAAATTTCCATCCAAAATTCTAAAACCAACAACTTTATTGTCTTTCAAAAGTTTCATAGAAAAAGAATGAAAAGGAATACAATATCCAATTTTTTAAAAGTTTTGAAACTGAAACTAAATTTCTTGAAAATGATGGAATATAAAATGTATTTTCAAGATCTAATTGAAAACCATCTTTTAAAATGAGCCTAAAAGTCCTAACGCCTTCTACATGTGAATGCATTTTATTGCCAGAATATATGTCTTGTTTACTTCCCATCGGCTTTCTTACATTCAGAAAACCATACATGGTTTTGGCAATGTGAATTGTAGAATAAGAATCAATCCACCATGTATTATTAGAAACCTCAGTAAAAGTAGATTTATAACACATAAAACTGAAATTACCTTTCTTTTCTAGCCACTTTTTATATTTCAAGCAATCCTTCTTGAAGTGTCCCTTCCTTTTTGCAAAAATGACAAACATCTTTACTTTTGCCTTTATTCTTCATAGGAACACCATTTTTTTTCAGTGTCTTTCCTTTATCATGAGTTACAAGAAGAATACTTTCAAGTAACTCATGTTTCAATCTCTCTTCCTCTTGAACACACATGGTCAAAAGTTCATTAATTGACCATTTTTCCTTATGCATGTTGTAGGAAATTTTGAATGGACCATATTCTACAGGAAGAGAATTGAGAATAAAATGCACAATGAATGACTCAGACATCTCAACTTCAAGGGCTTAAATCTTAGCATCAATATCCCTAATTTTCATAATGTACTCACACAAAAATCTACCTTTATCAAGCAACATATTAGAAAGCTTCTTTATTAGGGTATTGACTAAGGCTTTGTTAGAACTTACAAATTGAGCATCAATTGCCTCATGTAAGATTTGACTTTAGTGCAATCAGGAATTGAACCCTAATGCTTTTACTAATATGGGCGTTAATGAGTATTAAACTTATACGATTAGATTTCGTCCACTTCTCATAAGCAATTTTAGCCTCTGGAATACTTGATTCCGTGAGGACGGTGGTTCGTCCTCACGAAGTGCCAGATCCATATCTATGCACACTAAATTTAGAATTATGTTATCTTTTCAGTCAAAGTAATTATCACCCGTAAGCATTGAATTTCGAGCATTTTCATTAATTAGTGTAGTAGGAAAAACTGCAAAACTAAGAATAAACACATAAGCTATAAAGTACAACCATAAAAAATGAATTAATCAAAGGTAATTTAATGTAAATTCTGACCTTCCTGTGGGTAAAGATTGCATCTCAAGCATAGAATTTACATTAACTTCATAATGAGACTAGTAAATTGGAAAATATAGAAATAATCTACACTGGGTATAAGAAAATTTCAAAGTAAAGATTTACTGTCTCATTCCAGTTAATCTTAACCAACATGGTTACCTCATTATGGGACCTAGTTACTATTTTAATAAGATAATTGTACTTTATAAATGTCATTAAAATAATAACTAATTTAAATGTGATTTACTTTTCTTTACATAACAAGCACTTAAGATGCTATGGCTACTCATAAGTACATGACATGAAGAGAAATTATAAAATGACATTCAAAATCTGAATAATCAACTTAATCAAAAAGTCAATTTATCTATATGGACATTAAATGAAAAAAATGAATAAGAATGTGCAATTATCCTACATCAAAATAGGCAATTTTGGTAATTAAACTTAATATTAAAATTTTTTTTATTATTATTTTAAAAAATCTAACCCTACTCATAATTTTTTAAAAAATTTAAAGTCTATTTAATCTCAATTTTAATTGAGAAAAAAATGTAGTATAAACAAAATCCTTTCGATGAAAAATTCAACATTAACCAAAATTCACAGACAACTAAGTGGCATTACAATGCCCCACCGAAATTATCACTTTTTTTGTTGAATAAAAAGATTATCCATTAATAGTGAAAATGGTTAAAACAATTACAACTAAAACAATCATCAAATTCTTGATCCAATACATCATGGAGGAGAATTGAAAGATTGAGATAATCTGATATAAGGAATAATAAAAATTACACAATGGTTTGAAAACTATGGTAACAAAAAATATCCAACACGCTAGATATCATATATACCTAAAGTGGGTACAATACAATATTAACAAAATAGACAAATACACTTCAATCTTCCACGCTGCAACTGCATCGATATCCTCAAAATACAGAGATAAATAAAATTCAGCATTTACCTCATCCATAAAAGTCAGCAATTTATAAAATTATGGGTGAATCAATAATTTTAAAAATTGCCTATGAAAGAGATAAAATACTGAAAGATGGCCCATATTTAATCTGGGTAAATAAATTCCTCCAAAGAGAAAGAAAGAAACAGCAGGCTCAGGTCGTCAGTGTCGCTTAGATTCTGATGAAAGTTGTATTAAACAAGATTTATCATAATTTGTAGTCAAAATAGGGGTAACATACAAAAAAAAGATAAAGGTTCAGCCAACTTCCAATCTCCGGCCAAGGCCGGTGGCAAGATCTGGCCGGAGAAGAAATGACCGACTAAAACAAAAAAAACAAGAAAGATATCTGGCCAAGATTTGGTCACTGGTCGGTCAGAGAAGAAGAACAAGACCAGTCGGTCTTGAAAGTGGATAGAGAGAGGTGGGAGAAAGTGGATAGAGAGAGGAAGTCAATCTTGATGTGATGTTAATGCTAGCCTATGACCGGATATGACTTGAGGGAAGAGAAAATGTCTAGCCAAGATTTAGTCTCTGGCCGGAGCCAGTGACCAGATCTGGCCGGAGAAGAAAAACGAGAACAGTCGGTCGGCCTTCATAGAGGTAGAGAGAGGTGGGAGAAATAGGTGATCGAGACTGTTCCTAATGCATTCCACCGAAATTATCATATTTCTGTATTATATATGCGTCCGTATAGATGAGATAGAAATCAAGTGTGACCTTATTTCCGTAAAAGTTTCCCATTTAGCCATGATGTCAAATCAAACGATATCGTTGCCTAACCAATAATTCTTCTTCATTTTTTTATTTTTTCTCTTTTGTCGTTATTATCGTCATTGAATTGTTATAACGTAACAAAGAAATGCATTATCTAAGTGATATCTTAAGGTTGAGTTTTGGTCGTCGTTCAACGCATTTTCATCATGCGTTGCTCATTTTTTTTCATTTTCTGGGAACAAAAACGCATTTTCATAATGCGTTGTTAATTTTTTTATTTTCTCAGAAACCGAACGCATTTTCATCATGCATCGTTAATTTTTTTCAATTTTTTTGGTCGTCGTTCAACGCATTTTCATCATGCGTTGTTCATTTTTTTTCATTTTCTGGGAACAAAAACGCATTTTCATAATGCGTTGTTAATTTTTTTATTTTCTCGGAAACCGAACGCATTTTCATCATGCGTCGTTAATTTTTTCAATTTCTAAGAAACAGAACGCATTTGAATCATGCGTTGTACATTTCTTTTTCTCTCGAACACAACGCAATTGCATAATGCGTTGTACATTTTGGTCTCAAGTACGCATTTTGGGAGCATGCGTTGTTGATCTCTTTTTCACCAAGAACTCTTGATCATCATACGTTTTTGATTTTATGTTTTTTCTGCTATCACGCCTTATTCATTATGCAAAGAGAATTGCTAATTCATTTATATTTTTTTATTAAAAGTACATGTCATGTTTTTTTTTGGTAGACATCATTAAATCAAATTTAGTTAAACAAAAATTATGGTGTAAATTTTTTTTTATCTTTTCATGTTTAATTAATTTAAAATTTTAATAGAAGTTGAACATAACTAATTTTGAAATTTACAAAAGAAAATACTTGATTCTAGAATCTAAAAACTAAATGACTAATCCAAAGATGACAATTGTATTGATATGTATGTTGTATTAAAGATATTTTTTACTTTTTTAGATAATTCTAGAATTCATTGAAAACTAAAAAATAATTAGAATAAACACAATGATTGATTCTAGAATCAAAAAAAAAAAGAAAAAGAAAAGTCTAATCCAATTTTCTCATTCAATATATTTGAAAACACTTGTCATGTTTTTTTTTGGGTAAACATATCACTAAATCAAATTTAGTTAAACAAAAATTATGATCATAACCACATGTACATTCTATTACAAATTTTAATTTTTTGTCTTTTCATGTTTAATTAATTTAAAATTTTAATAGAAGTTGAACAGAACTAATTTTCAAATTTACAAAAGAAAATACTTGATTCTAGAATCTAAAAAACCAAATGACTAATCCAAAGATGACAATTGTATTGATATGTATGTTGTATTAAAGATATTTTTTACTTTTTTAGATAATTCTAGAATTCATTGAAAACTAAAAAATAATTAGAAGAAACACAATGGTTGATTCTAGAATAAAAAAAAAAAAAAAAGAAAAAGACTAATCCAATTTTCTCATTCAATATAATTTGAAAATACTTGTCATGTTTTTTTTTGGGTAAACATATCACTAAATCAAATTTAGTGAAATAAAAATTATGATCATAACCACATGTACATTCTATTACAAATTTAATTTTTTTCTTTTCATGTTTAATTAATTTAAAATTTTAATAGAAGTTGAACATAGCTAATTTTCAAATTTACAAAAGAAAATACTTGATTCTAGAATCTAAAAAACCAAATGACTAATCCATAAATGACAATTGTAATGATATGTATGTTGTATTAAAGATATTTTTTACTTTTTTAGATAATTCTAGAACTCATTGAAAACTAAAAAATAATTAGAAGAAAGACAATGGTTGATTCTAGAACCAAAAAAAAAAAAAAAGACTAATCCAATTTTCTCATCCAATATAAAAAGAAATAAGCTTTCACTTATCATTCCACATAATCAGTTTTACATGCAATCTGCAGACCAAAACATCAGAAGAGTAAGAAGGAAACAGTAGAAGACCAAGAAAAACAGTAGAAAAGGTAGATAAAGTATTCTTATTTGATGCAAGCTTCAATTTCTTTCCTATAGTTCTTGAAAAGGCTTCCAATTTTGTCTTGTTTTCAGCTTTGCTACTTCCTGTGCAACACAGTGAAAGAAATTGCTTCCGTTGCTTTTGTTTTCAAGCTGGTAAATCAGCTTGCTTTTTCTGCTTTTCAATTGTGAGAATGATCAGTTCAACCCTGTTACTATTTTGTTTCTTTCTCTGTGATTTATTATATTGCATGAAAGTTTTTGTATCCTGTCACGTTTTTACACTGTATTATATAAGAGAGTTTATATAACAGAACTTAATGTGGAAATAAAAAAAAAACAAGTCCTTGGCTGTAAAGTAAACCTACTTCACTATTACAAGAAAGTTTGGACGATAATATTATATCAATAAATAAGAGGAATACACAAAATACAGAATTGAATCTTTCAATTGTAAACTTGCTAAATAGTCAAATAGCAACAGAAAGTGAACAAGAGATATTCTTGAAATCAGCATCATGTCAATCTACAACAAGAGAGCCAGTAAACAGATGAAGACTGAAAATAGGAATTCTTTTGGCACACAAACCATAGAGCAAAAAAAAGCGACAAATGCTTTGGAGCAACTGACGTCAAGCGTATAACCAAATGCCTCAAGAAAAAAAAGAGGAACTCTTACGCCGAAGACGTCATGCACACAATACTTTATCTCGTGGAAAGGAAAGAGCGAGATCTTAGCAAGAAGACGGGCAGCATATAAACAAAAAAAGGAAGCAGCAAAACCAACCATTGGTTTGCTCATTGCTGACTGTGAACAAAAAAAAGATGAAGTTCCCCGGGTTATCAAGAATTATTTCAAACAATGAAAAAGCCTTTACTCCAATCGTAGAAGAGCATTATGCCCATCGGTTTGATAAATCGAAGCAAGTAGTTCTACAACTATACTTTCTGGACAACAAATAACTTTTCATCCTCCAGGTAAGTTTAACTATAAAATGTTCTTTGTCATATATTTTAGTTTGCAATCTAATACATTTATTATTGCAGTGAATGATGACTTAAATTTTGTACGACTTGTGAAAGGCAACCAGCTGATAGTCCATTAATTCTACCAACAGTGCCTGACTGCAAATATTGTTTTGCTAAAAGATTTCATAGTGAACCACCAAAGTTTTGTTGCAGTGAAGGGGAAATTATGTTCATATCTCATCCTATGCCTTATGACTTGGCTCGATTATATGTGAGTGATGATGAAGAAGCTATTGAGTTCAGAAAGCATGTAAGATCATACAACAATCATTTTGCATTCACCACATTTGCAGCCAAATATGATTCAGATATGACAAAAAACACAAAGGGAGTTTACACTTTCAAAATTCAAGGACAAGTTTATCACTTTTTAGAGGATCTACGAGCTCAAAGTGAAAAAGAAACAGGTATTCAACTATACTTCTATGATACAGATGCGGAGCTGAGTAAAAGAGTTGAAATTTGTCCACAGTTTAATGTTCATACAATCAATTTACTGATGCGAATATTGGCAAGCAATCCATATACAGTCTTCTTTAAAAGTTTAAAAGATTTATCTTACCTAGAAGACTGCAAAATCATATTAAACAAAGATCCCGCTCTAGACCAAAGAATCTACAATCTACCATCTGTGTCACAAGTTGCTGCAATATTAACAGAATCAGAATACTGTGAAACAGAAACAGCTTGTCACATACATGTTTATACACATTCCAAATCAAGTCATAGAATCTACCATGCTTATAGTTGTTATGATCCACTACAATATCCTTTAATCTTTCCCAATGGACAAGTTGGCTGGCATTATAATATACCAAGACTACCATCAAGAAAACCAACAGAAAGACATAAAGTTGGTGTTACACTCACAGAGGACATACCAAGAATCGATTCTGTATCAAATTTTCTGGAAACAGAAAGAAAAGGTAAGTAACCAATAATACTTCGTTTCTGTTTGCAACAAAAAATGCCTATTTCACTTTTGTTAATATACTTACTACTTTCATTTACGATTGGCAGGAATATCTGATGGCAAGAAGAAAATAAATAGAGTGAGTTGTAGAGAATATTACTGCTATAAACTTCAAATGAGATCAGATGACAAGTCAATGCTTCTACATACCGGAAGACTACTACAACAATATGTAATCGACATGTATATAAAAGTAGAAACGCAGAGGCTGGAATTCCAAAGGAATAGACAAATGCAAATAAGGACTGAATTATTCCAAGGCATTCTTGATTCAATTTCAGTTGGGGAAACAAGAAGCTCAAATGTTGGAAAAAAAATCATTTTGCCTGTATCATTTGTCGGTGGTCCTAGAGATATGCGGAAAAGATATATCGATGCCATGGCATTAGTTCAACATTTTGGTAAGCCAGATATATTTCTTACAATAACTTGCAATCCAATGTGGCATGAAATACAAGAATGTCTTTTACCATGTGAATTAGCCCAAAATCGACCAGATTTGGTATCTAGAGTATTTAAAGCTAAATTAGAATTACTAAAAATAGAAATCATGAAAAAACATGTCCTTGGTGAAGTTGCAGCATGTGTATTTGTTATTGAATTTCAAAAAAGAGGTTTACCGCATGCTCATTTTTTGTTGATAATGAAGCATAAATCAAAACCTTTAAATCCTGAAGCTTATGATAGATTAGTATGTGCTGAAATCCCAAATGAGACAGAGAACAAATATTTGCATGACATAGTTATAAAACATATGATGCATGGACCTTGTGGAAGTTACAATGTTAAAAATGTTTGTATGAGAAACGGAAAATGTAAAAATCACTATCCAAAAGCATTTTCAGAATATACCACAGAAGGAGAAGATGGTTATCCTTATTATCGCAGAAGAAATAATGGGAAAACAGTAAAAGTCAGAGGTCAAATATTAGATAATAGATGGGTTGTTCCTTACAATATGTATTTATTGTCATTATTCAATTGTCATATAAATGTAGAAATTTGCTCAACAATAAAGCTGGTTAAATACTTGTATAAGTATGTTTACAAAGGTCTTGATAAGGTAAGTTATCAGATAGTTAATGATGATTTTCATGATGAGATACAACAATTTCAAGCAGCTAGATGGATTTCTCCACCAGAAGCTATTTGGAGATTATATGCTTTTTCACTTAGTGAAATGATGCCAGCTGTATTCACTTTACAAATACATCTACCCAACCAACATCCAGTAACATTCCAAGCAAATAATGATATCAGAAATGTATTAAAATATCCAAGCATATCAAATACAATGCTAACAGAATTTTTTGTTATGAACAGGACATATCCAACAGCAATCAGATTGAAGTGTCTATACAAGCAATTTCCCCAACATTTTGTTTGGTCAAGAACTGATAAAATTTGGACAGAACGGAAGCAATACTCTGTCATAGGAAGAATGATAACTGTATCACCAACTGAAGGAGACAAATACTATCTAAGACTGCTCTTGTCTCATGTTCATGGACCAACATCCTTTCAAGATTTGTTAACAGTAGATGGAAAATTATACACATTTTTTCGTGATGCAGCAAATGCAAGAGGATTGTTACATTCAGAGAATGATATCCAGTTGTATCTTGAAGAAGCCGCTTCTTTTCATATGCCAAAAACTCTACGGCGCTTATTTGCTACGATTCTGGTTTTCAATGGACCAAGTAATCCAAAAAAGCTTTGGCAGAAATTTGAATCTCAATTGAGTGAAGATTTCATCCATCACAAACAGATCACTGGTTTCAGTGCAAAACAAATAACAAGAAGAGTTATTGAAGACATAGATTCTTTTTTGCAAAGCATGGGAAAATCTATCAATGAATTTGAGTTTGCTCCTTACACTATGGATGTTTCTGTTCAAGAAAAGATGACACGAGAAATTGAATATGAAAAAAAAATTGATGTTTCAGAAGAAGACCTTTTAAATAGAAATAAACTGAATGCGGGGCAAAAACAGGCTTTTGAACAGATATTGACAGCTGCTATCCAACAAACAGGAAGAAGTTTTTTTATTGATGGGCCAGGTGGAACAGGAAAAACATTCTTATACAAGACTTTGTTAGCCACAATAAGGTCAATTGGACTCATTGCAATAGCAACAGCAAGTTCTGGAGTTGCTGCATCATTGTTACCAGGAGGTCGGACAACACACTCAAGGTTTAAGATACCATTAGATACTTCAGAAACTAATGCATGTCAATTGAGCAAGCAAAGCAGCACTGCAAATTTGATTAGAGAATCAAAATTGATCATATGGGATGAAGCTCCAATGGTTAATAAGCATGCAATAGAAAGTTTCAACTTGTTGTTACAAGACATCATGGATAATCAAGAACTGTTTGGGAAAAAAGTTGTTGTTTTTAGAGGTGATTTTCGTCAAGTTCTACCAGTTGTTCGAAATGGATCGAAAGAAGAAATTCTTAACAGCAGTTTATTAAAATCAGATATCTGGCCTAAGTTACACAAGTTGAACTTGACATAAAATATGAGGGCTATTGAAGACCCTTCATTTACAACTTATCTCTTACGAATTGGTGATGGAATTGAGCCTACTGATTCTAATGATAACATCAAATTACCTAAGCACATGACCATACCATTTATTGAAAAAGAAACCTCATTGTTGGAATTGGTAAACTTTGTATTTTTAGATTTATCTCTCTTTGATACTGATCCAGCAATTGTCATGAAAAGAGCACTTTTGACACCAAAGAATAACTGTGTGGATGACATAAATGATCTGATGATTGATAAATTTCCTGGAGAGCCAGTGTTCTACACAAGTGTGGATAGAATAACAAATCTCAAAGATCAAGCAGACTATGAAGATTTTCTTAATAGTCTACAACCTACAGGCCTACCACCTCACAAGTTAAAGCTGAAAAGAAATTGTCCAATTATACTATTAAGAAATATCAATCCAACAGAGGGTTTATGTAATGGGACACGACTGATCTACAAGGAATTGAAGAAGCACATTATCTATGCTGAAATTGCTGTTGGACAACACTATGGAAAACCAGTTATTCTTCATCCAATTCCATTGGAGTCATCTACTGGTGATAAGCATGGCATTCCTTTCAAGCGAACACAATTCCCAGTTCGACTATGCTTTGCAATGACAATAAACAAGGCTCAAGGACAAACATTGGATTTAGTTGGAATATATTTACGTGAACCAGTTTTTTCACATGGACAACTATATGTTGCCCTATCTAGAGCGAAATACTCCAAGAACATCAAAGTTTTGATCATTCCACCAACATTTGAAGAAATGTCTGCTCTAACTCTCACAAGGAATATAGTCTATCCAGAAGTTTTTAAACTTTCACAGCATAGTGACCAAAGCCTAGCATAAATTGGAGCAAAAACTATAGTTACATTCTTGAAATTGATATACTAATCATATATCCTTAATCATTCCAGCATATAGATAGGTATTTGTTACAATTTATAAAAATACATTTATTGTTATCATGTATGAATTTAATGTACTAACATTCTCTTTTTACAGATCATGAAGACTATAATTTCAGTTAAGTCTATCATACCAGGTATGATGAATTGGACTGCAAAAGTTCGAGTGCAAGAAAAAATGCAAGTTCGAAATTCAATCACAACTCCAGGAAAAGTATACCAGAGAATGATTCTGATTGATGATGAGGTTAGTTGAACCATTTCACTTCTTAAAAAAAAGAAAAAAATAGTACTAAAATAACATATATGTATTTTCTTTTATTAATGTCACGGAAATAGAGTTATTGGTATACTCTTTGATAGAAGTGTTGACCTTTATCGTGAGAAGTTCATTCCCTACAAAACCTATTATGTGTCAAATGCAATAGTTGAATATACAAAACCACAATTTATCATCGATGGTATCAAAATTCAGTGGATAATTTCTGGTAGAACAATCGTTGAAGATGGGCCAGATAATATTCAAGACACAATGATTGGAAAATTTCAGTCTATACCATTCAAAGACTTCCCACGATATGCGACATGTGAAGACTCAATCGGTAAGATCAAATATAACATTTTATTTCTTACATTTATCCTATAATTAAAATGCAATAACAGAATATTTTGCTAACTTTTATATAATTTGTCATTTCAGATGTCCTAGCAATTGTCTTGAATGTCTTTCCTATCAAAGAATCACATTACACAAGTTCAGTGCGTAGAGACATCTTGCTTATAAATGAAGAGTAAGGATTCATTATTTTGTATCATCAAATCAAAAAAAATCATAAATACAGTAAATAAAACAAGTGTTTTCTGTTTCAACTACAGAGTTAACTCCTATCAAAATGACGTTATGGAATGAATTTGCTTTGAAAAATGAAGGCAATATTTTGAATGAAATACAAGCTACACAACCTCGTTGTCTATTGCAAAAAGAGTTGGTGTTGGAACATTTAATGGTACATAAAACATTCGTAAATGCACGACAACAAATTTCCAGTTTACAACATTTTATACTACAATTTATGAATTGCTAATCAATTTTAAAATTGCGAGTCCGAATCTAAAAAACAAGATACACTACTGACCATCAACATTAATCCTCCAATAGGAGAAGCAAGGCAATTGAGAAATTGGTAAGTCCATCCATATAAATTTCAAAATATATGTTATTCGACTACAATAACAAATTTTTAATACAATAGTTGTTTAAGTATAATCAGTTTAACTATATCATAAACAGGGCTATCAGAAATCAGGACATTCTAAATCAAAAAATCAATGAAGGAGGATACAAAAACTTTGACCCAACACTCTTATTTCAAACTGCGACTGAGAAAATCACACCAATAACAGAAATTGAAACAACAGACAAGGTTTGTCTAATTCATCCTATAAAACAATGTTTACAAACATTTTTTATTATGTTAAATGACGCTTTCCTCTTTTGTTACAGATTGTATGGGTCAAAGGTTCAATAGATATAACAAATCATCAACAAACCTTTTTTTTATATGAGTTTGCAAAAAAGCTGCTTTTGTCGCTACATCACAGTAACCGAGTCAAAAATTTCCATGTATCTACTGTGGTGAACATACATACGCAAAATCAAGGTAAAAATTCAATTAAAGATATATACATGTTTATCTGTCTGTGTGTATCTATGTGTTCCATTCAAATACACAATTGTTACACTAACATATATATAAAAAAAACAGATGTGCAGTTGAAGTTGATATTTCTGATGAGCATGGAACCATAACAACAACTGCATTTGGAGACATTGCCGAAAAACTATTATTGCTAACTGAACAACAAGTAATGGAACTTCCTCACCAGGTATCAAAACAACATTAAATAAATTCCACATACAACTGGATTTTGACATTTTATATATCATATAATATTAACATTGATTATGCAGGAAATCAATCTACCAATTGCATCAGCTATATCCAATCTACAAGACAAGGAATTCATGGTGCAAATTAAACCAGCAAGAGTACAACCTGGTTCAAGCAAACAAAGATTCAATTTGCAATACTTCTTTGAAACAAATGCACCGACTCAAACGACCAAATTCATCTTGCTAGAGGAAAAAAAAGAAGAAACCACCACTGCATCGAAGGTAATATCAAAACCCATCACAATATACAATACTACAATACTCATTAAATTTAGATGTTAAGAATTTATGGATATGACGAGATAAAAAAAGCAGAGAAATCAACAAAAAAAATGTCTCACTGGAAGATGTTGATAAATCGAAAAATGAAGACATGGACACTAGCACTGAGCTCAAGCTATGTAAGTGCATCAAAGAAGACAAAAATATGACCGAAAAAAACAACGAGATCCATTGTGTATATTTTCTAACTCAATAGTTTCGATATACTATCTATCTTTTGTCACTGTTTTGTGTATAACTAATGAAACCGCTATAGAACTAACTACTAAATAAGACCAATATATCCCTTTTGTATATTTTTGGCTATGCTGTTTTGGATTACTACAACTAATGGCATGTTAAATTTTGTTTGTAGAATGACTTTCAATGCCAGTTTACATTGACTACTTTTCATGATCTAAACTCAGAAGAAAAGTAACATGAAAAAAGAAGCAAAGAAACCAAAAAAAGTAAAAAGATTATCACTTACACTCTGATCTAAGAAACCTCTTAATAGAAAAGAAACTAACATTTATAGGCTTAAAGTCAATAAATTTCCACAGGAGCAGAGAAAATAGTCCTCCTTCACTCTTGGAAAATAGCAGATGAATAAAACAAATAGTAACTTCATATATTCAAAAACAGCCTTTCAAGAAAATGGAATAAATGCAAACCAATTCACAACTAATTTAATTCCTTGAGCATATCTGATCTTCTTTATTTAAAAAATAATAATGGTTTAAAAACATATTTCCCTTTTCTTAACATTCATATAAATAGCTTTCTTGATCTTATCAAAAATCTTAAAAGGAAATTTGTTCTGTCTGCAATACTGACAGTGATATGGTAAAGTATTTCACAGATAATAATAAACCTAATGTTTTAGGAGACATCATATGAATAGATTTACAAAAGCATTTGAAAACTATTTGGATATAGTAATTCTAATTTAATTTCTTGAGCATATCTAATCTTCTTTATTTGACAAAAAAAATGTTGAAAAGTATAAACTGTTCCAAGAAATGTTGATGTAATTATGAAATCCTTGACTGATATAGAAAGAAAAGAATAACAAGATCTCAGAAATATTACATGAACAAAAAATATCTAGGATAAAGACATAGATTACTTATAGATAATATAGATTTAAGATAAAGACTAATACAAATAAAAACAACAAAGTATCTGATTCATTCTTAGAAAATACAAAATGCATTGGATTGTGGTCTGGGATTTACAAGTTCAGTCCCTTTCCACCAAAAAACCACCTACAAACATCTAGGCTCTAATTTTAGAAAACTAAAACATTGATAACCCATAGCCAGAGAAAATAGTCCTTCACTCATGGAAAATAGGAGACGAATAAAAGAAATGCTAACTTGGTCTTAAGAATTATATAAGCAACTTTCTTGGTCTTATCAAAAACCTAAAAGAAAATCTACTCTGTCTACAATCCTTAGAATGTTCTGAAAAGAAAAAAATAAAGCATTTGACAGATTGGTATAAACCTAATCTTTTAGGAGACATTGTATGAACAAGTTTACAAAAGCATTTCAAAGCTGCTTAGACATAGTAACTCTAATCTAATTCCTTTAGCATATTTGATCTTCTTTATTTAATAAAAAATAATGGTTTAAAAGCACATTTCCCTTTTCTTAAGAATCATATAAATAGCTTCCTTGATCTTATCAAAAATCCTAAAAGGAAATCTGTTCTGTCTACAATACTAACAGTGGTATGGTAAAGCATTTCACAAATAAAAATAAACCTAATGTTTTAGGAGACGTTGTATGAATAGATTTACAAAAGCATTTGAAAACTGTTTGCATATAGTAATTCTAATTTAATTTCTTGAGCATATCTAATCTTCTTTATTTGAGAAAAAAAAGAAATGTTGAAAAGTATAAAGTGTTCCAAGAAATGTTGATGTAATTATGAAATCCTTGACTAATATAGAAAAAAAAAAGAATAACAAGACCTCAGAAATGTTACATGAACAAAAAAAATCTAGGATAAAGACATAGATTACTTATAGAAAATATAGATTTAAGATAACATACTTATAGAAAATATAAATTTAGGATGACACAACAAAACCTTTATGCAGCATGAGGAGAAGTAGGCTACAAAGATAACACAATAACTTAACAGAATTAAAAACTTATACAGTTTATTGCATCAAGTCCACAAACAGGATAAAAACTTTGGAGATTAACATGAATGCTTGCAATCTCACGACTATGCTGTTGATATAAATATTTATTCAAAGGAGCAAACATGTTAAAGAGTGTAGGTACGAGCAATTTATAGATTCACATTATCAGGAAGAAACAAGAAGCAAAGCAACTTACCATATCCTTCCATAGAAATAATTTGCAGATCACCACCAAAATACTGAGCATATAAGCGGCTTATTGGAAGCCCATATCCATAACCAGCCATAGTAAGCTGGATTGGTCTGTTCCCAAGGTCTCTGCTCTCATCCAGGGGATTTCTTGCAGATTATACGTGATATGTAAAAAATTTTAGGAAGGCCACTTTCTGGGATGCCGCCCCTTCATCTGACACCTACATAATCCAAGGAACACACTCTTAAGCATGAATAAAGAGCATTATTTTTAGTAGACCAATTATCTGAACCAAGCAAACGTGAATTACTAGAAAAAGCAAAAAGTAGGAAATGCACAGATAAACATGCCTTAATGGTAACATCTTCTAAGCCATCAAACGAACTATTATTCGAATAGGGGGTGCAATCTTGTCTCGAATCCATGATACTCTCTTGAACAAACGACGCAGGGGAGTTCTTAACTAACTCAAAAACCATCGGATGAAGATGCATTGGTACATACCTATAGTCGGACATGGAAAAGTCAATATGGTCTCGAAAATTGAAAGAAAAGGACCCGTGAAAAATCACAATGCCAACTCCTACATGATATGCATCATAATATTTCAAAAAATGAGCATGGTGACTGAGATCTTGCACCTCGGATAGCGACAGCAGCAGAAGGCAACAACCAATCTGGAATGCTATGAGACTAAGAAGAGCACAGAAGAAATCAACTTACCGAAATGTAAAATGAGGGTCCCTATAGATATTTACATCTGGCGCAGTGCCATATTCTCTGAAACAGATGGACCTAGCATCTTCACTTTCATTTTGAGCGACCTCCACTGGCGACATTTTTGTATGAATATATCCTTAAGCTTGACAGAAGTCTCCTTCACCAATTGACCGATTTCAAAACACTAACAACAGTATAAAATAAGATCTTTTAGATAGAAAAATGATTTCAAAATTTCAATTTTTACATTACTCAGACAGATAAAATCATATAGTATCAAAACGAATTCACTCGATATCAACTATAAAACACTTAGATCCAAAATTCAAAATTCAGAAAACCCTAACCGTTAACCCTAATTCAATCAGATCTACATTCTTTCAACTCACAATAAAAATCAAGACTTCAGATTTAAAAGAACAAGAATACATACCCTCGTTCTTTCATTAGCATGCTTCAAATTCGTATTTTTTTCTTAGCACAAACTTACAGATCAAAAGACGATGCCAGAAACGCAAATGTTGGGTGCAAAAAGGAAACTGAAAAGAAAACTAAGCATCGTTCGGTTAACAGATAAAGGACGCATTATTGGCAATGCGTTCTTATCAGAACGCATCACCATAATGCGTTGTTTTTATATTTCTGTCAACTACGGGATCACTAATTCAATAAGTATCTGGTTCTCGCACACAGTGCGAGAGACCTCACCTAGTTACTTACCTAAAACCAACAGCAACTTCAAGCACACTGGCGGCGTAGAATCAACAACCGTTCTTCTTTCCTCAAAAAAGATAAAAAAGATTTTGTCTGCACCTTTTTTTGTCTGTGCAGAATTAAATTTAATAATTTATATTTAATTATTTTTTAAAAATATTTTTAAAAATTTTAGAATTTTTATAATTATTAATTTAAAATATAATCTAACGATTCAAATTTAATCCTTCACGCTCGGTAAAAAAAATGTGAAGAATCGGATTTAAACTGCTCTTTTCTCCCTCCCTTTGTGTTTTATGTTTTATTTTTTCTGTATTTTTCTGCTGCTTTTTCTTCTATTCCCCGGGAGAGACTTTGCTTTTCATATTAATTTTCTTGAAGTATTTAAATTTCAAATAAGAACAACAATTGCTACTCCATTCGTATTCACTTTATTCGTTATGATCTATAATATATTATGACTATTTTTATTATTTAATTTTTTACACTTTAAAATGGTTAAAAAGTTGAATGAACACTGCGAATTTTTTATTTTATCGATGTCTGTAATTTAATGTTTTTGGTATCGGAAGCCGGAAATGATGTTGGGCTCTTGAAACTGCAAAAATGACGTGTATGTCATTTTTAAAAGATGATGAAATATAAATACTTCTTACTTTTTCAAAGTTTAAATAAGAGAAACTTGGAACCTTACCTATAAGAATATTCTCGAGATAAAAATAGCCGCAGGGAGTACCTTTTTAAATCTTCATAACTATTTTTTTTATCTAAAAAATTCAAACTCAACTAACTTATAAATTCTATCACTACTACGAATGAAACTTTGTTCTAATACCAAGAGTTAGAGACTTTAAAATCATGAGGTTAGAGTTTCAATCTTTTAATAATATTTTGTATTGTAACTCAGAATTATTCTTAGTTAATTAATTATATAATCTATATCTATAATGTAGCAACTTTTGTACTAAAAAAATTATTTAACTAAGAATATTATGATAATTTAATCAAATTACTCTTAGTTTTGAACATGAGGTATATCATAAATATGGGAATAGATACTTTACGGTTGAACTGTCAATATGCATCTATTTCTACTATCTCCATTTCCAAATATAGATTATTTTAAGAGTCTTGAAAATTCGGGGAGAATTGTCCGAGTTTGGTGACTGCCAGGGCTAGGCTGAGTAACCGGCGAACCAACTAAACCCATTAAGAAGAAGAAAGAAGAAAGATTTTGGTTTAGGTACTGCACGTTTTTTTTTAAGACGTGTAAAATCAAATCAGATGTAAAATCTGATTCAACGAATATTTAATTTAACGGATTAAATTTTTACCTTTATATATATATTTTTTAAAATTTAATAAATTTTTATCGTCGTCAAAATTTGATCCGACAACTACAAATGAGTCTGCACATCTCGTAAAAACAGACGTGCAAAAAGATGTGTCGAACCAAAACCGAACTGATTAAGAAAAGGAAAAGGCAGAAGAAACCTCTGGTGATGGTAAAGGAAAGCAGAAAAGTTCATCCCATTTTCCCAAAATTACAAGAATGAATAGTGAAAATAGCTTCATTCTTCTGACACCACAACATCAAATCAATAACCCATGGAAACTAAAACAACAATCTTCAAATTACAAAGTGAAATATCAATATTCAAGATTACTCCCATCAAAATGAAATAATTTTATTATCCCCTTATCTAAGTCTACTTACCAACCATTTCGTAGTCTGTCTTCTCTATTCTTGCTGGATTTATGCGCCGACGGACAAGGTGGTGACCGCCGGTGATTATTGGTAGATACTGAGATTTAGCAAGAGAACCCTTACACTTCAGAGTTCAGGGTAGCGGAGGAGGCGAAGCCGGGGGCTCGTACAGCCGGATTATTTGGTTCGGTTCGTTCAGTCAAGAAAGAGAGAGAGGGATCAGCGAGACCACGTACGTCAAAAGATTATTAAAGATTCAGGCCCAATCCATAGACATGGATTAGAATGACTTGGCCCAAGAAGAGGAAAAGAATACAACCAATTACATGGACTTAAATCAAAACAAAAACGACCAGGTAAATGGCCAGTGGAAAAACTTGGGCCCCAAAAAAGAAACTTATACTATGAAATGTTTAAAAAGTTGAATAGACGCTGCAGAATTTTTGTTTCATACATGTGTGTAATTTTTAATGTTTTCCGTATCGGAAACCGTATGATGTTGGGCTCTTGAAACTGTAAAGTCAATTGTTTCCGCGTCACTAAGTAATATAGGAATCCTGTAATTTAGATTAGAATAGGGTAATATATGTGGATGGATGTCATTCTATTAATTAATAAACAAAATTAGGTGATAGATATCAATACAATAATAAAGAATGTGAGTACATTGAAACTTTCATAATAAATTTTCGGTAATTTGAGGGATTTTATCTTTTTTCTATTATATTATTTATTAATTTTACTTGAGTTTATTGTAATTTAGAACTCCTAAGTTAAACAGTCCTTGCACTTTAGTCCCTTATGTTAAAAAACGACCCCCAGGGGTCCCTTGACTGTTAGTCAATAGTAAACCAAGCAAATTGCCATTAGATGGCAATGAAAATGACCTCTTTGTCCTTGGAGTTTGTTGCATTTCACTACTCTTAGGATAGGGAATCCTTACGCTTTAGTCCCTTATGTTAAAAAAAGACCCTCAGCCTTAGGGATTCTTTAACCATTAGCCAATAGTAAACCAAGCAAACTATCGTACAATAGCAATGAAAATGACTGCTCTGTCCTTAATTTATTATATGCAATTACAATATTTCTCATGCCCTTTTTTTTCAAACAAAATCTATAAGAAAAAGAGACAAAAGCTAAATAAAAGGAAAGAAAATTATCATCTTTCTCTAACCCTTCTTTCTATCGCCAACTCCTTCAATCCTGCTGCTATGCCTCCATCAATCTTTTCATCGTTGCTATGCCTCCATCAATGTTTTTCCCTTATTTTTGCCTTTCATGGCAATAGAGTTTGGGTTAGGGAAGGGGATTGTAGAGGTGAGTGATGTTGGGGAATTACAGTGGTAGTGGCAACAGGAGGTAGTGGGTGGGGAATTATAGAAAACTAAATAGGGATGGGGGGATGGTTATGTGATGGGGGATGGGGATGTTTAGAATTATAGAAGGCCGAAGGGGTTGGGAGGAGCTGGTAGGGCAAGGGAGATGTGTGCTTGGTGAAAAAGGTTAGGGTTGATGATTAATAGTAGGACTCTATGGGCTTGTATTTTAACGTGAGAGATTGAAGTGTAAGGACCTCATGACCAAGGGGTAGTATAAATTGATGATTAATAGTAGGACTCTATGGGCTTGTATTTTAATGTGAGAGACTGAAGTGTAAGGACCTCATAACCTAGAGGTAGTAAAGTGCAATAAATTCTTCTTTTTAAAAAAAATAAGGGAGAAGGACAAAATTGTAATTGCATATAATAAATTAGAGACGGAGAAGTCATTTTCATTACCATTTAATAGGAATTTGCTTTGTCTACTGTTGACTATTAGTGAAGGGACCCTTGGAGGTCGTTTTGGAACATAAAGGAGTAAAATGCAAAGAGCTCCTAACCTAGGGGTAGTAAAATGCAATAAATCTATTTTACTAATATAATAGAGAATTATATTTATGGTAAGGGTAACATAAGAAAAATAATCCTTAAATTCACAAAAGGCCAAGTATTATAAGAAAGAAAGAAAAAAAGAAAAATTTTATCTTTTGAAATGGAAGGATTTAGGATATTATTACCTCTTAGATATAGGATTTATGTATATATTCCTTAAGCTTGCACTTTGCCAAACGATCTCTTTTCTTAATTGGGATCTGCTGATGCTAGACTCTCTAGAGAATATTGGTCCTGACCACTCACTTAACTTTAAAACCTCTAATTAATATAATTTATATTCGCGTTTCTTGTCAATATTTGAGCTCTCCCTGGCAAATAAAAATTGTGGCAGAGGTAAATAATTAATTGCTGCTGTTTAGCCTTAACTATTTTAACCTTATGATAAAAGTGGTACTTGTATTTACTAATATTTGTACTCCCTCCGTTTCAAAATATATGCCCTATTTTTCTTTTACACAGAGATTAAGATTTTGATAAATTTTATAGAAAATTTTAATAGATGTCTAAAATACCCTTATTTAAAAACTATTGGTTAGTGTGTCAAATTTAAATTTTTCATTGAAGATTGGTGTTTAGGGCGGTTGGTTGGAAAATTAATGGTTTTGGAAAACAAAAACATTTAAAATGGTTAGTTGAAGATAAGGGTAAAATTGGAAATAAAGTAATCAATGAAGCCTTTATATAGAAAGAGGACATATATTTTAAAACAAACGAAAATAGAAAGTAAGACATATTTTGAAACGGAGCGAGTATTACGGAGCATTTGCTTGGTTTTCCTAAGAAGAAATTGGATCACTTCAAGGATGTACGCACTACCAAAGCCTGACTTGGAATTTGACAATTTGTGGAAGCACAGATTCCTCCTCTGCGCCGAAAACTATTGATTAATTACTTTCTCAACAGACTTAAATGCGTTTTCCAGTGGAACTTGAATTTTCTTCTACGGGATAATCTATCTATATATTAAATGACTTGTTGATGATTTGATTGATTTTGCTTTGTCTTTTTGTTCGGTGCAAATTCAGCCGTTGGATCATCAGATTGGTGGCTGAGATTGCTCATGATGCGTGCAAATTTGGATTGATTTTGGTTTGTCTGCATGTGAGGTCGAAATTCAACCGTTGGATCATGAGATTGGTGGATGAGATTGCTCAATGGTGACGCGTGCAGATTTGGATTGAATTTTGCTTTGTCTGCATGTGAGGCGAAATTCGACCGTTAGATCATGACATCAACGGCTTAGATCTATCAATTGATGCGTGCATGAACAGTGAGGATTCGATTTCGCAGCGCAGTAAGCTAATGCGCTTGTGCTTTTGAAATGGCATCAGAAAACAACGCAATTGACCTAAGCGTTGCTTACTGATTTCTGAATTTTTTACGTATATAGATAATAGATAAAGGAAGGATAACACATATGCAATGCAATAAGAAAATTGGAGAAATAATAAATTCTAACATCTGCATACATTCAATAAATGGGGAAAAGAAAAAAAATTGTGACAAAGTGCATAGTTCCCAGATAATCTACCTATATATTAAATGGCTTGTTGAGGATTTGCTTTGTCTTTATCTGAAAATGAAATTGGACCGTTAGATTGTGGAATGGATGGATGAGATCTCTCAATTCAGCCGCGAATTAACAGTGCAATTTTGCTTTGTCTTTATCTGAATTGAAATTGGACCGTTGGATTGTGGAATGAATGGCTGAGATCTCTCAATTCAGCCGCGAATAGACAGTACAATTATGAACAGTGAAATTATACTTCTTTGGTGATGCTTGGACCGTTGGATTGTGGAATGGATGGCTGAGATCTCTCAATTCAGCCATGAACAGTACAATTATTTACAAATAGTTTGCTAAAAATTTGATGAATTTTAAAGAATTAAATTATTTCAATAATAATTATTTTGAGCTCATGATAAAATTAAAAATTAATTTTTATTTTTAAAAATTAGTATATAATATAATGCAAGAATTTTTTGTGATAATTGTTTTGATTTTTTGTGTGTTTTACTTCAAAATATACTATTTATATTTTTATACGTATGTCTGAATTTTATTATTTATGTTAAAAATAATTTAATTTACATGTAATTATGTAATTTTTTATATATAATTAATTTACATGTAATTATGTTTAAAATAATTTACTAATTAATTATAATGTAAAAAAGACAATGCAAAACGATATTGTGTTTTAGCTGGGAATTCAAAAAATTAGAATGCATTTAGAAATTGAGTCATTGAGGATACACAAGTCCATGTTGCTTTCCTCTGTGCACTTTGGAGCATTTCATCAAGATGATTGTTTTTACCCAAAAAAATTCATGAATATGATTGTGAGATAATTATATGAATTTTGCTGAACTTTTAATATAAAAATAATATGTTGTTGTATCAAATTAAAATTTAACATTAATTAAATATTTGTGTTACAAATAGTTTGCTAAAAAATTGATGAATTTTAAAGAATTAAATTATTTCAATAATAATTGCTTTGAGGTCATGATAAAATTAAAAATTAAATTTTATTTTAAAAATGAGTATATATATAAATAAATTAAAATAAAAAAATAAAATACATATTTAAAAACACATATTATTATAACAATATATTTAATTTTTTTCTAACTTATGATAAGTATACAACATAATGCAAGAATTGTTTTGTGATAATTGTTTTTATTTTTTGTGTATTTTACTTCAAAATATACTATTTATATTTTTATACGTTTGTCCGAATTTTATTATATATGTTAAAATAATTTAATTTATATGTAATTATGTAATTTTTCTATATATAATTAATTATTATTCGTTGTGTGTATTATGATTTTGATAAATTTTATTTATGTGTTTTGTATAAAAAATAGGTTACTGTATCAAATTTAAATTGAATATTAAATATTGATGTTGCAAATAATTTATTAAAAATTTGATGAATTTTGAGAAATAAAATTGTTTAATTAATGATTGCTTTGAGACCATAAAAATTTTAAAATAAAATAAAAAATAAATATTTTAGTTTTAAAAGTACATATATGTACAAATAAATGAAAATGAAAATTATAACATATATTTTGAAGTGATGAGATTGATGGCTTAGATTTGACAATTATCAATCAATAAACAGTAAGGATTTGTGAATTAATTAATTGGCTTAACGAGAATCTGTATTGATTTTGGTTTGTTTGTGAGAATAAAATTAGACCGTTGGATAATGAGATCGATGTCTTAGATTTATCAATTGATAAGCATTGGATATGAGGATTTCAATTGATTATGGTTTGTCTATGAAGACAAAATGCGACCGTCGGATGCTGAGATCTACGGTTGTGAGTTGTCAATTGATGCGCATATCAACAGTGTGGATTGATGGCTTAATGCAATTTGTTCATGCGTTGAGCTTGGATGCTAGAAACAGCCACTAAAGAACGCAATTAGCATATGCGTTCAATAAATTAAAAATCACTGGTCGTGATCTGCATATGTGTTCAGTTTGCAAAGTGATAGTAAAAAAAATTAAGAGGCAATGTTACATTGTGTTCTGAGCAAAAACGTTTGTTTGTTTGGATGGTAGATATATCTAGAGTATTTCAAGGATTCAATATTTATTATTTGATTAGACTAAAAAAAAAATAGAACGGTTGAACACTTGTAGATTTTATTCAACAAAATGCTAGATATTTCTTTATTAATTAATTAAGATAATCAATATATAGGTGGAAAAAACAAGAACATAAGACACTTGTAAAATTTATGCAAAGACTAGCATGAAAATAGGATACTTGGCTATCTTCTTCAATCATCTACACTCTACATAAAAGATATATATTTATTTAGTTCATAATCATTTGTTATCAACAAAAAGAGGAAGCTGTTTCTTTCTTCTACAAATGTTCAGCAGCAACAGGTATATTTCCTCATGCTTTGCATGTTGCATTTATGTGAATTTTTTCATGGATGATGACTGAATATTCTTTCTTCTAGATGTTATTGACATACTACTTTCTTCAGTAAACAAGAACTTCACTTCACTTGTAGCTTGATAATTCATGTTCTGCCTTGTTTATTTTCACTGTTTTACTGCATCCATTTTTTTATTTTGCAATCTTGGTCCTAAATCATCTTTCTACTGTAGCCATTTCTCTGTTTTACTGCATGTATTTTTTTTTTTTACTTTGTATTGCTGATTCATTAAACTTACTGATTGCACTAATGTATCATTGTAGTAATGACTTTTAGTGTGCAGTGTTATACATCATAATGTCTCTTTGTGTCTTGTGTAATCCAATTGAATGTTTCCCTCCTCTTTAATCTCGCATTCAAACCAGTTGTGTTCATAACATAGGCAAAGTTACAAGACCACCTAGACTCACAACATTCTAGACAAAATCATTGAATCATGTAACAATTAAATTTCCTATTTGTTTCATTGTAATAAATTGTATGAAAATGTCATATTATAATTATGTACATAGGTAATACACAAATAGAAAAAATAAAAAATGTTTTCTTACCCAGTATTGTAAAATGCTCGATCATGCTAGATAGGCCTAATGAAACCACACAGATTATTCATGTTTTGTATATAATTTCTAATAACTGCAATGTATATATGAGGAACTACTGAACTCAATCACTTGCTGCCGTTACTCTTCAGTTTTCTGTTGAGGTCTATCCTGTAGAGGTACTCAAATTGGATTAGTGATCGATTTTTAGGTTTCAGTCAGTAAACCTAATTGGTTACTTCCAATTACGTAAATCAATAGTTCAAACCGCACTCAAAGGTAGGGCATTTCCCATTTTTATAGGAACTTCGTACTGAAACAATGGTATCTCCAATTATAGCCCCCTCCGGGATGTAAAATATATCTCTTCTCACCATCCCCATAATGTATGAGACAAATGTATGCATTTCGATTAGGAAAAATAAAAATGAAAATATAAATACTAGATCAAATTGCTGAAATAAAAAATTATAAAAACATATGAGCAAACATAAAAATACAAATTAAAAATACAAATACAAGATTTCACAACAATGTGAAAACATAGCAAAAAATCCGACAAACAGGAAAAAAAATCAATAGAAGCATGTTTTTATTTTTATCGAAATCATTAAAAATAATTATAATACATACGTGAATAAACATTACATCATCATAGTTAACCTGAAAAATAATATTCAATAGCAATTTTGACAGAATCTGTTAATAAAATGCCAAGCTTTTTTACAGATCTAATGATTTTGAGCTCACTTTCTAAAATTTGCCTCAGATTATTAAAATATAAACACAAGATTTCACCACAATGCGAAAACATAGCAAGAGAATTCGATAAACAAAAGAATTAAAATGAGTACAAAGATGTTCTGATTTCTACTAAAATCACTAAAAATATTGCAGTTGAGCATGTTAAACAAATAATTACAATGCATACAAAATGAAGATCAAATGGTCCCAGTTTTTAGCTCTGTTACAGATTCAACGATTTTGAGCTCACTTTGCAAGATACGACTCAGATTACTTGTTTGCAAAATTTTTACGCATAGATCGTGTACCTTTCTGTGGATGTTTCTTATCCTTCTGAACACGATGATGATGATGATGATGGTTCAGAGGATGGATCATGGATCGACCAACAAATTTGCATAAAATTGTTCTTCAAGTTAGATGTAGATTGCACAAGCTTGCTGTTGGCTGTCTCCAGGTGTCACGTAGAATCCGTTTCCGTGATCTCAGCTAATAAAGATGATTTTGTTTAGTTGTTATTCGAATCTTGCTCACGTGCACTGTGTTCGATCTTCTATTACAGCATAATTGCAAATTCATATTTTATGTTTGTATATAAACTACCGATTTCAGTAGATAATTTCTTATTTTTTCTTCTTTTTTAAGGTGATTGTAGATGAAGTAGAACATAGCAATTGAAAGCAAAAAATTTGTCGAGAAATTTTGTTTCGGGAAACCTAAGCGTCACCTGATTACAACACCATCAATACAAAACAAAAGGAGCTCGTTTGATTGAATATTAGATAATATTTTCTTTTGATAGAAAATTTAGAGATAAATAAGAATTATACTATCTCTCTAACAAGCTCAGAGGGGCTTATAAGAAAAGGAAAGGTCTCACGCTTACTTCTAAAACTGTCAATTAGACTGACTTTGTTCCAGCCCGCACGGTCCTATTTGGTCCAAATTTTTTGGATTGAACATTTTTCGGCCTGTGTCTTAAAAATGACTTTGAATACATTTTCAGGCCGAGCTCAAGCATATATAGGCTTGACCCAATATAAGCCTGGCTCAAGTATATATAAATGTATATAGTAATATTAATAATTTATAATTATTTATTGATAGAATAGTAATAGTTTATATATAATATTATATTATTTTCACTTTATAGAATAAATTTTTTTATTTCTTTGTATAAATAAGTTTTATACATATTATTTTCTAGGAATTTAATATATCAAAATTTCATTTAAATCACTATAAAGTTATATATATATACCCCATATTTATATTATATTATATATATATATATATACATGAAACCTATTAATACGAAAGCATCATAAAGAGCAACAAAAGTACCACTTAATTGACACCAACGAGTAAACTCTCCTTGTGCTTTGGGACCCCATAGTTATATTTTTAATATATATATATATATATATATAATTTATTAATTATTAAAATAAAATAGAATAGAAATAGAATTTCTATTCTATTTTGTTTATACTTAGCTAATTTTAGCTAATTAGAAATCATTTAAACTGAATTGCTAATTTTTTTCTTGTTTGCAAGAAAATATTTTCTTTGTGTGTTGGTAAAAAAAATACTTTTTGGGGAAGAGATACTATTTCACCAATCGAGTCATAGGTATCTAACATATTCATACCTAACGATGAAAGAGAAAAGGTGTTTCTAGTTTTTTTCAAAGGTAGGGAGTGAGAACTTGAGAGATTCTACATATTTGTATGTTTATGTTTTCTTGGAAAAAAGGATCTTGATTCTATATATTTATATATATTGACAATATTATGATTACGATCAACCAACTTCTTCTCATTCTTCTTAGCATTAGTATTTATTAGCTACATAAACTTATACTAATTAATATAACTAATTATTCTTTTGCTATATGTAAATAAATCTTATTATTGAATATTTATAGTGTCATATGTTATTATATTGGTTTTCAATATTAAATTCTTACTTTTAATTATTTTAATTGATACATCAAAATAATTTTAATGACTTCTATTTTTTGACCACATAAAAATACATAGCATCTTACCTACATATAATTTGATTATAATTATAAATATTGTCGATATAATTTCATTGCAGGAGAAATGACATGACAAATAATAGTTTGACTATTTTATAGAATAGTTCACAAGTTTATAAGTTCTTTGAATGGTTAGCTTTAAGTAATTTTATTAAATTAAAAATATTTTTATTTTTCTTTGACTGCTCAACTTAAATTTTAAAAAGACAAAAAAATACTAATTACTTAATGTTTATATCCTTTTATTTTATTATTTAATTATTAAACATGTATTTTAATTATTTAATATTCATATCTTCTCAGACATATGATTATTTAACCTATATTTAATATTAATTTACCTTTGTTTTAGAAATTTGAATTTTTTGAACATGTAAATTATGGATCCAACCTGTATTAAAGGTTTTTTGAAGCTTTGTTTATTCTAACAAATGATCATGCCTAATTAACTTTAATGTGTAAATTTCTCAATTTATAGTTATAGATAAAACTTTTATTTATTAAAAAATTATTTTAATTAAAAAAAGATTATTTTAGACCAGTTTGAGCTGATAAGAGATGAGCTCGGACTCAACATTAGAGAGCTTGTTCGGACTGAGCGTGAGCTCGAGCTCAATATGAATCAACCACACCCAAGCTCGAGTTGGGTAGGCTCAGCTCATCTTTAGCCCATTTGACAGGCCTACACATATAAACTTCTAAGAGCTCTTTTTCTATTTTTTTATTTATTAAAAAAATTATTTTAATTTAAAAAATTATTTTAGACCAGTTTGAGCTGATAAGAGATGAGCTCGGACTCAACATTAGAGAGCTTGTTCGGACTGAGCGTGAGCTCGAGCTCAATATGAATCAACTACACCCAAGCTCGAGTTGGGTAGGCTCAGCTCATCTTTAGCCCATTTGACAGACCTACACATATAAACTTCTAAGAGCTCTTTTTCTATTTTTTTATTTTTAATAATTATTTAGGTTAGTGTGACATATGTATAAGAGAAATTGACAATATTTATCTTTAAACTATTTTTATTTTTCTCTTTTAAGAAAAAAATTTTATTTTATTTTTTGTGCACATAAATGTTTTTTGACAACTATATTTGTCAAATTATGATTGTCGTGGCGGAATTCGATAAAGAAAGTCACACTACAAGCAAGTGCTATAGTTTTCAAGATCAATTTTATCCATTCATGGCTCAAAGGAGGAGAAACATTAAAGGATGGCTTGAAAGCTAAGAGATACTGCTTTATTGCTGTAATTTTTCTTGTGATTAAGATAATTAGTCCAGTCGATTTTGACATATATAATTTAGATGATGTAAAATAATGGAGGAATTGTCATAAATGAACAAAATTATCATTAAAAATGATGTCACATGCCTGCAACATTATTCTTCTTGCCGAAATTTATTACGATGTAAAATTTTAATAGATATAATTATTTAAAAAATAATAATATACATAAAAAGATAAAATAATTTTTTTATGTTAACAAGAGTAGAGCAAAAGTAGCTTAAGGACAAATATATCTAATTTCTTTAAGTAGAATTGCTAAAAGTGATTTTAGCGGATACTTATTTTAAAAAATAAAAATTAAAATATCGCTCTACGTGTTTTTATTTTACAGGTAGTTTTAAATTAAAAAATATGGAATACTATATTTTGGAAATATAATTCTGTACATCCATCTTGCAATATTTTTGGGTAATTACATCAGAAGTGACTCAGGCCTCTTTCCAATTACGATTCGGTCCGACCACCTAAAGAGCTTAATTTGAACAATCCAACTTCCAGAAAACGTTTGACAAGTAAAGTTGTTATATAGAATTGTTCCCTAATCCATTTCCCTTTTCCCAAGCACAACTCCAATAGGGACTACTCCCTCGGTTTCAAAATACGAGGACTTTTAGGCACTTATTCTCTCTTTAAAATATTTAATCGTTTTCAAATTTAATAATTATTTTCAAAAAGTGCCTTAATATATGTTTTATTCGCTTTTATATTAAAAAATAAATTAAATTATTTTTTTAAAATAAAAAATAATCTTTATTATTTTCTTTCTTAATTTATGTAAGGAGAGTTAGGAATTGTTTAACATCTCCTAAACTCCACATTAATATGATATTGTCCAGGCTAAATCCTCACGTATTTATTTTTGGCATTTCCCAAAAGGCCTCATACTAATGGAGTTATCTTAAATCTTATATTTAGACAACTATTCCATTAATTTTTCCAGGTGGGACTTAGTTTGCATCCCAATAAGGAGTGCAAAAAATATATTTTATTTTAAAAACATAGGAAGAAATATTTAAAAGTCCTATAAAGAAAAATGAAAAACGACCCATAAAATATGTGGTAGTTTTTCCCACGTCTGTTGTTGTATTCAGATACCAGAAGCCAATCTTTCACTTCCAGTCTGTGTCGCTCTCTCCCTCCCTCCCTCTCTCTCTTTCTCTCTCCCACGTCTGCTGTTGTACTCAGATACCAGAAGTCAATCTTTCACTTCCAGGCTGCCTCGCTCTCTCTCTCATTCTCTCTATATATATGTGGAAATGTAGACAAGGCAGTGGCAGACAGTTTAAATATGTTCATTCAAGAAGAACAGACATCATTAGCTGAGCAAAAATATAGAAGATGTTTCTCTTGGTGGTATTCAAGATTGATATTCTTTCCCAGGTTTGTTTCTTTTCTACATAAGCATATTAATGTTATGTGCATGTAAATATGGGGGAATAATTTTTGCCTGTTTTGTTCTTAGGTTGAGCATGGAGAAGAAGATTAATTAGAAGAGGCAGCGAAGGTTGCTGTTTGTTTGGTTTTGTATTGCTTCTTGGGTTCTGCTGCTGCCTGTTCAAGGTGTTAGGTAGTGTACTGCAAATTCAATTATTAATGCCAGGAATTTTCCTTGTTTGATTTGCACGTTCTTCCGTCACTTCTTCTTTTCATATTTGTTCAAACAAATAAATACATGAACTCGGCGTCTTAGTAGGGAACAAATAAAAAGGTTCATAATTGGATAATATTTTTGAATACATATTCAATTTTATGCAATATTTTGATATTTATTTGTGATCCTGTTTTACAATTTAGATGTCTTTGAGTTTGTCGCCTTATAATCTAAAGTTGATTATATTCTCCTTTTCGTTTCAATAATGAAGCGTCTCTCATTCAATACACTAGTTTCTTTTTTCTTTCTTTTTTTTAGAGATATTCTAAAGATTAATTAGTTTTCAAGATTTGTACACTCTCTGTGCTCATTTCTCATCTTCTTCTTTTTATATAAAGGTGTAATGTCTTCAATTCAATCCGCTTTGTTATCTATTGGAAATTTGACTTCACTGTTTCCCAAAGTTTTATGAGCATATACATACATGTGTGTATATCATTAATAATTAATTAATATCTTGACAAAATTCTTTTCCGCACTAATAGCTCCTAGAAAATTTTGTGTGGTTTTCAGATTCTTAGCAATTTCTTGTTGATCCTAGAATTTTTGGTTGATCATGAACATGATTCTCAAGAGAAATACAAAAATGTTTAGTCCTTTTTTTATCATATATTTACACCATGGCTTGCATGGACTTCCACAGACCTTCTTCGCTTTATTTTTCGCCAGTCAATATTCAAATCTAATTGATGAGTTGTTATATAATTGGCAGATCAATTCAACAGATCAATAGTCAACTGAAATCATCTCCTCCACTTAAACTCACAGTCCAAGATCAACATGTAATGATTTTGCTAACTCTAATTCTCTTCTCGCTCGCATTGTATATATATACTTTCCTAACTTATATATATATATATATATATATATATATATATATATATATATATATATATATATATATATATATAATTTTAAATAATTTCAGGTAGTGTTGGACAATAGCCACCTCCGGGTCACGTTATCAATTCCGGGTGGGATGATTACCGGAATAGAGTACAAGGAAATTGATAATATTCTGGAATTTCGTCTAAACGAATTAGCAAGAGGGTAAACAAAGTAATATTTTATTCCAGGAAAAAAAAAGCCCCCAAAAGATGTTACAATCTTTTGTGGAGTATTAAAATATAATTACCAATTTTTACTAACTAATTAAAATCTGTTCTTGATTTGTTATAATAAACAAACACAGGTACTGGGATATCGTCTGGAGCAGGCCAGGGAAAACTGGAGCCATCTTTGAGCCGTATGTTTCTCCTCCCCACCACCCCCCTTCCCCCCGCGGGCACACTCCAACCCAGTAGACCGATAGGACAATAATTTTGTTTCCATGTCTACCGGCGAAAAAGAAAAGAAAAAAGGATAGGAGAATGAATAGTGACTGGAAAAACATGCAATTTTAATGCAGGATCGAAGGGACAAGTTTGAAAGTTATAGCCCACGATGAAGATAAAATAGAGCTTTCATTCAGAAAAACATATAATCCCTCCCTTGATCTTGATGGCACCGCTTTACCCCTAGACATCGACAAAAGGTATTATATTTTATTTTTTTTTGGGGGGACGGGGGTATATTTGAATGGATTTATTCCTTTTTATGCTTTGTGGGGTTGCATATATGTTTATGGATGCATTATTGGGACTTAAATAAATTTCTGCGCGCAGGTTTATCATGCTGCGTGGACTGTCTGGGTTCTATAGTTATGCAATATTTGAACGGTTGCCAGGTTGGCCAGAACTAAATATTGAGGAAGCAAGAATTGCATTCAAGCTTCAACAGGAACTGTAAGATATATACATGTTATAGTTCTATATATCTTACCCAAGACATGGAGTACACACATATGTAAATACATATGTAGGAATTGTTTGTTTGAATCAACTGATGTTTTGAAAATTGCATATAGTTATAGAAAATATGGCATTTGATCTTCAAAAAATGCAAAAGAAGTAAATAAGTGTCGTTCCAAATGAATTAGATGCATTTCTTAATTATAATTAAACAGTATGATTCTAATTTAACAGCATAAAGGTTGAGTGAAAGATTTGCCAGGTGTAAAATGTATAATTAAATTTTGAACTGCGCACTTATTAGATGGTTTATTGATTTAGCATTTGTATATTCTTAGTTTCAAAAATTTCTGTGGGTAAAATTTCAAATGGAATTTGTATTGTTTGATTAGGTTCGATTACATGGCTGTGTCGGACACTATTCAAAGAACGATGCCAACAAATTATGATCGTCAACAAGGCCATATCCTTGACTACAAAGAAGCGGTTCTGTTAACCAATACAACCGACCCAAGATTCAAGGGAGAGGTAGGTGCCTTAACTCCATTGATTTACACGCATATTAATGTCATATTTGTTTTTCGTCGGTTAGGAACCTCCACTTGATCCCATTTGGGGTGAAAAAAGTATCGAAATTGCTTCATATTTTGATACACGCAGGTGGACGACAAGTATCAATATTCAAAAGACAATAAGGATAATCACTTGCATGGTTGGGTAGCCACCCGAACCCAGGTTGGATTTTGGGCAATAATACCGAGTAATGAGTTTCGTACTGGTGGCCCTGTTAAACAGGAGCTCACCTCCCATGTTGGTCCAACCACCTTAGCAGTAAGTACTTGTTCAAAAAGTTAGCAAAGACAAATTCTAGATATATCGTCTTTCATGTGCTAACTTTTCGTAATAAAATATTTTTATTTTATAAGTTACTGCAAAACTATTAAATGATATGTTCCTAAGTAGAAAATTGCTCAAACCATAGTATCTATTAAACCATTTTTCTATTGCCACCAGATGTTCTACAGTCGCCACTATGCTGGTGATACTTTAATGGGACTAAAGTTTAAGCATGGAGAACCATGGAAAAAAGTTTTTGGTCCAGTTTTTATTTATCTAAATTCAAAGTCAGGCAGTGAAGCAGCACATGCAGCACTTTGGAAAGATGCAAAAAAGCAGGTACTGCTACTGAAGAGACAAACATAGTACTCTGATTTTGGCAAGTTTTTTAAGGAGCTAATTAATCAATAAATCATTTAAAATAATTCAAAAATAACTTCAGATGCAAATAGAAACCGGGAAGTGGCCATATGATTTCCCTGTTTCAGACGACTTTCCTTATGTTGATCAAAGGGGTTCTGTTAGAGGTCGTTTACTAATCAATGACAGGTAATTTTCCCTGTTCTATCACATTCTTTTCTAAACTTCAATGTGTTTTATAATAGCGTGAAACTAAGGAGCTTCTTCTCTTGATTAGGTACATCAACGGCAACCTGCTTCCAGCGAAATCAGCATACGTGGGATTGGCTCCACCTGGAGATCAAGGCACATGGCAGTTAGATGCAAAGGTTAATTTCTTCAAATGCTAAATTTCCTTCTTTTACTTTGCTGATACTTATTTTTTAAAAAAGAATTTTCTTACGCATATTTTTATTGTAAAATACTTATCCATTTCAATAGTTATGAATTCTTAGGCTTCGGTAATGTAAGTTGTTGACAGATCTTTTAATTCCTCATCTCAGGGATATCAGTTTTGGACTCAAACGGATGACGATGGAAACTTCACAATAAAGGGGGTTAGAGAAGGAAGTTATAACTTGTTCGGTTGGGTACCTGGAGTTATGGGAGATTACAAATATCAAGTGGAGATTCATATCCGACCTGGTATACACGAAAAATTCATATATGGGGGTTACTGTAATTTTAAGAAATAAACACAACACAAACAAGGCCTAATTAATTTAGCAAATGATTTGCACTTTCAGGAAGTGAATTCAGCCTAGGTAATCTTGTCTTTGCTCCCCCAAGAAATGGCCCAACGCTATGGGAAATCGGCATTCCTGACCGTACTGCAGCTGAGTTCTACATTCCTGATCCAGCTCCAGGGCTCAGGAACCATTTATACAATAACCACACTGACAAGTAATTAGTTTGGAAATCAACTATTTCTCTTGTTTCTCGACTCGAGATCATCTAACTCATTCTTTAAATTACTTTAATAAATCATATATGTAGATGGTATGAGCTCGTTCAACTAAATGTCAAATTCATGCAGCTTATTGTGAATGCTTTCGCTTTTTGACAGATGGAGGCAATACGGTTTATGGAATCGGTACACTGAGTTATATCCTAATAAAGACCTAGTTTACAGAGTTGGTGTCAGTAATTATGCAAAGGACTGGTTCTTTGCCCATGTTAATAGGTGCGCTTCCCATGTTATTTAGCTATACATATTTTTCCTCTCTGCAAAACCATTATGGTATTGTTCGAACATAGACTTTGCAATCTGATACTAACTCTATATTGCAGGAGAATTGCAAGAAAAACATACATTCCGACTACCTGGCAAATTTCGTTCGATCTGAGAAAAGTAATTCCCGCGAAAAACTATACATTTAGATTGACGCTGGCATCTGCTCATAATGCTCACTTGCAAGTAAGTAGCCCAAGTTTCATGAACCCTTTTGTCTTTCAGTATTCGTATCCACAAAAAACTGTACGATCAATTTAAGAAGTCATACTTTCTAAATTTTCTTAAACACATTCTACCTGATCGAAATGCACATCTGACTGAAGTTTGACGAATTAATTTGCAGATTAGAGTAAACAGACTGAACTCTGATCGTCCTCAGTTTAGTACAGGAGGAATTGGGAGTGATAATGCAATTGCTAGACATGGGGCTCACGGAATATACTGGCCTTTCAGCTTTAGCATACCAGGGAACATGCTGGTACAGGGGAAAAACACATTCTATCTGAACCAGGCAAAGGGAGGAGCATCTTTCAAAGGGGTCATGTATGATTATTTACGTCTAGAAGGACCTGAATAAAACATTAGATTCGAAAATGTACAAGAGCATTAATTCGATCGTTTGGTCTTTTCTAAAGAAATTTTAGATTGTACAGACTCATTTTTTAGTTCTCAATGTGGAGCTATGATATTGATTCACTTTTTGATCTACAATTACAAATATTTTTCAGGGTACACCCACGCCTGTTTTAAAGTCATCCACTATACAAAAAATCTTTTGCAAATAATTTTAGGACGTGGTCACCACTAATTTTAAGTCCACAAAATACAAAACTTACTCTTCTATAAATATTGTTCGTGCAGAAAACATGCCATTCCAAGTTTTACGAACCAAATCCTCATATTTTCTTAGTCAAAACCTTTGCAAAACCATCTTGTAAGCTACCTAAGGTTAACACCAGTAAAGCATAAATCATTTGAACAAATCAACCAATTTGAAAGCCTAACTTTATCAAACCAGTCATCTAAAAGATCATTAATTCCTTCTGTTGAGAAAAAGACATCAACTACTCTAGAATGATTAAGAATGTGCAGCATCAAATTTTGAGATGTTCTTGAGCAACAAATCTAGAATGATCAAGCAGTTGTGAGCAGCTAAAATTGAGCAACAAATTTTTGACTATCTAGAATTGTCTTGAAGAATCAAAGCTGGAAATTGATTAAAAAATTGGCATCCAATATGGGCTAGATGGTGGAGTAGATTTATAAATAGACCAGTGCTTAGAAGTAACAATTGTGCAAGAAAGAGTGAAGAGTAAATGTGAGGTGCTCCATTGAGTGAGCAAATAAGAGAGAAAAAGAGAGTGAGAGCTATTTGTGTTAAAGTGTCTTGTCAAAAATTAAATACACTATAATTGTGAGTTGTGAGTGTTAGGTGGCTTCGTAATTGAGAGTTTGGTGGAGTAATCAATTGTTTTTTAGCAATTCCATTAACTACCTGTGCTACCTTAATTCTCAACACCTTCAACAAACCAATTGTTTCTAAAGTCTTAAGAAACTTAAAATATTCACAACAAACTATAACCAAACGAATTATGAACTTTTCCCAACTCATTTCACAGTTTTTGAAAATTTCAACACAACACTCGCACATAATGTTACAAAATGTTTATAATCTTGTTTTCAATATCAACCAACTCCAAACCATTCAAATTCTGGAATAAACAATGCACAATAAATTGTTAGACTTTAAACCCACTTAAGACACATATTGCACAAAAGAATCATCAAAGACCATTAAACTCATGAGACTATTGACACAATGGCAATATGAAATATTAACTCTTAACTATTGTACCCATTAGGAAAGTGCTAGATGAATTAATAATAGGTACTTCCCCTTAGTTGGGCCAGACGAAATACTTGGAACATGTCCTACCAAAGTCTCTAGGAATCACATGAGCACATTATTTTTTCATTTGCACATATCTTTAGACACTTAAGTTTCAAATTATACCATTGATAAATAAGTAAGAAAAAGCCAACATATGCAGCACCTATTCCAATTCTATAACAATAATAAATTTATTTAGACATTTAAACACTTAAAACTTCAAAATATTTCAAATAGCACATAAGTGATTGATACTCAACATATTCAATGCTCATTCCTTTTTCAATAACAAAACACACCTACTGACTACAGCGCAGCTAATTGTTGACTGCATCGTAGCTATTTTTATTTATTAAAATTTTTTCTTAACTTTAAAATTCTCTCAAAATCCTAAACCCTTAACAACATTCTTAAAAAAACTTTTAACGTATTAATTAATCTAAAATAAAAAAATTAAAAATATAAAAAATTTTAAAAATGAAAACAAGAGGAACCAGAAGAAGGTGCCCAAGAAGGGAAAAAATGCAGAATAAGAAAATAAAAATAATAAGAAAAGAAGAAAATTATCTTCTTCTTGGGGAACTTTCTTTCCCAATAAGATCAAAAGAAGAAGAAGAAGAAGAAGAATGTAGAGAACAAGGCGCAGCGGCCCCCAACAGTGCCATCAAAACCCACTGGCTGCCGCCTCCGTTGAGCACCGACATGCTCTGATGAGGGTGCGCCACTGTTGGGGACGCTGTTCTCTAGAACTTTTTTTTTTTTTTGCATTTTCATATAGTTATCCTTGAAAAAAACTTCTTTTTTCTCTTTTTTTTTTTGGTTTAAGAAGGTTATTCTTCTTGTATTTTATTTTTAAGATTTTTTATTTTTATTCTATTATTTATGAGTATATTTTTTAAAGAGAGAAAATTGAGAGAATTTTGAAGTTTAGAGAGATAAAGATTTTTTATAAATAAGAAAAGTCACAGTGTAATCAAGAATTAGTTCGCTACAATTAGCAGCCTCCAACAAAATAATAATATTTTATATAAAACAAGAATAATTTAACAATTTCAAATATGTTTATCAAAAATACAGGAGGGTTTATATGCTTTACCTTAATCTAACAACAATCTTCCTATTTCTTGAATGAAACACTAAATTTACACATAAAACGTACCAAAACACTCTTTATAATCAATTTCCCAAAAAGCAAAAGGCATCCGCTCTACTCTTGGAAAAACTTTATGGTAGTAGCTGTGTAACTAATCAGCATCTCATAAGTTATACTCTGTCCAATCACATGAAACCACGTGTACTATGGGTCCCTGTATTGATGAATGAGTAAGTGATAATGGTAGGACCTACAGTATACATGACTTCATGTGATTGGATAGAGTATAATTTATTGGATACTGACTAATTACACAGCTAACACCATAAAGTTTCTCCTAGTCTTGAGTCCATATGCCATCCCAACTGTAAGAATTATTGCTGCTAAAAGTCAAAGAGATAATGCTATAACGATTAGATAATGAAAACCTACCTATTGCAATTCTACACTTCAATCAATCACCTCTGAGGTTTCCAAAGTTGTATGTTCATTTTCCCCTTCTCTGCACCGCTTCAGACCAGTCAACCATCATTCAGAATCTTATTCTTAATGAACCTAAACCTCCAATTTATTCAAGAATCTTCTAAATCTCTGGATATTGTCAATGCACCCCAACGACTTTTGATCCTCAAAATAAACCCTAACTTTGGCAAGAATCTTCTAAATCTCTGGATATTGTCAATGCACCCCAACGACTTTTGATCCTCAAAATAAACCCTAACTTTGGCAAGGGCTTCATTAAAGGCCAAATATATTAACACTTACTTGAAGCCCAAAACGTTGTAAAGTAATCATTAGGCTTGCTGATATATTACACTAATTACAAAACCTTTTGGAATGGGTAATTACATATGAGCTTTGTAATAATCTTATAAACAATATTACACAAAGAAATATAAATTGCTCAACCTCGATAGATTTTTCATTTTTAGAAATTACAGAAATGAATGCAGGATTGCAAGCTCTAACCATACGGCCAGGCAAAAAGAAATTTTGTATTGTTTTTACCTCTTTATCACCAATAAAAATATGCTAGTACGCTTTACAGAAGCATGGAGTCATACCATCCAGGCCGGGACTCTTTCCTGCTTTCATATAAAAAATAATGTTCCTTATCAGACCTACAGTAGGAATAGCACACAATTCGTAGTTGTTAGTTTCAAAGATAGATAGAGTGATAAGGTTTCGGAGATCCCTTGGGAAAGCAGGGGATAAGGTTGTGAAAAGATCCTTGAACCAATTTTGAAAAAGTTCTCAATTTCCTCTCTGTTAGAAATCCATTTGTTGGCTGGAGATAAATGAAGGAAATGGGTATTTCCATCCCCTTCTCAATCCTTCTCACTTTAGCTTTATTCCACCACAAGGTTTATTCTTTCTAAGCAAATCATTTAACTCTTTTCGAAGCTTTTCTTCCTGTTCCAGATTGAAACCTGATTGTTTCAATTTTTGAAGAGTTTCAGTATCCTCTCTGATTTTACGAATGGAAAGTTGGACATTGCCAGAACTTTTTTATTCCACTCCTTAAGAGCATATTTGGTTTGTCGAATACTACTAATAAGTTAAAACAGAAAGGAACCATAAGTAGGTTTTAACCAAGCATCATTGGCCACCTCAAAAGAAGAAGAATAATGTAACCACATAGACTCAAATCTAAACGGTTTGGGATACACTTATTGTCGAGAATTTCGGGTAATAATTCCCTCTAAAACAAAATTCTAGTGAATTGAAAAATACAAAACACTAAGAATATACCCGACAAATAATATTAAATACTATAATCAGAAAAATAATAACAATAAATAAATACGGAATAAAAGAAATAAGGAAAGAACACACTGAGGAAAAATTTGATATGTAGTTCAGCAAAAATTTTGCTTAGTCTTCAAAGCACCACTAAAGCAGCCCGCTTTTATTTATAGTGGGAGAAGAATATAATGTTTGGGATGAATCTAATAGGAGGAGGAGGGCTAAATTTATAACCCTCCAAAACCTCCCCCAAACTCAAAACCATCCATGTGGGATTCCTAAGTTAAGCCAAAGTCAAATATTTCAGCCTAACATTTCGGCTGAAATCAACACTTATTAGTAGGAGCAATATCAAGCAAAATTGGTTGGTGGTCCGAAGCAATGGTTGTAAGATGAATGATATATAAGCCTCAGGAAACAGAATTCTCCAAGCCGAATTGACAAATCCTCTATCCAGTCTGATCTGGATGTTTGCCGACCCTTCTCATTTGTTATTCCATGTGAACGGGTGACTGTTGAATCCCAGATCAATGAGTCCCCATTCCATCAACAAGAGAATGGAGACCCGGTTCTTCTTTGCACTGTACCGCTTCCCTCCTTTTTTGTCGATTTGTCCAATAAAACTGTTAAAATCTCGTAGAATGATCCAAGGGCCATTAACAGCTTGCCCAATATCCATAAGACTATCCCAGAATGGCCGTTTTTCAGCTTCTAGAGTTGGCCCATATATTCTTATAAGCTGCCATGGTTGACCCAGGGGTTCTGAAAGAATCAGGCAGTTGATAACGTTGTCAGCAGCTGTAACCACTTGGAGATGAATCTTCTTCTTCCAGCAGATTGCAATATCCCCTGAAATACCTCTAGCATTGTCAAATGAGCCAATCTAGCTATGAACTAACTCATTTGACAATGTATTTAGACAGGTTTAGCTATAACTAGTCCTAACCCGTTTAAATACAAGCTTAATCAATCTGTTCCGTTTGACTCGTAGTTTTTTTCTAAAGTTAACTTTTATGTTTAATATTTAAAAATTTTTATTTTAGATCAATTATTTAATATAATTATAAGTATGTAAAGGTTTTAACATTAAGTTAAAGATTAGTTTTTTTAATTATAGTATCTCTCTCTTTTTCTTAATCATTATTTAAAATGTTCTTTAAATAAGGTTCTATGTGAACCTTAACAAGTTAAAAACCCTCAAATTGACAAATTTGACAAATAAAAATGAATAATAAAATTGCCAACTTTTAACAAATAAAAGTGAACGGAGAAAATACAATATAGAACTCATCCAAGTACTATATGATAAATTATTTGTAACACATTTTCAAGAATCATAGAAGTAAAAGATAAATTATATTTTCAACAAACATTATAGGAGAAGCAAAAGATTAATTATAGCATTTGCAAATTGGTTGCAGTATGTTCAAGAATTCTACTATTCTGTGTAGGGGTGCGAGTATAGATTATAAAGTCAATCCTTTCACGGGAGGACATTGTGAAGGAAAGGAATATTATTTTTCATGATTTATCTAAATCATTTGTTTTATTTTGTACCTCGTTATTATTAAATTGTCACATTTAATTTTTTCTTTAAAAAAAAACTAGAAGTACATATAGTAAAAAGAGAAACTTTAAGTAAAAAATGATACACCTAATAATATTTTATAAATAAGACAAAATATTTAATAGTGGGAGATGGACAATTGCAAAAATGTTATCCTTTTCCTACTCTAGATACTTTAAAAGAGTCCACTTATCCATGAGAATGAACTACATGACATGTACTTCTAGGAATTTGAGAGTGAGAATTTCACTCCGGACTGGTCCACAATCAGTTTTTGGGCCACGCTAGAAGCGTATGAATACCACGCAAGCTACGACACAGGAGTTGCGTCAATGGGTTGCATTTCGTGATGAGTTAGCTGCAACTATGTGGGAGGAACACATCGCCATGTTTGGAGAAAGAATCGGCTGAATCCAAATAATGGCAGTACGAGTACTTTGGTGCATGTTTGTTTGTATATTTTGGGGTCTACAGTTGTATATTTCGGATACGATTTCGTGTAAGTTGGGTCTAGTAGGGAAAGGCAATGTAATCCCACGTCAACAGTGTTATTAATACATATCTACTCTTTGTGTACATTTTTACTTAGATATTACTTGTGTTTGGCTATAAGAACCATCATTTTTCTTTAATTTTTGCCAAACGTAGAATCCAAACACTATCTTCTATTGGTGCATTTTTGGGAGAGCCCATAAAGAATGAGATAACCAGTTCTTGGGGCCACATTACTTACGTTGATAAGTTACCAAAAGATTTGACATATATATTTAGAGCGCACAAACCAGCACTATAATATATATTCCTTTGGATTCTCTGATGAGTAGCTACAATTCTATCGTACCAATAGACGGTAGATTTTGGACAGGGCTTCAATTCCTTTTTTAGGTGGTACCGTCCCAAAACCTTCAGCCTTTTCTTCATCCCCTTAACTACAACCCCTCTTGAGTGTCTGGGTCTTTGTGTAATGAAACCCAACAAGAAGCTCTAGGTCAGCTAACCTCTTCATGTTGAGGCTGCTCTTTTTAAGCATCTGGAAACTGGGAAAAGAATCACCTAGCACATTGTAATTTCAAAAATCTCGAGCCTCCATTCCCGGTATCATGACTTTTGGTGCATGATGCAGCAAAAATGGTGCACTTGGAATCTAGCAACAAACGGGTTGTGATCGCGACTTCACAAAGTGAGCAGGAGTAGTTCTATAAGGTGCAAGTATCTCATTGTAGGCCGTAGCCCTACATTGCTAACAGTCTGACCTCCCCTTTGTTTGGCAGGACCATCCTTTTGCAGATAGGTATGCAGTTTTTGGGGAGGTGCACTACTAGATGATGCAAACTTATTCGCAAGAGAGGGAGCTCCAGAGACGTAACAGATATCTTCGCGCATAAGAGAGTTGAACAGAAGCGTTTCGACATCGTCGGGAGTAGAGTCTCCTACTGCAAGAGTTGGATCAGATGCTTTCAATGCTTAGTCGATGTGTTTTGCAGCATCACAAGTTGATTCCCAACTGAAATGTAGTATTAGACGAAGATGATGACAACCCTACATCATCAGAGACTTCTAATCTGTGACTAGTATGGCCATTGCACCTCCGTAGGCGACTGATCACTTAGTTAGCGCTAGAAATGGCAGCAACATTACCCAAAATAAAAAGGTTCTTCTGTAAATGTTTACATTCTGGTTTTTTTTTTTGTATTTTATATTTTTGTGTTTGTGGCCACATTGTGAAAAGTTTGGATTCTGATGTGGGAGTAGTATCACTATTTGTAGTCATTGTTATGTGAATGTTGTGTTGTTGCTTTGCGTCTTTTTTATTTCAATTTCAGGAAGAGAAAATTGTTCGGATTATTGGTCAAAGTATAGGCACATTGTGTCGTAGTCGACCTCTGTGAGAGCTTAAGAAAACAATTGTAGTCGACTAATGAAATTGTACAGTCGACTGTATTTGTATGAAATACCAACGCGTCTCAATTATGTCCCAAATTACGAAAAAATTTTTTGTTATGTCAAATCATGTGCTTAGTGTCTCAATAACTGCTTCCCAACCACTTCTTACGAGACCCACATCCCATTACCCAAGCCCATTAGTGGCAAATGTGTGAAGTGGTGTAGGTTTAAATGATGGGCCACGTATGATTAACATTGCAGTGCACAAGCACCTTCGACTGAAGATTCCACGACCAACCAGTGACCTCCCTCTAACTCAGAAGTTCAAGTCCATGTCTGCCACCAGGCTAGACCTTTTTCTATGCTGCGAGTTTGAGCAGTGGTTCAAGTCGAAGTTTCAAAAGCAGGGCATTACCCCAGGTCAGTAGTCAAAGTTGTCTGAGTTACAGTGCGTCGAGGGCTTGTCTAATATTGTTAGGTACCAAGGGTGGTAGAAGCTCTTCGACCACCAAGTTACAATGCGCAATCTGGTTCACCTATTTTATTCCAACCTATTTATAGCACGGAACGAGGCTGACCAACATATGGGCACGATCTTACATCAAAAGAGTTGAAATTTCGTTAACTCTATCTCTGGTAAACTAAATGTCCGGATTAGTCAACGATGGTTGTTGCATATCATCGACTGAGAGCATGCCAGTGGAGGAGTACAATGCTTTGAAAGGTCATGCTCGCACGTTTCTGTACAGTGGCCAGGAGCGGAAAGTGAACGAGATGACCTTGACAACCAGAGTTATCGGAGCAATTGTCATCCAATACCTACAATGTCATTTTGGGAATGACCTGACAGAGTTGGTACTGACTTTCTTGGCAATGGACCAAAGGCAGATTAAATTCAGGGACTTATTCATTCACAACCTAGGGTTGACACTAAACAATCACAGTAGGAGACTGCCCTATGGAGCACTGTTTATAGCCATATTAGAGAAGCGTGGTGTTTTCAGATTGGGAGAATTCTGAGGAAATTAAGGTGTTCTTTTGGAAGGCTAACCATAATGCAATACAGTTACAGAGAAGTAAGGCCGGGGAGGAATGGCGTGAGGAAGCGAGGGATGAAGCTGGAACATCGGCAGTGGTAGGGACTTTAAGTAGAGGAATGTCGTCGATGGACGTTATAGCACTTGTGGCGGAAGTCAAGCAGGAGTTACATAATCTGAAAAGAGCCTAGAAGCAGCAGAGGAAGAGGTACAAGTCTAAGCTATGAAAGGTGAGAGATGATTTGAAAAGGGTCCTGCAGTTGCTGTATGTGAAGACTGAGTTGGAAGAAGCGCCGGAGGATGTCAACGATGATTTCCTAGTAGGAGGTTCCCAAAAGCAACAGGAGGTCAACGACGGCTTGGGTGCTAGTTCAGGGATTGGCAACACACCTCATAGGAGTAGTTCTTTTACTGCATTTTGTTTATTTCATTTTGGATTTCGTTTTTGGCTTAAATGGCAAATGTTTAAGGCGGATGTAGGTATTATTATTTGGTTTGTGCAATTTGAACGCTTGTTGATTCCATGTTTTAGTGTTATTTGACACTGGTTATTAGTGTTACGTAGCTAGCAGTTGGTCTGTGAGTAGTCGACACCGATGCCTAAGGACATGCTCGCGTAGTCTCTGTAGGACTATATTCCACTGTTTTGCTATTGTCCAAGCTTGGAACACTGTTGCTTAATATTATTTTAGAGTAACATCTGAGGAATATTTCATATACTCTACTAAACAGATTTGTTTTTTTCCAATTCACGCTAGTGTAGCTACCCTGCTTCTTGTACCGGATAGTCGATGCCCGTTCAGCGCTGGACGACTATACGACTATCAGGAGCTTCCCTCTCAATTGTTTTTATCTTGACTTGGGCCAAACGAAACTTTGTTGACTCGTCTAGAGGCCTCCGTCCGAGGATACCTTATTTATAAGGCGGGTCACGAAATCTGTTATGTGTGGACTCATCAAATATTTAGTTCACACCTAGCTGTAAGAAGATGTGGAGCCATGTGAAAATGTCCAGTGGGAATTTAAAAATGAATCAAAATCTTGCCACAACGCTACCCAAGTGAAAAGCTAAACATCTTCCTTTTCATACCCAACAAGCGGGCTTTTGGTCCCATTTTGAACTAAGTTTCAAAGTTCAATCTAGCCTAAATTAAGTCCCAATTTAAACTGGGCCTTAACATACATCAAAAGATAACTGGGACCTTTAGACCAAAGGGTCTTCGCAGAAGTCAAGATTCTTGATCGATCAATAACAAATTGCAACAACAATGGAGTTCAACAACACAAACTCAATACATTATTTGACCAATTCCTCCTCTTTCCCAAATCTATAAAAATACCTTAGAAACTCAACCATCAAGAAAATAAACTAAGAAAATTCATTAAATAAGATGAATAATGATATACGAATTTCATCTTAACTAGTCATTTTATGTTTCTGAGTCTATTACTTGTGAATTTAGAATTATTTTTGATTTGTTGGCTTTGTTGTTTGTTCTCCACATCAATGTTCAATCTCTACACATTCCCCACTCATATTCATATTTTGTAGATATTGGTCAAAGAATAGATACGAATAAAGAAAAAGTAGAGAAAATGGTGTTCAATATTTCGATCTTTTTGGGGGTAGATTTTTGTGTGGGTTAAGGAAAATGTTAGATTGTTGAAGAGAGACAGAATGGGCAAGTGATATGAACTTTTTGGTATAGAAGAGGAAGAGGAAGAAGAAGGGCCATTGGAGTAGAACCTTAGATCTATGGTGGCAGTAACTAGGAGTAAGGGATGAGACAATGGCGTAGCATGTCAAAGATGTCAAAGAACTGACAAAGGAAGAGAAGCTTCAAAAGTTGTGAACAGGGTCGGAGAAGATGCATCAACAATTATTGTTGCCTCAAGAAACGAGCAAAAGTTTGGTTAGAGAAATCTTAGTCCGGTCCGGGATTATAGAAAATATACAAGGGATTTCTTTTTCTTTTTTATTATCAATTTTTCCTTCTTTATTTTTTCTAAGAAAATAAATTATGGGTTAAGGATGTCGTTTTCCTCATTCCATTAACGTCGTTTCTTCTTTGTTAGTGACAAGGGGCTTTTTGTGGTTTAGTGAAACCCCAAGGATTCATTTGCAATTTGGTTAAACTTTAAGGAGATAAATGTAATTAATCCAAAGAAAAGTACTGACATGGAATGTTTTTAACTAATTGGACCATTATATTGTTACTTTATGTTTCTTAAATCAGTATTAGTGATTCTGACTATGAAAATATTATTTTGACAATAGATACGTGCCAAATCCAGAGGAATGTCTTTCATGTTCATATTTTTTTTGATGTCCTATTATTTCAATTTTCACTTAACTTGTTTTAAAATATAAGTCTTTTTTATTTTATTTTTTTCTTTTTAAAATATTAAATTTTTATTGATTTTAAAGATTTTTTATATTTATCATTAGTTATAAATATAATTTTTTATGTTAGTAAAATAAAATAAATTAATGAAGATATAATTCAAAAAATACGATTTACAAAGATGAAAGCACGAATTGAATTATGTGGGCATGGCCATATATAAGTGGACATTTTTTGAGTCTATAAAGTAGGAATTAAAAATAATAGTTTTACAATTCGTGAAAAACTAGACATAAATTATAATCCTTTACAGTGAAGAATAGTAACTATTTTCAATTTCACAAAAAAAAAAGTTTTTTGAACTATTTGAGAGGGACAACTCATTGAACTTTTGTAATGCACATCTAATTATTTTCAAAAAGTTAATATTTGAATTGAAGTTTAAAATAAAAATTTTTCTTAATTTTTATGTTTTAATAAAATTTACCTTTAATTTTTTTATAAAAGAAGATTCAAAATAAAAAATAAAAAATAAAATTTAGATTAAAAAGCAATTTAAATAGGACCGGAGCTTTTATCACCTGTTTCAAAAAAGTGGCTCCACCAACTCATTCTTGTCACATTATCAGATTAGTAAAGAGGGATGTTGAGCCTGTCCTTTAACGTTTTTAATGATGTGGTTTCCACCCAAAAGATACTTGACCGACGAAATCATTGTCGGTTTGCAAGTGATCGAAAGCCACAAGACTGCCCGTATTCTTGCAAGGAGCTAACTTGCTGAGATGGCGATTAAGACGCGGTCTTTTTTTTATAGATAATTATACAGAAAAAAAAATAGACAGATCATAACTATTAACGGAACACAGAAGAGAAAAAAAGTCAAGATTAGAAGAAATTTATACTCTCATACTATTCAGATAATTACTGATTGGCGGGTGTGAATGCGGTCTCGTGACCAAGGGATGGGAACTAATAATAAAATAAAATATAGATTGAAAAGCAATCTAAATAGGGTCAATCAATCATTCGTTTTTGAAAGGAGAAACGCTGTTAGTGTCTCTCATTCTTGTCGCATTATTAGTAGGATGAGATCGGATTGGCCCCAACGCGGCCTCTTCAGCCCACGTAGTTATAAGTGTATTATACATGCTACGCATGGACTGCCCCACAGGCAACAAAGTAAGCACGAATAGATTTGACTGATTTCCCAACAACTTTTCGAGGCTTAAATCAATAATGATTCCAAATAGCAAGAATGAATAAGTACTCATATTTCCGGAGTCTTTCCTCTTTTCTTCTCCTACCGTCATCAAAATTATTTTTAATAAGAAAAAATAATTAATTTAATCCTAACATTAGGTGCTTTATATATTATAATTTTAAAAATTTTTGTCGATTATTATAATTTTTAAAAAATTCAACTAACAAAAATTAAAATATTAAATACTTATAATATATTAATGAATGTTAGCTAAATTATTTTAACTGAACGAAAATTATTTAATAATTATAATAATAAAAAAAATTAAACAATTATAATATATTAAGTATCTAATTTTTAGATATAACTTGCTATTTTTTCCTTCACAAATTTATATATAAAACCGTTTGCCAAAAAGTATAGATAATATTATTTTTCTTATTAAAGAGCAATTTGAGTATTTATTTACTCGGATTAGTAGCTGACTATAAAATGAAGAATACTGATCTTAAAAAAAAGAATATTATAGATTTCCTTTACGAAATTCAATCCTGAAACCCAAGATGCATCTGTAAGCCACACCACTTCAATCAGATAGCGAGAGAAATAAAAATGGTTTCTGAATGGGTTCGTCATTTAGAAGATGGGCTCAATCGATGGGTTATGGATACGATTGATCACTTGACTGCCCCTTCCTATGATCAAATTCGGACCGTGGAAAAAGAGCTACAGTTCCTCAACATATTTACCCTCAGCTGGGAGAACTGGGCGCGTGCTGCCATGGATGAAGGGCTTTCTGCTGCGAAAGCGATTCAAGCAACGGATTCCCTTGCTGTCATAGCCAAGGATATTAAAGAAATATTAATGAAGGACGACGTTGTTGGATTCGAGGATACTGAAAAGTTGCGCCTTCAGGCTTCCGATATGTTTCTGGAAAAGCTTCAGTACTATAAGCCAGTTCTTAAAGAGAGTTTACTTGAATGGTTATATATCTGGTCAGATCTCTCACTGGAAAGCAAATTTTACAGCAAAAGACACTTCCAGTATATCCTTGCTAAGGCCGTGGAGAACCTGAAGGATCTTCTGGTTCTAAAACCTGATATGATTGCCCCAGTCAAAAAGCAAATTGGAGCTGTTAAAAAGAGGTTAGAGTGCGTTTCTGCAATTTTTCACTTTGCTTCCAGAGATGAACATGTTGATCAATTGAACAGTTTCTTCAATCATATTCAAGATTGGGCTAACACTTCAGCAGCTGTACCATTTCTTTATTGGGTTGACGAAACAGATGAAAGAGTGAATGCTATGGTTTCTTCTCTGATACAGAAATTCAAGCCTTGCACTTTGGAGCTTGCAGAGCTGTACCTTGGAGCCCTGAAGGCCTTAAAGCCGTCCGAAGGACCTGATTTCTCTCTCAAGCAAATAGCTATTGTACGTTTCGTTGAAATACTCCTGGAGGATCTTGTCCTTCCTTCTGATGATGCTTTTGAAATGCTTCAAGATGGGCTTTTATTTGCCATATCATATTTTATCAGCCCACAGCGGGAGTATGCTGAAATTGGGAAGTTAATTTCAAAACAGAGCAACCTTTTTGTCAATAAGGTTGCATCTTTGATTTGCTCACTCCTTGCGTGCAATTCGAAAGAGGACATCGCCAAGGGAAATAATTTTTTTTTTCATGACTTACTGGAGAAGATGAATCAAGCCCAAGCTGATATCAGAGAGCTTCACCTTTATATACCAGCTCCATCAAGTAATATTTTCCCCAGGACGAACATACAAGGATTCTTGGAAATTTTCTTCCAAGATCTAAATGAAAAGCGGGAGTATGATGCGGCATTGACCACGTATAGAAGAAATGAACTTACGAGCCTCCAAAAGGAGCTACTGGCTCTTAAGCCCTTGATCATGAAAGTATTTTATCTACAAGATGAGAATGAAGAACTCAAAGATCTTCAGGCGCGAATCAGCAGAATGGCATACTGCGCCGACTATGTCATGGACTCCTTTTTGCTTTTAGATGCTGCTAATTATTGGCATAATGTGATCTGTCTTTCTCATGTCACAGAAGAAATTCAGTTAATTAAGATTGAGCTGAATAAGACAAGAAACACTGAGAATGCTCGTGGCATACAGCTCCCTGCTCAGGCGAACAACAACACAACGGATGATGTCATTGTGGGTTTTACAGATGAGGCAGAGGAAGTAATGAAGTGCCTTACAGGAGGATTACCTCAACTTAACGTTGTTGCAATTATTGGCATGCCAGGTCAAGGTAAGACAACTCTCGCCAGGAAGCTTTATCGTGATGATCGTGTTCGGCTTCATTTTAAGAAATATGCATGGTGCTGCATATCTCAAGCATATCGAATTGAAAACATATTGATTAACATTTTAAAAGATGTCAATCCAATTCCAAAAGAAGATGATATCGTCAAGAAAACTCATGAAGAATTAGCTGAAATGCTGTATAGATGTTTGAAAGGGAGACCTTACCTCATAGTGCTAGATGATATCTGGGATATTGGGCCCTGGAAGGCGTTAAAAGAGTCATTTCCAGACGACAAGAATGGGAGCAGAATTCTATTTACCAGCAGAATTCATACAGTGGCTTTGGAAGCTAATCCTGATTGCAGTCTTCATAAGCTTCATCCACTCTCACCTGAGGATTGCTTTGAGTTACTACGACAAAAGCTATCTTACATAGATGATTTTCCTCTAAATTTGCTCAAGATTGGAAGGAAGATTGCAGAAGATTGCGAAGGACTTCCTTTAGCCATTGTAGTTATTGCAGGTTTACTTGCAAAAGCAGACGGCAATCTGGCTTTCTGGGAACAAATTGCTAAAAGTCTAAAGTCACTGGTTGCAAGCGAAGGGTGCATGAACGTTCTGGAACTAAGTTACCAACATTTACCAGATTACTTGAAACCTTGTTTTCTTTATCTTGCAGCATTTAAGGAGGACGAGCCAATTCTTGCCAAGAAGTTGACCAGATATTGGATCGCGGAGGGCTTCATACAGAAACATGAGAACAAAAGATTGAAGGATGTAGCAAATGAGTACCTGATGGATTTGGCTGGTAGAAGCCTATTATTTGTAGCAAAAAGAAGTTCCAGATTTGGGATCAAGAAATGTGTTGTTCATGATTTGGTGCGAGAGTTATGTTTGGAAAAGGGTAAGGAAGAGAACTTTTTACTGGTTCCAAATATTTCTGATAATCATTGCTTTGACACAATGCACCAGTCATATCGGCTATGCTTTCAGACGCGATGCTGGCCGTCGTTTGAGTCAGAACCTACAGCACCAATTGTCCGTACTTTAATCTTTTCTGAGCCGTTGAAGTGTCGTGCCCCTCTCTTCTTTCTCTGGTTCAAAGTCCTGCGGGTGTTGGACTTGCTCTGTATCAACATAAAATTTGACATTGATGGCGTTTCTCAACTAGTTCATCTGCGATACTTGGCACTTAGGGGTACATTTAGCGTCCCATCAGCCATAGTCAATCTTTCGAAATTGGAATTTCTCATCTTGAATGCCAGAGGTATTTTTCAATTCCCTGATTCTATATGGAAAATGAGAAATTTGCGACATTTATGTCTACTTGACCGTGGATACGGTTGGATCGCTCAATTGATTGACGAGTCTTTTCAGTTAGATTATCTAGAGACTTTTGAATTCAGGAGTTGTGAATATAAGCTAGATGAGTTAGGGTTGAAACGGCTGTTGAGAAGTATGCCCAATGTTCGAAGACTGAAAGTTCATTTGGATTTCTATGTACGTTTATCAGACTTTCTGAGTAAACTTGAATCGCTTTATTTGTCGGTAGATTTAGAGTTCTCTGCTGTTGAATTTGAGCTGCCATCCACTCTTAGAAAACTGATAATACATGAGTCTACTCTATCGGCAAGTGTGATATCTGTAATTGGCAAGTTGCCTAATCTTGAGGTTCTCAAATTATACTATTCTAATTTTGATGACCAAAGCTGGGATGTGGAAGATGATAACACTCCTTATTTTTCTAACCAAAGATGGAATGTGGAAGATGATGAATTCTTGAACCTAAAGTACCTGAAGTTACGCTGTCCAAACATTGAAGAATGGAATGTCTCCACAGATGCCTTCCCCCAACTTCAACAACTTATCCTGAAGAGTTGCTATAGTCTTTCTGAGGTTCCCTTTAGATTCGGAGCGATTGCTACCATGAAAGTGATGAAGGTTTATCAATGTCCTGAACTTACTGCTTCTGTCCGTGAGATCATTCAAGAACAACGAGATCTCGGAAATGTTAGCCTTCAAATCACAACAGATTTTCCAGTTGAAGAATAGTTGTCCATTCTTCTTCATCTGAAGGTAAATTTTGTTTCACTTAATTTCCTCTTATATAGAGTCAGGAATTGCCATTAAAATAGCGCTGAATCAAATTTGAATGCATCATTTTATAATTTCTTCGTAGTACTATTCGAGATTGACATTCTTTGATGCATTTGCGTTATAGGGCTAATCATTTCAAGGAGCCCAGAAGTTGATGAGGAGACTTGCAAGTAATGGTTTTCGGACTTCATCATCCATTGTAACTCATTTTATTTGATGGTTCTTCAAGTTTGCTTTTGCTTGGTGGATTCATCTTGTATCTTCTTTTATTTTGTTTTCTTTTTTGAGAGAATTTTGTGTCTTTTATTTGTTGTTAATGTTCAGAAAGCAGCGATAAATTATGTTCCATTAGGCCCAATAAAATTTCAACGGATGCGATCAACGGTTGACTTTATCAAAATTTTCAGGTTCTTATTCTTTTTATTCTCTGTTTTTGTAGTTTGTAAAAAAAATTATGATTTTTTACTTTCAAGACTTCTACTTCTAGTATTTCTACCATGCTATTAAAACAATTTCGTATATCAAATATATGTGCCTCTTCTCTCTTTTTTATTAAATGCCTTTGTAACTAATTTTCCTATATATACACAACAATTTTATTTTGATATTCGTATATGTCAACTTAAAAGACGATAAATTACTCCTTCCATTCACTTTTATTTGTCAAAAAAAGATTCAAACACAACTGTATAATTACATATGAATTATAGCTAAAAAACCTATTTTATTCATTTCATTGATTTAAGTGTAAAATAAATATCTATCTCATTTTCTAAATCCGAAATAATTCCACGAAGTTGATCTTAAACTATTAAGAAATAACTTGGTAGAAGTAAATTGAAAAAAGTAGAAAGTTATAATAAAAAAATGGTAATGCAACAGCGTTTGTCCAATATGTGCAAATTCAAATTGGGCGAATCTTTACCCGCAGTAGAGCATAATGTAAATATTTCACCCAAAAGTTTTCTTTTAGTTCAAAACGATTAATATGTAGAATCAAAACAAGTGATTGCTGAGATTCTCGCGGAAACATCCACTTTGAATTCATCATTTAAAATGTTCTTTAAATAAAGTTATATGTGAACCTTAACTAGTTAAAAACCTTCAAATTAACAAATTTGACAAATAAAAATAAATAAGAAAATTGCCAACTTTTAACAAATAAAAGTGAACGGAGAAAATACAATGTAAATCTCATCCAACTACTATATGACAAATTATTTGTAACACATTTTCAATAATAATAGAAGGAAAAGATAAATTATAACATTTGTAAATTAGTTGCAGTCTATTCAAGAATTCTACTATTCCATGTAAAAGTGCGAGTATAGATCGTAAAGTCAATCCGTTCACGAGAGGACATTATCAAGGAAAAGAATATTATTCTTCATGATTTATTTAAATTATTTGTTCTATTTTATATCTCTTTATTATTAAATTCTCACATATTAATTTTTTCTTTAAAAAAAACCTAGAAGTACATATAATAAAAAGTGAAACTTTAAGGAAAAAATTGATACACCTAATAATATTTTATAAATGAGGGAAAAAGATATAATAGAGGGAGACACACAATTGCAAATGTATTATTTTTTTTCTTACTTTAGATATTTTAAAAAGGTCCACTTATCTTAATGAAATAACTCATGTAATTATATAATTTTAACTCATAATTATTAAAAAATATAATTAAATTTTAAATGATGATGGGTTTCGCCAACACTTGGTGAAACTTGAAATGGAGCTGTGCCGACAAATGGCAAAAGGCAGAAATCCATGGGACTTCCACCTCTTGCTGATAGAAGTCTACATGTTTTGTCAACATTATGGGTGTTTATTATTTAGTACAATCTGAAAAATCAAACTAAATCGGACCGTAATATACATTTTGGTTTGGTTTTTTTATTTTTCGATTCGGTTTGGTATGATTTTTTGAGTTAGAATTAAATTAGGTTTGATTTTTTATTTTTATTCTCAAATTGAAAACTGAATTGAAAAATCAAATTATTTTAAAAAATTATATATGAATATATTTTGGTAATGCGTTCTTTAATAAAAATTAATTTTTAAATAAAGTTATCTAAATAACGTATTACCGAAATACGTTCTTTTCTATTTTTTAAATTTTGGTTCGATTTTTTTAAAAAATTTAATTCGATTGGATTTTATAATTTTCAAAAAAATTGAACAAAAAATTAAATTATCTTACTGAAATCGAATCGAATAACTAAATGAACACTATAGTCTCCATAGAAGAGAAAAAGAGAAAAAGGCAAAAATAATAATGAATTATAATAGTACAATTTGCAAAAGCAATGATAAAGCTAGCGGAGATTTCTTCTCTTGGTCAAAAGGACACAGACACTAAACCCTTAAAAGTATGCTGGGCTTTGGATCAGATCTAGCAACGCTCCGGCGGCAAATTTAACTGCAGAGTTTACAAGGACAAAAAGGCTGCTTGGGCCCAAGCTGTTGAGGCAAAACATTGTACCTACCAAGGTAGAGAGTTCGTTCACCCAAAACCTGGTAGTGGTTCCATCAATAAGAAAATGCTGAAGCCCGCCCTTCCTACTGATGAAAAGGGGCTCCGCTGAATATTAATCTCTGGACCGATAATTGGATTGGTCTTGGACCCCTTCGGGCTTTCCTCATTGGACCTAATAATGCGCAACAAGAAAAAATTCAAGTCAGTGTCAATCATTGGTCCAGTGTCCGAATGGAACCTCTCAACGCAAACCTTTTCATTACCTGATGAGTGATGCCATTAAAGTTAGTAACCGTGAGGATTCCTTCCATTGGAAGTTGGAACTCCAGTAGTGACAGCTCTTTCTCTGCTAAGTCCGCACAGAATTTTGCTAGGATGGAGACCAATGATGTTGATGATACCCCACGGTCGGTTCCAGTACTATATGTCTTTTTTAAAGTATGTACTGGATTTATTTATGATCATTCGATCGTGATTTAATAACTGAAATTCAAATCCTGAATAATTTTTTAGATTATTACAGTCATTGAATTAAGATCGGAATTGTTCAGATAATAATTATTTAAGACCTGAACAATTATTTAGAACAATTATTACAATAATTGAATTAAGATCGGACGATCATAAATAAATTCCGTAACAAAAAAGACATATAGTACTGCAACTAAATAGGATACCCCATCAGAGACTGGCGTTGGGTTTGGAAAACTTAAAAGTAGGTCCTAAGGTTCAGCACTTTCTCCGGCTTTGTCTCCACAATCGTTTGCCCACTAGGAATCATCTTTTGCAGAGACACATATTAACTAATGATAGGTGTCCAAATTGTGGCATTAGTTGCGAGACCGTAGACCCTGTGCTTCGTTTTTGCCCCAAAGCACACTTCTTTTGGCTTGCTTTTGATTTCCACTCCTCCTTTTCTGAGTGGCCATCTTAATCAACACTAGGGCGTGTGGACTCACTTGCACTTCCGAAACCAATCTATTTTCTGACCCACTGAAGTCGAAGCTAATCCGATCCAATTCTGCCTTTCTTGAGCCGAAGAATTCTAGGTGGCAGTGTTTAATAACTAATGGATTCATTAAACATTAGAAAGAAAAAAAAAACTGATTAGTTGCAGTACTACGTGGCAATGTTTACAAATTCAAGCGAAATTAGGTGAAATTTACAAGCATATTTTACTCTAATTTACATTTGTACTTATTAGCCTTCATTATATATAATTATATATATAGGAAGGAATCATCAAGCCATATTAATATAATATAAATTGGTTATATTTACCCAAAAGCTAATTATACATTTATCATCTTAATTAAAAACTTTTGTTTCATATTTTGATATTTATGAACTATTTTTGTACAAATATATCTGTCAAATTTTAAATATCACAAAAGAATCTAATTAAAAAAATTATATTGTAAACACGTATCACATTTTTTAAAAATAATCTTATCTGTTTATTACATTTTATGCATATTTGAGTGCCCAACTCAAATCATCCTAGTCAAAAGTCAATCAAACTCATACCACATCAAATACACTTCAATTGAGCATATAGTTCAAATCCTCCAAAGTTAACTCCAAACAAAAAATTACCCATGAAAATAGTGCCACATGTGTACAACGTCACCCTTCTTGTTGAATTTCATTGCGAAATCAAAAATTTGACAAATGTAGCTGAACAAAAATAGTTTATATAAATCAAAAGATAAAATAAATATTTTTGTAAAAAAGAGAAAAACATAAATATTTTTTAGATATATAACCACTTTCTTTTAGATCTTTTCGTGTTTTAGACATTTATTTCGTTGTTCTCAATGTCTTTCATTATTGGAGCACTAACAACTTTACTCCTCGAAAGAAACAAGAAAGTTTTGACAACTAACCTGCATATTACGTTCTAAGGATGCTTCGTAAATTTTTACGGATGAGATTAGAATTTACACTATCAAACTATGTCTAGACTTGTCCTTTTATATAGATAAACGGGTCAGCCTGTGAGTTACGACCCGTTATGATAGTACTGCTCATAACACATGAAGACGTGATTCACTTATTGAAAATTTAACAAATGTAATTAATGAAAATAATTTATACAAATTAAAAGATAAAATAAATATTTATAAAAAAGAGAAAAACATGAATAGCTTTTAAATATATAACCACTTTCTTTTAGTCTAATTAGTATCTTTTCTTTTTTTAGACATTTATTTCGCGATTCTTAATGTTATCCATTAATGGAGCACTAACAACTTTCCTCAAAGAAACAAGAAAGTTTTGATACCTAACCCACATATTATGTCCTAAGATGCTTTGTACAAATTTTACGGATGAGATTAGAATTTACACTATCAAAAGGTTTAGAATCTTTTTTTTATATAAATAATTTCCACAAATTTGAAGAAAAATTAGTCAGCATGGATTATGTGGATGATATTGATAAAAATTGTTGTGCCTGAGTGTTATTTGGGTTTCCACCAGAAATTTTGTGTTAAAATTCCAACTGTAACATAGGTTTTTTCTTTTTGATTTTTTTGGGAAAAAATATTTGCTCTTCCGATTTTTAGTGATAAAAAGATTCAGGCCGTCTAATGCGAAAAGGGAAAAGAATGCACGTTAATTATAGAAGTAAATGCTTACCATTGATTTATATTTTCACCGTCATGGATATATGAATAAAAATAAAGAATAAAATTAAAAATTAAATAAAAGAAAAGATATGTGAATACGCATTATTTATAAGTCAACTGACCCTTCATTATTGTTTCTAGAATTCTCACACGGAATCAGTCCACCAATGTGAAACAGAAGAAAATAATTACAATAATAAAATAATAAAATGAACACAAAGTGCAAGAAATAATTATATATAGTATTTCTCTTTGACCATTTGATTTGGTGCACTGTTTACAACCCTATGCAAGCGTGAACATAAAATTGTAATGTGGATTGAAAAGTTTGCAAAGAAAAGGATTAAAAATCAAAGAAATAAGCCACCGGGGCACAGACGAGGTGGTTAAACAATGAAGGATACTCTCGCTGTCAGTGGTAGGGTGAGGATTCGACTCATACTACTTTTTATACATAACAGAAAAAAAAGGAAGAAGAGAAAGACAAAAGGATTAATTCTCCAAGCAAAATCAAAGTTAAAGAACCTCTAAATAAAACAAGGAAAGTATTACAAAAGGATTGTGGATGGAACATATCATTTGTCCTATCAGAATCAAAGACTAATGCTACAAAATTGTATCCTAAACAACAGTTGGTCATCTATCGTTCCATGATCTCCTTCTTTAACTAATCTAAGAGAACGCATAATATAGGTCTTTGCTGCAATGATTTTGAAACAATAAATGCTAAAAAAGCATAAATGATAAATTTATTTAAGTTATAACAGGCGATCGCAATTCATTGGAACAATGATTTACATAATATTATAAACTGTAAGTAGGAAAAAAATAAGTCTCTAAATTACCATAATTGCAGTATGAACCACAATTACCTCTGAAGCAAGCCATGACAATGTCGCAGATTACTAGTAAATAGGATTGAAATCTTGAAACGCGTCCTATATCAAGTACCATTTCTTCTGAGGATTTGATTAATCAACTAAATTGGCATAAAATAGGAATATTTCTAAAGATAATTACAATGGTCTTGAAAATTTTCACTTTCTGTATTAAACAGTAACTTGAACTTTTGGTTTACTCCAATAAAATCATTGAGATTCCAAATCTTTAGAAGATTGCAATAGTAGCATTGAACTACAGTAAGTAATCAATCCGTACATGCAGGATGGGAAGTTTCATAGACGTATTTATGAGTTTAGAAATACTATGCTTTTCCATTTGTGGTAGGATTGGAAAATAAGCAATCTATTGTTGGCCTTCTTGGAAGTTTGGCGCTCAAAATTGAACCACCTAAAAGCACAAGCTTCCTTAGAAGATTTGAGTCATGCTACTAAGGCCTGTAACTTCACTTCAAGATACAAAACTTGAGAAAGCATGTTAAAAGAGAAATTCAAGATGCAACCATTTCCTTGTCAATGGTTCTTATTCAAGAAGTGAAGAATGACCAAGTCCGTGCATCCTTGCTGTGTTATTTTAATCAGCCTTGATTCCTTTTTTTTTCCTTTTAGTGATAAGCTCCAACTTTTTATTTCTTTTTTCATAGATGTTGTAAAATAAAAGAGCAACACTTAATATGAAAATATAAAATATAGATGAAAAATGTGATCAATATAAAATAGACAAAGATTATAAGAAAGAGGACAACTATTCGAGGCTCGTGTTCAACATGATCTCTTTAAAACAGATTTGCCCCCTCCGGTTATGTGCTCAAGGTTGAACAGGACGTCTGTCTGCCAGGATATAATGGAAACGGTGAAGTAATAAGCACAAACTCTTCACCCCGACGAACTTGAACAAACTAATCAAGAACATTAAGGAAAATATGCTTATGAAGATAGGTAAAAAGAGGAGGTTGTTCTTCTTAGTCATTCATAAAACAGAATAGAAGACACCTATTTATAGACTAGTTAAAGTGGTAGGAACATGAATTTGGCATTAAACAATAGCAGAATTCTAATTAAAAATCTTCTAATAATTATTAGAATTCTTTGCAACTATCCATCATACATGTATTCAAGTTACATGTATCTATGTAGATATTCATCTAAACACAATGAATATCTAGATATCTATGTATAACAAATCCAAATGAATGAATTTGTATTATCCAAGATACATCTAATTGTTGCCATTTAAAGTGAGTACATCTCCCACTTATACATCATTATTAGGTGATGCATTGAAACTAATTTCTCATCCACCCATTCATGCCAATATCCAACAATCCCCAACATGAATGAATTTTTTTTTTATTATTTTGACTCAACATAGTTTTTCATAATAATTGAATCCTGCATTGGATAGGTAAGTGTTACCCTTTGAATATTCCATTGTGAGGTATATGGACTTTACTAGCTGTCCAGACATGATGTCTTTGAACTGTCCTATTTTCTTTTGTGTAAAAGAAACATATACTTCACACAGAAATCAAAATCTAGGTTGTTCAGTTCTCATGATTATGTTCATTTAGCCCGTGAACATCAACTTGGTTTAGTGAGCGTTTCTCAAGAATTGAGCCCAACACAAATCTCTTTTGAAGTGGCCATGCTTCTCTCTCACATAGGTAATTTACTTAAATCTCAAGTTAAATAATTACTTATTTAAGAATTATTAAAGCAAAACATTGCTATCGTTATCACTCTTATTTAAGAATTATTAAAGCAAAACATTGCTATCGTTATCACTCCATCATCAATGTTTCAATAAACGAATAGGTTGAGGTTATCCCTACAGTAACTACATTAAGTTTGATAACTAGTTTATCCCATTGAACCTAGATCTTGGGATCTACAGTCAACTAGGTCAGGTTTCCTTTATCAAGCTTATTCTTTCACGGGCTTTAAACTCATTCCCTTTGTCAGCTTTTCAACTAACTCTCTATTTAACCCTTTGGTTAATGAATCTGCAATATTATATTTTGACTTGTCAATAGCAATAAGTCCAGTTGCTTAATGGTATTGTGTCTCCGACGTATGTGTCTAGACTTACCATTATATATATTACTTTGTGATCCGCCAACTACTGATTGACTATCACAATAAATAAAAATTGGTGGTACAAGCCATTCCCATTTGGGTATGTCTTCTAAAAATTGGCATAGCCATTCAGCTTCTTCTCCACATTTATCGAAAGCTATAAATTTAGATTCAATTGTGGATCTAGAAATAGTTATTTGTTTTGAAGACTTCCAAGGCACAGCAACACTAGCTAACGTAAACACGTATACACTAGTTGAGTTTGAGCCTTTTACATGGTTATCCAACTAGTATCTAAATATCCTTTAGGTACAACTAGATATCAAGTATAGTGAAGTTCATAATTTCGAGTATACCATGGATATCTAAGTACTCTTGTTAGTGCTTTCCAATGATATGTACTTGGATTATTTATATATCTGCTGAGTTCACTGACCACAAAAGCAATGTCTGGTCTAGTACAACTCATTAAATACATTAGACTTCTAATAACTCTTCAGTATTCCACTTGAGAAATACTCTCCTCTATTTTTAGATAAACGAAGACTATGTCTAATGGTGTTCTGGCATAGCCAGAATCATTCTTGTTAAACTTCTCAAGAATTTTTTCCACGTAATGAGACTGGCTCAAAATAAAACCATCGGACGCTCTTATGATTTTAATTCCTAAAATCACATTTGCAAGTCCCATGTCCTTCATGTCAAATTTTGTATTCAACATGTTCTTGGTTGATTTTAGCATTTGGTCATCACTACCAACAAAGCATGTCATCCATATAAAGACATAAAATAACGTACCCATTTTCCATCTTATTTGTATAAACACACTTATCGCACTCATTTATTTTAAAACTATTGGTAATTATTGCATGTCAATTTTTTGTGCCATTTCTTCGGTGCTTGTTTTAAACCACACAATGATTCAACCGATTTACAAACTTTTTTTTCTTTTCTAGGGACCATGAATCCCTCAAGTTGTACCATATAGATTTCTTCATCTAAATCTCCATTTAAGAAAGTTGTTTTCACATCCATTTAAAGTATCTCTAAATCTCTTAATGTTGCAATTGCGAGAATCATTCGAATAGAATTTATTCTTGTCACAGGAGACTAAGTATCAAAATAATTTAAGCCTTCCCATTGCTTGTAACATTTTATTACAAGCCTAGCTTCATACTTATGAATTAATACATCAGGCTTCAATTTCCTTTTAAATCCATTTGGACCCTAAATGTTTACAACCAGGAGGAAGATTCACTAACTCCCAAGTGTGATTCTGTAAAATATAATCAACTTTTCTTTTAAAGGTTTCTTTCTAGAAAGAACCTTCAGAGGAATTTATAGCCTCTGAAATGTGTTAGTGGTCCCCTTTCTAACAAATAAGTTAGAAAATCATCTCCAAAGGATTTTTCCATCCTTGCTCTTTTGTTACATCTTGGTTCAAATTCATAATTTGAATCAAGATTTCAATTCATGCTCTCCTTGATTTATAGTTTCAAATGTTAGCTTACACAAACTTACTCCACTATTGGATTTACAAGGGAATATATTTTCAAAAAATGATGCATTACTTGATTCCATTATTGTGCTCTTATGTATTTCTGAAATTTTTGAATCACGCACAAGAAACCGAAAAGCACTACTATTATGGGCATAGCCAATAAAGATACAATCCATAGTTTTAGGATCTATCTTTATTCTTTTTGGTGTTGGAACAACCACCTTAGCAAGACATCCTCACACTTGCAAGTATTTATAGGACAATCTCCTTCATTTCCATAACTCATAAGGAGATTTATCTTTATTTTTTGGGGTATCCTACTCAACATGTAATTACTTGATAAAATAGCCTCACCCCACATATTTTGTGGTAATCCTGAACTAAGTAGCATTGCATTCATCATTTCTTTTAAAGTGAAATTTTTACATAAAGCAACTCCATTTGATTGAGGAGGATAAGGTGGAGTTAGTTCATGTATAATTCCATGTTATGCAGATAAATCATCTATTGGTGTTTCATATTCTCCATGCCTATCACTTCTCAGCCTTTTAATTCTCTTGTTAAGTTGATTTCAACTTCAGTTGTGTGGAGAATAAACTTCTCTAAAGCTTCATCATTGTTTTTTAGCAAATACACATAATAGTATTTTGTGCTATCATAAAAAAGTAATGAAATACATATTACCACCTCTTGTTTGAACGAATTTTAAATCACAAACATCACTACGAATCAATTCAAGAGGTTTGGTATTTCTTTCAATTGTTTGGAAAGTTGACTTTGTTAATTTTGCCTCAACACAAATTTCACATTTTTGTTTCAAATCAATTTGGAATGAGAAAATGTGATTCAAGTTAATTAACATACGTATTATATCATAATTAACGTGACCTAGTCTACCATGCCATACATCGGAAGACTCAAGCAAATAAGTAGAAGACTTATTTCCTTTATTGATCATAGTCATTACATTTAACTTGAACAATCAATCATTGGTTGCATTTCATTCTCCTATAGTCATTCCAGACTTTGACAACATAACTTTGTCAGACTCAAATACTATGTGAAATCCATGCTTGTTCAGTAGTGATCCAAACTCTAGATTTTGACATACTTCTGACACATACAACACATCATTAAGGTTTGTGAATTTCCAATTAGATCTCTCTAATTACCAAGAAAATGTTTAGGTTTCTATCTCTAGTCACCTAAATCATCCCCATTGTTTGTGTATGGTCTATTTCACCCTTCCTTTCTCAATTCCAAGTGAAAAATTCTAGATTTTGAATCAATTATCAATCACTTTCCTTTCTCAATTCCATGTACCAAAATTTCAGATTATACATCAATTATCCACCAAATCAATCCAACCATTCAAACCCACAAACAATCCAAAAGAAATTTGAATTCAATCAACCAAGGAAACCAATTCATTCACATAGATAAAATCTAGGGTTCATACCCATCCAAGTATTCAAAAGCTTAGCTCATCAACATATTACAATTTAAAGAACATAAAGCAACAAAAAAAGAGGAAGAATTGCTCATTTTCATGGTAGAAATCTCCTCTTCTTCAAGACTGAAATTTGTCACTGTATCATGGAGAAAATTGCAGTTTTTGTCTTGAATCTTCAAGGTGGATGTCCTCCTTCTTCAAGAATTCAATTTTCTCTCTTGATTTCTCTTGCAAAGATGAAGATTTGAGATGAGGATTTTGTGTATTTCTTGGTGTTTTTAAAGCCTATCTCTCTACCCTAGCCGTCTGCCTTTTCTTGCCTAATTGGGTATATATATCCTGTCCAAAAGAGAGAGAAAAGTAGCAGAAAACCCACTTCAGATCGGCACAAATGGCACCACTTGGATTAGACCAAACAGCACCGCTTGCTCCCAGTTTTGGTGCAAGCTTCTGCTGCGTGACTGTGACACTGTTTTGAATTCTAGGTGAATTCAGAGCATTAAATAGGCTGATCTAGGTCTTGATGTCTTCATGAAAGTTGTATATCAGGATCTTAAATTTCCATACAGATTTGAATCTTCTCAATTGGACATATAGAACGCAGGATATGATCGTTCTACCAAAATGTATTGAAACTGGAACACAATGCAGGATAGTTGACTTTGAAGCATAAGAAGGGCAGACAAATGAACAGGTATTTCCATAAATTTTACCATTATAAAAACTTCAGAATGTCCTATATAATTTTCTAGAAGACCACTTTTGCATTTGAAATCTTCATGTAGTTCAAAATCCCACCGGAACTTTCTCTACCAGGCAGTTTTTCCTCTGCAATTCTCTGTTTTTATTCATTGTGTAAAATTTCCTTATTTGCTTCATTTAATTCCAAATCTTCAATAATCTCTCCTAAAGCAAATAAGAGATAAAAGGAAGTATAAATGGTGATTAAAATACCAAAATTTAACAGAAATTTAAGTTCAAAATGATCATTATATGAAGCACAAATATAGAATATCATGTTACAACCAAAGTTGTAAGATCCATCCTTTATACACTACTATCCCCATTCCCTCCATTATTTTAGAGACCATGGAGATCATGGGAAGTAGGTTATATAAATTATATATGAGTCTACTAATGACCTATGATGAGAAGGTTCACTTCAAACTCTATAAATAGAATTATATAGACTAGCTTGTTAGAAGATGTATGGTGAAAAACTCTCAATAAAATTTTAGTTTCTACATTTCTTATGTTCTATCTTTCTCTATTTTCTCTTTACTATAATTCAAATTCTTCTTCGTTATCATTTTATAGTTAGATTTTTTATTTATTACGACCAATTTTTACAACACATTATCAACACAAAAGCACGAGACCCATTTGTTGAATCTTTGAAGTTTAAATGAAGGCAAGAAACACATGACTTTCCCACAGAATTTTTGAGTTTTATAATCGAGGAAGAAAGGTGCTTCTCGTACTTAGCTTTCAATTTTCATAGCAAACCTTAAAACTTAAATCTTTAACTTATTGAAAAGAAATCATTTGTCTATATACATGATGCTAAGATCCATCTAGATGTAGTGGGTCTTGGAAAAACTATTTAAGAAATATCAAAGCATCAAAGCCACTTGATTACTAACAAATTGTTTTAAAAATATACAATCACTAAAATATGATTGTTATATAAATGCTAGTTATGATTTATTATAAGTGTGGCTATAAATAAGTCTATTAGTATATAAAATTTTATTATGCTTAGAATTTCTCCTGCATCAAAGTTGTAAGGAGAAATATACTGGTGATGTGATATAGAAAATATTTTTCCTTTCTCATACCTTGAACATGCTCCTATAGTAGCAATATCAAGAAGAAAGCTTTTCAGAAGTATTTTGAATTTATATCTTTCAAGAATAAATTTGATAAAACATTTTGATGCCCGACTAACTGATTTTATGTCATTCTTTAAAGTGAATGTCATTAGGATATATAATTTATTTGTGAAAGAATTTTGATTATGGCCATAATTATAGTAGAATTGCACTTTTTTATTATATTGTGAGAATGACTCATTCAATTTTCAATGTATAGATATTCACCAGAAGTAAAAAAATAATGAGACGTGAAAAGAAGAAGTAATAATTTTAACATATTACAGAGACGATATAAGAGGATTTTTGTCACGTATATGTATTATGTCAAACATTTTGTGAATATCTATTAAGTGTTGATTTAAAAGGAAAGAAAAATATTGCTTTACTTCCCTAAATTATACTAATGATAATAATGATGTTTGTATCGATGATATGGATATGGCACATGTATGTATAGCCAATTCTTTTGAATATCTAGAGAGCGTTTTTTAAGTATTATGAATATTGATAAAATTTTTCTAAACTATTGAATTATTTATTTTCTATTTTCTATCAATTTGTGATTATTATTGAAAATTTTTCATGCTATATATGTATATTCTAGTACTTTTATATTATTTAGTTTATTCTGGTTCAAGAATAGTGAAGCTACAATTTTTCTAAGCAATATTGGTAGTTTATTTGTACAAATTTAAAATATATGTCCAAAGTATAATGGTTGTATGAAATTCTTGAAGAATTAATTAATTAAGAACTCTAGAAGAGTTAATTGATTAAAAGTTCTAAAAGAGCTACCAAATCATCACCATAATGGTCAATTTTATAATGCATCATTCTCCATATATTCATGACTGTGATGTATTAGCACTTATTTCGTATTTTGTCGATGTATTATAAGTTTTTCTCATAGTAGTTGGTTTGTGGTCGGAAACTAAATATTTCCAATCTACGATTTAGAAATGTACTATGTATATTGCTCCACTATAAGGTAATAAGATGAGTCATCAAAGAGATTATCTAAATATTAGGATTAAATCTCAAAAGGAAGATTTTTATTTTACTAATTTTTAATATGTTGTTGCAACATAAAAAGCAGAAAACATGAGGCTAGATAAAGATATTAGTTTGTGTCTCATCTTGATCTTCTATTTTGATCCTCATATAAAATACCTTGAACTAAAAGTTCAAAAGATAATTTATATGTACAGGTATATTAACTTACCAATATCGAGAGAAAAATGCTCCTATTATATTTGATATCCCTGAAAGAAAATATACCACTGCCAATAATTTTGAGACACAATTAGAATATGCTAGATAAGTTAGTTCCAAAGTTATAAATTCCTCACATTATGAAAGGAGTAGATACTTAAGATATTCAAATATTTTAAGTTGATGAGATGTAAATTCTAGCATAATTTTTTTCCAAACATAACTGATATATTATTTTCTGAAGAAATTCAGGTACTTGAAAACTATGACAACGATGAAATCTCAACATGATTGGAAACTACTAGAACCGCATAAGTGTATGACATCAACGATATTAATACACATAATATATTGATTTAGAATGATAATTTTCAAATCGAAGTCTGCAGACTCAAAATGATAATGTTCGATATGAAAATATAAAAATTTTGAACTAGTCACAAGTAAATTTTAAAAATATATGTGTTCCCAGTAGGAATATACACCTGAAGTCTAATTCTAAAGAGATAGTAATAAATATTTACTTATAAAATACGAACTATAAAAGTAAATATTTGTCATAATTTATGGCATATGATTCTTCGTAAGTCTGGCACTAATTACGAAGCAATATATTTTCTAGCGATGGATATAATAGTACAAGATAACACTTAATATGTATCTATCTTTATTATCATTTGATAGTAGTTCTTATATTTAACGTCCCTAATTGATTCGATATGCATGGAGCATATAAGTGGACTGTCATTATAGAATATAATGAGATTGTCTTTGTGAATTCTTATTGAAAGAATATTTAAGTATGTCCATGTATGAGTAAATCTATACGTAGCTATACTTGCTATATGTGTTTCTCTGTCAGAAGATATCCTTATTGCATAATTTATTGATTGAAATGATGTTCTTCACATTAGGAAAGAATATAATCAATCGAAAAAAGTATATCATTTATTATTTTCATTATCTTGATTTATACACAAGCAATAATAAACTGAAAATTTAAAATATTGTTTATTTGTATAAAATTACAAATCGATTGTTTGACTGACTTCTATAGAGTTAGTCAATATAATATTCTAGTTATAGATATTTCTATTTGGATAGATATTCCAATAGAACAATTATATGAATTCTATGGCCATTTAATTTTGATACATGCTTGAAGCATAATTAATCTCTTAATTTTGAAAATAAAATCCTCAACAGAGAAGAGGATTTGATGATCAATATATTCTTCTTGAAGAATTTAGAAAAGTAACTATTGTGATCAAAGTTTAAAAAAATCAACATTTTGTTTTGATTGAACATCCTGATTCATATGGACATAGCACATCAATGGTTATGGGGTTATTATACGTGATAAAGATCATTCATATCTATCAAATGATATTGAAGAAATCTTTTGTCCTGAAATAACATAACTCTGTAATTTAGTACATGAATACACTTATGTACATGCAAGTAGATATCTATTCTAGTTTTTCTCTACCTAATAAATTTTGAAATGGCATTAAGCTTGCCATTTGATATCTCTTTGAGATAGTTTATCTCAAATATTGATAAAATTCAACTCCTATTGAGATGGATATATAAGGCATAAGTAACTTGTATAATCCACACAAACCAAGTCATTTATAGATATATGTTGATTATAACAACTCCGTCTTCGATTCATGTTAAAGAAATAGAAATTAATGAAACTGGTTGAGAATATGTGTGATTATGATTAATTCATTATTATATTTGAGAAAACATATACACTCTAAGAAGAAATTTCAACTTTATTTTTGGATGATAATAATATTTAGAATATATCAAAGTAGATACGATAAAATTTATTTTCATGAGATTATTTTTACTATGAACTCTAGAAGAAATCTGATATTTATGTGCAATAAATTTAACAATTTGATGCTTTGACAAATCTATTCATTAGAATCTTATCAATAGTAATATTTAATTGAAAAGTATCAATTAAGAAATCTCAAAAGATTATCTAATGAGGAGGAGCAATAATGATATAAAGATATTGTACTCTTTTTCCTGCACTATAATTTTTTCCATTACATTTTTATCTAATAAGGTTTTAACGAGGCGTATTCTTTATGTAATGGACATCCAAGGGAGAGTCTTATAAATATATCAAATATGTGGATATCCAAGTATTAATCCACGTTTAAGGTTATAAAATATGAAAAGTTAGGGGTTACAATTAAAGTTGTAACATCTTTCCTTTATACACTGCTATCCACATTATCTCTATTATCTTAGAGAATATGGAGATTATAGGAAGTAAGTTATGTAAGTTATAGATGAGTTTACTAATGACCTATGATGAGAAGGGTTACATCCAATTCTATAAATAAGACTATATAGAGTAGTTTGTTAGATGATGTATAACGAAAAAATTCTTAATAAAATTTTAATTTTTACATTTCTTTTATTCTCTATTTCTTTCTTTACTATAATTTAAAGTTTTTTATTATTATTTTATAATTAATTTTTGTATCTATTACAACTAAATCAAATTCTTATTTTTACAGCGCAAGGGGGAAATAATAATTTTCAGGGCAAAGAAAAGGGGGAAAAAAGAAAAGGAATAAAGACGGAAGAAGTTGACCGTAACAAAGAAAAGAAAAGGAAAAAGACAAGAACAGGAGTGAGAATTGTTGACTCGTGCGCGTTACACAGGTCTACCTCTTCTAAGTTTCGTACTGTCTCCTTGAACGGTTGAGATATTTTGAGAAGACATCGGACGGGTGTAATGAAAAGTTAGCCATGGTGGCAAATTATCACTATTTCTGTACTATATATGCGTCCGTATGAAAAAGATTCGTCTTATGTGCGCTTTAACTGGCAATCAAGAGAAAAGATTTCAACGTAAAATCTTTACTCTCCTCTTCTTCTACCATCACCAAAATCATTCTTCACAAATTTATATAAAATCATCTTCCTCGTTCCTCCAAATCTTTTGGTCTCCCATTTGCCAAAAAGTCATCCTTCCAGATTTCATTTACAAAATTCGATCTTGAAACCCAACATCTTCAAATTCATCACAAAAAAAAAAAAAAAGCCAACATGTTCCCTTGTTGGCTTGATATAGATGATTCAGAAGATGTAATAAAAATGGTTTCTGGATGGACTGATGCTTTCGAAGATTGTCTCTTTTGTTGGGTTGATATAGATGATATCTGGACTGCCGCTTTCAATGATCAAATTCAGACCATGCAAAATGAGCTATCATTCCTCAAAATATTCACCCTCTGCTGGGAGAACGGGGCGCGTGCAGCTATGGTTGAAGCGCCTTCTGCAATTAAAGCAATAGAAGTAATGTCTTCCCTTGCCGGCATAGCCCATGATATTGATGACATATTCATGAAGTGCTGTGATGTTGAATGCGAGGATACTGAAACTTTGATCCTTCAGGCTTCCGATATGTTTCTGGAAAAGCTTCAGTACTATAAGCCAGTTCTTAAAGAGATCTTACTTGAATGGTCAGATCTTTCGCTGGAAAGCAAATGCTTCAGCAAACATCACTTGAAGGACCTCCTAGCCAAGGCCGTCCAGAATCTGAAGGATCTTCTGGTTCTAAAACCTGATATGATTGCCCCAGTCAAAAAGCAAATTGGAGCTGTTGAAAAGAGGTTAGAGTGCGTTTCTGCAATTTTTCACTTTGCTTCAAGAGATGAACATGTTGATCAATTGAACAGTTTCTTCAACCATATTCAAGATTGGGCTAACAGTGCAGCAGCTGTACCATTTCTCTATTGGGTTGACGAAACAGATGAAAGAGTGAATGCTATGGTTTCTACTCTGATGCAGAAATTCAAGCCTTGCACTTTGGAACTTGCAGAGTTGTACCTTGGAGCCTTGAAGGCCTTAAAGCCATCCAAAGGACCTGATTTCTCTCTCAGGCACATAGCTGTTGCACGTTTTGTTGAAATACTCCAGGAGGATCTTGTCGTTCCTACTGATGATGGTTTTGAAATACTTCAAGATGTGCTTTTATTTTTCATATCATTTTTTTTAAATCCCCCGCGGGAGCATGCTGAAATTGGGAAGTTAATTTCGAAACAGAGCAGCCTTTGTGTCAATAAGGCTGCATCTTTGATTTGCTCACTCTTTGCAAGCAATTCGAAAGAGGACATCGCCAAGGGAAGCAAAACTTTTTTTCATGAGTTACTAGAGAAGATGAATCAAGCCCAGGCTGAGATCAGAGAACTTCACCTTGAGATACCAGCTCCATCAAGGAATATTTTCCCCAGGACGAACATACAAGGATTCTTGGAAATTTTCTTCCGAAATCTAAACGAAAAGGGGAACGATGATGCAGCCTTGACCACTTATAGAAGACATGAACTTATGACTCTCCAGAAGGAGCTACTGGCTCTTAAGCCCTTGATCATGAGGCTATTTCATCTGCATAATGAGACTGAGGAACTTAAAGATCTTCAGATGCGAATAAGCAGAATGGCATACTTCATCGACTATGTCATGGATTCCTTTTTGCTTCATGATCCTACTGATTATTGGCATAGTGTAATCTGCCTTTCATATGTCGCAGGAGAAATCCAGTTCATTAAGAATGAGCTCGGTAAGTCCAAAAATACTGAGAATTCTGGTGGCATACAGCTCCCTGCTCAGGTTAAGAACACCACAACAGAAGACGTCATCGTGGGTTTAGAAAATGAGGCAGAGAGAGTTATTAATTACCTCACAGGAGGATTGCCTCAACTCAACATTGTTGCAATTGTTGGCATGCCAGGTCAAGGTAAGACAACTCTCGCCAAGAAGCTTTATCGTGATGATCGCGTTCTGCTTCGTTTTCAGAAATACGCATGGTGCTGCATATCTCAAGCATATCAAATTGAAAACATATTGATTAGCATTTTAAAAGATGTCAATCCAACTCTAGAAGAAGATGATATCGTCAATAAAACTCATGAAGAATTAGCTGAAATGCTGTATAGATGTTTGAAAGGAAGACCTTACCTCATAGTGCTAGATGATATCTGGGATGTTGGGCCCTGGAAGGAGTTAAAAGCGTCATTTCCAGACGACAAGAATGGGAGCAGAATTCTGTTTACCAGCAGAATTCATACAGTGGCATTGGAAGCTAATCCTGATTGCAGTCTTCATGAGCTTCATCCACTCTCACCTAAGGATAGCTTCGAGTTACTACGACAAAAGCTATCTTACAGAGAAAGTTTTCCTCTAAATTTGCTCAAAATTGGAAGGCAGATTGCAGAATATTGCAAAGGGCTACCTCTAGCCATTGTAGTTATTGCAGGATTACTTGCAAAAGCAGACGGCATTCCGGCTTTCTGGGAACAAATTGCTAGAAGTCTAAAGTCACTGGTTGCTAGGGAAGGGTGCATGAATGTTCTGGAGCTAAGTTACCGACATTTACCAGATTATTTGAAACCTTGTTTTCTATATCTTGCAGCATTTAAAGAGGATGAGCCAATTCTTGCCAAGAAGTTGACCAGGTATTGGATCGCGGAGGGTTTCATACCGAAACATGAGAACAAAAGCTTGGAGGATGTAGCAAATGAGTACCTGAAGGATTTGGCTGGTAGAAGCCTATTATCTGTAGCGAAAAGAAGTTCCAGATTTGGGATCAAGAAATGTGTTGTTCATGATTTGGTGCGAGAGTTATGTTTGGAAAAAGGTAAGGAAGAGAACTTTTTACTGGTGCCAAATATTTCTGACAGTCATTGCTTTGACACAATGCACCAGTCATATCGGCTATGCTTTCACACGCGATGTTGGCCATCGTTTGAGCCAGAATCTACAGCACCAATTGCCCGCACTTTAATCTTTTCTGAGCGGTTGAAGCATCGTTGTGGCCCTCTCTTCTTTCTCTGGTTCAAAGTCCTGCGTGTCTTGGACTTGCTCTGCATCAACATAGAATCTGACATTGATGGCATTGTTCAACTAGTTCATCTGCGATATTTGGCACTTTCGGGTACATTTTTCGTCCCATCAGCAATGGTCAATCTTTCGAAATTGGAATTTCTCATGTTGAATGCCGAAGGTTCTGATGAATTCCCTAAAACTATATGGAATATGAGAAATTTGCGACATTTATATCTAATTAACAGTGGAGTTAAATATATGCATGTTTTGATTGGCGAGTCTTCTCCGTTAGATCATTTGGAGACTTTTTCATCATTGTATTGCTCTTGGGACCTGGAGGAGTTCAAATGGCTGTTGAGAAGAATACCAAATGTTCGTAAATTGAAAATTTTTTTGGAGTTCCCTGTACGGTTATCAGAGTTTTTGAATAAACTTGAATCGCTACATTTGTCGATCCGTTCAACGCTCTCTTTTGTTGAATTTGAGCTGCCATCCACTCTTAGGAAATTGACAATGGAAGGAGCTTCTCTACCGGCAAATACGATCGCTGCAATTGGCAAGCTGCCTAATCTTGAGGTTCTCAAGTTAAAAGTTTCCAATTTTGATGACCAAAGATGGGATGTGGAAGACGATGAATTTTTTAACCTAAAATACCTGAAGTTGACCAGATCATATATTGAAGAATGGAACGTCTCCACAGATGCCTTTCCCCAACTTCAACAACTTATCCTGAAGAGTTGCTATCGTCTTGCCGAGGTTCCCTGTAGATTCGGAGTGCTTCCTACCATGAAAGTGATGAAGGTTTCTTGTTGCCGTGAACTTATTGCTTCTGTCCGCGAGATCATTGCAGAACAACAAGATCTCGGAGATTTTGGTCTTCAAATCACAACAGATTTTCCAGTTGAAGAATAGGTGTCCATTCTTCTTCACTTGAATGTAAATTTGTTTCACTTAATTTGCTTTTATACAGTCATGAACAGTGCCATTGAAATAGTGCTGAATGAAATTTGAATGCTTCATTTTGTAATTTCCTCATAGAACTATATGAAGATCATTGACAATCTTAACCGTATTTGCGTTATAGGCTAATCATTGCAAGAAGACCAGAAGTTCAATTAATAATATCTGATACTATTATGAAATGGAAGGTCATAATTAATAACTGTCTTTAATATTGCAATTTTTCTTATAAACTCAAGAGTCATATTCACTCACTTGAACATTATTAAATTAGAGTTCTTTTCTAAGGTGGTGTTAGTCCAAAAAACATTTCGATCCTAGTGAAATATACCTATGGTTATATGGCTGTAGTATAATACATTATATGGCTACTAGCCTACTAGCAGTGTGAAAGAGAAGAAAATAATTACAATAATAAAATAATTAAATGGACACAAAGTTCAAGAAATAAATATATATAATGTTTCCCCTGAATGTGGAACGATCAAGGAAACATGCAATGATCTTTAGTTGACTTGCTGCACTGTTTAAATTCTACAGAAATGTGAACATATATTGTAAAGTAGATTGAAAAGTTTGCAACAGAAAAGACTTATAAATCAAAGAATATTATTATAAATTTGATATAGAGTTTGTTTATTAAGATAAACAAAACAATAGAAAAGTAGTCTTATTATTTCTTCACCATCAATATCTTTTCGTCCTACGGCATTATATATAGCCCATGGAGTAATTAGGGTGTCTAGTCATGTACTTATATTTTGCAACTCGATTAATTACAAATAAAGGTTATAAATAATTATTTAAAATTTTGAATAATTATTTAAATTAGTTCTTACCGTTACATTACAATTAGACAGTTAAAATTCGATCATATACATCCGGTAAAAAATAATGCAGAACCGATGCTTACTTACCCTGTAATTAGGGGAATATAGAGTGAGCGACATCACTTCATAGATAAGGACATCCACATCTAATTGGCGAGCCTTTTTGGGGAATTTATTCCGAAATAAAACGACCGTCGACCAAGTCAATGTAAAAGTGAAAAGAAAAAGAAAAGCTTTCAATAATTATACAAGTACTAATATATTATTGTTCACATCATATCACTTGATGTCATGATTAAATATATATCCAATACCTAAAACGATATGTAGGAGAAAGACAAATTAATAATTTATTTAATTAGTAAATGCATTTCGTTAATTTAATTACTACAAACCAACGAAATCAATATAAAAGTGAAAAAGAAAAAAAAAAGCTTTCACATTATTCCCATGATGTCATGACTCACCTAATGAGATGTAGTAATTAATTGATTTATTAAACAAAAGAAAGAAAGAAATAAATAAAACTGATTAGTTTCAGTACTATGCTGAAATGTTTACAGATTCAACCAAAATTAGGTGAAATATACAAGCATATTCTACTCTAATTTTGATTTGTTCTTCATACATGCATCCATACTTAGGTTTCTTAGGTTTAGAATCATTTGTTTAAATCCCATCATGTTCTCTATTCTGTTTTACAGATTCAACAAAAATTAGGTGAAGTTTACATTTGTAACAAGTAGCCTTCACTATATATAATTATATATCATCATGCCATATTAATCTAAATAGTGTCTTCTTTTTCTTTTGTTTTAGGCATTTATTCGCTGTTCTCAATGTTTTGCATTTTTGAAACACTAACAGCTTTTCTCTTCAAAGAAACAAGAAAGTTTTGATACCTGACCTGCATATTATATTCTAATTGGCGCTGTATAATTTTATGGAATAGATTAAAATTTACATAATCAAAAGGTCTAAAACCATTTGTTAGCATTTGAGTTCCCTTTGACAATCAATCAATGTTTTAATAATAATAAAACATTAAGAAGTTCTAATATTGCGTGAGTTTCTATGAGGATAAATAGAACATACATTTACATATGTTCAACATGGAAGAGTTTCGAAATTGATGATGATGATCATGACGCATAAAGCTAATTGGAAGCTTCATGAAGAAAAAACGAAAGCTTGAAAATGATATAGTGAAACTTGATTAAGAAGAAAACTTCGTGCATTACAATGAAGATGTTGATGAAGAAGAAATTTGAAGATGTAGAAGGACTTCATGAGTGTTACAATGAAGATTTATCTAAAAACTGTTCAAATTAATTTAAAGAAGAAGAAGGTGAAGGAAATGCAAGAAATAGGAGTTTCATGTGTTAGATTGAATATGATGTTGATGAAAACTCTTGCAAGAAGATGTTGAAGTCAAGAGGACTTCACAAATAATGAGGATGATTGAAGATTTTTGGATTAAAAAAGTATCATGTTTGGAAAGTTGGGTTTCAAAATAACAAATTCGGTTTGAGAATTGTATTTCGATTTGATAAATATTTTTGTAATTTAGAAATATTTTTAGACTCTACTTTTCCATGTTCAAATGTTTAGAAGTCCAAAAGTTTGATTGAATTTCAAAAATTGAGATTCGGAAGGTTGTGGATACAAAGTTATCAAAGTTACATCGACCCTTGTCCAACCTAGATCGACTGACGGTCTCAACTAGCCGCCTCATCTGAGATTTGCATAAAATACCTTCGGTCAAAGGTTCAGTTGACGATAGAAAATCTAGGTCGACCGACCCTATGATTTCATTACAAAAACTAGTCATTATTTGATCATTGAAGGACAAACTTAAGCCCTAGGGATCTTCCGCACACGTTTCATGAGACATTGAACACCATTTCTCTATATCTTTACAAGGTTTTGAAAGAGTTTTTCATTGCAAAATCTTTCTTTCTTTCATTAAATTTCTTAAATCATTATGCTTTTTTGTTGAAACATGTTTCCTTTGAATTAGAACATTTTTTTCCAATATCCAATCCATTGAGGGATTTCAATTGAGCGTAAATTGTAAGCCTCACATCTTGTTGAAATATTCTCATTCTTGTAAAGGGTTGTGTGGAAAGGAATCCCTTATGGGTGTGGCGGTTGGAACTTGGAAGGGTTACCTGGGAAAGGTGTAAATTTTTTTTTGGAAGAAAGTGGGAGCTAGACTGAGGTGGTGATCCCAAGAGGAAGAACGGTTGTAAGAAAGTATAGAACCTACTCCTTGCCTCAAAAGATTGAAGAAGTGGTCCCTGGATGTAAATAAAGGTTGCTAGAAAGTGTAAAACTATTAGGCGGTAACACTATTAAACGGGTCAGCCTGTCGCTGGTAGCCCTTAAACGATTGGAACAGGTGCTCTATAAAGCTCGTAGACTAAACGTGTTAGGTCACAGGTATAGGTATAGGCTTTTTTTTTTTAATTTTTGCGCTATATTTTTTTTATTTATTTTTTATTATATATGAACATATAAATTCATGATTAAAATAGAAAGTATCTTTAACAATCAAAAATATTTTTAAGATAAAAAATTATCATTAATTATATATATATATATAATTACTATCTAAATAAATTTATATATAAAAATATTTAAAATAAAATAAAATAAATAAATCTTAATTATAGACATGATTCAAATGTGTAATTAAGACAAATTTAGTATCAAGATTTCTATATATTTCTCCTTGTATCATGTTTCTAATATATTAGGGGGAAAAATTGCAGGCCGGCTCTAGGGCTAAATGGTGCTAGACAAACAAACCAGCCCATTGGTTATGTGGATAAATGAGCCAACCCACTAGTTATTGCCCGTTTTGATAGTGCTATTATGTGGTAAGCCTTTGAAGTGAAAGATTTGTAGGAGAAAATATTAAAACACTAGGTGGTGAACTCTCAGTATGTTCACTCACTTTGGAAAGCTAGTGAAAGATTGGAAAATCTTAAAGGGCTCCCATATAGAAAGTCATAAAGGATTCCCATATGTAGTGGATGTAGACTCTAGGAGCCAAACCACTATAAATTATTGTTTTTTCTTTCTTTAGAATTGAAGTTTATACTCTTTATCCTTGGTCTTCTATTGATGAATGTTTATAATAATGATCATTCTTAATTTGATAAATTATTAAGATTTGATTATTCCTATAATTTATAGAGATATGAATTAATCTTATAATTGTGATTCTTGATTTATTAGACTTTATGATTCGATTCATGAGTTTATGATTGGATTATATTATTGGATACATGGTAATATGATTTGTTAGTATGAGTTGAATTGATATTGTAGCATTTGATAATATTAGTGATTGTACAGTGTATTTTATGAGATTATTTCTTGGTATTGAGTGTATGAATTGTCACTAGATGTTATGTTCAACCCTTGTGATTGTTGGATATATTTGATCAGATAAATGAGTATATAGAAGAACAAATTTATGGTGTACCTAATTTAGTTCTTTCTTAGGTGCCATTCTATATTCATTTCATCATTTTTTTATTCATAGTTTTTGTAATTTGAAGAAAAATTAGTCCGCTTGCATTCTCTGAGTTATAGTGATAAAAGTAGATCGGCTTAGATGTTATTTGGTTAGAAATTATTACGTATTAAAGTTTCAAGAGGACTTATTATTCAACTTTAAAAGATATTGAGGATTTAAAAAATTAAAAACAATCAAAACAGAATTATATGGGAAACAAAAAATACATTAAAGACTTAAAAAGTCAACAAAAAAAAAAAAACTAAGAGGGACTTATTCGGGAAACGAAAATTATATTAAAGACTTAAAAGGTGAAAAAATAATTAATAAGAACTTATAGGGGAAATGGAAATAATATTAGGGCCAAAATTATTGAATTTTCGTTAGAAGTTTCAGGTGAATAGGCAATTATGATTTTTCATTAAAAAATTCTAAACTAATTATCTTCGAAATCTTCCTTTGACATAAATGTCAGAGAATATTTATTAAAATTAAAAATAAAAAGTTATAGGTCGCAAATATTAAAATAGTATTATATTTACTGATATCCTTATCAAGGAAGGAATATTAATTTTTTTTGTCATTCAAATAGCATCTGTGACCTTTTTACTGCCAACGACTAATCCAATTTGCTCTATAGACGGAAAAGAAAAAAAATATAATATTCTTCATGATTTAGTTTTAAAAAAGCTGAGTGCAACGGGGGCGAAATTCATGATAAAACAGAGCACTAGGTTTGGTGTGTACATATACACAAAATGATATTTTAGTAGTACGAATCATTCATTTTATTTTCTATGAAAAAAAGATAATAAAGTGGTAGTTCAATTTATTTAATAAAAAAGTCATTATACGCTATTGTGGAAAATCACTTGGTAAATTGGGCAGAAAGTGCTAATTTTTGCTAATGATTACTGCTATCAAACCAGCTAGCCCAGGTTGGCCGATCGGGGGCTGTTTTTAAACAGGCCGGACTGGTCTTAGTCTGTTTCCTCGCGGCCTAAGGAAGACATCGTTTTAAAAATATATTGTTTTAGTTTTTCTAGGTATATTTAGCAATTAATCGGTATGAGAATTGAAATAGAATGTTAAGATTTTGAATACTTTTTCTTGAAAATAAAAGACTATTTTAGCATATAATATTAGATTAAAATTTTTTATTTTGTATAATGATATCTACACACATAAATGATTTGTATAGCCTTCCTAGGTCAAATTTTTTTAATTTAGTAAATTAAATTTCTATAAAAAATAATTATTATTTGTTTCCAACTTAATAAATTAGTAAATATTCAATACTAAATTACACAAATTTAAACAACCAATAAAATTTTTTTAAAAAATTCAACTTAAACCTGCTCTAACACGCATTGGCTAAATGGTATGTTTGCATTTAAATAGGCTTAGACTTAGTAATCCAAACATGTTTATATGTACGGGCTAGCAGACTTATGATTTTGACAACATTATCTCAATTTATATATATATATATATATATATATATATATATATATATATATATATATATATTGAGAAGAAATTTAATTTTTACTTGAATATTTTTACCATTTGAGTTAGTATCTTATCACAATCTTCTTGACAGCATTACTAATGACATAATTCTTCTTGAAATTACTCAAAAAATAGAATCGAACATGAAAAAGTATATAAAAAAGAAGAAAATTATTTTTGAGAACAAGAAAAAAAATACTTTAAATATCATTTCTTTAGCAATTGAGTTTCAACTAATAGCTAAGAATAGTTCAAACTTCATAACAAAATCATACATGCGTTAAAAAAAAATGCTTCTAAAAGCTAATTGAAAGTATTGAGAGAAAGTGCGCGAGTTTTGTCATATTATATTTTTTTAGAGTTCATCTTTTGATATATATGCCCCTACTGTTGTTGCTAATATAGCATTGTAGAATTAATAGATCATTTTTAGTCAATTATGAAAAAGAAAAAAAGCAGTCTTTTCAGCACCTAACAGGTACGAAAAAGATTATTTTTAATTTAATTAATTATTAAATACTTTGCCCTCAGTCCTCACTCAAAATCTTCAGAGGTTTCTCACGTATCATACTAAAATTGGTAATTTTTGTTTTTCTCTCTTTTCGCATTTGTTTTCATAGCTACGTAACCTACACATATATTATTCGTCCAATGTGCAAGAATGAGCCGTACGTCTCTTTAAAAAGAAGCCAAAACATCAATCCATATATATTTATTTTTTTCATAAATAATTTTATTACTTTAAAATATCGAAAAGCCATTTATTATTTTTAAAATTTCACTTTTAGCCTTTATTATTTTAGTAAACTGTGTTTATTGATTTTTCAAATTTTAATTATAAGATAAAATTGGTATTCTACCCTTAAATTAATCTTTCTAATGACATCTTTAATGGGCGTGAAAATTTAAAATAAGACAAGTAGTACAAATCAGTGGCGGAGCTATTAAGGAGTCGAGGGGCCTTGATTTTGTGGAAAACTTTTAATATCATATGTATTTTGAAAATAATTTACATGTAATTTTTAAAATATAAATTGTTAAGTCTTTATACTTCTTTTTTTCTCTCAAGTTTTGTTTTATCTAATCAAACGTTAAATTAATTACTTTGTGAAATTTCAAAAGTTCAACATAATTAATGCTTTATTTTTTAATAAGTTAATAATGTGTGCAAAAATAGATATATAGCAAACAAAGATGCTTTAAATAGTTAAATTATAATTTTACTTCTCTAAGATTTTTTATTTTTTTATAAAATAACTTTACCTCTCTAAGATCACTAAGTAGTAATATAAAATGAAATTTAGAAACTTCATCATATATGAAAATTAATAAAATTCTTGTCTTCTTACCTCAAAAAGATCTCAAATGGATTAATTTATATGGTCTCGCTCGAAATCTTATAACATGTAAAATAAATATTTTAAACAAGTTAAGATTATAAATGAAAAAAGTATATTATATTTTCACTTGACTCTTTCAAAATTGATTCCGCCACTGCTACAAATCTATTGCCGTCTGTCTGAAAAAAGAAGCAACATCTTGTGTGAATGGGTTGTGTCTTTGTTTTGCTCGCAGCATATATGATAGCATCAAATTTCGGAATGAGGGAAGGGAATGAATATTCTTCTTCATGACATACTACTAAAGCTGAAATTTATAGACCGTCGGCAAACATTTGAGGATGATAAATATTCCTCTAGGTTTGGCAGATATACATATGCATGTTCAAAATGATATTGCAGTAAAATGAGTTGGCAACATATTATTCAAGACAGAAAATAATAATACGATTGTTTAATGGCTAAAAAGAAAAACGTCTCCTTCTTCTCCCAAATCCTAGTCTTTCATCCATTGCCATTGGAATAATCCTTCCAAATTCCCTTCAGAATTCGGACAAAATTATCCTCCTTGTTAATTCCTCCAAATATTTAAGTCTTTGTCCCCTTTCTATTAACATCCACCTTCCAACTTTCCCTTACAAGGTTTGATCCCCAAACCCATCATGTGAGAGTCACTCCACCCAAATCCAAATAAGAGAAAAATGGTCTACACTTGGGTTGATGAATTTGCAGAGTAGCTCCTCCATAAATTTGTATGAAATCGCCGTCCTCCTTTTTCCACTCTCTAGTCTTTGTTCTTTAGCATTAAAATCTTCCTTATAGATTTCCTTTACAGAGTTCAAATAAAATCATCCTGCTTGTTCCTCCAAATCTGTAGTCCTTCTAGCAGATTTTCTTTAACCATTGTGAGTATGAATCAGATGGGGATACAGAGAAAGTTGGAATTCATTCGAACTTGGGTTGATGATACTTTGAAAGCGTACGGATGAGTTCTGAGATATCCTGGTTTATATTTGTTCAGGCCCCGTATCAATATAGTTCAAATTCATAAGCTTCAAGAGGAGCTGACGTTGATCAAAATATTCATGTGGTGCTTGAAGAATTGGTCACATGTTTTGGAGGATCATTTGCCTTGTGCTTCTAAAGCAATAGAAGCTGTAGATTGCCTAGCTGCAATAAGCAACAAATTTAAACAACGGAGATGTTATTTTGAAAGTCTTCTGGAAGAGCTTTATCAAGAATTGATGTATCACTTGAAGCCAGTTCTCAAAGAAGCTTTCCTTGATTTATCAGATCAATCGCTAGAATGCAAATGTTCCAGCAAGCTTGACTTCAAGGAACTCCTAGATTTTGCCCTCAAGAATCTGAAGGATCTCCTAGTTCCAAAACTAGATGTGATTGTCCCCGAGAGAAAGCTAATTGGAGCTGTTCAAAAGAGGTTAGAGTGCGTTTCTGCAATTTTTCACTTTGCTTCAAGAGATCAACATGTTGATCAATTGAACGGTTTCTTCAACCATGTTAAAGATTGGGCTAACAGCGCAGCAGGTCTACCCTTTCTTTATTTGGATGATGAAATAGACGAAAGAGTGAATGCTGCCATTTCTGATCTGATGGAGAAATTTAAGCCTTGCACTCTCGAGCTAGCCGAGTTGTACCTGGGAGCCCTGAAGGCGTTAAAGCCGTCTGATGAAGATGATTTTACTCTGAAGCAACTAGCTGTTGCAGGTTTTCTTGAAATACTCCTGGAGGATCTTCCTCTCCCTGCTGATGATAATTTTGAATTGCTCCAACATGGGCTTACATTTTTCATGTCACTTCATTTGAATCCACCACCGGAATATGATGAAGAAGGGAAGTTAAATCCGACAGAGAGAAATCTCTGTGTCAATGAGGCGGCATCTTTGATTTGCACGCTGTATTCGAGCAATTTGAAAGAGGACATTGCCAAGAGAAGAAGTACTCTTCATGATATAGCAGAGAAGATGAAACAAGCCAAAGCAGAAATCAGAGAGCTTCACCTTGAGATAACGGCTTTGTCCTGGGATAGTTTCCCCAGGACAAATGTAAAAGGATTCTTGGATTCTTTCTTCGAAGATCTAAATGAAAAGCTGAAATATGAGACATTGATAACATATCAAAAACATCAAGTTATGAATATCCAGAAGTTGCTACTGACTCTGAATCCCTCGCACATAGGACTATTTGAAAATGATGAACTTAAAGATCATCGAACTCGGATCAGCAGTATGGCCTACCGCGCCGACTATATCATTGACTGCTGTTTTCTTTCTGATCCTACTAATTATTGGCATAGTGTGATGGGACTTTCTGATATCATAGAAGAAATTCAGTTTATTACGACGGAGCTGAATAAGTTCGGACATGCTCAGATGTGCTATGACAGAGTCCTTGGTGATGAGATGAATTCTGGCCGCATCCGCCCTCCTCAAGATAACAAGAGCACAAGGGATGATGTCATGGTGGGTTTCAAAGATGAGAAGGAGAAAATATTCATTGCCTTACAGAAGAATTACCTCAACATTGTTGCAATTGTCGGAATGGCAGGTCAAGGTAAGACAACTCTTGCCAGGAAGGTTTATCATGAACCTCGTGTTCGGCTTCACTTTCAAAAATATGCATGGCGCTGCATCTCTCAAGAATATAAAATTAAAGACATATTGATTGACATTTTAAGACAAGTTGATCCAAAATATGACATTACTTGTAGAAGTCTTGAAGACTTAGCTGAAGGGTTGTACAGATGTTTGAAAGGAAAACCTTACCTCATAGTGATGGATGATATCTGGAATATTGAGGCCTGGAAAGAGTTAAAAGCGTCATTTCCTGATGACAAGAATGGGAGCAGAATTATGTTTACCAGTAGAATTCATACTGTGGCTTTGGAGGCTAAGCATGATTGCAGTCTTCATGAGCTTCATCCACTCTCACCTGAGGATAGCTTGGAGTTACTACAACTGAAGCTATCATAGGAAGATGATTTTCCTCGGAATTTGCTCGATACTGGAAAGCAGATTGCAGAAAAATGCAAAGGGCTACCTTTAGCCATTGTGGTGATTGCAGGTTTACTTGCAAAGGCAGATGGTAATCTAGCTGTGTGGAAACAAATTACTGAAAGTCTAAATTTACAGGTTGCTAAGGGAGGGTGTATGGACATTCTAGAAGTAAGTTACACACATTTACCAGATTATTTAAAAACTTGCTTTCTCTATCTTGCTGCATTTCCGGAGAATGAAACAATTCTTGCCAAGAGGTTGACTCGATATTGGATTGCTGAGGGGTTCATAAAGAAACCCAAGACCAAAACCTTGGAGAATGTAGCAAATCAGTACTTGATAGATCTGGTTGATAGAAGCCTATTATTTGTAGCCAAGAGAATGATATCGTTTTTAATTTCTAAAAAATATTTTGCTTTTTTGGTGAAACCCTCCTCTTGAATAGGCCTGTCAATTGGGCTCTACGAGCCGAGCCGATCTAAGCTCAGGCTCAGCCTGAGTAACATCATATTGAGCCCGAGCTCGGGCTCAGCCCGAACGGTCTCACAAATGTTGAGCCCGAGCTCGGCTCTTATGAGCTCGGGCCGAGCTCGGGTTGAGCCCGAAATATGTATATTCATTTTTTATTGTTCTCACAAATTATCCTCTCACTACAAATTATGATTGCCTTCACAAATTAATGTCTTAATACTTGTCTAACAATGACTTTCAACTAATTTGCATATATTATTAAACAATATCTCTAGAAACTAAGCAAACGTCTATCTGAAAATCAACAAAAACAAACTACCATAGCAAAATAAAGTATTGTAGCAATATCTCAACCACATTAAATTTCAACCAAGACAAATCAACAAAAGTGGAGCACCAAACTACCAGAGTCTGAGAATTTATTGATGAAGAACCCTTCAAATGGATATTTAAACAGAGATATATAATGCATTAAAATCTAATAATCTGGTATGTCGTGCTTCAATATGAAGTAACCGGAAAAGAGTAAGAATGATCCTATAACTCCAAAAATCAGTGAATTTCCAACGATGAAACTAGGCACCAAAGCACTAAAACACACCACCACTGTGTTTGATGTATAGATAATCTACCAAATTTGCAGCATACACCACTGAGTTTGCTGTATAGTAAGCAGTTTAATATTTTGAATGCATATTAAGATATTAATACACAAAAAACAATCTTCTAATGTGCCCTAATAATAAATATTGATTTTGTAAAAAGATATTGGGCTAATACTAAAATTTACTAATCACTTTACTAATCACCTTATAAGTTATATAATATAAGTATTAACCATTAAGTAATTGATAATTTTTTCTCTTCTCTTTCTAAATTTATGTTGAGATTTGAGAAGTGAAAAAAATTATATTTTGTGAAATTAGTTAAATATATTAATTACGAAAGTGAATATGTAGAATATATTATTTTATAAAACTAAATATTTACTTTGGAATATTCTAAATTACAAGTGCAAAATCAATTGGAAGACTATGCTAAGATCTTATCTTCTTCTTTCATATGATTTATATTTCTCGTGTTAGTAAAGGTAATAATATTCATACCTACGTATTTACTGTGTTAATACTTAATATCCTTAGAATTATGATAAGCTCAATAAGTAGTTACAATCTCATAAATAGACTATGATTTAATAGCATGCATATTGTTGCCAAATCTGCTAAGAATTAAAACTATTAAACCACATTGCTTTTCTAAAATATAATTTTAAAGTGTTGGAAGTGAAAACTTTACCCACTAAATTTTTTTGAAAGTGAAATATAAACAAATTTATTTATATCAAAACACATAAAAATTTAATCTATATAGTTATAATGACACTAATATAGTATTATACACAAAAAAATTCTATTATATCAAGAAATTATAATATATAATTATAAATTATTATTAGATATATGATCGGGCCGAGCTTATAACGGGCCGAGCTTAGCCAAGCCCGAGCTTGGCCCGATTCACAAACAGGCCGAAAATTCAAGCTCTAGCCCGGCTCAACCCTAGCCCGAAAAAAGCTCAGCCCTTAAAAAACAGGCCGAACCGGGCCGAGCTCGGGCTAGCCCGACCCAATTGACAATCCTACTCTTGAATACTTGGTTTATTTCTTAAAACGTGTAATTATATATATGTTGCTTAGTTACTTTATATTTTTTGAAAATAGTTTAAAAGATAAATATTTATAAATTATTTAAATAAGACATTGAGCTGTAAATCTCAACTAATAGTGCGGCAAATGCGTGCTTGATTTCAGCAATCGAAGAGAAGAAACACTACACCTAAAAGTACTGTTAATTTGATAATCAAATGCATCAATTATATTTCAAGAAACTTAAGAAATTATGCAGTAAGAAATGACTCCTAGTTAAAATAGTTGCATAGTGAAGGCTGCATAGACTTGCCCATATTTTTTTACAGCACTGATTAGCAGATCAATAGGGATAGTTATGTAATTGCATTATAAAAGTCAACGACTCCACAATTTCTCTCTCCTCTTCTCCTTATTTGTACTCATTCCTTCGCCCTAAAAAGCATACTCTATTATTGAGATCCGAATTTCCTGAGTCAAATTGATGTGCCTAGCATTCCTCATTATATAATAATGGGGTTTCCGGTTTTGTCATTTGCTATATTCCACATTTTTAGTTTAATACACTATCGGGAAGAAATAAACTATTATAGAATAGTCAACTCCCAACTTTTGAATAGTAGGTGTTAAAATCTAATAATACATCTGGTACATAGAAATGGAATAAAATGACTTTTTTAATTTCTCATTAAATTCTAATATTTAGTATAAAAATTTGAAACAGTAAAGATCTTTTCTATAGAAAAGGTGATTAGCAGAGGAAACGAGAAGTGTCTTTTCCCACTAAAACATAAAGAAAGATCATTTCAAGAGAAGTAAGAATTCTAAAAAAAATCTTATAACTATTATATTACTGTAATATTCAAGTAAAAAATTTATAATTTATTTTTGAATTTTATTTTATTTCTCTAAGTAGTACTTCTTATAGTTTGATTTAAATGAAGAGTTTTATTTATAACTAAATTATGCTTCAATATTTAAAATATTTGATATTTGAATTTTTTTTTGTAAATTTTAATTAAATAAAATTTTATAAATAAATATTTAATTTAACCTTTTTTTGTATAATTTAATTTTATTGACACGATAAACTAGTATGACATTGAAGTAGTTTATTGTGAAATTTTATTCGATTATAATATTAAATAATAATTTTTATGAAATACAGAAAATAAATTTTTATTCTATTATGACTTTTTCTTTTAAACAATGAAATGATGATTCCTGGTTAATTTTTATGTCTAATCCAAAGTAGACACTAAGGAGTACTTTAGAAACCAACAACTTTTTTATTACTACACTGATTTGCAGATCAATAGGGGTAGTTATGTAATTGCATTAGAAAAGTCAACCACTCAACAACGTCTCTTTCCTCTTCTCCTTGTTTGTACTCATTCCTTCGCCCTAAAGGCGTACTCTATTATTGTGATCCGAATTTTCTGAGTCAAATTGATCTGCCTAGCATTCCTCATATTCTTGTAATGGTGTTTCCGGTTTTGACATTTGCTAGATTCCACTACGGGTGTTCATGGATTCAATTTTGAAAAAATTCAGTTTTATTATTTGGAGAAAATTTGACTTTTTAAATATTTTTTAAAACTAAACTAAATTTAATTTACCTTCAAATTAAATTTTTCGAAACTAAAAAATTCTATTTGAAGAAAACTAAAATATATGAAATTGAGAATTTTAAATTTCAAAATAATATTGATTATATTTTAAAATAATTTAAGTTATTAATTTTCAAATAGTGTTTGTAAAAATATACAAAATTAAGTATTTTGAATTTAAAAATAATATTAGTTAAAATCTAGTTTAGTTTGAATTATTAATTTTTAAATAGTGCTTGTAAAAATACATAAAATGAAGTATTTAAAATTTTAAAATAACTTTAATTAAGATCTAATTTAACTAGAGTTATTAACATTCAATTATACTTAATTATTAATTTAGAGAAAATTTATTTTTTCAGTTCGGCTCGATAAAACTGAACCGAATTTTAATTTGGAGATAAAAAATTCAAATTTTTTCCAAACTAAAATTTTAAAAAAAATTACCAAAAAACAAATTAAATATCTATTTGATTTGATTTTTAAATTTTTTTTCAAATAATTCACACCCTTATATTCCATATTAATAGTTTGATAAACTTAGTGGTATGGGAAGAAGAAATACTTACTATTGGGAGACCTTAAAACTTAAGTCCTTCCTCTAATGCATTATTCCGATCAATCAATTTAATTTAAAAAAGAAAAACTGTCCAACACGTAACGCGAGAACTGCCAAAGAGACAAATTTATAATCTAATTAATTATTAAATGCCATAGTTTCATTAAATTAACAATGCTAAAACTTCATTTTCATTCTAAAATTTCAGCCGCCCTGTATTACCAACTCCCTTTAGATTTCCATATTCTGCCTTCATCATCAAATGACATCAATCCAACTTCCAAATTTCCTCCAACCTCTGTGAATCACTATACCAATCAGGGAGTGATGGAGTGCAAAATTAAGTTTCTTCGCAATCGGATTGATGATTTTGAAGAATTTTTCGCTCAGATGAATCCAGCTTGCTTGACTTCACCTCGGAAGGATCTAATTCGGACCCTTCAAAAGGAGCTACGGTGCCTCAAGATATTCTTGTGGTACTCTGAGAAATTGTCATATGTTTTCGAGGATGATGAATTGCCTTCTGCTATTAAAGCAATAGAAGCTGTAGATCGCCTTGCTAACATGCTCGAGAATAACGAAGAAAGTGAAAGTGAGGAAATGAAGAAGCAGAATCTTGAAGACGTCTTGCTTCAATGTGCTTTAATGAGGGTGAAAGAGTTTCGGTACTCAGAGCCACTTATTGATTTTGTAGATTGCCTATTTACAGTTCTTGAAGATGCTGTAGATGGCCTTGCTGGCATACTTGACGATGATGAAGAAAGCGAAACAGAGGAAATGGCCGATGAACACTTTGCCCTGCAAGCTTTTGACGAAGATGAAGAAAGCGAAACAGAGGAAATCGAGAACCAGGATGATGAACACTCCGTCCTGCAGGCTCTTGAAATGTTTCTGAAAAAGCTTCAGGACTTAAAGCCCGTTCTTAAAGAAGCTTTCCTTGATTTGTCAGATCTCTTACTGGAAAGCAAATATTTCAGCAGACATGACTTGAAGGAAGTCTCGGAAAGTGCTGTCAAGAACCTGAAGGATCTCCTGGTTCTAAAACCCGAAATGATTTCCTCAAAGAAAAGGCAAATTGGAGTTGTTGAAAAGAGGTTAGAGTGCGTTTCTGCAATTTTTCACTTTGCTTCAAGATATGAACATGTTGACCAATTGAACAGTTTCTTCAATCACCTTAAAGATTGGGCTAACAGCGCAGCAGCTGTGCCATTTCTTTATTTGGTTGACGAAACAGATGAAAGAATGAACACCATAGTTTCTCTTCTGACGGAGAAATTTAAGCCTTGCACTCCCGAGATTGCAGAGCTGTACCTTGGAGCCTTGAAGGCTGTAAGGCCATCGCAAACTGATTCTTCTCTCCAGCAAATAGCCGTTGCTCGTTTTCTTGAAATACTCCTGGAGGATAATCTTCTCCCTAATGATGATGCTTTTGAAATGCTCCAACATGGGCTCACATTTTTCATATCATTTCTTGTGAATCCACCACGGCAATATGCCGAAAAACGAAAGTCAATTTTGACACACAGAAATGTTTGTGTCAATGAGGTGGCATCTTTTATTTGTTCACTCTATGCAAGCAATTTGAAAGAGGACGTGGCCAAGAGAAGTATTCTTCTTCATGATTTACAAGAAATGATAAATCAAGCCGAAGAAGGAATCAGAGATCTTCAACTTCAGATACCAGTTTCGTTATGGAATAATTCCCCAAGGACAAATGTACAAGGATTCTTGGAAAGTTTCTTTGAAGATCTGAACGAAAAGCTGAAATATGAGAATTTGACAACATATCAAAGAAATCAAGTTATGACTATCAAGAAGTTCCTCATGGAAGTATACGAGCTGCAAGATGAAAAAGAAGACCTTAAAGATCTTCACACGCGAATCAACAGGATCGCATACCGCGCCGAGTACGTCATCGGCTGCTGTTTTCTTTTCTATCCTGTTGATTATTGGCGCAATGTGATGCACCTTTCTGCTATCATAGAAGAAATTCAGTTTATTAGGACAGAGATGAATGAGTCCAGACATGCTCAGATGTGCAAAACTAGAGTCCTTGGTGATGAGATGAAATCTGGTGGAGTCCTTTCTCCTCAAGCTAACACCACCGCAATGGATGATGTCATGGTGGGTTTCACAGAAGAAAAGGAGAAGATAATTAATTGCCTCACAGGAGGATTACCTCAACGCGACATTGTTGCAATTGTTGGTATGCCAGGTCAAGGTAAGACAACTCTTGCCAGGAAGGTTTATCACGAACCTCGTGTTCGGATTCATTTTCAAAAGTATGCATGGCACTGTGTCTCTCAAGGATATAAAATTAAAGACATGCTGCTTGATATTTTAAAGCAAGTCAATCCAACTGTTCGTGAAGGTGATATCTCCCACAAAAGTTATGAAGACTTAGCTCAAGAGGTGTACAGATGTTTGAAAGGAAATACTTACCTCATTGTACTGGATGATATCTGGGATATTGGAGCCTGGAACAAGTTAAAGGATTCATTTCCGGATGATAATAAGGGGAGCAGAATTATGTTTACCAGTAGAATTCACAAGGTGGCTTTGGAAGCTAAATGCGATTGCAGTCTTCTTGAGCTTTATCCACTCTCATTCGAGGATAGTTGGAATTTACTGCAGCTGAAGCTATCTTATGGAGATGGGTTTCCCTTACATCTTCGCCAAATCGCAAAGCACATTTCAGAAAACTGTGGAGGGCTACCTTTAGTCATTGTGGTGATTGCGGGTTTACTAGCAAATGCAAATGGTAATCTGGATTTATGGAAACAAGTCGCTGGAGGTCTGAATTCTCAGGTTGCAAGGGAAGGGTGCATGGAAATTCTGGAATTAAGTTACCAGCATTTACCAGATTATTTGAAACCTTGCTTTCTTTATCTCGCAGCATACCCAGAGGATGTACAAATTCCAGCCAAGGCTTTGACCAGACATTGGATTGCAGAGGGATTCATAAGGAAACATGAGAACAAAAGCCTGCAAGAGGTAGCAAATGAGCACTTGAGGGATCTGGTTGAAAGAAGCCTATTATTTGTAGCCAAGAGAAGTTCCAGATTTGGGATTAAGAGATGTGTTGTGCATGATCTGGTCCGGGAGATGTGTTTGCAAAAAGCTAAGGAAGAAAACTTTTTACTCATAGTATCAAATCTTTCTTATAATCATTCCGTCCAAACCATGCAGCACTATTATCGGCTACGCTTTCAAATGTATGATGGCCAGCTATTTCTTGGATTGAAACCAACTGCATCAAGGGTCAATACTTTGCTCTGTTTCGAGTCTGCAGAGATTCCTAAAGCCTTTTTCTCCTTTATCTGGTTCAAATTCCTCCGGGTGTTGTTATTGAGCTGCGAGGGGAGATCTGATGCGATTGATGGCATCACGCAGCTAGTTTATCTGCGGCACTTGACACTTTTGGGTACATTTCGCATTGAATCATCAATAGTCAACCTTTCAAGACTGGAATTTTTCATGTTAAGAGTCGAAGATCCTTTCCCAAGAACTATATTGAATATGAGAAGTTTACGATATTTATATCTGTCAGGAATGTTCGAAGTTACAGAGGATTCGATTGACATGTCACTTCCATTGGACAATCTAGAGACTTACGAATCAGACTATACTATCTATTCTGAAAAAGAGTTCATATGGCAATTGAGAAGGATGCCAAATGTTCGAAAACTCGGTGTCTCGTTAAACTTTTGCATACCCCTATTGGGCTTTTTGAGTAAGCTTGAATCTCTAAATTTGATGTTCTGCCGGAAGGTCTCTGCCACTGAATTAGATTTGCCGTCCACCCTTAGAAAACTGACAATGGATACCCTTACTCTATCAGTAAATAGTATGTCTGCAATCGGCAAGCTCCCAAATCTTGAGGTTCTCAAACTATTGGATGCTGATTTTGAAGATCGAAGATGGGATGTGGAAGATGATAAATTCTTGAACCTAAGATACCTAAAGTTACGGCGGTCAGACATTGAACAATGGGATGTATTCACAGATTCCTTCCCCCAACTTCAACAGCTAATTCTGAAGTATTGCTCTGATCTTGCTGAGGTCCCTTTTAGGTTCGGAGTTCTTCCTACCTTGAAAGTGCTGAAGGTGATCCGGTGCGAGAAAGTTGTTGATTCTGTTCGTGAGATCATTGCAGAACAACAGGATCTTGGAGATGTTGGCCTTCAAATCACAACTGATTTTTCAGATGAAGAATAGGTGCCCATTCTTCCTCCTGCATGGTAAATTCTATGTCACTTGAGAGTCTTAGAGTCATGAAGATTGCCACTAAAATAGTGCTGCGCAAGGACGTGGTCAGGTAGTTAAACTTCTTATAAAATAAAACATTGTAGGCTCAATTCAAATGCCAAGCCCATTTGTTGATCTATGAATCTTTTTCTTCTTATTTTCTGATTCTGTATTTTGGAGGAAAATTATAAAGATTCACTATATAAGCTTCCAATATTTCTACCGTCTACAATGGTATTAAAAAATGTGGTGCTGTATCAACTACAATATCTGTTCTTCTTCTTTATTAGATGCACTCACAGCTAATTTTGCTACATACTTTATATCAACCATCATTTTTATCTTAGTAGGGCGTAAGATAAGAAGTTAACAACGACATAAAACCCACGAGAGTGGTTCATTACAAGACTAATAGAAGTTAATACTACTAATCATTGACATATTATGAGTCCAATCGATAATTCATCAGCTGGTAAAGCACTTTTTGCAATAGTGTAGTATTCTTGGATCAAAAAATCTTGAATTTGATATTCACCAATGCCTATCTTCATCCTTATCCCTTTTGCAGTAGTGTAGTACTCTTTTTTTTTTTTTTTTTGCTAAATAAAGATTATCAATTAATAGTGAAATGGTCAACCATTACAACTAAATACAGCCTTCAATCCCTACTCCAATCTATCTATCTATCTATACTATACTAAAAGTATGGATAGTGGTCATGGGGATTTAAACTTACTTGTTTCTTCCTTTTTTGGACTGCCTAAAATATCCTTAGAAAAATAAATTATTATTATTATGATGGACTAATCATAGAAAATTAAAAGCACATAAGGTGTACAAATATAATTATTTCATATAAATCCATCATTTAAACTCTAATTTAATTACAATTATTTAGGAGTTACATAAAGAGTAATAAAATATAAAATTTATTTGGGAGTTATATTAGTTAAAGGAGAGTACTCTTTTATTTTTTTTAAAAGAAAAGAAGAGTAATCTATTAGTTTATTATTTTTATTATTGTTATTTATATTACTGTTAGTATTATTGTTAAAATTTTAAATCATTAAGTGCTATGTGGGAGTTACATGAGTTAAAAGATGAACAAATAACAAATAATAAATATACATAAAGAATTAATAGAAAAGTTCTTAACTAGATTTTTAAATACAAGTAATAATATTTTAACTCCTCTAATTAAATTACAATTTTTTTTCTAATTTAGAAAAGTATGGATAGGGGTCATGGGGATTTAAATTTACTTGTTTCTTTCTTTTTTGGATTACCTAAAATACAAATGCCTTTAGAAAAATAAATTATTATTATTTTGATGGACTAACCATAGGACATTAAAAGCACATAAGGTGTAAAAATATAATTATTTCATATAAATCCATCCTTTAAACTCTAATTTAATTACAATTATTTAGGAGTTATATAAAGAGTAATAAAAAATAAGAGTTATTTGGGAGTTACATTAGTTAAAGAAGAGTACTCTTTTATTTTTTTGAGAAAAGAAGAGTAATCTATTAGTTTATTTTTTTATTGTTATTATTTATATTACTATTAGTATTTTTATTTAAAATTTAAATTATTAAGTGCTATGTGGGAGTTACATAAGTTAAAAGATGAATAAATAAAAAACAATAACTATACATAAAGAATTAATAGAAAAGTTTTTAACTAGGTTTTTAACTACAAGGAATAATATTTTAACTCCTCTAATTACGTTACAATTTTTTATAGTTTAAAAATATAATGAAATGGAACAAGAAGAATGAGAAAGAAAAAATTAATGTTATTTTATAATAAAAACACAAGGAATAATTATGATTATTAAAAATCAAATGCAAATATATTTAATGAAAAAATTAAAAATATAATAGCATGAAAATAAAAATAAAATATTAATATTTTTAAAAATAATTAAATATAAAAAATAATTATATTGAATAACAATCTCAATACCAGTATAACTTTTGAAACCTTTAGCACGTGTAAATATTGCATGTGCTTTGTGCTAGTATAACAAAAGAGAAGAATTGTAAGACTGTGATAATCCAATACAACAACCAAATAAAATTACACATTGGTTCAAATACCATGGTAACGGAAAAAATCTCACACTCTAACAATCTAAAGTGGGTACAGTGCAATATTATTAATACAAGTAAAAACAAAAGCAAATACAATTCGATCTTCTTTACTTCAACTGCATCTCCATCTTCGAAACACAGAGACAAGAAAAATTCAGTCTCTACATCTCCCTTAAATAGCAGCAATTTAAAAAATTATGGGCGGATCAACAATTTTAAAAATTGTCTGGAAAAGAGGCAGGGTACCAAAAGAGGGACCGAATAGATTTCGGGTTGATAGATTCTTCCATCACAGATGAAAGAAACTGCAGAATAAATCCAAAAAGGAGCTCGTCTGTGTAACTTAGATCTTGATAAAAGTTGTGTAGAAAAAAATCTAAGATGATTTGAGGTCAAAATAGGGAGTAGGGATAACGAAAAAAGAAAACAAAGCAAACCGAAAAGAAAATGACAAAGAAACCAGCCAAACTCCAGTTGCCCACCATGGTCAGTGTCCAGATCTGACTGAAAGGGAGGGAAGAAGAGGGACTACAAGCAAAAAGAAAGGAACGAAAATCAACAATAAAGGAAAACACTCCGGCCAAGATCCGGTTACCGACCAAGACGGGTGGCCAAGTCTTGCTGGTGAGGAGGGGCCGGTCAAGATCTGATCTCTGGCCAAAGCTAGAAGCCAGATCTGGCCGGAGAAAGAGAAACCAAGTTATTACGCCGAGTAGTGTAGTATTCATTAAACAAGAAAAAGGGGGAAAAAACAAGAGACAGTCACTTATATGGCTATATAAATAAATATTCTTCACCCCATCTAAAATTAAATATTCACATTTCTATTTTAATTTATTTAAAAAATATTCACTTCCTTAAAACAAACATATTACTCCCCACTGTCATTTTTGTCTGACCAAAACACGCAGGAAAATGAAGCACTCAGTCCCAAATAAATCGAAGATTAAAAGACTATTATTTTATACTTTTTTATTTTTTCAAGTGCAATGTTAGAGTTTGCACTTTAAGCTGGAATTAGTTGATAGTTGGCCATTGAAAATTTAATATTTAATTTTAAAAGATGATGCTATATAAATACTCTTAGTTTTTCAATGTTTAAATAAGAGGAAACTTGGAACCTTACCTATAAGAATATTCTCGAGTTCAAAAATTTGAAAATTGAAAATGAAGAAGAGAATAGTCTTTTTGACAGATAAAAATGTTTGGAGGGAATATTCTTTTAAATTTTTATAATTAATTTTTTATTAAAAAAATTTAAACTCTGCTAACACAAAGATTCCATGACTAATTGCTTGTGAGACCTTGTCCTAATAGTAAGAGTTGAAGTTTTATAATCATGAGATTGGAGTTTCAATCTTGCGCGGATATTTTCTACCTAAATATAGATATTGTAACTAAATATTGTTTTTAATTAATTGATTATATAATCTCTATTTATAGTGTAACAACTTTTATATTCAAAAGAAAAAAATTAATTATAAATATTATAATAATTTATTTATGATCAAACTACTCTTAGTTTTACAACTGCAGTCCCATTCGTGCAAAAAAAATAATAATGTCAATTGCAGTAGGACACAAGCTCCCCAGTTGAAAACAGCCTTGACTTTCTAGTGTTTTTGTATTTGGTTTGCAACTCAAACGAAAAAAAAAACCTTTTCACTTTTTTCTATTTTTAAAAGTTTTAAATCTTACATTTTCTTTAAAAATTAAAATATACATGACAAAAATGTAAAAACCTATAAAACTTTTCACTCTAGGTCTACCCTTTAATCCTTCAGCATTGACAATGGTTTTTATATGGAAAAAGGAACTAAGTGTACAAAAACGGGTTTATGAAGAATCGCAACAATTGTCAGAACAATTATAATGTTTCTAATTGAGTTTACCGTATGAAATGCCGCAAGTTATGTTGATGATTCTTCGATCACGGCCCTTTCAACTGTGGGCGCTGCAGTTTGGCTTATAAAATTGAGGAAATGGTCCGTTACCCCATCTTTATCTGTCACCGTGCCCGTGGCTCGAAGTGCGACTTATAAGCCAGCTGACTAATAATTATTTTCTCTACTTTAAAATATATATTTTATATTTTTACACAAAAATTAAAATTTTAATAAATTTTATAAAAAGAATTTGATAGAAATTTAAAATGTTCTTATTTAAAAATTCTTAATTAGTATATTAAATTCATATTTAATATTAAAAATTAGTGTTTAAGGTAGTTAATTAGAAAATTAATGATTTTTAGAATAAAAGTATTTAAATAGTTAATTGGATGTAATGGTAAAATTAATAGCAAAGTAATAAATAAAATATTTATATAGAAAGAGGACTTATATTTTAAAACAAAAGAAAAAAAGTACAAAGTAAGACATATGATTTGAAACAAAAGAAGTAATTACTTGAGAATTATTTTTAAAATTTTAATATCGTAATGTCACGTTGCATTAATTACTTAGTTATTTTACTTTTAATATTAAAATAAATATCTTAAATTAACAATGAATATCTAAGCACGTGCACTTATACTATTTATATAGACAGGATTAGAACTTTAATCTTGAAACTGCAAAAATCTTATACAACCTATGTAAAGAAATTTTTTTAAAAAAAATAAGGTTCGAATTTAATAAAACATGAGTGAAAAGCCTTCAAAATCAATATTTATAAAAAAATTGAAAACGTTAGGGGGCAGCGATCACCCTTGCCCCTAACTATTCATCTTTCTTGCAGTTATCTTATTTAGAATAGGAGTATCACACTATCATTTTTCTAACCTTAATATTTATTTATATGTCTGTTTTCTAATTGTTCATTGTTTCCGGGAAGTATACATACAGAAACTTGGTGTAGAATACATCATTTAGGGAAAATGACTGTAAATAACAGTCAACTATTTTCGAACCTGCAAAAGTAGTCATAATAAATTTCTTCAAATTTTAATACCAATAATATATTTTCGTGCTCGTTGTTATACTCACCCACCACCATAAACGGTATTTTCCGGCAGCAAGACTCACGTAAAACAAATATGGTATTTTTTTTAGAGTATATCAGTCCATTTATACTTAATGACTCTACCCAATTTAAATGGGTCAAGCCAACCCGAACCCGAGTCTTAATCATTTAACCCAAATGTCAATTTTTTCTCAAAAATCCGCCAGTGCATTGTCTGTATCCATGCCCAAAGTGTTTGCTCATCCTTCTGCATGGTATTCAAGTATCCTCAGAGACAGAGGAGCTAACAGAGCCACTAAACTCATATATAACTACATCGCTGCAAGAGCAAGAAGATTTTCATGGCAATTTGGGGCATGGCACCAGTGTTTCCTCTATAGAAGCAGGAAGTCTAGTAGATGGCGCTTCTTATTTTGGTTATGCTTCAGGCACGGCAAGAGGAATGGCTCCTGGGCTCCACGGGCCATGTATTAGGCTTACTTTTTTCAGAATCTGAGCGCCTTCAACTGCGCTTCTAATATCATTGCAGCAATTGATCAGGCAATTGTGGATAGTATAGGCATCCTGTCTTTGTCGGTCGGCAATATCCTCCAGCCCTCCATCAAAATCCCTGGGCAATAGCAACTTCCGTTGCCGCAGAGAAGGTTGTTTTTGTCGCCAAGGCTGCAGAAATTTCCCCTTCCCCAGGAGGGAATAATCCATTCCCATGGGTTCTCACTAGTTAAAACCGCTAACCTACACCAAAGAGCAAGAAATGTGGTTGGGCTGGTTTAATTTCTTCACAGTTGCAGATTTCTATGGTATAATGGACAGACGGATTTTTGGGAAAAATTTTAATATTTGGGTTAAATGATTAAGACTCGGGTTCGGATTGGCTTGACCCATTTAAATTGGGTAGAGTCATTAAGTGTAAATGGACTGATATACCCTAAAAAAAATATTATGTGTGTTTCACATGAGTCTTGCTGCCGAAAAATACCGTGGTTGTTGGTGGGTATAATAACGAGCACGAAAATATATTATTGATATTAAAATTTGAAGAAGTTTATTATGACTACTTTTACATGTTCAAAAATAGTTGAATGTTATTTACATTCATTTTTTCAATCATTTATATATCTTTCTTTTTTAGAATATTTGAGGGTTTATATACGATTCAATTTTTAATAATTGAATTTATTACCTCAGGAAATATATATGTAAGTTTTAGAATTTCCCATGCCCCGTGTCCTACCTGTATGTCCTCAGCACTATGTTCCCTACTTTCCATTCCCTGTGATATTTTAATTTCTACTATTTATTTCTTCTTGCAGCATTTATGCCCCCAACCCCCTCCGCCACCCCTCCAATCAATTAAAGAATGGAGTTTTATCAATACCGAGTGAAGCTCTAAATTACTCATCCTGTGGCAACAATTTGCAGCTAAGATTTGGAGTTCAAGGGATGTGTGAACTTCAAAGCTGCTAAAACAATCCTATTTTCATTATGATATAAATGAAAAATTTTATTTATTAATCGATAATGTTGTACAAAAATGAAACACTCACAACAGACTTGATAAAGATTACCAATTCTAACTTAATGTGTTGTGATATAGATGGTAAGTTTTGTTATTTAATTGATCACTTAGAACAAAAAACTATAGAACTTGTCATTGAACAGTTAAAAACTCACCTATTTTGATGCAATTCCTTCATTTTTTAATTCAAAATTTTCTGTTCTCTTTTCTTTCAGGAAAAAAATAATTTTTATTTCATATCTACAAAAATTGCAAAGTGGAATACCGTAGGAAAAATATCTATCCATAATAGGATGGAGAGTTTGACAGAGTTAGTTGGGATAAAACAAATCTTACTATTTAAATGGAAATCTTCAAAAATAATATTTCCTTGGTCTATAATTAAATGTTCATATTTTTCTTTTAAGATGTCTACAATTGAATATTTATTTTTCTAAAATAATTATATATTTTATTTAAATTTTCACTATTAACCTCTTTAATTTAAAAAAAATAAACTTTACGAATACATGGTCAACTACTAACTTATTTAACTCTCTTGATTTAAGAGACATAAACTCTATTAATATGTGAGTTTTACCATTCACTTCTAATTAATAAGGATATCACGAGATTAATAAGGATAAAGTTGATAAATTGAATAATAAGTCAAAAATCTTCCTTAAATTTTATACCAAATCAAAATAGAATATTGAATCAAATTTATAAGAGAAATAACCTACAGCTGTAATCAATTTTTATACACACAGACAAATACTCTAAAACTGATCAATTTTAGTACCAATCTTGTACAAAACCATAGTGAAAGGTCCTCTCCTTCTTTGCTTTGCAATGTCCTTGGCTTTATACAAGTTTTTGGATAAAAAAGCTTGTAAATGGCCTGTACTTTCTGTCACTAAAAGTATGCAACCTTGAATTAGGTGAAAATTTTGAGGGGAAATTGCATTAGCTCGTTTATCTGTAGATATGAACATACTTGGATTTAATTTGTTCAGACGGGGCATAGCTTTTTTTTTTTTTTTAAATGTGATCTTCCTTGAAGGGAGACAATTGTGAAAATTTTCCCTATTTTTTAATTATAAACAAAAAAATTATTATTTTGAACCACAGACCTTATAAACAGAGAATGGGCAAGAATTCTTCCAGCCGGCAGAAGAAGAGGCCAAGTCTGGTTTACTCCTTTTGAGGCCTGCCATTGGCGAGCTGGACCAGGTCAAACCGTATGGAGGAATTTGGAGGAGGTCATTTTCTTCCATAAGGCGGTAAGTTCTCTTCCTTTTTCCTTTTATTTTTTCCAAGCTCAAGCGGACTTTTTCTATCTTACGTACAAAAGCCCACATGGACAAAAGGCTCCTCATTTCATAGAAGAAAACCCAAGCTAGATCTTTTTCTAGTTCTGAGCAATGCTACCTTTGCCTTGGGCCTCTTCTGCACTTCTGGATATCAATGTCAAAAACCGGTTCTATTTCGTAGGCTGATCCGTTTATGCGAGCTTGGTCTTAGTATATTTAAATTTATTTAAATACGGGGTTTTTTGGTCCATTTCGTTTAGTCCGCGAGTCAGATGTGAGATAACTCGTTTTTTCTTTTTATTTTTTTAAAAAAAATTTTTCCTCAAAACGACGTCGTTTTAATTTTTTTAAAAAATATATTTTTTCAAAACGATGTCGTTTTGTTATTTTTTTACAAAACAACATCGTTTTACATAGCTCGCATGCTGGCTATCACGGGCTGCGGCGGACTGAGGGGTTTCAGCCCGCGGGTAAGCTCGTTTCGATCCGTTTTCAAGGCCAGCCCTCGCGGGTCGAACCAGGCCGGAGTGGGCTGACCCGTTTGACTTCTGAATTTGTTTTATTTGTCTTACGGATGAAACCCAAATGGACTTTAGACTTGCTGCCCTTATTCATTCTTTTTTCTTTTTTTTTGGCTAAGTAAAATTTATTATTTTTCTTTGTAATCCTCTTGTAATGCTTGGAGCTAACAACGAAATCCTTCAAGATAATCGTCTTGATAATTAATTTCATCTTATATTCTTTTCTACATAACCTCAAGATAAATATACATATTATAATTTTTCCAAAAGAATCATGTTAACTAAAATAGACATGAGGTCCTTTGATCCTTTTGAAAAAGAAAAAAAGATGTGACGTCTATTGTAATATTTCCTCTGTTTCAGAGTATAAGATTTTTTGGTACCTTTTGTATAGATTAAAGAAGAATAAAATAGTAAGAAATACTTTTTCTATTATACCCATAATTGTTTTAATTTATTTTCTACTTACATTAGAGAGAATAAGAAAATTATATAATAAGAAAATTATATTTATAGGTGTAGGTAACATTAACAAAAAAATCTTTAAAATTTATAAAATACTAAATATTTTGATAAGAGAAAAAAGTCCCAAAGTCCTTATATTTCAAAATAGAAGGAATATTTCTTCACTTCAATACATTTGTTTATTTATTTCTAAAAGAACTTAATTAAATAATTAATTTGAATGTTTTGGATAATGGAGAGGAAATTAACACTTCAAATATATGTATGTACGTATCTGGAACATCAAATAAAAATTATTTGAATTCTTTTAAAACAAAGAAAAAAAGAAAAAAAGACAAAAGTAATATGAAGAACAATAAGTTATAGTTAGAGAGAAAATCAACGTTTATCTCCCCTTTCTCGTTATCTTCCTCTTTATCTAACAATAATAACTAGGATTTTCCCCCCTCTTACATTCCCATTTTAGAGAAAAATATTTTAGTGCCTAACTATTGAGAACTTGTGATATTCAGTCGATATATGCAGATACAGTTGAACTAAAGAGAAGCGCAAAAAAAAAAACTTTTAATGGCTTGGAATATCAGAGATCGAAATATCTATCATGATCCGTATAGTTTATACGGTAAGTTTCTTCAATTTTGCTGGTCTTATTTTGCATTCTTTTTTGGTTAATCTATTTGAATATTCTTGACTCCACCTATTATATTTTGTTCATTTTTTAGTTTAGTTTTTTGTTCAAAAATAATCTATTCTTTTGGTTGCTTTTGATACTATATCATTGTCTTCTCTTTTTTTTAGTATTTGTTTATACAATTGTACCTATTTCACATCAATTTCAGCATTGTTTGTGGTGTAAATGCATCACTGGTTGTGAACTAAATGCATTATTGATTTTCTTTTGTAATTTTGTTCTGTATCTAATAATGATGAGATCATAGAGTTTACCTCACTGGTTCATGTTGTGATTATGCAGGCTGTTCGTGGGAAAATTGATTATGTAGACCATTGCAGTGTTGACACGATGTCAAAACATGAGATAGAGGATATGTGGAAGGAGTTGGGATATAATGATAAAATAATGGTGTACTATTATTTAGAACCATCTGGTGACTTGAGAAATGGTCTAGTCAAACTAATAGGGAACAAGGAGATATGTTCAATGTGTGAATTAATTCCACTGAAATACCTAAGAGGGGGTGAATTAGGTATTTAGCTAATTTTCGCAAACTTAAACCTTTTATGCGTTTAGACCAAGAACAAGTTATGTAAGCTAATTATAGATAATTGATAGCAAGGCAATAATGAAAGCAATAGCAAAGAACTCAAACAATTTATAGTGGTTCGATCCTCAAGATCTACGTCCACTACCTTAAGCTCACACTTAAGGATTTCAACAAATCTACTAATTGCTCAGGTTTACAAATTACAAGAGAGGCTCACCACACTTTGGTTTTACACTCACAACATCTTCTAGTAATTTCTTACAATACAAGGCTCACCAACCTATGGTTTTATATCTCAAACAACCTTGAATCACAACTTCAAGGATCGCCCTTATCTAAAGGGTTTTATGTTATCAAGATAACCTTGCTAGAGCTAGTAGATCAACACAATTGAATAAGTAAAGAAGAGTGTGTAGAAGTTACCACTTGATGGTAGATATTACACAAATTTGCACCTTCACACTTTGATGTCGTTGGATGGATCAATTGAATGCACAAGACATAAGAGAGCTTAAGAAATGTTTGCTAAATGCTTTTGAATGCTTGGAGTTTTCAAGATTTCAAGAGTTACAAAAATTTGCATGTTTATGGCTTTTATAGAATTTGAAAATCTGTTAAAACGTTCATAAAACGGCTAGTAATTGCTAGTTTCGAAAAATTCGGACGACCGAATTTCTTGGTCAGCGTCCCGTATCTTCGTCCGAATTTCTCTCGGATAAATAGTAACCATGCTTTGAGAACAAAAAATTCGGACGACTGAATTTTTTTCATCTACGTCCGAATCTTCTTCCGAATTTCTCGGGAAGAACAGTGACCATGCTTTGAAGGCCAAAAATTGGACGATCGAATTTTTTTGGTTGCGTCCGAATCTTCTTCCGAATTTCTCGGAAGAATAGTAGCAAACTTTTGCTACAAAAATTCGGACGACCGAATTTTTTTGAAAGCATTTTCAAACTTTGTAAAATCATTTGAGATATAACTTCAATGAGTTTGAAAAACATTTGATATATATAGAAAACTTATTTAACTATATTTAAGCTTGAAAAACATGAACATATGAAGTTTACAAACATATCTTATAAAAAGATTCATTCAAAGCCTTTTAAGATCATAAGACTATTTTTATACTCTCTTATGCATTCAATGATAACCAAGACATGCAAGTGTAGAGTTTACACAGAAATTTACCTAAAAGTTAAATGCACTCTACACTTCAAGTCTTCAATGCCTTTTGATCATCTTTAGAATAACATTCTTCAAACTTCAAATACTTGCTTAAATGAAGTTGTTCTTGAACTTTTGCTTCAAAGCAATGAGACTTCATACTTCTCACATTACAGAACCTATCACACAATAATCAAACATTTTAGTCCTTATCAATATTTGTCATTAATCAAAACTACATAATTTGCCCTTAGGGCTAACATCCACGATTCAAAATCATAAAAAGTTTTTGTGAAGAAAAATTAAGAGAACAGTTGGGCAGATCCTTCTTTGCAGCTGCAAAATCATTCAGTTAGCAATGTGCTCCAAGTACAAGAGGGCAATCATACTAACCAAAAAGCAGTTGAACAGGAAGCAATTGCAGTGGCAAATGAAAGAGATGTTGAGGCAAATCAGGTATAGCTATAGCAAAATGATACTGTTTTATTTATATTTTTTTGCCAGATACACAAAATAATTAAGTTAGCACTATGTTCCAAGTACAAGAGGAAAATCATGTGAGTAAAATAACAATTGAACATCAAGCAAGTGCACTAGCGAATGCAAGTGAGGTTGCGGCAGACCAGGTATAAAAGCAGTAAAATGATACCTTTTATTATTATTTTTTTGACTAAATGCAACAAAAAGATTCAGTTAACACTATGTTCCAGGTAGTAGAAGAAACTCATGCAAGTCAAATAACACTTGAACATCAATTAAGTGCAGTGGCAAATGCAAATGGGGTTCAGGAAGACAAGATGCATCAACAAGTATCTTATATAGTACAATATATAATTTAATAAGTGCATTAATAATGTATATATAAAATATTATACTAATATTGATAATTGATATACTTTTTTTATATACACTATTTAAATATCATCACATCGTACGATTTAGTGGTTGGTCTAAGTCATGTTCTCGAAGGAAATGACCGATCAACTACCTCTTAACTTGGACAATTATGAAATAATGCAATGTCACTTGTAATGATACGCTAAAATGAATTGTGCCTCTTACAATGATAAATTGAATTTGGACCTTTTCATATTTCACAGACCAAATCCCTCCTCAGTTACGTGTTCGCTCTGTCTCATAGGGCACTCTAAATCCTTGTGACATCTCCCGTAATATTTTTTATAGCCCTATTTTTATATAATTTTTTATTTAAATTGATCTTTTAAAAATTTATAAGTTGTCTTTTATAATATAGGATTTATGATGAAAATTACCATAAAAGAAATGTTGCACGGAGAATGTTACAAAATATATTACAAAGGATTTGTGTCGTTTATAAGCCCTGCTTACCATTGTTAATTTTTTTTAAATGATGAAAAATAATTACCATTTTGAAAAAATAATATTTATAACTAAAATAACATTCTAATTTATAGAAATTTCAATAAACACAAGCAAAAATATAACATTTTTCTCAACTTCTTCAATTCAAAATGAGTGAAAACCATTCAAAAATTGTTTTAATCTTGAAAATTATAGACAACTTATTTTTAAAAAGGACAAAAAATGTCACAAATACTTAAACTTTTATCAATTATTTAATCTGACACTTTGATTAAAAAAATTATATTTCAATACTCAAACTTTAAAAAGTTATACAAAATAATCCTTCTCCATTTTGGATGTCAAGTTATAACAGCAGATGGTCACATGAGATACGGATGACCACTTCTGGGGATATTTTTGGAGGAACAAATAGGACCCATGAATTCTTTATATTTTTTTACATAATTATTATATATAATAATTTAAAATTAAATATTTTATTTTTTTAATATTTTACATCTTTATTTTCATTCTTAACAGCAAAACTTGTTCATAATTGAAATTTAAAATTATTAAACAGGAAAAAAATTTAAATAGTTATTTTTAAATTTTATACAATTAAATTTAAAATTATGTATAATAATATTTTTTTGCACTAAATTCTCTTGATTCATTTGAGCCATTTGACTCCTTTCCTCCTCCTATAGCTGTATTTTTTAAAAAGGGAAGAAAAAAACAACGGTGGCCGCTCCGCCGTCTGGCAGCAAAAGAGCAGTCATAAAAGTTTATATAAAAGTTTGACCGGATATGGAGTTTTATATAAAAGTTTGAATTATATTATAAAAATAATATAGTATAATAAAAAATAAGAAACATGTGGGCTAGTACGTACTTTATGTCAAATTTAGATATATAAAAGTAATATATATGGTGGGGAGAATGATATATTGATAATATATAATATATTAAGATCTTTCCTTTTAAGTAAAGTGTTAAATATTTTGGAACATCCCAATATATTAAAAAGGTCATCAGAAATTGGACGGAGGGAGTAGTTATTTTGATATGAGTTTTGCTAAATGGAAAATATTTGAAGGGGGGCATTTATAGATATATACGAGCAGATTACCCTGTGGCCAATATAATATAATATCACCAACGTTTCAATTTAGTCACTAAACCTTTTAGAGCTCAATTTTACTAACTGGAAGCTGCTGTACTTCTCATCTTGATACATCATTTAAATAGGAGGTTAGCAGAAGGGGAGCAAGAAGTAGATGAGTCTTTTTCTGTCAAACTTGATTCTTCTTTCTACAACAAACAGGTAACTAATTTTTCTCTCCTTTTACCGTAGTGTTCACAAAATAAATGACTCTGCAGCTGCCCTTTCATCTTTCCTTTTTTGCTTCTTTAATTTGGGCTTGAAGAATCATTGATCAATGTGAATGTTACGGAGGTCCTTTTCCCAACTAAAAGTAATGAAGCGACAAAAAAGAAGATCAGAGTTTTCTATTGTATATTATGCATATATGTTGTGTACAACACTAACGAATTGAAAGTTAATTTTCTGGACTTCCGTTCGAGCTTTGGCTTGGACGGGGAAGAAAATGTTTTAATGCTCACCTGTTGCTATTATTGGAATTATAAGCTTAATCTGTCAGTTATAAAAGATAGACTGCTGGTTCATCAACTGGTAAAAGATTACCCAGGTCTCAGACAACTTTTAATATCATTGCTATGATTATGAGCAACCCTGTGGGACTGAGGGGTGCGTGATAAGATTAAAACTATACACCACACATTTAGGTGGCATAGCATAACTAAAAGAATTTGAACTATAGTTCTGTCACTGCTGGAGGGCATTAAAGTGATTGAGAGTGTGCAAACATATTTCACGCTTATCAGGGTGTCATAGTTTTCTTACAACTATCACTATAGTTGTGATGCTAGTAGGGGCCACTTATTACTTAAAAGCTGATGCAAAATTTATTGGATTTCTTGAAGAGGTGCTCGACATCTCCAAATGTTTGCATGTATGAACTCTGTCAAGTGACCGTCAATTTCGTGCCAAGAAGTTATTACTTATTGATTCTTGGGTGGGGCATTTGAAGAGAAATAGTCAGATGCAACTTTAAATGTCATTCTCAAATACGCCATCGTGCAACAAATAAGTTCTGTAGCCTAGATGTCAAACTTGGAGCTCAGGACTTGTGCTTAAATCATATTGAAGCACACATATTTTAAAACTTTTTTGGATATTCTTTTTCGCCTGCTGTTGTCTGTGCCAAAGAAAAGAATGAGATCCTGGAAGTTTTTACCTTTCAAAAATATGCCAAACTTAAGTCCTGTTGGATGCTTCTCAACTGAAGTTCAGCTTACTGGTTGCATAATAAGGGCTGTTTCTGCAACAAGTTTGTCAAGAAAATGGAGCTTAATGTTTGATGTGTATTTCTTAGCGAATTTGTAGAACTTCCGTGTGAGCAGCCGTAGAGGCTATAATAAATTCTCTTTGACATTTCTTTGATCCTAATCAACAGTATCTTAGCATAGAATCTAGTGTCTGGGGTAGAGAGGAACCATTTCCAAATTCATTTATGAACAAGAGATACTGTCTAAATTATGCGTGAAATACTTTTGGGCAGAAAGCTATGGATGAAGCATGATAAAAAGCGTAAGCAATATAACAAGTTATCAACCAGTTAGATTCCTTCTGTCTTTCTTTCTCGTAATATTAAGTTTTTAGTTGACTATTTTTTCTGAATAGATATTTGGACTGAATGTTTACTTTAAAGATATTGATCACTAAAATTAGCAGTCTAAGATGGTCGCCTTATGTCTTTTGACAATAGCTATTCATCTTTTCTGTGGGGTTGGTAATCTTATTCCAATTTTGGCTTCTGAATAGGGACAAGGTTCGTCACTGATGGGATTTCATACATAGTTAAAAAAAAAAAAAAAGTAACAAACGTTGCGTCAGAAAGGTGGGTACCTGGATTAAGTTGGAGCAATCCCATAACTGACAGATTAAGCTTTCTATAAAAAGAGGAGAATGGGTCACGTAAAGGAAGGATGCACGAGAGAGATGCTCAAAACAAGCACCCTTGTAAAGAGTGGCGGCGGAAGAGCCTTCGAGTTTTGACCAAAATTTACCACGGATTTGGTAGTCAGGATCAAGTTGGTTAAACAAAGGTAGTTTACGGATTTAAAAGTAAAAAAAAAAAAAAATAAAGACATGCACTGAAAAGGGATAGTCTAAACCCTAAATTGGCGTATTTTTTTAATGATAACTATAACTGCCATCTAGAAGCCTGGAAACGTTTATCTTTCTTCAAAGTACTGGAATGCCATGAGGATATTGAGTGTTAGTTTAATAACTGGATAAATTTTCATGTCCATCTTACTCTAAGATGCATCGTTTTCACGATCTGGCTTGGTTCCTATTGAACTTCAGTGGTGGGTGTGGCAGCCGCCCGTCATTTTAAAATATTCCGTTATAGGATTATTTTCTTTAGAACTTTGCACTCTAACAATACGTTTGTTATGTTAGAATGAAATGGAATAAAATAATTTTTTCAAGAATGAAATGGAATAAAATAAATTTTTCAAGAATGAAATGGAATAAAATAAAATTTTCAACTTTTTTTATCTATTTCAGTATTTGGTAAGTAAAATTGAAGTAGGAACGGACTTTCTTATGAAAAGTCTATTCCAGAAAAAAGTGAGAAAGACTTTTTCACACCAAAATATAAAGAAAGACATTTTTAAGAAAAATAGAAAACTTAAAAAGAATTTTTGTGACTACTATATCCCTGATAATGTTTAACGATAAGAAACTCAATTTGGTCATAAATTTCATTAGTGAAAGAACAATTTCTAACCAAGTTGTAAGCTCTAATTTACAAAAAATCACTTCAAAGTAACGTGTGAATTTTGTTTTTTTAATTTTTCATGTTCTCTTTGTTTATGTTTTTATAGCATTTTTATGCCTTCATCAGATGTTTTTATTTTATGGATCGACGTTAAATATTTTAGGGATGATATATATTTAATATTTTATTGACACCATATTATATTATTACTAGTAAGACATTTCAGTCATATTTTGTAAAAAATTATTTTATTTCGACACTGAATGATATTTTTACCAAGCACATATAAGGAATTATTATTCTATTCTGACTTTTACTTTCAAATAATGAAATAGAAAAATGATTCCACACTTATTCTAAGTGAAAAGCTATTCTATTTCACTGTACTAAACGCACTATAAATTCACAAAAAAAAAAAAAAAAACTTTGCCTCCCCAACATTTCTGTAAAATGCAATAGTTAGTCAATATTTTAAAACTTTTTTATGTTAATTTTTTACTTTTGTTTCCTTCTTCAGAGTTGCATAATTATTCTTCCTCTTTCCTCTTTCCTTTTCCTATATCTTTATAATTACGCGCTAATTTTGAAACTCTAGCAATATTTAAAATGGAATAAGACAAGAGGTTCTTTACCACCTATTCTTTCCGCTAAGATCATTGGTTATAGTATACAATTCAACGAGTCTTTTATGAAGATCTTAAAATGTGCTAAAAATTTAATAAATTAAGGCATTATCTTAATACACTATGAAGTATTGATAATTTGATACTACACTTGGATCATTTGGTTTCATAAAATATTTTCAGGAATGTCTACTATAATATCTCAATGATCTTGTAATCAAGAGGTATTGATTCATGTTGTATATTGGAAATGATTATTAAAGAAATACAAATGGAGTATATACTTAATTAACACTATAGATCATGATTTCATCCTATGTTGGAATCTTTGACCTTCACAAAAATTTTGAATAGAAAAAATGATGCATCTAGATGAAGTATCTTAAGATGCAGAGAATGTAACCGAGAGGTTTTGTTGCATCTTATAATTTTACTTTAGTATGAGAAGATTTATATATATATATATATATATATATATATATATATATATATTGAATTTAGGTGTTATCAAGATATTATGCTTAAAATAAATAATAAGATGTTAAGATAGTCTGTATAAATTTTTACTCCCCCAATGCCTAAGCTCAGGATTCGCGGCTGTATTGAACCATATAGCTATTAATCAAGCTGCAACCACAAAATTCAGCATCCATTTCTTGATAGTTCATTCAAACCAGCCTTTTGGAGACATTACTCCCATCACTAGTTTTTCTTGACAAAAGCTTTTATCATTTGTTACCACGAAAGCATGCTCTCTCCTGGAAGTTATGAGGATAAAGACCTCTATTTTGTGAACTTTCATGGTAAGTATGCTGTTTACGTAAGTAGCTCGAAAGAAAAAGAAAACATCATGCCATATGGTCTTTGTTAGGAAAAAAGAAGCAGCAGCAGCTATCATGCTATTATGTTATTCTTGTTCAGCCAAGAACAAAAGTTTTGGTTGACTTACTTTTTGTGTTTTTATACCAGGCTCAAGAGAAAGAGAAACTGCAAGAAACAAAAAGGGACAGTTATATTCTTATTTTTAAAGTTTGTCTAAATTATGTAATAAGCATCCTTCTGCGTCCATTGGTTTAAGCAATACATGTAACTCGTGCAAGAGGAGACGTTAGAAAGAGCCAAAAAACCCAATGTGGAAACAAAAGCTCTATTCCTAAATCTTCTTCTTATCAGAATGTATCCATGCCTTCAATCTCAATCTCAAGTGCCCAATTTATAATGGGAATCCCAAACACTAGAAATGAGGACCCTGTCTTAGGTGTTTTGTTCTAAAGTTGTTGATCTAATTCAAAATATTTGATCTTGGACAGTGGTTAAAGCAACAAAGGAACACATTATTTAATTTGAAATAGATTTCTCAATCAATTCTAATTAGGGTCGTTTTTTTAGGTTTCGGTAATTTATCAAAACTTTAATACCGTAAAAAATTCAATTAGGACACTTATTTTGAAATAGAGAAACACTATATTCTATATATACCCATGTTTTATAGAGGGAGTGAGCACTATATATACACTATAAAAGAAAGGCCTTGCTACTGATAGGGCTCTATTGAATGTAGTTGTGGAGTAATATAAAAAGAGATATAAAAATTATTTAATGTATGAAAAGTTAAAATAAAATTTAACGGCACGACCAGTAATAATGCATCACTTTAATGAATTTTAAAACTAATTTCTTTTTTTAAAAAACCTGGTTTTTTGGTACATTTACTTTATTAAGAAGTAATATATATTATGTGCAAAGCACATATTTTTTTCTTGTAATTAAATATATAAATAATAAAGTAAATTAATAAGGACAAATAGATATGCAAATTTAAAAAATACAAAAAACATATCAAGTAAAATAAATAAAATTAATGATATAATATATAAATTAGAAAATAAGTACGTAGATAAATAAATTTAAAAAAAACAAGAAGGCCAGAGATCCAACATATGTAAATTAAAAAATATAAAAATACGATATATTCTGCTAATTGCATCTCATTTTTTCAAACTCTCTCTCTCTCTAAATTTCAAAACTATTTCGAAATTCATTCTAAAATTTAAACTCATTTTGAAGATTCAAAATTCTCTAAAATACTTTAGTACATTTTATTGTATTGAATGATAGACATTGTATGCTAATTGATAGAATAATCGATTCTACTCTCTCATCACTTTCCGATCTCACTTGATTTCAAAGAATCTCTAATCTCACTTGATTTTATTTCGAAGAATCCCAAGATATCCACACTTTGAATTAAATTTTGCATTCAAGGGGAACCAAAATGTTCCCCCCAAAAAAGAAAAATGCATAAAAATACTAGGGGAACCCTTTTGGTTCCCGAGAAAAGAAAAAGAAAAAAAAGACTCAAGAAACTTTTTTTGGTTTCATTAAAAAAAAAAAAAAAGAAAGTTGTAGGAACAGCGGCTCCCCAACAGTAGTGCCAGGGTCGTCGGGGGTTGCCGAGGGTGCCCTTGGGGACTACTCCTAGCTACCTCTGCCGTTGTCGTCGGGGCCAATTGAAGTTGCATTTTTCTTCTTTTTTTTTCTCCTTTTTTAGGGACTATAAGAAAGTTTCCCTTGATTTTTTTTCCAATTTTTTGACGAATATTTATTTTTTAATTCTTTTTCAGGGAACTTTCTGGTTCCCCTTGTATTCCTCCTTTTTTAAAATATTTTATTTTTAATTTTAATTTTATTTTAGATTTATGAATAGGTTGAAAGTTTTTTTAAAAAATTGTTGAGAGAGAGAAGATTGAGAGAATTTTAAAATTTAGAAATAGATTTTGATAAATAAAAGATAACATATTGTTGATAGTAATTTTTCGCACCATAATCAGTAACCCCCAAAAGAAAAACAAAGACAACGATAAAGAACGGAATATCTTTTTCAATTGCAAAGGAAGAACAAAAGGTAGAGCTAGGACTATTACCCGTATATTTTAATGAGGCTTAGTTTGAAAACTTTTGTCCAAGATTAGTTTTACCAAAAGTAAAAATTTTGGTTGAATTTTGCATCGACACCCAATTCAAAATGAGATTCTTTTAAGTACTCCGAATATTCTAATATATCATCTATTATATTTTCTAATATATTACTATTTGTAGTATTTAATGTTTATGATTTATCTTTTAAAGCTTAGAGTTTATCTTATTTAGTTTATAATATATGAATATAATTTTTTATATTTATGAGTATTACAGAGGATATAACTTAAAAGCATTGAAGAGAATTCCAACCTTTTTCCAAGTTTAATGCTAGTGCTACTTATCATCCTTGAACTAGGTGCAACTTAGAAATTAACCTTAAAGTCATGATGTTATATCAAATACAATTACAGATATAAAAAAATTAATAATTTATTGCTAAAACTATTGCCCCCTGCCCCACCCCACCCCTCCCCCCAAAAAAAATACTCCCTCCCATTTTAATGCGGGAGAAAAGAAAAAGATTTAGCTAATTGAGAGAGAAAGAGATAGATATAGCTAATTGAGGAGAAAGAGCTAAGTATGAAATTAAGAAGAGTAATCTGGCTATGAAAATTTATTTATAATATCCTTATTAATTAAAGAAGTTAGTGATATATCCTATAATTTAGTATATTTAGATGCTTTAAACTAAAGAAATTAAAGAGGTTAGTGGTAAGGCTATTGTGTTAGTGAACTTGCCTTAAATTAAAAAAATTATTAATAAAAATTTAGATAAAATATATAACATTCTATTAAAGTAAACATCTAATTATAGATATTAAATTTCAGATGAAGGGAGTGACATATTAGGTCTCTACTCATAATAAAATACAAAGCTTTTGTAAGAAAATTAAAAATAAAAATCACAAAAATAAGATATTAAATAACAATTACAACTCTTCTTCGAACATTTATGTATATATGCACTTAGATTATAATCTCAATTTTTTTTGTGTTTACCTAGAAAGCCATATATGTTACTTTTTGTTTTTTAATCTTTTGTATGGATCCATTTCATCTTTAAATATTAGGCATTTTTTGTAGCAATAAAATAAAGTCAGTAGTCTTTTTTTTTTTGCCTTGAGAAAATCATTTATTGTACTTTTTGTGAATACTTTACATAAAATGCTACTTATTTCATCGTACCCAAATGTCAATTTTAAAGGAAAGGGTACTCAATTTAGAATACCCTAAGACGTCGGGAGTGTTTTTGAAATTAATCCTATATTTATGTACCCATTCTACAAGAAACGTCTGGATTCTCCTAATTTTTTTATTGGTTTTTTGGTAGAAGCCGTTTAGATTCTCCTCTCATCCATTTCATCTCTCCGACAATAAAAGCGCAGCCGCCGCCGTGCCACCACCTCCTTCCGACCACTGCTTGTCTAATATTATAACAATTACCACATACAGTAGGTAGGAATTTGGGGTGGTTGAAGTATCATAGATTAGTGGTGAAATGGACGGAGGAAGAAGCCGCAAGGGCGGGGGAATGCTGGCGCTGCTGGCGCTGCACGCCTTCAATGAGTATACCAGGCTCGAGAGGAAACCACCCGTCACCGCCGCACTCGTGGCGGCTAATACTCTAGTTTACTTAAGGAAGCCTGCTGTCCTCGATGCTCTCCTCCCCACCATTGATCAGGTCTGGTTCAATCCCTACCTCATCCTCAAGGTATGTATCCCGTTCCTTTTTCTCTCAAGCGGATTATTTTGATCTGTCAAGTATTATCTTCTTGCTCTTATAAGTCAGTTTCTAATTGGTTGATTTCTTGCAATTCTCACCGCCTGTAAGCTTTTGTTGTTTAATATGGTCTGGCAGAATGGAATACACGTCGGATTATGATAATTTCAATAGCTACTTTATAGGCCGATTATGCATCATTTATAACTACAATTTTTGCTTTGGCTACCCGAGAGATAGTGAGCTGCATTTGATTACTCTTCTCCTATTGCTTGAACTTCTCTCTACTTTTAAAGGGATTCCTTTCCTTTGCTACCTCTGATGCTTAAATGAATTAAAAAAATTGATAAACGGCTTTTAGTCCTCGACCCTTTTTCGATTATAGATTGATTGAATGCTTGCTGTTGCTAAGTGGCTAAATCTTACTCTAGGATAGTGCTACTTCTTTCTCTTGGACATTCAGGAAGGGGATGGTTCTCCCTTTTGGGCAATATAGAGAAAAGCAATCAAAATGGCATTTGATGCCTAGGTCTAAAAGAAACGTACCTCTTCTGTTGCATGAATATGTGGTTTCACCTTTGTGTCATGGCTTGTACTTACTTTTCCTGACCGTACAAATATTAAAGTAGCAATGCAAATGCAGAGAAAGATATTGTCAACTCTTGCATTTGGAATTTGATGAATCTTCTCAGTCTTAAGATGGTATTCGGACCAATGCTAATGTTGTAAACTTCCTCTGTCTAATCTTGACTGAAATAGAGATTGGTCTTTTTGGTTTTTATGGTGGCTTTAATGCTGAGAGAGGAAATTTGTTCCATTGGACTAGTATCCTTTTTCCACTATTAAGGTTCTAGTCTCCAGAGAGAAAATTTTAATAGGAAACTTTTTATAATTCAACATCTTCAAGCTTCTGTATAACCTCCACCACCTCAAAATCGAAGTAAAGGACTTGACCTGATATTTGAACTGCAATGGAAGTCGTGGGGGAGCCTCATCTTGTCATATTATGAGACATAAAATAGCAAAAGGAGGTTGAAGTAGAGGGAAGCTTCTTCAAGAGGACTTGTGTTGCTAGATAGTGATAATTCGAACACAACTAGGGCCGCAAAAAACCAAGTTTTTCTCCTGCGGCTTGTGAAAATCTCAGCTTTAACTTAACTGTGACTAAGCTTGAGTTGCTCGAAAAACTTTACAAGCTGGGCCAGAGCTTTTTGAAGGTTGGCTCATAGAACTTAGCATGTAATATTTCATTAGAGTTCCCTTGGGGAAGTGGAGAAGACACTGTATGTATATGTGGCAACCAAGAGTTGAACCTTATCAGAACATTATAATTGCTCTTCCATTTTCATAAAAAGATTTTGTTGCAAACCTTTGACATCATCTTACCGTTCATCCAGTGCAACCAACCTGCCATTTTCCTCTCTGTCTGTCTTATAAACATTTGTTTATTTATAAAGCCTACATGCTACAACAAAAGTCACCTCCTCCTAGCTGCCAGACCTTGCTACTTCCCTTTTAGTCATCCAAACTCACCATCTGCCTCTATTACTCTCCTGCCCTCAACATGGCTGCTCACCGGCCAAGTTTGAAGGTCCTTCCCTGAAATCTTCTCACTACAGATTCACATTAGCAGAAAAGCATATTACACCAAAATATGTGTCTTCATCAAGTCTGGCTCCCTATTTCTAGGACTTAGTTGGATGATTGCTGATTGTGGAGGTTGTTGCATCTTTTTTGTTTTTTATTCTTAAATTATTCCAAGCTCAATCTGAGATGGTTGGAATAGAAACTCAGCTGCTTGATCGGAGGTCAAGCTCTGTGATTTCTTCTTGAGCTTGGGTAAATTTTAAGCGAGCTCATCTTGAAAATGCCAAAGTGGGCCTTGGCTCGGTTTTTTGTGCCCTTAGACATAACTTTTGGCGATATGATTTGGATAATACAAGTCATAATATGCATGAACTACATTAATGGAACATATATAAATTACTCAAATTAACGTGAATTCATGACAACCCTATTCAACGACTCACAGAAAATACATTAAATTGGAACTTAAACATGTCTTGCCTTGGGATATGAGAAAAATCTCTGATAGCAAGATGAACTGCATTAGCCATAACGGTTTGGTTTAGAAATTGTATTATTTACATTATTAAGGTTGACTGAGGCCTTCTGCTATGCAATATCCAGTTGATAATCTAATGTTCCTGTACTTCTCTTTGTTCAAGCTTTGCAAACTTCTTTTGCTTCTTCCTATTTTTTGGTGTCTTTGCCCAAGGACAGGGGTGGTTTTGAAGGTGAGGGTGTTGAAGGGATAGATTAAAATGTATGGATGTTGAATTGAACATTTCTTTTGGGGCCAGTGAAAGCTGATTCACAACTGATGCAACCAAAGCGTGTGATGTAGTTATCTGGATGTTCACTAGAATATTCGTTTGCTTTTCAACTAGCATTTTAAAATTGCTAGTTAATTAGCATTTGTTATTTTGATCAAATCACTGTAGTTTCTTGTTTGCATGAGTATTTTGAGTCCACATAATGACGTCTTATTTTCGTTCGTTGCCAGTACAAGGATCTCAAGCGCTTTTTCTTATCGGCGTTTTACCACATTGGTGAATCTCATCTTGTATACAATATGCTTTCTCTTTTGTGGAAAGGAATCCAATTGGAAACTTCGATGGGGAGTGTTGAGTTTGCATCAATGGTTGCTGCTTTAGTTGCAATGTCCCAGGGCATCACTCTAATACTAGCCAATTCTCTTTTAGTGTCCTTTGACTATGAGAGTGCATATTACAATGAATATGCTGTGGGATTCTCTGGTGTGCTCTTTGCGATGAAAGTTATTCTCAACTCCCAGTCAGATAATTACACATACGTCCATGGGCTTATGGTTCCCAGTCGTTTTGCTGCATGGGCTGAACTTATTCTCGTTCAGATGTTTGTTCCTGGGGTGTCTTTTCTTGGGCATCTTGGTGGAATACTTGCTGGTCTTCTCTACTTACGACTAAAATCCACATACTCAGGTCCAGGTCCTCTGGCAAAGATTATCAGGGGTCTTGTTAGTATGATTAGCTGGCCTTTCAGATATGCCTCGCGCATCTTTGGTTTTCAGCGGCATCGATTTTCAGGGGAGGGGAACTCCTAGGAGGACTGTTGATATTTGGAGATGCAGTGCATGTACATTTGATAATTCAGGTTGGTTAACCGTTTGTGAAATGTGCATGACCAGTCGGGAGAGGGATCAAGTTTCTGGTCCTGGTTTGTCAGATGAGATTCATGATCTTTCGGTAGAGGAATTACGGCGTCGACGAGTTCAAAGATTTGATCGGTAATCCAAGTCAGTCAGAGCATACTGTAGTTAGCCAAAAAAAAAAAAAAAGAACACTGTTATCTTTGTATTCCTGCAAATATATTGGTATTATATCTTCCATGTTAACGAGGCAGTTCCAAGGATTAGTCCAGTTAAGTAAGAGTTGAAACTGGAGCCAATGGCAAGCTGTAAACTAGATACGTATCTGTTATAAAATCTGATTTGAGTCGTAAGATTTTATTGATATGATCTGGTGTGAGAAGGTTTCATAGTGTGATTGTGATGGTGAATTCTGAGGAGGACCAACCTAACAAAATAAGTGTACTTTTGTGTTTCTGCGTGAACCATCTCATTGTGGGGTGAGAACGTACATTTTACAGTCGTGGACGTCCACTTCGGCTGAGATCTGCCCTTTCGCCGACTTGAGTGTTGAGTGCTGCATATTACAGTCTTGGCCGGTAAAATCAATGGAATATGAAATTTTCTACTTGAAATTTTTTCTCCTTTTTTTGGGATACCAGATGGAGGAAAAAACAGTACATTTACCTGCCACAGATCTCGTGCATTAACGACTGTTGAGGATCGGAAGCCTAAATCCGACCAATAGGCTGTAATATTAGTTTTTGAGGATCCTCTGTTCCACAGCAGCACCGCTACTCTGTTACCACTAAGGGGCCCTGCCCACACCTGACCACGAAGCCAAAATTATGTGACCAGTGTTTTATGAACTGCAGGTCATCTTAGCCAAACAATGTTTACCTCCAAGTCTCCTTCCTTCTTAATCTTCTTCCCCTGAACTCCAAGTTTGTCTGTTTATAAATGAGAAAAGATGATCGAGGAACAAACTAGTAGTAAAAGAATTTATCATGGAGTATTTACTGCTTGTAGTGGAGTAGGTATTATTTGTAAACGTTAATTGATTGCTGACCTTGGTTAACGGCAATAACCTCTTCATTGCTCAGGAGTTTGAAGGTCTCACTGTCCATTGATCGGATATCACAGCCAATCAGAAGAGGTGCCTGTATGCACGTATTCATCGTTTAATTACGGGGCTGATCAACATGTAATTTTAATGAGTAATTTTATTATAATAGTTTTATAATTTATATTTATTATATAAATTATATAATTATTAATAAAAATAAATATAAATAAAAAAATATTACTGAGTTGATATTTTTAATCCACGTGAATTGTTCTTGTTAGTAAAAGTATAATTTATATGATGAATACATGTTATAAAACTATCACAATAAAACTGTTCAATTTTAACTCAAGTATTAAAAGTAAATGTTGCTAGTAGTACTTGTTTAAACAAGAAAATGATAGTGTTGTGATCTTACTTTAGCTAATGCCCAAATGCTGAAATGGGAACGATATTCTGTTGTAGACATGCCTCCATTTCCCACTTCCAACATATCAGGATCTGGAAATTACCAAGATCTTGTAGTAGTAAACAGATGAATCCCTAATTACGAATGAAGAGAAGAGGGAGCTGACCATGAAAAACATTACCATTCCAACCGCCGGGAGCAGCGTAAGATGCCCATTTGTCATTCTCATCTGCCCGAGAAGTCATGCTATGTTTACACAACAATTGCTTAGCGGATAGAACTCTCTCCAGCCAAGCAGCTGATTTGATTATTTACTACTAGTAGTATGAGTGAGTTGGTAGGATTAGCCGTACCTGTCCCAAGTGTCCTTGATGTCTCCTGTTGTTCTCCAACTGTTTCCAACTGATGGAGCCCAAGTTGCCGGATCTTCTTCGCCCCTGATCCCAAATCAGTCAACCACTGCTGGAGTACTCCGTACAAATCGATCATCAAACAGAAATTAACAGAAGATGGCTACGGACTCACTCACCACTCGCACAGAGAGTAGAAGATAGACCTTCCTGAGTTGGCCAGTGCTTTGCTCATTACAGGATACCTAATATTTTTCAAGTTTCAACGCAAAATATCGAGGCATTATCACCCTATTAGTATACTATTTTTTATTAGTGCTTAGAAGCATCAAGACTCGCACTAATTAGTTTTCTGAATACCTTTCCTTTGGGCTGATGTTGTTGTTGTTGCAGTTATCGTATTTCAAGTAATCGACCCCCTAATTAGTGTTCGGAAGAAGAAAGAAATTAGGATGAAGAAGATCTCAGCTCTATGTGGGTGATTAAATTGTCGCACTAGCTAACTAGTTTTTTTTTCATTTTTTTACCCATATATATTAGTCGACGCACAAAAACCTACCCACGAAGCAAAAGTTTTCGCATCTTGTTCTTCATGGCCCAGTGACCCTGGCATTGTTTTACTGCATGTCAGAGTTCTGCAAAACAACCAAACAGACAAAACAAATTATATGTTTATATAGAGATAGAGAATATGTATATAATTTAACAGACTATGTACTGTATTACGTACCCAGCATCGGAGTAGATTCCAAGCTTTAAGCCTTTGCCGTGAACATAATCTGCAAGAGCTTTGATTCCGGAAGGGAACGTTGAAGCTCTAGGGGCCAAATTTCCCTGTATGCCAAATCAACCAAGCAGTAGATAGTAGTCCCAGTTTACTCTAGAGTAGAGTTGTTCTACACCTAATGGATAATTCTTAATTTATTTAGCCCGAAGTTAAAAAAAAGAAAAGAAAAGAAAAAGGAAGATAGAGTTGTTCTTGTACATGCGAATCTCTGTTTTGTTCAGCCCAGCAGTCATCTGAAGGACATAGAGAATATGCCATGGTAAGAGTGGGTTATAATTAGTGGAGAATTACTAATACAGAAGGTAGCCACAGTAGTAAGTATAAATACATGTATTTATTATATCATAATACAAACCTATATTGATGTACCGATAGCCTGCACCAGCGAGTTTGGTGGATACCATTGCATCCGCTGTCGGAAAATCAAGGACTAATTCAAGTAGATCTATTGTAAGAAAATAATAGACATGATGTGAATGCTAGTACCTGTTTGCCTAATTAGGTTTTCATCGATGTTGCATCCGAAATGATTCCAACTGTTCCATCTGCATAATCCTTATACCGTATATCAATAAATGAAAGTAATATTTTAAATTTCCTAAAAACACTTTTTTTGAAGTATACAAAATGCTTTAATTTGACTCTCTTACAAAAGAATTTTTAAAAATTTTTTTTATAAATACAAACAATATTTAAAAAAAATCTTTAAAATCTTCTCAATAAACCAAATTAAACCTATTTTTCTCTGTTCCAATACAACATAAAGGGATGAAAACACATGTGGAACAACAGACAGTGTACGAGTGGGTCGCTGGAGAATCCATAAATCTTACTCAAGGAAATGGGTATTGTATGACGTAGTCCGCGATGCGATAATGCCAGTCCACCTATTGGTAGGTAAGATACCGATAATGCTAAGTAATCTAATTATCCTATCCTATATGTGCTGCGACACTGAGTGGAACATGCGAGTCCCTTGTTAAGAAAAGGAAAAAAAAAAGAAAAAAGGACAAGCCTGGTACCACGTGGTAGGTTGAATAGCCACCAATTCTCTCATTAGGGAGAACAATGTCAAATGCGTTTCTGATTCAAAATCGCAACATTCAATGAGGAGGGATTGGATCTATAATTAAGGAAGATTCCAAAGCGGAGAGGGTTGGGAAAGGTAAGCTTTGAAGTTGTTGGTGAACGAATATTATAAAGTACCGGGACTAGAATACGCATTAAAATGATCGAATGACAAGTGCACGAGCGAACTAACAATTATAGCTAATTAATGAAGCTACTACTTTAAGGCTTACCCCATCGGAGGTGTCAGACCGAGGCCATTGCCTAAAAGGGTCCGACGACCATTCTCCCCCACGGTGGTTCCGCGTATCTTCTTGGTCTGCCGAGTACAAGTGGTGATGGTGCTGCTTTCCAACAGCAAGCAGCACCACAGCAGCAGCGAAAGAATTGAAGCCCGGTGGCTCTTTGGAGGGTGCAAAGCTGCCATTTTTGTTAATGGGCAGAGATCAGAGCCACCAGACTATGTTAAATCTCCAAGATAGAATTAAACTTGAATATGAAGAGGAGGAAAATGGGATATATATGATGATGGCATTGGCAACAACAAAAAGAAAAAAGTCATGCGTATATATATACTGCAAGGGAGAGAGAGAGAGAGAGAGAAAAAGAGGGAGCTAAATGCTAATTCAAGGTTCCATGAGCTGGAGAGCGTATAGACCAAGGCAACCTTGATTTGCTAGGGGAAGATGTTTTTCCATGTGTATGCCTTCCTCACATACATCAATATTTCGTCCAAAAAGTCTTCACTGATACAGTCATACTTCGCCGCATGCCCTGGGCCATTTTTAAGGTGCTGCACGTTGCCTTTTGCAACACGGCACTTAATCTGGTCCGTTAAATTAAATTTAAAATATAATTTGTCAAAATTTATTTTTCAATGCTGTTAAGCAATTGATAAACACAAAAATCACACCTGCAATCATTTGCAGAATGGAATCAACAGACTCAATAGAAAACAAGGCCAATATGACAGAGAGAACAAATGCTAGACAAAGAAAAACAAACAAATGTGGAAATTCTGGATTTTCTTCATTAACTCAAATGTACACGAGGGACATGTATTTATATACAAGAGGCAACAGCCAAAAAAAATGAATAAATAAACATTAGCTAGTAAAATCAAAATTGTCTTCTTCTTCCTCCATATCAGCACTGGACAAAACGAATTTTGCTTTCTCCTTGTGCATGTCATCACCGACTCCAGTTCATTCCAGCTGGCAGCTTCTTTTATCTAGGTGGCACAACCTTTTGCCATGTCATCTTAATGTACTGCCATTGCATGCTAGTTACTATCTGCATTTCCACTGCATTACCACATTACATAAAAAATGCTGCAGCATTGATCTTATAGATGTCTACATTTACACTGCATGATCAAATATGATCTGCTACAACATTTCTTCAGCTACATTTTCAACAGCCCCCCTCAAGCTGGACTGGTAAACACATTCTGTAATCCCAAACTAGCAAGAAGAGAAGAAAACCGAGGAAAACACAAGGACTTGGTAAACACATCTGCAACTTGTAATTGAGAAGCTATAGGCAAAGGTTTAACCAGGCCAGATTGAAACTTCTCTCTCACAAAATGACAATCTAACTCAATGTGCTTAGTTCTTTCATGAAAAACTGAATTTTCAACTATGTGAATGGCTGCCTGATTATCACTGTAAAGGGGAATTGCAACAGGAATTTTAATGTGCAAATCATGTAAAAGATAGGATAACCATTGTAGCTCACACATAGTAGATGCCAAAGCTCAATATTCAGCTTCTGCTGAACTTCTAGACACAGTTGTTTGCTTCTTAGAACGCCAGGAAATTAGAGCTCCTCCTAAGAAAATGCAGAATCCTGTGACAGATCTTCTAGTTTCAATGCAGCCAGCCCAATCTGAATCTGCAAATGCTGTTACTTGTAGATTGGAAGTTGTAGGAAAGAACAACCCTTGACCTGGTGTTCTTTTCAGATATCTCAATATTCTATGAGCTGCTTTAATATGATTTGCAGTAGGCTTATCCAGAAACTGGCTAAGCTGTTGAACAACAAAGCTAATGTCTGGTTTAGTAATGGTTAAATAGATAAGCTTTCTAATTAAACTTCTGTAAGAAGAACTATTAGGCAACAAAGGAGAATCTCCATGGTCAAATTTGGCATTAGCTTCCATAGGAGTAGAGACTGGTTTACATCCAAGAAAACCAAAATTAGAAAGCAGATCAACAATATACTTTCTTTGTGACAAATTCAAACCTTGATGATTCCTTGCAACTTCTAGCCCCAGAAAGTATTTAAGTTCACCCAAATCTTTGATTTTAAACTGATTGTGAAGAAAAAGTTTAACTTCCTGAATAGCAGACAAATTATTACTTGCCAAAACCACATCATCAACATATACCAGCAAAGCAACAAAAGTAGTTGAATCAACTTTAACAAATAGTGAGTAATCACTCTTAGACTGCTGAAACCCAAGACTGATCAAAGCTGAAGTGAGGTTAGCATTCCATTGCTGGCTAGCTTGCTTCAAACCATAAAGAGATTTCTGCAATTTACATACCAAAGAAGAATATGTACAGCAAAAACCAGGATGAGGTACCATGTAGACCTCTTCTTCAAGATCTCCATGCAAGAAAGCATTATTAACATCACACTGATGTAAAAACTAACCCTTTGACACTGCTACTGCCAAAACAGTCCGGATGGTAGTCATTTTTGCCACAGGAGAAAAAGTCTCCAAATAATCTACCCAGGTTGCTGAGTATATCCCTTAGCTACAAGTCTAGCTTTATATCTTTCCACACTACCATCTGAATGAAATTTGACTTTGTAAACCCATTTGCAACCAATAGGACGTTTTCCAGGTGGCAAAGGAACCATAATCCAAGTCTTAGTTTGTTCTAATGCTTCAATCTCATGCTGCATAGCATCCTGCCAAACAGAAATTCTAGCAGCCTCTTCATAACACTTTGGTTCTTCAGTTAATGAAACATTCATTGCAAAGGTTTTGTAAGCAGGTGTTATCTGATCATATGTCAAGATATTGTTTATAGGATGTGGAGTTGTAAGAGTCTGGTTACAGACATAATATTGTAAGTATGCAGGTTGTGTTCTAATCCTGCTAGATCTTCGAGGAGAAGATTGAGAAACAGGTGTCATAGGAGAAACAAAAGAAGGAACTGATGAATATGAAGTAGATGAAGAATGATCAGGTGTTGTGAAAGGAGCTGGTGATGATAATTCTGTACTAGAGGGAAACATTGGCAAGACAGGATGATCATTACTGGAAGGAGAATGTATGTAATCAGAAGACTGGAAAGGAAAAGTATCTTCATAAAACAAAACGTTTCTGGAAACAAAAATGTGTTTAGAATGTAAGTCTAACAAAATATAACCTTTGCTGTTTTGAGATATTCCTAACAAAACAGCCTTTTTAGCTCTGGGATCAAATTTTGATCTTCCTTGTTCTAGAGTAGAGGCAAAAGAGAGACAACCAAACACTTTGAGGTTAGTAAAAGAAGGATGTCTACCATAGAGTAAGTAATATTGGGTTTTATGATGTAAGATAGGTGTAGGCAGTCTATTAATGAGATAGACTGCATGTTGAACTAAAAAACCCCAATAAGAAATAGGTACATTGGATTGAAGTTTCAGTGCTCTTCCAACATTGAGGATATGCTGATGTTTTCGTTCTACTAGTCCATTTTGTTGAGGAGTTTCAACACAAGATTTTTGATGCAAAATGCCCTTGGATTGATAGAAAATAGGCATATGAAATTCAGGACCATTATCTGTCCTGATAACTTGATCAGGCTTGGAAAATTGAGTCTCAACAAAAATACAGAAATCTTGAACCAATTTCCTAACTTCTGATTTTTCTTTAAACAAGAAAAGCCAAGTATACCTACTGTAATCATCAACAATGGTAAGAAAATATCGTTGGCCATAGACAGTGGTTTGCTTATAAGGACCCCATATATCCATGTGAAGTAATTCAAAGCATCTAGAAGAAGAAGATTGGCTCAAAGGATATGTAAGTTTTCTTTGTTTAGCTAAAGGACAAACATGACATTTACAATCAACAGGAATTGAAATTTCAGGCCAAATGCCTTTGAGCAACTGCAATCTTTGAAGAGAAGGATGTCCTAATCTAAAATGCCAAGTAACTCCAGTAACAGAATTTGAAGCAGAAATCTGTGAACTAGAAATGTCAACTTTAGTACCAGAATGTGGAATAGAAAAGAATGAACAAGGATCAAGGAGATAGAAGCCATTGCAACATTTAGCTGATCCAATCCTCTTCAAGGTTACAGTGTCCTGTATCAAACAACCAGTAGAATGAAAAACAATTCTGCAATGGTTTTGCTGAATCAATTTATTAACAGAGATGAGGTTATATTGGAAAGTAGGAACATATAGAACCTCTTTTAAGAGTAAATGTTCAGATAAAAGAACTTGTCCTTTGTAAGTAACTGAAACAGAATGAATATTTGGAAGTTTGACAAAGGTGTTCTGAACAGAATGAAAGGTAGCAAAGGAATTCACAGAACACTATATGATCAGTTGCTCCTGAATCCAAAATCCAGTGCCTTGAAAGTTCAAAAGAGATGTTACCTGTGTAATCAGAAGGCTCAAAATTAGCTATCAGAGCAGTGGTCTGGTTCACAGTAGAAGAAGGAATCGCAGCACCATGTGATCCTTTCAACTGCACTTCTTTTAACATTTGCATTAAATTCTGATATTGTTCTTGTGTAATCCCTGCATTGGACTGTACTGATGGTGCATTATGATTAACCAGTTTATCCTGTGTGTTTTCATGTCCTATAGACTGATTCACCATCATAGTCCCTTTGTATCCAGTATTATAGCCAGTATCTCTTGTTCTAAATTTAAAATTGGGAGGAAAACCATGCTTTCTGTAACACTTATCAATGGTATGTCCAGTTTTGCCACAGAAAGTACATAACAGATTCTTTTGGCCAAAAGTTTTCTTATAGTTACCAGCAACTGCATTAGCCTTGTAGCCAAGGCTTTCACTTGCCAAAAGTTTTCTTATAGTTACCGGCAACTGCATTAGCCTTGTAGCCATGGCTTTCATTATACTGCATGTTTGACAATTTCCCCCCAGCTGAAACATTAGAACCAGTACTGAAGTTCTGATCTGCAACTATATGAGTAGGCTTTGCAAGCATGACATGCATCTCTGGTGTTTGATTTGTTATATAGTTAAGTTGTCTTTCATGTTTGATAGCCATAGAAAAAACTTGATTGATCAAAGGCAAGGGATCCATAACTAGAACTTGTGATTTTACACTGTTAAAATGTTCAGTTAAGCCTTTTAGAAACCTTATCACAATATCTTCATCATAATAATCTCTGATTTGCTTAATAGCTCCACATTTGCAGCTAAGTTCACATGTACATGTAGGAAGTGGCCTTAGTACCCACAATTCATCCCAAAGTATTTTAAGTTGTGTATAATACTCATTAACAGTTTTAGTTCCTTGCTTCACATTATGCAGCTCTTCAATTAGGTCTGACAAATGATAAGAATCTCCACTAGAATATCTATTGTATAAATCTTCTCAAACTTCTCTAGCTGTGTCCAGCCATATTACACTTTGTGCAATAGAAGAACTCATGGAATTTACTAGCCAGAAAAGCACCGTGGTATTAACTTGTTGCCAAAGAGTGAAATTTCTATTACCTCTTGGTGGTGGCTCAATTGTACCATCTATGAAGCCTAGCTTGTTCTTTGAGATCAAAACCATCCTCATTGCTCTGCTCCAGGAATGATAATTCTTCTCTGTGAGAATAGGCTGAACTAGAGGTTGAGTAGAGCTATCATTCGGATTTAGATATAATGGATTGGTTGGCAGTTGTTCCACATTTGCCGCCAGTGTAGAACTCAACCAAAAACACCAAGGAAGAGGAATTCAAAAAAAAAAAAAAAAAACTGAGCAAATGCAACCACTCCACAGCAAAATCGAAATACAAGTTTAATGCTCTGATACCATGTCAAAATTCATTCTTCAATGCTGTTAAGCAATTGATAAACACAAGAATCACACCTGCAATCATTTGCAGAATGGAGTCAACAGACTCAACAGAAAACAAGGCCAATCTGACAGAGAGAACAAATGCTAGACAAAGAAAAACAAACAAATGTGGAAATTCTGGATTTTCTTCATTAACTCAAATGTACACGAGGGACATGTATTTATATATAAGAGGCAACAGTCAAAAAAACTGAATAAATAAACACTAGCTAGTAAAATCAAAATTGTCTTCTTCTTCCTCCATATCAGCACTGGACAAAACGAATTTTGCTTTCTCCTTGTGCATGTCATCACCGACTCCAGTTCATTCCAGCTGGCAGCTTCTTTTATCTAGGTGGCACAACCTTTTGCCATGTCATCTTAATGTACTGCCACTGCATGCTAGTTACTGTCTGCATTTCCACTGCATTACCACATTACATAAAAAAATGCTGCAGCATTGATCTTATAGATGTCTACATTTACACTGCATGATCAAATATGATCTGCTACAACATTTCTTCAGCTACATTTTCAACATAATTTAATAGATTATATTTTTGACCTCTTGTTTTTATCTTTTTTTTTTAAAAATTACTACACCCATGCAGTCGTCGGATCAAATCGAGATCTGATTGATAGCTACATATGGTATGCTGTGCTGTGGCGGCGTGCAGTACTGTAGCAATGCTCCCCTGTCCTGTCCCTGCTGTCCTGACCAGCGCTGCCCCATTTCCCCCCTTCCCGTTGGATCAGAAAAATGAAAAGTGTTGGACACTAATGATTACTGTTAGAAGCTTTGCTTCGGTAAGCGATGGATACGAACTGTGGGCTAAGCTATAATGGATTGAAACTACTACTGAAATACTACTAGTATTATTAGTAGCAGAAATAAATAAAAGAAAGGAAGCAGGACGCGGTTCTTTTGTCTGGGTGCCGACTGCCGAGATAGCGACATCATCCATATGTTGTCAAGTCTTGGCTCTTACGTTAGGCGCCTTGTCCCGACATACTTTGGAAGCCGTTAGCAGAGTATTTTCGCCTTCGTCTGTCATCTTCGGATAATTAGCAGCTGGAGATGATGATGTTTCAATCATCATGTTCCTCATCATCTTTCTTTTCTTTCGGAAAATTCGTGTAATTGGGTCAGCGTCCCGGAGGGATCATCATCATCATTCTCCTTTTTCTCCCGGGAATGCATTTCTGTCTTCTTTTCCGTGCCATAAACGTGACACCTCCACTTAACTCTCGCCTTACGTCTTCCGTTGTGTCCATCTGCTGCCATTCATTCAATTTTTTGGAGCATATTGTTGTTATTGGAATCTGATTCCTATTTAATCCACTCCTTCAAAATTTAATATCTATTTTTCTATTCATTTTATATAAAAAATCAGCAATGAATTTTTTTTAAAAAAAATTTAATAATTTCAACTTTATCTAATCTACAATTGAATCTCACCATACTTTTCACATGCACTGCATATCTATTGTTAGCAAGTGCGCAAACTTCTGTATGCGCATGTGTTTCACCTTGTTTGCTTAAGGCAGCCATGATGCAAGTCTTTGTTTAAATTTCAGAGTCAATTTTTTCAAATTCCAATTTCCCGAAAAGGAAAAAGATAAAGACAAGATAATACCTTGGAAATATATTGATGAGTCAATTTTTTCAAATTCCATGTTGGATTTCACATGTTCCTTTTTGGCATGTATTCTGGACTTCATTTTAAAGTAATCTTTGTATGAAACCTCCGAGAGACAGATTTGCTTATTTTTCCAATCTATCCAGTTGGATTCTCTTGAAAAGTTGGACAAACTGCTTGATGCATGCCAAAAGCTTGGACTACAAACAAAGCCAATAATAATAGATGATTTTGGAGTTATCCCTTTATTCTCGTGGTACCATGAGGTAAACACGAAACAGAAGGATACCATTGCAATAGTTTATGCACATAATGTTATTAGATTGTCATTCTTTGTTCAATACAATTGTTTGTTTTCACAGAGCTTTGATAGAGAAAAGGACATAACGGGTTTCAGATTCCACCTTTGGAGATGGTGATTCACTTTCCTTCTCCTAGTAAGGGTTTCAAAATCTTTTGCTTGGGCTGATGTAGTTGTACTTGGTGATGCTTAATTCTTGTTGCTATTAATTTGAATTTGCTGAGTCCCTTCTCTGCTCAGCCATAAGGGCAAAATTTGTGGTATGTGCAAGTGGTTCGTTCACTAGGTCCATCTCTCCTACCCTCTCTTATCCTGGCTTCCATCATCTTGAGATTCCTTCCCCCTCTCTACTGGCTGAAAAGAAAGAAAGATGTTCTGCAGGTTGACTTTTCATTTCAGGCCTCTGGCATTCTGATACTTTTGATTCTTAATTTCTCTCCCACATCCACTCTTTCGAGTTGGTTTAACTCAAACTCTTCTGACATATTCTTACTGGATTAAATTGCTTTCTCACACATCATAGGGAATAAGCTTCATTTCTTTCTCTCATCTTATTGATTTTGTTAAATAGCTTATATCTATTCTCATTATTAGGTTGGCATGCTTTTAGTCTATCCATTTTTCTCTTTTGGGTAACTGATTTCTGCCTTCTGCATCAGGTTTATTTATTCTTCCATCCTAAACTAAAAATTATATTATATACTTCACTAATATATGACTTTTCTCCACTCCCTTCCCCTAATCCCATTCCCTTCTGGATTCCATACAGAATAAGGAGAATGAGAATAATCTACCTGATATAGCATATGTGTAATCTATCTGATATCAATTATGATATCTTTGCTCCCCTTGTTTGAACCAAACACAATAATCTGTCTATTACCTAACATATCTTTATTCTATCAAACAGGCATGTAAGGACTTTTATGCCTGTAGATGGCCTAGTGAACTCATTAATCAAGAGACTTCTCTTGCTTTATACTTTGATGGCATGAATGACAAGAACCAGGATTCAGTTGAAGAAGTCAAGAGGAAATGCAGCCATGTCATATCTTTTTCGCACTTCCTACCAAGGTCAGTGACACTCTTGTCTGAACTTAGCGTCTTTTTACGTGTTGCCGGTGATTCATCATCTATGCTGGGTTGGAAAACAAGATACTGAAGATTGCAAGCCATTGTGCACGCTCTGAACTAAAAGCCTCAGTCTTCTTGAAATAACTAAGTAGTATCTGATACTGTCTTTCTCTTTGTAATTCTATGTGATGGATTAGTCTCATGAAGCACTTATGTTTCTCCCCCCCCCCCCACGGGGATTCATCGGTTCATCTAGTCTCTGTTTGTACTTAAAGATATGCCTTAGCAGTTGAAAGGTTCTCTTTTTTCTCTTTCATTTTTTTTTGTGGCAAGTTCCTTCTTGTTTCACCTCAGTTGATGAAGCACAATATATGGTCTAGTTTTTCATGTAGAAGTAGAAAACTCAAGCAATGTGGATTGCATGGTTTGTCGTGTACTTTGCACTGGTGCAGCCCTTCGATGACTTGTTGGATCCTTTTAAAGGAAATGAAAACCAAATTTGCTTGTCGAAATCATTCCGGAAACAGAAAACTAATCACCAAAATGATCCCAGAATGCTTCCACTCCTCTCCCAGGAGTTTATGAATTAAGTAGCATGATTATTTAGTTTAATCCATCTTAGTGGGGATGACTTCTGTTGAATATTTTAGCATCAAATGTCTTTAAATGTGCTGCCCTGCAATGACTTATTAGATCCTTTTGAAGGAATGAAAGCCAGATTTGTTTGTTGCAATCATTCTGGAAACAGAAAACCAATCACAAAAATGATCCCAGAGTACTCCCACTCCCGCTTTGAAGACTTTTAAAGAAGTAGCATGAGTATTAATTTTAATCCAACTTTGTTGGGGATAACTTCAGCTCAGAACTAGAGTTTCTTAGAACTCAAGTATTTTGCCTTCAAGTATCTTTAAGTTGCCACTGGGGGTTGCTTCCAGATGAAAACTAATTGCCAAAATGATTTCCAGTCCTTCGTGGCCAAATTTTCAAGCATGTTGCTGAGAGAAGGCTAACCAAGACAAGTTCATGAATACCAAATTGGTTGTGCAATCACTCACTTTCTGATAGTGAATTATAATCTTTATCTCAAGAAAGCATGTTGAATTGATGGGACTTCCAGGAAACCCTTTGCCTTGATATAATCTTTGAGTATGTGTTGGTTTCACTGATAAAAGGCAATAAGGACAGTGTTGTTAGGAGTGCTTTGTAATTTGAACAACTATTGGCAGCTTGCCCAATAGAGTATTCAATTTATCAATAACAGCTTATTCCAAATCCACCTAAAATGAAGCCGTTGGCTTCAGTAACTCATACTGTTATTTGAAAATGATTTCGATTGATCAGCGAAAGATAAAGCAAGATCAAAGGCCGTATTGAGGGTAGTGAAATATCCATGTCAGGTCAGAAGATGCTAAAGCATTGTAACTAGGAGTATACTACCGGAATCAAGAACTAAGAATAAGCCTGGAAATGTGACTAGGGACATGAACAAAGCTTGGAGAAAATCCAATCCACTGGATATGAGCAAGGTTTGGAGCTGGTTTTCATCAGTGGTTAAGGGCCACGAATTGGGCTTCAAAGACGGCCAAGGGTTAACCACTATTCATGTTAAATTGAGAGTGTTTATTTAGAAGTGATACTCTATTGTCATTTTCATTTTTGTAAAATGGTTGAGCAGCAAAGCTCCTTTGCAGGTATTCCTTCATATATTCCTGTCCAAAGAAGCACTTCAAATTTTGTGCTTCATTAGGTTGATAGTGTTATTACTGTATGTGCACGTTGCACGTGGGATCGAACTTTGTTATGTCATCCTTCTAGTCCAAGACATCGATGGCTTTTTGTTCTCAATTCGGTGTCTGACATCTAGCATTTTGCGCCTTTCCTATACTAGTTTGACAGGCTGTTACTTGTATACTTTTGGTACAGGCAAGATTTATGTCCAGAAAAGAGAATGCTTTTCTATCCTCACCTTCCAAAGATTATTGGCTCAAGACTTTCTTGAATCTCGTATTAGATATATACACGGAGTTGATGGGAGTGCATCGGCATGTCATGTATTTGGTCATACTCATTTTTGTTGGGATGCTCTACTTTTCGTATCAGGTGACTTGTTTTCCTTAGATTCAGAATTCACTTTTCGTGCCTTAATTAACTGTGGGGAAAAGTAATGTGGAGTGTTCAGGGATTACAGATATATGTTTTCGCATATCTATCTCTGACAATTTTTCGGCATGTGTGACTTGCAGGTACGTGCAAGTGCCATTAGCTTACCCAAGAGAGAGGAGGAAAAGGATGAATGGAAGCGAGGATTGGCTGCCCTTTTGCATCTACCTCGAGGGGCATTTTTCAGAGAGACTTTCTCCATGTTACTGGTCTGATTATTATGACAGAAACACCAGAACACCTGAGGTTACCGAGCTTGCTCCCTGGGTTGCCAGATTCTATGGCAGATCATCATAATCTCTCGGTGCTTCGTCAGTTTGTTTCTGTGCACCTGTTCTGATCATTATTGTTGAAGCTACAGCAGCCTATTAGTTTGTTTCTGTGCATCTGTTCTCATCAATATTGTTGGAACTACTGGAGTGAAGCTGATAACTTTCTTCAGAATGCATCACCATTGTAAAACAATATTTTTATTCATCTGCCACTCAGTTAAGGGTGGTGAACCGAAATGTACTAGTGCATCATAAAAAGCCAGAAGCAGTATACAAAGATTAATTTGGTACGCTCGTTGTCGTTTGTTCTTATAGCATACTGAATGAACATACAACACTACGTTCTCATACACACAAGACAGAGAGACAGCAGAACAGAAGGCCAGAGCTTAAAACTTCACAGCGCATTACGTTCACAATATCTGTTCATCACAAATTCTGGAAGTTGATTAGATTAGTAATCTTCTCGAGCCAAGGATGGATGTGGGGGGAGCCTCGACCTTTATGATCCTAAACTCATATTTGAGGCCCGAATTTGCAGCACCGATGAAAGGTCCCAACCAGCAGACCCAGTGGTGGTTCCATCTCCAACCCGCCAGTGCCGGACCAAAAGCCCTTGCCAGGTTCATGGCAGCTCCATCAAATGGCCCTCCCACGAGTATGTTGGCCTCAACTATGAAACCAATGGCGAGAGGCGCAATGTTTCCTAAACTCTCCCTCTTGGGATCGATGGCAGTCGCAAACACGGTGAGCACCAGCCCAGAGGCCAGCACTATTTCCATCAGAAGGGCATTCAAGGTTCCTACTCCAGCTGCCACCGAGAACCCAACCGGTCTCTGCATGCGGGGAAGAAATCGATGATCACGGATCATGAGCCACCCACCAACACTCAATTCCAGGCATATTATGTATATAATTAAAATAGAAATTAATTAAAGATCAGAGCGAAGAAGAAGTGAGAGTTTAATTAATTGCTGTATTTTTAGCATTCCATGAGTGGAAATCCTGAGCAAGCGTGACGCAACTATAGCGGCCCAAGAGCTGGGCAACCCCAGTAGTAGAGTGCTCGAATAATGGAGACAGGGTTGACATGTCCACCAGGGAAGTTCATGCTGGCAGCCACAGCCGCAAACAGAGAGAGGGCATGTGCAAGGGCGATGAGCACCGGCCCAGATGCTCCTAGAGCCGTTTTCTTGTACATCTTGTCTGCACCACCAATCAAATCATTCAGGTGCCAACATGAACTTACATAGAAGAGTAAATGATCAAACTGGAATGATATATATAGATAAATTTGCTTGCATGCATGCAAAATCAAAGAGAGTAAATAAATTGATCATTAGTTAAAGTCGAATTAAGGACTCGGCCGTACCAAGAGCAGGAATGGAGCCTTCAGCAGTGAAAACAAAGATAAAAGGTTGAGAAGAACTCGGAGATGGTGGCCCTGGCATAGTCCGGATGGGTGGCGTCCTCTGCACAGCCGAAGGCATGCCTGCGGGGTCGCATGGTCCTCCTCCTCCTGATCTGCTGGTGATGGTGATAAAAAATTAATGACCAACAGACGAAGGAACTAATGTAGCTTCTCTGTTCTCTGAAACAGCTGCATCTGAGAAGTAACGAGGGGGGAAGGGAAGAAAAGAGAAGAGAAGAGAAGACACTGACGGTGGTTGGGGGTGGGGATATGGATGAAAGAAGCAGTTAGCCATGGGTGGCTTAAACGAGGCTAATGGGCGGGACGTTCCCAGCGGTACTTGTAACGGAACAAACACTTCTCAAAGATTGACCAGCTGTAGATTATATATATTTTTTATACATGCATAATAAATATTAATTGTTAGATTTTAATTTTTAAAAATTTATATATAATACATAATTATTTATTTTATAATTAAATATAATTATTATAAATAATTATTTACTATTAATAAAATAATATTTTATTAGTAATATATTATTATTTAAAAATAATTAATTATTTAATTATAAAATAAATAATTATGCTCTAGGACTCATGTTCTGCCTTTATCTTTTCTTTGTAGTGTTTTCGTAGCAGAAGAAGTCAAACTTGATCTTCTAAAATTCTTCGCCCATTTCATCTACTTGCATTGCAAATTGTTCCGCTCATAATTTAATTCCATATAGCTAACAACGCTCCAAAGGTCCAAGGTTGTTCTTGTTCACACTAGAAGTGTAATTATTAATTTTAACTGGACAAAAGTTTTAGTTTAGGGTATTTTACTTATCATTATGGAAGCAAAAGAAAAAATGCTCAGATTCTTTTTTGTAGGAAAAATGCTTAAATTAGATGCATCTCTTGGATTGGTATATATAAAGATATCATGAATTCAAATTTCTTAGTTTTTACTTTTCAATGGGAATTAGGAACATCAGACCAAAAGTTTTCAAAGAATAGATTTGTTAGAGGTCTTCCAGCAGACCCAAAATTGAATCACTTAGTAAAGAGTTGCGGTCCATCTAGCAAGAAATTGTTGGAGCTATCAGTACTATGAGGATTGATCATATTTGTTTAATCTCAAGCTCTTGTAACCTTGTCCAGACTTGGCTCATTCTCGGCCTCATTTCCTCCGCCGTGTCCGTGCACTCGAGAGCCATCTCTGTGAGCTTCAGCATATCATCGTATCCTTCTTTTTCTGCCATTATCTCCATGTCAAATATGTCGGTTGACCAATTGCTGTGGACGATCGTTCTAACCCATTCCGAGAAATCCTCAATTGTGTCCTCGGCGCCATCATATTGTGGTGTCTTGCCAGTTATGATCTCCAATTGTTGAGTGGTGTCCCAAATTTTGGGAACCAACTTCCTCTTTTATGCCTAATATTCTTCCATCTTTTACTCCCTAAAATATTCAACATGTTTCCTCATTTTATGCCTAATATTCCTCCATCTTTTACTCCCTAAAATACTCCACATGTTTCCTCATTTTATGCCTTATATTCCTCCATCTTTTACTCCATAAAATGCTCAACATGTTTCCTCATTTTTTGCCACAAATTAGGGAAAGTAAAATGGACTTCATCATTGTGTTTTGCAAAACCTCTTTGTGTGGCTATAAAAGGAGGTCTTCTAATTGAGTTCAACACACCAATTCTCTCCAAATTCTCTCCCAAAGGCTGAAATTTTTCCTCCACATATATTCACTATATCATCAAATTATAGGGTTGAGTTTATGAGATTTATTTCTCTCTTATAAGTCTTCGTTGATAATTGTTGTTGAAGACTTTTTCTCTTGTACTTACCCGATTATTATAGTGGATATTTTTGGCTCGCCGTAGGCAGTGGGTTTTTTCCCGTATTGGGTTTTCCACTTAAAAATCCTGTGTCTCCTTTATTTTTTCTTGCTCTCCTTTTTTTCTTTCTCAATATCTATTCTTTTGTGCTTACGCTACGCATTGATATCATAACAAGTGGTATCAGAGCCTAGTTACCAAATATGTCCACCGTCACCAAATTTGATATTGAGAAATTTGATGGAAAAATCAGTTTCAGTATATGGCAGATTCAGATGAGAACAGTCCTCATTCAAAATGGTTTAAAGAAGGCACTTGTTGGAATTTCTGAGAAGCCTGCGGCTATGACAGATGAAAAATGGAAAGAGTTAGATGAGAAGGCACATTCGGCTATTCAGTTGTGTTTGTCCAAGGAGATTTTGCGCGAGGTCAATAAAGAAAAAACTGCAGCAGGGCTATGGACCAAACTTGAATCCCTGTACATGACCAAAAGTCTTGCCAACAAGCTTAGACTCAAGGAGCGCCTCTACACTTTGCGTATGGCTGAAGGTACCGCTATACAATCTCATCTTAATGAATTTAATTCTATCTTGATTGATCTTGAAAATTTGGATGTCAATATTGAAGATGAAGATAAAGCTGTACTGCTAGTTGTTTCTTTGCCGCCCTCTTATAAGCACTTCAAAGAAATTATGCTTTATGGAAATAATGATACTCTGTCATTTGAAGATGTTAAATCTAATCTATTGTCTAAGGAGAAATTTGATCATGAGGTACGGTCTGATGATAGAGGTGAAGGCTTGAATGTTAGAAGTAGATCTATCGATATGAGTAATTTATCCAAGAAAAATCGTAGATCTAAGTCTCGAGGCCGTAATTCTAAATCCTGTCGTTATTGCAAGAAGAGCAGACATGAAATTTCAGAATGTTATAAATTGAAAAATAAGAATGAGAGAGAGGAGAAAAAGAATAAACCTGCTCAGAATAAAGCTGAAACTGATGTAATTGAAGTAGATTCTGATGGTGATGTTTTGTTGGCTACTACTTAGAATGAGTTTTAGATTCTGGCTGTACTTTTCATATGTGTCCCCACAAAAATTGGTTTACTTCATATGAGAAGGTTGATTCTGGTGTGGTTCTTATGGGAAACGATTCACACTGTGTTGTTGCTGGAATTGGTACCATTCAGATTAAGGCTCATGATGGCACTATCAAAACTCTGACTAAGGTACGCCATATTCCTGATTTGAAGCGTAATTTGATTTCTTTAGGCACCCTGGAGTCACTAGGGTGCAAGTATTCAGCTGAAGGTGGAGTTTTTAAAATTTCTAGAGGTTCCATAGTATTGTTGAAAGGAAAAAGAATTGGGAGTCTCTATATTTTGTAGGGTTCAACTGTGACAGGTTTTGTTGCTATCTCTACTTCTCTTTCTAATGATGATCTTACTCAGCTATGTCACATGCGTTTAGTACATATGAGTGAGAAAGGCATGAACATTCTGAATAAAAGAGGTCTTCTTGGTAAGCAAGGTGTTGGTAAGTTAACTTTTTGTGAACATTGTGTAGTTGGAAAATAAAAGAGAGTTAGCTTCTCCACTGCAACACATCGCGCACACAAGGGATTCTTGATTACATCCATTCGGATCTTTGGGGACTTTCAAAATTTCCTTCACAAGGCGGCAAGAGGTACATGATATCATTTATTGATGATTTCTCTCGTAAGGTTTGGGTTTATTTCCTGAGGCATAAAAATGAAGCTTTCTCTAAATTCAAGAAATTCAAAGTTTTGGTAAATCAAACTGGTAGGAAGATTAAGAAACTCAGGACTGATAATGGTTTGGAGTTTTGCAATTCTGAATTCAATGAGTTTTGTGAGAATCATGGCATTGCTAGACACAGAACATTAGTAGGAAAACCTCAACAGAATGGAGTTGCGAAACGCATTAATAGGACCCTTTTAGAGAGAGCTCGTTGTATGTTATCTAATGGTGGTTTATGGAGTCGTAGAGATTTTTTAGGGGTGAAGTTGTATCCACTTTGCTTGTTACCTGGTAAATCGCTCATCTCATTCATCTATTGATTTTAAAATTCCAGAGGAGGTTTGGTCAGGTAATCCTATTGACTATTCTCATCTCAGAATTTTTGATTCTCCTGTTTTTGCACATATAAATGATGGAAAGTTGGCACCTAGAGCAGTTCAATGCATTTTCTTGGGTTATTCATCTGAGTCGAAAGGCTATCGGTTGTGGTGTCCTGAATTTAAGAAATTGATTTTAAGTAGGGATGTCACATTTAATGAGAATGCCTTGTTATCTCCTAGAAAAGATACTGCTGTTTCTTCTCTTGATACATGTGATCGTCAAAGTGCCAATGAGAAGGTGGAGTTAGAGGTGTCTACTCAAAAAAGAAGGAGTGAACCGATTTTTACTGGAGAGTCTGAACAGAATCTTGAAACACATGATGAATCAATACCCTCTAGTTCATCTGAGCCTATGCAGTCTTCAAATGATCATAATATAGCACGTGACAGACCAAGGAGAAATATCAAAAGGCGTGCAAGGTATGCTGATAATGATGATGATAATCTCACTGCATATGCTCTTTCTGATGCACAGGATACAGCTGAAGGAATTGATCCTTCTAATTGCTCTGAAGCTATATCAAGTTTTAATTCATCCCAGTGGCTTTTAGCAAGGCAAGAAGAAATTGAAAGCCTACATAAGAATGGGACATGAGAGTTATGTGATTTGCCCAAAGGACGTCGAGCTTTGAGTTGTAAGTGGATCTACAAACAGAAAGAAGGTATACCCGGGGTTGAAAATGCCAGATGGAAAGCTCGCCTAGTAGTTCATGGTTTTGATCAAAAGGAAGGTATTGACTTTAATGAAATTTTTTCTCCTGTTGTACGTCATACCTCTATTCGAGTGCTACTCGCTCTTGTTGCTTTATATGATATGGAATTGGAGCAACTTGATGTCAAAACTGCCTTTCTACATGGCGAGTTGGAAGAAGAAATTTACATGAAACAACCAGAGGGATTTGTTGTGCCAGGTAAACAACAATCAGTTTGCCGTTTGAAAAGATCATTGTATGGTTTGAAACAAGTTCCGAGACAATGTTATAAGTGTTTTGATGCTTTCATGATTGGGCAAGGATTCACAAGGAGTCAACATGATAATTGTGTGTATTTTATGCAGTGTTCTAATGGATCATTCATTTATTTACTGCTTTATGTAGATGATATGCTTATTGCCTCGAAAGACAAGTCTTTGATTGATAGGTTGAAGTCTCAACTTAAATCTGAATTCGAGATGAAAGACCTTAGTGCTGCGAAGAAGATACTTGGTATGGAGATTCGCAGAGACCGACGAGTTGGCAAACTCTACTTGTCTCAAAAGAATTACATTGAAAAGATTCTTGAAAAATTCAATATGAAAAATTACCTGATCTTGCTTATGCAGTTAGTATGGTGAGTCGTTACATGCACAATCCAGGGAAACATCATTGGCATGCAGTAAAGTGGATTTTTTGTTACTTGAAGGGCACGACCAATCTTGGTTTGGTTTTTGACAAAAATAGAGTTGCCTCAAGTAATGTCAGCGGCTTTGTTGATTCCGATTATGGTGGTGATCTTGACCGACGTAGATCTCTTTCAGGCTACATCTTCACTTTATGTTCCGGTGCTATTAGTTGGAAAGCAACTCTGCAATCCATTGTTGCATTGTCCACAACAGAGGCTGAGTTTGTTTCAGCTACAGAAGGTGTTAAAGAGGCTATTTGGTTGCGTGGTCTTGTTCTTGAGCTTGGTATTCCACATGGTGCTACAATGGTATTTTCAGATAGTCAGAGTGCTATTCACCTTGCCAAGAATGATACATATCACTTCAAGACCAAGCACATTGATATACGCTATCACTTTATTAGAGATGTTATTGACAAAGGAACTATCATTATTAAAAAGATTCATACGTCGGAAAATCCTGCAGACATGCTTACAAAGCCATTACCTGTTACTAAGTTCGAGCACTGCTTGGAATTAGTTGGCATCATTAATGCCTAATCGCCCTTTGGGGTGCCTACGGTGAACTTCAAAATTTGAGCCAAGGTGGAGATTATTGAGTGGTGTCCCAAATTTTGGGAACAAATTTCCTCTTTTATGCCTAATATTCTTCCATCTTTTACTCCCTAAAATACTCAACATGTTTTCTCATTTTATGCCTAATATTCCTCCATCTTTTACTCCCTAAAATACTCCACATGTTTCCTCATTTTATGCCTTATATTCCTCCATCTTTTACTCCATAAAATGCTCAACATGTTTCTTCATTTTTTGCCACAAATTAGGGAAAGTAAAATGGACTTCATCATTGTGTTTTGCAAGACCTCTTTGTGTGGCTATAAAAGGAGGTCTTCTAATTGAGTTCAACACACCAATTCTCTCCAAATTCTCTCCCCAAAAGCTGAAATTTTTCCTCCACATATATTCACTATATCATCAAATTATAGGGTTGAGTTTATGAGATTTATTTCTCTCTTATAAGTCTTCGTTGATAATTGTTGTTGAAGACTTTTTCTCTTGTACTTACCCGATTATTATAGTGGATATTTTTTGCTCGCCGTAGACAGTGGGTTTTTTCCCGTATTGGGTTTCCCACTTAAAAATCATGTGTCTCATTTATTTTTTCTTGCTCTCCTTATTTTCTTTCTTAATATCTATTCTTTTGTGCTTCCGCTACGCATTGATAGCATAACACCAATAGAACAATGCCAAAGCAGTAGATGTCCGCCTTGCCCGTCAGCCTCTTTCCTTGGCAAAACTCGGGAGTTCTCCTAACAGCCAGCTTTTCGGACGATTTTCTAGATGGCAGGAGGGGCAAGAACCCGTAGTCTGATAGCTTACAGTGATAACCTAGACCTCGACTCGTATTGCTTTGCCGGAGAAGAACGTTCGCGGACTTGAGATTTCCGTGGGGCACCTTGTGAGAAGATAAGGACTGGTGAAGGAAGTTGAGGCCCTTGGCGATGTCCTTAATGATGGACAGCCTTGTGCTCCAATTTAGTGGTTGGCGCCCAATTCCTCTATTCTCTGCAAGCAAGTAAATCCTTGTCAAAGACTACATAATATTAAAATTCTAAAGCCTGAAGGAAGGTCAGGGAGAGAGTACTAACCGTGTAGTAGCTCGAATAAGCTTCCCTCCGGAACATATTCGTATATGAGTAGCTTCTCCTCTTTGGCATTGTAATAGGAAATGAGCTCTACAAGATTGTCGTGTCTTAGCTTTCCAATCAACTGCATCTGCTGCACAAATTCCTTCTTGCTCAAATCATTCATTTCCTTGAGTCGTTTCACTGCGACAATTGAACCGCATTCTACCACGGCCTTGTAAGTGGTTCCCAGTTTTCCCCTTCCAATTACTTCGGCTGATGCCCTTAGCAGATCATCCAAATCAAAGACAGTCTACTTTTGTCAAAAAATTCTAACTCAACAGTCCTTTCCGGATCATCTGTGCTCTCCGACCAGTGAGTTTTCTTTTCCGTGTGTTCTGCTATAGCCTCTCCTATTTGAAGGTACAATCAAGGTGAATTAACACGCTAGTATCTGCTACGCCTAGATAATCACGTTGTAGAAAGTAAGAAAATTTTCCATACCTGGCTTCTCACTTTCGCATTTTTTCTTTTGAATATTTCTTCTATAATAACATAGAAAAAAGATCATGATAGAAAAGGGAACAAGTGCTGCTGCTGCTGCAATTAGAGCAATACGCCAAAGATTCAGCGCTTTCTTTTTCCTTCCTGTGGGTGGAATTGGAGAAGGTGGCGGTTCACTAGAGGAAGGAGGGGGAGTTGGAACTGGGCATTGCATTGCCAGTGGTCTGCCACACAGGTTTGAATTATTGTCATAGTAGCTTTCCAGGATTCTTTGAAGCACAGGAGTATCTGGAATGGAACCTTGGAGTTGATTGTGAGATACATTGAAAGCAACTAGTGTTTGTTGATCAAAGGGTGGTATTGGACCTTGAAGATAGTTCTCTTGCAGCTTCAATTTGGTTAGTTTTGGCAGGTTAATATATTCAAAGGGTATTGAACCTGAGAACTGATTGCGCGAAAGGAAGATGAATTCGAGATGCACGAGACTTGAAAGATTGGGAAGAGGACCGTAGATTGAATTGTTTCTCAAGCTGAGCTTACTCAGGAAAGTTACATTCTGCAGCAACATAGGCGGAATGGGAGCCGTTATCCGTTTTCCTTCGAGGACGAGGTGAGTTACGCTGCCATCAGAGCAAGCAATCCCTGCCCATCGGCTCTGGTTCTTGTGACAAGGGGGACCCGTCCAATTGGAATGCAGATTGGCCGTCGAATTGAGAATGTCCCTCAGCTGCACCAGTGCATTTCGTTCATTGGGGCAGTCTTGGCCCAAATCAGATATCTCGGACGACAGGATCCCAGATAATACTACTAAATAGAGGACAAAGAAGGCAAGCGGAGGCAGAGCCCTCATGCTGAGGAATGTAATTAGCTTGGACAAACAGCAGAAACAGATAGATGGAGAAGAGTAGGGGTGGTAAGTGGTCAGCTGGGAGAAACAGGACGACCCTGGAAAAGAGAAACGTGAGGTTTTTCAATCAAACGAACAGGTTTTGAGTAGTTTGGATTGGTTGAGCCTTCATGAGAACCTCATACGATGCAGGAGAATTATTTCAATAACTACTTAGTTCTCTACTGAGAGAGGGAGACAGCTTTGCTTTGACGTACGGGGCAAGGCAATGCATAAGTGAATTAAGCAAAGCTCAGTCATGGTTAGAGATTCCGGTGGTAGGACGCGAAAGCGGTGTTTGGCTCTGTCCATTCCGTTGATGAATCTTTTTCTAATGATCATTGTACACAAGAGAAGACAAAGAGGGGATTTCATTAGAGAAAAGTATGTATTGCTGTTGACAGCTTATATGCGCAAGAGCTTCGTGATACTCTTTATTAACAGACGGACTCACTTTGGGCAGCAATTATCAAAGACAAGGGTGTTAGTGTCTGTCCAGTCTGTGGGAAATACTGTGTCTCCGTTTTTCTTTGCCTCCAAAATAACAAAACACAAATATCTATTTCGCTGAATCAAAATATGGAATCATTCTGTTATGAATAACGTTTTTGTGAACTGAAAGTTTTAAATTATTTTTTCTACCTCTCTAGAATGTGCAACTTTGAATGCACATAATACAACATCTCAAAGCTTCTGGATTCATAATAGAATTTTTGTTAATATAATGGTATTAAAAAAAGGATAATATAGGTTGGTCTTCCATGTTTTTTTTTTTGGAATATAAGATGCTTTTTTCCAAAAAAATGGAGAAATAGAAGTTCATATCGACAAAAGCTATGCGCGAAAGAAAAGGGGGGCGGGGGAAGCTAGACCCATCAAAAAGTATAAGCCAAAATTCATTTTCAAATTTCTTGGATAAAGAACTGCAGTTTGGCAGGTCCAGGGATGAAATGTGTTTTGGGTAACTACGAATACTCAGCCCGATGCTGCTGGGATTGTGCATATTGGGATGAAAAGTCTTACATTAGCTATGATCACTTTTATCTACTAGAAAATAGAAACATATTTTATATGTAGGTTATTGTGTCTTATTTGACATAATTTAAATGAAACTGAGTTTTTCACACGTATGATTTACATCTATTATGAATGAAATTTATTGATATATTTGCTTCTATTTAAAATATAAAATATTTAATTATTTTTTTATAGATTGAGAAAAAAATTTAAAGTGTATTTAGATTGTATTTGATTAAAAAAAATTTATTTTAAATGAAATTTTTATGAGAGTAAAAGCATGACTTAATTATATATTTAATTGAGTTAGATTGACAATTGAATGTGCAGCTATTTGTTGCTGCTGTCATGGGCTATTGTGCACTATATTGGAGAATTATTGATTGATTGTTGTTGGAATCAGAGGGATGTTGGAGTTGGCGGTGCCAAAGAAAGCAGAAAAGTAGTTCAAGGAGGCATTGTTCGACAGATAAATGGAGAAGAAAAAAACAAATTAACAACTGGGGAAGAGGGCTTATCTGCCTATGAGACCACCTACGCCAATATGGAGGATTAGTTGACTGTTCTGCTGCAAGAACCCAACGTGGGTTGTGGCAGGTAGCGTAAGGAGGGCTATTGTAGCTTGGAGATTGAATGTGAATACTCTCAAGTGGATGATGAATTTTCCAAGAAGGGCACTTTTGGGTTTAAGTTTTAGTTTTTGCTCATATCAGTTAATTATTTAACGCATTACATGGGAAGGATATATATATTAGACATTTGTTTGATGAAGGGGAGGATGTAGTTTTATTAAACATTAAGGATGTATTCATAGTTTGAACATACCTTAAGAGAGGTAAAGGCAATTCACTCTAATTTAAATTATTTCTTATTAACATAAAGAGAGAATTAGATAATTATATTTATATTACAAGAGTAATATCAAAAAAATAATCTTTAAACTTTATAAAAAATTAAATATTTTAAGAACCCATAACTAAAAGGTCTTATATTACAAGATAAAGAGAGTAAATATTTTATAATAGAAGCGTTCCTACTAATAAGATTTGTTGCATTTAAGTGGTTAAAGATAGACAAAAATTCCTTTGTTAGCCGTAAAACAGCAAGCCAACATATTTTAATGAAAAGTTGGGTTGAGTTGTATTAGAAATCGTAAAAGTAAATTGTTTGTAAGAAGAAAAGTGAAGGGTCTAAAATAAAAAGAAAATAATTTTTTTTGTTGAAAACAAATCTAAATACATCCTTATTCTTGACTGCATAAGCCATCAAACAGCGCCTTTTTTTTTTAGTGAAGTCCTATTCTTGACTTGTGCCCTAATTGTCTATCGCGTTGAGATAGATTTCCAAACCTATATCGTGCATAAACATTTGGTTTCCTACCAATGAACTTCCTAGTTTGGATGCAAAAATTTTAAGGACTTCATACTTTAGCTGGAAAAATTTTTGTCACCTTTGTTTTAGATAAATTTATCTTATTATAAAGATAAATGGAAAAAGCAGATGGATATTACATTCAAATAGGTATCATATTCTAATAAGAAACACTTCACTAAATGAATGACCATCTTGATAAAATATACTAATAATATAATAGCGAAGCAACTTATTGGAGTAAAAGAATTTTTTTATTAACAAGCCAAAATGTTGTCACTGTATTAAAAAGAAAACACACATAGTTATTTACTCCCTCGGGTAAAAATTACTAAAGCACAAAGATTAATAAGTCCTAAATTTTATGCAAATTTAATACTTAAATACAATTGTATTGATTTATTGAAATAAGTAAATTTTTTTTTCTTTCTCTTCCTTTCTCTTGATGACGGCTAATAAATGATTCTTTAGTGTCTCAATGAAGTATAAGGGTAAAGTTATAAAATAATTGTTAAATATTGTAAAATTTCGATCGTAATAAACACGAAACTAACTATAAAATAAGAATGAATAAAACTAACTATAACAAAGAGAAAAAAAGAGAACTAAAGAAATATATAATCTATAATTTTATTAACAATTCTTCACAATACACCCACATCTTACAATCTCATATTTATAGAGTTAGAAATGACACTTCCCATCATAGGTCATTAGTAGTTCTCTATAACTTATATAGCTTATCTTCTATGATTTTTCTAAGATAATGAAGGTAACAAAGTTAATGGTCTATAAAGAATGGATGTTACAACTTTGACTGTAACCCCTAACGTTTCATATTCCACAACTTAGATGAATTATCTCTTGGAATAATGAACATTCATAATATGTCATAATACCCCCCCCCCCCCATTTGATGTTCATTACATAAAGAGTATGCCTCATTAAAATTTTACTAGATAAAAAACTTAGTGAAAAAAACTCTAGTAAAGGAAAAAAAGTACACTACTCTTTATATCATTGTTACTCCCTCTGATCAGATAATCCTTTAAAAATTTTCAAATGTTATTGTTAGTAATGTGTTAGTGAATAGATATGTTAAATTATCACATGATCGAATTTTTGCATATCAATATCGCAACTCTTCTGGAATTCATGATTAAAGAAAAATTTTGGTGAGATATACTTTGTCCTATCTCCTTTAATATATTCTCCTTTTAATTGAGCTATACAAGTTGCATTATTCTCATATAGAGGAGTTAGAATTCTATTCTTAAAGGACAATCCACAATTTTCTTGAATATAATAGATCATCGACCTCAATCATACGCATTCTCAACTTACCTCATGAAGGGTTATAATTTTAGAATGATTAGATGAGGTGGTTACCATGGATTTTTTCACATGATGCCATGAAATAGCAGTACCATCATAAGTAAATACATAATTAGTTTGAGAATATACTTTATGTGGATCTGATAAATATCCAACATTCATATAACCAATTAACTTCGGGTTATTTTTATTGAAATAAAATAATCCGAGATCTATAGTACCTTAAAAATATCTAAAGACATGCTTAACATCATTCCAATGTTGTCTTATGGAAGAAGAACTATATATTGCTAATAAGTTCACAAAAAATTATATATCAGGTCTTGTGCTATTAGCAAGATACATCAGTGCACCAATTGCAATAAGATAAAGTATTTCAAGACCAAGTAGTTCTTCATCCACTCCTCGTTATCGGAATGGATCTTTAGGAAAATTTCGGTGCCAGACGACCATTACAATATTTAAAGGATGTGCCTTGTCCATATAAAACATTTTCAGGACTTTTTCAATATATGTTGATTGATGAATAAAAATTATATCTTCCAGATGTTCAATTTGTAAACCAAGACAAGACTTAGTCCTTCCAAAATCCTTAATCTTAAATTCTTTTTTTAAATAATCTCTTGCTTTCAAGAGCTCTTCGGGAGTTCCAATGAAATTAATATTATTAACATATATAGCAATTATCATGAATCTTGATTCACAATTCTTGATGAAAATACATGGACAATCGGATCATTGTTATATATGTCTCTTATCAAGATCTCATTGAGACGATTATATCATATTCTTCTAAATTGCTTCAATCCATACATGAATTATTACAATTTAATAGAATAATTTTCTCGAGTGCTTGATGTACATGCTTCAAGCATTGAAATTCTTTAGGGATTTTCATGTAAATTTCACTATCAAAATTCCCATAGAAATATACAGTAACTACGTCCAGCCGATGCATATCAATTTTTTCATCTACTACCAAACTTACAAAATATCAGAACGTATGTGCATAAATCACAGGATAATATGTTTCTTTAAAATCAATTCCATGTATTTACGAAAACCCTTGTGCTATAAATCGTACTATATATCTCACAACTTCATTTTATTCATTTCATTTTTACACAAATACCCATCTATAACTAACTGGTTTTACACATTCTGTTGGTCAGACTATAGGACCAAAAACCTCACTTTTGATAAGTGAATTTAGTTCTGATTGAATTGCATTTTTCCATTTCAACCAATTAGGTTTATGCTGATATTCCTCAACTAACCTTAGTTCATGATCTTCTTTATCACTTAAAATATCAAGTGCTACATTATAAGTAAAAACATGATTATGAATCTTATTTATTCGGTTCCATCTTTCACCTGTAGCAAAAAATTTTATGGAATTCTCCATATTTTTATTATTTTTAGAATCTTGAACATTAAAATCAGCAATCTCTCGGTCCTTTTGTTCTAACTCTTCAGGAGGAACACTTTGATCATTTAATCCTCTTTTCTTTCGAGAATTTTTATCTTTAGAACCAATAGATCGGCTACGCTTTAGACGTAATTAGAATCATTAGCTGTAATATATATATTTTGTCCTACAAGGACATCAACTCGAATAGAAATATCTATAGCAGGAATATGCGATTTAGTTACTCTTGTAGAATTGACAAAAGTATCGGGCAATTGATTTGTAATTTTCTACAAATAGATGATCTTTTGAACTTCTAGTTCACTAGCGCTTGTGTGTGAATCAAGATGATTTAAAGAGGATGTTGCCCATGTAATTTCTGATTTTTGCTACTTATTTTCTCCCATAATTTAGGAAAATTTGTCTCATCAAATTGACAATCAACAAATCTTGTAATAAATGCATCTCTTATTAATGGTTCAAGATATCTTACTATAGAGGAAGATTTATAACTAACATAAATTTCCAATCTTCTTTGAGGGCCCATTTTAGTGCATTGGTTGGCACTATTGAAATATAAACAATACATCAAAAAATTCTCAAATGAGAAATTTTTTGTTCAAAATAAAAAACTAATTGAAGGGGGGAGTACTTTTGATAATCAACTGGTCTAATGCGTACAAGTGTTGTCACATGTAAAATAACATGTTCCCGAACAAATTAGGAAGTTTTTTTTTTATTAACAGTGGTCGAATAATTAATTGCAAACATTTAATAAATGATTCACCTAGTTCATTTTGTGTATGAACACGAGCTACAGAATGTTCAATAGTATTACCAATGAACATACAATATGCATCAAAACCATGAGATAAATATTCACCAGCATTATCTAGACGGATTTTCTTAATTGGATAATCAGGCAATTGTGCTCTTAGGCGAATAATATGGGCTGGTAATCTCGCAAATGCCAAGTTATGAGATGATAATAAGCATACATGTGGTCATCAAGTCGATGCATCAATTAAAACTATAAAGTATATAAATTGCCCACATGGTGAATGAATAAGTCCACATATATAGCCATGAATCCTTTTTAAAAATGTTGGGGATTCAACTCTTACTTTTATTGATGGAGGTTTAATGATTAATTTCCCTTGAGAACTAGCAGCGCATGAGAATTCATTAGAATACAAGACTTTTTCATTTTTCCATGAATGACCATACATATTCTCAATAATTTTTTTCCATCATTGTAGATCCAAAATGACCTAATTGTTCATCCCAAATAATAAAATTATTTCAATTGATAAACTTCTTGTTTACTAAATGATGCATTTCAATTGTACTAATTTTGGCATAATATAAGCTAGAAGAAAGAGATGGTAATCTTTCTACTACATGTTTTTTTTTTTCTTGAAACAAAAGTAGTAACATATAAAAATTCACTACCACTTTCTTCAAATGTCTCGCTATGATATCCATTAAAACGAATATCTATAAAACTTAATAAATTTCTTTGAGACATTTTAGAAAATAACACACTATATATGACCAATATAGAACCTCCAGGTAAAAGAATATTAGCTCTTCCGAAACATCTAATTAATTTTGCACTACCACTTATGGTATGCAATATTGTTTCTCCCATATTCAAGTGAGAAAAATATTTTTCATGTTTTGATATAGTGTGTGTTGTTCCACTATCAATAAGATATAAATCTTCGCCATCATTCTTTAAAGATGGGACAATAGTCATATATGAATAAAAATATAACTTTTATAATCGAAACAAAACTAAATAAAAATTACATCAAACTAAAATAAATAAAATTACAATCAAATAATTATTCCGATGAAACTAAAACAAAACATAATAATTTAATTGTTTCTAACATGCCCATCACCAACAAATGGTCAATCTTTCCTTCTGGACGCTCAAGGAAATCTGCTACATCTAAATATGTTACATTAACATAAGCATCATCAATATTATCACCATCAAATATCATAAGGGGAAGTAAAATTGGCCTCAACACTTTTATCTGCTGTCATTGCCCAAAAAAAAAAGAAAGAAAGAAGGTCAATGAAAAAAAATTAGCTAATGCTAAAAAATATAAATATTGATAACTTTTCTAATAAATATTAGCTAATGATAAAAGAACTTACAAATAATTCAAAATCAATATGTCTTAGCAACTTTAAATGTAGAAATGCTCTCATCTACATCATCCAACTCTGAAGATAAATTAAATCAATTAACCAATAGAAGAAAAAAATAAAAGAACGAACAAGGAGAAAGAAAATACAGTACATATGTTTTACTTCTCTTTTTTGTAAATTCAATCCAATCACCATAGTTACCAATGCCTCCACCATGTCAAGAAATAATGATGCATGTGTCTCATCTATCACTCTTCCCCCAACAATGAATGCAGACTCTAAAGCAACAGTAGTAGCCGGAACAGATAAAAAATATCACGTGCCATCTTTCCTATGACAGGATACTTATACCATTGATCAAAAGTATTAAAATCATCAGCTGCTGAACTGAAGTCACTCTAATGGGTGCAATCTTCATCACAAACATCACTTGTAAAGTTTATTTGCCCACCATACTCAATATACAAATTTTGGAATGTACTCTTAACTCTTTCAACATACCGATGAGTATCATTACCATAAATTGCACTATAATACCATTCCACCAAATCCATGTTAAACCTAGGATCAAGCACAACCACAATCCCCAACACCAAACTAGATTCCTCCTAATATTTTTCTTATTTTTCAACTTACACTGTTGAAATACACACTCAAATTTTTAGTTGGCATATGTATATTTTTTCAAATACTTGCAAGTTTTTCAAATTTTTACAAGTAAACCACCAATAAAGGCCAAACTGTCTTGCACAATCAAATTAAAAATATGTGCACTACAACAAATATGAAGCAAATCACCGCGAAGGGAAAGCCATGCTTTATCAAGCAACCAAGTTTTCAAATTCTAACCAAGATTTGAAGATGCATTATCCACAACCATAGAAAACAAGTGCTTGTCCAACTTCTTGTCTAAACATGGTAGAATTGTATTCACTAATAGTTTTAAAATCTTATAGCCTCAATTGTAGCAATTCATCACGAGCTGTTGGTAAAACAATTATCTTCAAGTAGTCATACCTTTCTTTCTAATTTTTTTCAAAGAATAAGTGAATCTTTCACCATAAGTTATTCAACTTTCAGAGCTTCATGAACATGGTGATAAAGGACAATTGTTTCCTTGGCACGATTTTGATTCGACTTAGTATTATTTTCTCTAATAGTGTCTCCAAGACCTATTGCATCAAGGTGGATTTCAGTATTAATAATCCATAATAAATAATTCTTTCTCTTGATATCAAGAGTCACGAATTCGAGTTTAGTAAGATTTAACATGATGACAAGGGAAAGAAAGAATGTTTTTACCTAAACCTTTAAAGAATCATTCTTCAGAAAATCGTGCATCAAAGTAACTTTAAAGAATAACGCTCCAGACAATCGTACTGATAACATGTTGTAAATTTCCAATTGCAATGGATGTGAAACTAACTATAAAATAAGAATGAACAAGAATTTAAACTATAACAAAGAGAGGAAAAATAGAACTCAAGAAATATAGAAATTAAATTTTATTAAGAGTTTTTTGCCACACATTTACATCTTACAAGGTCTTATTTATAGAGTTGGAAGTGACCCTTCCCATCATCGCTCATTAGTAGTCTTCTCTATAACTTATATAACATACCTCCCATGATCTCTCATATTCTCTAAGATAATAGAGGTAATGTAGATAGTGGTCTATAAAGGATAAATGTTACAATTTTGGTTGTAACTCTTAAACTTTTATATTCTATAACTTAGATGAATTATCTTTTAGAATAATAGGCATTCATAATATTTCATAATATTAAAGCATCTTTTAAGTTACAAATTGATAAGTAAAAACAACTACGGGCTAGTTTGCCAGCTTATAAAAGAGAAGAAAGAAAGAGAAATTATTAATAAGGAGAGAACAGAAGAGAAAAGTTAATTTATGTTGTTTGAAAGTTTTGAGAAGAAAGGAAATGATTTCGTTATCTATTGCTTGGGTGTTGGGAGAGAAAATAAGAGAAATAATACTTTTAAAATGAATTTACAAACTGATCCTTGTTTGGAAGAAAATTTTTCTTTAAATTTAAATATTTAATAAGTTATTTTAGTTAATTCAACTAATTAATAATTTTGACTAAATTTTGACTTTTGGATCCGTCTCTTTCTCTCCATATTTAGAGAGAAAAAAGGATTATTCATTCCTTCCAAATCTCTTCTTTTCTCTCCAAATCCTCCCATCCAAACTAGTCCCAATAGAAAAGTCATTTTTTAACAAATAAAAAATATTAGGAGGAGTAGGACACACACACACACACACACACACACATATATATATATATATATATATATATAAGGGAAGAAATAGAGGAGTTTTTTTTTATCAGAAGCAAAGGCCAAAGCCCTAAGGAGTAGGAGTTACTGAAATTAGAAAATTTAAAAAAGGCATGAACCAATCACATTAATAGAGCGGTGAAGTTATGAAAAAGTGTACCCAGAAAAAAAAAAGAAGTTATGAAAAAGTGATACGTTCATAATTTTTTAAATTGCTATTATTTAAAGGAGGGTAGATACTGAATTCTAATTGTCTCTATGTTTTAAAAATACCGATGTAGTTGCATCAAAGAATATCGAAGTGTATATTCTTTTGATTTTATTTATATTAGTAATATTATACTTTACCTACTTTGAGTTTCTAGAGTGTTAGATATTCTCCGTTACTATAATTTTTGAACCAATATATAATTTTATTAACTTTTCCATTGGATAATTTTAGTCTCTCAATACTCTTCTTTTGATGTATTAGAGTGAGAATTTGAGGACTATTTTTAATTATAATGACTCTCCATTTCACTATTAATAGATAATTTTTATTTAAAAAAAGTTATGAAAGAGCGTTGAGCGTATGACCTAATTTTGACTTTTGTATTACTACCATCGCATAATTTTTGAATTATATAAAGAAGGGAAGTTTAAAAAAAAAAAAACAAAAAAGGGTGCACTGCCCAGTGCCCTGTACTGTACTCAGTGTGCGCAAAAACTCTCAAAAGCCCCCCGAAGAGCCAATAACCTCTTCCTTCCGAGACGGAGACGAAGACGAAGACGGATGATAATCGATCGGCGATTTCCTCTCATTTCTCAAACTGTAGGGCTTTGATTAGTTTGCTCAGATATGCACCGGCGGGTTTCCGCACATCTGTTCTCGCATTCCAGTCGAGGTATTTTCTTCTTCTTTTTTTCCCGCTCTCTGTTTCATATGCACCTTCTTCCTTCTTGTTTCTGTAGGCCTTTTATTTTATTATTTGTGATTTTTACCGTTTCGGTTCGTCTGGCCTTGTTTTTTTTCTTTTTTGTAGTATTGCTGAAATTACCATGATTTTTTCCACAGTAGACAAAAGTTTCTATATGTGGTTTGGGGAATAGCTTGTGGGAATCTTGTAGTGTACTATATTTCCGAGGAACGGCATGTGAGAATTTCTTCGGAATGTTTTCCTATTTCCATCTCTCCTTTCTCTAACACTTCATTTATTTCTTTTCGATTCTTTTAAGAAATGGTAAACTATATAAGTTAAATTCGTAGTGGAAGTACAAAAATATCTGAAATAAGCCTAATTATTGATTTGCTCATCATTTACTCATCTCAAAACCTTGATACTTTTTTTTCTAATTTATCTTTAATTGGTATTATGTTAACTCCTAAGCTTTTTGATAACACAAACCTTTCGGTTATATACTGTCTTTTGAATAGCTTTCGCTGAGACGCACAATGTTGTGCGAGGATCAAGAACTTGGGGACAGAGAAACTTTGCTGTTGCAGTCACTGTGTCTTCTGATGCATCAGAAAATAAGAAGAGCCACAGGAGGGTCTCAAAGGATCATCCTTGGTGGAATCATTTGTCAATAAGTAATACCCAGTAGTTCTCCATATCTATTTCAGTTATTTTATACAATTTAGTCATCTAGAGTTTGATCTTTAATCTTTGGGGATGTGAAATTACAATTTTATTGTCCCATGGTCTTCTTTTACCTCATGCTTGTTTGGCATGCATGCATATATATGATCTAGGGAATATTGTTAATAAGGAACATCATGCCCTTTTGAATTCCCATTCAGCACATGAAGTTGGTTGTCTAAACTTTGTGATGTAGAACTATTTTGAGAAGCTTGCGAATCATGTTTGGTACTAGGTAATTAATCGCTGTTACAGTTATAGGGCCATGAACTCAGGGAACTTTCCTGCTGCTAAAACTGTTCAAAAAGAAGTTGGTGGATCCTACTATGTTATAAGAGATATTGTCTCTGAGTTGCAATACAAGTCTCGAATGCCTTCCACAAGAACAAGGAAAGGTACAACAGGGGATGCAAAATTGCATAAGAATGATGATGTGAGTTTGGAGAAAATTGTCGCAATTAAGAATAGCAAGTTGGCAACCAAGGACAAGGAAGGACCAATTTCAGTGCTAGAGGAGAAAACTTTGTCAGTAGAAATTGATGCCATGCCTGCAATGACTTCGGAGATGACATTATCACTTGGGAAGCATAAATTGTCAAATCCGCAAGGGGGTGGACCAACTTCAGCGATGGATGAGACCACTAGGACTTTTGGAGCAGCAGATGAACCAACTTCTGCTGCAAATTATAAGAGTTTTTCAGAAGAAATTGCAGAACCTTCAGTGATTGTAAGTATTGCATGTTAATTTTCAGTCATACTGTGGTGAACTTGAAATGTGGGCGTGGAAGTTAAAAGCAATTGAAGGGCAATAACTTAACAAAGAGGAAGCACATTTCTTTACTTTTTATTTTAAGAAAAATAAGTAAGAAATAAAATGGTAACAAAGGAAACAATACCGTAATGTTTGTCGTTGTTCATCATCGTTCTTGTCCCCTTTCCTTTGTGTTTCTCTTTTGTTTGTTGTCTACTCAAAATCACGGATCCCCTCAAGAAGAGCAACTTTTGCTGTGTTTATGTGGATGTACTTTTTTTAACCAATTGCTTAGAAGGGTTATTAAGCTCTGCAACCTTTTCCATACAATTTCAGTTCATCCAGTTTGTGTTGCAAAAGTGTTATTATTATTTGAAAGAGATGCGCAGATATCCTGATTTAAACCTTGCGGGCATTCCCCACTAAGATGTTGAGATTTTTGCAGGATGATAATTCTGCTAAGACTACTAACGAAAGATATCTGGTGAAGGAAGAAGCAAAAGATTTCTATTCAACAACTAGCATATTAGAGGATAACATGAGAGAGAAAACAGCCTCAAAAGCTGAGCAGCTGCGACAATCGTCTCGCTTAGAAAATGTTACAAGGTAAAGTCCGTCATGCACAATCTTAATATGATGATGACAGGTGCACTTTATGATTAAGAAAAGAATCTGATCAAGGAAAAAACATCATTTGCACGATAATCACAACTTTGACCTTGTAAATAAATTTCACCAACTAATAATATTTGAAAGAGGAGAAGTTTTGATGTGATATTTTTATTTCTTAAGGTTTTTATTTCTTTTTCTTCTATAAAAACATCTCATTTTCTCCTCCATGTCTCTGTTATATTCATGACTATGTTGGTTTTAATTGCATTTGATCCTTACTTTCTAAGGATTTTTAGCAGCTGAATGGGTACTCTCTTCTTCAATCTACTTGTGCTCTTATGGTGTAAACAAGATTACTTGAGCGTCTCCCTAGTGGCTAACATATATATGCAAACAAATATAGTTTTGTTCAGATATAACATATATGTGCAATCAAATATAGCATATTGATATATTTTTCCAGTTATTCTTCCCAGTTAAAAAATTATGAAGTATGTCTACTGCATATCCCAGTTTTTATTGGAGGGAGCTAAAAAATAAGTTGCTCATATGATTCGTTTGAGAACTCTATATCCTTTCTACAAGAAATATGTAAAATTCTTTAAATACAATATGCTAGATTCGCTTGTTAAGTTTAACTAAGGAAAAGGAAAGGCTGGCTATCCATGTTCATACTGATAATGAAGGTTTTGGACTTGGTTTGCAAGATATTCTGAAGAGTTCTAATTTGCATTTGTAAATGGATTACAAATTTAGTGACGTGTTCACAGTTCAATATAGTTTTTGAGTCTCTTTTATCTTGGTCTATTAATGAATTTGGTATTGAGTTACTATTCACGGGTATCTTGTTTCAATGGGAAATTTTGATTCAGAATATGAAACAAGCTTGCTGCTTCTTTTCCTTTTCTGAAATCTTCAGGAGGGTCGGTCTCTCTCTCTCTCTCTCTCTCTCTCTCTCTCTGGGTGCATTAAGGAATGGATAACTAGGCAGATATTGCTCAAAGTGGCCTAGCTGGATTCTTCTCCCTGGAGAGATTTTGATTCTCCCTTTATTTTCTATTATCAAATATGTCTAGTTAAACTTCCTTTTTTGGTTTTATGCTGTATCTGGATTCTTCTCCCTGGAGAGATTTTGATTCTCCCTTTATTTTCTATTATCAAATATGTCTAGTTAAACTTCCTTTTTTGGTTTTATGCTGTATCTGTAATCTAGCGACCTGCCAGAAGAGCATGAAAAGGAACCATTTAGATGGAATCTGAAGGCTCTTGCAAATGGCTTTATGAAGATATGGAGAAAATTGTAACATTGGTGAGGTTAGTATTCAGAATTGTGTAATTCTGCACTTGGCATGACCCCAAAATTAGAATTACGTGTAGATGAGTCGTTTTTAACTGCCTCTTTTAAGGTTCTTCACCCAGGCTGTTCATCAGTGTGAGTACCTTGTTTTCAGGTAGGAGAAGCATTGGGCATAGCCGTTGCTTGAAAATTGTGATAGTTTTGTAGACAAATTACAGGGATTGGAACGGTGGTTGTAAATTCTAGATCTTTGTAATCTTTCCTTTTTATTTAGGCTGTTTAAGCTAGTGAAATATTTAAAAATGGGAAGTTCATATCTTATCTAATGCAACTTTATTTGTAGAATGAGTCACTAATAGGGTTTCTGCACCCTCAACAATGTAAACTATGATTATGATACATAAGTGGAGTTGGAATCAAGAATTGAGCACGGTTAATTGTTTGTTCGACTTGGGGTACTCTTTCATGGAGGATTAATGCACAGAAATACAACTCTTTTGGATAATTCCGACAGTGATTCAAATATTAATAAAATTGGATGCAAGAAGCCAAAATTTGAACCCAAGGGGAATGTTTACTTGCTTGTGAGGAGACAATGATCTTTCCGGAGGGATCTTTTGGCTTAAACATTTATGGCAGATTGTTAATAGTATAAAGAAAAGTTGGAAATGGTAACTAGTAGAGAAAAGTTGGAAATGGTAATTAGTAAAAAAGAAAGATACAAAGAGAAAATTGTATCTGCGGAAGTCCAACGTGAACTGCAGCAGCCAGGAAATCATGAGTCTGAGATTTCTCAGAAAATAAACAAATCATATATATGACAGGAAAGAGGGAGGAAAAAAATAAAATCACGAACTTCCACTAGCTATAGGGTTACAAGGCCTTGTTCGCAAACTACGTTGTAAAATTTCATGTCGTTGGCTGAAGTAAACTTGGTAATATCTTCTGATCAGTCTTCTTCTTCAGAACTTTCATATGCTGCAAACAAACTCTTAACAGGGTTATCTGCCACTGGTTCATCCAACTCTTTGGTTAATCCGGCTGGAGAGAACTCTTTTTTCTGGGCCTGATTCTGCTCGGATTTGGAATTGTCAGAAGCCTGATCACTTGAACTTATAGAAGACTCACGTCCTTCTGGAGTACCAGAAATTCTCTGGCGCTTGGGTTTAACTTCCACCACTCTTTTTAGTAAATCTTGCTGCCTGTACCAACGGGAACAGAGAAATACATAATGGGCAGAAACAATATTTTTGGGAGCAATGACGGCCCGAAGGGGCAGAAATACCATACCTTATCCCACTCTTTGGTTTCGGCTCAACACGAAGTGGCAAGGGAATAGATGCTGGGGAAGTGTCAGCAACAGCTTTGTGGAAAATATTAAGGAAAAAGAAAGCTGAAACGAAGGGTTATGTAATGAGAAGAGAAACAGATAACCATGCATATTCAACAAGCAAGAACAGTTTATTTTGGTTTTCGGTAATAAGAACAAAACAAAGATAACTGATTGCAGTCATGAATGCTAAGAAGGCTAACAAAAGAATGTCAGCAAATCACAGAGATTAAAATGCCATATGCCTGAGGACTGCTGAGAAACCAGTATGGCAAGTACAGGAGTTCTTCTTCTTCATTACAACCCCCCTCCACCCCCACCCCCAGTTTTATTAGGTCTTGATGTGAGTGGCCAGAAGCCAGTGATTTTGGTTTTCCAGTGAGATCAGGTGTTCAATTTGAAAAAAAAAAAAAGGGAAATGCCTTAGGCCACTGCAGATGCATTAGACATCCAGCTCGTGGGTAAAAAAGTAAAAAAATAAAAAATGAAACATAATAATAAAACTAGAAAACAATATACAGGAACCAAAAATGCAAATTTTATACGGGTGTGCTCTTCCTTAGCAGAAGATTTTGAGAAATTCGTCTTGTTTTTTGAAGATAATTAGTTGCAAAATAAACCGTAGGGTTCTAGGAAAAATATAAAGGATATCTTGAATGCAGCAAATGCTCGTTTCTCTGTGCGTCTTAGAAGACGTTCAGCATCCTCCTCGGCTTCCATCTGCTCCTTTAGATAAAGCAAATCATCACTGTCCAGGGCTGCACATACAAGCTCAAAGAAAGTTCAAGAACCACTTGTGTAAATCACAAAGGTCATATGCATATTATACATCCTACAAAAGGAAATAGTCAGAGCATGCAGAACTCATACCCCCTCGTCCATGAAGGTAGCCACCACGTTCTCCTGCAACCTCCTGCATCTGCAAGTATCAACCGCCCAGTAGGAAAAGCCAAGATCCCTGCCGGGGCATGTTATCAGAACACTTCAACATTTCAGCTAAAAGATCAATCAACTATTTGGTCTAGGGTCACCCGCATAACTCCATTTAAGGAAACATCTATAGCATTTCAGATGCTGCAAACGTATGATCCTTTTTTTTAAGGAGGGGGGGAGGCGGATACAGTTTTCAACTGGCACAAAATTTAAGATCTTAATATAATCTAAAAAGCTAATTAAGTGCTAGCATTTGGTCACAAATAAAACTTTTAAGGCTTATAATCAGACTTTGATAATTTGACCATCATCTTGGGTGGGAACTGTTAGTGAAAATATTTTATTTCTATAATAGATGTGATCTAGCTAACAAGGTGAAGACCACGACCTGCAGCTAAGCAATACTGCCTCTTAAATTCAAACAGGTCACAGGCACCGTCTCATAATATTATGAAAACCAAAAATCCTGCAAAGAAACCCTATTGAATATGGTCCTCAATGACCGATTTATTCATATTTACCAGGAAAGCTGGAAATAAACTTTCCTGTAAATCATCTATTTGGACCTCTTACAGTAAACTTTGGCAGCCAAAAAGGAGTTCTCCTTTGTGAAGGCTTATTTCTGAGAAACTATCAGCTTAAAAGCTCGACAAGACAATCAATTAGACCAAATGATCTCCTTCATTTCACTACTAAACTAGTTCATCGTAAGCAGGGGAATACCACTGGAAAACAATAATTAATAACATAAAAAATATAAAAAAGGATACTAGGGAAATGCTCAGACAGACGGGCAACAAATTTACTCGTCTTTTTCTGCATCATCTCCCAAGGAAAGATAACTATAAATTATCCGCATCTTTATAACCAATTCACAGGCAGAAGTGAACTCCCATTAAAATTATAAGCTATTAGACTTCTTTCAGTAAATTTTTGCGCCCAAGTATGAGGTCTGCCATGTTAAAGCTTCTTCCCTGTGGACCATCAATTTGAAAACTAGAGAAGACGATGGATTAGACCAACAGTATTATGCAATTAAACAATCTTATAAATAGAAACCCTAGCCCCTTGGAAGCTAAGCTGAGGTCTACAGCTAGTGAAACAGAAGTTGAAGACCGTTTAGACAGAAATTCATGAAGGCCAACATGTTGCAAACAACGATACTCAAATGTTTTTAGTGATATTTACTAAAAAATGATTAAAAGAGGAAAAGAAAAGGAAAAATTAAAATCACAAAAAATCAGAGGCACACACAAAGAAGGAATGCGCAAGGAGTGAAAAAGCGAATTTAACCTTGGCAACCATACGCTGAAAGGTGATTTCTTCATCATCGATTCGTTCCTTTCCCTTTGCACCCCATTTCTTGTCTGGAATTCCAAACATATATCATCCATCTACAAACAGAAACGAGCCCAGGAAGAAGAAGAAGAAGAAATCCACACATATCTGTGCGCGTGTGTATCTGAGTGAATACCTTTGGGATCGGTGAGGTTGGTGTATTCTCGGACCTCTCTACCCGCCATCTCCGCCTTCTTTCTGTCCAAACACTTATCTAACTATTTCTCTCCTTCCTCTGTTCGTTCTCTCTCTCCCCCCACCTGTATATTTGAAGCTCGTTTCCTTCTATTGTATGATTATCAATATAACTCCTAAGTTTATAGAAATATTAAGTTGACCCTTCCAAACGTAAAAATAGTTGATGATTCCATCTTTCTTCAATACATAGTTGAAGATTGATACTGTCAGCTTGGGTCATGCCCTAATTCAGTAGAATTCAAATAGCTCAATAAAGACTCTATATGTTATAAATTTGTTATCGTGCAGTACCCGTTGGCATAACGAAATCGTAATAATAATGTAGAAAACTTAATAAAGAAATTACAATATAGAGAATATGAAAAACTATAGAGAGAAAATAGAGAGAAAAAACACAAGAGATTTATTGATTGTCTGAGAGTAAATCAATCAATCAATGAGTGTATAATACATCAATCTAAAACTCTATTTATAGGGTTCAAGGGTACATCCCAATCAGAAGAGGTAGAGGGTAATCAGAAGATAAATTCCATCACTAATAGAAGATATGATAGAACTATTCTATTTATCTTCTGGATAGTTGGAGTATCATTATAACTTTAATATTGGATTATCTCTTTGATATTAGATAATTGACATCCACAATATTAATTTCATAACACTCCCCCTTGGATGTCCATTGCATAAGAGTATGTCTCGTTAAAACCTTACTAGATAAAAAATCCAGTTGAAAAAACTCTAGTGAAGGAAAAATAGTACACTACTTTTTATGTCATATTTACTCCCCCTGATGAGATAATCTTTTGAGATTTCTTAACCAATGCTTTCCAATCGAATGTTGCAATTGGTAAGGTCTTAGTGAATAGATTTGTCAAATAATCAAATGATCAAATTCAATACACATCAATATCATATCTTTTCTGGAGCTAGTGAGTAAAAATATACTTTATCGTATCTCCTTAGATATATTCTAAACTTTATTTTTATCCAACAGTACAGTTGGAATTTCTTCTTAGATGATATAGATTTATCTCGAATACATTAATCATGATCACACATATTCTCAACCAACATTATGAATTTATATTTCTTCAACATGAGTTGAAGATGTGGCTGTGATAATCAACACATGCCTATAAATGCATGGTTTATGTGGATCATATAGGTAACTTAAACCTTGCATATCCATCTCAACAGGAGTTGAATTTTCTCAATATTCAAGATAAACTATCTCAAGGAGATATCAAAAGGCAAGCTTAATGTTGTCTCCAAATTTATTGGATAGAGAAGAACTAGAAAATAGATATCTACTTGCAAGTGGACAAGTGTATTCATACACTCAATTGCAGAATTGTGGTACTTCAAGACCAAATAGTTCTTCATTATCATTTAATAGATATAAAGAATCTCACTATAATAACCCAATGATAATTGATATGATATGTTCATGTCAAACATCTTCAGGATGTTCAATCAAAACAAAATGTTAACATTTCAAGACGTTGATCACAATACTTGCTCCTCTAAATTCTTCAGGAAAAATATCTTGATCATCAAATCCCTTTTTCTTTTGAGGATTTTATTTTCAAAATCAAAAGATCAATCACGCTTCAGGCATGTATAAAAATCATATGACTATAGAATTCATATATTTGTCCTGCTGGGATATCTATCCAAATAAGAATATATATAGTTAAAATATTATATTGACTAACTCTAGAGGAGTCAGACAAACAATCAATTTGTAATTTTAAACAACATTTTGAACTTCCAGTTCATTAATGCTTGTGTATAGATCAAGATAATAAAAGTCATAAATGATATCCTCTTTTAATTGATGATTTTCTCCCCCTAATGTGGAGAACATTATGCCAATCAATAGATTATACAATGAGTATATCTTCTAATAAAGAAATACATATAGCAAGTACAGCTACGTATGAAATTTCAACATATATGGACATATTCGATCATTCTTTTAATAAGAATTCACTAAAACAATCTCATTATGTTCTACAGGAACAATTATATGTTTCAATCATATCGAGTCCATCAGCGACTTTAAATATATGTATCATTATCTAATGATAGCAAACATAAACATATATTAAGTGTTATCATGCACTATTATATACATCACTAAAAATATATTTCTTCGTTATCATTGCCAGATTTTACGAAGAATCATACGCCATAACTCATGACAAATATTCACTTTTGTAGTTCGCATTTAATAAGCAAATATCAATTGATATCTCTTTGAGATTATACTTCAGGTGTATAATTTATATTGGGAATACATGTACACTTCAAGTGTACTTATGAATAGTTTAAACTTTTCATATTTCTCATGCGAACTTTATTATTTCGACTCTGCAAACCTCGATTTGGAAATATTCATTCTGAATACAATATATTTTACGCATTAATATCGTTAACGTCATATACTTGTGCAGTTTCAATATTTTCCAATCATGTTGAGATCTCAACATTGTCAAAGTTTTTCAGGTACCTGCATTTCTTCTGAAAATAATATATCAATGATGTTTGGGGAAAAATACTGCTGGAATTTAAATTTCCTCGACTTAACATATATGACCATATTAAATCTTTGCTCCATTGAGGAGTTTGTATCTTTGGAACTAACTTATCTACCACGTTTTAATTGTGTCTGAAATTTATTTATAGTGGTAGATTATCCTTCAGGAATATCAAATATAATAGGAGCATTATTTGCCGCATATTGGCAGTTAATATACTAAATAAAAGATAAAGATTAGACACATATTAATATCTTTATCCAACCTCATGTTTTCTCCTCTTTATATTGGGGCAACATTTCAAAATTAACAAAATACAAATCTCTCCCTTGAAATTTTCTCCCAACATATTTTCTCCCAACATATTTAAAATAAAAATCTTTGGCTAATTATCGAAATCTTTTCCCCTTTTTGCAAATCCTTTGTCTTAATAAAAGCTCTTCTTTAAATTCACAAATTTCAAGTTATATGTGATTTGATGATTAATACAGGATTATCAAACTATAAGACCATAACCAATCAATCAACAACTAAGCATAAATAATAATCACAAGTATGTAAACAAGTAAAGGAATAAGAAAATGAACACACGATTTATACTAGTTCGATCTCTCCAAGATCTACATCCACTACCTTGAGTCCACACTCAAGGATTTCAACCAATCCATTATATGCTCAAATTCAACAATTACATAAGAGACGCACCACACAATAGTTTTACACTCACAACCTCTTTTAGTAATTATACAAACAAGGTTCACCCTTCCACAAGGGTTTTATATCTAAAGACAACCTAAAGACCAATATAATCAAAGGCTCACCCACAAACGGGTTTTACACCACAACCTTGATTAATCTAGTCTATGGCTCACCCTAACACAAAAGGGTTTTATGTCACAAGATAACCTTCCAATGAGCTAGTAGAAAAACAGAATTAAAATGAAGAATGGAGTTTGGATATTACCAACACTTCTTGGTAGATAATTACAATTGCTAGCACCACTTCACCTTTGCCTTTGGAATCTTGAATGTACACCTTTGAGCACAAGGCAATTTGAGAGCTTTTCAATTTAATTTGATGTAAAACAAGTTAGAGCATGTGGGATTTTTTTAGTTCAAAGTTCTTCTAAAAAATCTGGAGTTTATGGCTTTTATAGAATTTGAAAATCAGTTCAAACGGCTATACAACGGCTAGTAACGGCTAGTTTCAGGAAAATTCGGACGACCGAATTCTGCGTCCGAATTTTTCGGACGACCGAATTTTTTCTGTGCCTCCGAATCTTCTTCCGAATTCCTCTGGAAGAACAGTGACCATGCTGAAGGCCAAAATTCGGATGACCGAATTTTTTGGCTGCGTCCGAATCTTCTTCCGAATTTCTCTGGAAGAATAGTAGCAAACTTTTGCTACAAAATTCGGACGACCGAATTTTTGGACAACGTCCGAATCTTGCATCCGAATCTTGCATCCGAATTTTTCAAACTTTCTCAAAACATGTTCAATTCAATTCAAACAAGTTGGAAAACATTCTAACCTTAAAGATAAGTCATTAAAGATCTTTTATGTGCAAAAACCATTTATGAAAACTTGATAATTTAGGTAAGTTCAAAACCATTGAAACCATTTAAATCAAGTTTTGTGCTCTCAATTGCAACTCATAGATTCCAAGGCTTAAGAGTGTAGGGTTTACAAAGTTTACCTATTAAGCACATGCAACCTACACTTCATGTCTTCAAAGCCTTCTAACATCTTGAACAAACTCTTCAATCTTCAATCACTTTGATATATTGGAGTTGTTCTTGCATTTTAACTTCAAGGCAATGAGACTTCATACTTCTTAGTTCATAAAACCTATCACACAACGTACAAGCATATTAGTCCTCATCAATATTTGTCATTAATCAAAACTACATGATTTGCCCTTAGGGCTAACAATCTCCCCCTTTTTGATGATGACAAACTTTGATACAAAATGTGATAGATTTAAAACAATGTAGTACATAGAAGTATTAATGTCAATGATAGAAAATAACCAATTTAGCACATTGACATACAAAAGGCTCAATATGAGCCTATGACCCAACCAACCTCCATTATCCTCCTTCCTTCCAACAACATATAGAAGATATAGCATTTAAGTATTTAGAAAACTTCTAAGAGAGGTTTTAAAGGTTGTAAAAGTTTAACAATGCTCCCCCTTAGATTGTGCTCATTTTTCAACAAGTTTGGACATGAGATACTATGCATCCGAATTTTGACATATCAAGTCCGAACTATAAAATAAGTGAAATGAAAGCTTCAATTTTTGAAAATAAGCTTTCCTAAGATTGTTCAAACATAGTAAAAGAGATTGAAACATGTTTGAATCAATTTGAAAAACAAAAGAGCACGTTTTGGTAACAAAATATGGAAGCATCCGAATTTCAGAACATGTATCCGAATTTTTTGATCTTAAGTCCAAACTGCAATAAATGCAATATAATGAATGTTTGAAGTGAAATAAAGTGTTCCTAAGGTTGTTCAAACATAATGGAAGAGATTAAAACATATTTGGATCAATTTGAATAACAAAAGAGCACATTTTGGCAACAAAATATGGATGCATCCGAATTTTGAATCATGCATCTGAATTTTAAGATTTCAAATCCAAAATGTAAAATATGTGAGATAACAACTTTAATTGTTGAAAATAAGCTTTTCTAAGATTGTTCAAATATGATAGGAAGGATTAAAACAGTTTTCAAACAATTTGAACAACAGAAAAGACATTTTTGACAAGAAGATCTTGATGCGTCCGAATTTTTGGTCTGCATCCGAATTTCAAGTCCAAATTTTTGGAAACAAGTTGAAAAGGTGATTTTGCATTTTCAAATAAACTATAGAAGTACTTAAATATGTATAGCTATAATAGCACTCAGTTTATATTTGCAAAACCACAAAACTCATGTATTTAATTATTTTCATGATGTAATGTAAAGTCATAGGTCAAGTCAAGAACCAAGTTCAAGATTTCAATCTCAACTTAACCATATTCCAAAATCTAAGAAAGCAACTAAAACCTCACATATCATAAAATATTCAATTTAAATTTCAAATGCAGAAATGCAGCCAAATATTTCCACATTACTCATTATCTATTGCACATCAACATATACATAGCACACATTGCAACATGATTCACATTATAACAAGCACATAGCACATTTTGTAGTCATTCTTTCTCCCCCTTGACATATGCATGGATTTTCAGAAAATTCACACATTTTCTCTTCATGCATGAGGAATTCCACTGCTATTTCACATTTTCACACATTTTGTCATCAAATTTTCTTCTCCCCCTTTTGTCATCAATCAAAGGTGGGGTAAGAGTACTTGGACAACAAAAGTGAAACAAAAGAAGCTCTTATCATAAAGATTTCATATATTGAGCTTCAAAACATTATAATGACTAGAAAGACACAAGTAAATTTCAATGTCAAAGCATAACATGTGCATCAAGGCATAAACTAAAATAAGCAACAAAATAGAGTTTAGGGATAGAAAGGCTTAGTCTTGGATGTGCTGCATGGTCTTCACTTCCAAATTTGTTTGCTGTGATGGCAATGTTTCCTTGATCTCTATATGATGGGGTCCTTCATTTGTTGTCTCCCTTCACCTCCTTCTTCTTGCTTGTTCTCTTGGGCTTTACCTCTTTGTTCTTTATTCTCATGCTCTTCTTTTTCTTGGAGTGCTTCACTGCCTTTTCCTTCATCTCAGTCTTCTTCTTTAGCAACAAATTGATAGCCATCTCAATTTTCACTGTCATTACTATCATCCTTATTGTTGCTATCTTCACCCATATTATCCTCTTGATCTTCTTCATTTGGCTTTATAGGAACTTGCACCATTTAAAACCACTTGAGAAACTTTCTCAAGTCTTCTTCCATACTATTGATTCTAGCTTATAAACCATCAAATTTGCCAAGAATCATTGGAGCCAAGAACTCGAAGAATTTGTCCATCTTTTTCATTTCCTTTACATGGTTGTTCAATGCCTCTTGAAATACCTTGGCAACTATGGTATTAACTTTAGTGAGATTATCACCTTCAACTTATTTTCCTTCAATGAAGGATACCTCTTCAAATGGTCTTCTTTTTGTGGGGAGTTGCTCCCCCTCACTTGGTGACTCATGCCTCATTTTAACTTTCCTTTTTCCAGCAAGGAATTTCTCTTCATTCTCTTCTTCTTCTTCATTTTCTTCTTCCTCAACCTCCTCACTTTCTTCAATATCACTAGCATCTCTTCTATCACCCCTTAGAGGAGTTTCTCTTCCAGTTCTTCATACATTATCATCATCAAGTGTCCAAGGAATTCTCTTTAGTGAGTTGTTGGTGTAGACTTCTTCACTCTTTATTGGTAGACCACTAGAAGACAATTGTACTTGAAGATACTTGAAATTTCCTGTTAATAACTTTTCATACAACAATGCCTTATGCTCGGTTCTTCTAGCTGCCATTATATTCTTTAGCACTATATATCCAAAATTCAATTTTCTTTTCTTAAGCATGACTAGCATAATTACAACATACATATTATCACCAGAATATTTGTGCCCAAAGTTTGCTATAATCAAGGTAGTAAGCATGTGATGCAAAATTCTTTCACTAGCATCAAAAAGCATTTATCTCGCTCTCCTTTCTAGTCTTGAGGCTTCTACCATTTATATAGGCATTCTCAATTCTTTCATGTGAGTATAACCTTCTTTGGTTCATTTGATCACTGGTCCTCCTTCTCACATCTTTTGCTTTCCCCTTTCCTTTTCTCATGCTAGGCTTATTTATCCTCACCTGGAACTGCAATACTTGAATACACTCATTAGTTATTGAATTTGTAAATCCCTAAGCTTCTTCTAAGATTGGTCAAACCTTTCTTCGGCTAATGGCTTAGTCAGAAAATCATTAATTTGTTCATTAGTGCAAACATGCTTTAAACAAATATTTCCCTTAGTATAATGATCTCTAATAAGATGAAGTTTGATCTCTATATGCTTTATCATATTTTGCTGAATAGTATGATGATCAAATTTATTGCATTAGTGTTATCACATAACATAGCCACACATTTGAAATATAGACCATAATCACTTAGTGTATCAATAAGGCAATAGAGAATGTGTTTAATAGCAATCAAATGAAACTCATTAGGACAATACGAAAGCTAGCACACAAGCACATAGCAAACATAATGTTGGTTCTACTTGCTGTCAAATAGAGTTGACTACTCCTATGAAATCATTTTATTCTTGTCAAGCATAGTTGATAAACTTATGGAAGTGCTTATACCTTAACTTGATTCATAAAAGTGCCATCCTTGGTTTGTTTGATTTGTAGGCCAAGAAGGAAATTGAGTTTTCCTATCATGCTTATTTCAAATTTACTTTGCATCAACTTGGAAAACACATCACAAAGTGAAGTATTAGAAGCACCAAAAATTATATCATATATTTGGACAAGTTATAGATCATTGTTGCATTAGGATTTTATAAAAAGGGTAGTGTCAGTTTTCCTCTTGAAAATTCTTTTGAAAGAAGAAAACTACTCAACCTTTCACACTAAATTGTAAAAGCTGGTTTTAAACCATTCAAAACTTAGTATAGTTTGAAAATATGATTAGGAAACTTTTCATGAGCAAAACCGGGTGATTGTTCCACATAAACCACTTCCTCAATAAAACCATTTAGAAAAGTCCTTTTGACATTCATTTGAAATAACTTAAAGCAAGTACAAGTCAAAAGCATTCGGAATAAGAGTTTCATCATAATCAATTCCCTCTTCTTGATTGAATCCTTAGACAACAAGTCTAACCTTGTTTCTAACAACTTCTACGGATTCGATAAGTTTATTTCTAAAAACCATTTAGTTCCAATAATGGAATGATCATGAGATTTAGGAATATCCAAAATTTTGTATCCAAACTTATTTAATTCCTCTTGCATAGCAATAATCCAAAAATCATCACACAAGGCATCATCAATACTTTTAGGCTCATATGCAATAAGAGAATAAAGTTATTGATAAAATACTGCCTTATTTTTACTCCTTGGAAGATATCACCAAAGATTTGCTCCTTAGGGTGGCCTCTTGGATATCTTAAGTTCTTTGAAAGCTCTTGGTTACCACTAGGTTGGTCATCGTGATTTTGTTCTATCATTTCTTCCTCATTGGTATGATTCTTCAAAGTTGGTGCTTGAAGATGACTTTGATATTCATTCATAGATGTACCTACATCATCTTCATCTTTTCTTTCCCAAGTGAATGTAAGATTCATCAAAAATAAACATGAATGGTTTCCTCATCATATAAGATTCTTTTCATTATAAACTCTATAGGCCTTTTTTGTTAGAAGAATAGTTAAGAGATATATCTACATCCAATTTTCTATCAAATTTAAGTAAGTTTTCACAAGTATTCAGAATAAGACATTTATAACCAAACACTTTAAAATATGCAATTTTAGGCATTTTATAAAAGAGAATTCAAAAGATGTTTTCCTTCAAAATGATCTTAAAAGAATTCTATTTTTCATTGCATGTGATGTTTACAACTTTGAACCAAAAATATTTTTGAAGAAAAATTTTCACAAAGCATGAACCTAGCCAATTTTTTACAAAGTTCAAATTTTCCTTTTAATAACACCATTTTATTGTGGGGTTTTTGCAGTTGAAACAATTTTATGAAATTCAATTTTCAAAACAAAATTTGTAAAGACTTGTTTGTAAAATCTCTCATTATCACTTCTAATGAAAATCAATTTTCACTCAAAGGAGGTTTAGACTTTTTGAATAGATTTTTTTTTAACCTATGAAACACTTCATCCTTTTGAGCAAAGAAGAATGCTAAAGTGAATATTGAAAAATCATCAACTACTACTAAGGCATACTTCAAGTTATCAATACTAGAGTTTCTCATAAGTCCAAATCAATCCATATGAATCAAGCTCAAGATGTTTTGAGGTCTAAATGAATTTTCATGTGTTTGAAAAATTCTCTAGTTTGTTTTCCATATTGACAAGTGTCTTGAAGACAATTTTCTCAAAACACATTTTTAGCAATCCTCCAACTAAATCTTGAGAGGAAAGTTTGTTCAACAAATCCATATTCACTGACCAAATCTTCTATGCCAAGAATGTCCATCATTATCGTAAGCCACAAGACATTCAAGCTTATCAAGATAAAACACATAATGAAAAATTTTGCAAGTAATTGATCAAAATCACAAAATGTCATATTGTCATATAAATTCGGACGACCGAATTTATGGTCTACATCCAAACCCTTTTTGTAGAGTTTTAAGAAGATGATTTTGGTAAACCAAATGCATAGATAGTCAATCATGGCTATTTTATTCATCTTATCATGACATATAGTCAACTTCAAGAACATATCAACAATGAATTTAATTCCACATTATCAATGTTATCTAATCAATTTCATAGAAGCAATTGGTAAGTCATGGTTGGCAAATCTTTAAATCTTAACAACAAAGAATGCTCAACTAAAACTTCATATGTTGGCATTTAACTTCTTATCCATTGTCACACAATTGGCTAATACTAAGCAAGTTAAAGTTCAAATCAGCAATAAGCCACATTTGTTTAAAAAGAAGAGAGGAACCTTTACCAACATTGGTTACTCCAAGAATTCTTCCTTTCTTCTTGTCTCAAAATCAAATCCTTCATTGTTTGTCTTGACTTTGATTATGAATGTGATGTTTTCTGTTATTCTTTAAGCTAACATCATCAATATACCCCTTTAGTAGTGCTTGAGTTTGAATTGAAGCGTACCTGCAATAAGGAGAAGAAGTATCCTTTGGTACCCATACTTTCTTGGGTCCATGGGGGTTAGTAATAATTCCTTTAACTCTCCAAATAGTTTTAACACCATTTTCTATTTTTCTTTTAACGAAGCACCTAATGGCTTTGTGTCCATGTTTTCCACAATATGTACAACAAGTATGAGGCATTGAACTAGAAGTAGCTTTAACAAAAAAAAATTTATATTTAGGTCCATTATTTACATGATCATAACCAAGACCATTTCTCATAAAAGAGGATCTTTGAGAGCCAAGTATTTTGTCAAGCTTGTCTCTTCCATTTGTAAATTTGTCAATACATAATGTAAGATCATCAACTTCCTTTTCAAAATTTCATGATCACTAAGCATTCTTTCAAGAGAAGAAACTTTTGTACAAAGTGCTTTATTTTCAAAAGATATATTTTGTAAAGAAACATTTAAAACTTCCTTTTCAATATTTAAACAATCAATAGATTCAAGAAGCTTTTTATTTTCACAATATAATTTTGAGTTTTCATTCAATAACTCATTAATTTTGAATTTCATTTCCTTATTTCTTTTTGAAACCCTTTTTAATTCTTCATACATTTCAACAAGTAGTTCACTAGGATCATCTACAACATCAACATCATCATCACAACAAGTAGAGGTAGAAGGATTGGATTGTACCTCATCATTCATTGCCATGAAGCACACATTTGCTCTTTCTTCTTCATGAGTGATTTGAAGTAGCTTCCACATTTCATGAGCGGAATCACATTCCATCACTCTATTGTATTCATTGACGACCAACGCACAACAAAGAATGTTCATTGCTTGGTAGTTTAATGTCATCTTTCTTGAATCACTCTCATCATACTCCTCCATAGGCTTTGGTTCCCTTGTAACTCCATCGGCTTTCAATCTCAATGGCACATAGGGGCCTTTCTCAATAATATTCCACAATTCATAGTTAATAGAATAAATGTACATCTCAATCCTAGACTTCCAAAAAATATAATTAGAACCATTAAACAATGGAGGTCTATTAGTGGAGGAACCTTCCATATAAGGCAAATTTGATAAACTAGCCATATGAACTTTACTTCTAGGTTGTTAGACCTTAAAAAGAAGACCTTCCTCTGATACCAATTGAAAGACCTAAGAGGGGGGTGAATTAGGTCTTTGGCTAATTATCGAAATCTTTTCCCTTTTTTGCAAATCCTTTGTCTTAATAAAAGCTCTTCTTTAAATTCACAAACTTCAAGTTATATGTGATTTGATGATTAATACAGGATTATCAAACTATAAGATCATAACCAATCAATCAACAACTAAGCATAAATAATAATCACAAGTATGTAAACAAGTAAAGCAATAAGAAAATGAACACACGATTTATAGTGGTTAGATCTCTCCAAGATCTACATCCACTACCTTGAGTCCACACTCAAGGATTTCAACCAATCCATTATATGCTCAAATTCAACAATTACATAAGAGGCTCACCACACAATGGTTTTACACTCACAACCTCTTTTAGTAATTATACAAACAAGGTTCACCCTTCCACAAGGGTTTTATATCTAAAGATAACCTAAAGACCAATATAATCAAAGGCTCACCCACAAGCGGGTTTTACACCACAACCTTGATTATCTAGTCTATGGCTCACCCTAACACAAAAGGGTTTTATGTCATAAGATAACCTTGCAATGAGCTAGTAGAAAAACAGAATTAAAATGAAGAATGGAGTTTGGATATTACCAACACTTCTTGGTGGATAATTACAATTGCTAGCACCACTTCACCTTTGCCTTTGGAATCTTGAATGTACACCTTTGAGCACAAGGAAATTTGAGAGCTTTTCAATTTAATTTGATGTAAAACAAGTTAGAGCATGTGGGATTTTTTTAGTTCAAAGTTCTTCTAAAAAATCTGGAGTTTATGGCTTTTATAGAATTTGAAAATCAGTTCAAACGGCTAGTAACGGCTAGTTTCAGGAAAATTCGGACGACCGAATTCTGCGTCCGAATTTTTCGGACGACCGAATTTTTTCTGCTGCGTCCGAATCTTCTTCCGAATTTCTCTGGAAGAACAGTGACCATGCTGAAGGCCAAAATTCGGATGACCAAATTTTTTGGCTGCGTCCGAATCTTGCATCCGAATTTTTTAAACTTTGTCAAAACATGTTCATATCAATTCAAACAAGTTGGAAAATATTCTAGCCTTAAAGATAAGTCATTAAAGATCTTTTATATGCAAAAACCATTTATGAAAACTTGATAATTTAGGTAAGTTCAAAACCATTGAAACCATTTAAATCAAGTTTTGTGCTATCAATTGCAACTCATAGATTCCAAGGCTTAAGAGTGTAGGGTTTACAAAGTTTACCTATTAAGCACATGCAACCTACACTTCATGTCTTCAAAGCCTTCTAACATCTTGAACAAACTCTTCAATCTTCAATCACTTTGACATATTGGAGTTGTTCTTGCATTTTAACTTCAAGGCAATGAGACTTCATACTTCTTAGTTCATAAAACCTATCACACAACATACAAGCATATTAGTCCTCATCAATATTTGTCATTAATCAAAACTACATGATTTGCCCTTAGGGCTAACAATTTCATTTGTTTTCTATAAATCTACAAGGGAGAGAAAATGAAGAGAAGAAGCATGAGGAGGGCAATGTTGCAAATGCCAACTGCAAAAAGTGAAAAATATGTTACATTTAGCACATCCCCTCTGTTTTTTTTTTATTCACTCTCTATCCTCTTTTATTTATTTCTTAATTGGTAACTTAAACTATAGTAAGTTTTCAACTAATTATTTCGTTAAGTTCCACACATTTCGTAAAATTTTATTTCCCAAAATAATTCGAGTAGAGGTTTTGCTTCTATTTTTGTGAAAATTTATTACTATTGACTTTTATATTTATTATAGTAATAGGCATTCTTAAACTCTATCATTGTATATAATTTTAAATTTAATTATATATAGTAAAAAAAAACTAGGGTCTATTTGGTTCAAGAATTTTACTGTGAAAAGGAAAAAACTATTCTTAAAAAATATTTTCCTTTGATTATAGTGATCAAGGATTTTACTGTGGAAAGAAAAATATTTTTCTTAGAAAATGTTTTCCTTTTATTGGTAGTGAAGAAAAATACTAAAGAAAATAAAATGAAAGAAATTAATGAAGAAATTTGTAATAGAAAGTGTTAAAAATGTTTTTCCACACAAAAATGTGAGGAAAAAGAAAACATGAAGAAAAACTAATTGAAGTAAAAAAAATAATTTAAATATCACTATTAACTTCTAACTAGAAATGCTTTTCAAATCAAATATTTACGAACAAAGCTTGTTCGTATTCTACTATTGTTCGTTTATTTGGTATTCTAGTTGAGTACAAACACAAAAAATAATTTGTTTATTAAACAAACAAACACAAACTTGTTCAGGAATAAATGCGAACGTTTACAAACACATATATAAATTTATTATTTATATATTTTATACTAAAATTTTATAATTTTATATTAAAAATTTTTTACTTTATTATTTAGTATTTATTTTTTATTATTTTATTCGAATAACTTGAACTTGAACACTATTCGAATAATTCACAAAAATTAAATAAGTCTAATACTAACGAACTTTGAACTTAAGAATAAATAAATGAACAAGATTGAATAAAATTTCAAGTTTAAAATTTTAATTAAACGAATTCGAATAGTTTTTAAGTATTATACGAATTGAGTTAGAAAATTAAACGCTCAATTCAATCGGGATTGAATAGAGCCCTACTTCCAACTCCTAAATGTGCAAGTTGATTGCTAATTGAAAGTTACTATTGTTAATCATCTAAATTATTATTTCTTTAAACTTTTCAATAATTTTTGTTTTTTTCAAGAGAGATTTTTTATTTAAAAATTTTTAATGTATTATTTACTTTTCTATTTCCATAGTAAAATCTCACAAACCATACAAGGGAGCTAGTTTCTTGGAAATCATTTTTCATTTCCATAATTTTTTCCCTAGTAAACCAAACAACACTTAGATTTTCATTTTTCTAAGGATTTTATTTTATTTTTTCTCATTTTCCTTTTCCTAACTAAGATCTTTGAACCAAACAAACACTAAAGAAAATAAAATGAAGAAAACTAATGAGTAAAATTTTAATAGAAAGTGTTAAAAATACTTATTATACAAAAGTGTGAGGAAAAGAAAAACACTAAGAAAAAGTAAATTGAAGTAAAAGTACAATTTGAAAATCAATGTTAACTTTCAACCTTTCAAATCAAATATTAGCGAATAAAGCTCCTTATATTTTATTATTGTCCATTTATTTGGAATTCGAGTCGAACTCAAATATAAAAATAATTTATTTATTAATCAAACTAATACAAATTTGTTCACAAATAAATTTGAATGACTGTGAATATATATAAATTTATTGTTCATATATTTCATAATATTATTTAAATTTTATATCAAATTTTATAATAAAATTTATTTTCTAATTTATTATTTATTTTTTATTTTTTATTATTTTATTTGAATAACTCGAACTTGAACACTATTTTAGTTATTCGAATAACTCATAAAAATTAAATGAGTCTAACACTAACAAACTTTAAACTTTACTAACAAATAAACAAATGACGTCGAACAAAATTTCAAGTTCAAAACGCTAATAAAATGAATTTAAACAGTGTTTGAGTATTATACGAATTGAGTTAGAAACTAAATGCTTGGTACATGCATGATCAAATAAATTCCTACTTCCAACTCCTGAATGTGCAAGTTGACTGCTAGTTAGAAGCTATTAAATTATTAACCATTTAAATTATTAATTCTTTAAAATTTTTTAAAGATGATTTTTTAAGAGAGAATTTTTATAAATCTTAATGTGTTATTTACTTTTCCATTTCCATCATAAAACCTCACAAACTAAACAAGGAAATTGCTTTCTTAGAAATTATTTTGCACTTCTATAGTATTTTTCTTAATGAACTAAACAACACACAAATTTTCATTTTTTCAAAGATTTTACTTTCCTTTTTCTCATTTTTCTTTTCCTCAATAAAATCCTTGAACCAAACATACCCTAAATTATTTTTAACTTCTCTCTACCTAACATCTTCTTTCTGATTTTTTCTCTATAATTTCACTAAAATTAATGAGCATTGCATTAAATTGAACTATATAACACAATCAGATAAAGAACTAAATCTTAAATCCTAAATTTTGATATAAAAACTCAAAAAATTTTAAAAAAATACATCTTTTTTAATTTTGAGCTAGTTCCTCTTTGAACTCATAAGTTCATAACCAACTTTCGTGATTGCCGACCAGAAAGGCAAAGATTGTATAACACAACTAGATAAAGAAGAAAATTCTAAAACCTAAAATTTGAGATAAAAACTCAAAAAAATTAAAATATTTTAAATTTTGAGCGAGTTCCTCCTTGAACTCATAACCAACTTTCATGATTTCCAACCAGAAAGGCAAAACTCATGGTTGAGTTATGCCTTCTGCCTTGGATGGCTAAACTCATGAAAGAGGTCTACCATCAAAAGCGCAAAATTCAAAAAAAAAATAAAATTTTTGAATTTTTTATCTCAAAATCGATTGAGTCTAATGCAATTGTTTATTTAATTGCATTGTGTAGCATAAATTAATGCAATACTTATTAATTTTAGTGAAATTATAGAGAAAAAATGAGAAAGAAGATGTTGGGTAGAGAAAGAAAATAAAAATAATTTAATTTTTTAAATGTATATAGTAAAATTTAAAATTTTATATAATAATGACCTTTTAAAATCATACAAATCAAGTTATTGTAAAATATATTTCTTCATTCAAACTTGGAGAAATTTTTTCCAATCATGGGTAAAATAGAAAAAGAATAATATTTTTAATAATTAATGTCGTCTTGTATTAGATTGTAACAGAGGTTAGTGATGATAGGTTTAACAGATAAAAGGCGGTCAATGTAATTTTAAGATAATAGGGAAGGTTGGTGATAATGAAAGGGAGGTGAATATAAATTTTCAAACAAGAAGTGAAGTCCCTGTTATACAAACAAACCTCAGTGGAGGTTAATGTAAGTTTCCTTTTTTGTTTTAATTCTCCTCCTTTCTAATTTTGCCTTACGAATTTTGCTCGCTAGAAAAAGGAAGATGAGTTCGAATCTTCATACTATTATTCATTTTCCTTGAACTGCGCTTGAACTTCTAGAGAAAAGAGGTTTGTTTTTGCTTGTAGAGAGAAAGAAGAGGAGAAAACGCAATGCAATGGGTAAAATGCTTGTTGCATAAAAAAAAAGCAAAGAACAAAGATCCTAATTACGGCCAATACTTTTTGCCCCTGAAAATGGGTATTGAGCTTGTGACATGATTGCACACAGTTAAACCTTGTTTGCAATTTCAGCTACAAACAGCTTCAACGGCAAGTCTCTTGACAGCTCCGGGGCACAGTTCCATGTTGAAATTTCCAAGTTCCAAAGCACAGTTATTTTGGTTTAGGCAAACCTGAGGAACAGTCATTATAAATTGTTATTTTTATGGAATAAGAAGAAAATTTGCATATATTTCTCGAATGAGCATATCCTTTTAATGATAATGACATTGTTCCTGGACGCTAAGCGTATCATCTTTATGGCAAGGAAACAATAAGAAGCGTTCTGTCTCATTATCAATTTCACTAGTTCATTACCTATCTTTATCTCAATGAGAAAGAAACAAAACCAAAATCCTTTGAGGAAGTAATTATAAAAGTGAGCCTAAAACCAGCAGGTGTGGCCACTAGACTATGGTCAAGCAGCAGCTGACAATGACTAGAAAGTCCTGAGGTCAAATCTCACTACTGCCCAATTTGAAGTTCATAAGAAATTGACAAAACTCCAGTAATGAGAGAACAGGAAGAGTTGGTTCTGCAAACCTTTTCGATTAACTGAGATGAATTAGGATCATGGCAGTCTCCCACAGCAAAGTTTCCACAAGACCCTGTAGGTGTTCCAAAGCTGGCAAATTTGATAGTAGAAATATGTGTATTCAATGGGCATGTCAGTTTTACTGTTGCCTTTTTTTTTAGATTCTTGTTTCCATCACTTTGGAAGGACTCGAGATCAAATGAAGGATAGTCCTCCGATATATTGGCACAAACGCTAGAAATTTTGCGTGTTGCAAATCTGAGTTTGGTAGGATCTCCCCCTTTCTCCTCAAAAATCACCAAGATATTCCCTGATGGTTTGAACCAGGACCTTGGAACATGGTACCTATAGGCAGAAGAACTTGAATCAATCAAAACACGAAGAGGAACATATGACAAAAGGAGAATTTTTAAAAAGCAAAGAAATAAGCCTTGATCTCTTGATATTAACTGCAATTTTACCAATATCAAAGTTCACAGAGAGGAATTCATGTGTAAACAAAAGCGGATATCAGTTTTAATAAACGGGTAATAATATAAAGCAGGCAAGAATACAATTTTTGTAAGTTCAAGAAAATTTCCAAAACCCTATCAAGCAAGAGCTTTGGTCATTTCTGCCTACTCAATTTCAACCTTCTGGACTCATGCCAAAGTCCTTAATTTTAGAATGTTGAACGGGATATTTTCATGAGAGTATGTCATGTATATTTAGATTTAGTATTGATCCCGTCAATGAGAGTGTGCACATGTCAGTCCAAATTCCTCGAGTGTCTGAAACAATAGTATGCAAGGTCATTCGAAATGCACTAGAATTCTTCACTCTTCATGCTTTGCTGAAGTCATCCAAAAAGTGAAAAGGAGCATACAACTATTACTCTTGTTTGAAAAAACAAACAACCCTTTATTCCTTGTTTTTCCTAAAATACCGAGCAAAATATGCTCTAAGACGCACAGAAATTCCTGTGATACGAAATATCTAGGTTGTAGAAGTACCTGATGTCATAATAATCTATGCAGCAAACATGACTTAGGTTTTCCATAGTAAACATTGAAGGGGAAATAACACACCTAGGATTTCTTTATTACTAAAAAAAGTTCATTCCTTTCTACTGATAGTTTTTGATAATTAGCAAATGTACAGACAAATAGTTTTTATCATATTATATCATGATCTATCAGTTTCATTCGTACCAACAGTCCCTATTGATTGGTTGCATCCAAGGACCTGGTAGGACTTATACAGACTATGCTGACAATTTAAGTAATATAACTATAAAAAAGAAAATTAAACATTGTATCATTTTACTTTTTTAACCTTCTTTTCCTTCTGTCTAGAATAAACATGTTTTTTCACTTTTTTTCTTTTTAAATTTTAAATAACCTCAAGCAATTGCAGTATCTATGAATGTTATCTATGCAACTCATATTATTCGGTTTTAATTAAATTCATGCAATCTTACCATCTTTGTGTAGGTTCACCACATCCAGTGCTGCACTTGTTGGGACTAAATTTGCCTCTATAGTCACAGTGAAGAACACACCTTTCATGTTCGGAGCTCTTCCTAGGCCAGTATCTGCCAATTTCTTGACCATTCAACCAAGCTAAACCTTTACCCATATGAACCATATCAAGTCCAACAGGTTCATTTCCAGGAGGCGGGTCGACTACAACCTGTCATATCACAACGATTTATGATCGATAATTAATTTTGAGGAATCATTCATTTTCATAAGTAAATAATAATAATTTTGATATCTACTGAACTATTTGTGGCATTAACTATTGAAGATCTAATACATGCTAGATTGTAGTACTTGTAGGTGATGGCACACATCTGATTTATCCTAGAGAAACAGTCAATGGGGAAGTGCTATTAAATGCTCAAAAGCTGCATGTATTTCAAATCACATAAATATTTGTTCTGATAGCAAATAACGCAGGAAAACAGATTGAGACAAATTGAGATATTGATCAGCTTAAAAGATAAGGTTCTTTTCTGAATATTTAGAACAAGCTTCTTATAGATGTTCTTCATGAAAATTACAAAGCATTCAATTTAGTAGCATCAAGGATGCAGGCTTAATGTGAATTGAAGATATAGTTGGAATACAAGCTTGAGAATATCTTTTATTGCTTTCATACGTGAACTGTCATTAATGAAGTGAACAATATGGTAAATAGAATATATGCCAGCTAGCACATTACTACTTCAAACAATTTATATATATTCACTCTATAGAGATTACTGGTCTACCCCTTCATATTTGAAAGTAGTTCATGGCACTGACAGTGATATCAAGAGAAATGGTAATACATTTAATTTGTGACATTCTCCTGATTTTACCTTGTACCATGTGAGGGACTGCTCTTTTGGTGGTTCTGAAGTCCGTATCCCATTCACACTGTTCAAATCATTGGCCTCATATATCCTTAGATGTTCTCCTTCCAGTCCAATCTGAGTAGATAATATCCAAATAAGAAGGTGAACATAAATATATTCCACCTCCACCATTTTTCGGCCAAAAGATGAAGGATTTTCTGTTCACAAGGTTTACATTCTATGATTCTAGTACAACAATGCCAAATGCGCAATTCAACTGATCAACAAAACATGCAGTGCAAGCTCATTGTACATTTTAGGAAAAAAGAACTTGTCCTAAATAAACAGGAAAAAAAGTAAACCAAAAATCTATACTCCCTCTGTCCAACATTGTTTGTCCACATTTCTATTGATTGGGTTGAGTTTTTTTTTTTTTTTTTTTGTGAGTTGATTTGTATTGGGAATTGTAAAAGTGAATTGTTTGTGAGATAAAAAGTGGAGCCCAACTGAAAAAAGTGGGAAAAAAGTGAAAATTTTTTGTTTTAAAATCCAAACCAAGCACACCATGTCCAAACATGTATTCTCTCTAAACTCCCATAACTAACCTCCTTCATTTAAAGAATTCAAGCTCCAACAACATAGGGGTCTTACCATTAATTTTTTTAATTAATAAGGATATCATTATAACTTGCCTATGGTCAAACTACTCTCCTTAATTTTTGTATCAAGTCAAAAGTGGACATTCAATTTTTGGACGGAGGGAGTATAAAAACATTTAGAAAGATGAAGACAAGCAAGTTCCTGAGGTGTCTTCATAGACATCAGCCTACAAGAATGTGGAGGCACATATTCAAAGTCTAGGAATCCGGTCCCCTAAAAGAAGTTTCTTAAGAGATTAAAATGAATAAATTACAATCCTCTCCGACAGCATAAATTTTTAAATGAGCGTATAACATAACAAGCTCATTCACCTTTAAACTATCTGTTTAACAAATTTTAGAGACAGCTCTTGAACAAATAAACAAAATAACATCAGCTGGAGGAACACTCCCTTATCAGCCTCATAAATTGTAAGGAAAAAACTTAACTGGGTCATATCCTATTTCATGATGTCTGCAACAAGATCCATTGAATTTGAGGTATCTCAGTATTTTCACAAGGTAGACATCAGCTGATAGTTTCAAGCAGATAAAAATTCGTCTAAAATGTGACTAGTGAACTAACAGTGTAAGAGCACGTACTTCTAAGAAATATTGCAACCTTTAATAAAAAACTTCTTAAAGAATCCAGAAAGACTATTTTGCTTTTGTTGTGTTATTAATTATCACAGCAAGACAGACAAAGGATGATAATGGTATACAAGAACTGTGGAACAACAAAATTGTCCTGGATGAAAGCATCACATTTATTCTGTGGATTTTCTAAGGCCTAAGCACCTACCAACAACTACTGATTTTCACTTTGATAAGGAAAACTGAGCTAGAAATTAGATCTGCTTAGTTGGGCAAAAGACCCTATACTTGACAACAAGACTAACAACCACAAAAGAATACAATGAAAAGACACAAACATAAATTTCTGTATTTGTAACTGATCTAGAGCAGATTCGAAGTATTACAAAAAGAATGAGAGATGAAGTTGCACCTTCAAAACACAAACGCAAGAATCCTTTGGCCAAATATTAGACAGATTACAAAAAAAATAGCAAGTTAACAAAGTACGAAACAATCATACACAAATATTTTTGTGTGTGTCTATACACATGTACAGAGAGAAAATATAACCTCTTGTAAAGGCCCCAGTGAAAGCAATGTCGGTTCATTGTTTAGCAATGCATGCTCACACAATTTGATAGCTCTGTGAAGCTCCTTAAGGTGCCCCCACTTTGGGAATCTTGGCAGTCCTGGAAATCATCTTGGGGGAATATCTGGATTAGTCAGGAAAAAAAGGAATAAAAAATAATTTCATTTGAAATTATTACTTCAACAATCCATACACTAGTGATAAATCCTTGTTAACCATAAATCATCCTCACCGTATTCATCAATAGGCGCATCATAGTCATAACTTGTGGTTATGAATGGGCCACCAGATGTGCGGCCGAAGTTCGTTCCACCATGATACTATACAAGAAAGGGAAATTACAGTAGAACTAGGAGCAGGAAAAAAGATGAGCTGATATGCATCTTATTTTGACTTCAAAAATCTCTTACTTTATCCAAAAAAGATCTATAGCATCAAAGCTAACAACAAATTCACCAATAAAATAACAAAATCTGTAAGATGTAAAGATGTACCATGTAATAGTTCTGCAAGCTTCCTCCTTTTTGGAAAAAACGTGCAACAGAATAAGCAACATCTTCTGGAGGCCTATGAGGATCTCTAGCACCAAAGGTTTTGAACCTTACAAATTTTAGTAGCAATTGTGTCATAATCAATATGTCACAAACTTAAAATATTTTTTCTATATACCAATGGATTACTGAAATATAGCTAGAAGCTATGAAAAAGAGAAGGAAAAAGTTCTGTAGGCCCATAATCCCACGGTAGTAACAGCATAGCGGATCAAGTTTCTACCAATTGAAAAAGACAAATGGAGCAACAGTTAATCAGTTCTGTCCTAAAAATTACAAACTAGAAATCTTAAAGTTGGATGCGCACTACTTCCTCCCTTTGGTTCTTCCTCCCTTTGGTTAAGACTAGTAATAAATAATCTTTCATCACATATCTGGGCATGAAAAAGATAAAGCGTTTATACAATATATATAGACACACTCACAAAATACACATGCAACCAGTTCTCACACTCTAGACAAGCATGTGAGCGTGTATGCACATTGACAGAACAGCAGACAGAAAGACTGAAATAGCCACTTTCTTCATATTTCAATTTCACAATGCCAAAAATGGAAATCTAACTTCACTGAGAGAAATAACAACAGAACCTTTAATTTACACCACAACACAAAAAAAACAAGGGAAATCAGTTTCAGAATCACTACTCAATGCGAGTCGTCTCATCAATAGCAATGATAGGTTCACTTTCACAAGACAAAGATTTAATTCTTTTTATGCAATGCATGGGTATTTTAAGTGAAGTTATAAAAACACTAGTGGTTATGAGGACGATTAGAGTTATAATGTATTTTACTTCGTATGTTCAAATTGAAGAAAAGAAAAAGGATCCCACTTGATTAGCCTTCACATACATAACTCCCTGAATCTCCATGGAAACTAGTACTCTTGGATCTTGCATCCCCCAAATTTAGCAAGAGCTATGACAGCTTTCTTCATGCTCTAATATCCATCATAGCAAATTGTCTTCGTTTTAACTTTAGTGGTACTCCCTCTGCTTCAAAATATAAGTCTTTATAACCTTATGCACGCAAATTAAGGGTCCTAAAACCAAGATTTTTTTTTTAAGAAAAAATACCTGAACTAACCTTTATATCTCATCCTTATTAAGGTTGACAACGGTAAATAGGGGTATAACATTGGAAAAAGAATATTAAATTCTTATAGGAAAGTGTGAAAAACCTACATTCCAGAAGACCCGCTCCTCTAGAATGACTTGTACATTGAAACAGAGGGAGTATCTTCTAGTCCAAAATCTGGGATCAGATGGAAGGCAGAAGCATTTTATAGACATGAATGGAGAAGATATGCTGCAACACAAATATAGAAGAGGACAAAAGCCAATTTTTGGGTTTAATGATTTATACAGTAGATTGTGAACTTAGTATAATATCTTAAATAAGACATAAGGCCCTCAAGTCTCTTTTTTGTGTGTGGTTGTCTCTCCATGTGTGTATACATTCTTATGTATTACAGACTATGATAAGTTAGATAAAAGAAGCCACAGATTTAGATAGAAAACAAAGATTGCTTAAGGTCATTCTCTCATTTCTCAGCATATGTAAACAAGCTTTAGAAAAAATCTTCATCAACTCCAATTTTCATCTCGATCCTCCTATTTTTCTAATAACAGCCCAAAAGACCTCCTAAACCTTTTTTGGCAGAATTGAGAATCATAAAAATGAAGAAACTGATGCAACAGAATTTAGTAGCATGTTGGTCAGTCATTGAGATAGTGATGGGCATAGAGTTTGCCCCCGTATCTATACATCTAATAGGATCAATACCAGACTTGTTGCACTCGAAAGGCTTTATGAAATCTTATTCCAAATGTGCTTAACATTCAAGTTCAGCAGTCAAATTATTAGTCACCTCTTTCAACACTGTTAGCCAATGAGGGCATTCTGGGACAGTTTGCTCAATTTTGTTGATCAAAAGCAGAGGTGCCCCCCACCACCACCCCTCCCCCCCCCCCAAAAAAAAAAAAAAAGAATCTCGAAGACTTTATATAATCTTTCTCTGGGAAAATCCGAAAGAATCATGTTGAAACAAGCTGTACAAGTGAATGTAATGCTGATATACATAGGGAAAGCAGACTGTACCATCCAGGCCAATTTTCGGTCCATATCTTAGGCTTGTTGGGATTGATTGGTTTAAACTGATCACAGTAAAATGAATTACATGTATCAATCTGCAAAGAAGTTGAATAGAATTGAATCCTGATTGGAAAAAGGTTGTTCCTATATAAGTACGTTGTTCTTGCTAAACCCCCATTTTTCCATTTTTCAGTCAGAGTGGTACAAGACTTACCACAGGATCTGGAGCATCAAACTGCTCGCACATAATCCATGGTACACCAGTATTTTGCGAAAGAGCCATTTTAGCAGCCCATAAAGCATATCTTTTACCTCCTTCTCCATAAGCAGCTTCATAGAATCCATATTCATTTTCTACCTGCAGGAGAGAAAATCATAAAGCTAAAATATGACTAGACAAGGTCAAAATGCAAAAAGTGGAGACAAGTAACCTAACATCTAGAAGAAAGCAGTAATGTTAGAGTGGTGAAGGTGATATGAGGAGTGGAGATGTCTAGTGAGTTGGCATGGAGCACTAATTGCAGGAAGGCAACAGCTATGAAGACAATATTGCTGGATTAGAGTATCAAGACACATTTCAGTGAGAACCAGCTATCCTCAAAGTTACTCCAGAAAAATGTGGAGGAGCTTCATTTAAAATAATTGACAGACATCCGGAACTTCATGCCTGCAATGCGTCTCAGAATACTTATCTTGTCGGCAATGCTCATTACAAAGTCCTAATTGGTGTCCAAAGAGGAACCTCCTGCTAGAGTGGAACTAAGCCAATTACATGTTTAAATAAAATCTAGAAGTGCAAACCAAATGCCATTAATTTTGTGCTCCTTGATCTGATTAAGAGAATATAGAATCCTATCACAATGGGTAAGCCTACCAGAGATAACATTCTGCTTATTGACGATTGCTACTGAACTACAATGGAAGAGATGGCAAAGGAAAGACACTAACCAGAGAAATAAATTCCAGGTTAATAGGAACATGGATAATTCTTTTTGTGTCCTTCATAAACTATGGCTTGAAAGTGCAAGGAAAAAATACTTCTGCAGGCATTTATTCATCCTTAACCATATGTCTATTTTGAGGATTCAAACTCAGATTTCTTTAAGCATTAGAAATATAATTCTGTAGCAACACTTATGAGAGTGTAATCACGTTACCTAGTACTATATTCCCCCAAATTCATCTTTCTTCTTTATTTCAGTGAAATAAAGGATTTGTTCTCCCTCAAAACTAGCTCTTCAGAAGAAGAATCCAGGTCTTTTGGAAATCAAAACATATAAGAAGGAAAAAAGAATTGTCCCTACCAAGCTGGAAATAATAACCAGATAACGAAGTCTTGTTATGGCAGTTTGGCGGAAAGTACTAGAAGAATCAATATAAATCCTCCATTTTATTCAGTTAACTTTTAGATGCCATTGCATATATTGTCAGCACACACCACAGCTAAAAATTAACAATTACCCTATGATTTGATAAAGGATGTAAACTGAATTTTCCATTCAGAGTTTCAGTTAAATGGACCCAACTGAAAAGGCATTACTTGCCTGGGCCAGAATGATAGGACCACCTTGAGATGCAAAAAGCTTCTCTTGCTTCATCAAGTTCACAATGAATGTCATGAACTTCTGCATGTAATACTGCAAACACAAGCACAAAATCCAGTTTCAAGGAAAGAGAAGTCTTGCAATGTTGAGAAGGGAGAAATGGGTGGATAGTGGACAATGAAGAGCTGTTGAAATGACATGATAATTTCTTTACTATTTCAACAAAGAATAAAATTGTTTACACCTTGAAAGGTTCACTATCGGTGCGAAAAACAGTGCCTGGCACATAATGCAACCAAACTGGTACTCCACTGCACAAGTGTACACTTGTCAGGATTTTCAAGCAGCAACTCAACATTTGTAGGATATTCAAAAAAAAAAAAACGAAATGATATATTCCTTATCTAAGAATATGTAAAGATTCAAATTGAGGAGCTGAAATTATTTTTATCTGAGTGCCTGAATTCTTTCCCTTCATCATTAACAAAAAATAAAAGAAGAGTGGCCGATGACTGGAACTAACATTGGTGTAGAGTTACAGTTTGAAGAGTGGATCTCTTTTTAGATCTGAAAGCACAATAACATGAGTTTCAAGGAGTATTGACGTACCCAAAATTCCACTCTGCTGCCACAAAAGGTCCAATTCGAAGCATCAAATACATGCCAGCCTCCTGAACTATCTTGCAAAATTTGACCAGATCATACCTTCCTCCAAAATAGTACTGCATAAAACAATTCCAAAGCAGAAAAAGAAAATGAATAAGTTCATTTTCTACTTGTTAAATTGTGTGAATTTTATTCATCAACAGGAATTAATAACTGACTGGAGTATTCACCGACATTATGGGGTGAAAGCTCATGACCGTTCCAAAAGACATAGGTTTCTATTACGGCTACACCTCCTTCCTTTGCCGTCCGGACCAGGCTTGGCCACATCTAAGAGAAATTGGACGATCACTTCAGAGTCAGTGACTAACCATTTTGTTGGGAATCAATAGGAATGTGGAAATAAAAAATTCAAAAATGACAATGCGGAACTGTTTGCCACACGTTATCACACGAAAACAATTTCGATCTGCGGCACGAAGGAAAAAAATAAAGAAACTAATAAATTTCATAAAAGGAAAGGCTGATTCTTATTTCTTATGGCATGAACATCACTGGCCCAAAAAAGAAAAAGATTTTTACATAGGATAGAAGCAGAAATATTGAGACAACAATTGCGGAGTTATAAAATGATAATACAAAGAGAAAGCAGTACTTTGAACCAGCAAAAACAAGCAGGAGGAATGTATAAGTGTATGCAATACAAATGTAGAAGCAGAATGCGGCAGAAGCAGAAGATTTATCAAATAAAAAGTAAATAATAAGTAAAACCGGGGAAATTGAAATTACAAAAAAAAAAAAAAAAAAAAGTTACGGCGGGAACGCTTCGCGGATAATGAATGGAGGCGGAGATAAGGAGCCTGCGTTGGCCGTCGATGATGAGAGAGCGGCGATCATAGGTGACGTTGTAAGCTGCTGAAGAGGACTCAGAGAGCGAAGAAAGGAGTAGTAGCAGGAGGAGCAGAACGGCAGTAGACTTGGGAGGGGAAAGAGAGGACAGCAGCTCCATAGCATTGCTTGCTCTGCCTTCCCGGAGAGCGTATTGACAAGGATAAGTTAAAAGTTATAGTGATGGATTGCAGCAGCCTTTCTCTTTCTCTTCCGTGCTCTATATACACGATGAGAGTGGAGTGAAGTTTACACTCCCTCTGTCAAAGCTTCAAGGTTTACTGTTCGTTGGAGTACGTTCGGAGAATCAGCAATAGCCAGTAAGGAAATCAAAGTTGTAAGTAGTACTTAGTATATTTGATTTTTTTTTTTTTATTGCTAACGCGAACTTGGAGGTTGGCAGAAGGGAAGTACAAGTTTTCGTGCAAGCTGTACAAATACCGACAAGTAAAATAAAGAAGAAAATATTAATTGGTTCTGGCAATACCATTGGTAGCTTCCCTCTCCCTCCTACGTGGTACCTGATGACGCGGCTACGTAATACCACTTTTTATCAATACATATTGAATAAAATTTAATTATTAATTTTTAATTTAATAATTAAAAATTCACATACTATACATTATTATTCAAATATATTAATAATTATTTAATTAAATAAATATTTTACGTAATAAATAATTATTCAAGAATAGTTTAAATAATTATTTAAAATAATTATTCATAATATATAAATTTTTCAGTCAGATCAAAAGATCTATTCAGCATGTAACAACAAAATTTTCTATCAACACCATTGTCACCTCGCCTATTAACATTATTAACTCTTGTGGTTATAGAGATATTAGTAATTAAAAGGAAAATTTTATCTTAATAAAAGGGAAAAATTAGGTGTATTTAGAATGTATGATTAATCTTTTTATAGTGACAAAGATATTGATATAAAAGGAAAAATTCTCAAAAAAATAAAAAACTTACTATGTATTCTGATTAACCTCAATCACTCATATGGTTAATTTTTTAATAGTGACAATGATATTAATTTAAAAGGAAAAAATTATCTTAAGAAATAATAAAAATTTTAGTGTGCATTTAGATTAAGTTTATTAGCTCGTATGGTTAATCTATAAATATAGTGACTGAGATATTAATTTAAAAGGAATTTTTCCCCAAAAAGAAAGAAAAATTTAGAATATATTTGGAATGATGCTCAACTTCAATCTAACACTTCTTTTCTTCTATATTGCATTAAGTTACAATGTACATATACTCTTAGGGTGAATTTGGACAGGTTTTTGTTTTAAAATCAAACTTAAAATTTTAAGTGTGGAACCTACATCTTTTCTCACAAATAATTTAAATTTTACAAAACTCAAAATAAAAATCTCAAGATCAAATCCTGTCCAATCACACCCTTAATAAGTTATTATATATTTGTAAAAAAATTATATATTTTGTAATCTTATAGAAGAAGCTATAATTCAATTTGGATGATCTATTGAATAAATTAAGTATTCAAAAAAACAGAAGAAGAAGAAGCTATAAATTTACTCCATTCATCTCAAATATTAGCTCCATTTGTTATTTTAACACAAATCAATAATTCACTGAAATTTATAATATTTGAAAGAGTAATTTATAAAAAGAGTATTATAATTATTTTTGTCTTAAAAATGTCTCTTAACTTTAATTTCTGTAACTTCACTCCCCAATGTATTTTTTTTAAAAAGAATTATTTCTTACCGTCAGTCCTGCGACAGATTTAGACTCAAAATCACATATGTTGTTCATATGAGTTTAATTTAAAGTACAAATTTGTCACATATTACTCATTTTTTTTAAAATACTTATACATAAGTACCATATACAGTCTATGATCCTCATTCATCATCCAAACTCAATTGTAAATCATCTAATTTAATGTTGGTATATTTGGAAGAAATATGTGTAATCTCATTCTAACTATTTTAGAGGGGATTGGACAAGTTATGACAAATTTGGGCTTTAAATTATACTTATGTACCCTATAAATGTGAATTTCAATTGAATTTATCATAAGAATGGTAGCAATAACTATATTTTTTAATATATATATATTTAAGATTAAAATTACATATATTAAAGTTAAGAGAAAATTCTTAAGAAAAAATAGTTATAAGTCTCTTTTAGCAAATTACTCTATTCAAAACAAAAAGATTTAAGACGAGATTGGATTGGGTTCTTTTTTCTTTTTGAGTTGAGTTGTATCAGAAATCATAAAAGTAAATTATTTGTGAGAAAAAAAAGTGAGATCTAAAGTAAAAAAACTTGGAGAAAAGTGAGAGAAATTTTGGATAGAAACTCAATCTAAGTAAGGCCTTTAGCCATTTAACTTTAACTGTGATTTATCAATTAAAAGATTTAAAATTTGGATAGGTAGCAATTAAAGATATATAAGAATTAAAAAAATTATAAATTTTTTATTAATATTGTAAATAGTTTTAAATTATGAGATAAATAAAAATGATAAATAAAGTTAATATTTAATGATAAAAATAGTATGTATTTTGTATGTACTGTCTCAACATTCTAAGTTCTAACAAGACTTCTAGTTAGGGGTGTTCATCGGTTCGGTTTGGAAAAAATTCGGTTTTACTATTTGGAGAAAAATCGGTTTTTTTTATTTTTTTTCAAAACCGAACCAAACCTAATTTACCTTTAAACCGAATTTTCTCCAAACCGAAATATTTCGGTTTGGAGAAAATTCGGTTTGGAGAAAACCGAAATATATAAAGTTAAGACTTTAAATTTTAAAATAATATTAATTATACTCTAATATTGATTATAATCTAAATTAAAATCTAATTTAGTTTGAGTTATTAGTCTTTAAATAATATTTTGGAAAATATACAAAAATTAATTATTTTAAAATTTAAAATAACTTTAATTAAGAATTAGTTTAATTAATTATTAATTTTTAATTATACTTAATTATTAATTTAGAGAAATTTTGGAGAAAATTCGGTTTTTCGGTTTGGCTTGGTCTAAACCGAACCCAAACCGAAAATTTAATTTGGAGAAAAACCGAATTTTTCCAAACCGAAATTTTAAAAACCAAACCGAAAACTGAATTAAATTTCGGTTCGGTTCGGTTTTTAAATTTTCTCCAAATAATGCACACCCCTACTTCTAGTAGTAGCACTTAAAAAAAAGAAAAAAAGAAAAAAAGAAAAAGTAGTCGAAGGCAGGCAGGGTGAATGAGGCGGAGCGCGTTGAGACAGGCAGGCAGGGAACAAGAAGACTAGTTTACGGGTAACAACGAAGCTGCGGTGCAGCAGCACACGGAGAGCGAAGGACAGGAATAAGGTTGTGAACAGCTCATGGTGGGCCGGGACCTGGATTTCGTGGGGAGAACGGCGTGGGCCCTTCAATTTCCTCGCCTTCGGAGTTGGGTAAGCTTACCACCGACGACGACGCTCTTATGGATAGCGCCAGTTGTGTCAGAAGCTGCAGCACGGACTAACTCCAACCCTCAGCTTCATTCTTTTCAGATTTTGAACATATACCGCATAGCATGCCTCAATGCCTCAACAGCTCTCAGTTTCAAATTTATTAAGACATCATCATTGATCAATAAAAACATTTCATATCTTTCTTGAGTATAATTATTTGTTCGACTTTTAATAACGTAAAAAGTCATAAAGTTACACCAATGTATCGAAAAATTTACTAATTTTCCACCATATGTACCCGCAGCTTCTTAGCTGATTTTTATTTAATATTTATTTTCACTTCTTTCCTATAAAAAAGAAAAGAGAAAACTTATATAGATCAAATTTCTGATCCATTACAACAACAGATTAAGATATGTACTAAATTCTAACAGATGCAAATGCAAAAATATCGAAACGTAAATTTCGCCAACATTTATGATAGTCCTTCTTGGGAAGGGCAGGCCATCGAATTGGGTGGCTGTCATGGACCGGAGAAAATATTAGAATTCATGGAACTGCCCCCTTTTTCAGACGCCGAAAGGGTCTCAAGTGGCGTGCCTATCGGAGCCCACCATAATCTGGCCCTGCATCATGTGTCCCGTAACAGGCCCATCCATGCATGCACGCACGTTGTTGTTTGGTGTTCCAGCCTTCACGTGTCCTTGTTTCGCCACATACTATCATCCCCCAAAACCCGCCACCCTCACAGCACGATGCACAGCAGCACTGACCTTTGCTTGCAGCCTAATAAAGACAATAATTAGACTTCGCTTCAGCAATAAGAATAGTCCCACACTCCAAATCAAATGCAACATCCACGGGCTTGAGTTCAGGTAACACGTAATAGCCGATTAGCCGGCCTCCAGGACACACTGCACAAGCCACAACACTGGAAGTTTTTCTCTTTCCGTCGTACCAATAAAAGCTTCCACAGTCTAACCACGAAGCTAAGTAACTATGATTCACCTACTGCTGTATGTCAATATCAACTGAATTTCCAGCATTTGAGCCATACATATCAACTGCACTGAAAGAAAATAAGAGAGATATTTGGTCCCCTATCCTATACAAAAAAAATTGTTCAATAGAATGCTATCTTTCTAGATGGAAACTACACAATTAGGTAATCAGGCAAATACAAGGTTACAAGTACTCATTCAATCTCTATCTGCTGAGGGGCTTCTTCCGGCTCTGCGTCATCACTGCCAATTTCTTCCTTTGTAAGACCAGAGGCTTCAACAGTCCTAGTAATCCATTCCTTTAGAGGATCTTCATTCAGATCAAGCCTCAAAAGGCCAGCAAACATCCCTCCCATAAAGGCAACAGGTTCCTGGAATGTACACAGGAACTTCTGTGTGTCAAATCTTATTAAGATGCTAATTTCAGGAGAAAATTGGGGTTTGCCGGAAATAACTCCTCAAGGCAGTTGTAGAACTCCATTGAATAAAAGGTGAGGAAATAACAAACATGAAGTTCTGATCCCTAAGTTTTGGCTTCATCACCATTAAAAAAACATGGCAACCCCAAGCAAGGGCAATTCTCAGCTAAATGATACCAACATGCACAAGAGAAACATATTGAACCATGTTTTTATAAGAAACTAACATGGCGTAATGAGAATATTTCCATTAATTAGAATAATTAAAATGTTAATTCTCCTTACCTTCTGCACCATCAGCAGTTATGGCACAAAATACTTTCTGATTGCAAACTTGGGAACAAAAAGTTAGGGACAAGTCCAAATTTAAGATGACCAAACCGTGTGGTTCTGAGAACTGGAAAGATCGCTAAGCTACTCTGGAATAGGGTAGATCACAAGAAAGGAGCATGAAGCACATTTAACATCAAGAGCTTGGGTTACATGAAAATTTTCTAGAATAGTACCTCAAACCCAAACTGAATGTCCATGTTTTTATTTCATACTGTCCCAAAATAAATGGCATTTTCCTAAACAAACATATTTTTCATTCGAACTTCTAAAACTAACCTCTCTAATTTAAGGGATCGGTATAAGTTTGACTACCACACGGTTCCCACCAGTAACATCCTTAATTAGCAAGGGTAAGATGGTAGCTTGTCTATGGTCAAATACTTTCGAAATGTTTGTGTTAAGTCAAATGTGGACATTCAATTTGGGAAGTAGGGAGTATAGATAAGCATGTTTGATAATATTGGCCACTTTCAGGTCTAATTAAAATATCTATCTTAACGGAAAGTTTGAGAGACTAGTATGGTCAAATACAAAGGGGGCCTACACCAGCCTGCCCCTCTCCCTTCTTTTAATCAGCCAAAATGGAAAAGAAAAACTGTCTTAATCACAATAATGGATGCCAAATTAATATTCTTCAATGAATTAGTAGCAAATAACAAGAGATCAGCATCTTCCACCAATACAATAATTCTTTCTTCCCCACTCCATGAATAATAAATAGCACAAAGCTTCAAATCTAGAACCAAGTAAGCACTGCCTCAAAGAACAGCATAGCAGGTAGGAAGTCAGCATTACTAGGTTTTATACCTTCTAAACAATCCCCCTCCCCCAACTATCAGGGTTTTAGGGATCCTTCATGTAACACATGAATAGAATAGAAATCAACACCACCTCATTTGGCTGGGAAACTACAAATCCATGGCCATTTCTAGGGTGAAGTCCACTCCAGTTTCTAAAAATTTGGCTCAATCACAACCTCATAAACCATTTAGCTGTGCAAGCAACGCCACAATCACCATCAACATAGATCCACCAGTCATCAACCAACATGAATTGGTAGCTCAAGGGTCCCAGTATATATTCCCTTTATTTCTTAAATCCCTCACTTGAATTGACTTTTTGGTAAAAGAAACCTAATTAATATTTTATCAACAAATGTTTACAAAATCTCAGCTAAGATAGCCTCATTGATCGAAGGTCAAGATTATAAAAATTTTATTGTATTGACAGCATTACAGAAAACTAAAAAATGAATGGGGTTTGACTATCCTATTACAATGTTGGAACAAGATAAAAAAAAAATTGGTATATTTTAAGAAAAAGGAGTAGAAAAATTTTGCCTGTATGCATGTCAAAAATGTGTACAGCTCATTGAGCTCCTTGAGTGTACCATGTCTACCTACAAAAATAACATGTTTTCGCATGGTGGAGAGATAGAAGACTAAAATAAGTATTGGCTAATAAAATGCATTTAAAATTTCCAACCAGTTATATTATCTATTTAAATATTTAGATCTAAAAAAGATCTAGAGAACACATTAGAAAAACACTTAACCAGGAGAAGAACGCATTTTCTTCTTTCAATTCCTTTTTTAGTGTTTTTCTTTTTTCTTAGAGGAGGCTAGTTCCAGCATAACATAGAATAATAGTGAAAAAGGCAAACTTTGTAAAAACCCAATGGTTTGATTTCACATAAATTATAAAGTAGCACATAGTCTGGGAAAAACAAAAGTCTCAAAGTCGAGATGGGACAATCTAGTAGTTCTTCATTCATTCCCATTCAATCCAGAAGAGCTTTTGGAGTATCTGGAGAACTGATTTTAAGATTTTGCAGAATCGTAAGAGAAACCAGGTCCTTTTATCAATGTAATCAATTATTTGGTAATTATTGGTACCAATCTAAGTATTTTGACAACACTTGGTATTGATTTTGATCCAGGACTCACAGTGACCTCTTATCTAATATCAAAATTTAGAATTTCTTAAATCAAAATGCATTTGTCAGGATTTTTTTACACGCCTACTTCACTTCAACAGATATGGCATCCAAACATCACCAAATTTTTGGATAGTCTTCAAACATTCAAAGTCTCAGCTGAGCAACTTTTAATGTGTATGATGCTAGGAGACTGTGTTTGGTTGAATTTTCAAAACCTAGTTATTTTTTCCAGAAAACAAGTTGAGCCAACAAGTCTTGTATTGGAAAATACCTCATGCTTAAAAGGACAAATTCTTTTTAAATTGTCAAACTTCAGATAGCAGTTACATTTCCCAGATAAATACATCCAATCAGGACATTGTAGCATTAGCATTTTGAAGGATATAATCTTTCGTCTATCAGAAATTTGGTTCCAAAGCCAAAAGGGGAAAAAAGATCTTGCAATCAGCACGCTCTTTCATTAATATGAAATTTAATTACATCTAAAGGAGAACTTCACAAATGACAGGATGCTTTAAGCAAAAAAAACTATACAAAGGAATATAAAGAAACGAACACCAAAGAAGATAGAGATCGGAACAAACAAAGACTGTAAATTTAATCAAGAACCGAGTAAAAAAGCAAGACCATAGGAATTGAAAAAATCTAGCAACACTAGTCTACAAACAATGGTTTCTAAATCCACTTTTGTCTCCTGTTCTCGGGGAACAAAAGCAGAAAATGAGCTCCTCAATTAAGGATAGCAGCAACGACAAATCCACCTACTGTAGTGTACAACACCAAACAAACAAAAAACTCTTTTTTTTTTTTTATTGAATTGTCCAAGCGCAAAATGGTGATAGCATTGATATGTCAATCAACACTACCAGTTAAGGATCTGTGTTTTTCTTTCAGAATGTGTTATCTTCAAGACATTTTGAAACAAAAGGCTTTCATAAATCCCAAGATCGGAAATTGCTTGAATCTAGTAACTGTAATCAAATTTCTGTCTTCTTTGTAACTCTGGAAAAAGAAATGTGGAAGATACACATAAGGTGGATAAGCAAAAGATTAGTAATGTTTTTATATGAAAAATCATGGATTTCATTAATGGCATGGTTGTTGGAGAGTATTAAATTCCCAGAAAAATCATGGGATGTCCTATTCTTTGTTGTATCAAGTTCTCGTGAATTTAGCAAAAAGAAGATCAGGAAAATTTAAATCCAGGGTTCTTGAAACACCTTTCAGGACTTGCCACAAAAGGAACATACAGTTACAGTTAAGAATCTCAATGCCACTCAGAACATGTGAAATCTCTTTTTCCTTGTTGAAACTGCACACAAGAGGAAGGAGTTGGGAATTAAATTGGGTTTTGCATAGTCATTTGTTTAACAGCAGATGTAAATTTAGATTCTTGTCCACCTAGTTAAGACAAATTCAAACTCTTCATGAAAAAGCAAATAGGGTTAGAATGGATTTGATGATTTCATTACTCATAGGCTGAAAAGAGGGGAGAAATAAGTATATTAGCGTGCATTTGTGCATACAACAGATCATTTGACCATATTGTACACATAATGCCACCAGTCCCATAGTTACGCTGCAATAGAAATCAAAGTATCCAACTCTTTTGACCAAAACTGGCCAACTTTTCCACAAAATGATACTAAAACAACTCTATCTCTAAACATAATAGGCATCTATTGTTCCTAAAAGGAAAAAGACCAAACACTTGACTTGTTGAGTCACCAGTTTTCCAGCAATCAGCTTTAAGTTCTATGGCCTGGGGCCAAGCAAAGATTATTACCAGTACCAATTCTTGAAATGCTGCCTTTTCATTTTTCATACGTCAGATATTAAGATATATTCTGCAGCAGATGCTTAAAACTATAGCTCGGGAACAGAAAACTCCAGTTATTATGGATAAAACTGAGGAAATTTGGCTTTTCTTTCTGTATTTGTTAGTATACGTATTAGTGTCTTCGTTCTTCAATATTTCAAGGATAGAGGAGGAATATCCAGCCAAGCAAAAGAGTCCTTGTTTGACCTTCAGCAGGGTCCAATAAACAACAATAAATCCCACTGAAACAAAAGAAAATCCCTATTCGGCCAGAAACCAAGGATAAAATACTTATTCCATAAGCCTAACTAGAAAAGCTGAACTAAGTACACGATATGTACCTCTCTTTTTTCTGTTTTATTTAATCATGAAAGAGCTACCGGCCTTCAAAAGTTAAGTCAAAGCACCACCAGCACTAGCTTAATGCTGAAGCCAATCATGCCCAATGAACAAAGTGTCCATTTTCTGTCCACATTCATGCACCTATCAATGCCTTTGTGCCGAAACACAATATATTTCCCCCTAGAATCTTCCTCGCAACATTTCCCCCTTTTCCCCAGCCAAAAGAAAGAAATGAAAAGGAAAATGCTTATGGCATCAAGGAAAAACGTCTCCAATGAAAACATAACCGCAACAACCTCAAAAGGAAGATGCATCAATAATCGCATTTGAGGAAAAACAGTCAGCATTGAATGACTGCAATTCGAAGTGCCAAAAGGAAAGAAGAGCACTTAGCAAATTAAATTACCTTAAGGGCTTCTTTGAGAATAGGTTCTCGGTTAGGATCGAAGAGAAATGCTGTGACAGCGACCCTATTGCGACGATGAGCCATAGGCTTTGCAGAGGACGAGAATGAAGGAGGCAATCCAACAGTCAATCCCCGTACCTTGAAATTCCAAAACCAAAAATCAATTTCTCAATGAAACAGAAGTACTAAAAATGAATAAAAAGGAGAAGAAGATTGAACTCACGAGACTGCTAGATGATGAGAGAGGGCAATTCAGCAGCGCAGCTATAGCCATCTTCTTCCAATAGATTCACTTTTTTCTGCTTCCTAAATTCTTACCGTTTCGTTCATGGCATATATCCTGCGCCAGCTCCGTGGTTCTGGGTCTTTAAGACATCTCCTTCCAACAGACACTTTTTTTCTTCTTTGCTTCGTAAATGTTGTGACGCTGCATTTTACAAAAAGTTTAAATAAGTTACACGTAAATAAAAAAATAAAGTACATAAATGAAAAGACTCACCTACGTGGCTACATCATGAATAATTATTTTCTGAATAAGATATTAGTTTAATACATATGTCTTATTTTTTGTTAATAAATATATAAATTATATAGTTCTTCTCATATAATTTTGTAATACTTTTTCTAAAAATACAAAATCTTAACACTTTCGCTGATTAAAACTTTCTCTTACTTCTTAATAGATATAAATGAGTTAGATTTGGAAATCAAAACACAATAATGGAAGACATTTAGAAGCATATCCATATATATAAAAGTGTAATCCTTTTTTTTCTTATAGTTTCAAATTTCTCATTCTAATTTTTTAGAATTTTTATTTTTTAATTAGTCTTAAAAAAATTAATTGGTTAGAATTATTTTTAATATATTAAACTAACTTTAAATTACTTATCTATTAAAATAATTTTAAACTAACTTATACATTAATTTTAATTTTAAATTTTGTATATTAAGTTACTTTATAAAAGTATGAGACTTTAATTGTTACTTTAAAATTTTTTTATCGGTTACAATTTTTATTTTTCTTTTTTCTCTTTTTCTCTTTAAAATTCAAGAGTTACCTGTTTTATTCACCTTTGATCACAAGCATCAAGGCCTAAAATTTTACATTAAAATTTTTACTGCATTATTTTGCTTATTTTATAATTTTTTCTAATATTCTGTCTTTTTTGTTTAGTAGTATCATAATGGCATGACTCATAGTATATATTTTTAATATTCTTTTAATTTATTTACTTTTTCTTATTTTCATACTTTTTCTCCTCATTTTATGCTATATTTCGTTCTTGCATCTCTCAATATCATCTTTCTTGCTTATATTTGTTAAACTATTGTACCAAAATAATTATTCATATATTAAGATAAAACAAACAGATAAACGTTATATAGTTTACAATTGAATAAATGGACTTTCATTTAAACCTCAATGTTAGTACTTTATTTAAATTTTCATTTACTTTGATTTACCCCTCAAAAAAAGTCTAAGAAATAGGGAATTATTCGAATGTATTTGCTTTTAATTTCTTTATTAAGTAATCTATTGAGATCAGTTTTGAAATCATCCATTATCTGACTTAATAGGTTAATTTGAAAAAGCTATTACAAATTTCGGTCCATAATAACTAATAATTATAAATTTCTCTCTATTATTGATGAAGAAAATATATTTGCCATTAAAGATTTTTTTTGAAAAATGGAATAGAAACATTTATTAATTAAGCAAATATGAGAGTTTCTCCAAACTAGATAAGGGTTTGAATAAGTCTGATCATCTTTGATCTAATAAATGGTACATGTTATTATGTTTTTACAAAAGGATATCAGCGATATTTGTATGTAAATCAGAGATTTCAAAAAAGTTAAAAAGAAGTATATTCAAAATAACTAATAATTACTTTTGGATATGTATTAAGAGAAATAAAAAAATAGAAATCATATGCTAAAAGTCTAAAATAGGGAATAATGTATTGAATATTTTTTAACCAATAAAATTTTAATATTATGTGTTATTCAACTTTCTTTCTAAACACATATATATTGGGAGGTTAAAAAATATTTCTCTTTAGATATTTCTTTTGAAAAATTAATTTTAATATTTTTATTTTAAAAAATATATTTATGTATCACACAGATTTATGGTACTTTTATTTATACTCATGAGAGGTGCTATGTCATTGTAGATTCATTTCATCCATAGAAACTATTAAGAGAAATTATTTGTGAACTATATAAAACTGCAATGTCGACTCCTTATATATAGTTTGATACATAATAAATTGTCCATTATTTTTTACAGACAAACAGGTGGGTTCGATAATCAAGACCCCCCTTTTGATTAATTCTCCAAGACTATAACTTAATAAGTCTAAGTGGAAGAATTCTTTTTTTTAAATAAAGAAATGTTTTACCAATTGCTCTCCATTTGTTTCCGTTATAAATTTCAATAAAAAAAAATTCCAATAACATCCACGTTAAAATTTCGTGGGGGGTCTTGCAGAGTTTATTGCTGAAAGTGAGTGTAGCAATATGATCAATGCCTTCAACTGAGAGTGATGATCGTTCTCCTCTAGTTGGTTAAAGGAGCTTCCTTCTAGGGGTTTGTCTTGTGTTTGCTGAGAGCAGAACAATGCTGCGAAGTGTTTTGCAGCTTACTGGTTTGGAGAAGTCCCATATTGTATTTAGGCGGCTGTTTGGACAAATAAGAATGAATGAACTAAAGTGCTTCAGGGCTCCTTCAGAAAAGCCCGGAGATAATGCCCATTTAAACTGATAAATGAATTCAGTCTGTGCATTGGGTTTAGGACTTTTTTTTTTTTTTAATTTTTCGCTTGTCTCTTGGAGTTTGATGCTGGTCAAAGGTTTTCTTTTCTTTTCTTTTCTTTTATTGTGTTTGTTAATTTTGTATCAAAGTTCAACTTGATTTCTTGAATTGACGAGCTAAATAGTCGACAAATAAAATCACTTCTCAATTGCTTAATCTATTAATTTTTTTAAAATGTTCTGTCTATTTCTTAACTTTTAATTTTAACTTAAGAAGTATTAAAGAAGAAGTTATTTTGCTTACTATTATTTTTTAATATAAAGATTTTTTTTTTTACAAATTGCCTCTTTCGAAAGCACCCTTTTGTCTTTTAATAATTTTTTTTCAGTAAATTAAAGAAAACTTCAAAAACTGGGAACATTTTGTTCATAATTAGTTAGAGTGGTCAGAGTTTTTCCTTCTTTTCTTTTCAAAATATATGAAAGGAAAGAACAGGAACTGAACGCAAGATTTTGTCAAATGTGCTTTAATTTTATCACATCCAATCACCACTAGAATCAATCACTTGTTGACGAAAATATCTTCACAAATTTTGGTTCGTCTAGGATGCATATCCTACTTTTTTTCTAATTTGTGCTGAATAAATTCTCAGTCGTCAGATTTTAATCTAATGATTAAAAATTCACACGTTATAAATAATTATTCACTCTATAGTTAAATATTTATTAATAGAATAATTATTCACTCTATAGTAAGTTTTCAATAAGTGAGTTTTCATTATTCATAACGTGTGAATTTTCAATTATTGAATCAAAATCTAACGACTGAGATATATTCAGTACGAACTTAAAAAAATGCTATATGCACCCTAACCGCATAGCAGAAATTTGGCTTCATTTTCATCTTGGAATTTTGGTAGAACCTTTTGTCGTAATAGTGATTATTAATTTACAAAGAAATAAAAAAGAAAATAGTAATTTTCAACTACACAGCATAAGCATTTGTATTGCTACTATTATGGGTGTATTTTGATTGAGTTCCGCTACAGAATTCAATACAAATTTTTCAATTGGGTCTCTTTTTTCTCTCGCAAAAAATTCTCTCTCCTAAAATCCAAAACAAAAAATCTCAAAATATAACAATATCCAATCTCACCCTATATATTCTTAACTAACATCCATGATCCAACGTATTTGTTAGAATTCCTATCCCTAGTTTTAAGTGCCAAACGATTTGATTATTCACACCTCATGGCCAATAATAGATGTATAAGGAGATAAGCATTAATTATTTTCTCTTTTTAAATCCTTCAAATCATATACTACTCGTTCATCTTACTGTAAACTAAAAAATATTTAAATTATTTGATATGATGGGGTAAATGGGAAGGAAAAAAAATCTCATCTTTTTAATACCGTTATATAATTATGTTGTTTATAAGATGGTCTCAATTGATTAGAAGCATCCGATAAGATGATGATACATCATCAACATAATTTACATTTTCCTCTTCTAAAGATTTTTTTTTTAAAAAAAAAAGAATTCGTGGGGTTCAAAAAGCTGGACACAAGTGTTAAACTGTGAGAACCTCAAGACTGAATTGCTAAAGGCAGGAAGTCAGGGCCTTGATCTCTGAGCAAAAGACCAGATTTCCTTTTCAACCTTCAAAGGAACGAACAACTTTGACCATTTTGTGGCTCCATAAGTTTACCTTCCAAAGGCTATTCCCATCATCATCGGCAAAAGCTAGTGTATAATCTAAAGATAAACCACTATTTATCCTTTTGAAATATTTTATGTGTACTTTTAATTATTAATTTATTATCTCAATAAACAAAGACTGTAATTATTATAATATTAAATTAAAATACATATATTTTTAATATAAAAATATGTTATTTTCTATATATAATAATCTTTTACCTAACAAACAAACTTAAATTTATATATTTAAAATACGTTCAGTGTATTATCATAATTTACAAAGTTTTATATACGCACCTTACTAACAAAAATATAAAGTTTATCATACCCTTGACTATGGAAGAGAGTATTAAACTTTTGATAACTCTCCATAACAAGTAACCCCTCGAGCTTGAACCAAGAATTGTGGTTAAACTCAAAATAAATGCGAACCAAGCTGGCAAATTAGAACTGGTCTCCCTTGAGAATGGGACATATAAAGAAATTAGGTCAAACATGTCCCAACTTTATCTAACAGAGAGAGATCTAAGAGACTTGATTCTTACTCTCCTGGTATTAGGCTGCAATGGAAAAGCAACATGTGAAACTTTGGATTTACTTTTGGGTCTTTCTTACAAAAAAGGAATATTTTGGACCCATTAGAGTGCCCCCAACTGTTTGATCTTTTCCTATATACATATGTTAGAACCCTCTCCATTTCCTGCCACATATCCTCTCTCAGTTCTCTAGGACTTGGAAAGATCATTCCCAGTTCCTCAACAAGTAATGTGCATTTTAAATTTCTAGTCATTGCAGAATATTTTGGTACTAATTAGATTTCATACTTCATTTATAAATTCTTTGAAATTACTATACTACAGTGTCTCTTTTTTTTTATCATCTCAATTTTGTAGTAACTAATGACTAACTTTAAATTTTAAAGATACGTCTCAAGCAGTGGTTAAATGCCAAATATCAGGTATAATGAAAGTATAGAAGAAGCTAGCATTTGTTGTTGTTGACTAATAACGTCTTTCTCTCGAAGGTCTAGATAGCCAGCCTGTGAGATGTCTCTGCAGTGAACATTTGTATATTTCTTTGCTAAAAATTGCCCTGCTTTTGAAGGATTAGATTGATAGTGTATATTTTGGAATGTTTAGATCTCATTAGAACAAAGAAAATCCCATATGAGAGAGACTTAGGAAGCGCATCATCTGGATATAAAAAAGTCGAATGCGGGTTTCAACTGAAAGGCAGAGAATCTCAACTAGCAGCAAAGAACGGGAAATCAACCTATTTTATAATGGAAATCTGAAGTTGGGAGGCTAAAAAGCTTCACTTGTCTTACTTGTGAACAATAATGTATTCAAGTTGCTTATGCTTCAATCTGTTCTAGACGTGGTGGGTCTAACAGATCATCGCAATTTATGTAAATAAAGCTTAGTTGACAATCACACAAATTTTTTTTTCCCGTTAATTTTGATGGCGTTGGAATTGAGCTTTTCATACTTAAAACTCTTTCTGATTTCCAATGGTTCTTGCAGGTTTTTGCTCCATTTCTTCTCTCTCTAGCTGGTAGAAGATGAGCGATTCCTCTAACAATGTTTGGCCTCTTATCAGCACCCTTGTCGTCATAGTTTTTCTTGTAAAGTTCATACAACACAAGTGGAAGAAAGAGAGAAACAGAAATGCTAAATTGCCTCCTGGCAGAAGGGGTTGGCCATTAATAGGCGATGGCTTCAACTGGTATAATGCAGTTGCAAGTTCTCACCCCTCTCGTTTTGTTGAAGAACAGGTTCAGAGGTTTGTCTTCTGCTATATCTTCTAGTAGCAACTATACACGGATATTCTTTTTAGAATGTCTAACTTCTTCTTGCAAGACTCCTAACAGTTTATTTCAACAGTTATGGCACAATATTCTCGTGCAATCTATTTGGCAAAAGGGCAGTTGTATCAGCTGATCCAAACTTCAATCGGTTCGTGATGCAAAATGAAGGGAAACTATTCCAGTCAAGTTATCCAAAGTCTTTCAGAGATTTGGTTGGGAAAAACGGGGTCATCACGGCACAAGGAGAGCAACAGAGGAAGCTCCACTCCATTGCCTCAAATATGATGCGGTTAGAGAAGCTCAAGTTCCATTTCTTGGAGGACATACAGAGAGTTATATGTAACATCTTGTATAATTTGCAGCATAATCAAGTCATCTGTCTCCAGGATATTTGCAGAAAGGTAATTACTCACTTGCACAACTATCATTCTTGAGATTCAAAACCAGTTTATTTCTTTCTTTAGAAGTTACCCTTGATCATGTGCTCGCCATTAGTAGTTGAGCTGCCTTTCTATTAAGTGAAATTTATGCTTCAGGTAGCCATTAATTTGATGGTGAATCAACTTCTGGGAGTTTCAAATGAATCAGAAGTCAATGACATGGCTCAGTTGTTCTCCGATTTTGCTGATGGCTGTCTTTCCATTCCGATCAATTTGCCAGGCTCAGCTTACCACACTGCAATGAAGGTGACAACTACTAAAGTCAGATTCAATGTATTGCATTAAATCATTTCTGAATTAAAATTCATACAATAATGTCAATGATCCAGAGCAATTAAACCATTTGATTTTTCTGCATTATACAATTGAACATCGCCGATCTCAAAAATATCACTCTGCACGGTTTGTCACTTTTTGATTTGATACTAGAGAGAGAGGGGTGGGACTAGAAAGAGAAAGCATCGGGGATACAAGAATATCATTTGTGGTAGAGAATACAGTGGTACTTTTACATTTTTACTGGCCTTCTGAGAGGGGTAGTACAGGAAGCCCTTTTGGCTCTTCTCAGCCTCTTTGTGGAGAACTGTCATTCTGGGCTCGTGGAACTCTCTTCTGGAGCTCCCTTGGAGCTGCTCGTTTTTCAGCTCCCTCTTTCTATTCTTTTAGAGCTCTTTGCTCCATTTGGTGCTTCTGCTGATCAAGATGGCTTTTTATAGTGCATGATTCATTTCACCTGTTATCCCCTCATATGCTTTGTCCCTCATACTTTCCGTCAAAAATGATCACTTCAATAATTTGTCTGTCGCTTTGATAATATAAAGCCAAGGATGAAGAACAGAAGCTCAATGAATTTAGGTGGATCAACTCAATAAAATTCAATGATAATTTGTTCTCTTCATACACCATATTAACATTTTCAGATTTACATGATAGTAGCAGGCTAAGTGGATGGAGAATAACAGAAATCTTCATGTTTATCTTTTGTAACATCGAGTCCCTGTATTTCTTCGGTTAAGTTAGACGTGACAAAGTTTTCGGTGATGCCTCAAAATCTGACAGGCAAGGGAAAGTATAATACGCAAAATCAACAAGACAATTGAGATTCATAGACAACAATCCTCTTCTATAGTTGGCAATGGAGTACTTGGGAGACTACTACAGGAAGAACACTTACCTGATGATGCTGTTGCAGACTTCACTATCAATCTTCTATTTGCTGGAAATGAGACAACAGCCAAAACCATGCTTTTTGCTGTTTATTTTCTCACTCACTGTCCAAACGCCATGAAGCAACTTCTGGTAGGAATGCGATATCACCATCTTTTCTCTTTTACCTGCAAACAGCGGATAATTTATTCCTTCTGTATCTTTTTATTTCTTATGCCATGAACATGAAAATTATATGGTAATTTCCTATTAAACTTTTCTCAAAAAAATTCTCTTTTGCCTTGGCTTGCATAAGCGCAGGATGAGCAAAAGACTTTGAAGACCGTAAATGGTAGCTGCAGCAAGGAGATGATGCTTTCATGGCAAGATTATAAAGCTATGCCCTTTACTCAATGTGTAAGTTTTGCTTCTTCTCATTCTGTGATCTCAATTCTTATGCTGAAAAATTAAGATCAGGTTAATAAGAAAAGGATTTCATCGATACAAACTTAAAATATCCTTTGATCTTGTTAGAAGATGAGATTATAGGTCATAAATTGCAGACGGCAAGAAATTCTATTTGTATTTTTTAGATCTTGTGCGCTTCAAATGCATGGGTTAAAACGAAATCAACTTTTACTTAAAGATAGCATTGTCAAAACGTAGCCTGCGGATTGGCCCTTTATCTGCATAAATAGACGAGTTTGAACATAATTTGTCTAGACCAGTTTAAATGCTAGTTTATTTAGCCTACTTAATTTAGTCTACAAACTTTTTTTTTTGTTTATGTATTAGAAACATGATAGAAAAAAGAATGTAGGGTAATTTTTGCACCAAATTTACCTCAATTATACATTTTAATTATGCCCTCAATTAAAGTTGATTATTTCAATTTCATTTTAAATATCCTTCTTATATAAATTTATCTAGATTAGGAATTACATATATATATATATATATATATATATATATATATATATATATATTCTATTTTGAAAATATTGGTGATTGGGTATAGATTATTTCTATCATAATTATGAATTTATATACTTATGTATGATAGAAAGAAAAAAAGAAAGACAAAAAAAGTATAGCGAAAAAAAAGAATCTAGACTCGCGGGTCTAATAGGTCGAATATGGGTCAAAAGTTTTCTAACCCGTGAAAAAATATATTAGCCTGCGTCGTCCACCCTTTTAAGAGGCAGCTGACACGGGCCGGTTTGTTTGATAGTCTTACTTAGTTCTATTAAAATGAAGTATTACTCGGTCGAACAATTTTTGTTTGTCTCTTTACATATAGAGTTAGAGAAAGTTTGAACCCTCAAACAGCCTTAGATTCACTAACTTAGCCTCAAAAGTTCCCCGACAGAAAATCTTGAATCAATTTCAAGCATCCTTAGATTCAGAGAAGTGGCCATCTAATGTTCCGTCTTTTATTAACCTTTGCAGATGCAAAATAGCTCCTTGCTGATTCTCTTCTCTTTGGGCCTTCCTTCATTTAGATGCATATATTTGAATCTGTTCAACCCTGAAACATGATTCCTGATACAGGTCATAGATGAAACTCTTCGATTGGGGGGAATCGCAATTTGGCTGATGAGAGAAGCTAAACAGGATGTTGAATATGAAGGTACTGATACATTAATTCGCATGATGTGAATGTGCCAAGGGAAACCGTCTGGTTGCATGAAGCAAACGAAGCTGTACTCACATTGGCTCATGCTAATGTTTTCTGCAGATTATATTATCCCCAAAGGAAGCTTTGTAGTTCCATTCCTCTCAGCAGTCCATCTAAATCTAAGTGTTTATGAGAAACCTCTGACTTTCAATCCTTGGAGGTGGACGACTCCTCAAACTCAGGTTTTGCCATCACACACCATTCATTCTTGCGATTTCAGTTTTGCCCTTTTAATTTAGCTTCTTGCACTTAAATCTTCTTGACTCTCAAGTACATATATGCCTCATTTTCTGATAAAAGGACAAAAGAAATTGGAGAATCAGTCCATTTTTCGCTCCCTTTGGCGGAGGGGCTCGGTTCTGTCCTGGGGCTGAATTGGCTCGCCTCCAAATTGCGCTGTTCCTTAATTACTTCGTGACAACATTCAGGTTGCTCCTCTCACTTGTAACCTTGAAATACTAAAAATGAAAGATGAACATCAACTTCAATCATCCTCATGACTAACCGATTTAACATTTCAGGTGGAATCAGATCAAGGAGGATCGGATGTCATTCTTCCCGTCAGCTCGGTTGATCAACGGTTTCCAAATTCAGTTAAAAAGAATCTCTTGTGATGATAAGATGAAATGAATACCCAGCGGTTCCTTTATGTTCCAAGAATTTATGCTCTTCTCCATTGCTCTTATTCGTTGTACATTAACTATTTTAATTCTGATTCATTACCTTCTACCAATGAGCATGTAGAGTATGTAAATTACATGCAAATAATGATCTTCTGTTGTGAGTTCTCAGCAGAAGCAACACCGTATTCATCTGACTTATTATAAGTTCCTGTAATTCTATAATGTTTCTCAGTTCTAAAAAGAGTTGAGATGGAGGAAACGAAAAGGCTCTTTGATGGTCTAACGTAAGAACCAATTTAGGATTATGGAAGCTTTAGGGCCAATGGAAAACAGGGACATGAGTTCCAGAAAAGAAGAAATCACCCAACTAATATGGTTGTGAAGAAAAATGTTAACTAATTAATACAACAGGTAAACTTGATTTCAAGCTGTGAAAATACTAATCTTCCTTGAAAATTCATCCTCCAATCAGTGAGCTTATGAGATGTAACTCAGGTCTTACAACTCTTATTGAACAATATAAAGCTCTTGCTTAGCTATGATATAACAACCAATGATGTCCCCAGGTTCTATAATAAACTGCTCTTGGAATGACCCCATTCGCTTGCTAGGTATGTCAATAGAAAGATCTTTAAAGTTCGGTAAGCCCTCTACCTGTATACCTTCCCCGCATACTAGAAATTGATTCCCCACAATGAATGATCCCGACACACGGATGGCCACTCCATCACAACCGTAAGGGCGGCACTGAAGTTTCTCCACGACATGCACAAGCTTTTCTGCAGGCCATTCACCTGCTAATGTACTCCGGATGTTCGACAATCCAGTAAATACATCACTCTGGCCTACGTATTCTCTTCCACAAAAACTGAAAAACATAAAATGGGTTACCTGAGTAAAGATGAAAAATTGATCACAAGCATACATTATTGACCATATATTTCCAAGTTCTCAATAATCACAGATGAATTTGTTGGCAAACAGTTGAATGTCATTAATGCATCTTATCATCGGAATAATCACAATCCATTCCTATTGAAAACAAGATAAGGAGTTCGTTTCAAGAAAGTTACTTTGGAAATACTAGTTCAGGAACAGGAGAACTCGGAAAAACCAGCTACAAAAGAATATAAATTTCCAGGAAGACATGCAAAGATATTTAATCATTATAGCTTGATTCAAACACAACAGACTCTTTCTCAATTCCAACAAGATCAATGCACACAACTAATCAAGAATTGTAACAATTTAGCAATCCTTCTTTCTCTTTCACTATCTTTCCCTTCTGTATCTTTTTAGTTCTTCTAAGAGCTGTGGGAATCAAGATCTGTCTCAACAAGATTATTATAATGTGAGGATCGAATACCTGAACATTGAATATTCATTGTACAAAGTCTTTGTATGTTGCCAAAGGTCGTCAGGTCCATCAAAAAGCAAGTAGTAATGCATCATTAGCATCTGACAAAAGAACAGGTTAGGTAAATGCACTTAAGATAGCAGGGCGACAAGCATTATTAATCACCAGAATCTCAATCAGGGGCAGTGTTTAGCATTCATTTGTTGAATAACGAGATAAGTTAACTCACATCTGCCAGATCCTTCATCCTTTGCAAAGGATCAAATATGTTTTGCACAAATGCACCCAAGTCTATATCAGCATCCTCATACTTGGTAATAAATGGATGAGAAAGAAGCTGCACGTATTACATAAGGAAATAAGAATGATATGTAAAATCTGAATGGATCAAATTCAGCCACAGAAATTACATGATAAAGGTTGACTAATGAACTTAATATTTACTAGCTGATGGCATTCTTCGCATTTACATCAGAATTTACATATTAGCTTCCCAATTATCAAATTCCTTGGTATACCCATCTGCCAAATTCCTTGCCAAGGCAAAACAAAATATTGGTGAATTCATGGAAAAGGTTCCATTTTCCAATCGGATTCCAAAATTCACTACATCAAACTTACAAGCAAAAAGTATTCTGATTATAACCAATCTGGCTTGTCCATATAAGCCAGATTAGCTCATTATGCATAACCATGGACAAAGCAGAGGAACTCATTTGACACAATCAACCTGAACCCCTAATGAGGTTATTGACTGCATTATTGATTGATTCTTAACCAAAAAGTTGTCTTCTCAGAGAAAAAAGAAAAAAGGAAAGGTTGAAAAGATATCTTTATCTACTAAGGCACTTTAGCTCACCTGCTCAGCAGTAGGCCTTGCTTCTGCATTTTTCTGGAGGCAAGCATCAATGAAAGAGCAAAATTCTGGAGAAAAATCTTGTTTTGAGGGAGATGGAGATGGATCTTCTAAAATCTGTAATCAAATTTGTTAGGACAAAGAGGAAACTCACATACTAAAGGGCAAAATAAATAAGCACAGATTATGTCACTTTTACGTCTAAAATGGACGAGGTGCATGTGCAATACGCCAACAGCAGAAAGAGTACCAGGATCAAAGTCCAATTCTTTGCAACATGCTTAGACCATATATTTTAGGAATCTAAATATCACACAAGGATAATGCTAATCTAGATATAAATGTCACCCCCCAAAAAAAAAAGTAAAAATAAAAAAAGACATTCTCACAGCCTCTGCAGAAAATTCATAATGGAAAAAACCGACCAGTAAACAGTGAAGACTTTCAAAAACAAAAAGAATTATTCATCTCACCTGGAAATGCAGAAATTTCAATATGGTCCTAATAGCAAGAGATACATGAAATAATGAGCAGGTAAAAGCAATTTGAGATACTGGCTTTTGTATTTTATCTTCATGACAGGAAAAAGTTTCCGTAGAATCAATTAAATTTTAAAATGTTTTTCAAAATCTTTGAGTTGAAAACCATGCATCAAGCCATCAAAAGCTATCCATTAAGCAAAATTGACTCTAAACTCAATCTTCTAAGTACTTCGTTCCAGTCTTCGAAAAGACTCCCATATTGTGAAAGATCTCGACAATTACCTTTCCAAGACTAAAGAAAAAAGAATGGGCAGTCCAATTCCCCACACCCCCTTTTTGTGTTAACATTATTCAATTAGCAAACAATCCTCACATTAGAAAAATAGCAAGCTGAAACATTTCTAGCCTATGCTATCCGTTTGGCAGGTTAACAGTATGGCTCTTTAAATTTTAGGTACCTTATAAAACACATGATTCTCCACTTGCATATGAAGGTACTAACTATTTTGGATGATCTGGAAGTAAAAATTTGATAACAGTGTCCCTAGGAATTTATTTTCAGAGCTGGATAGAATGAAAAGTATTTGAATTTACTTCATTAGTTATATCTGGTGCACTATTTCCCAATTGTAGAGTCTGACTACAATAAAAGGTAACCAATCGCTTTAATAAAGATTAGTGCATCTTAACCTCTTAAGGTCATCTACTGTAAAATAAAAGGTTGATTTGAAAGGGAGATCTTTACTAAGAAAGTTATCAAGGCCAATGCTAACACAACCGAAAATAAATCAAAAGAAAACTATCATCAGAGGTCATATTAACTAGACATAATTATGATAAGATTTTGTTAAAAGCAATATATGACTTTATGCCATGTTCAGATGTCATAGCGAATCACCTAGATAACAAGGAAAACAACTTTTAGGAACACTGCCCTAGTCCGACAAAACTCAGCTCAACTAAAGCTTTACCATGCTATGTACAAAGAAGTTTACAAACCCTACCCAAAAGGTGAAATTTCAACAAGGTCAGTAAAATGGCAAATTAAGTAGTAGAATCTTGCAACACATTAAAAAGTTACTGGAAACATAATATCTTTATTACAAAGAGAAGAGTGGCAAAATAAATAAACAAAGAACAAGCACCAGACAAGTGTTGGAATTGACCTGCAACATGAGATTTACTGGTCCTTCATTAGCTGTATATGGAAAATCCCCAGTACCACACTCAAAAAGTGCAAGGCCAAGGCTCCAGATATCAGCTGGATAAGAATAGCTATCATTTCGAATTCGTTCAGGTGACATGTATGTAACAGTTCCGACAAAGGTGGCACACTGATAAAGCATACCAAGAATCATTACTGCCCATACAAGAGAACCTGTGATCTTTAAGAACTAAAAAGGACGGAATATACAATTTAACAATATCACTAACCATTGCAATAGAGTTCTCTAAGCCAGCACTAATTCCAAAATCACTTATTTTTGGTTCCCCTTTGAGATTTATAAGCAAATTTGCTGGCTTTATGTCTCTGTGAACCAAATGTCTAACTCCGTGCAGATATCTGAGCCCCTTGACAAATAATGAAATAGCTGTTGAGTTAGATAGAGACTAAAAGCAAAAAACATATAAGCTATCAGCAGCTTAAGTTGAATGTCAACTCATGAGATTATCACTGCAAGCACTTCTTTCTACTGAAAAAGAAAAACCCTACTTTTTCTAAAGTCTAGAGTCCATATCATGTAGTCAACCATGGATATTTAATTTTAAAAAGAAAAAGTATGCAGAAACACACCCATCCCACAACAAAAACTGGAGAAAAAAAAATGAGAAAGAGAAAAGGCCTTACATGTAAGAGATTTCGCACCAAAGAAGAAAGGATTGGTTCCGGTATGCACTTGCGCGCCCTTATGATATCTGCTAGAGACCCCCCATCCATGTACTCCAGAGCTATACTTATTTGCCCAGAATCTGGAGTGTAAAATGATCCATAGAATTCCACAAGGCCTTGATGGAAAGGTGCCTCACATAATGTTTTTATTTCATTGAGAAGCTGTTGCCTTTTCTCCTGAAAGGCAAATGGTATTAGTCATGTGGGATTAAAAAGAACAACTAAAAAAAGTCTCTTCAATCATGATAATATCCTGCTATGCTCTCTATGTTGAATAGTTCTATCAAAATTTTATTTGAAATCTAAAAATAAATAAAATTTCCAAAATTTTACCAACTCCAGAATAGATTTCTTTTGAGAGTTTAAAATAAACAAAGAAATAATTGATCATTCTGCAAAGAATATCCTCTAATATTTGAAATGAAGAATAAATTTATTTACGTTCATCCTCAGAATCATTGTAACTGAAAGGAGCTTTTGGGAGTATTAGCGTTTCACCTAAAATCTGGTGTTACTCCTAAGCTGGCAAAATAACAATCAATAAATGGGTTTAAATTCTAAGTGAGGAGCCATTCATCAAGAAATTCCATGAATCATAGCCTCTATATTCTGAATATCACCAGTAATATGAAAATTTGTAAACAGAAATTCTACTAGAATGATGATTTCAGTACTCGACATGAACAAATTCAAGCAACCAAAGAAGTGATAAGGAAACATTTGGAAGCAAAAGTATTCTACATGCAAGCTCATCTCAAATAAGGAATAAAAGAACAATTTACTACCATTCTGAGCATCACTACATGAACATCTAAGCTAGACAATGGGAAGCAGAATAAAAAATACAAACCTTCTCAAAAATATTGATTTTCTTCAGGGCAATTATTCTATGAGTGGGTATATGAATAGCTCTCTGAACAACACTACTTGCTCCACTACCTATGGCTCCAAAAATCCTCATCTCATGAGATGCGCACCTGAAAGTCTTTTCAGCACGATCAGCATCCTCCACTCTCCACGAAGTACGCTTTTGCAACCCGAGCTCATTAATGTTGTACACTCCATAAGATTGACTCACCAAGTTCACAGTCCCACCATCTGATAGCTACCCATCACAATTTACAACGCATTGGAATTTGCTACCAGCACAAAGGAAAGCCCTTTTCAGCATCTGAATCGAAAAATGATTGTGGAGAAGCTCTTACCATATAAGAATCAGACGGGTCCAAAGTAGAATCGGACGAAAAGCCCTTTTCAGCATCAAACAGCGGCACAAGCTTCTTTTTCAATTCCTCCAGACCAGCCATTGAAAAATTCAGAAAGATTTGCTATAGCATATGGATTTCCCGGCGCCAGAAGAGCAAAGTCGCATTTACACAGATCTTGACAAGAAGCTTCAGAAAGAAGATGAAGAAAGAATAGAAGCCTGAGCAAACCTCTCTCACGAGTGGCCGATTCTTTAACTGCCGACTGGCCGGATTTTGCTTATATTCTCTAGTCAACAGATATGAAAGCTTCCATTTTGACGATAATATTTTAACTTTTTTTAATATTTTAAACTTTTATTCTTCTATCTACGTCTTATTCAGTTATTCTCTATCTAAAAATATTTAATATTATATTGCAATTCAAAAATCTATCTATCTCATAGCGTAATAGCGTTTAAAGTTAGCTTATCAACCTACTAGTAAGTTTACTTTTTTTATTTAAAAAATACTTAAGTATATATATATATATAAACAGACAGACAATATTGCTATAGATTTCTAGAGGTGTTTTGGCCTAATTGTCTGCGTGTCGCACATACTGAAAAAAAAAAAAAAGTGTTAACATAGTAATCGTATGGGTCTGTCCTAAGCTTAGGCATTAATAAGGGCCAACTTGAATTAGTTTTTAATATAAAATTTTTTTTATTTTTTTCACTTTTAGTCTCACCCCTCTCTTACAAATAATTTACTTTTACAATTTTCAATACAATTCAACTCAAATAAAAGTTCAATTCAAATATGTCAGTCAAAAGAAGTACAAACTCTCAATCTTAAAATTAGCATTTCTTTTTTGAGAAACAAGACAAATATTTTTAAGACCAACCCAAGAGTTGTGTGAAGGAGGGGGGAAGCTCTTTGTTCTTGGTTCTCCTATAGTTGGATCCTTCAAAACCACACAAGAGTATTTAGTTAAAATGGGATTTCAACTCAACATTTTTTGCTTGAAATTTCGGGAAAAGTTGTTCTTCGGAAAGCACAATATGATAAAAATTATAAACTTTATTTAGGGTGAGGAATTGTCCATCCTAAGCATTTATGATATTATTAATCGACGACTTAAGAGATAGTTATTTACTTTGTAACCAATGTCAGTATTTTGAATATTTATGACTTTAGTTTATGAAAAATTAACAAAAACAGTCTTATAACTATTTATTTTATCTTAACATTGTCCTAAATCTTTTATTTTAAATTTTTTAGTCCTACATCTATTTTGTTTCTAAATTAATAGTTCGCACTGCCACTTTGGTGGCGGAATCCGGCAAACCCAGACATGTGCATCTCACGCGTGCAAATATAAAGGGCAAACTAGTCAATTCACAATTTTCTTCTTCTCTTCCAATCTTCTTCCCACCATCATTCACCGTTCTCAAGGCTGGTGTTGCATCTTCAAGAGTTAGCAGCACCGTCAAGGTGGCCGCCTCCGCCGCAACTCCGGCTCCCAAATTGGCCGTAAAGGCTTCACTGAAGGATGTTGGTGCTGCAGTCGTTGCCATTGCTGCCACTGCAATTCTTGGCAGCAGTGCCATGGCCATTGAGGTCAAGCTCGGCTCCGATGATGGCGGGCTTGCTTTCATTCCGGGCAACTTCTCCGTCGCCTCTGGTGAGAAGATTGTTTTGAAGAACAATGCCGGTTTCCACCACAATGTAGTGTTCGAGACATGCTGAAATCGGCCGCTGTTCCATTGCTCAACCGATTTTCAAATCTCTCGACTCTCACTTTCTTCAACTCGAGCATAAGAGAAACCGTGAACCAATGCCACCGTGAGAAAGCTCTGCTTCTTTTCCACCAGATGAAGCAAAATGGTTTGGAACACAACAACTTCACTTTTCCATTTGTTGCAAAAGCCTGTGCTAATCTTTTAGACCTCAAACATTGCCCATTCGTTCATGCCCACATCATAAAATCACCCTATAATTTAAATGTGTATGTACAAACAGCTTTGGTTCATATGTACGTAAAATGTAATCAATTAGGTTATGCGTTTGCCCTGTTTGAAGAAATGCCGACGAGGGATGTTACTTCTTGGAATGCAATACTTATGGGTTTCATGCAAGTGGGTTCTTTCGATAGAGTTGTTTATTTATTTGATAGGATGAGATTCGACGGCATTTGGCCAGATTCAGTTATAGTTATATGGTTGGCGCAGTTGGCTTCTAGTGTAAAGGATGTTAGGTCGTTGAGCAGTGTCGGAAATGGTGGGAAGAAGATTGGAAGAGAAGAAGAAAATTGTGAATTGACTAGTTTGCCCTTTATATTTGCACGCGTGAGATGCACATGTCTGGGTTTGTCGGATTCCGCCACCAAAGTGGCGGTGGGGACTATTAATTTAAGAACAAAATAGATGTAGAACTAAAAAAGTTGAAATAAAAGATTTAGGATAATATTAAGACAAAATAAATAGTTATGAGATTATTTTTGCTAATTTCTCCTTTAGTTTATGCATAGATACATTGAGTCCACCTTAACTTTATAATCATTATAAGATCCTTAAGTTTATAATTGCTACTTTCACTATTCCCAATAATAGCAATGCGTTTTATACCAAGACCAAAGATCAAAGAAGTGTACAAATTCATGAAATTTGAAGTGGAAAAGAATTTTCTACTCTTACGTATTTGTTACTATATTTATTATTACATTTTCAACAAAGGGATGCAGTGCATTGTTGTGTTAATTAAGGAAAGGTATAGTAGAAAGGAACATATCGATTTTACTTGAAAATTATATATGTGGCTAATATTTTGAAATAAAAATAGCAACCAGATATTTAGGAATAAAGGAAGTATAAGATAGCTTGGCCAAGCATGCTATAGAGATATGCAAAAGCAACAAATTTGTTAAAAAATTTGGCCGAGATTGGATTTGGTTTTTTTTTAGTTAAGTTGTATTGAAAATTATAAAAGTGAATTGTTTATTAGAAGAGAAATAAGACCTAATATAAAAAAAGTGAATTCTTTTTGTTGAAAAAGATATCCAAATTTATCCTTCGTGAGTGCAATACAATATTATAGCCACTAGCCTTGTCAATTATATATGGTGTTTCACAATATAACATCTTTTAAAATTTACTTTTAGTGTTCTCTTTCTTTTTAAATATTAACATGAAAGTATCTAATTATTTACCTATCAAAAAAAGAAAATATCAAATTATTCAAATCCATGCTATTTTGCAGAAGAAGATGCTTAAAAAATATGTTAAATTATTCTATGAAGTGGTGTATGTTGTAATTGGCTATAATTGTGTCACTAAAAATCTAATATTAAAGTCTGTAGGTCTGAGTCAAATCGAATTTAAATTAGTTTTACTAATTAGTGAGATACCATGTGCTTTAAGTAAAAAAAAATTAATATCAAAGTAAAAGTTTTGTTTTCTACATTTTTTCTCCTTTTAGTAGTTTTGTTTTCAATAGAATTTCCTCTTCCTTTAGAAATAAAAATTCAAATAAGAAAATTAACTAAAAAAAGAAATTTAAGTACAATTATGAAAGCTCCATGGCTCATAACCTACAAGATACTATAGAAATCGAAGTATTACTTCAGTTGATATGTATTGGTTCTGCTAGGAGATGACAAAATTAAGGCACATACAAAATTGTTTGAATTATAAATAAATACTTAGGAGATGACAAAATTAAGGCACATACAAAATTGTTTGAATTATAAATAAATACTGAGTATTTATGTAAAACTATCTAACTAAGGATATAATAAAATAGTCAAAATACCATCAATAATAAAATTAACTAAACTATATATAATTAAATAATAAAATATACTTTAATTATCTATATATAATTATAAGTAGAACTTATTCTAATAAAATTTAAATACAACAATGATTTAAATGAGAAATTACACAAATGAAAATTTCTTTTAAGCCCCAACAATATTATTAATACTGACTCATAATTTTTAATAAAGTAAAATTAATATTCCATACATTTAAAAATATATGTCATATTTTCTACTTTCATCTGTTTTAAAATATAATTCATCTTTCTATATAAAAGTTTTATTTATTACTTTATTTTTAGTTTATCCAAATAACTATTTAAATACTTTTATTTTTTAAAAATTATTAATTTTTCAATCAACTACCTTAAATACTAATTATTAATGTTAAATTTAACACACTAATCAAAAATTTTTAAATAGAAACATTTTAAATATTTATTAAAATTTTTTAATAAAATTTACTAAAATATTAATTCTTAAATAAAAAAATATATTATCTATTTTGAAACTAAATACTACACAGTATGTGTATAATTGAACTTCACTATCAATGTTGAAGAATTCCTAAATGCCCTCGTCATTAGCATACCATTCAAAGCATAATGGCGCTCGCCACACTGGGGGGAGAAAGGACAAACTCAAAAAGAAAAATGAAAAAAGAAAAGAAATAAATATATTCGTTAATCATACTCCGCTCCGGAGAGCCCTTTGCCGTATTCTGTTGATTTTGCATCGGCAAGCAGAGCAGTGGGCTGAGAAGGCAGGGTAGTATTGTTTTATAAGCGGTACATTTTTTGATTGCTTTCCGCACTTAAGGATATTGGTCTTCTCTCCTCTTTTCCTCCGCCTCTCGCTGCCCAGCCACCGCCCCCTCCCTCCTATTGAGATTTGGGATTTCAGGGACTTCTTTTGTTTTGGAGAGAAAAAAAGAAAAAAAAGAAAAAGGGAGATGACGGTCATGGAATTGGATCAGTGGATAGCCAAGGTGAAAGAGGGTCAGCACTTATCCGAGGACGAGCTTCAGCTTCTCTGCGAATACGTAATGTCATTTTCACTCTTTCTTTCTATTTTCCTTCTTTTATTTTTACAAGAATTGCCAGCAGTTTTAACTGTTATTATCATAAATTTCTGGGCTGTTTGAATTTATCAGAAATTCCTCTAATTGTTAGAAAGAGGGTTTTAGGATGCGGGTATTTTGTGCAGATTTAGAGAACCCTAACTTTGGTAGGTGCGAATGTTCTGGTCTCCGAGTATTTTATTAGCACAAATTCTGGTTCTAAGAGTGGAAAGTTAACACTGAAGCAGCTATAAGCATTGGGGAAAATGAGGGTCGCAAAGTTTTTAGATTTGATTGTTTTCTGCGAATCCTTGACATGGGCCTCTGATAAAAGCGCATGCAACTCTATATTGAATAGTTTTAGATATGTCAAAGGTTCAATTGGTGGGCTTTTGGGGAATTTTCTGTGAGAGAAGCATGAATAAGAACAACGAAGTTGGAAATCCCTGATCCTGAATTAGTCCCTAACAAATACCATGTTTGGTTCTTTTGCATTTATTCTGTTAGTGTTAATATAGTTTCGGTTATAGTGCTAATACTGTGTTTGGTTCTTTTGAATTTCTTATACTATTCTGTTAAGAGTAATGTGGTAATGGCTGTTTTGTTAGTGTATTCTTGTTATGGGTGTTTGGTACTTTTGTGTTTCTTTTACATTTTGTTAGTGACAATGTGGTTATGGCTATTCATTAATTTCTCTGGTGGCGAAACTGCTAGAGAAGGAAATGTCAAGCTGTTAGTGTTGCTATTGTTTGCCTATCATCAGTTTGTGGGTTTGAATAGCAGAATTTGAGTAATAGTAAGCTTAGTGGTAATCTGTTTAGTTAAGCAGCGACAGGGAAACTTGTAATCCATAATTAAGTTCTTTTCCCTTCTCCTTTCTTCTGGTCCTCCTACTTGAATATTCAATGCTTTTTCTATGCACAGGTTTTTACGGTGTAAAAGTAGAGCCTAGCACCTTGATTATCCAGATTTCTTTCTCAGAGCAGAATATATTTTAGAGATAACATTCTTGTTAATGTGGCTTTAATACCTTTGTTGGTGCAGAATTCCTTGAGTTTTTAGAACTAGCGTTTGTTTTCTAGTCACATTATCTTTTTGGGGTCAAACTCTCACTGTGACTTGTTTACTTATAAAATATTTTTCGTCTCGTGAGTTATAACAGAACTGAATTTGACAGTAATTGGAATGCCAGATTTTGACTTATTGAAAATGATCCCTAAAATACAAATGTATGATCTGGTAGTTTTACTACCTTATAAATGGTACCTGTCAAGTTTAGTTGTGGTTCACTCCTTATCAGATGCACAAAGTTATGCCAAAATTCAGTAACAGTTAGTCGTCGGTATTTGCATACTGTTCTAATGTGTCCTAGCTGAATTTGGGAAGTTGATATCTGGAATATGAAGTATCTGCACTAAGGCCAATCCTTATGAGGAACTTTTCTCTGTGCTGTTGAATTGTTTTATGGCTGAACAGTCAGTTGATAATTGCTAATAACATTTTGAACTCTTATTCTTGATTCGTATGTGTATTTTTGGGTTATTAACAGAAGATTGGTTGTCAGTTTTTTAGTATGACAGTTTGAAGGTTTCGTGTTCTAATATTTTCATCCATCTTTGACTTTTCAGGTTAAGGAAATATTAATTGAGGAGTCAAATGTGCAGCCTGTTAATAGCCCAGTTACCGTTTGTGGTGATATTCATGGACAATTTCATGATTTAATGAAACTCTTCCAGACTGGAGGCCATGTTCCAGAGACAAATTACATTTTTATGGTAAATTGCATATGATCTGTGTCCTAAGTTCATCTTGACAAATGTCTGTATATGGTATGAAACCCCTTGTTTGTTTTCAGGGAGATTTTGTTGACCGTGGGTATAACAGTCTAGAAGTTTTCTCAATTCTTTTGCTCCTCAAAGCAAGGTATTGCTACTCTTGGGCTTCATTATGATTAATAAAATTCCTATTCTCATTCTACTGATGCTTAAGCACACCATCATTGTTATTGCCCTACGGTAGGGGATGGAATTTAAATCAATGGCATTTGAGCTAATTGTTTTGGATGGTATCTGGACTGTTTGAAGATAGAGAATGACTCTTAGTGCCATTACATTGACATTAAGTTTTCTCTGTTGGTGCTGATCAAGGCTGTAGTGAATTCTTTCTGTCATGGTCCCGAACTAATGGCTTTTTGAATAAGATTGTAAAACAAATTTTCCGTTTTAGGTGGTGTTCAATGGAAGATTTGAACACATAGCATTATAAGTTCAATTAGAGGAGGCAATCAAATGAGCAAAATGAAAATTGAGGCAAGTGAGCAAACTGAAGTATTCACATGAAGTCTAACTGTTCTAGTATAGTAAATTACTTGGTCTCTGTATATTACCTAATTTGCTTAAGTGCAGCTAAGTTATTTTAATTTGCCGAAGTGCTGCTAAGCTGAATCAGCTTATGATCCCTGTACAAAACTGTAACATTTTAAACACGTGATTAATGACTATTAATATGGAATCCTTATGATCACTTGGAGAAAATTCTGCTAATGCCTAAAGAAACTGGCTACAGCAGACCGCCACTGTGCATGGATTTTTAAATGACTCTTCAATGACTTTTCAGATCCTTTGATTTGCATATGGAACAGAATCACCCATTTACATTTTTTTCTTTTTTTGGTTGGGGGCTGGCAATCTTTCTTTGGGATTATTTCAAGATTTTGTTATTAAACTAAGAAATTCATTAGTATCAGAAACTTCAATTTAAGCTCCGAAAGAATTCATTAAAGTTTCTATGCAAGATGGGATTATCTATCTATACCAGAAAAACGAAGTAGAAAACTGTGCATGCTACTCTTTTGTAGAGCACTCTTAGTTCCATTGATAGGTCTGTTTGTACCTGTTACCAGGGAGGACTATTAATTCAATGAATAGATAATCTATTCCCTGTGCCCCAGACAGACAGAGACCTAATAAATGTTTGTTGCATGAAGCAGAGGTCGCTAAAGAAAGTGAATAACAATGTACAGCACCCCTGACTCCTGAGTTCTCATGCCATGAAATAGCATATGAGTTTTATTGTAACCCGGATTCTTTATTCATTAGCTTATGATCATTTTCCCATGCTTCCTTGAATTTCTTTTTTCGCAAATAGATCCCTGATATGCAGCATCAGTGGAAGGGTAAAGCATCTGAAGTAACTGTTATGGGGAAATGTAATGACATTGGTTGTTTGAAACGAGCACTTGGAGCTCCCAAAGATACAGAAATAACTTCCTCAGTTCCTTTTAACTGATGATTTGTCATCAATCTTCTTTGCCTCCAGATACCCTGCTAATATTACTCTACTTCGCGGAAATCACGAAAGCAGGCAGCTAACTCAAGTGAAGTCTCTCTATCCTTATATTTTCACATTTACAGTTATTCTTCTTATTTTGGTGGTGCAAGGGGCTGAGGAGAGGGAATAAGCACATTCCATGGCATTTGTGACATTATAACTTGATATCTGTTTTGTTAGATGGGTAGAGATTACCATTTAATTTGTGCAACCATTGCGAATGGAAAACTTTCAGTTGTTGTCTATGTCTCTCATCTCCCTCTGATTTCCTTATCCTTTAGTTGGAGGATATTCTTCTTGCATTCTAATGTTGTGGTAGTACTTCCTTCCCTGGCCAGATGGTGCTCTCCCAGTTATATGTGTTCTGTGTTCACTTGTATCTCTTGATAGAACTTTTAACATGCATGCTTTGGAATATCTTTCTTTTGGATCTGCGTTATGTATGTGTGTATGGATGGATGTGTATATGTCTATAACACACTGAGAGATAGACACACACTTTTGAACGTTTGTACACAAACAGACACACAAACTTTCTCTTTTGAATGTTTATGTTTCATTTGAACTTAGTACTAGGTTTGAGAAATTTTATTTTCTTGATAAACTTCTCTAGTATTTTCACTTTGCTTTCTGAACTATAATAGCTGAGGAACTTCTTTCTCCGAATGATAAAAACTTCTGGTTGAGTGACTACCTGCAGCCCCTGGGACCTTCATTTCTGGTTTTGCTTTTCTGCAACACAGACGTACACGAGAAAATACTTGCACTCATACTTTTCCCCTTTGATACTTACTTTATGTCAACAGATTCATGATTCCCCTAAATTTTAGCTTTCTTTATATTTATTTTTTCCTTAATATGATCCCAAAATGTGATCCAGTGTAAAGGAACGGCATTTTTTAAGACAGTTGCTTTTGCATGTTTATAGGTATATGGATTCTATGATGAATGCCAGAGAAAATATGGAAATGCAAATGCTTGGCGGTATTGCACAGACGTGTTTGATTATCTAACTCTTTCAGCAATAATTGATGGGACTGTAAGCTTTCTTTATTTTTTGGCATTTATGGGCATTTGTGTCTCTCATGGCATGCATATTGTTAATAATTGTTCACTTTATCAATATATTGCCTTTTTGTGGCAGGTGCTGTGTGTCCATGGTGGACTTTCTCCTGATATTAGAACTATTGACCAGGTTCGTACATTCAATACATAATCAGCCGACTGATATGTATCTTTGCTCTGGGATTGTTTCTGCATAGGCAATATGTGTAGTAAGAATTAAGGGCTTGTTTCCAGTTGAAAATGTGATGTTGGATCAGTCTCTACTCCGTAGGGCATTTAAAGTATTATCTTGCCTATATTATCTATGAGAAATGATAACTATCAGCTGAGATTTATCTAGCGAACATTGACTAGAGCTTGGAACTGTATTAGTCAGTTTCAGCACTTTCTGCTTTTTTTCATTATCCTTTTCCGGGAACAGATATCTCTAATTACCTTGTGCTTTAAACTAGTAATATATGCAATAATGTTACTAAAATTTTTTAACACTTGTAATTAACATTAATTCCATGCTTTTCATGAAAGTATTGATCTGAGAACACAAAATGAAGGTGATGATACATCTAACTGAAAATAAAATAGAAAAAAATTCAAAAAAAGAGAAGTACAAAAGAGGGAAAAAGACATTGCATAAAGGGTGTTGCAGCGGTAATGAACAAACTTTTGTGAGTCATGTGTTTATCTGACATTGGCATTCTGAATCCTGAAATAATCCCGTTCATGTTTGCCCATATTTAAGTGTGTCACCTGCACTAATGCTATGACAGGCTGTCCTCTGGAACAGCCTATGGAGGTTTTTTTTGTGTTACCTATGTGACGTTGAAACCCTTAAATTAGTTTCAGTTTCAATCTGAAAGCTTTAGTGTAACAAAATAGTTTTTCAGCAAAAAAATATGTTTATCAGTGAGGTGGAGAGTATCAGAACAAGACAAAGAAGAGGAGGAGGAGGAAGGTAGAAGGAAAAAAGAATCTCCCGCAATTTTTTTGATAATAGATTAGGCCTATCACAAGAAAGAAAAGAACTATATGAAGGGAGGGGGGAAAAACAAAGAAAATATAATGACCCTGTTATATTCCTTGGAACACTTTTCACTTTTGATGTTTATTCTGGTTGGTTTTATCACTTTCAACTTTTATGTTGGACCAATTCAACCTTAAACTTTTAAACCTGTCACAGCCACCATTTGATCTGATTTTTTTGGTATGTACAAAAATAAAAGCTGGAGATGCTAGGTCTCAAATGAGTAATATTTTTGGGGATCAGGATGTTAATTTTGGATAACACTGGTGAAAGTGGAACTGCTCTCCTATGATTAATGATTTATTTGATTTGAAGTTTATTGTCATAAAACTTTTCACAACCGTGAGCAATCTGGTCAAAGATGGTATGGCTTGAAAATTGAAGTTCATTGCGTTCAGTGTGTAAAAAGTATGTGGGGTAAATAGTAGTGCCTTATCCCCTACTATTTCTAAATGAGTCTGCAGCTTGATTGTGGTACTCCCTTTAGGATGCAACCAAGGATGTTCTTAGATTAGGTGCTTTGGGGGCTTGGATAGTAGGGTTGAATAAGAAGATCTTCATTCTTTCCCAGAACTGAGGATGCAAATCCTATGCGGAATGACAAAAAGAGAAAATTAACACTGTCAAGTAGAACCGGTAACAATTTTGTTGGAATTACTTAATCTGAGAGTATGATGTGATCTGAGTAGATTGAACACTAAACCATAGTAAAAGAGACAATGGGAGCCCCAAGAATGAGGTTATTGATTTGTAAGGTTTCATTGGAACTTAGATTATAAACATTGCCTCAAGATGCATCCTCCATTATCTGTGAACTGAGAAATGTAAGAGTTTCTCCAAGATCTGGGAAGAAGAAAAGGAGAAAAAAAAAGAAAGGTTTTTGTATTTCTTTCTTTTATGTTAGCTATTGAACTCATAGATAGGGAGCATATCTAGGGCGACTGACATTTTTGCTAGCTGCCAAAAGGAGGGTATCCTTTGTTCTCATTTGCTCCAGCTCAGTCTAAGATACTAAGTACTAAAATGAACTTGTTCTTCGGTTATCTCATCTGTTTGCAAATGAAAATGCTTTTTGATGCTTTGGTATTCCAAGTTTCTTCCTACGGGAAAAATGGTTGTCTTTAGTTCTGATGGACATTTTGCAGTTTTAGCTTCGAAATTTTCTATTTGTCTTTCTTCGGTATGGTCCCTTCCATGTGCATGTGATTCTGAATTTTTCTATTAGCGAGGACTGAATGGAATGAATTTTTTATTTACTCTTTTTACTCCTGGCCACTACCTTAATACTACAATCTTCTGTTTTGGTTGCCAATTCGCAGTATGTCCTTTATGAACTTACAGTGGCTTCCCATTTTTGTCTAACACTTGGCAGATTAGGATTATAGAAAGAAACTGTGAAATCCCCCATGAAGGGCCCTTTTGTGACCTTATGTGGAGTGACCCGGAAGATATAGAAACATGGGCCGTGAGTCCCCGAGGAGCAGGTTGGCTATTTGGATCCAGGGTTACTTCTGAGGTAGGTTGCTTCATCTTTCATGTTTTATATTATGCCGAATTCTAATGGTCTGATTCGTCAATTATTTCATGCTAACGATTCTTTATTTTCTTGTCCCAGTTCAACCACATTAACAAACTTGATCTAGTATGTCGAGCCCACCAACTAGTGCAAGAAGGCTTAAAATACATGTTTCAGGATAAAGGACTCGTAACTGTAAGTTACCTTGTTTGTGTTGCTGTGTTAATTTCATGGTCCATTACCCTGTAATTACGCAAAAAACAAAAAGAAAGAAAGAATGAATGAATGAAAGAAAATCCGATGATATCTTACTCTAGAATCACATAGGTTTCGATGCTTCATTAGTGTTTTCCTTCTGGACCTTGCAGGTGTGGTCTGCACCAAATTACTGCTACCGTTGTGGAAATGTAGCTTCAATATTGAGCTTCAATGAGAATATGGTATCAAATATGCTGCTTGTATTGCTTGCTTCTCTCCTGCTCTTTATTTTTTACCTTTTCCATTTCATGGTGGTTGCTGCATTTATTTGTTTATTTTGGGGGTGGGGCTGCAAGTAGGTAAAGGGTATTTCTTTTTTCCGTGTGATTCTCCAGTTTGTCCTATGCCACTTATTTCATCAATTTGGTCCAGGGGAAGATGTGTAGCCTGGATAACAATAGTTCAAATAGAGATGAATTATATATAGTTAAGAAAATTGGAAAGATAATGAGAATATCAAGTAATTATCACTCAATTATTAAATGCAATGAATATCACAGAATAAGGAAACAAGAGAATATAGAAAATCTTGATGAATTGAAGGTTAAGATGATCAGTGGAAATTTCTACTTATCGGGAAGCATCTTGCCTAAAATGATGTCTTAACTGCAGCCACATGCATTTAGAGAAGATGAGGGTCTGTTTAGTTTTTCTGCTTTAGGATGGGTGAATGGGTAGAGAGAGAGGACTCCAGCCTGTCAACTCGAGGGCAAAAGCTACACAAGAAAAATGTTGGAAAGATGACAAATTGTAGAGTAGTGAAATACTTGAATTAGGTGGAAAAGTTGATGGGTTGACAAGAGAATCTTTGATATTAGAATTACAGTAAGTGACAAAAGATGTTACCCTGGTATTTTATTTTTAAAAAAAATGGTGATGCTGCAATGTTACTTTCTCATTGTTCGAATGATTTGACATATTGTTGCTGCTTCTAACTGCTTTGGTTTATCATCAATTTGTCAATGCTAGTTTGACTGCTTTTGTGCCATCATATTGTTCACAAGGAACAATCTTAGATATGTTCTGTTATTCTACAGGAGAGAGAGGTGAAGTTTTTCACCGAAACAGAGGAAAACAACCAAATGAGAGGACCCAGGACAGGAGTACCTTACTTCTTGTAAATGGATTTCGCATCTTTTGTTGGACTATGAGTATTTCACGAGCCAGTGATGTGCTTTTATGAAATGGGGAAAAAGAGAAGCAAGGAGCGGGTTTCTGCAAACTGCTGGAAATGATAATTGTTTCTGTCAAATTAGTCATGCATTAACCAAACTTGTTAGGTGATGCTTCTATTGAATAGTTTATGTTGTGTAGATGCTTCAAATGTATGCTACTATTCGTTTTCTTGATAGTTGCATGATCTTGGTGATGACCATTTTATACACAATGTTCAATGGATTGAATGAAACTATGTAGCATAGTTTATCAAAACATTAAGATTTGATATTGGCAGTATATTGTGCTAAGGAACAGCCACCATTCGACCTCTTTTTGATAGATATTTATATCGTACACTTGAGCAATTCTTACAAATAGTTACTTCTCAACTAGGACCTGTTCTCATGTTTGGATGCCTATATCTGGATTATCTGGATTTTTGGGTTTGATTTGGGGCTAAAACAGTAGTTTTGTCATGTTTATTTCAAGTAGATTGTCGAGCAATTCTCCTTAAGGAGCCGGTGATTGGTGTTTTCCGTATGCTTATGGAAGGATCTCCCAGTGCTAAAGATGATGGCGGCGGTCTAGTTTTTCTACTTGCTCTTCGTTGGGGTGTATTTTTCGGGGGCGTTGCTTTTGTAGTGCAAGATACAATGAGGAATGTGTCCGCTAGGCCGGATCCTAACGTGATGTGATGCTTTTTTCAAGCTGATGTAAAGATGCTGTACTAATTGTTGGGAAGAATTGGAAAGCGCATTTGGATTTTCAGTGATTCAGCCAGGCTACATGCTTACATGCATGATCAAATTATAGAGATCCAAAACATTCTTCCGTCTCAATGCAAATATTCTATTCACTTATAATTGAATATTTTATTTTGATTTAATATAAAATTTAAAGAAAAATTTTAACTTTTTTCAGTTAGTAATTTTACTCTTATTAATTTTGTGATATCCTTATTAATTAAATTAAAGAGATTAGTGGTGTGATTCATTTTTTAGTTGAGTTTAAATTTGTTACATGAAAGGAGTTAAAAGAAGCTGGTGGTGAGTTTTTAGTAGAGTTTACTTTTCTTTAAGTAAAGAAAGAATATAGATAAAATATATAATTATTTTTTAAAAAATAAAATATTTAATTATGAACATTTTTAAAAAATATATGTATAAACATTAAAATATGGAAAGAGGGAGTAACATCTTTATCCCCTTGAGGTTGCTAAACGTAAAACATTATTTCGGTCTCACTCCAAACTACCTATTTGTTACTCCCAGTTTTCCCCCCCCTTAAGAGTTCGAAAGTGTTCAATTCCTGCTTGGTCTTATGACCTACGACCTCTGAACCTCAGTCCCCGTTCTTCGGCGCTTTGGTGATTTGTGTTATTTGACACTGATGAAAATTCTTTTCTTTGATATAATGTTACTTAATGTAAACCATTTAACTATCGTCACCTTGTTTTTTACTACTTTGCTTTAGGTTAAAATTAGATAAAATTTGGCAATAAAATTTTTGTTTCAGATTCTATAAAGAGAAAATTGTCAGTTTAGTCTTGAAAGTTAAGTGTCTAATATGTTATGATCCATAATATTTTTTTCTGTCGTTTGTCTTAAAAGTTAGGCATCTAATATGTTATGATTCTTAATATTTTTTTTTTCTGCTGTTATAGTTCCCAAAGAACTTTCGAGTGGTTAACAAAGTTTGATTACCAGTTACCATTAGGGACTAAAATAGTAATAGCTATAATTGTGGTCGGACTTTGTTGGCCGCTCGAAAATTCTTTCGGGACTATAACAACAGAAAAAAATATTAAGGGCCATAACATGTTAGACACTTAACTTTTGGAACTAAAATGGCAAAAAAAAAAATTTTTAGTGATCATAACAGGTTAGACACATAATTTTCAGGACTAAACTGGTCATTTTTTCTTCCGTAAAAATTAAATTATTTATAAAAAAAATATAAGTCTCAAATTTAAAATTTATATAAAGTTTTGATAGAGACTGATAAGACTAACAAACCATTAGTTGGTATAGTAAAGTTTTTTTTAAAGAGCGTTACTATAAATAATTTTTGTTTGAATTATATACAGTTAAAAAATTTTATTATTTGCTATTTAATTTTTAGATAAAACACTAAAACTTAGATCTATTAAAAATCACTTTGTGTTTGAGGGACAAAAGATTAATTTCTAAAACTATATCTATTTTTATATATTTATGCATATAAACATCATAAAAATTGACCTTAAAAAAATTATTTAAAAAAATTTATAATTACACTTGACCAAAAATTTTAACTCTTTCTCTCTCATCCCTTACCCTCCAAAAACCTCTCTCTCTTCCTATTATTCAAGGCATCAAAGTAGAGGCCAATTAAAAAGATTTTTTCAACAAATCTTTAACACAAAATTAGTAAATTATCCCTTTTCTTAGACTTGTGATTATTTGCATGTTTTTTTCCTTTTAAAGTAAAAAATTGAAGCTTTGGAAATTTGAGTTTCGGCCTCCGGCGGGGGCTTCACTGCCGAGCAGGAGCTTTGCCGACAAATGCTTCGCTGGTCTTGATGAGGCTCCCGCAGATCGGGCTAAGCTCCAGCAGGAGATTTGGTATAATTTTATTTCAATTTTTGGTTTTAGGTTCGTGGAATCGAATTAAACAAAAAGAATATAATTCATTGATTTTTTTTTTAATTTTTGGTTGGGTATAAAACCTAAATAAATAAGAAACTTGGCAGAAAACTTTTCACTTTTTTGGAAAAATTTAAATGAACGAACGGTCTAAAAATGAACCGAATTTCAAATCCAAACTGAAACAAAGTTTTGAATGACCTCATACTTGACCTCTTTTTTTTTTTTTAATTTGACTTGTTGATTATTTTAACTTAATAGTGATTAAATGTTTTTAAAATATGTTTTCATGTATTGTTGAGTAAAGAGAAATTATTAGAATATTATTTAAACAAAGAATAAATTTTCTTATTGAGAAAAATTAAGTTTTAAAAATTAAAAAAAAAGAAATGTACCAATAGCAACTTATATTGTTTTTTAATAAAAATTAAGGATGTTCTTTTTGTTTTAGGGTAAATAATTTAATTTGTCCTTGAACTTTATCTACATTTTAATTTTTACCATTTAATTTTAAAGTAAAAGATTTATGACTTTAAATTATGAAAAAAATACTATAACTTTGCTATTTCGTTTACATTTGCTATTAAATGACTAACAAAAGATATCATGCGACTTGTATATAAACATTCTAAGGATATTTTAGTTAATAGAATCGTTACATTTTTAAAAAATTTTAAAAATTGACTTTCTTCTTTTTTCTTTTTCTTTCTATTTTTTATTTTTTATGAATATTTTTCTTTTTGTTTTCTCCATCATCTAGCTTCTCCATAAATTACATGTGGCAATTTTTAGCTTTGACAAAAAAATCCAAAAAACTTGAAAAAAAATCTTCTCCATCAAACTCTAAAAGATTGATTTTTTTATCAAATCAATTTGAATTCAATTTTAAACAAAAAATATAGAATTGTTTTTAGTCAAAGCAGATTTAATGAAAGAAAATCGTGATTGTTTGATTGTATTAACTAAATTATCTTTACAAAAGTTACACGAATATCATATGAAGTATAATGTTAAATTTTTAAAGATAAAAAAAAGTGAAAGGGTAAGGTGTGATTCTTTTTCATAATTTAAGATCATAAATTATTTACTTTAAAGTTGAAAGCAAAAATCAAAATTTGAATAAAGTTTAAGAACAGAATTGTTTATTTTTTAAGATAAAAATTAAGGACATTTAAAATGATTTATATTATTATCTAATTAATTTGTATTTTTTTGGCCAAATAGTTTGATTGCCGACCAAATTAATCCTTTGGTTGATAATTAAAAAAGATGTAAGACTCAATTCATAAATATTCTTAAGTTTTGAATACGAAAGTACAATTAACTTTAATTTTAAAAGAATTGACAAAAAGAGAAGAGACAGGAAAAGTCAAGATTGAAGAGGAGAGCAAGCGGAGGGTTTAAGTAGAGAAGGGCAAAATGGTTTCTTTATTAACTACCAAATGGTTGCCGCTCGAAGGGGTTTAGGGGCTTTGTTTACCTGCTCCTCCGCTCTCCCTTCAATGGCTGAATCCAACTGTTGAACAGCTCCCTCATTTCCAGAAATCTCTTTTCCGCCCCTGCCTGCGTCTCTATGGCGTCGTCTGCCCTCCACCTATACCTCCATCGTGCAACCGCCTCCTTCAATTCGCTATTGTCGGATTCCCTCACCCGTGTAATGCTCCCTCGATTTTATCAGAGGTTCTTCTTTTCGGACTCCACTCACCGCTCGTCTTCTTCTCAATCTTGGTCCCATTACCAAGACCCTGATTTGGTGTCCGATGATTGGCCAAGGGTGAGCTCGTTTTCACTTAAAAACTCCATATTTTTTAAATTTTGTTAGCTCTGACTATGTTTTGGAATTGGAATTCTCGTGTCTGAACATGCGAAGTATTCGTCTATTGGTTTCCGACTACAGAGGAAGTTCTCTTTCGCAGAGTGTTACTCTTTTTTAGTGTTTTTTTCCCTTCTGGTCCTCTTAGGATAGAACTTGTTCATTAATTCCATTTTTCTTGTTGGTTGTTTCTTTTCCTTGAATCTGTGATAAGAAGCTTATAGCGACGTTGAATGTTGACTTCGTGTTTTCTGTAATTATACTGGTAAAAGATGGTTATTGGTGAAGTTAGAAGTTACAATTGTAGTTATATTATTTTTATCTCTAGGTTATCAAGTAATTGGTGTTTCTTGGTGTTATATGACAGCAGTCCAAAGAGTTGAGCGGCAGATGTTCACCTGAGTCCTTTGAATTGATTCACACAATTACTTATCTATATTTTAAGTTGAGCTTATTGAGGTTTCACCAATGGCGATTAATGTGTTTGGATGTTCCTTAACTTTTAGCCAAACATCAAACTTCTTGTTTGTCTGTTGGGAGTCTTGGACGCAATTTTCTATGGGAGCCATTAGGAAAAGACTTGCTAGGAGTTAAGACTTGGAGCATTTTAAGGAGCATGCATGTTTAGGACATAATTGGAGAAGTTTGTATTTATCTAATAAGATGTGTACTGCAGTATCAGGTAAGGCATATAGAAAGCTCTCAAATTCCAAGATTTATTGATTTAAGAATTTGTATACGAACCTAAATTGGCTTCATTTGATTCATCTTGTTTTGACATTTTGAATGACTAACGATTTTCAAGAAAAATGATTAACAGTCAAGTGACGACGGAATTATTGCAGTTGTCTGTGAATATCGATTGATTTGGATTTACAGCTTCTTTGTCATGTTTTCTGTTTTCCTTTTTTAACTTCAATTGGTTTACCTTAATGCAGGAATTCAGGATGAGGACTGATGAAGACCCAGCCCTTTCTGGTTTGTCTTATGTTCCTACAACATCCATTTATTTTTTATGACTTTTATCAGTATGCTTGGGGAGAATAGCTTCAAATGCCCTTCAACTATTACAATACTTCAAAACTATCTGGAGAATGTTCTTTCGTCTTTTTTTTTTTTTTCATCTGATTTTCATTGTTCTACCACTCTTCCAAGTGGTGGTTTTTAGCCTTTTGCTTTCAAATCGCATGAGATATCTGCAAGTAAACTGGGCAGAGAGTGCTGAACGGATGGGTGGCAGGATATATAAGAACAGAAATTGAAATAGTCAGATGATAAACTAAAGTAAAAAATCTATTGTTTTAAGGATAGGCACGAATAACCCTAACTAGTTGGATTCCTTTTGGAGCTATTTTTTACATTCTTATAATTTCATATATAGTTCATCCTGATGATCTAATGTTTCTTATTCCTCCCTGCAGCAATGCTTAGGGAAAGAATTCAGAGAGAAAATGGGAAAGGTCCTCCGCAGGATTTGCCTGGGATTGAAGAAGAATGGACAAAATTGCAATTAGAGACCACTGGAAGTGAAGTTAGCATGAAACATGACCTCCATTCCTCTTATTTCCCACCCTCTGATCAATCTCATAAATCCATAATTTTTGACCTTATAGAAAACCAACGTTGGTCACAGCTCAAGCCCCTCCTTAAATCCACTAGTCCAAGCTATTTTCTCCAACAATTATTTGAGTGTTACTTCCCTACTGATATCATTCTTACTTTCTTCAAATGGTCCCAGCATGAATTCCAGATTTCTCATCCTCTACCACATTTTTGCAAGCTTTTAATTTTATTAGCTCATGATAAAATGTACTCAAAAATTCGGTCTTTATTACATACTTTTGTTAAATACTGGCAACCGAATTCAAGTTCTTCATTCTTTCATACTCTTTTAACATGTAGTAGTGATTTTTGTGTTAATTCTGTTATTATTGATATGTTGATATTGGCTTGTGTGAATAATAATAGGTTGGATTTAGCATTAGATGGGTTTAAGAGGTCCAGGAACTATGGAATTAAGTTATCAACTCTTTCATGTAATCCGATGTTAGGAAAACTGGTAGAGGAGAGGAAGGTTGGGGTTTTGGAGTTTGTGTTCAGGGAAATGATTAAGAGGAGGACTGATATTAATTTAGTAAGTGTTAATATTGTTATTAATGGGTTTTGTAAAGCTGGGAAGTTGAATAAGGCGGGTGATGTTGTGGATGATATGAAGATTTGGGGCTTCTTGCCAAATGTGGTTACTTATAATACTTTGATTAATGGATTCTGTAGGAAAGGTGGGCCAGGAAAGTTGTACAAGGCTGATGCACTTTTGAAGGAAATGGTGGAGAAGGTTGTGAACCCAAATGAGTTAACATATACTATTTTAATTCATGGGTTTTGTAAGGAGGATAATGTTGTTGCAGGGTGGAAGTTGTTTAATGAAATGCTGGGCCAGCAGCTGACACCGTGTGTGATGATATTCAACATATTGATTCATTGGTTTTGTGGTAAAGGAAAAATTGATGAAGCTCTGAGTTTGTGGGGTAAAATGGTATTATTGGGCTTGGAGCCAAATATTGTTACTTACAATGCAATCATAAATGGATTTTCGAAGACAAAAATGCTTGAAGATGCTAGAAAGTTTTTTAATGATATCGAGAAGCAAGGTGTGGCAGTTAATGTACTGACATTTAATACATTGATTGATGCATACTGTAAAGCTGGGAATATGGATGAGGCAATTAAAATTCGTGATTTGATGTTAGCCAGAATGGTGTACCCTAATGTTTCAACGTATAATTGCTTCATCGGTGGTTATTATCGTGAGGGTAATATAGAAGCTGTTAACAGGATTTTGGATGAAATGGAGGAGAAGGGGTTGAGAGCTGATCTAGTCACTTACAATATACGCATTGCTGCATTATGCAAGAGCGGTGAATCGAGGAAGGCAGTTAGGCTTCTAGATGAGATGTCTGAGAAGGGGATAATCCCCAGTCATGTGAGTTACAATACCTTAATGGCTGGTTATTGTAAAGAGGGAAATCCAACAGCTGCTTTGCTGGTGAGGAGACGAATGGAGAAAGAAGGAAAGCAGCCAAATGTCGTGTCATATAATGTGTTAATTAAGGGATTCTGTGAGAAAGATAAGCTGGAACAAGCAAATTGTTATCTTAATGAGATGTTGGAGAAAGGGTTGGTACCTAATAGGACAACCTATGACATCATTGCAGAGCAAATGAAGGAGAAAGGATTTGTTCCAGATATAGATGGACATCTTTATACTGATTCAGTTAATCTTTAGTCCTTATTGAAGATCAAAGTGCTCTTATTGAGACATTAAGTGTGCAATTGGTAAATTTCCATTTTGCTGTAAACGATTATGCTGCTACACACACTGCTAAACTCCTTCCTCTTCTTTTATTATGGAGGGCACCAGTTTTGAAGTTTTGATCATTATCTGAAGCAGAAGCTCTGCTCCCATCAGTGTGACACTGTGAGGTGCACTTTCTTCCTCTATCATCTGTGTAGAGTACTTTATCTGATTACACCCATGTTTAGGAGCTCTAATAACCCCAAAGTTCCCTTTATTTTGCTTTAGGTTTAGAGCCTGAAATGAGCTAGAGGAATTTTGTTATATTGCAAAAAAACTTTAGCATGGAAGTCCATGGGAAAAGGTAATACATGAGTCCATTTTATCATCTGGTTTGTGTTATACATGATTCTATTTTATCATCTGGTTTGTGTTTGAGTTCCTTTTGTAGGTGATTAGCATTTGGTGCTTCACATTGTAGGCTGAATGCAACTAGGTTGTTGAATTCTTTCATTGTAGCTTAGCATTTTTCCCCCTTCTTTTCTTCTCTCTCCCTCTCTCTCCTTTTGTTTTTTCAGGTTAGTCTACTAATGGTGGAACAATCATGTGGCCCAAGTGGCTGTGTGTTTTATTTTCAAATTCTGTTGTAAATAAGATTTAGAGGTTAGAGGATGAGCAAGTTTTTTTGGTTTTTACCTATTCCGACAAAGAGGATCTGAAATCATTACCGTTCTCCCTTAAATATGTGTTTATGCTTCTGCTGTTTGATAAACACATCAAGTCCTGGAGTTATTGGTGCCTTAACTTATCAGGATACTCCACTACATGGGTATATGAAGCCAAATATCAGGTGCTCCATTTCAGATACTGAGGGGTGGTATGCCTTGGGTTAATAGATTACATGATGCTTTGCATGTCTCTGCTATGTCATTAGCAGATACAGTATTGGACCTATTGGTAGTATGTTCTTTTACTACTAATGGTTTTCAGTAACTTTTCTTTTGCAATATGAAGTGATTTGTCAAATAAATAAACAGCATTGCTGCACTAATAAAATTAGATTCATCAAATAGCAGGGATGGAATGAAAATTCTTGTTTTATATGGTATAATATGACTTCATTTCTTAAATGGAGTTTTTGATATGGATGCCTGATGCTAAAATAAGATATCTTCTTGCACTTGACAAAATTTTACATTTATATTTAATTGATTTGGGTGACATTTGACTTATTCATTGATCAACTCCCAAGAGGCAAAATATTGCAAGTACCAATGATCTATTTTGCATATTCCATTTTTGTTGCTGTAGGTTATCTTAATTATTTGTAGCTTTTGCTATGCTTTTGTGAAAATAATGCTGTCCTTTTTGACTTTTGTTCTCTTCATCGTTTTCTCTTGTTGAAAATCTGATCTTGATTATTTGTCTTCGCAGCAATATCAAGGGGTGCTATCTCAGTTACAATTCAATGTTTTAATGACTTGGAGCCACTTGGTGCTTTTTTCAGACATAAATTTTTGCCGGGTAATAATTAACTGTTTCTTGCTATACAGAGTTTTCTTTTCATCAGTTAGCAACATTTTCTAGGTTTTGGCCTTTACAGAAGTTTTTTCAATTGTTTAGTTGGTCCTTTGTGGAGGAATGTCTTGGTGCATTGTATTTTAAGTTGTAGAAGAATCTGTTGGAGGCTTATAACTTGTGATTCACTACTATGTACAATTCCTTCTCTGCTGATCTGTTCTTTTGGTTTTCTGCCAAGAAGAATAGAACGGAAATAACGCATCTGATAACCTAGGTCGCCTGGCCCTTTTTCTTCTTGAGCAAACATTGTAAGCTTGGCGCAAGGCACCGCTTATTCTTTCTTCCGAGTAATATGTTATCAAATACACCGTATGGCATAAGTTCTATTTTTAGGGTCCAACTTCAAAAGAAGAATTTTAGATATTTTCAGCCATGAAGGTTTTGATGTTTGTTCATTTTTTTTTCCTTGTCTAGCTCTCTTACGTACACTGCCAAAAATCTTGCAGAGGTAAGGCGAACTGAAGAATGCAGATGTATCTGCGGGGGTAGCTAATTTTGTGATGGAGAAAAATAAAGGAAAATGTGGTCCAATGGCTTGCGTCTTGCCCAATCAGATTGTCAATCTTCGTGGGTTGCCGGCGAATAGTCACTTGTAGCGTAGTACAGGAGCGACTTCCCGCAATGTTGGCAACAAGTTTACTGCTTGTATAATTGAATATATGTAAATTTTCACCTCGATGTTAATATAACATACGAGTTCATTAGGCTTGAGGCATGCATGGGAGCTGTCTTACCCTTGAGAAATTTTATGGTGTTAGCTGTGTAACTAGTCAGCATCCCATAAGTTATATTCTATCTAATTATATGAAGCCACATATACTGTAAGTCCTACCATTATCACTTACTCATTCATCAATACAAGGACCTACAGTACACGTGACTTTATGTGATTGGACAGAGTATAATTTATGTGATGCTGACTAGTTACACAGCTACCACCATAAAGTTTTTCCTTACCCTTGTTGATTGAGGATGAGATGATACATTGATAATTGATGATGCATTGACAAATGTTATCTTATATTATATTAATTTAGGGGTTGCTAATCGGAGCACATTAAATTGCTGATTGTAAAGAATTATTTTTTATTAAAAAAAGCAATAAATAGCACTTCTTTAAGTTCGAGGTTCATTTCAAAAAGTATGTCAATTGTAACAGGTTTTTAAGAACACTATCCCCCGCCAAGGTAGGGATAATGTTTTAAGGTCTTGCCAAGTGTGGTAGGGTTTTGTCTTAAAGTGTCCCGCTCTATCAGGATATTTTGGAAATATTTTTTTTAAAAAAATAAAATCTTCTTGGAATTTAAGTTTTTTATTTTAAATTATTAAAATACTTATTTATAATTAAGTTAGTAGTGTTTATTTATACTTACTTAAGTTAATAATACTTATTTATATTTAAGTTACAAGTGTTGTCTAAATTGATTTTTTTAGTGAACAATTAGTTTTAGAGATTTTGTATAAATATATATGAAATAAATAAAAATAATTAAAAAATTAAATTTATTTTGTTTAAATTTAATATCAAATGACAAATATGTATGGAATAGACAAGGATGATTAAGAAATTTAATTTATTTTGTTCAAACCTAATGTCAAATGTTGAAGATCTAAAGAAAATTAATTCATAAATGTAGAAAGAGTTTATAATTAAAGAGAGAAAGAGAAAGTAGAAAATTAAAGAATAATGTAGTACAGTCAATAATCTAGCACGTTGTAATTAAAAGGTGTATAAATATTTTGTATTAAATCATATATATCAACATTCAATTTTAGTCTAATTAAGTAATTTATAAATTTGAGTTATAAATGAGCTAACGTAACATAAACCTAAATTTTTTTAATTAATTTTTGTCTCAAACATAGCCTAAGAAAGGAATTCATTTATAAGATTTTTTCACTTTGCATTGAATGCCCTTTCTTTTTTTCCAAATAAAACTAATAAAGATTAGAAATTAATTTTGAAATTTGACACAAGAACTAAGGGTTATAAAAGTAAGAGAACTTTGAAACACAATGTCTTCTATAATATATAGGCAGAGAGAAATAGTGAGAGGGAGAAAGAGAGATAAATAACGAGAGAATGAGAGATAATTAAAAAATATATAATAAAATACTTTTCAAAAATATATAAAATAACTTACATACTATTCAATTAAGGAGTAACAACTTAGTTATTAATTTTATAGTCTAAGAAATAGTTATATAAGTTGCTTTTTCATTCATTTAAAAACAATTAATATTTTATAGTGGAAGAGTAAAAATTAACTTAACAAATATTACATAATAATCCCTACAATTTATAAAAATTAGAAATTAAGCCAATATAACGGGTCCGGGTTTTTAACCCTGAGAGGGCATATACCTGATTTTCCGTTACTTGTATTTATTTTGTTTTTGGTATACTTCTTTTCTTCTTGTCGCGATTCTACTCGCAAGAATACCCGTTTCCTCCTTTTCTCTCTATTTCCGAAACGGCCCCCAATTTCTAGGGTTCATACACTGCGAACGCCTCTGGTAATTTCTTCCCTCAATTTCAGTTTCTGCAGTCTCATCTCTGTATTTATCCGTGAACCAAAGCTGTACTCGCCGCTGTTGCCTTCATTTTTTACCTTTTCTGGATTTTGCCAGGGGCTTATCAAAGTGAAACGTACAAATTGATTGCATGCATTAATTTATTTGTTGAAAAGATAGAATTTTGTTACTTTTTAAGCTTCTGTGCAACTGCATTGAGCTGAATTCTACATTTTTCTTAATGGTGTCGTGGAGCTCCTTTATGTGGACTTTATTTGACCTTTGATTTTAGCTTCATTGGCTACCCATGTTTGTGAAATCATGTAATATTTTGGACATGATAATAACCCCAGAACATTGCATATTCTAGTCTTGAAACATTTACAGTTTTATGATCTTCACTAGTGCAATTTGGGGCTTTCATGCTGACAAAATATGTGGCATCGGAGATTGAGATGCCAATGATCCCATGTTGCTTGAGGTTTTCCCTGATTAATGTGGTGCTTAGCTGTAGAAGCACTTTTAGCACTACCATTGAGCACCTTCTAGTGGATAAAGAGATTCTTGGATTACTGCATCACATTATCTACTGTTAATGGTTAGAATGGCTCTTTTTCTATTCTCTCCCAATTTCTTTCGTGTTAAATTTTTATGCCAAGTCAGAGTAAAATATACGTAACCGAAAGAGACGGGTCAGTTCTATAGTTTTCTCTGTCAAAACGGTGCAGAAAATCCAACTTCTAGTTAATCTTGTGATATATGAATTTCATAAACGAGGAGAAAGGCTGGTGGGAAGTTTTAAGTGAACAAATACTTATGCTAGTGAATCCAGCAAAAGGAAAAAAAGAAAAAAGAAAGAAAAGAGTATTTATGCTAGTGACGTTTAAAAAGGAAAGTTGCTAACTTTAACCACTGATTGCATTTTAACAAAGACAGTGATAGTAGATGAATGTCAGAAAAGAAAGTAAAAGCGGATGATCTCTTATTTTCCTTTTAACTTAGCCACAAGAAAAGGAAAAGAACCTCTTAGACACTTTCAGTAAAAGATACTTAGAGCTGGTGTGTAAGAATTTGTAAGGAAGCAGATGCTGGTTCAGTGGTTATAATCAGCATGATTAATTCCGCTAATCAGGTTTGGAAAAGGAAGTTGGAGAATGTTGATTTCTGATTTGTTGTTTTAAACTAAGAAAGAGCTTGGATTGCAAATCAAACTAAAAACACTCGCACTTTTTTTGTTTGGCCCCAACTGTTCCTTTCACAAACAATTCACTTTTATGATTCCCAAAACAACTCAAGTGAAAAAAAAAACCCACAATCCAAGTACTCCCAAATCTGTATCAGTGTCAAAGTACAAAATTAAAGGCAGATAATCTCTCGCTCATTTTTTACCTTAACCCGAAAGGGACAAGAGACTCCTTTAGAATTTTATTGTAAAGATTTTTAGTTATCTTGTTTGTAGTTATTTTTTTAAGATGTTGAAAATATAATCATGATATAACTAAGAAAAAAATACACTGGTAAGTTTCATATCCTTTTGATCTTCTTTGCAATGATTTATGTTGCTTGCAAGAGAATAGGACCTGCATGTTGCAAACCCATTAACATTTACGAATGCAATGTATGAAGTTCTGCATCCTGAGGTAGAAGCAGTCAGGGTAGTTTTGGCTACTTTCTACATCCCTCGTTCCTTTTTTTCCCTTGTTTAAGTTTTCAACTTCTAAGCTGAAACCCTTCCCCTGGCAGTTCACGCAAAGAATTTGTGGACAAGGTTGAGAGCACATTATTAGAAATTTATTCAACATATCTTTTATTTTTTTGGCTGGGTATTTATTCAACATATCATTTGGAATATTGTTCACCCACTAGGTTATAGTGCAGATATCCTACCGTATGTTCAGGGTATTTAAATGTTAGTAAATGCAGTTATATATGTTTCCCCTTTCTATCTCCATGACCAACGTCTCTTTTATTTGATGAATTTTAATCTAGGTTATTTCTTTTAGATAGTTCTACATGATACATTTTAAATCTGTTTATTAATTGGATGCCTTGGATTTGAAGCTATGTGCCATGGCAAAGGGAAAACTTATATTAATTTGTCAGTCTGGCGGTGAATTTGTGACAAATGAGGATGGAACTTTGTCATACAATGGGGGAGAGGCAAATGCAGTAAACATTAATCATGAGACTCTATATAATGATCTGAAGTTGAAAGTGGCTGAAATGCACAATTTGGATCAGAATACGATATCCATGAAGTACTTCCTCCCTGGAAACCGACGGACTCTCATAACTTTAAGAAATGAAAAGGACCTAAAACGGATGCTTGATTTTCATGGGAATTCAGTCACAGCAGATATTTTTTTAACTGGGAAAGAGGGATTTGATCGAGAGAGCTTGAAAATAAATTCTACCAGGTATTTTCTGAGACCTTGTTCTCTTGAAATTTCTCTTCCATTACCATTTTCCAGAGGAAAATAATCATTATGATGCCAGCATGTTTTATTTAACTGCTTAGCACTACGAAAAGAAGTATCTTTTAACTTCTCCAATACTTTGCAAAGTAGTGCATGGAAGATATCATAATAGTATTTACTGCATGGCTGTTAAGTTATAAGTGTCTGATGGACTTGCATTTTATCACACCTGTAATACTTGCAGGGAGATTGACGTAAAACTTGCTGAGACTGTGGACCCTATTCTCTCTCCCTCCAGCTACTAATTCTGTTGGCCCTAATATGAGATCTCCCCAAAAAAAGGCTCTTCCTTCTGAAGGTACAGCTCCTGTAATTACACCTGATACTTTAGTAGATGTCAATGTGACTATGGAGAGCCCCAGTCAAACAACTGGTGACTCAACTCCTTCTTCTGCTAATAATGCTGATGATGATTCTGACTATGCTCCACATCGTGCTGTTGCTGCTGATGCAACTGCTAATAGTCCAACCAGCCTTGATACTGGTGGTACCCCAGCAGATACTGTCAAAAAGAGAAGGCGCACTGCCTCCTGGAAAGTTGGTCCTACAGGTCCAGTAATTGTTACTGATGCTGTTAGCGATGGGGAAAGGAGATCAAAGAAGAAGAAGAAGAAACCTAGCGATTTTAGCGTTGTTCTTCCTGAAAATGATGACTTGGAACCAACAAGAGATTGTAATCCATGTTCTGTACATGATGACTCGGATCCAACAGGAGATTTTAGTCCAAGTACAGATGACCTTGACAGTCCTTATGCTATTTCTATCCGTGATCAGGAGTTTCCAGAAAAACTAGTTGCTTCATGGAGAGATGGCATTACTGGCGTAGGCCAGGATTTCAAAAGTGTTAAAGAGTTTCGGGATGCTCTGCAGAAATCTGCTATTGCTCATCGGTTTGTGTACAAATGGAAAAAGAATGATACTTTTCGTGCTAGTGGGACTTGTGTTGCCGACGGGTGTCCTTGGAAGATACATGCAGCTTGGGTTCCTGGTTCTCAATCATTTAGGATTAAGAAGTTTGATAATATACATACTTGTGGAGGGGAAGCCTGGAAATCTGCTCATCCGGGGAGGAATTGGTTGGTAAGCATTATAAAGGACATGCTACAAGAATCCCCGCGTCGTAAACCTAAGGAAATTGCAAATGGCATTTTGCAGGATTTTGGAGTTGAATTAAACTATACACAAGTATGGAGGGGACTGGAGCATGCTAGGGAGCAGCTTCTGGGTTCATACAAATATTCATATAATCTGTTGCCTGCCTTCTGTGAAAAAGTGGTTGAGACAAATCCTGGTAGCTTCGCTAAGCTTGTTACTGATGACGAAAAAAGATTCAAGTGCCTTTTTGTTTCATTTCATTGCTTAATACATGGTTTCCGCAATGGTTGTCGGCCCCTCATTTTTCTTGAGTCAACATCAGTAAAATCAAAGTACCAAGAAATTTTGTTATCAGCAACTGCAGTCGATGCAGATGATGGGTTTTTCCCCATTGCTTTTGCTATAGTAGATGTTGAAAGCAATGAAAACTGGCGCTGGTTTCTGGACCAAATAAAGTCTGCAATAGCGACTCCTGAGTCCATCACTTTTGTCTCAGATAGAGATAAGGGTTTGAAAAGTTGTGTTCTTGAGGTATTTGAGAATGCTTTCCATGGCTATTCCATGTTCCACCTTGTGGAAAGCTTCAAGAGGAATTTGAGAGGTCCATTTCATGGTGATGGAAGAGGGCTTCTACCAAAGATTCTCCTTTCTGCAGCTCATGCAGTCCGACTTGGTGGTTTCCAGAAATTCAGTGAGCAAATCAAGCAGGTGTCTTCACAAGCATATGATTGGGTTATCCAAATTGAGCCAGAGTGTTGGACAAGCTTGTTATTTAAGGGGGAACCGTATAACTATATCACCGAAAATGTTGCTGAATTATACAAAAAGTTAATGGAGGATGTGCAGGAGTCGACTATAATGCAGAAGATAGAAGCTTTAATATGCATGATAAGTGGTCTGATTAAAACTCGACAAGCTGAATCAAGTTTGTGGTCTTCAAAACTGACTCCGTCAATAGAGAAAAGGCTAAAAGAAGATGCAGTCAAAGCACGTAGTTTCAAAGTGTTGTTCTCATCTGATACACTGGCTGAGGTTCATGATGACTGCAATCATGTCGTGAACATTGAAAGCCAAGACTGTACTTGCCTGGAGTGGAAAGAAAATGGGCTGCCATGTCGCCATGCCATTGCAGTCTTAAGTTCCAAGGGTAAAAGTCTTTATGACTACTGCCCGAAACACTTCACTGTTGAGGCCTACCGATCAATATATTCGGAGTCTTTGCACCTTATACCTGTCATTGGCAAGCCCGTGCAGCAGGGAAAGGCTCGTTCAGGCACTGTGGAAGTGCTTCCTGTGCAGCAGGAAAAAGCTGATTCTGGCGTTGGGGAAGTGCATCCTGTGCCGCAGGAAAAAGCGGATTCTGAAACCGTGCAACCCATGCCAAAAGAACGAGCTGATTCAGATCCTGTGGAAATGCTTCCTGTGCCGGAGGAAAATGCTGATTCAGAAACCGTGCTACCTGTGCTGCAAGAACAAGCTGGTTCAGATCCCGTGGAAGTGCTTCCTATGCCGCAGGAAAAAGCTGATTCAGAAACCGTGCAAGTGTTTCCCATGCCGCCAGAACAAGCTGATTCAGAACCTGTGGAAGTGCTTCCTCCCAACCCGCCTCCACTAACAGCTGAACAGAAGAAGGAACAGGCGAGAATGGAAGCCTTGAGTAGGAGGACGGTGACTTGTAGAAGGTGCAAGGAACCGGGGCATAACAAAGCCTCCTGCAAAGCAACCTTGTAATTGCTGTGTTTTTTGTCACTCGTGTATAATCTTAGCTGTTGAGAGAGGCTGTGCGGTGATCTTTTCTTCTTTACGAGAAGGTAGTAGAAGTTGGCTGATTGCTGATAACTATTCTAGCAATGAAATACGCATGTATTTGGTATATTAACATGCCAATTGATCATCGGCTGCCACATCAAAATCACATAATGTTTGTAAGCTCGTGCGCAGATAACGTCGCTTCATCATGTCTTGCCTGGCGTGGAACTTTTGAATCATCTCCTAGAAGCGAGAGTAGAGGATAATTTACTTTTTCTGGAACTAAAAGACGTACATGAATCTTGCTGGAAACCACAAATTCAACTGGACGTAAGAATCCTGTGTAAATTTCAAAACTTCGAAGGTTACATTTACAAGTGCTATTCACACATTCATCTTGGCTGCAAAAGACAATGCATTCTATGCTTTTCTTTAAAGCAAAGCATGAAGCAATCAGTAATAAGAGAGCTACCCTTAGTTAGAACATAATCAAACCAAGTTTTCTTGCAACCTATTACATTCATGGCTCGGAGAAGAACCAAAAATTCCATCACACATGACACACTAGCAAATGCATGTGATTTTCTAGATTTCACAAGTCAAAAAGGGTACAAAATGTGGAAGAAATGTATAATTGGTTATTTGGATTGAATTTTTTTTAGTTAAGTTATATTGAAAATTATAAAAGTGAAATATTTGTGAGAAGAGAAATGAAGTCTAAAATGAAAAAAAATGAGAAAAACTAATTTTTTTTAGATTAAGTTCTAATCTAATATCACCCTTAGAGTTCTATATGAAACCACGAGAAACCGTTCCTTGATCGCTCTTCCCCAACCATTTACAACTTATCCATATTTATAGAATCTTATGTTATTTTTCTATCTTACTATCTTAAATTAATTTTATTTTACATGAAAAGTTACATAATTAATGGTAAAAATTTTTTCGCTAAAACTCTAAAAATAATTTATAATATTTAGATAGATAAAATTACAAATTATAGCATTAATACTCTATATGGATACCAAGTCCTTATATATAATTTCAAACAAAAAGATCTTTAATTATAAAATACTTATCCTTTATATTTTTTAAAAATTCTTGACGCGAGATATTTGAAAAAACATATATTAGGAGTTTGAGATGTTTGAATTTTCTGAGGATATATTAGTCCTGTTTTGAGATAAAAATTAATATTTTTAATTATCGCTACCGTTGGCGATTTTTGTTATTTTTATTGTATTTTGGTAAAAACTCCGTGACTACGCAAAATCTAATAAGTTATTGAAGTTATTAGAAACAGACGCAGCATAGATCGATCACCAACCAAACGTACCAACCCCCTCCTATACCAATCGCCGCTGGAGCACCTGAACGCTGCCGGAGACCTCAATTCTCCAGCAGCCAACCAACGAAATGCTATCTCCAACTTTCACGGAGCAACCGGCTTCTGTCGGTGTCATTACTTGCAAAGGTTGTCCAACTCCCGTCTCAGTTTTGACTTGAATTTTTTTTTTTCTCATGGTGATGGTGATGGTGAATATTGGATTTGCATATCCGCTTTGAATCTCTGGTAGTGTGAGAGACGATTAACTGTGAATAATGAACTTCCAATGTACATATTTGTATGACTGAAAAATGCAGCTGCTGTGGCTTGGGGAGCTGGAGAACCACTGTTGATGGAGGAGGTTGAAGTCAGCCCTCCCCAGCCAATGGAGATACGCATTAGGGTGGTCTGCACATCACTTTGCCGCAGTGATGTCACCGCTTGGCAGTCTCAGGTTCTTTTGATCGCCTTTTCTGTTCCCCTGTTAATCTATATCTGTAGTATTGGTCAATTCTGTTTCCTGGAGAATAGTTTAGTTTTGTCCATTTAGGGAAATCAATAAAGCCTGAACTACTTTACTCAAATGTAAAGTGGTAGAATAACTAAATCATTTACGATGATGATGGTTGAATTATCATGAAAATAATGATTTTCTAGATAGTAACCAAAGCCAATCATCCCGTTAGGGACAGATATGGTAGATATTCTTCTATCGGTATTTATAGGAAATCTAATTTGCTTTAAGACGAATCTAAAACATGAATGAGACTACCTCTGCATAAATCTGTAAAGGAATGCATGATTTTAAATGGAACATTTAAAAGAAAAAGGAATAGGCTTCAAAACTGCATTTTGGAATGGAAGAAACAAGGGAGAGGGAATTTGTTGATGGATATTTTGAGTGAAGACATATCCTTCTCATGATGGCGGTTTTATGTCTTACAATGAAGTAAATTGGTTTTGCAGGCACTTAATTCCATTTTTCCTCGGATCTTTGGACATGAAGCATCAGGGTCAGCATACCTTTCTTTCATCTTTGTTAGGTTAAAAGAACCATTCGAATGGATGATTATTGATGTTCTATCTCATGTTTTGTTAATATCTCAGCTGCACTAGAATCGGCCTCAATGGTCAGTTCAGAAGTTAATGTTTTCCTTTTTCCCATTGATGCTTTTGAGCTAGAAATAGTGTGGATTGTAATAATATGACAATGAAAAGTTTATACTTGAGGATTCTTCAATCAGGAGACAGCATACAGTTGTCTTTGTCTTTATACTGTTGCACTGAGAAACTTTCCCAGACATTTCCTATTGGGAGATCCTGTTGTCTAGTTCCATTTTTTGTAACTACTCAATCTTTCTTCCAACAGGTAATGAGAGCAAGCTTTTGATTGGTTAGGAAAGATGATTAGGAAACTAATTCATTTAAGTTTCAGAGTATTTTATTATCAAAGTGGAGCATTTATATTTTTCTTGGCCAGCCATCAAAGAGAAGTAATATTTGGTAGAAGACAAATCCTAGCTGGTGATTGTTAGCAGCTAAGGTCTGTTCTTTATAAGTCATGAGGATGATCATCCTGCCTTCTAGGTCAACTGTTCTGGACTCCAATCAATAGTAAATCTACCGTTTTTACATAATCCTTGATTAATTCATCAAAAAAAAAATCCTTAATTAAACAAATAACTGAGTCAGAGATTGATGGGAAATTGCCATAAAAACCTGTCAGCATTTATCTTTTACGTTTTATTTTTTTTATTTTACGTAAAAAAAGATCATAATAGTCATGGAACAACTACATGCATCTCATTATGCAGGTTCAGCCTTAATTGACACCAAAAAGAAACCATTTTTATAGTAGAACTTTGATGTTGCACATTCTGAGTTCTGATTGAATACAACATGGTGTGCTGATTTCACTTGTCATATGCACCAGGCTTGCAGAATAATTATGTTCTCTTCTCTTCTCTCTCTCTCACTCACTCACACACACACACACACACACATTTAAGCTAGTTATCTGAGCTCTTTACTGCATTCTGCTATATCTGCTACCATTGTCTCTGCTAATCTGAGAGGCTGAGAGCAACTCTGTCCTCATCAGTTATATTAATATTTTATTCTTACTTTTGCTACACTTGTCCCATAATATAGTGCTCTTTGTTGCCCTGACATGGTTTAGCCTGTACCATAACTGAGTCATACTGTTTCCTTTAACTCTCATTGTTTTACATGTAGTGTTGTTTCATCGTAACTCCTTGTTTCCAGTGTGCTTTAACTGTATAATTATTCTTTTCTATCATGTCTCACTCTTCATGCAGCACTGTATATTAATTCATTTCTAAATATTTCTTAATTTCAAGAAGTTATGCTATATCTATCTACTCGCCTATATTTCCTCTTATACTTTTTACCTTTGGCTTCTTAAATGTTCCTGTTCTTTGTCTAGCATAATAATGCTATTTCCTAGAAATAAAAATGGTTATAGGAGCTTATTGGCGCTTCAATCTTTCATATTTTTCTCTTAGTGGACAACCTTGCCCTCTTTACTGTATCTTATCAATTACAACTTTTGTTCTTTTATAACTTTTAACAAAGTGTTGCATTACCCATTTCTACAACAACAAGAACATGTTGATGATTCTTGTCTTGTTTTCCTTTTCCTTCTATAAGTTTTTTTCACAATTTCCTGAAAAAGCTCAATATTTTATACCAAAAAAATTACTTAATGAAATATTTGCACAGAGGAATGAAATTTTATGCAAAAGGATATGTAGTTCTTTAGAAGTTCATTTTGAATTAGTTTTTCCAAACAAGACGAAAGTGAATTCTCTAAAACTATTGACCTTTTAGTAATTTAATCATAGTCTTCTTTGATCATAATGTATATCATGAATAACAATAGCATATACATTAGTTTCAAATATTTACTTTTTTTAATAGAATTGTACATTCTTTTTAATCTTTAACACAAAGGAACAGAAAGATTTCTAAATATATCACTTTGATTTAAAAGATTTATAACATAGTTCATCTAATTAAAATAAAAAAAATTAAAAAGAGGGCAACTTTGTCCTCTGGATGAAATTAATGGCAATGTGGAGCGTCAATGGTGCCTTTCTTTGATTGTTAAGAAAAGGTAAATGTCACCTAAAGAGAGTCGTCTATGTGGATGTGTTAATCAATTTTACCTGAAAATGATTAAAAGCCAATTTTCTAAAATGTGGTTTTCTAGAATCTTCACAGATATTATGCTACCATGTTCCAAGGTGCATCTAGGTGCTGTTTTATCAATCTAAGAATGGATTAAACTAGATTAAGATGGAATAAGCCTGTCCAACAATTGATTTGTATTACATATCTGCCTTGATTTGAAGCATTGTTGAGAGTGTCGGGCAAGGAGTAACTGAATTTAAAGAGGGAGACCATGTCCTAACCTTATTTACTGGAGAATGCATGAGATGCAAACACTGCACCTCAGGTAAAAGCAACATGTGCCAGGTGCTGGGCTTGGAACGCAAAGGTGTAATGCACAGCGATCAGAAAACACGATTCTCATTAAAGGGGAAGCCTATATACCACTATTGTGCTGTTTCAAGTTTCAGTGAATACACAGTGGTGCACTCTGGATGTGCTGTTAAAATCAGCTCAATTGCTCCTCTTCAAAGAATATGTCTCCTCAGTTGTGGAGTGTCAGCTGGTAATTTCACTTTTTAAGGAAATTGTCAGACTTTCCTATGGTCCTTATGTGGTTGGTGAAAGAATTTTTATGTTTGAGGTTGTTTCTTATCACAGAGATTTCGTTTATCAATTTTGAGTCCGTCCTTCTATAAGTTCTGGTGTTGTCTGCGTTGTCTGATGGTAAATGATGTGCAAGAACATTTAACCTCACTCTGACTGAAAGTAAAGAAGTAGGGCTTGAGTTTTATTCATAGGCATCCGTCTTAAACGATTGCAGGTGAAATTTGTTCTTCTTATATCCTTTAAATAGAAAACACCACCTGTTTGTTCAAATAAAGTTGGATTGCTGGTATATGGATGTGGAAATGAGAAACTTTGCAATTTATATTGATTGTTCCAAGAACCAAATCTTTTTCTGAAGAATAGTCTTGGTAGGTAATGATTGTTTCTTTCATGGAATGAGAAACCCAGTTACTCATTTGTATAAGGGTTTGAATCTATTTGTTCCATCAGTTTCGTTTTAATTGCGCTAATTATGTTCGTGCGATGGACAAGATTAATGTATCAATCCTGATTATGGCTTGGAATTGTGAGTCAATTACTAGGCCTAGGTGCAGCTTGGAAGGTTGCTGATGTATCTGAAGGGTCAACAGTGGTTATTTTTGGTCTTGGAACGGTTGGTCTTGCAGTAAGTACCACATCATTCCTGATCTATTCAATCTCTATAATTTTCATCTTTAACGGGAAGCTTATCTTCCAAAAATCTTGTAAATAGGTTGCACAAGGTGCTAGACTAAGGGGAGCATCTCGAATCATTGGAGTTGACAAGAATCCAGGAAAGAGAGATAAAGGTGTTTGATTTTTAACCTTTTATTGCCTTGGGTTGAATGATTAATATGGCTTCTGTTATCTATGTTTTTATGCTCTACCACCAATTATGCAGCATCTGCTTTTGGAGTAACCGACTTTCTAAACCCAAATGAGTTTGAGGAACCAATTCAGCAGGTACTGTTTCTTTCTACTAAGCAATAAGAAGCATGAGTGGTCTTCCAGGTTTGCTCTAATCCATCATTTTCTCAACTAACTCAGTAATGCTAATGTAATACATAAGGATAAAAAGGCTTTCTCAGGGGAAAACGAAAATTCACAAAATGAAGGTAAAATGATATCTTTTCTACCTTTCTGCTGCTTGGCAGTATGAAACTCAGACAATCAAATAATTTGAAGATTAGGCAATTTATATTTTTCTTGTTTTTAAGGTTGTCTTTCCATAGCTTTGTTTTTGGGGTTGTCTTTCCATATCCTTAATCTCCCTGATTTGTTGTAAATTTTCCAGGTAATAAAGCACATTACTGATGGAGGGGCAGACTACTCATTTGAATGTGTTGGAGATACAGAAATGATAACCACTGCAATGCAGTCTAGTTGCGATGTAACTTCTATACATTTCTAGTTTTTCTTCTGTGACATATCCTTTCCTCATTTTCCTTTTAATTTTTGTCTTCATTGGGTTGCTTTCCCATCTTATCTTTTAGGGATGGGGCAGGACTGTTACTCTTGGTGTGCCAAAAGCAAAACCAGAAATAACAGCTCACTATGCATTATTTCTTAGTGGTAGAACATTGACAGGATCTCTTTTTGGGGGATGGAAGCCTAAATCGGATATTCCTTCCTTAGTTGAAATGTACATAAAGAAGGTAAGCAGTACTACTTTTTACATAGTAATTTAGGTGGATACACCCTGATTGTAGGATTGAAATAGAACTACATAGCTGCTTTTGCTCTTCTGTCTGCTGCTGCTTGCAAAAAGTGTAGTAAACATGGCTATTCAGTGTTTGTTTATGTGCATGGATGGTTGTTTGCTTAGTGTATTTTGTTCAGATCATAATTTTCTCTTTTGGAGCAACCTGACGTCTCACTTCTCTTCTTCTTGGAGTGAAACTTGCCTTCATGCATTGTCAACTTAAAGATTTTCTTATCCAAGCATACTTAGATTTGTAACAAATGATTAGTAAGATAAGGCTGTTCACTCTTTAAGTTAGATGCAAAAGGATTATTCCACAAGTATCCGTATAATGATAATTTTTTAATAGAAATTACAATGAACTGACAACACTTATACAGAATGAATCCTGAAGGTAAATCTAGCCTAAAATTGAATGCTGTGGATTGATGATAGTTCTAGTTGCGTGCTTTTAATGTTGTCACATCATAGCTCAAAGTGATTGTGGGAGGATAGAATCTGATACTCTTTTTTTCTTTTTTTCTTTTTTTTTTGGTATCTAGAGTGTGCTATTTTTTTCATTACTTGAGTGTTGCTTCATTCATTTTAGACGTCCTTGACAAATCATAAAGGATTACTGGGTTATGTTGGTGAATTTGTTGAAAAAGTATCACCTAGTCAGATGGACTTGTTGAATTTTATGATCACGCTATATTCAAGTAGAAGGTCAAAATTTGTTTTCCCTTTTAGGTTCCTTCTGGTTCTTGCAGATTCTTTTTGAGTAATATCCATTTCTTGGCATGAAAGAATTTATCATTAGGAGGGCTTCCTAATACTATGGGCTGGGGACATAATGAAACCAGAAAACTATTTACAAAAGAAATTTGCTCCGAGAGACTGTTTGTTTGTCAAGGTTCTTTCCTCATGTACTAGAGCTACCTGCCATTTATTTATTCCATCCATGAATAGTTCATTCAGATAGACTAGAAAGTATTAAATAGTACGACTTTTTTGGGTTCATGAATCGGTGAAATGTGGCTTTGGAGGAAGTATTAGCCATGAATTTTTATTGAAATGTGAAAATTGTGGCTGTTGAAGGTGATACTTTTGGTTCTGAAAGGAACTGTGCTCTCAGAAGGATTGCTTCACATCCTTGCGGTTGCTTTGAAGACTTGCAAGAGATCTAAAAGGGGCAAGGGGGAGAGCGGCGGGGGAATGCTGGTTAATTAAGAAATAAATATTGTAATACGTCACACTGGATACAGTTATCCCATGATCATTCTATCTACAAATAATTTCATTTGCAACAGAACTCTCTGCTAACGCCTCAACAACTCCCCACTATAGAATTTTGAACCATACTTATTACATGTATAACTTGCAGTTATCTGTTCAAACTTAGCATCATAACCCAGGTTTTGTCACTCTTGCAAGGATCTATCATAAAAATTCTTTTTCTCCATTCAGCCTGTTTGTAATTGCAGTCCAAGCTACATGCGACTTTATCAATCGCTTCATTCAATGCTAATTTTGTTTTCCACCATCTTCTATTCTTTCAATGAAAGATGAAGACTAAATCCTCTTGATCTTAATGTGCATGAAATCCAAGTTGACGACTTCGTTAAGCACGACCTTCCATTTGATGATATTAACAGAGCTTTTGATTTGATGAAAGAAGGGAAATGTTTGCGTTGTGTAATCCACATGCCAAAGTAGTGATATGCTGTTGCTAGCTCGAAAGAGTTTTAAGACCGCAGAATTTCCTTCAGACCAAAACCACTCCTGCATGATAATGGAAAGTGGTCTGATGGATGAAAAGATTATCAATAAGACATTCATAAAGCATGTAACTGAACTTACAGATGGGTGTGGTAACACTTCTACTTTAGATGAGTATAGAAACGACGGTAATTGGAACATGTCCAAACTGGCCGACATATAAAGTCTGTCTTTGTCAATTTCATCCTAAGATTGAGACCAAACCACAGCCAGATGCTCAACTGCAGAGAGTAAAAACATTCAGTCATCTGTTGGTGTGCATGTACGCGTGTGTTTTTTTATCCCATCTCTTTTATTTATTTTTACTGTAATATGGGCAAAAACAACAAAGTAAATCAATAAAAATCGGTTGAGATATAAAATAGTAGCTTTCAAAATCATTTTCGGCTTCTATATTTGTATTAGGGGTGTTCCTGGTACGGGGTGGTGCAGTTTTGTCAAGTTTTCAAATTGCACTGTAAATTACGGTTTGGAAAAGTAAAAAATTGCCCCAAACCATAAAAACTTTCAAACCTTACGTAAAAATCAGGTTCTTTATTAGCTAAAGAAAAAATAAATACAAATTAACAAATCCAATCTCAGATAGATTTAGAGAGTATCAAGGGGAAGCAAAAACTCATAAAATCTATGAAAAATTTCTTTCTTCAGTACATTGTAAAAATTTTAAAATTTTTACAATGTACTGAAGAAAGAAATACTCTCTTTAAAGTGAAAATGATGATTTTTTTTAAAATCAAAATACATAAATAGTAATTAAAAAATTTAATTGTGTTCAATATATCTTAGTTCACCATCAACCATTTTAAAGTTCCAATCTATCTAGTCTTTTATATCTTCTTTACAGATGAAGTTACTGACTTGAAAAGGAAAATACTTGATTTTAATCTCAAACAAAATAAATTTAAAATTAACAATACTTGATTTAGAGAGTATTGTTGAAATAGAAACTTCAATTGATTACTTTCCAATTAATAAATTTAGTTTTGTTGCAAATAAATTATTCAATTTGTTTTTCTTTATATATATATAATATATGCAGTGTAATTTGGTACAAATTGAAAATTTTTTGAACTGCACCAAATTTACGGTTTGAGAATAATCCAAATTGCAATTGCACCAATTGAAAATAAAATTGTAAAATTAGTACGGATTGGTGAGGTTTGAAATTCTTGAACACCCCTAATTTATGTACGATTTTGTGAATTATTGAAACGTTGAACATTATTTTTTATTTTATTTATACTTCTTTCGTAGAAAACTAAACTTGATTATGGAGTACTCAGATAACTCTTTTGAAAAAATTCTTTATGATTATTATTTACGATTTATTAGCTACTGCAACAAAACTATTAAAATAGCAATATACTTTAATTAATTAAAAAAAAGAAGTAGATCCTGATCCAAATGGGATTGATCTATCCATCACAACCCCTTGTCTCAACTCTTGCCGAATTGATTTTGACAGTAAAAACAATGTATCAATAATTTTTTATAATTACAAAAAAATGTGGCTTGTTCATTCAAAGGTTCAAATGGAACATCTTCAACACTTGGGTCATTGTTTTACTTACAATAACTAACAAAAGCAATTGAGAAACAAAATATAGAAATGTGTCTGAATAAAGTTAATTTCTACGCATTTTGAAGGAATTTATATATATTAGCAATCATCTTAAGAAGGCTATTGAAGAAAAAAAAGTAATCAAGTATTTAGAAGGTTAAATTAGTGCCTTTTTGAGTAAAGCTATCCATAATCCCATTCATGACCTTGCTTCGGCTGGTAACACAAGCAAGCATTCTGTATATTTGGTGATAGGCAAATCCACATGAAATATAGTTGAGGGGTCAATCAAAAATTTCAGAACTTGTGGGGTCCGTTTTGAGCATACCTCCAATTTCGAACCTCCCTCATCTTAGTGGAAACAAATTCTGTTGCAATTCACATTCCAAATTTTCAGCAACCCAGTTTTTACAGATTTCTTAAAGCGAAGTTGATGGCAAACGTGATAACCGTTGTTCTTTTTTGGAGCAATGATGGTTCTTAAACTTTTGTTGATCTTTCCTTTTGTATTGTTGGGTTAGTACTCTTCTGTACTTCCACAGATTGCCACTTTGGGATTTTCTAATGTATCTGCTGTATCTATTGTCAATTGATTTCTTGGTGAAGTTCAACCTGCTTATTCTACAGGGTATGCGGAATCCACAATTCTTTTTCTATAATTTTAGTGTTTGCTGAGTGGAAAGCGGGTTATTTTATCTTGATTTTCCTAGTTACTGTTTGGTTAGTACCTGCTTTCCCAGTGTTTTTGTAGACTACTAACTGGTTTAGCTTCATAATTGAGAACTCCATTTATTTGGATTTCATGTTTGCATATGGTATTTATTTTTTTTCACTTCATTCAGATTAGGAAGCACATATACAAGGAGCTGAAGCATGATAATTCATTCAGGTTAATATGTACTGCCTGTATTTTGTTGTCAAAAAAATTTCAGGAACATGTAAAGTTGGGTGCTTGCATTAATAGAGACAACAGACTGTCTAGGTGTCTTATTTGAGGTATTATACAAAGTTCGGGAAAATAGGGAGAACGCGTACTATGTGTTTGTAATATCTTTTGAGAGAATATTTTCAGGTCTCTTTGTCACAAGATCCTCCTGATAAGTAAATACTATGTTCATCACTGCCGTGAATATGAGCTTGGAAGTTACTTATCCCAGTCAAGAGTCTTGATGAAATATGAGGAAGAAAATGAAACTAAATTACGCATATTGGAGCTGGGTAAAGTCAAAGAAATGAAAGAAAATTGGAAGTTTTTTATGTTGGAAAATATTGGCTCATTACTATTGCATTCTTACGGCCAAGGTATTCAAGATAACCAATCTTCTGAACGTATAGAAGCAACGAAAGAAAGCGGTCGACTTGGAAATGTGTAGGACATTATCTTCGGGTCCTCAGGGTCTTGTTAAATATAGTTTCCATTTCTGTGTTTTGTCCGTACTGTTACATTAGCATATTTTAATAGCATTTGCTATAGTTTACCAATTTAAGTACATATAATAAGTCATTTTAACTGTTTACAGCTATAACAGTCCTTTTTTATTCTACTAATTTTCCAAGAAGGTTTTTCAAAGTTTTTATATTCTGTCATTTTGTGGCAGCCACTTGGATCGCTGAAAGCAATGTGGCGTCAGGTTCAGAATCTGGTATGCAGGGCCTCATTGAAGGTCACGATTCACTCTTGCCCATCAATTACTAGAAATAGAAAAATCATCACCGGGTCCGGAGCTTCAAGCCCAAGCCTATCAGTATGGAGGAGGAAGAAGGAGATTGGAAAAGAGGGCTTAATTGTTGCTAAAGAGCTGAAGCGCCTGCAGAGCAATTCTATACGACTTGAGCGGTTCATGAAGTCTCATGTATCCCGCCTTCTTAAGTCCGATCTTGTTGCTGTTCTGGCAGAATTTCAAAGACAAGACCTTGTCTTTCTGTCCATGAAGGTTGGCCTTGAGTTCCTTTCTTTTATAATCAATTGTGATCTTCTATAAGTGATTTTTTGGTGTGGTCCTTTTAGGATTGTATTATCACTTTCTCTGATGTATTTGTTTCTTTGTGTGGAGAGTATGTTGAAAAAGCAAAAACTTCTTGAAATATTTATTCAGTAACCATAATGCATGCAAAGTTTATTATAGTAGTTTGATACTCTGTCCAATAAGTGTGATCACTGAGAGAGAGAGAATGAGAGAAGAGCATCCAGAAGGATTATTTCCCCTGAATATGTATCTCATAGGGAGCCTGCAGTTGCTTTATCTTTTTGTCTAATAAAAAATCTGATCTCTGATAAAGCAATATGGAATATCGGGGATTGAGGGACATGCAGGCTTAAATTTAAAACTTCAAAAAATAATTTTTTTTTCATTGCATGAGATGAGATATGATAGCTTCTTTATGGTCTAACATTCTTGCCAATACATTATCTTCATTTTGCTCCGGATTGTAATCTCTAATGAAAAATATAGCTCCATGAGCAAAAGCTCCTGTCATGATAAATCCTGCAATATATTGGTGATGAGTATATAATGCAGCTTGGGTAGTAAAGTCTTGTGCTATGAATGCATAATGGAAATTTGGTACCTATTTTCTCAGCCACTGTAAAAATTTGATATATCTTGTGAAGTTAACTGCTAAATAGATTCCTTGATACAGTAAAAACCTTTGCTGGATGCTACACTTTGAGTTGGTGTATTAATGAATATTAAAGTTGACTAATGAGACCAGTGGAAAATTGTTGACTGCAAAGAAGGTACTGAATTTGTCAAAATTCTTCTTCACTTATGTTTGAACGGTACTCTAGTTCGAGACAGAATTGGCAACATATCCAAGGGTCAATATGTTGCATTAACTTTTGGATACTGTAGTTTTTCCACATGCTGTTTGTCTTCATTTATTCTTAAATGGCTACAGGAAAAGAGGATGATGCCTAGGCTTATTGGTTATGCTAGAATAAATTGGGAATTGCATTTACAATTGTTTAAGCAATGCTTGCGTCCAAGAAAATGTTGAATCATGGTTGCACAAGATTCCTAGTATGATTCTTTATCATTACGAAGCTAGTCCAAAATAGCGTATACTTTGTCAAAGTTTAACTTTGCCTCCTGTATTTCAACTTCTCCTGCCATTCACCATTTTATGTTGACTATTTAGGTTTATGTTGTCCTTGAAGAACTATATTACGCATTAAAAGAATCAGTGCCACTATGAGTAGGATTAGTGGAAATGCATGACTAGATTTTATCCTTTTATTAATCATTTTAGCTGGGCATTCATTTTCTTTAAATTTGGAGTTTTAGGTTTACCCAAACATTTTCCTTTTTAGTTTTTCCTTATTTATGTTTTAATTGCCCAAATAGTTAATGGCTTTTGATAATTGCTTAAACTTTTTCTTTTTTTCCCCTTAAAAAAGAAAAAACAGAAATCTTTTCTGATGCTTTTGTTCTCTAGATTGCATCTTCTTTCTTTCTATTTCATCATTTCTTTCGCGTATTCTCCTTCCAGTTTCTTCTCTAATTGCCATACCAAAACTTTGACTCATTTCTTTTGCAAGAGCCAGTTGGTGCTTCAGTTTTTTCTAACAGTCTTCTGGGAAAATTTGAAATTTAAATCTTTTACCTGTAAAAATAAGAAATTGAAGTACAATTTTTAATTACTAAAAAAGAAGAAATGGCCTGGGAGTGCAAATAGTATTAGTGAATTATAAACTTGCTGAAGCTACTTTGGACTACAACACTGAAAAATTCACTCTGGTTTATGTACTTTGTCATTTAATTGATTAAGATGTATGCACTTAAAAGCAATGGATTCACAAACTCTTGTATGCTTGTAAATTTCCCAATGCTACTTGCCCCATATATACAAACTCTTTTATGCATAACTAGTTCATCTGAGGAACTATTGCCTTGGTGCCTAACAAAATCTAAATTTAGGAACATTACTTCCCTGTGGCACAAGAGTTAATTTCAAGATGGATTATATGATTGGTCCAAAATTGCTTAGAATATGTTGAAAGGAGGATGAAGGTTTCGTGAAAGGTTTATGCAAGGATAAAAGATTCAATAATGAAAGAAAATCAAAAGAACAGAGAAAGCAGTCAACATTGCTTAACACTATAAGGTGATTGTAACGCTTACAAGTTGAAAATTCTTCCTTCATGCTCAGATATAAGCATGACCTATGTAAATGAATTTAATGTGATTTATGTCCAGAAGCAGCTAGCCAAATATGCACTATAACCGTTAACATGATATAGACATGTAAATGTTCCAAATTGCTTGCTAAGAAAAGTGATTATGTAAATTGCCTTAGGCATTTGACTTCAAGCAGAGGAAAGCAAGAATTGTGTAACTTCTTTTGTAGGGTAGAATACACTAAGATTGAAGTTAAATTGTTTGTGACATGTGCAGGGGCAACAATTGAAATTGTTGAACTTCATGATATCTCTTGAAATATAATCTAAGCGGAGCATATATACAGAGCTTCTGATATAATACGTGGTCTAGGAGATAGCTTGTTTGTTGTTATCTTTTACCCAAAGAAGAAGAAATAGAAAAGTTTATCACGCCAAGCTCCTCTCCTAACTTTTCAAGTTGCAAAATTCTACTTTTGGGTTCGTATGGTTATTCTTTATGGACCTGTTACTGAGCCATATGTGTATCGTTCGCCTAATTCTGCCCATTGTATGCTCTTTTCCAGTTGTATGTCGTGGTGCGCCAAGAAATATGGTATCGGCCAGATATGTTCTTCTACAGGGATATGCTAATGATGCTTGCCAGAAACAAAAGGGTAGATGAAGTGAAAAGGGTGTGGGAGGACTTGAAGAATGAAGAAGTTCTTTTTGATCAGCACACCTTTGGTGACCTAGTGAGGGCTTTCTTAGACTGCGGATTACCAGTGGAGGCAATGGACATCTATGAGGAAATGAGGCATTCTCCGGAACCCCCAATATCCTTGCCTTATCGAGTCATCTTGAAAGGACTACTCCCATATCCAGAATTGAGAGACAAAGTGAAGGATGACTTCTTGGAACTTTTCCCAGATATGCTTGTTTATGATCCGCCTGAAGACTTGTATGATGATCAACAATGGAGGATGCAGGCTGCTAAAGAATGATGAGTAGAATAGCAGCTGAATGTAATTACAGCAGGTCAAAATCTTGTGTAAATAAGTCGACCGCGGAATGAGTCAATGAGACCCAATAACAAGGCGGTGTTGGAAAAGCATCTTGCATTTTGGATGTTCTCTGGGCAGAATACGAAGCTCACATACAACCTTAGGCATTTTGATATGCTTGCATTGCTTGTTAATATAACGATTTCATATTCCTTTCTGGCCCTTGCTTGAATACTTGAAGAATAAACGCCTAATGCTCCTCTTGTTATACTATATTTTACTCTGAAGCAGTCTTCTGAGAGTTTTAGACTTGATAGGGTCTGTATTACCCTTCTCGTATTTTAACATACGACAAGGCAATAAAATAGAGAAAATTTAGTGATTTTTTTTCATTCTAATGAAAAATTAATGATTTTCTTTCATTTTAACTTCTCTTTAACTACTATCCATTTCAATTCCAAGTATTTTAATTAATGAATAATAATTAAAGTCAAAAGGCATCTAAACTAAATAGCCTTGAAGGAAAAGTTAAAACATTTCCCTCTAAAGTTGTCTTTCATCTTAATTTTTTTTTGGCTCCAATCTCTCTCCCCTAGATTAACACATATCTAGTTGTTTTTCTAATTAAATTTTAAAAAATAACAAGTAAAGTTAACTAATGCATTTTTCATTCACAATGATAGTTAATTATTATATCTCTATATCTAATATGTATTAATCCATCAATTTTAACACAGATAATCGACTACGATCACAAGAATAATAGACTATTTCATTTTTTATTCAACTTACCATAATCAATTCGTTAAGTATAGAATTTGTGTTACAACCGTTTTATAAAACAGGAGCGGACTATATTGTTTAGGTGATTGAGAGGTCAGATTTGGGAGCGTAGAGCGACCTTTCTGATTTATAGTCCAAAATAGGCACAAGAGAAAACATATACAAGTTAGAGTGCAGAATCCAGCACGAGTGGGGAGAAGTTGAGGCGAGTTAGGGGCTGCTAGCGTTTTTGAGGTCACTTGAAAGTCAATGATTACCATTCTGCAGAGAAAAGAATGAATGTTTCAATTTTTAAACCTTGAATGGTAATAAGAAAAGGGGTAAGCATTTAGACCCCCCCCCCCCCCCACCTTCCCCCCGAGCCCCCAAATCAATTCGGAGATGTTTTTTAGATGCAAGTCTTATGATATGAATGAAAATTTTCCTTAATCAACTAGCTTTTCCCCTGTGCATTTGCACAGGTTGGGCAGCTTTATTTAGTTTTTTAAAAATTGTTTTAATTTTTAATTGCATATTTTAATTAAGAGATAATATAATATTAAAAAGAAAGTTACAAACATCAAACTATGCCCTGAAATATAAATGTATATATTTTAAATGTAATTTTTCTTTTCTTGGATATAAAAAACTTACAAAATGTTTAACATTTTATGGAATCTTGAACAATAAAGTGGGTTTATTGTTTCTCTTCTTAAAAGCTTCTTTCACATATTGAGTTTATTGTTACTCTTCTTGTAATCACATTGTCTTCCTGCAAAGCTTTTAGTAGATTTATGACATTTTTCAAAAAAAAAATGTAAATTTATGAAATTGCATAACAATAATAATAAATAGTAGTAAGAACAACTATTCCCTAAACTAAATTTTTGTTAGTTGTTTACTTCTATGTAAAAAAGGAAAAAGAAAACGAAAAGCATAAACAGGTAAAAGGAAGAAATGGATGTCAGCTAGTGTCAACAAACTCTTCGTAATTTTTTTTTCCCATTTTTTACTTTTTAGTCCATTGATCTTGTATTCAAAAAAGTTAAAATTAATTTACAATGTAAGAATTAATAGAAAAAAGAAACCCAAAAGCAAAGTAGAGACCCTCATAAATTCATTTTCAACTTTATAAGAAATTGTTCAAACTTAGCTTCTCATAGGAAAATCAGCTATAGTGATATACAACGTGAGGTAATGTTGTGAAACTCTTTGATATTGCAAGCACTAATTAATCTCCTATTATAATATTATTGATTCCGCATATTGCAGATATATAACTCATTAACTTTAACATAATACTTTTTAAGAAATCAATACATATAATGCCAAAAGCACAACAATAAGATTATGGAATTTGAAAAGGCTAAAGCAAGACTAACTTAACATTTCCATTCTTTCCATCAAATTTAAATAAAATTTAGACAATACAACCAAAAAGTTCAGCCCATTAAAAAAATTCATAAACAATTTCCAAAGAAGAATAACAAACACAACGATCGTTTGAAAGCAAAAAAAAAAAAAAAAAACAAAAACAAAAACAAAAAAAAGAAGAAGAAGAAAATAACATACCAAAAGGGGAATAGAGCACCACTCCATATTTGATTTTTATTTGTTTCTTCCCAAAGTTGCTGAAAAAGCTTGAACAACAAAGCTAAACAGACTCTTGATATCATCAAATTAGACGGGTGAGGACGGGATGGGAAGAAGAAATAAGAAGAAACTGTCCACATGGCGGTGACTCAACTCCACGTGGAGGGTCTATCAGCTTTTGTTTTCATATATATATATATATATTATTAATTAAGTCAAAAATAAAGCTTACCCTTTATTCAAACCTTAACATTTTGTCCTTTTTATAAAAATCTAAGAAGAAAAAGTAAGCTTTGTGATATAATTAGTAATTCAGTGAAAAGATAAAAAATTAACTTTTAACTTTTAAGAGACAAAATCCATCATTTTAAGTTTTAATCTGACATTTATAAAACCGTAAGTTTCATAAACAAAGGATAATAGGCTCACAATATTTAGTGATTTAGAGGAAAAACTTAAAATTTTATTGTTAAAAATTATCAATGTTAATACACTTATGACCCATGCTGGTAAATGATAATCTTTATTAATTAATTAGTGGGTTAAGTCAGTATAAGTATCTCAAACTTTTGGGATCCTGACAATTGATTACTCAATCCTATTACTATGACAATTAAGCACCCAATTTGGATAGAATTCGTTAATTCAAATGAAAAACTTTGAAGATCCTGATAATTAAGTACCTCATCCCAGTACTATGACAATTAAGTACTCAATTTGGATAGAATCTGAAAGAATTTTTCTTGGATGTTCAAACTATAAGGTAGCAAAATTTGGATGTTCAACTACCTTGCTCACAAAATTTGCCAAAAAATGTAATGTGGATTATTCCAGTGTGTTGATGATCCAATATGTAAGAAATGAAAATATATAGGAAAGATTCTACTAAGGAAGGACGGAAAGTTAAAACAAAGTATATGCAAGTAAGACATGAAGAGTATGTGATTTCAAACTCGAGATTGCAAGAGATAAATAAAAAAATTTTTCTCGATATCAAGAATTTCTCTATATGTAGAAAGTTGAAGAGTGTTTGGAAAGAGTGAGAATATTTTTTTCTTCCTTTTCATAATTTCTCATCGTTGACTTTCCTCTATTACTAATATGCAAAACATGATTTTTAATTTTTCTAAAAGGTATTGAACATATTTGTAGCAAATCATGAGTTTTCTGTCTAAATTAGCGAATTCTATCCAAATTTGATACTTAATTTGTCATAGTATTGGGATTGAGTACTTAATTGTCAAGACCCCTGAAGTTTTCTATTTGAATTAATGGATTTCATTCAAATTGAGCACTTAATTATCATTGTGATGGGATTGAGTACTCAATTGTTAGGGCTCCAAAGTTTGGAGTATTTATACTGACTTGATTGGTGCGATAATTTACTGAAATAGAAAACATATCATTTAATACATAGAATTTACCAATTTCAAGGCAAACTTTACCATTTTAAGTTTGAATCTTATTATTTGGTAAAACGGGAAGTTTTTATAAGGAAGTATTCAGGTTCATATAATAGAACTAGTAATTTTTAGTGGGAAAAATTATAATATTTTTCAGGAAAAAACAATTAATTCATACATGCTATAGCAGCAATGGGGAAAAATTATAAATCTTATTAGTAAAACTTAATAATTTAATATGAATTAACTGATAAAAAATTATGGTGGCAAACGACATTTTCGCTAATTAATTAGTGGTATGTACAAAAAGATAAAACTTACCATTTAATAGTTAAAATTTACCATTTTAAGTTTGTATGTTTGTAAAAGGTTAAGTTTCATTAAGAAAAGGTAGTTTCATAATATAACAAGTAATCTATTTAGTAAAGCTTTCCAATTATAATACAACTTAATTATTAGTTGCATGATGTAAGTGATCATTTATTGTTAGTTATTTGATAATTTTGGTGAATTATATTATCATTAAGTGTGGGCTGATGCAAGATTTTTTCTCCTTTTAAGGTTAATATTCTCTTTTAGTAAAGATTGTGATTCTGAAATTTTTTAGAGGAGTAATATTCTCACTCCACTTTTATCACTTTTACTCTCCTTTCATTCTTTTATCAACAAGAAGACTTTAGCACCCAAAGTCATACCCCAAAAATTTTTAATGGACTAAATTACTCCTTAATATAAATGTTATGTTGATCTTACATTACCCCAATGTTAATTCACTTGAGAATAAAAATCATTTTAGACTTTGTACAAGAAATCGCATTAGCCAAGGAGAGAGTTAAAAGGGTGTTAACTCTTGACTTGTAAAAATTTTACTTATTTGTTTAATACATGTTTCTATAACAAAAATAAAATATTTTTTCTTTTTTGTTCTTTTGTAAAGAGGATAATTTAATCCATCAACAATTTATGGATTTAGTTGGTTTTATTTGTCTTTTTTGGGAGGATAACTACACGTATATCCTTGAGATTTGTCCACTTTATGTTATAAATCTTCTTGTTTGAATAACTACAAAATTTTCTTTCAAACTTTTTGAAAATTACAAATTTATCTTTTAATTAAGAAGTCGTATAACATTTTAATATTTATCAGTAATCAACTAATGATTAACCCATGTAGCTCTAATAAAAATAATCTAAATTTATAAAATTATCCTTTTGAATTTTATAAAAGTTTTTACCCTACATATTAGACTTTTATTTTGATAAAAACATCTTTGTACTTCATATTTTACTTTCACAATATTGAAAGATATCCTTTATATTATCCTCTCATAAAATAAAATTTTCTTAAAAAAGTATGATAGTATTTCAATAAATGAGGACAGAAGTAGATGAGATAATAACATTCTAAATTTTGAAAGAGTAATTTTGGATTTCTTGATAAATTTTATGAGAGATTTATTAGTTAACCATTATCTGATTAGAGGAAGGATTAAAATGTGATATGATTTATTATTTAAAGGGTAAATTTATATAATTTTAAAAACAGCTAGAAGAGTAAATTTATAGTTTTTCAAACAAGGAAGTTTATTACATAATTTAGACAAATCTAAAGGGTATAATTGTAATTAACCCAATAAACAAAGAAATAACCGCTTCAATATCCTTCTAGATGCAACATATGCTATACATTAGTTTGGGCCAGAAACAATCAACAAACCTGGATTTACATAGACAAAATTACCTTCTACAAAAATTTCACCAGATTGCCGGCAGCTTCACTCTCTTTCTCGCATCTTGACAACATTTTCAGATATTGGAGCCAGCAAAAGTTGTTTCTCCGGTCACAGCAATATCCAATTACAAAAGAAGTCTTCCAAAACTTGGAAGCAAAAAGACCAAGCTAGAAAGAATAGCTACTCTAGTTGTCGCAGGCTTGGCCTGGTCATATTTGACTTCCATCGGGTTCTTGAACATTGTGTAGACACTATATTTGTGCACAAAGGATTTCATTCCATGTATCTGGAATCCCAGGAAGGCACCAGTGCAAACAATCATTTATACCCTGTGATGCCGATCTACTATAACGAGAAATGTGACCCTCATCCCTCAGTTCAGAAAGAGCAGTTATATCCAACAGTCTCACCTTTGTACCCCTAACAGCATCTGCAATAACAGGATCATTCGATTCATCTTGAGAGATTTCACTTCCTCTAGACATCGGTGTGGTATTATCACAGCTACCTCCTGTATTCCAATCACCATTTGAGAAATGTCTGGGGGATATAGTCCGAAAGAAAACCTTGAGCCCTGGCCGCAGGTCAATTTTTGAATCAAGCCATCTTGCAATGCTATTAACAGCATAGGTCTTAGCATTTCCCATTTCTGCAAGCTTCCTGTCTTCATTTGGCTTTCCATTTGCATACATCAACCAGTGATTCCCTCTAAGCTTCCCTCTGTTCCAGTGATGACCAGTATTAAGCACTACAATATCAAATTGATCAAGGAAACGGCTCAAGAAAGCTGGAGGTCTATCCAAATGCATAGCATATTCAGTTGCTGGATCTGTAGGATTGATGGGCTGTATATCACAAAGACTTGCTGACCAATAATACAAAATTGTTGTATTCGTCTTCGGGAATCGATATGCCCAACCATCAGGACGAACAGCTCCACGTGGTTTTACAAGACCATATTTCCATCCTACATTTTCCACTTCTTGTCTCTTCTCTCCACCAGAGGCCATGCACATTAGTGACTGAAATTGTTGTCTGCCTAGTGAATCTCCTATAAAGGCAAGAGTTTTGTCCTGCATTCTGAAGTACCGTCATATTTAGGAAAATTGCATGACAAAAAGCACATTTACTGAAACAATCACTTAAAATGGGTCCGGATAAAATGAAAGCTCGTCTGCACTTTCACAACACAGAAAAGCACAATAAGGATAGAATTGAATCTCCTATAAAGGCAAGAGTTTTGTCCTGCATTCTGAAATACCATCATATTTAGGAAAATTGCATGACAAAAAGCACATTTACTGAAACAATCACTTAAAATGGGTCCGGATAAAATGAAAGCTCGTCTGAACTTTCACAACACAGAAAAGCACAATAAGGATAGAATTGAATCTCCTATAAAGGCAAGAGTTTTGTCCTGCATTCTGAAGTACTGTCATATTTAGGAAAATTGCATGACAAGAAGCACATTTACTGAAACAATCACTTAAAATGGGTCCGGATAAAATGAAAGCTCGTCTGAACTTTCACAACACAGAAAAGCACAATAAGGATAGAATTGAAGTGTAAGTTTTCAAATTTTGAGTTTTCCACAAGGTGTACATGTAGCTTCATAAAAGATCCCCATTTCACCACTGAACATTTTACTTTTTGTTTTTTTTTTTTCTGAAAAGAGCTTCCAACAAAGAAAAGGGAGATTCTCTCTCTCTTGCCCCCACCCATAAAAAAAAAAAGAAAAAAAGAAATGGTAAGCATGTACACCTTTTCAAGAACTCCAAGCACTTGAACTCCGGCATTTCACATGATTGCGGTTGCCAACGATATCCCTCGTACGAAAAATTGTTGCGCGTCGTAAGCCTACATGCCCACATGTCTGATAGCCACTGCTTGCATCCAAATCCAGAATAAAGTGGTTGGCGGCTGTCCGCCACCCATCTGCCTTTAGCATAATTGCAAGCTGAAGAAACCATTTCAGGCATTAGTGACATAAGATTGCAGATCAACACAGAAAGAGTGGAAACACGATGTGGATTCCAAAGTGCATCAATGCCCAATGAATTTTCTATTTAGCAGGTTATCAAGTTTGAGAAATCTGGAACTGCATAAGAAATGAACTTTTTAGTCAGTTTGACTGCATGTGTACGAAAAATTAAGAAAATAAAAGACGGCTTTTTTCTTTCTTTTCATATGCTAAGATGACATTTCTTTCCATCTTCTTGTGCCAAAAAGTCAATTACATCCTAGCACAAATTCCCTCAACTGTCTTACAAGGCAAAAGGCAAAATGTGAAGTATGTCACAGTTACCTTGTTCATATGTTTCCGTCTTAAAATTGCTACAGATGTTCAAGCTGTTCATGGTTAATTTGTAAATTGGCTCCTTTATGTTTATTCATATGACAGCATAGCTGAAGCATTTTGAGCTCTTTGTTAGGGACACAAGCACAAACTCAATTTTTTTGTCAGAAGCATGTCCTTGAAAAGTTCATTCAATCAAACTCTGTAAGTCTAATAATGTTTGAAATTCAGCCCTTTCTCAAGCAATTAGGAAGATGTCATTTTGTCAAACATTAAAATATATTTTTCAGCAAACAAGTTGGACAAACCAAGCCCGTGATTTTTAGGAAAAATTTACGAACTGAGATCAAGCTAAGCTTGCAAGCTCTTAATGACCACAAGCCAAACCTAAAACTAGGAGGAATGAATAAGCCAAGCTCCCAACAATCCGCCCTTATTCATTTTGTACAATACATCACAATAGTGAAGCTTTGGTCTTCTCAATTACAAGAAAAGGGGGCATAATGGGACAAAAGACATCACTCATGAAAAACATGCTCCACTAGAAGAAGGAGGAAGTGGAAAAACTATGTACAAGTTCACATTGACCACCCCCATGGAACTGAGACATTCAATAACAAATGGCACCTGATATAGTTGGCAGGACCAGCTGACCTGAGGATTAAATAAGGGGTAACCTTTCCGGTCATCCTGCCAAAAGTATACCAAGCATATCTCATAATCTTGGCATGCTTGGAGCTTCCTATACTACATTGAAATCCTTAGAAGCTCATGTCATTTTACTGATACTAAGGCAGGATTAGCTACATTCTAAACAGTTTCAACTCGTAATCTGTTTACAAAGGTTTTTTTCGCTCTCAACACTTACTTCTAAACAAAAGGGTTTGGTTCTTACTCATTTGTCTTGATAGATGTTAATTTATATGTCCATCACATTGTAATTAAATTCCTTGTTCAAGACAAATACAGATCATTTATCATAAACGCCTGGTAGATAATTAAGGATGCTAAGTCTCCTAATAAACTGTCAATTTGTGAATCTGCTTAGCAGTTCTCCCAGTGTTTTCCGAAACCTCAGTCCTTCCATGGTCGAAATTAACTAGAACGAAATGTAACATCAATGAACATTAATTTTTACAAAATCAGATCCTTTATAAAGAATATTGCAATCGTATTGCTTTTTAACAAATATCAGGAAATATTCCAATTATGTGAATATCAGCAATCTCTGCTTAAAGATCTCAAAAGGTGGTATTTGCAAAGATTTTTTACTCTTAGATGCTATAGGTAAAATCCTCTAAAGAAAAGGGGAAATTTTGTTTTCTGTTACAAAGATGCGGTATTTCCTTAAATTATATAGTTATCTATGATCGCAGAGAAGAGGCATTTGAAAAGTTTCCCACTTTTATTCTCTGTGACAAAGATACTGTAAAGAAAACAAAAGAGACATCTCCATGCTCTGGGAACTGAGATCTTCCAGGAAGGTCATCTATGAACCATAGGAGTAAAGAGTGACTTATTCTTGTGCATCACTTTTATCTTAAATAACAAAATTTTCTCCTGCATCTTGTTGGAAAGTCTCCGCCTAATCTCATTATATAAGGCCCATCTAACTTAGAAATTTTTTGGGGAAAAAAAAAAAGAAAGGGAAAAGAAATTTCTAGAAAGAAAGAGCAAAATAGATAATAAATGCTCCAGAGTAAAGTACTAACATTTTTGGCAGGATTTCAATTTTAAAGAAGAGTAAAGCAAACAATTGAAGAAAAAACAAGCAACAGGTTTGTTTGGATTAGATGAACGATGCAAGAAGATCAAAATAGCATAATTCGCATATGCTAGTTGTTTGTTATGTTAATCAACCTACTGGAGCACTTCGAAGCTCCAAGCGTCAGTTGCAAAAAATTTTTAAAGAATTTGACATTTAGCAGTTCATGGACCATTAGAATTTTACAGAACAGCACCGACAAGTACCTTTATTCTCTAAAGGTGTTCCAAGAAGTGCATTATCATCTCTTCCATAATTAGGGAGAGTTGAAGACTTCTCCACTGCAGCATGTATACCTACTTTCTTTTCATCTTTTCTACTGTCTTGTGAATCCAAATCTTCATTCATAAATTTCTCCTTGGGTGTCAATGATATTGAAGTACCAGAAGAATCATCCACCAAAATTTCTGTCCCATAGAAATTGTTCAGTGGCAAGGTTCCAAACATGCAGAACCAATGATCATCAAAAAGCTAAGCAAGGTGTCACAGTATGACTCTTATCAGATGGTATTTTCTAGAAATATACCCTTATTATGTTAGGATTACACAAATCACGCAAGAAGATCACAATAGCATAATTCTCATATACTAGTAGTTTTTTATGCTAATCAACCTACTGGAGCGCTTCAAAAAAATATACAAACTTTAGGCTTTAGCAATACCTTTTAAAATGGATAGCATTAGAATATGCACCAAGGCTTCAAATTCTCTGGTAAAGTTAGAAAAATAGAGTCAAAATTAAAAATTTTCACCGTATAGAGGATAGCATTAAGCCTATCGAACAAAGGGCAAACAAAAAGAAGGATCTCGGCAGTAATCAAGATTTTGATTTTAAAGGCAAGATTTTGATGGCGTAAACAAACTAAAACGGTTTTGCTATTCCATTCTCTTATCTTTAGAAAATTAGATAACATTTTATGGCTCAGTAACAAACCTGAAGGATGGATGAGGAACTGGTCCTGTGCAGACAATAAACTTGTGACAAGCGGATTTTTATCCCATGACCAGAGGAGAATGGATGTGAAAATAAGGACTGCCACTGTGAAAGAAACTTGTCTTCCCCGGAACTTACTGAAGTTTCCTCCTTTCATTTCCTATCTACTGAAGTTTCCTGCCTTCATGCCAAGGAGCTCTGGAAAAGCTCAGCCTGTAGGTCTGACGTGACCGGCAACTCTTTGTTTTGACAGCGATGAGGAGATAAACAGGTCACGTCAAATGACCTCAGCTTCAATTCCACACAACTGCATAAGGTGGCAATATATGTCTCCAGATAGGATTTCATCAAAGCATAGTTTGTATCCTACAATATCTATGGAACAAAAAAACATATAAGAATATATGCAGTCAAAAAGTCAACTGGTTATTCAGGTAGGCATATACATGAATTCACGTTAATATAGCAAATCAGAGGCATTGTGGGAGTTGTAACAAACAAAAAGACTATGAACCAGCTTGATCCTTTGATTGAGGTTAGTAAGAGGTCAGACTAGGAAGAGACCTCAGGCTTACGAGAGCAAAGAGTTAAACAAAATAAAAAGGACATCTTACATACCAAAAGAAGGTTACCGAACAGAAAAGCAAGGATGAAGCACTTAATAAGAGTCATTAAGTTTTACAAATGGAAGGTCTGAGAATACTCGCAAAGAACTGACTATTATCAATTATTCATCCAGAAATGTTTTAATTTTCTTTCTGTTACATCAAACAGCCACTGCAAAGTTTCTAATGCGATTTCTAATAAAAAGAAGTGCACTAGGAACTGTGCTGGGGACAGTAGATCACAAGCTCCATCAGAGTAAAACTTGGAAGTTATGGAAAAGAAAACTCCCACTCAAAGAACCAACAATTCAAGAAGCCTTCTCCAGAAGGACACTATCAGAAACCAAAGAGAATAACCATTTCATACCTCATTCAAATGTGCATGCTAAGAAACCCCAAAAAAAAAAAAATAATAAGAAAACACAATAATCTTGGGAAGAAGAGAGTGGGGTAGCGATTATACAATTACTCTAGTATTGGGATCCAAAGGCTAATCCGCAGAGTGCGAAGAATATTACACTCAAAATGTTAAAAAATTACAAAATGATTCTGCAGTATGCTAATAAACAATAAATACTGAAAAGAAAATTCTGCACTATGCCTATAAAAATTCTCCATAACTCTGAACTAAATGTGTCATAAAGAAAACTCTTGAGTTCAAATTTTTTCCAAAAAAGAACACAAATATTCTTCTCATCCATTACTGAATTCTCAGGAAAAAAAAAAGAAAAATACATCTTGTTCTGCGACACCGAGTAGCTTCAAATTCAATTTACAAGAAAATGGGGAAAAAAACTCTAATTCGTCGACAGAATATAAGAATGTGACAACAGAAATCGTCATATATTCACCGTAACAAAGCGTAGGCGCGCATGCAGAATGTAAAAAGCAAAAAGATTATACTCCATTGCATATCTGTGCAATATTGTAATGAAATTAATATAAAACCTGTGATTCGGTGAATGCGATAGATCTGCAGATTCTCTCTTCACTTTTACTGGCCCCGAAACGCCGACAGATCTGCAACTGTGCATATATATATATATATATATATATATATATATATATGGATGCGCTCTATAGATTTGAAAATTTGAGATAATAATTTTGGTGTACGTAAATTTTTAAGTATGAAATTTATATTTTTTATAAATAATTAAATTTTTATAAAATTTTAAAAATATAAATTTTAAAATTAAATTTTATTTAATTTATTAAAATAAAAATTTTTATATTTATTTAAATTTAAGCGACACAATTATAGTAATAAGTATTTATAGATATAATTTGTCAAAATTTTAATTTAATAATTAAGAACTCTTATATTATGAATAATTAGATAAAAAATTTAATAAATAAGACCTATTTAACTCGTGTTGAAATAGTTATACAATGAGCACCGTAGCCAAACCTGTGTTTATGATGGAAATGTTTGCGAGTGTTGCCTTATAAACTTTCCTAAAATTGAACTTTGACACCCATCTTCCTTTTTTTTATTTTTTTCTTTTGTGAATAAAACTAATCTCCCTTGATTTCTTACCTTGGCATTTTCATTTTAATTTGACTCGATGTGATATTCTTATCTTCAACTTTGGTTTATTTTACCATCATCATATTACTCTTTTTATTTCAAAATATAAGACTTTTTAGTAATTTTTACATAAATTAAAGAAGAAAAAATAAGAAGTATGTTTTTTATTGTATCATTAACTAATTTAGTTTAAGGTAAACAATTCAATTTGCCTCAAAAATTTTACCTTAATTTTAATTTTTACCTTTTAACTTATAATCTTAAATTATAGAAAAAAATCACAGCTTCCCTTTCCATCTATTTTTATCGTTAAAAATCTAATATTACAAGTCATATGATATTCACGTAACTTTTGTAAGGGTACTTTAGTCAATATAATCAAACTATCACGTTTTTATTTTATTAAATCTGCGCTCACTTCTCAAAAATACATTTCTAGGTTTTTGTTTGAAATTAAATTCAAAATTAACTCGATAAAAAAACTAGTCTTTTGGAGTTTGATGAGTATGAATTTTTTCAATTTTTTGAGTTTTTTTTTTTTTGTCGAAGCTAAAAGCTGCAATATTTAGTTTATGAAGAAGCCAATTGATAAAGAAGATAAAAAGAAAAATATTCATAAAAAAATAAAAAGAGAAAGAAAAAGAAAAAAGAAGAAAGTCAATTTAAAAAAATTTAAAAATACGATAATTATATTAATCAAAATATTCTTAGAATGTTCAAAGTTACATGACATATTTTATTAATTATTTAATAGCAAAAGTAAATTAAATGGCAAGTTTTGATTTTTTTTTCATAATTTAAAGTCATAACATCTTATATTTTAAAGTTGGAGAACAAAAATCAAAATTCAAATAATGTTCAAGGAAAAATTGAGTTGTTTACCATTTAGGCAGTTTGATTATCCAAGGAAAGTGGATAGGGATTATATTCACAAATTTTAAATTTCTATATTTGGTTCCTTATTTATATTTTGAGAAAGGAATATGATCCCTCAAATTTGAAAAAATAAATGAAGAATTCTAGAAAAGTGAATCCCTATATAGACGTGGTATTGTAATTCATTTTCTAAAGAAATTAACAAAAAGGAAGATAAAAATTTAAAATTTAATAGATAATTTCTTCACACTACATCTTTTATTTTCTCTATTTTTATTTTTTATCTTCCTACTCAATCATCATTTTCTCTGTTCACATATCTGTAATTATTTTCTAATTAAAATTATATATTACAATATTACTTTCCATTCTTGTCAATCAAACGATGTCTTAATTTTTTCTTTACTAACATGAGAGGAAATATAAAAATTATATTTACACGAGAATGTAACCTTAAAAATTATTATTAAAATTTTTAAAAAACCAAATTGTTTTGTGAAAAGAAAAAAAGATTTAAAATATCTTATATTTTAAAATAGAGGAAGCAGTAATTTATAAACAATCAAACAAATATGATTAGATTAAAAATGATAAAGTCCTTAACTAAATATTTCTTTGAGCTTAATCTAAAAATAAATATACATTGTTTTTTCTATTCATATTACTTCTTACGTCATATTTCATTTTGACAGTGTTTGATCAGACACAAAATTTTATATAAAAGTTTAAATTGTATTATAAAAGTAATATAATATAATAATAAATAATAAAATCAAATCTAAATATATAAAAATAATATATAATAAGATTAATAATTAATTAATAATATAAAATATATTAAAATATTTTTTTTTATAAAAATTATTAATTATTTTAAAACGTCCTAATATAGTAAAAATATCAAATAAAATAAAACGAAAGAAATACTTGATTACTTCCCATCAACCGACTGATGATAGTTAGAGCAAATGTCATACTAAACCAAATTTTAAGTAACTATAGCAAATTGAAAAGAAAACGTAAAATGCAGGTATTAAAGTGAGAAATCAACTAAAGTTAATTTAATTGAGAAATTTTTATACTCTACTCATTACTCCCATCTTCCCAGCTTAACTTAACACAGGCCAATCTTTTTCCCTTCTGCATTTGTGAATTTTTTTTTCTCCATTTCGGTTATTCGTGCATTATCTTTTCTTCATTTTCACAATATTTTTTGAGTTAAAGAACCTCAGACGAAATCCATGCAATGCACATCTCGGTTGGAAGGAAAAAAAATGCAAAAGAACTGAGTCCACATTCTGCAGCACTCTGTTCCATTTCAAGAAGAGATTTGACATTCTCTTTTCCTTCTGCTCATATCTGAAACAATATTCATTATTCTTTTGCAAATAAGAAAGGAAGAACAAAAACATAAAAATCAACTAAAGTAGAAGCTACGAATTTTACTTGGTCAAAAATCAGTTACCATAATAAAGTTGAAAGAAAACATGCCAAATGACGACTATAAGATAATCACAGATTAAAAGAATCCAGAGAAGGTACACAGTTTGTTTTCTAAGTATTACGAAGTCACGGACAAAATTGATCTCCACCTGGAATAGTTCTTTTTCTTTCTTCCATTCTTTTTCAATTACAGCACTGCCGAATCAATTGATCATAATCTATCCATCTCTAAAGCACGAACTTTAAAATTTCGACATCAAAATGATGCCCTGCACAAATCCAGGCAGAACAGGTTAATAATGATAAAAAAGAAGTCGGGCTGAAATTAACTGTGAAAGGCAATTTCCACGGCGCATGACAGAAAAAGATTAAGGATCCACTTAGCTTCGTTTTGTTTTCAAAATGAAAACACCAAACTGGTTTGTAAGAGGAGAAACTGAACTTAAGGTGGAAAAAGAGAAAAACCAAAAAAAAAAAAAAGTGCATTGATTTTCGTTCTGAAAACCAATCTAAATGCAGCCTAACTTCACATCTCGAACAATAAATATTTCCAAATGAATTTCACCCAAAAAGAAGACAAAGAACTAAAGAAGTCGGCCACCTCAAAGTCTTCAGCATTCGCCAATGGCATCTCATATAGGAACTTCCAAACATCATTACCTTCACGAGGACTAAGGAATAAGCAACTCCATCTTAATGACATTCAATAATTTTATGTAATATAGAACCAAATACGAGAAAATTGGATATTCTTTTGAGCCCACCACGAATAAGACAAAAGGACATCCACATTAGTTGTTCAAAGAACCATGTCAGTAAACTTCAGAACAGTTACAGATAATCTATTTCAAACTTTAGTCAATATATAAAGACCCTTAAGGATCTACCGAGATAGTTTCCCCGCCCCTTTCATTAAAGGGGGGCAGAATCACTAGTTAAGAATTTTGGCAGTGTAGGACCTTAGGTGATTTAGAAGAATCTTTCATTTTTTATACTGATACAAACAGAAAGAGAAAATGATTTGGAAAGTACTGCAAGAGAAACAATGCTTAAATTCCAAGGCAGCCATGGTCATATGGCAACTAAGATCCGGCCAAATCACTTATCAAACCTAGAAGCCAGGATCAGATCAATGAAAAATATTAAAACAGATTTTCAGAATCTTATTCCAGAATCATTAATTTGCTTCTTGAATGACTGAAATTTCGCTTCAAGAAGCAGTCTTGAGTTATGCTCTGAAAATTAAAAGGCTTCTGGTATAAGGCATCAATGCACGATATGCCCCAAAGAGTTTCAGCACTCAGAAGATTTATTTCAAAATGGGGAAAAGAGATTTCTTGACTTTTACTGGGGCCACCGTACAGTTTTGCAAGAAACAACTTTCTAAGAATAAAACTTACAAACAAAAAATAGAAATAGAAACCGGGAACTGAGACTGATTACTTGTGTTATACCAAAATCAACTTGGTAGAAGGAATTCAAACTCAACTAAAAGGATCAAGGATTTCAGAATACAAAGAGAGGAGGGCTGGGAAATAAAAAAATTATTTTGAAGAATTATAAAACTAAAACCAAACAGAAGTATAAGCCAAATTTCACAGTCAAAGATTGATGAAGTACAAAACTTAGAACTCACAACAATACAAGACCCTTCACGTTCACTAGAACTTAAAATTTGCAAGAATTTCATAATAACAAAAACCAGTGAAATTTTATTCAAGTTGCCCCACCCCATCCACTTGTGCTCTTTTCTTCTAGTGCCTTAGTAATGAAGGTGAATAGAAAATATTACCAGCACCATGAACACATGATGGTCAAAAGATTCAATCCCTTATTCAGGATAAGAACCAAGTAAAAGACCAAAATGACTTCAGTTAAGTGGTCAGGAAACAGTGACACCAATGCCTTTTTATTTTGTTTTAACAATCAATAAAGAGGAACGGGAAACTGATATTATCATATAAAATGAATGAATGCAGAAAACAGAGGATAAAATCAATTAATGAAGGTGAAAAATAAAAACAACAAAAAAATGAAGAAGAAGATATACTGAATCAAGTTCCAGGACCTATTGTTAAGAATAAGATTAGCTATTCACCAGTAAAAGTCTCCATTTCTATTAAAAATTGTTTGTTCATCAAAATCAAATGCATCCAAGACGAGGAACCCTAAAAATTAAAAAGATTGTTCCAACGGAACCTTCTGCAACTACATCCAAAAAAAATGAGTGCAGAAACCACAGGATAAAACCAATTAATGAAGATGGAAAATCAAAAGAACCGAAAAACAAAGAAAAAGATATAATAAATCAAGTGACTACCTCCCAGGCAAAGCTATGTAAGCTGCATCCTTGAATCATGACTTCTTTCTATCCTTAGGTTTGGAGGGGATTTTCCCATATGCCAAAAGCCTTGAGTTCGATAACTTTAATTCAGCTTTACGACGCTTTCTCTTGCTTTTCCGCGATAGATTGTTTTTATCATCATTCAGTTCTTCAGTATGTGGCTGCTCATTCTCTGCATTCTTCGCTACCGAATTTTGTTTGTCATCAATGCCTTTGAACTTCTTGTGGGTTTTTCGGACATTTGATTCTACTTCTTGAAGAAGTTCCTTGTTCCTTTGTTTTTGTTGGTGTGTTTTAATGCGTGGCACCTCCCATTCATTTTCCCTATAAGGAGCCAGCTTCTTCAGCGGGACATACTGATTCAATTCCTTATCATCTAGTCCTAAAATTTCTTTAGTAGTCAATCCATATCTTTTAGGCTTTACAGCTTTATACTTGAATCTTGTCTTCAAGTCCCCAACTGTATCTTCATAATCCAACTTATAGTACTCCTCCAACAACTGATCTCTAACTGCCTTTTCCACCTCACTAGGTCGTCGCTTCCGTTTTTTCTTCCGCTTACCATCTTCAGGGGCCATATATTCATCTTCAGTTTGTTTGATTTGTTCATGATCACCTCCATTCTCTGCTTTTAGTTTCAATATCCTTTCTCTGGTTGAAAGAAACCCATCGCCAGATTCATCCACATCATCCCAACCTTTGGGAAGTCCAAGCAACTCATCTTCTTTGTTAAAATCTGGTTTCTCTAACTCCTCACCATCTTCCTCCCTAATGCTCCCGAACTCGGGATCAATATCTTCTGCCTCATAGTAGTCCTTATCAAATGCCTCCTTCATCTTCTTATCGTACTTCTCTGGATCAAATTCCTCGTCAAAGTCATCCTCATCCAACAAACAAGCCCCACCATCCCCAATTCCCGCAGCTTCCCTAATCTTCTGAAGCTTATCTCTCATTTCCTTCTTCTTCAAATTTTTCAAATGCTTTAACTCCTCCTTCCTCTCAAACTCTGCCAGTGCCATCCTCTCCTCCTTCCTCTCCCTCTGCAACTTCCTTGCATTTGTCTTCTTCCTCACTGACCCCTCCACTACCCTAGAATGACCCATCACCCTATCCCCAGCATTCTCCTCAAACCTGAAATTATATTCCCTCTCATAATCCTCTTGTTTCTCAATTTCATCTTCATCCTCAGAAAATCCCAATTCCAATCCTGCTTCATCTGTGTCTCCATTCTTATCGCCACCCTCCCCCACCCACAACCTATTTTTAAAATAATCCTTCAAGAACATTGAGTCTGGATCCAACTTCTCATCTGTCCCAAAATATTTGTCCAATCTATCCCCTATAACAAAATCATCATCTTCATCATCCTCCTTGTCACCATCCTTTTTACTTTTCTCCTTCAATAATTCTCCTCTATCCCGCCCGCCTGCCTCTGCATCCGTCTCCTCCACTGCCTCCAAAAATGCCCTTCTCAATTCCTCTTGCTCCTCCGAATAGCTCTTAACCTTCTTCTTACCCATCGTACGATTACCGTTGTTATCCTTATCATCTTCACTATCCTCAAACTCCGGCCCCTCCTCAATTAAATGTTTCGAGACCACATCTTTCAAATACATTGGCTTCTTTTTCTCTTTATTACTATCTTTTTTCACCTTCCGTTCAGGTTTTGCTGCATCACTATCACTATTCCCACTCTCCTCCTCATCATCGGATTCAGATTCAAATAATTTAGCTTCTTTATTTTTCAAAGACGGGTCTTTATTTCTAACTTTAATCAAGGCATCAAAAAATTCCAAATCCTTTTTCTTACTTGATTTTAAGTCCTCCTCCTCGTCCTCTTCTTCCGATGACTCGACGGAACCGGAATCATCATCATCTGAAATCACACCTTTCTTCTTGAGCTCCTCCAATCTTTGCAAATCCTCTCGCTTCTTGTTATGCTCGTAGCGGCGCGCGAACTCTTCATTGATTTGGATCTTGTTCAGCTTCTCATTGTCATCGCCGGAATCGTCATCGAAAAGCTTCAAACCCATGTTTCCGTCTCCTATAATTTAGGGTTTAGGGTTTTGGGGAAAAAGGGGCCAGGGATGCGATGGCCGGATGTGTCTTTCTCTTCGTTAATCTGAACTCTCTCTCTCTTTTTTTTTTTAATAGAGAAATTGACAAATTTGGTTTCATGCTCCTCCGTTTTCCCTTGAGTTGGTTCCCCAGGAAACCCTTCTTTTAGTGACAAATTTAGTCTCAGGAGCCGTAACTTTTTTTTTTTTTTATAGATAAGTAAAGGAAAAGAGAGAGATAGGCTAATGCTCGCCATTTTTCAACAAACACCTTTTTGGTCTACACAAATTATGGGGATTGAAAGGACATGCACATGTTATTTATTTATAACTCTTTCAAGAATTCTATTTCTTATTTTACTTAAAACTTGTGCGTGGAAGAGTCGTGCTACAGTGATGCACGTGAATTTGTTCAACACGTAAAGCACTGATCTACAAACACGTCGAATCAGATTTCGAATATGATCTAGATGGATATAAAAATTTATTAATTTTTTAAAATATATATATAGAGAGTTAAAAAATATAGTTTGTTGGATTAAATTTTATGTAAATTCAACAGACCAAACTAGAGTGATGCACGTGCTATAAAAACCCACGTGCATCACTCTAGTAAAAACCGTATTGGCATTATTTGGTAACTGCCTTGTTTTCCTCCCCCAGCCCCCCTCCCTCAGAAAAAATGTGCGTTAAAGATAGGATCTATTGTTGGATAAAAAATGCAAGCCTGATATTGTAGTTTACAACATTGTCGTCTGCAAGGATCTCTGAGATGGGTGAAAAGGGCATTGCTCCAAATATTTTCACTTATAATTCTTTGATTCATGGTCTTTGTAAATTTGGCATTAATGGTAGGGGGTTGAAATGGTGCAATTCAGTATTGTTCCAAATATTTATAACTCTTGAAATTGTGAATACAGCCTTTAAAAAATAAAAAAATAAAAACAAATGAACAAATCACGCACAATCAACTCGAAAGAAACAAAAGAAAAATCGTGAAGAAAATAGCTTTTTCTTTCAAACTGAGGGAGATTCTAAACAAAAGAAAAAAATCGTGAAGGAAATAACTTTTTCTTTCAAATTGAGAGATATTTTTATAATATTTTCTTACATATCTACAGAGTGTACATACCTTGTTGGTTCAAAATTTTCAATTTTATATGAAATTAGCCAACTCAAAATTCATAATTTTGAGAATTATTTTCTACAATTATTTCACTTTCACATCAAATGAATTTTATACACTATCTTGATTATAACATAATAATAACAAGCTGATATTATTAATTGGCAACTCAAGAATCACACTGAATCCTTTACATTTCAAGAACAAGCTATATTGCTAGAAATTGCCTTAAATGGGAATTCAGAATCCCAAGCATAGGTGAAACTAAGATTTTGGAAGCCAAAGATACGACCGTCCTTGAGAAGAAGACAAACGTCCTTTCCGATGGTCAAAACTGAGGGATCAATTTTTTCAGCAGTTTGAAACCCAGTGCATGATAGTTGAATGTTGGATTGAGTACAGATGCAATCATTCTTCACCGTCACCTTCCACTGGGGCTTATTTTGTACTTTAACTCCAGTTTGAACTTGGCTAAATTTGAGACTGCTAACCGTGCATGGCTGTTGGAGTGTTACTGCAAAATCAAAGACCATCGTATCACATACAAATGCTTAATGGACTTCGAAAGCTAAAGAAAATTTTGCATACCTTTGCTCACGAGACAGAAAGAGAAGGCCAGGACGGCAATCTTGATAATGCTCACCATTTTCAACAGCTTTTTGGTGTACAAAAATTATAGATATTGAAAGGATAAGCGCAAGCTATTTATAACTCTTTCAAGGGAATATGTACAAAGGAAAAATTCCTTATATGTCAATCACAGTGCTTAACATTAAAGGTTGGAGATAAGGTACCTTCTTAGGAATTAAGATGCGTGTATATGCAATTAACAGGAAAACGAAATATTAAAAATTTGGAGCTATATCTTTATATGTACTATCTTAATCAGCAAGGCTTTTATTTATTACTTACCATTTTTCGTTATAAGTGAAATTCGATGTACAAATATTATTATGAGTTCTTAGCGAAAGAAGAAAATGTAATTGACTAAAATTTCCTTGTAATGATTATCAATTTCATAACATGGTTACCATTTTGGAATGTTTTTTCTCATCCTAATTGAAATTTAGTACACCAAGTCATTCATTTAATCTGGCATATAAATCAAAAAAAAGAAAGAATTACTGATTCTAAAAAATAATAATACTAAACGTAAAATGGTTTTATTGATGTAGGATGATTTTTATATAATGTTGCTGTTTTTGTCCGTCAAACATTTTATAAGGAGTTAAGTTATCGCATTATATCTAATTTTTTATGTTTGCAAATTAAAAGTTTATAAAAATTTACTTTAAAATAGTTAAAACAAATTGAGAAGTCTAGTGAACAAAACGGAACACGGCGCAAACTTCCACCACAATGTGCGGAAGTTTTTACGGATTTCGGCCCAAAGTGGCAGAAGCCAATATGAAAGAAAAGAAATGAGAAAATAATAGTAAACAACCATGCAAGTTCTCCACCTAAAACGTTAGAGAACTTCTAATGTTGGTTCACAATGATGAGATGTCAAAGTCATAGTGCAGGAAATAGCGGACATTTCATTATTTACAACTTTCTGGGTCGTTGGGGTTCCACTGCAATGTTGAAGGAAGTTTCATAGAATTCTTGCTTATGGTGATTATCTCATTGCAATGAAGAGCATTTGGTACTGACTTTTGGAAGAAAATGCTCAACATGCATCTTGGGAACTGCAGGATTGTTTATCACGTTGAAGGTTTGTTGATGTTGCTTTGCTCTCTCTTTCACCTGTAGATCTGATTTAGTAAACACTGATGTTGATTTTGTCCTTCTTTCCTTTTTTGTATATGTCCTTCGATGTGTACCTCACAATTTGACCAATTCATTGTATAGCGGCCTTAGACTAGAAATTTAGGTATCAAGTATCCCTAAGCTTAAAAATATATAGAGTCATCGTGTAAGTTTAGTAATATATATTCTAGTGAATAAATTAAATGCAGAAATTACCCTTTCAAATTGGGATCGTATGCAAGTCACATGACTTTGCACGCTGAATTCCGCCGTAGCCATGAAAATTTGTTAGTTTTAGTAACTCGTAAAAAATTAATAGACACAAAAAGATAAAAAAAATGTTTTAGACAAAATCAGCAAAATGAAAAAGATTATAAGTAATTATAGTCATTTTCTCAATGTATATTCTAGTGAACAAAGATGACATAAGGATCAGCAGTAAACCTTTTTTTTTTTTGATACATAATTACACGGGGAAGGGAAGAGATAGACCACATGGACAGCCGGACGTAGCGGAGCACAGAGGAGAAAGAGAGACAAGACCAAGAGGGGCCCACACTCTCACACCTATCTAGGGATCAGCAGTAAACCTATCTAATAGAAAGTGTTATGAATGATTACGTCATTGACACAAAACCGAAACACTCAAGATTTTGTAAGTCAAATACAGGGAAGAAACAAAAGATTATATTTGATATAAGATTTGTTTCATAAATGAACAAAGATGAACACACTTTCTGTGTTGGAAAATATTCTATCTACCGAAGTAGAAAAGAAACACCAAGTTCCTGCGTTCAGTCCAACTGCATTCACAAAATAGAAAATCCGAGAACAAGCAAAGCAAACATGGAGAGAAAGGAAGGATTCATAGGCACCCTGGGAAATTCCATACTTTTGGATTTTGCTGCTTTGATGTAATTTATTACTGTAAATGCAATCAATTCATGTCATGCTGAAGGAGAGCAACAGAATGTTCACACCATTATCTTCCAAACTACTGACATAGTACAAGAGCACGCCATCAATTCTCTATCCTAACAAACTTTCGAAGGATGACTATTTTAGCATTTCACTAATTTACAGTATTTAGAGGGCACACGAATGCTGGTTGTACATCAGGAAAGGAGTGCAAATTGAATTGAAGACAGCTTGCCAACGAAAAGGACACTGTAAACGACCAAGATATTACCTTCTCGTACCACTTAGTATTACATTGATTGCTACAATTCTAAATATGGTAGAAACAAGAATGTTGACTTAAGCATGCTAAAGGTAGATAAATAAGTCTTTCAATCTCAACATATGTCCTGAATTTCAAAGAAGAATAGCATAACAATGAAACAAACCCCTCCTTAAGTATGCTTATTGGTACCAAGTTCATTGTACTCTTGGAACAATCAATAGTTAATCAATAGGAATATGAGCGTTCAAGTGAACAACTTCCTTTCAAGATTACGCTTAGTAACATCATCCAAACAAGTTCAACTGGTCTTTGTGATGCTATGCAGTACTACAGACTCTGCTTCAGTAGACATGCATTCTCTAGTTTGCTATTCTTCAAGTAAATGCCTAGTATTTATTCAGGTCGGAAATCAGTTGTAAGATAGTGTTATTTTTAAGTGTCTGCTCAAATTGACCCATGCTTCTGATAAATGATGTGTCCATGCCTAAAATGACTAAAAATTAAAAAAAAGGAAGCAAATTAAAAGCACTATAGTGTGTCAAGTGTAGTGCACCTCAATATTTATCTTAGAATAACCTACAAAGTTTCTTACAACTTTTTCCTCTTTAAGATCCATTTCATATGATTCATATGATACGGTCCTCCAGTTTAAGTGTAAATTTAAATTTTACTGTAAGTCAATAAACACAAAATATTAAGTTACATGTGAACAAAAGGAACTAGGATATGATATATATTTTTTTATATCCTTACACTCTTTGGTCATTCTTCTGCTTCAGTATACTTCTTGTTTTACTTGAGAAGCAAGAAGAATAATTTATTATGGCTCCATAGAATGAAGAAATTTGCTACACTATCTCCAGGTTAAGTTGAAAACCCTTAACAAGTGCAGGAAAAACCGTACATGGCTGCTAATGCTCAATTATAATGGAAGAAATCATTTCCAACTGCAACTTCAATCTGATCTGCCTCATTATACTGATTGTCAACTGAACCGTATGTGATGCCTCTTTCCCTCATCATGTCTTGGTAGGAATAGATTCAGTTGCTTTTGGTGAAATTTCTGGATCATCCCTTTAACATCAGGATCATTTTCTTTCTCTGGAATTAAATCCAGTAGTTCTGAGAGTGAGCGTGCACAGGCAGGAAGCCTCTGCCCAACATTTTGTCAAGTTATATCCTAGCATATTTATAGTTGCCTTTTACTTGAAATACTTGAAAAATGACACTATCTGCCGCTCTTTTCCATATTAAGAAGAAACTCATTAGCATCGCCTAGCAAACCTTGTCGACAAAACCCCTTTATCATCACAGTATATGTCGCAACATCAGGATATAACCCTTGACCTTAAGATTATTGAATAGATTACAAGGAGCATCCATAGTCCATTAATGATGATGTTGCACATATTAATACGAACATCTACGGCATTGCTTTCCAGGGTGTGTAAAGCTTCCCAAGCTTTATCAATATGTCCATTTTTTGATAAACCATCAAGCATAATGCAGTAGGAGAAGAAAGAGGGCTTTTCGCCAGTTTCTTGCATTTGTATAACAGAAGGCAGAGGCCTCTTCCTCATTATATGACCATATATGCTCATAGCATCTTCTACACCATCAATTTCATTCGAAAATCCAGATTTAAATCTCAGTTCGGAAGGCCACATACTACAATTTATTATGAGACAGAAACAAATTTATTAAATATTCATTGATATTACAGATGGAACAAATATTATTAGACAAATAAAAAATATAAATAAAACTAATATTATGAGACAAAAAAAGTACTTAAATTACTTTTGAAGTAAAACTAACATAATTTAATGTAAACATGCTAGTATTTTATGGTCTCCACGTCTAAAATATAAATTCTTTTCCAACCTTTGCACAGATTGAGCGCAGAAAAATAGGAGAAAACTTTCTTCTTTTAGTCTTAGTAAATTTTTTAGACACAAATGGCAAATTAATTGTAGAGATAATTGATTGTCAGGATAATTTTGAAAAAGTTAAACATTGAAATTGGCAAAAGGACAAACATTTCGGACAAAAAATTACCAAAAAAATTATATTTTCGAGTAGAGGGAGTATAATCATTATATTGTTTTCCATATACTTCGGAGGTGACAATGAAACAGAATAATTTTCAAAATAATACCTTCATAATAAAACACAATTTATTAATATTTTCATCAATTTCTTGAAACTTTAATTGAGATTTATCCATTAAAAGAAAAAGGCTTATGATCAAAATGAAATTCATTAGTTTAGAACGTCCAGAAGGCTCAGAGAAACAAATTACATGGTACAAGTTCTTTTTCTCCAGAACTAGAACTTCATACTATCTAACCCTAAAAGAGACCTTAACACGCTAAAACACATCCTAAATGACAAATTTTAACAATGATCTGCAGTTTAATCTTCCCCATTTTCGCCTTCTTCAGCCAGTCTCCTCTTCTTTTCTTCTTCCTCTGCAAGAAATGCAAGTAAATAAAGTCAAGACGCTAATTATGGCGTACACAATAATAAAGAGGCTCATTTATCTGGACAAGTGTCTGATATAAGATACTTTCAGAATAGACCAACATATAATCAAGAAAGCTTTTTCTCCTAATAACACCAAAATAACTATAAGCATGAATATTACAGGCAAATAGACCAAGAATTCATAAACATCAGGAAACAATAGTAATCAACAGAAGCTAGAAAGAAAGGGGTAAAGGCATTAATCAGTTTCGAAAACATTGAACTCGATATTTATAAAAAAATGTTTTTGTTGCAGATTAAAGAGGTACACATGAATATCAGTGATCAAAATCTTATAACTTCAGAGAAGAAACTTTTTAAGGGTCAAGATGGTAGAAGGTCCACGATTATAAGCTGTCAGTCAGCAGTTCTTTTTGACTTACCAGATCAAGTCCCTATCTTTTAATCTGTCAGTTAGCAGCATGGTTCAATTTTTCCTCTACCTACAAAAAACTAAGGGTCGCCATGGCCTGTGATGCCGAAGCTCTTCCAGCTTACTGATAGAGATAAATCACACAAGAAAAAGGAAAAAAAGAAAAAGGCAAAAGCTAAGCAAGTCTCTTTAAGCTCCTTGCTTTTCATTTGGTATTCCCCTCTACCCACTGACAAAGCGTGTAAAGTTAAAAAGAACCTTTCCTCAACTTGGATCCACTAATCTAATTTCAAGAACATAAACTTTTCAAATTTACATTTAGTATGAGAAATAATATGAGACAAAGTATCTTCCCTCATGTTTATCTTTTCCTTTTTCCTTTGCTTTCATGCATCACATAGTTGAACGCATGGTGCTCGTGGGAATTAAAAAATTGTAGTCTTTAACATTCATGAATAAGGAAAATCAAGCAGCTCATCATGTCCAACATTCTTCAGTTGATAAGAAAATGGCTTCTAAATTGTTCCCTTAGCAACTAAAAAGCTCAAGGGAAATGTTATGAAAAGTTCTCTTCATCAAAAGTAGGATATAAAACTAGATCTTTAAACTTCTTCTTCTCCCTTTTATTAAACAGATTGCTTAGCTATTCTAAGCTTAGAGGCTCAGTATGACCTGAATATTTCCACCAACAAATGGTCCATCATTTTACCAATACATACCATATTCGTACTGCAATACATCAACTTCTTGTCCAGGCCACATTATGAGCACAAAGAATTGTTGAAAAGTTCGACTTAGGCCTAACTTCACCTCAAAAGTACCTTAAGATAGGGAGGATTGTCCAAGTTTTATAAGGAACAAGCTTGCACACAAACTAGCCAATGAGGGATAACGAAATCAGCAAGAATTAGCCGAGTCCATCTTCATCCCCAACCATACAATCAACTTAATCAAATATACCAAAAAATTTAGGTATAGAAGCAATTCACAACCTCAAGTTTATCAAAAGCTTGACCATCTAACAAGAGAACTAACAGCCAAATACAATTTCACAAGGTTCCCCCTGACTGAGGGCTCCAAGGGCCATATGACCGCAGAGAAAATAGAAACTATGCAAGCCATCGACTAATGACCTATGCATATCATCATGGAGAAACTTTTAAGCTGCTTGCTGTTTAGAAGTAATAAGGCCGTTCTTGGATTGGATTTCTGTTTGAAAATTTCTCTTTTGGGTTTGAAAAGAGTGAATTGTTGGTGAAAGAAGAGGTAAGACCAAAGGTGAACATTTTCCATCATTTTTCAGGTGAAAAAATAAACCAAGAAAACATTCTCACATGAAACTGCACCTGGATACTGGATATCACAAGGAAAAAGATGGCACCTCCAACCTATAGGGGGCCAAACACCCCCCCCTAAACCCAAAAGAAGAAGGGGGAAGGGAAGGGGGGGGCCAACAGGTATCTATGTAAGAGATGAATTTGAGTCTTTATATTAGCAAGTCACAGTGCGCACTTTTTGGTCCTAGTATCTGCCAAATATAAGAACAAGTATTTGCTAGTAAGACCCACTCACTTCAGGGAATGAATTTTAATTCTCAAGTAATAAGTCACAATGGCAATTAAGCAAATAAACAAGCAAAAATCTAGAAGATGTTTATAGTCTTTTCCCTCTTTAAGATGCAGGAATTCTATCCAACAATCCCAACAAGGGTAACCAATATTGACTGATAATAGTAGATAGAAGCATTCCAGTAAAAAACTAGCCAAGCCAATTGATTTACTAAACTTGGCTCATAATTTTTAACCAGCATATTGTAGATCTGGATTTACACATGTTTGCTGAAGTAGCTTCTCTAAGGAATTATTTTCATTCCCTTTATGAGGAAGTGGAACTTCATTAAAAAGACTACGTGTCAACATGGACAGAGATGCATAGAAAGTTCAGCATGAGTTGAACACAGACATCACAATAAAAAAATGAAATTTCGCCAGCCAATCAGTTAAGACAAAGGGGGGAAGAAATCCTACCCATTAGCTGAAACATAGCTTTTTGTGTCCTCTTTTCAAGCTTGTCAAGCTTCTTCTGGACATCCCTTCGCAGATCCCAATTCGGTTTCTTTGGGGCAATGTTTAGAAATGGGTCCTAAACATTCACAGATACTAATCACTACAAGTTCACCAAAAAAAAAAAAAAAAACAAACACTACACATGAAAAACACACTGATAGTGAAAAAGAAGAAGATAATGACGTACCTCTTTCTGCTCTTGCAGAGAAGGGGCTGTTTCTACAGGATCTTCAAATTTAGGAAGAACAGGTGGTGCAAGTTTCCCCTCTTGAAGCTGCTTATCATGAGGAAGGTAATTCCGGAATTTCATGTTAACATCACTGAAAGAATTGGAAGTATATGTTAACAGTTTCATCCCTATGCACAAGATAAGATAAGCCAAGGAAAAAATGCATACCAAGAAAACATTGAATATGTTCTTGAGTTATATTCTGCCATCAGTCACCTTATCATGTGAGCTCAAATGTCACATCATCAATTCCGAAGCACTTAATTTTAAACCTTATTAAATTGACCCAATCAACGAAGAAACATAAAAAGGCAACATAATGTGTGTTGCAATAGGTAACTTGAACAAGGAACAATGTTCCTAATCAGGCCGCAGAATTGCATCCTACGACTGAAGTGAATGTCATCTTGGACATGGTCGCTAGAAGATGACAAAAACTGAATAAGCTAATTGGAATCCAATTATTGGCAAAAGACACTACTTTCAAATTAATTCACCATGCCCAGAAGAATCCCTTTAAAAGATAAAACCAAGCAAGGCACAACCATGTAAAATACAGTAAACAAAGAAAGACAAGAGCCTGAAAGATCAAGAACTATAGTTTGTATAATTTGAACTTTAATTGATGATAAATATAAAAACAACTTTAGTTACTTAATAAGATTTGCACTCTCAGATAGTAAACAAGAGTTGAAGAAAAATCAATCCTTTACTCAGGTTAGATACAATATTTTAACGTGCTTCTCGATTACCTTGTTTTCAAGAACTAGGAACAGTACTAGACCAACCTGCTTTCACAGGATTATTCAGAAAATTTATTTGATCTACCCATATACAAACAGTTTTCACCTACTCGTTTCGAAGTTGCACTAAGAACGATAAAATTAAACCTAACTCTTCCATTCACTGGCAGAATCAGAGAGAAAAGAGCAGAGGAAAGTACTACGGCGAGAAGCACTTACTTTTCTTCTTCTTCTTGTTGCTCGTCTCCACCATCTTCTGCTTCGTGGACCTCACGCTTTACGGGCTGCGCATTGGAAGGACGCTCAGCTCCGGGACCTTGGTCGTCTTGTTCCGGAGTGTTGAGGAGTTCTTGAGCGGCTCTCAGAGCCCTCAGCCTCTCCCGCCGCGCAGCGGCTGCCGCCTCTATGGATTCCTCCTCATCAATCGCCATTGGACCCGACTCCACAAACTACGACCAAAAGGACGGTCAGTTCACACAGGCAAAAGGGATTTCTTCTGTCAGTGTGCAGCGCGGATAGCAAACCGTATTACTTGGTCGCTGTTACTATTTTAACGGAATATTACCCAAAAAACTAAGGGTTTTTTTGCAAAATACCTCCCCTTAGAGAGTCAGATACTTTAGTGACAAAATTAAAAATATATACATTTTACTTTCATCTATCAAGACCCATTAGTTAAGTTTTTTGGAAAGGATGACATAAGCCACCTGTGCACTTGTAAATTTACATTACTGTCCCTCTTTTTGGAGTTAAAATTTAAAAAAAAAAAGTCACAAATTAATAAAAGTTTCTTTAGAGAAAAATGTTTAAAAAAAGAAAAAGAAGAAAATAAAAAAATAATAAAAAAAAGAAAAATCCATAATCTTCCCATCTCATTCTCTATCGTCCACCGCTGCCCCAAACCCAGCCACCTCTCATTACCTCTCCCAAACATAACTTCTCGACCACCTCCCCGATCCCTCTCTTATCTGCAACCCCTTCCCAAACTACAACCAACTACAACTCATCTCCTTACCCCCACTCCCTTTCTGCAACCCCAACTGCAACCGACCCTCTACCTTCCCCAACGCCACCCTTGCGCTGCCCTTTCTATCATCTCTTAATTCCTCAACAACCCCCTTACCCCCTACGATTTCTTCACTTCCCAACCCCACTTGAATCCCAAATTTCAAGAAGATACACATCCTAGTGAGTTTTTAGAGCAAATGCAACATAATATAAAACATGTGGCCTCCATTTTCTCAACAACTCAACAGCATTAGCAACCAGAGGCCTGTACCAGATCAAGGGCTCAGTTGTCACCTCGAATGGGTGCAACATCGTTTTCTTTAGATGAGAACAAAATGCAAATTCATGATAGCAATCTTCCTTCTTTTTATTTTTCTATCTGTAGTCTATAGATATCTTTGATCAATGTGGTTGGAGGTGATTGTAGGTAGGTGGTGGTCGAGAAGGATGTACCGGAGGGAAATATGGCAGTTTCTTCCTTGCAAGGTGGTTCCCGGCAGTTGTTGGAAGTAGTTAAGAGTTAGAAGGCAAAAAGATAAAGAAGAATAAAGTTTCGATTTAACATTAATTCACCCAAAATAAAAATATAGGAAGGATTGTTTGGTCAATGCATTAATGGTTTGAGAGTAAAATTGTAACTTAACAAATACTCTAGCGACTTAGTATTTATTAGACAGCGGACTAAAAATTTTTAGGAGTAAATTATATATATTTTGACTTTTGTCACTAAAGTGTCTAAGTCCCTGAGTATTTTGCAGTAAACCCAAAAACTAAAGATCTAATTAAAAAATTTAAAAAATTTATGATCTCTTATTATAAATAAAGTAATTGATAGTTCCAAATCTATTTATTTTATTCAAAGATCGTCTCATATATTTTCTTTTTATTTTTTCAATTCTATTTCTATTATATTTGGATAATTTTTAATTTCATCTCTCAAAATGTCAATTTATCTCAAGTAAGGACCTCAAAGTGCAGAGATCCATAAAAAGTCCTTGGAAATGGCATTAGTGTGTCAAACAAGTAGTACTATCAAATAGGTCAGGCCAGACCGAATCGTCACGGGTCACTCCTCAAACAGACAGGAACGGGTTGACTAGTTTTTGACGAGCTGAAAAACTCTTAACCCATATCCGTTTGCACTAAGCTCGCGGGTTCAGTAACTCTTTTTTTTAAATTAAATTTTATATTATACATCTTTTCTCTCTTTTTCTCTCCTTATCATATATGAGAATATAAATATAAGATTGGGATAAAAAGAATCTTTGACTAATCACCAATGTTTTTTAAATAAAAAATTATCATTAATTATATATATCATACCTAATATGAATAAATTTATATAAGAAACATATTTAAAATAAAATTAAATTAATTAACCTTAATTGTATGTATGATTATGATGTGTAATGTAAGAAAATTTGGATATCAAGATTACTATACCTTCTATTTTTATAATAAAAAAGCAAAAAAAAAAAGAATTTGGCCCGCTTCAACCCGTGGGTTAAACAGAATTGACCAGCATTTAAACAGATTTGGAAAAACTAGCCCAAACCTGCATATATCACGGGTCAAACGGGCCATCCCGCAGACTTGGGCTAATTTTGCCACCACTACAAACAAGTCTCTCACGTAAATACCTTGAATTATTAGATGGTCAAGGCATTGAGAGTCAACAACTTGGAGCCAATTTGAATTATTCAAACCTCTCAAGGGAGAAAAATGACATTTCTTCTCATCTTTGTGGAAAGATAAAAGGCTGCTTATCCCAATTAACTCTTCAAATCCCTAGTTTTCTCTTTAATCGAGGTTGAGGAAGGAAGAATTGAAACACCCATACTTTGGAAGGGCTAAGAGTTGAGTGAGAATTCTGGGTGGGAGTTTCGAATCGTAGAAGAGAAGAGCTCTCTCATTTCCAATTCAAGCAATGATTAGAGAAAATCTTGGAGCCCCATTTACAAATTATTTGAAGCTAAAGAAAGATGGAGTGGTGCCTGCTAGAGGTGACTCTTAAAGTTTATCAAAGTGTTGATGGCTTTATTTATGATAAGAATCTTGTCCTTAAACTTGTGTTGATATATCCTTGGCCATTTTATTGCTGTAATGCTCTCTTCCCAACACTGCATATTTGTTGGGATAGTGGGGTTTTGAGAAATCAGAGTACCTACCAAAAATGGGTGAAAATGCAGATGTTAAACTAGTGGTGTGCATGTGAGTTGTCCTCTTAGTGGTTTTATCCTTGTGTGGCTCATTTACTTTAGATAGTATGCCAATACTTTTAGACACATAGTGCCCTTAAGATTCCCTAAAATCCCTTATGTTGTTTGTCCAATGTTTTACTTTTTTTTTTATTCCATTGCATTGTATAATTGTGTTTGGGACCTCAGAATTATTTATGCTTCATACTAAGGTTTGGATGGAAACTTTTGGAAAATGATCATGATGCTGTTGAGACTAAAAAATGGACAAATATGAACATAGTTATAGACATCTATGTTGAACACTTGGATTATAAGTCTATGCATTGTACCCCAAACTTATTACTTTTAGCAGTGAACAGGAGTGATCCCAATTTTGACATAGCTGATTCAGATGGGGTGGGTGACCAGGATTCTGATTTTCAGGATGAAACTGAGGGACCATTGGTGAATGTAAATGAAATGTTGCTTATTGATGTCTCTTTGGTCTATAAGATAGAAAATATTGCTAGCAATCTTGATGTGAGCTCATAGAGGGTCCATCTGTTTCTTTGTACCTTGCTATTCATCCTTAAAGGAAAACTACTGCACTTGAGGTTCTTGGTCCTAGTTCTAGCCCAATTGCCCCTGTAGTTAAGGTAAATTTGCTTAATAACGTCGTTAATGGTGATCTTGTAGGCATAGTAAATGATAATGACTGTTATAAAGATAATGCACATGCAAAGCCTAGGAGAAAATTCTTTAGGGATCCAAAGTATGATCAGTTCAACCAAAATATAGACACTAGCCATCCAGTTTTTACTTTATGTTGTTTGACAATATTGCTACATTGAAAAGGGCTATAATCGAGGCTGCAATAAAGAAAGAGAGGGAGATATGGTTTAGTAAAAATGATGCCAACAGAATTAGAGCAAGGTGTGCTGAAGATTGTGAGTTTGTGCTCTTTGCATCAAAGATAAAGGGTAAACACACTATACAAATTAGGACACTCACCAGCACACTTGTAACAGAACCTTTAATGTACCCTTAGTGAGAAGAAAATGGCTGATAGAAAAGTATGAATACAAATCAGGCCAAATCCTGCAATTCTAGTCAGGGCCCTAAAACAAGACATTAGAAGTAAGCAGCGTGTTGAGGTGTCAAGATCAATGCTTTATAGAGTCAGGAAAGAGCTCATGAAGAGTAAACCTAGAACATCAAGTGTGATAAAGGACAACCTAGTAGGAGAAGATATTGCAGATTATGCCTAGGCCCTTTGAAGAAAATATTGTTAGATTGTTGTAAAGCATTTATAGGGCTGGATAGATGCTTTCTTAAGGGGGCTAGAGGAGTTCTATTCACAACTATTTGTTGCGATGCAAATAGGAAACTCTACCTATTTGTATAAGCAGTGGTTGAGAAAAAAATGCACAAATCATGGAGGTGGTTTCTAGAGAATTTAGTGGCAGATCTTGGAATAGGAAATGACCATCATTGGACCCTTATTAGTGACAAGTAAAAAGGCCTTCAAAATGCAATACAGGAGTTCCTTCCTAATGCAGAGCACATGCACCATTTTGAGGTATCTATACAACAAGTTCAGATTGAAACACAAGGGGTTGGTACTGAAAAGAGTGATGTTTGATGCTAATAAAACAACCAGGGATTGGGACTTTGAAAGGATTATGGAGAGAATGAGGAGTATTGACCACTTACTAAATAACATAAGTAAGTCCTTTAACGGGATAGACCAAATTATTGAGGCAAGAGGGCTCTTCATATTGACAGTGCTGGAAAAGATTAAGGAATATTTAATGGGATGGGTGCATAAATAGAGAAGCGTACTACTGAAATATAACGAAAATATATACATTGCAATTCAACAAAGACTAAACAACTTTAAGTTGGAGTCAGGATCTTACATACCTAAGTGGAAAATGGCTGTTTGATTTTAAGGATGACTCAAATTCCAATAGAATTATTGATTTGGAATCCATAACTTGTAGTTGCAAGATCTGGGATTTAATTGAAATACCCTGTCCTCATACAGTTGCTGCATGCTCTTATTTAAGAAGAGCCCCAGAGAAGTTGTTGATGAGTGTTTTGCAAGAACAACCTTTATGAATATATATAATAATGTCTTGATGCCTATATACGATAAAGATCTATGGCCCAGAACCCCCTACAATGAACTGCTACCTCCACAACAAACCAAGATGCCTAGAAGACCTAAAATGATAAGGAGAAGGAAGCCTAAGAAAAATAGCAATCATTGGAGCAAGGCAAGCTCAAGAAGGTAGGAATAAGGAATAAGTGTGGAATATGTGGGGGAACAAGTGGCACAGAATGGGATACAAGAAGATAAAGGGCGGTAATACTGCAACAACTACAATATCTGCACAAAATCCTAGTCACAAAGTTCTAATATGCCCACTCAGCATAGTCAGACTCCAATACAAAATCTTGTTGGTCAAACAATGCAAGTTAGCTAATATAAAAATTTTAATAGTCCAATCCACCCTATAAGGCCTAATGTAAGTAACTAACTAATGCTATATTTTCTTTTTATTTTGCAGGTCTAGGCCAATCTTGCAGCAGTGAATACTTTTGCCTTATAATTCTAGGTTAAGGACAATGTTCCTTGCATTTGACTTGACTTGAAATGTAATAAACTGATTAAATAATGCATTGCTGATTCTGTCATGCAAGGTGGTCCAAGCAAGATGGTAGATAATATAAGTTTTCTTTCCACATTTGCTACGAATCAGGTTGAATTGCATTCTCTAGCCTCATTAATTGTTTGCAGTGATTTAGTGGTTGTGACAAGATTTATCTTTACATTTAACTTGATTTTTATTGCAACATGGTAGGCCAATTTCCTTACCCAATTCGTAGACAACTTCATCTTGGCATACCAAGTGAAGCACCAGTTCATATTGGTAGCACAACAATTTAGCTAGCCCACTTCTCATGAAAGGACAATCAATGCACAACTTTGGGCAA